>JARQAD010000002.1:23300879-24690879 GCA_029955455.1 Quercus agrifolia | reverse complement strand
CCTGATAAGTTCACAGTTCTTGAAGAACCAAAAGAAGAGCAAAAATTGGTGGGTCTCGATATTTTGTTGTCTTTGTTGATGATTACTCTCGCTATAGCTGGATTTTTAATATGAAACATCGTTCTAAATGATTGCAAGTACATTCTAATTTTGTAAAAATGGTTGAAACTCAATTTTCAAAACGCATCAAAATTTTTCGATCTGATAATTCTCTTGAGTACACTCAATATGCTTTCCAAGCTGTCTTGCATTCCTATGGCACTGTTCATCAACTAACTTGTCTAGGTACCTCTCAGCAAAATGGTAGAGCCGAACAAAACTTCATCATATTCTTGACACTGTTCGTGCTTTCCTTCTTTCTACCAAAGTTCCTGCTCCTTTTTGGGGCGAAGCTGCTCTTCATGTTGTTCATGCTATTAATCGCATTCTAAGTCCAGTTATCCAAAATCAAACTCCATATGAGCGTCTTTTCAGGTCACCTTCAGACTATCACCACCTTTGCTTCTTCGGTTCTGCTTGTTTCGTTCTTCTTCAACCACATGAGCATAACAAATTTAAGCCTCGGTCAAGGCTTTGTTGTTTTCTTGGCTATGGTGAAACTCAAAAGGGGTATCAGTGTTATGATCATGTCTCTCATTGTCTTCGTGTCTCCCGCAATGTTGTCTTTTGGGAACATTGCTCTTTTGTCGAGCTTTTTCACTTTCGTGCCTCCTTATCTTCCTCCTTTGTCTTAGATCTTTTTCCAGAAGAGGCACATATTCCTTCTGTAGTTGCTCTTGATCCTCCTATAGTTGCTTCTAATTCTCCTGTAGACTTCTCTGTCCAACCACCAGATATCCTTAACCCCTTTCGTAGTTCACCCTTTAATGAATAAGTGGAAGATGAACAGGTTGAAGACGAGCTACCCAACCCTGAGCTTGGGTTTCTTGCTCCTGCTCCATCTGAAGATCTTGCACAAGACATTCCACCTCGCCACTCAACTTGGGTAAGATCCATTCCTACACATTTACTTGACTATCATTGTAACACTGCTCTTGCTATACTGCACGAGCCTCACACCTATCGTGAGGCTTCCACTGACCCTTTATGGCAGATTGCAATGAAAGAGGAACTTGATGCATTATCTAAAAATCATACTTGGGATTTGGTGACTCTCCCCCCTGGGAAATTTGTGGTTGGTTGTAAGTGGATTTACAAGATTAAGACTTGCTTTGATGGGTCCATTGAGTGCTACAAAGCTCGTCTTGTTGCAAAAGGTTTTACATAGGAGTATGAAATTGATTATGAAGAGACCTTTGCTCCAGTTGCTTGTATCTCGTTTGTTCGTGCCCTCTTAGCTGTTGCAGTTGCCAGTAAATGAGACATTTTTCAGATGGATGTCAAAAATGCATTCCTTAATGGGGATTTAAGTGAAGAAGTTTATATGCAACCTCCTCCTGGTCTCTCTGTTGAATCAAACAAGGTTTGTCATCTTCGATGTGCACTTTATGGCCTTAAACAAGCTCCACGAGCTTGGTTTGCCAAGTTTAGCTCTACCATCTCTCGCTTGGGTTACATGGCCAGTCATTATGATTTTGCCTTATTTCTTCGTCGCACTGACAAATGTACTATTTTACTTCTCCTGTATGTGGATGATATGATCATAACTAGTGATGACCTCAGTGGCATTTAAGAACTCAAGGATTTTCTCAGTTAGCAGTTTGAGATGAAAGATCTTGGACATCTCAGCTACTTCTTAGGTCTTGAAATCACTCATTCTACAGATGAACTTTATATTACTCAAGTCAAGTATGCCTCTGAACTCTTGTCTTGAGCTGGACTCACTGATAGCAAGTGTCACACCCCAAACCCCAAAGGGTCCAAAGCATGAGAGAGACGTCTTAAGTACCTGTAAATTTTTCATTTTTGACAATTCAATCCACATAATTCTTATCAAGTGCTAACAATAAGAAATATCATAATAATCCCATAGAATATACTTTTAGAGTAAGTCAGAGCTCTAAGCATTAATTACAAGGATCATAGGCCACAAAAGAATAGAGGTCTGAATAAACAATTACATACCAACAGCTTGTCCCATTAGTGGGAGTACAGTCATAACCACTATAATATACAAAAAAAATGAGTCAAGCCTAGTCTAAGATGTACACCATCTAATATATTCATTACAAAAATTCAGCCTCCATCAGTAGTTAATCTAACTACTATTAGCCACCAAAAAGCTGTCTCAAAAGATTGTTGCCTACTCTGAAAAGTTTATAAAAAATATTGGAATGAGACAGAGCCCAGTAAGTAGCACATTAATGGGGGTGGGGGAAAATGCAAGTTTCATCTTCAATAATAATAATATGACAAGAATGATTACAAAATGAAACACAAAGTTTCTCAAAGTAAATATCTTGAAACTATATATTATAATTTGTGAGCATCAACAATATAATTTCTAAAACCATAGTATCTAACATAAGATAAATTATCACAAATCTACCACACTACCACATAAACTGGTCAGGGGATCCACCCATTCACAACTGGCATGATATTGTCCTCTCTGGTATGTAGACTCTTGGCCCCATAGACAGCAGTCTCACTCATACCCTCAATGTTTTTCTCTCCCCCCATAGGCAACAGAGAGAGCGCGTCAAATAGGACCTCTCTTGCATGTGGTCTCTTGGCCCCATGGACAGCAGCCTCACCCACACACAATCAAGGAACCTCTTCCCCCCATGGACAGCAGGGAAGAACACGTCATCCAAAGTGAAAAGGCACTGACCTAAATTTGATTCCATTGTCACAAAGACTATGGAAACCAAATCGGGTGATCACCGGGAAATCACACATGACATAGGGCTAAAATCACATAAACTCACAGGTTACCCAACTTTGAAACACAGTTCATATCCAAGTAGTTTCAGAAAACCTTAAATAATCTAACTTCTACAAAGTTTGTAAGGTTTTCAAATTTCATTCTTGTCAAAAGATTTTCTAACGATTTCTCAAATAATACAAGACAAGATAAGCATCTTTAAATTTTTCAATACACCATAAAATCAATGATTTTCTTATCAAAGATTAAATAAAATATGCTCATTTTTCCATATCAACAATTCATGCATTTCCCCAAATGCAATACCAAATATGATGCATTTTTCATATATAGTAAGGGTCATAACACAATACTTTTAAGAAAGCATATATCCATATATATCATTTTCCAAAATGTGTTTAACTCAAAAACAATATTTATAAGACATGGTTATTTTCCAAAAATACCCATTAAAAGCTACTTACCTCGCAACCGCAAAATCCTAATTCTCCAAGCTCCAAGGGGAGATTAGCTAGAACCTAAACAATGTCAAGCAAATCTATCACAATGAGCACAAAGCTTGAAATTGTATCTAACTATAAATTAGGAATTGCCAAGTAAGAACTCAATTAGGCAAGCCTAGTATTCAACCTCACATGTAATGTATTCTACTTCCAAAATTTCTCAAAACACTTTAATTTGCAAGGCATAGACTCCCATTCACACTCATAAATCTTTCAAGGTGTCATATCTAACATCAAAACCTCCACACTTTACAAGTGCTTCCCACAAGATTTTTATAACATCATCAAGTGACCCATGACACCAAAATCATAATTTTCTCAAAGACAAACAATTTAAATCTTTAATTAGCTCCAAATAATCAATAAAAACTATATTCATCATCTATCACATATTATAACTCAAAACCTCTAAATTATCACCATAACAAGCCTTAGATAGCCATTATTGTAAAAATCATGAACTCACTCATCAAATACATCCACCAAGACCAAAACCCATACATATAAACACATGAATATCATTTCCAAAACTCTTAAATCACATGAATAACATTATTAAAGCTTGGGTAAAATAACTTCAAACAAGAACATAATACCCTTCAAAAAAGATTTGAACTTTTACCTCAAATAAAATGATGAAGATGCTTTGGAGTTCCTAAGTATTTTTCCGGTGATCTTACCGGAAAAATGATGGTGAGATGGTGTGTTTTGGAGTGGAGGCTGGCGGGTGAGTGTGTGTGTGTGTTTCAGTAAAATGAAAAGAGAGAAAATGAAAGAAAGAAAAGAGAGAGCCGGCCAAAAGAGAGAAGAGATGTGGGTGAAATTGAGTGGATGAGAATGATGGGTAGTGGGGTTAGGTAGGGGCACATGTGGTCCACAAAATGATGACTTACATTTTTTTTTTTTTTTTTTTTAAACTGACGGTATGTTACAGCAAGACTGTTAACACTCTAGTTGAGCTTAATGCGCATTTGACTCCCTCAGAGGGGAAAACATTGTCTAATCCCTTTCTTTACAGACACTTGGTTGGCAGCCTAGTTTATTTCACTGTCACTCGTCCAAACATTTCCTATACTGTTCACCAGGTGAGCCACTATCTGTCTGCTTCATGATCGACTCACTATGCTGCTGTTCTGCGCATTCTTCGATACCTAAATGACATTTTCTTTCATGGTCTTTTCTACTCTGCTCAGTCTCCTCTTATTCTCCGTGCATTTTCTGATGTTGATTGGGCAGGAGATCCCACTGATCGCAGGTCCACCACTGGTTATTGCTTTCTTCTTAGTTCTTCTTTGATTTCTTGGTGAAGCAAGAAACAAACTCATGCGGCCCACTCCAGTATTGAAGCAGAATATCGTGCCCTTGCTGATACCACATCTGAGCTCATTTGGTTACGATGACTTCTCAAAGACTTAGGTGTGTCCACATCCTCTGCTACTCCTCTTTATTGTGACAACCAAAGTGCCATTCATATTGCTCACAATGATGTCTTCTATGAACGGACTAAACACATCGAGATCGATTGCCATTTTATCTGTTATCATCTTGTTCATGGTGCTTTTAAGCTGATCTCAGTCTCCTCTAAAGATCAACTTGCAGATATCTTCACCAAGTCACATCCTAAGGGACGTCTTCGTACTTTGGTTGACAACCTCAAGTTGGTCTCATATCCACCTTGAGTTTGAGGGGGGCTGTTAATGTGTATTAAGGTATGTGGGCTTTAGGCTCACCTTGTTTACTTGTATAGCACACTTACTTGTACTACACACTCTGTCTCCTATATAAATGCACTAATGTATATTCTATTAATGATGAAATACAATACAATCTTTCAGTATTTCTAACAATATGCATGGTGGTTATTCACATTTGTAAACTTGTTCAAACAAAATTATATTCACAAATCGTCTCTATTCCTCTCTCTAGTACTATTTCATTGTTTAATTGTACTGACAACTTGCTGACCACCACCAGAGCCCACTCAAATAACTTGTCCTCCAACTTAGTCGTGGACTAATTTTCTTGTGAGGGAATATTTTTTAAGTACTCTTAGAGTACGGAAAATGATGCACATTACTCTCACAATTATAGTGGGATCTACTCATTAAATTCATAGTCGGGACTACCAAAAATGTAAGAGAACAGAACATCATTTCTCAGTACTCCGGGAGTATTTTAGAATTTTCCTGCAAGGTCCCCCATACTCACAAACTGCCGGTCATGGTTGGCAATGAAGATTGTGACTTATTTTTTAAATCAGTCTTTACGTTTGAGTTTTTTTGCTTGGTTGTATTTTCAAGGAATTCATGCCCATTATTGGAGATTTCGCAAAAGGTTTGGTTGGAGATCTGGAAAGCTTTGCTATTTGTGAACACACAGAGTGAGCGAGCTTAGCTGTGAATTGGGATTCTAAAGATATTGGGTATTTTGTGATCTTCCAAAGCATAAAAACATGAGCTGAGCAATTATGCCAAACTAGAGAATGAGAATTTGAAAATATTTGAATACTTAACTATGATTAGTTATGTTAAACGTTGTCGATAATTAATATCCACACCCCTCATAATTGTAGGGAGCTGAGAGGAAACCTGGCGATGAATTTAATGAACTAATGAAGGAATTAGCTCAAATTGGTTTTTTTTTTTTTTGATAGGCCGGTTCAAATAGTTATAAGCCAATCTCAAATAGAGTTGCTGTTAAAAGTCCTCAACAGAATAAGGGGGCTAATGATGTGGCAAACACTGAAGTGAAAGGAATTAGCAAGGCCTCGTGTGTGGCAAGCAATGCAGCAGGTGCTGATGACAGGTGTGTGGATCAACGCATGAAGGCAGCAGCTCCTGATGATGAGGGCACCTTGCAAAGCACAAGCATTGCATCAAGAGACTTCCTAAGCACAGCAATATTGGAAATGCTTGAAGCCATACCAGATTATGATATCTTCATCCAATGACATTCCAGAAGTCAGTTCCGCAAATTCAGGAGTGGCACACTTCTTGGATGCCACGTGGACAGAATTTGTTAGTTGTAAATAACTGATTTTGCCGCCAAAAGTGGGGCGGTTATGTATTCAAATGTGTATATAAACAGGGCATTAGTTTATTTTTCATTAATTCAATTCATTGTAATCTTTCCAATCCATCAATGAAATTCTCTCAGCTTATTTAGATTCTCTGTTTTTGATAGTTGCAAAAACAGATAATATTCAATATTAACATCATAAAAAAACACAAGAAAAACATTCTTAAGCAAAATAAACAGTACTCTTGTCAGATTCAGAATCACACGGCCTTACCACATTCCTATAAGCACTGCCTATGAACATCCTGACAGAAAAATGATCTCTCTGAAGGTTCACACATAAAAAAGATTTATTGCTCAACTATAACAACTAAAATTATAAAAGTAAATGCAAAGCGAAAGGCTGTTATTATCATAAACCAAGCAGAAAATACCACTAAGTAGTAAGGATTGGAGGCATGTAGTCAGATTTGGCACCCAGAACACGAGCATTGGTGTCAGGGAAGAACTCAAATCCAGGCAGTTCTGTGACATTTCCTTCACTATCAACCCCGACTGGGTAACGCAGCAAGTGTCCTGGCAGGTCATGTTCAAGTGTCTCACGTGAATACAGATCCCAATATTTGTCAGAAATCTGGTTCAACTTACGGATACACTCCTCGCTTTTAGGGTGTAAGAATGAATCATCCAGCATGCCAAGGTGCTCGTACCATAGTGACATACGGAAACCATGGATCTGGCCACGTGCTGGCTGCCTGTTAGCCAGATGATATGGTTGGTAAGCTCCCATTGCTATCTCAGAGTCCCTAGCTCCGTCCATTGATCTCTGGTTGATGTTGGCAGATCCAATTATTATATATTCGTCATCAACTGCAAAAAGACATAGGTCAGTTCCAAGACTTGACACAAAATATTTACATTATGTCTTAAGACGTGGAATGTCATACAAGTTGATAAAATTCTTTTGAGATTGACTGGCACCTCCTCCATGTAGTTGAATTGGTATTTTTCTATGTACAAACACTCTATATACAAAGTATTTGAAGGTCTAGAAGGAGAGGATTCGAACTGCGAAGTTAGCAACATGTTATAATTATTTCTTATAAAAAAAAAAATTTTGGAATTCAAATATGCCAGCGTGTTGTTCATGTTTCAAATTTGGGTAAGTGATTTAAATTAAAAAAATAAAAACTAAAAACAAAAAGCTTAAAACGAAAAGCGAAAAACGAAAAACTAGGGATCAAACAGTGGAGGTGGCATCTCTTACCAATCATCATCTTAGCATGAACATAGATCATGAAGCGACGGGACTCCTGAGCTCGACTATAGTCTGAATCGGGTGGTGGTTTTTCTGATGGTTCATATTCACCCTGCTTTTTCACCTCCCGATTTCCAAGGCAGAAAAATGTCAAATAATTCCGAGGATCCTCATCAATACCCTTGGCTCTCAGAGCCTGAATAATATCTTTATACATCATATCCATTGTCCTCCTCTGCCAATCTAATATGGCCTGAACTGATCCACTCTCCGGTTTACCCTCTGGCCACATCGGGACAACAATATAGACAGTGAACCTCTCCCCTGCTTCAATCTTGCTGACAATCTTAAGTGAAAGCTCCTTCGGAATCAGATGCAGAGCACCAATATCCTCAGGCTTGATATCATCAGCACTCCAGAAAAAAGAGCTTCCAAGGAAATACTGATTCTCAATATAAATGAAATCCTTTGCACGTCGAATAGCATTAATGTAAGCATCCTGAATGCTTCGGTCAATGATATTATCCTTCCCACTAACAAGCCCAGCTCTGGCTGCATCTTCAGGTGTCTCTGGGAAGCCAAAGGCAGCCCCACCATCAATGGATCTAAACAACTGCACATTCCATGTCTCAATGTCATCTGGAAACATAACTGGAGATGGGGGGATGATGATTTCCTCAAGCTCTCTAAGCTGAACAAGTAAATCCTTACCACCTTGCTTTCTCCACCTCTGCTCAAAATTAAATAAGACATCCCAAGCAATTGATCCTTCAAGCCGGGAGTGGATATCATGCCACGGTTCCCTTGGACCACCTTTTGTAATTGAAGCACCCTTAAAATTTGGCTGATGAAAATCATCGTGATGTGCAGTGTCCAATGTCCTGAAGAGTGAATGAAAGGGGGTATCATATCTCCCATCACAAAGATCAATACCCCCAACGAAACTCACAATTCTCCTCTTTTGTGACCCTCCACTAGGCATTTCACTGTCCACCACCACAATCTTCTGGTGATGAGTGAACATGGTTGAAATCTCTATGTCCTGAACAATGCTTCCACCATCATCGGGATTTCGGGGACACAAGACACAGTGCACATCTGTATTCTGGAAGTAATGTTCAGTTTCTTCATCGTGGGTGCCCATATATCCATCCTCTTTCAGTAACCCAACAGAAGTCCTGTCATCCCAAACAAGCATAAGAACCCTAACACCTTCACTTGCCTTTTTCTTTAGCAGATCACCAAGGGTGATGTCTCCTCCAGACTTTGGCCTCCTTGAGTCCCTCACCAAGGAAATTTCTGTATAGACAGACCATCCAGTAATGTAGATCAAGTGCTTTGCATTAGTGATTGCATCAAAAACATCTTCCCAACATCTGTGGGGCTCATAATATGTGCCTCCAGCAAGAGGGATTTTAGGAACAAATTTGTCTGGGACATGAGCATCTTGGTACAGAGAAATCCTACATCCTTGTCTCTGTGAGAAGAACGTGTATGGCACCCCAGGAAATTTAAGACTTCTAATACCCCGAGCCCAATTACGGTCTTTTGCAACATCAAAATATTGTAGCTTCACATGGATCTTCGAACCTACAGGATTTTTCTCTTTATCCAAGATATCAACCCATCTATCCACTTCCTCCCCATTTAAGAGCTCTTCAATGGGTACATATGCTCTTCCAATTAAGGTTGCCCCAATAGGATCATCGTCCTTGACAGTGAAAATAACATTTGAAGCCAAATGAGCACAGTAGATATGAAAAGACTCGTACCACCTGGGATTGTTAGGCTCATTTTCTAGCATCCTGGTCTTCCCAACTCTCGCCTTTTCTAGATCAATGGTTGCGTAGACTCTAGGAACTCCTTTACCAATACCAACTGTCTCTTCAATGTTTGCCAGAATCTACAAAATATAAATTCAACAGTAAGATTTTGGGAAAGAAGAAGAAAGGAAAAGCAAATGTATTACTTGAAAACCTACACTCCAACAACAAGCATTATATTATCTGAGTAACTAAAAATAATTAGAGAGTGGAAATTATAAAAATGATCACATACTTTGTAGTGTATAAAATGAACAGGGGAAGGATTATTCATACGGTGAAGATGATGCTAACAATCAACCAAAAATACATTGATAAATGAAAGAACAAATAAAAAAGGAAAAGCACCACACACAATCTTTAACAAATCTTGCTGCCATAAGAATACTCAAAAAGAAAATGGGGTTACAGCAGCCCATGATTTAAAGCACTGCACTGGTCACTGCTATTTGTGATCTGGATAAAGCTTAGTTTCATAAAAATAAGTATTGAAGTAGTCTAGTACGACAAGAAACACCAAAATCAGTTTCTTATTCTTAAATGTTAAAACAATTATATGGTTTTCATCTAGCATCAAGCTCTCGCCTTGTTGGTATTATGACCAAGAACTAACATACTTTCGAGATAACCTCAAGGGGTCGGCCTAGTGATTCCCAAGCCCTCATTAAATCCACATTAGGTCTTAGGTTCAAAACTCCTAAACAACATCTTTGGACCAGCCCAAAGGATTATTTCTAGAGTTTCAACACCCACCTGTTTTAAGATTACAAGATTACCCGTCCGCTAAGCAATAAGTGAAAGAGATCAAACAGAGCTTCTTCACAACATTGCTAAGTAAGTTATTACAAATCCATGATTGTAAAACCATGATCACAAGGATCTGAAATGAAGAATTGAAAGTTCAACTATTTCCTAGAAAAATAACAAAAAATATAGTTATTAACCATATTTCTAAATATCATTTTAATACAGAAGAACCTTGCGGAAGATCTTAGGGCCACCACCACTGTGGAGCTTGTCGACCTCATAGATAGTAACGTGAAGTGTACCATGCAGCAGAATATGCGCCATTTCTCTGCACCCATTAACCAGAATTATTATAAAGAAGAAGAAAAAGAAATATCAATCTAAACAGAGTAATCAGAAACATACAAAGAAGAAGAAGAAGAAGTTGATCGGATGTTATTTATGCTATACAACAGCACACTGAAAGTGAAGGTGAAACAGAGAGAGAGAGAGAGAATAAGTGAAATAGATTCACAAAAGCATGCAATCAGGAGTACTATATTTAAAAGAGAGAATATGATTTGGATATATGGAGACAGTATGGGGAAAAACGAAAAAGGTTCTCTTTTTTTTTTTTTTTCCTATTCTTTTCCATTTTCTATTTATCTGATGTTGCACTTTTCAACATTTTCATTTGTGAAGCAATAAATCTTTTTTTTTTTTTTTTTTTTTTGCTATCAAATTTTTTTTTTGTTATAAAAAAAATCAATTTTTTTTTCCTATTCTATGCACATATATATTGGTATTGTTAACTAGAAAACTTCAATCCACACTTATTATAAAAAACAAAAATTACCCCTTAATACATCAACAATACTATAAATAAAATCAATTTTATTCCTTTTTTTTTTTTTTTTTTACAATTTATTTTGATAGCAGCATTGATTCTCAAGAAAAAAATTGGTGGTAGCAAAATTACTTATATTTCAGGGAAAAAAATTACTTTGACATTTGTTGGGTTAATTTCAATTAACTCAATAAATGAGTTGAAAAACTATATTATTTTCTTATATTTGGTAGCAACCTTAAATGAATTGAAAAACAATTTTTAAACTTCCTTTATTATTTTCCATTGACTATATATATATATATATATATATTTTTTTTTTTTTATGCTATCAAACACTGATAAATAAGGGAAAATATTTTTATACAAGATTTTCTATTGAAACAAACAAAGCGTAAATTCAATTTTGTTTAGCAGCTGCAGATGTGAGTAATTTGCTAATTTTCAATATTTAAGGGGGTACATTTCTTGATTTTAAAGTTGAGGGGTGATTGAATTGAAGTGTTCCCTAATTAATTAAGGACAAAGATTAGTTACAAAATTGATTGTAGCCTAAGGTTACAGCCTTACTCAATATCTTTTTATTGAAAGTGAATTTTGACAAATCAACCCTTAGATTACATCTTCTTATATTCTCCATGCTTGCAAAATTTTTAGAAAATTAAATATCAATAACTATGTCATCAATAAATTGTTTAAATTAAAATTTTTTGAAGTTTAAAATTATGTATAAAATATAAGTTTATAGTTCATATAGTAAATAGTATTCGATTAACATAAAATTTGAAATGTGCATTAAGAGCGTAAAGAACATACAATTCAACGGTTAGATTTTCAAAATATGTAGTATTATTTATTTTATTGAGTAATGTTTTATTCTTAGGTTGCTACAATTAATTTTGTACCTAAACTTTGTCCATTAATTAATAGAAATACTTTTTTTTTTAATTTTTCACTATCCATAATTAAACTCCTATTAAACCCTTCATATACAGTAAAATGCCAAAATTTTCAATCAGGATCAAATGCTCAATTTTTTTTTTTTTTTAAGACAAATACAACATAAAGCCTAATCTCTTAATTTGAAGAAGGGGAATAATTAAAATATATATGATTCATCATCTTAATTCTTGAAAAAAAATAATTATAAACATAGGTGGCTTGGCATTTGGTGGCCTAAAGCAAAAATTGATTATCTTGTTTTATATACAAAATTGCTACTTATTAATATGAACTATATAGAATTTTTTCTTTTTTTAGAAATTTTATAGACATAAAAAATTTGACAAAACTTTTACCACTTGTTGATGTGGTAGACTGATAATGGTAAACAAAAAAGTAGTGTTAGTAGTAAACCTAGATAAGAACTAGTAAAAGTTTGTTAACTTAACTCTTATTATTATTATTATTTTTTAGAAGTGTAAAATTCACAATATTTTTCACAACAAATCCTAGATTTTAAGTTGGTTCTTGTTTTCTATTTGAAAACACTGCTATAATTATTTTTTTAGCATTTGTTGTTAAAATATTGTGAAAAATATTGTGGACATTTCTCTCTATTTGTTTGTATTTCTGTGGGGGAGCAGAAACTTGGGCCCTTGCATTGGGCTTAAGTCTCACATTTTATTAACAATACGTCCGAGGAGAAGAAATCATGGGGGAACCTCGCAACTAATAGTAAAGCATGTAAATGTCCAGGAATGTTGGTCCGAGAGGATTATTCTCCTCGGATATGGCGTATGTCGGTGAGGTGGGTCCTGTCTTACCCTAGTCCACCTTCCAGGAAGTTCCAGCGATGAAGGCAGACTACAAACGTACACGGAAGGGATAAGGATGCAGAAATATCTAAGGAAAAAGCTGCTACCACCGCATTAAATGCGTTACAACAGCTTTCCTAGTCGCATTAATGTGGAGAAGACCTCTGAACAGTGTTTTCGACTACCTTTACCCCCAGAAAATCAAAAAGCTGCGGGAGGGGAGGCAGAAACTCAAGTACCAAGCCGGATGGTGGACAAGTGGACGGCAGGATCGAACAAAGAAGGACTATATAATGGAGTAAAACCTCCAGAAGAAGGGGATCACGAGAGAAAAAGAAAGAACATCAAGGGAGAGTTACTGTAGCATCTGGAAGAACACCATCTGAAACAACCATTTTATCTAAGAACCTACCCCTCGGACATTACTTGAAATAACCAATTCATCCAAAACTTGCTCCTCGGACCAGAGATCATCACTTGCTTGTGTGTTTTATTCTCCTCGGACAAACTCCTAACCTCCATTAATTGTTGTAAGACCCTTTATCAGCCCAATTCTTTCGCCCACTCTCTCACAAATTTATTGTATTTGGCTTATTGGGCCCATCCCCTGTTTCTACCTGGGTTTGGGCTACGATTTGTGACCCTACAATTTCATTTAGTAAAAAAAAGATTATTTTATTTATTGATTATAAATAACTCTATTGGTTAAAATTTGGGGGTCTTTTTTTTACTTGCGCCCTTAGGCAACCACATCTATTACTTCTACCATTCAGCTGAAACTGATTATAAATAATAAAAAAAAAAAAAGTATGACAACAATCCTTAAAATCATATTTCATGTAATACTAAGATATATAATTTATAAAACATTCTTAATTCATAGCTTAATTACTCTAGGAAATCCCACTAATTAAAAAATCAAATAAACCATGTCTCCTAAAAATCCCAAATGCCTCTACAATTCAATCATGCATATCTTCACAACATCTATGGCCTATTCTAATCTGATTTTGCCTTATTCGAAATTGTCAACAACATCTATGGCCTCTTCTGATCTGAGTCCCACAACTCTCTCTATCCCCTTCCAAAACATGACCTAGACCTATGATTTGATCCTCCCTTAACCATTGGGTACACTTCAATCTCCACTAATCTTTAAAATCAAGCAAATTTTCCTCTTCAATATTTGAAGTTAGCAAATTATCCAGTATTTTTTTTTTTTAATTTAATGGAATTTAGTAATGACAAAGGAGTAATTTGCTTATTTCCAAAAGCTTAAGGGGACATTGGTCACTATAAATTTTAGGGGGTTGATTGAAGTGGACCCAATATTAAGGGGGAAAAGTGCAATTATCCCATTTTTATTATGCAATAATCACAACCCACCTCAGCAGTTTTGAAAAAAAAAATTATGAATATTTTTGTCTAATTAGATTTATTATAAATTTATACCATGGGGTCAAAGAACTCAGCAGCCCCGACCCACTTCATGCAGGGTCCAAGACCCATGCCGAGGAGGAAGAAACACCCGAGGATGAACAAAGAGAGTCCTAGTGCCAAGAAACATTGCCGAGAACAATCCTGTCCTCGGCCAACAGAAATCGTGAGAAAGAAGAGCAGCATGCCCTTAAAGACAACCTCCCTGGATGTCCCAAGCAAAAAGGACTAACACAGTAGGCCAGCCATGAGAGCATGGCGGAAGAGTAATTCCAGGAGAAACTGTCACCTCAGCATTAAATGTCCACAGCTGAAGATCTGGCCATATTAATGAGGAAATGACTCTTAAACAATATCACCTTGGTTGCTGCAACTCACAGAAAGTTGGAGAAGGCGGCAGATGGGACAAACACTCAAGTAGCATCCTGCATGATCAACAAATGGAGGGTTAAGATCAATGGAGAGGAGGTATATAACGTGAGAAACCCTCCAAGAATGGGGGATTGAAAAAAAGGGATTAAGGAAAGACGATTGCTTTTTTTACCACCCTGAAAAACTTTTGTAACTAATCACTAAAGAACCAAGAAGAAGAACCAGCCCGAGGATCAAGCCCGAGGATAAAGTTTCACACTTCCCCTCCACGTGTTTGATTATTCAATCTACTTACGACCATGTCTGGTTGTTGCAATCCTCATTAAAGCCCAGTTCTTGAACTCATTATCTACAAATTTATTGTATTGGGCATGTTGGGTTTGAATTTATTCACGTAACAGTAGAAGTGTCCAAACCCCGACCCTACATATACAATTAAGATTAAAAGAATAAAGAATATATAATTTTAATAAATTACCATCACTCAATTTCCTATCCATGTTTTACCCCGACATTTTCCAATTTTTGTTTTTCTTTCCTCCACTTTCAATAGCACTTTATCTTGAATTTATCTATTCACGTTACTTTTTTTTTTTTGATTATATAGATAGAGTAGGTTATAATATATATATTTTTTATAATTCGATAATTGGAGGAAAAGAAGTTTTGAATCCTAGAAATTTTTATTAAAAATATCACAGAATGTTAGTTGAATTATATAACTACAGCCCAATTAAATTAAGTTTTCAAAAAGGTTTAAATGGTTGAAAACAAAAGCCACACATGGTATGTGTGGTCCTCATAAAGTATTTTAAAAGTTCTTTTCGTTTTCTCTCCTTTATAATCTGGTTGCTTTCTTCTCTGTCATGATTTCTGTCTTTTTTTTTCTTTGGATCATTGTCAAGTTTTCTTCTTGATTGGACAATAATTATGAACAAAGGAGAGAAAAGAATTGAAAAAAAGGGTCTAAAATGGCAGCAAGATCATAATTAAAAAATATGGCAACATTGAATTAATTGTAAAGTTAGATATATTACCATCAAAAAGCACCTAACACCCCCCACCCCCCCCCCCCCCCCCCCCCCAAAGAATTGCTGTATATTTTACATTATCATCAAATGATTTTGTATTTCCCTCTTTTTATGAATTGGTCACAAAAGATGAAAGAAGATTTTAGCCTTGCAATCACTTTTTTTTTCCCCAAAAACACAATTACCTTTTTAAACAAATTATAAACAAAATTATTTTGATTAGCATGAATACTATCAAATTATAAGAATCAACAAAATTTTCACTTTTATCAAAGAAAATCTGAACATGTAACTCATTCCGTACTTTTAGCCTCATCCATTATTACCACATTTAAAACAAGACGGTCGGTGATAAAAAGAAATTTTTTTATTTTTTTATATTCTACCAATGCATTGGATAATGAATCACCCCCACATACATCTCTAAAAGAAAAAATGGTAGAAATTTTCACCTTCTGCTGCCCACACATTATTTTCTTATTTTTCTCATCTCTTTTCGTTAAACTAATTGGTACACTAATGGGACAACACATGTGAACGTGGCACATTCATAGCATGCCCAATCTCTTTTTTTTTTCTATAATAAAATAATCAGATTTTCATTCCTTTTTTTTTTTATATATTATTTTTTTATTATATATGCGGATTATATCGTTAATCTTTGTTTGAAGAGTTTGTTTCGAATAGTTTAATGTTATAGTTTATTTACAAACATATTAATTTTAATAAATCATACTCTAAACTTGATTAATAAACCATGACAAATAGGAACTAATATGACCAAAATAATCATTCAAAATAAGTAATCATATTTAATGCTAGTGTAATGAAACCTTAGCTGACTTTGGATAAAATTGAACTATTTTTAAAATATTTTATAATAATATCTCTTTATTATTAGATAAAGATAATAATTAATTTTTAATATTGATAAAATTTAAATTTTTATTAAATTATAAAAATTTTATTACTAGTTAAACTAACTAAAATCTTTCTTTTAAATAGGCTTTTTCGTGTTGTAATCGATATAATTCTATTTAACCAAAAATAAAAATTCATATCCATAACTTGCCTAACTTTTACGGTGGGTTTGGGGTCTAATTAGTTAATGGTGGGGTCCTGGGCCCTGACTATTTAATGTGTATTGACTGATAAGCTTTTAATAGATAGGCATCTATTGGTGATTGTCACTATCTATAATTCTTCTCCGTTGATCTTAACGCGCAGTTTACACGTAGCATCTGAAGCACAAACTCGTTTGCACGAAGTCGACGAAAGAGATGAGATGTTACAGACACACTCACCTAACAGCCATTTAGGTCACCATCTAAGGTCTCTACTTGTAAGAGGGTCTCAATAGTAATAATATATTATATAATATTACTTTATCATCTGAAGAAAAAAAAAGTAAGGTCCGTCCAAAAAATGTAAGACCCCAACCAAATTATTGAAAATTGAGAATAACAAATTATTTCTATCTGTTTCATCCAATCACATCATCAAATCTTTAACTTTCTTAGAAAAAAAACACCACATCCAAATATCATCTGGATCAAACCTTTGTATCACATTTCATTAAAAAAATCCATATTTATTACTTGAAATGTAGAGAGGGAGAGAAAGAGAGACACTAATTTTCCTCAATGCAGAAGAAAAGATTATAAAAGTCGGGAAAAAGAAAGAAGAGACATATAAGAAAACGCAGAAAAAAGAAAGAAGAAAAAAAAACACTCACTCTCTCCATCTTAATTCTAAGAAAAAACACTCTTTTTAGTTAGCTTACTCTTCAATTGGTATTGGCAATAGACTTGGTGTGTTCATAGATCTTCATTTCAGGTTCGTTTTTTGTTTTCTCTTCCTTTGCCTCTTTTGTCTTCTTCATGGTTTGCTATTGGAGTGCTGGCCCTGCTAGGTTTTTGTTCTTTCTTTTTTGCTTAACTTTAGTTTAGTTGTTCTTGTACTCTTTATTGGCACTACTTTACACTTTACTCTGTTTTTGTTTGTTCTCTTAAATTTTTATTGTGGGGGCCAATTGATCCCATAGGTACTATTCGCATGGGAAAGGGCTGAGCCTATGGCCCTATACCCAGTTCGAGGATAAGAGTGTATCCGAAGACGATCAACAAAGGAAGAAATGAAAACTATTTTATAGGAAAAGGTAAATAATATTTATGGAGGATTTAATCCTGTCCGAGGATAATGACCATCTCGGAACCTCTGTCCGAGGTGGTCGGGAACCTTTTCAATCCCTTAATAAAGCGTATTAAATGAACTTTGCGACAAGGGGATGGGTAAATACCAGATAAAGGATAAGGATGAGGGATAACAAATATCTGGAAATATTGCTACCTCCGCATTAAATGCTACCCAGCTAACTCTCTGGCCGCATTAATGTGGAGATGATGCCTGAACAGCAAACAAGCAGCCTTACAGCTAAGAGAAGAAGGTTCAAGGAGGGGCGAAATGGGACAGGGAAACTCCCAACCCCTGACTCACACGTGGATGGAGAAAATGGTGCAAAAACCATAGTATATAACGCGAAAAGGGATTCAAAGGGGGGGGGGGACAAAAAACGAAAAACAAAAAAGAGCGAAAGGTTGAAGAAATACAATAGTAAAAAGAAAGAATTCTATACCATCGATCATACTATTAGGGCATGACCGAGGATGCTTTTTGTATTAGTGCATGTGTAACTCTTTCCTTTTAACACTATTTACCAATATCTTTTCCCTAGATTCAGACTAGCTTTTTCTCTCACTCTCTACAAATTTATTGTTTGGGCTTTTTGGGCTTGAGTCCATTCCTGTTTTGGGTTCAAGTCAAAACTGGTCCTTACAATTGGCACCGTCTGTGGGAAAGCTTGATCTGATTAGAAGGAGTTCTTGGTTTAGTGCTGAAAATGGAAGAATCAGGTTCGCATCAACCGACGATCGGGCCACATCAGGGTAATGATAGTCCACACCAGGCGAAATCAGGAGGATCACAACATAATAAATTTGTGGTGAACCCTCAACAAAGGGGAGATCATGAAGGAAGTGGGCAAACCACGCACACTAATAGGAGTCAGTCGTGTGGGAAAAGTCATGACTCCCATGCAAAGAATGAAAGAGACATGCAACGTGAGATTGATGAATTGAAGAAGAAGTTACACCGTGCACGGCGAAGGCGATCATCACTTGGGTCTGAGTCTTCTTCTAAGGATCCAGAAGATGCCACGTATAGGCAACGATCCAGAACTCCACCCAGTGAAACTTTCTCAAGTGAAGAGGAATACAGTAGCCATAGGTGTAAGAACAAGAATC
This sequence comes from Quercus agrifolia, assembly GCA_029955455.1. Lineage (NCBI taxonomy): Eukaryota > Viridiplantae > Streptophyta > Magnoliopsida > Fagales > Fagaceae > Quercus > Quercus agrifolia. The sequence continues at coordinate 24,671,978 of JARQAD010000002.1, read as the reverse complement.
CATTGCACAAGGGCCTTGGAAACAAGGCCATGAATGAGGCGTTGAGCCAGGTTGCTAAATCGCATTTCACACGGCGGATTGAGGGTGCAAGCCTTCCTTGGCGATTTAACCAACCGACCTTCTTTCTTTATAATGGTCGGACAGATCCGGTGGAGCATGTTAGTCATTTTAATCAAAAAATGGCCGTTCATTCTAAGGATGAGGCGTTAATGTGTAAGATCTTTCCGTCCAGCTTAGGTCCAATGGCGATGAGATGGTTTAATGGCCTAAGGGCAAATTCCATTGACTCTTTCAAGAAACTTACCCAGTCTTTTGGCGCTCGATTCATCACATGTAGCAAGGTTCCATTACCTTTAGGATCTTTGCTGTCTATGTCCATGCGGGAGGGAGAAACTTTAAAGGCTTACTTAGATAGATACTGGGAAATGTTCAATGAGATAGATGGGAGCTACGACGATGTGGCTATTAATACATTTAAGACTGGATTACCGGCCGAGCATGATTTGAGAAAATCTCTCACTGGCAAACCTGTCACCAGTGTACGCTCGTTGATGGATAGGATTGACAAATACATGAGTATTTAGGAGGATCAGTTACAGGGAAAGGGGAAAGCGAAGGCGATCCCTCAGGAGAGGAGGGATTCTAGGTCGGATCGATCGCAGAACAATTGACCTCGGAAAGACTTTTTAGGGCAGTTTGCATCTACCAACTCCCAGGCGGTCAACGTTGTGTTTCGAGAGCCAGTAAAAAAAATCTTAGAGAAGGTTAGGAATGAACCATTCTTTAAATGGCCGAACAAGATGGCAGGAGATCCAATGAATCGCAAACAAAACCTGTACTGCCATTATCATCAAGATCACGGTCATACTACTAAAGATTGTAGGAACTTGTGGGATCATTTGGAACAATTGGTCCGAGAAGGGAGGTTAAAACATCTCTTGCACCATTCCAGTGGCCGAGGAGGCCAGACTGGTTCAGCGTTTCAGGGGAATGCTGCATCGAAGCCTCCTCTCGGCACCATAAATGTCATATTTGCTGCCCCTGGAGGACTGGATCATGCCCTTCCAGGATAATGTCAGTATCCTGTTATTCAAATGATGAATCTAATTCAGTGCCGAAGAGGATTAAGACAAACATTCCTCTAGTTTTAGGCTTTTCAGATGCAGACAAACAGGGAACCATACAGCCACATGATGACGCTCTGGTGGTTACCCTTAGAATTGGTGGGTACGATGTAAAGAGAGTCATGGTTGACCAGGGAAGTGCAGCAGAGATTATGTATCCTGACCTCTTTAAGGGGCTGGGTTTAAAACCTGAGGATTTGACAACCTATAGCTCACCTTTGGTGAGTTTCGAGGGTAAAATGGTTGTACCTAAGTGACAGATTAGATTGTCCGTGCAAACTGGGTCAAATGTGGTCGAAGTAGATTTCATCGTGGTAGATGCTTTTTCCTCGTATACAGCCATTATGGGCAGGCCTTGGCTGCATTCCTTGGGTGCTGTTTCATCCACCCTTCATCAGAAAGTGAAGTACCCTTCTAGAGGTCAAGTGCTGGAGATAGTGGGAAGCCAGTCTATGGCTAGGCAGTGCTTAATTGCGGCAATTCAACACAAACCAGAGAGTGGCATTTCAGCTGCTAAGGAAAATGATTTATAGCAGTTAGAAACCCCGGCATCTCTGTTCAATGGGCCAGTCGACGAGGTGAAATGTGAAGACCTGGACAAGGTGATCATTGGAGATGACCCGGAGAGATTCTTTTAAGTAGAGGCTCAACTTCCCCTACAGGAAAGGGAACAGTTGGTTGAGCTTTTGAGAAGAAACGTAGATGTGTTCGCATGGGATGCCTATGAAGCCCCTGGTTTAGATCCAAAATTCATTTGCCATCATTTGAATGTGAACCCCTCAGTTACTCCAAAAAAGCAGCCACCTCGGCGCCCTTCTAATGAACATGTAGAGGCAGTCAAGAGTGAAGTAATTAAACTTAAATAGGCAGGGGCTATTAAAGAGGTATTTTACCTTCAATGGTTGGCGAATGCTGTGGTCGTCAAGAAGAAGACAGGAAAATGGCGTGTGTGTGTGGACTTTACAGATCTCAACAGGGCTTGTCCTAAAGACCCATTCCCTATGCCTAGGATAGACCAGTTAGTAGACGCAACAGTAGGCCATCCTCGGATGAGTTTTCTGGATGCCTTTCAAGGATATCATCAGATACCTTTGGCAATAGATGATTAGGAAAAAACGGCTTTCGTCACTCCTGTGGGGAACTACCACTATAAAGTGATGCCTTTTGGCCTAAAGAATGTAGGGTCAACCTATCAACGAATGATGACTAAAATGTTTGAACCACAATTAGGTAAAAATGTTGAGGTCTATATTGATGATATGGTCGTAAAGAGCAAGTTGGTGTCCGAACACCAGGCGGATCTTACGAACATTTTTAAAATTCTGAGGAGGTACAAGCTGCGCTTGAACGCGTCTAAATGCTCTTTTGGAGTGGGGTCAAGGAAGTTCCTGGGGTACATGGTGACTCATAGGGGAATTGAGGTAAACCCAGACCAGATTAGAGCGATTAATAGCTTGCAACCACCTCGGAATCCAAAGGAGGTGCAGAAGCTTACTGGAATGATGGCTGCATTGAATCGGTTTATATCCAGGTCAGCAGAAAGATGTAGAACTTTCTTCCTTCTGCTACATAAATGGAAAGAGTTTCAATGGTCCGAGGAGTGTGTCATAGCATTCCAAGAGCTTAAACGCTATCTATCCCATCCACCCATAATGTCTAGCCCAGTGGTGGACGAAGTTCTTTTTGCCTACATCGCTGTTGCTCTATATACCATAAGCCTTGTGCTCATACGGGTGGATAGTGGTATACAACTGTCAGTTTATTATGTGAGCAAGTCACTTAATGAAGCTGAGGTGCATTATTTGCCATTAGAAAAGGCGATATTAGCTGTGGTCCATGCCACAAGAAAGCTTCCCCATTACTTCCAAGTGCATACTGTGGTCGTACTCACTCAACTCCCACTCAAGTTAGTGCTTAGAAGCACTGATTATACTGGAAGAATAGCCAAGTGGGGAACGATCTTAGGGGCTTTTGATATAAAGTACATGCCTCATACTTCTATAAAGGGGCAGGTGCTCGCTGATCTGGTGGCCGAATTTGCTGAATATTCTGAAGAGATGGAAGAGAGAAGTGAAAAATTGGGTGAAGGGTTAGTCGGCGTGGCCTCTGTTCAATGCCTACCGCCTTGGGAATTGTATGTTAACGGAGCAGCTAATCAACGAGGATTAGGAGTGGGGTTAGTTTCGGTGTCACCTGAAAGGATTACCATTGAGAAATCCTTAAGATTGAATTTCTCGGCTACGAATAATGAAGCAGAGTACGAGGCTTTGCAGATGGGGATGATGATGGTCCAGAAAATGGGAGGAAAGGCAGTGAGGGTTTTTTTTCAAACTCAAAACTGGTTGTGGGACAAGTAAGGGGCGATCTAGAAGCACGTGATACAAGAATGCAGGAGTACTTATGCCAAATTAGGATCATACAGGAGAAATTTGAGGTTTTTGACTTGTCTCGTATTCCTAGAAGTGGAAACACACATGCAGATTCGTTGGCCACCCTTGCCACATCCTCGGCGCAGGATTTGCCCCGAGTAGTACTGGTTGAAGACTTATATACGCATACTTCAGTACACCATGGTACTCCTCGAATCCACCAAATCAAATTGGGTCCGAGTTGGATGGATTCTATATCACTATTCCTAGAAAAGGATGTACTGCTCGAGGAAAAGTCTGAAGCTGATAAAGTACGAAGGAAAGCTCCTTGGTTTTGGCTCTCTAAGGATAGAAAATTATACAAGCGCTCTTTCTCTGGTTCTTACTTGCTTTGTGTACACCCCGAAGCATCAGAATCACTTCTGGAGGAGCTGCACGAAGGGGTTTATGGAAGTCATACAGGAGGAAGATCCTTGTCTCATAGGGCTCTTACCCAAGGATACTGGTGGCCAAACATGCAAAAAGAGGCGCAGGAGTATGTCAAGAAATGCGATCAATGTTAGAGATTTGCGCTTAACATTCACCAACCTGGAGCGGTTCTCAACCCTCTTTCTAATTCGTGGTCTTTTGCTCAATAGGGCCTGGACATTGTGAGACCTTTCCCCAAGGCAGTGAGAAATAAAAAATACCTTCTTGTCTGTACAGATTATTTCACTAAGTAGGTTGAAGTTGAGCCTTTAGCTAATATCAGGGATGTGGATGTTAAAAGGTTCATCTGGAAGAATATTGTTACACGATTCGGAGTTCCTAACGTGCTTATCTCAGATAATGGTCTTCAATTTGACAGCAAAGCTTTTAGGAAGTACTTTTCCGACCTGGGTATAAAGAACAGATATTCCATTCTAGCCTATCCGCAGGGAAATGAACAAGCCGAGGCTGTTAACAAGGTCATCGTGAACGGATTTAAAAAGAGTTTGGATGACGCCAAAGGAAGATGGGTTGAGGAGTTGCCGCACGTCCTTTGGACATATAGGACAACACCTCGAAAGTCCACTGGAGAGACCCCCTTCTCAATGACATATGGGGCTGAAGCTGTAATCCCTTTGGAAAACGGTTTCCCCACTATGAGATCTAGCGCATTCACCTCGGATGGAAATAACGAACTGTTAAAAAAGAATTTGGATTTGATTGAAGAACGACGTGAAAATGCTATGGTGCAGTTGGCCTATTATCAACACAAGCTCAAGCAAGGCTATGATATGAGTGTGAAGCTAAGGCCATTGGCCCCAGGAGACTTGGTGTTAAGGAAAGTTGTTGGAAACACTAAAAACCCTACTTGGGGAAAATTGGGGCCTAACTGGGAAGGACCATATCGCATTACGTTAGTGGCAGGAGTAGGTGCGTACTACTTAGAAGATTTAGATGAAAGAACTGTACTTCATCCTTGGAATGTAAATAACCTGAAAATGTATTACTATTGATAAGAAAGGTTATACTATGTTTTTTGCCTTCATTCATCTTAATTGTGTGTTGAGAATAACATGACATCTTTAGAAATATTAAACAGAAACTAAGTTATGTCAGGTCCTTGGACCACAAATTTAGTGAAAATTAATATCCTATGACATTTTTAGAAATATTAAACAGAAACTAAGTTATGTCAGGTCCTCGGACCATAAACTTAGTGGAAATTAATATCCTATGACATCTTTAGAAATATTAAACAGAAACTAAATTATGTCAGGTCTTCCGACCACAAACTTAGTGGAAATTAATATATGACATCTTTAGAAATATTAAACAGAAACTAAGTTATGTCAGGTCTTCCGACCACAAACTTAGTGGAAATTAATATCCTATGACATCTTTAAAAATATTAAACAGAAACTAAGTTATGTCAAGTCCTCGGACCACAAACTTAGTGGAAATTAATATCCTATGATATCTTTAGAAATATTAAACAGAAACTAAGTTATGTCAGGTACTCGGATCACAAACTTAGTGGAAATTAATATCCTATGACATCTTTAGAAATATTAAATAGAAACTAAGTTATGTCAGGTCTTCCGACCACAAACTTAGTGGAAATTAATATATGACATCTTTAAAAATATTAAACAGAAACTAATTTATGTCAGGTCTTCCGACTACAAACTTAGTGGAAATTAATATCTTATGACATCTTTAGAAATATTAAACAGAAACTAAGTTATGTCAAGTCTTTGGACCACAAACTTAGTGAAAATTAATATCCTATGACATCTTTTGAAATATTAAACAGAAACTAAGTTATGTCAGGTCTTCCGACCACAAACTTAGTGGAAATTAATATATGACATCTTTAGAAATATTAAACAGAAACTAAGTTATGTCAGGTCTTCCGACCACAAACTTAGTGGAAATTAATATCCTATGACATCTTTAAAAATATTAAACAGAAACTAAGTTATGTCAAGTCCTCGGACCACAAACTTAGTGGAAATTAATATCCTATGATATCTTTAGAAATATTAAACAGAAACTAAGTTATGTCAGGTACTCGGATCACAAACTTAGTGGAAATTAATATCCTATGACATCTTTAGAAATATTAAATAGAAACTAAGTTATGTCAGGTCTTCCGACCACAAACTTAGTGGAAATTAATATATGACATCTTTAAAAATATTAAACAAAAACTAATTTATGTCAGGTCTTCCGACTACAAACTTAGTGGAAATTAATATCTTATGACATCTTTAGAAATATTAAACAGAAACTAAGTTATGTCAAGTCTTTGGACCACAAACTTAGTGAAAATTAATATCCTATGACATCTTTTGAAATATTAAACAGAAACTAAGTTATGTCAGGTCCTCGGACCACAAACTTAGTGAAAATTAATATCCTATGACATTTTTGAAATATTAAACAGAAACTAAGTATGTCAGGTCCTCAGACCACAAACTTAGTGGAAATTAATATCCTATGACATCTTTGAAGTATTAAACAGAAGCTGAGTTGTGCTTGGTCCTTAGACCGTAAGCTTGGTGGAAATTAATATTCCAGAGCATTTCTTGGAATATAAAAGGGAAAAATCCTTTGTATCAAGTCCTCGGACCACAAACATTGTAAGGATAGTCATTCTTGCCATATCAAGAGATATATTCAACAAAGTATAAATCATATTAAAACTTTTAGAACACGATCCTTAATGTAAGTTGTTGCTTTTTGAGCCAAGTTTTGGCTTATTTTAGAAGTCATGGTAAACCTCATAGATATTAAGTAAGTGTCAGTGTATTTCAATGTATTGACGTTCTGCTTATAACATAAGTGTTGAGATATTCCCTGGATGTTGTAAAACTTATTAAAGAGCTTAGTCAAAAAAAGAATATACTTTTGATAACGAGATTTGATGATATGTTTTATCAATGTATTTTACTCCTTGATGACGTATGTGGAAGAAAGGATAGGAAATAAGATAAAATGAATACCATACATCTAAGTAGAACAATAATACTGACAAATATTATTAGGACTAAGGAAAAAATCTCGTATATTATCAAAATTTGTCCTTCAATACAGAAAACAAAGTTACAATCATTGTAAATATCATAAAAACAAGTACAAAAATTAAGGTTTCAACTTGATTTGAAGTTTGGACTTGGGAGCCTGGTCAGCCACTTCAGGGGGGGGGGGTCTCTTTCTCCTTACCCTTAAGAGATCCCTGCTCAGGTAAAGTAACTGAGGCTAATTGTTTCTCAAAGTCTTGAGAAGCTGCCCCTGGCTGAGGAGCCCCAGTCACTTTAACCGAAGAGGGTCCCTTCTGGATCTCTTATTCTCTGCCATGTTCTTGCTGACTAATGGAGGGAGGATGCTGAGGTTGGGCTTCTTTGACCGGTTGGGGGCAGGAGGGGTTACCTCTTTCTGGCTAGGGATCTGCAAGGCTGGAGGGAAGATGGTGTTTTCAGGTTTCCTCAACTCAGAAGAAGCTTCAATCCCAGCTTGATTGAGAGCTTCTTCCCAGGTCTGAGTGCAGTAAGCACGGCACACGGCGGGGACCTCTACTCGAAGAGCATCCTCGGTCTCAGCTACGCCGACGTCGTAGCCGTGCTACTCAGCCGCATCCCTTTCCTTCTCAGCTTTAGTTTTGTCCTCCTCAGCCTGTATTTTGGCTTTTTCAGCCTGTTCCTTAAGTTTCTTAGCCTCCTCTAGCTGCTGCTTCAAAGCTGCCACTTGCTCCTTGGACGCAGCCAGTTGTTCTTTAGCCTCATTTGTTAGTTTCCTTTGGCTCTCGGCCTGCGTCTCAGCACCCTTTAAAGCAGCCTCCGCGCTCTTCTTGGCCTGTTCCTCAGCCTTTAGCTTTTGCTTGAGATTAGTATTGCTGTTTTCAGCAATGGTTAATGTCTGCACAACAGCACTCCTTCGTTTTCTCTCATCATTCAGCTGCTGTGAGACGGAGTGGTACATCTCCTCCATTCTGAAAGTGCTTTGAACAGCCTTTTAAAAAAAAAAAAAAAGTATGAGTGTTATATCAAATAAAAAGAAAGAAAAAACTGTGAAAAGATAAATACGTACCATGCCCAGAAATCGTTTAGTTTGAAAGAATACTTCATTCCTCCTAAGTCCTCGTAACTCCACCATAACTTTGGGGAGTAGGAGGGTTTCCTCCAGCACTGAAGCAACATGACAACCTATGCCCTCGTTGTAATCTCTGATTGATGCATCGTCAGTCAGGGGCTCACCACCAAGCATAAGGGCTGGGAGCCATGCTTGGGGCTCGGGCAGTTGAACATCGCCCCTTTCTGATCCTCGGCTGGGGGCATGACTGGTTCTCTGCTGCTTAGTTGGCCTGTGGGCCTCTTCTTCGCTAGAAGAACGAGGTCTTCCAGGTTCCATTGCCTCCTTGCCCTTCGGTTCCCTTCTCCTCTTAGGATCAGCTTGTTCGATCCTGGAGGGTGGAGGTGGCTGAGGAGCGCGAGGAGGAGATTTAGGTAGGGGAGGGAGAAGTTTGGGTTGAGCAGGCTTCCTAGCTTCTCCCCTTCCTGGATGACTTTCCAGCAATTCTTGAAGGCTATGCTGGGGTTTCCTCTGAATACCCATATCTTCAGGCACGTTTTGGGATGGTGAGAGTTGATCAAAAACTTCGTAGTTGTCGGTGGACAAGGTGAGGTCCACAAAATCCTCTTCCTCTCGTTCTACTTCCTCTTCCTCCTTTACTTGGAAAACCGGGGGGGGGGGGGGGGGAAGATGTTGCTCCTGTTGCAAGGGTGGCAACGGGTAAAGGTTCTGTGAGTGGTGAATATCTTGGGAGAGGAATGCCTTGTGGAACCACAAACCCCTCGTAGGCAACGCTGATTCTGTGGAGCCGAGGATCCTTGGCCCTTATCACGCACGACAGAGCTTGGAATGCGCGCGATATGGGATTATATCCGAGGATGAGGTGCGTCGCCCTTAGTTGACTGTCTGATTCGTTGACGTAAATCTCGGCTTGAAGAATCCTGTCCAAGCTTGCCTTGTTAACTAAACGGAGTGAAGGCGTAGTGACGTGGGGATCTGCAATGTCAGTAGAAACAACGAGGACTCATTTCAGTAATGGCAAACAGCAATGGGAGTACAAAAATTGTGTAAAGTTAAATGTTAAAACTAAACAGTTAGTTTCCCAACTGGTTCACCCTCTTTAATTGGGCAAGGTAAGCCATCATGCCATTGCCTAGAGAAGATTAAAAAGTCCTCCTTTAGTCCCTTGTTAGATACAGGGAGGCACGGAATCAACCTAATCTCGGATTGCCTGGATTTTAAATAATGTCCCTGCCCTTTCATTTGTTATAGGTTGTAAATCCAATTCACATCGTGGTGTGTTAGGTTTAGGTTCATCCTCTTATTCAAGGCTTCTATACTCCCTAACACCCTAAACATATTCGGTGCGCACTGTGTAGGGGACAGCCTAAAGTACCTAAGGTAATTCCTAGTAATGGTACCCATAGGAATGGTCATACCTCCTTCTATGAAAGTAATCATAGGGATGACCACCTCATTCGTTTTCCTTTCATCAAACCACTCCCCTTGTGCCGCGTATCTAACGCCCACGTGTGGGGGAATATTATATTTAGACCTAAAACTCCTAATCCCCTCCTCGGTGTCTACTAAGTCCTTAAATCTATCCATTTTCTAAGAAGTTCTATAACGGAAATTTCGCAAAAAAGGAATAAAAGTTGATGATAGTTCAGGAAGACTTACAGGTGTGAGAAATGGTCCTCGGACAAGGTTTTGGTATTTGTAGATGCGCAGAGGAGTGAGAGAGAGAAAGGAAATAGCAGGTTCAGTACACGAGTTCTAGAATAGCGCAATCGTTTAAGGTGAAAAGGAATTGATTTGAAAGATTATTTATAGTGATGCAGAAATTATGAGCGGGAATTCGCCCACTCGAATTCCAAGAAAGCCTATCCATCGTTGGATTCTTATCCAACCGTTGAACATGGGAGACAAGGGAGTTGCCAAAATTAAATGAAGGCACGCCCTGGTCACCGAAGCGTTAGGGGCGAGTCACAGGAGGGTAGACACGTATTGTTGTGATTCGACCTAACGAAACAAAGCCTTAAGGGGAATAAGACGAGGATATCAAAATCCTCCTTTTTTCCCGAGGAGTCAAAAAGAAAGATTTTGAGGGGCTATTGTAAGGGCCAATTGATCCCATAGGTACTATTCGCATGGGAAAGGGCTGGGCCTATGGCCATATACCCAGTCCGAGGATAAGAGCGTATCCAAGGACGATTAACAAAGGAAGAAATGAAAACTGTTTTATAGGAAGAGGTAAAGAATATTTATGGAGGACTTAACCCTGTCCGAGGATAATGACCATCTTGGAACCTCTGTCCGAGGTGGTCGGGATCCTTCTCAATCCTTTAATACAACGTATTAAAGGAACTTTGTGACAAAGGGATGGGCAAATACCAGATAAAGGATAAGGATGAGGGATAACAAATATCTGAAAATACTGCTACCTCCGCATTAAATGCTGCCCAGCTAACTCTCTGGCCGCATTAATGTGGAGATGATGCCTGAACAGTAAACAAGGAGCCTTATAGCTAAGAGTAGAAGGTTCAAGGAGGGTGAAATGGGACAGGGAAACTCCCAACCACTGACTCACACGTGGATGGAGAAAATGGTGCAAAAATCATAGTATATAACGCGAAAAGGGATTCAAAGGGGGGGGGGGGACGAAAAACGAAAAACAAAAAAAGAGCGAAAGGTTGAAGAAATACAACAGTAAAAAGAAAGAATTCTATACCATCGATCATACTATTAGGGTATGACCGAAGATGCTTTTTGTATTAGTGCGTGTGTAACTCTTTCCTTTTAACACTATCTACCAATATCTTTTCCCTAGATTCAGACTAGCTTTTTCTCCCACTCTCTACAAATTTATTGTTCGGGCTTTTTGGGCCTGAGTTCATTCCTGTTTTGGGTTCAAGTCAAAACTGGTCCTTACATTTATTTCTTTAGATTTTCTCTAGAATGCTATGGAATGGTCCGAATGGACCCACTTAATTTTGTTTTGTTTTGTTTGTTTGTTTGCTTGTTTTATTTTTTTATTTATTTTTTTAAGAAGTCATATTTAGTGGATGGATTCGATGGAAGTTAAAGTACTGTGATCCTAGTGCTACACGTTGTTGTTGTTGTTGTTGTTGTTTTTATTTTATTTTATTTTATTTATTTTTTAAAGAAATTAGATTTAGAGGGATGGAGCCATGGTAATGGAGGGATAGTGGGCGAGTCTAAGGGTCTTAGTCTTAGTGCCTTAGTGGATTTTGCTAGTGGGCTGGTCTTACTTTTTAGTGGATCCAAATCCAATCATCCAATCTAGTTGAGTCCTATACATTTTTCTAAAAAAAATGGTTTACTGCTACATAAAAAAAAAAAAAAAAAAAAAAAAGAGTATTGATAACAAAATTATAAATTTAGAATAATTTACTTTGTATTAATATTAATTTTAATTTATTTGTGTAGGTTTAAAGTGTAAAGTGATCATATTAAGTAAAGCTGCAATTGTGCTTTTGATAAACCAGGTTCTATTGTTTTTATACATTAAATTTATATTATTCTAGTTAAATTGTAATTTCTTTTTTATTATAGATTATGTTTCATTTATTTATAAATATTTTTTAATTGCAAATGTCTACTAGAAATTATCCATCTGGATATGAAAAACTAAAAAAAAAACTTTTCAAACTTCTCTCCAAACTAGTTTAGAGAAAAACTTTTCAAACTTCTCATATATTTCTTTTTATGGTGTGCATTTTGAAAATATAACTGTTAAATTTCATGTTCCTTATGTTCTTAATGTGCATATCAAATTTTTTTCAAATCAGACGTTATTTACTATTCAATTAATAAACTTATTTCTTATGCACAATTTTAGATCACAAAAATTTGAAATTTTAACATTTTTTTGATGACATAATAATTGATCTTTGATTTTCTTGAAATTTTGCAATTATGAAGGATATGATAATAACATGCAATCCAATTGTTAGATTTTCAAAATTCACACCCAATATAAATATATATGGATCTCTGTTACAAAAGAAGGGCTTGCTGAACCAAGGGATGTGAGAATCATATATTTAAGTTTTTCTGGTTGTCACTTGTCACTCTTGAGGTTTCCAAATTTACTATTATTATCAATTAAAAATAAACCACTACCAAAAAGATAAGAAACATAAACAAAATAAGATTATTGTTTTTTTTTCTTTTGTCATTTTTATATATTTATAATTTTTTATACAAGATATAAATTCTACTCTAACCTAATTTAAGTGTATATATGTGTGAAGTTCCATCCTAAAGACCAAACCTTGAATCTTGCCCCCTACACCTCACAAATACTTATAATTGTGGAGTGGTCATCGCGCTAAGGATGTGTGGTGATTTTATTTATAATTTTTTAAATTCAAAAGTTCATGCTAATTGTTGAACCTGCTATCATCATTTCAAATTGTTCTTTGGCACATTTGGAGTTGCACCTCGATAATAATTTGGGAAATTACATCAAAGGATCCATAACTAATTCTCAAATTTTTAATTTTATCAATTAAAGTTTTAAACTAGTGAAATTGTTTCAATTTTGAAGCTTCTGTTTATCTCTATTATTCATTTTCGTTATTATGGGTAATGATGAGTAGAATAAAAGGAGAAATTGTTTGATAAAACTTTGTGTTTCAACGAGGTAATCATTTTTAATTTTCTAACAATAAATTTCTCACTCTAAGGATTTCTCTCTCTATCCTCTTTGTTCATAGGCTAACAAAAATTGATATGAACATTATCTTGGATCTTTCTTGAACAAATTTTTCCAAAAAGAAAAAGAAAGTAGGTAAGAACTAATTGAGAGATCACACATCTTGAGCACCATATGGAATTGAGATGAAGATTGAAGGTTTTCTTATAATATTATCTACTTATTATTTTTTATTTTCACTACATCAAAGTACGCTTTCTATTTTTTATTTTAGAATTTAAAGTTGTATATTATTTTTCATGAATGAAGTAGATCCAACACCATGTAATATAAAAAATACATGCCATCAAAGAATAAAAATCTTCTATCTCAAAATGTCTTTCCTTCCTCCTCCTTCTCTTTAAGGTCATAAAAGTTTAAAATAAATAAATAAATAAATAAGACACATAACATAATTGTAATTAGTGAAATATAAAATGAAGTAGAAAAAATAAAGAGCCAATTACTACCTATTTGTTTCTTTCTTCATTCATTTTATTTTTGGGTAGTATGCACCATCGTTGTAGAATCTCTCACCTCCATTGTCAAACGACCAATCAATTCACCCAAATATAGATCAAATTTCTTTGTAAAACTTTTAGGGGCTATTTGGTACATAATTTTAAATACATATTTTTAGTTTTTAAACAACATTACACACATTTTCACATACTTTATCACCCTTATCACCTACATGTACTTTCAAAAAAATTGAAAACATGTATTTAAATACACGTACCAAACGACCCTTAGTGTTTTGGTTTATATTTCATCAAGTGAAAAAATGCATGTGTATTACAATTTATAGATATTATATCAGTCTTCAATTTATAATCATAAAAAACAATAGAATGGAAATAACCTTTTCCAAAAAAATTCACCTTTTAAAATTTTTTTGTTGACAATAATCGAAGCATGTCTGCATTTTTCTTTCTAACTCATAGTTGTTTCAATTTTCATTTTTAGTATTTGACTTTTTTTTTTTAATTTTTTTAATTTTATATTTATGGAAGTATTTGACTTGTAGTTGTCGAAAGACTCATCACAAATGGGTTCCGACATAATGATCCAAAGGTTGACACAAAAAGATGATCAGTCACATCATGGCCGTGAATGTGAGTCTGTGACATAAAGATAGGATAAGCATTGGCCCACGACTTAAATCGTATCCTATGTAAAACGTGAGACAGTCATTAGTCATTACATCATTAATCATTACATTCGCCGTGTCCTACCACAGCAGCGCGTTACCTCAATATAAAATGCATTCATATAAATATATATATATATATATATATATATATATATATATATATATATATATATCATAAAGGCTCTGATTAATGTTTTTTTAAGGCCGATATTAATTCATTCATTTTTGAAAATATTTTTTTGAGAATTGAAAAAACTTTCAGTATTTTTTTAATTTTTTAATAAATATTTTTAAAAATAATTAATTATCGTGTGTCCTTAAGACACACATTAGTAAAATCCTATCATAAATATTTTGAGTAATGCTATTTAAAAAATAATATGATATAATATTTTCATAATAAATTTTAAATGATAATTTATTATTATTTGTTTTTTTTGGCAAAAATGCGGTCATAATTTTTCACAAAGCATGTTGTTGGATTATAGAGTAAATATAAAATAGAAGATTCAAAATTAGATATAAAAACTTAAAACTTAGAATAAAAATTTTACAAGTTAAAATAAAAACAAATAAAATTTTAAGAGTTAAAAGTGTAATTTAATCTTATAGAAAAATTTGTATGACTAGATTTTATTGATAAAAGAATAATAATTAAAGGAAAATACCTTATGAGGTTCTCTTATTGTACTCTACCACCATAATGGAAAACCATTTTATGAGACTAGTTTTGTCTTATGAGATACCTCTAGCATATGGCTAATTAAGGGGTAAACTAAGTTTGGTTTATGTCTTATGAGATACCTTTTGAAAGTTTGGCATATGTATACAGTGCACTGGGAAGCATGGCTGCATTAGCAGCTATATCTAAAACCTGAGCTATCATCATAATGGGTGATACATGCAAGTTCTTCTTTTTTTGATTTTTTTTTAATAAATATTTTTATTATTAATATCAAAAGGGAGTGTGTATCTATATCCATAGAAGGCAATCTGTCATGTACTCCTAATTTTTTTTGGAAGGGGTACCTCTAAATTTCTATATCAAGAGAGGATTTGATTCTAGGTTATAGGTATGACATTATCTCTATATATTACAGCATACAGAAGTCACTTCTTTGGGTGTCTAGACTTGCCAATGTAGTGGCTCATACTTTAGCTACATGGTCTCTTAAGTGTAATGTTTTTGGCTCTTTTGATTTGGGTAATTGTCTCTCCTGTTTTGAGTATGTTATTAGGGTTACTTCATTTTTTTTTTTTTAATTTTAATTTATCTTTTATTATAAATACTTTAATCATTAATATCAAAAGGGAATGTATATCTATATCTATAGAAGGCAATCTGTCATGTACTTCCATTTTTTTGGAAGGGGTACCCCTAAATTTCTATATTAAGAGAGGATTTGATCCTAGGTTATAGGTATGACATTATCTCTATGTATTACAGCCTACAAGAGTCACTTCTTTGGGTGTCTAGGCTTGCCAAAGTAGCGACTCATACTTTAGCTAAATAGTCTTTCAAGTGTAATGTTTTTGGCTCTTTTGATTTGGGTAACTTTCACTCCTTAGGAGAGCGATTTATTCCTCTGTATAGCTTTGCATTTTCTCTTGTTAATAAAGTGTTTTATTCATTTATTTTTTATTTTATTTTTTTATATATATAAAAAAATATGTTCTTCATGGTCTTTTGCTCAGTAAGAGCAATCACATCAGTGGATGCACAATTTTACCTAAAAATGACCCATATCAAGTAGTGTATAGTTATATAAATTTACAAGTTATCTACAATAGTTACTCTCAATGCAAAACTCTTAAATCTTTGGTGAGATAGTTGAGCTCTATAGATATATGCCCTAATGCCCATTAAGCCTCTCAGTGCTACCATTTTTTGTTCAATCTAATGATTATAGCTCAAAAAATCAAAATAGGTCCTCTTTACACTAAAAACGCCATTCTTTGTTGTTGTCCATATTAAGGTGGTCTTATTGGTGGATTGTGGCAAGAGGTACACGCACTATTAGCCTCCCATGGTCTAAGGGCTTGTTTGGATTGAGGAAGGAGGGAGGGAGAGTGGAGGAGAGTAAAATGGAGTTAGCTAAAAATTTGCCAATTTTGGGTTAAATATACTTTACTCTATTCTCCCTCCCTTCCCCTCAATCCAAACGGACCATAAATGTTTATCAAAATAATTGACTAATGGCCTGTTTGGATGAAGAGGGGAAGGAGGGGGAGTGGAGGGGAATAGAGTAGAATTGGCTAAAAATAAGCTAATTTTGTGTTAAATCTATTCTACTCTACTCTATTCCCCCTCCCTCTCTCTCAATCAAAACGGACCATAAATCTCCATTCCACCACTTTCTAAGAGTGTGGTCAACCAGTTCTTAAATTGACACTTTCAATTAACTCTAACATAGATGTTTAGAGTTCAAATATATCTTCCTCCAACAATTAAATTATAAAATAAATAATAATAGTTAAAAAAAAAAAGCTCTAAAACACAAACATTGCCATCAATAGCGCATTGACATTATCTCCATGGTTCTTATCTTTGCAGTGTGTTTCCCACCTGATTCATTGGAGTTTACTCTTGCTATTTCTCTGCCCCCACAATAATTACACACCCATCTTTTTGAGGTCATCATATATTGGGAGCGTGAGGAGGTCATGGTTTCTGTTGGTATGGATTGGGCTACAGTTTTGATAATGACCTCTATTTGCTTGAGACTATAGTTTTTCCTCTTATCCGGATAATCATTCACCATATGATGCCTTTGATTCTAGACTATTAGTACAAACCCCAAATGAGAGAGTGAAATATGTCAAATGACATCTTGACCCCTTCTCTATTTCAACCCCAAATTCCTTTTTCATTTTTTTTCCCTATATTTATGTGATATGACAAATCTCTACCAATTCCAAATCCTTATATAACGTTACGTTAGATGAATTTACTAGTTAGTACAGAATTTACATTGTTTCAAGAACCTTTTTCCTTCAAGAACAAACATTCTGAAGCTTTAAATTGATTTCGTATATGTAAAATAAAAATTCAAAATATATTATTCTCTAATTTGGTTAAAGACTTCCACAGGGCCACAGTAGTGAAATGTAGTCCCACACCAAGGAGGTGGACACATGTGATCCATTCAGCTCGTTGAGGCCGAGTAAGCCCATTTCCATGATTATTTATAGGTGTAATCTCGGCTTGAAACATTTTTGAGCCCACGCAAGCTCACATAGTTTTATTTATTTATTTATTTCATTATTTGTGTCAAATTAACACATGTAGATGTAGGCATATACAAGCGGGTTGAACCCTGTGGACAATAAACACCAACAAGAATGAAACATTATTGGGCTGTTATTCATTGAAGGAGCATTAATTAGTGCTTAAGTGAATGCAAATTCCGATGGTTTATGTCCAAATCCATTCCACATCCACTCTATAAAATTTGGTTTAAAGTATCCCAAATGACTTATGTTGGGTGATATTTGCTTTTGCGGTTACAATAAATCAAGTTAGTGTCAATACAAAAATTTTATATTTTTCAATTTGCCTACCCCTCATATTTGGGCCTATCACAATTTATAATTAATATTTTTTAATGACTCGTGTAATGTGTGGGATGGTAGATAAATTAGGGTTTGTCAAAATTGTTGAAATTTTTGTTGTGGCTATAGCTTTACTCTAATCACGCACTCTTTATTGTGAAAAAACTTTATTAGCATCAACAAAGTTCTACTTGTATTGCATAAATCAGGCCAACAAGATAATTGACATTCTACTAAGTTCATTAGCAATAAGGAAAAGGAACTTTTAAATGGGTATTATATATTAGACTAAATTAGATGTTTGACCTTTAAAGTTTGGAGTTATTTTTATTTTAATCCCTTAAGTTTGAGATTTTTTGATTTACTATGTTTGGTTTTACTCTTAAAATGTTATTTTTATCTATTGCCATAATTCATTTGGATGTTATGTAACAACAAAAATATGTCGTTTCTTTCTTCTTTTCTCTCTTAGCTACCACATTAGTGACATACATGGATGGAATGACCATTTAAAATAGAATCAAACTTGGTGTACTAAAATAAAAAATCTCAAATGTGAAAATAATGTGCTAATAATGGGAGAGAGAAAATTTGAACCTAGAAGTCTTTATTAGAAACACCAAAAAAGTGTTAGTTAAGCTACAAGTCCGTTGGGTTTCATTTGTATTTTATTTAAATATTAAACAAAATTTGACCTACATGGTTGTGGGAGGCAAGTGGTAATTAGTTGGTAACATTCTTTATAACAAAATTATTATTTAAGTTTTTTTTTTTTTTTTTTGATACTGCTTATTGAAGTTTCTAAGATTATAAACTAATTAAAATGTTAACAAAAATGAAAATTGTACATTTTAAGTTTGACCAAAATTAATTTAAGGTATCTAATTTTACTTTCGTTTGATTGAATCATTTAAATTTCAAGTTAATTAAGAAATTTTTAAATGTTGTTGTTAGGTGTCCAAATTTTTCTATTTTGAAACTTTGGGCTCCTTTCGCCTATAACATCACCATTGGTAAGCCCGTAGAATTGCGAATGATTGCCCCTCACCCGATAATCCAATCTGACGAAAGATGGCTACATCCACATTCGACTTATACATGTTATCAGTGGATGGTGTCCATTGCTCTTTACCTCTCGGTACCATTTGTCTAATATGTTGTTTGCTGGTTCGAAACTCCTCCAGTAAATTCATAAAAGGATGCAAGATTTTCTTTACATTCTATGCTTTATACATGATGTTCTGTAGACTCTGATTGCAATTTGCATTAAAAAAAAAAAAAAAAAAAAAAAAAAAACACACACACACACACACACACAACCAGGGCTCCACCAGTACTTCTCCATGCCCAAGATTTACATTTGTTTAGAATTGCGTTTTGTAGAGCTCTCCGAGGAAAAGACTTTGATAATGCTCAGTTAATTTTTTTTAAATAAGTAATTGGATTCTTTTTTAATTTAAAAAATTTGACAAAATAAAAAGAAAATTTTTGACTCATTTATCGGCAACATTTAACGGAAGTTGACAAAAATACCTTAATTAAATAAACTTGAAACTTAAAGGACTTAATTAAATAAAAGCAAAGTTATAGACTTAACATGATTGAGTAAGAGTTTTCCAAATTATTAATTTGGGCATGGAAATTTTTTAAGTCATATCTATTCTACCCAACTACCAGTCCCAAGGTAATGGAGTTCTTAGTTCTTCCACAATATTATTGGGTCTACATCAAAGGTTGTGGCAAATAAAATCACTCCAACATGATTTTCATTAGGTTTAGCTTCTATCCAATGCATTTGAGTACTGAACATGATATGAACATAAAACATGTTTAAAATTGACCACGTATGTCATTCTTGTGTCATGTCCATTACCCTAATATCTTAGACAAAAAATTTTCTCATTTACACAATATATAGTCTTCACCAATCAATCTTTTCATTTTAGAGAACAGAAAATAAGATTTATTTTATCCATATTTGTGTTTGAATATATGAAGGATTTTAAAAATTCATCTACCTTTGAATTCTTAAATTTCTATTTAATTGATTAATGTAAAATATTTCAAATCAATGAAATCAAATGACCTCTTAATTGATTAGAAATTCATTTCAACCTGCTAAAATCCACTATTCGAAAGAAGTTTTTATTTATTTATTTCCTTAAATTATTTGAATGAAAATTAGATCATGTGGAAATGAAACCACATTGTAAACTTTAATGATAGTATGATACATTCCATACCTTTGTAACTAACCAGCACAAGCAATTGTTATTGGTTGGTACAGCTTTGGTCATTAGCCAACTTTGGTTATACACATAAGATGCTATCTCTACCAAGCAATAAGGTACTAGTCTTTTACTGGAAGCAGTGAAGTAATGTGCACGTTGGCTAATGCTTGGGGCCTACTGGTCCTTCTCTATTGATGATTCTCAAAGTTACATCAGTTATTTCCTTCACTTATGCAGCATAAACATACAATACCAGAAGTATTCTCAGACTCAACCAACGCAATCTATGTAATATTCTACCTTTCTCTACATTACTGAATAATGCTAACATCTTACTTATATAATCTATATATAAAATTTGTTGGGTAAATCAATTTCCCTTTAAATGGTATTGGTTGGGAATGAGATTAGTACAGCTTGGTAGTGTGTTTGCTTTGGGTAAAAATTGTCACAGGTTCAAATTCTACCATCTTTACCTAGCACTTATCTTATGAGTAATAACTGTAACAAGGGTTCAATTGAAACTGATTAAATATAACATAGCATAATCCTTGAGACACTACTAGTTTATCAAAGAATTTGTTGACAAAAGGATTAGTTTAAAATCATCATGTTACGGATTTAGTACTGGTTCAATAGCCCATGGAATTATCACTAGCTCCCATGTCAATGTGAGATGTAAAAGTTAATCACATAAAAAAAGTCAGAAAGTTAGAAGGTTTATAAAAAAAAAAAAAAAAAAAAAAAATCCTACTTATGAATCTTATCATGATCAATGATTGTACTTGATTCTTTCATTCAATTATATATAGTATAGAAACTGACAATGGTGTATATTAAAAAATGCCTAACTTTGGGATACACAGCAGAGGCTTGTATATCCTCCTCTCCATGTGTTAAAATACTTAGTATTCTAAAAAAAAAAAAAAAAAAAAAAAAAACTATATACAGTATATATATTCCACTTTATATTTCCTCATTTCACTATTTATTTCCATGTATAGACAATGTTTTTATCTGTTAGATAATTAAACTACATTATTTATTATTATTATTTTTAGACATATATTTAAATTGACAATAGTGGAGCCAAGATTTTAGTTTAGGGGGCAAGATGAAAATAAAAGGGTAGTGAAGACAAATTTTATTCCAAAAATATTTAATTAGTAAAATTAACAGACAGTTAACTAATTAAACAAAAAGTTTGATTAGAATATAAAATATAATGCAAGAGTTAAATTAATTTTTTTGTGCCTCACATTGGTTTTAGTGTAATTATTGTTGTACTTAAAGATATTTCATAGGTAAAAAAGAAAGAAAAAAAGAAGAAGATATTTCATAGGTGACTATCACTACAACTAAATGTATTTTCATGACGAGTTTTAGTAAGAAAAATTTTTTCGTCACAAAAAGTATCATATAGTGACGAAATTTATATTTTGTTGCTATTTATAAAAAAAATTAGCAACATTTAGCGACGAAAATTAGATTTCGTTGCTATATGTTGTGTTGAACTAGAGGCGCCAATAAAAATGTAGGCGCTAAACTAGATTCATCTACAGTGACGAATTATTTCGTCTCTAAAAGCTTAAGTTTTTTGTGACGAAACTCATTTCGTCGCTGAATGTGACAATTAGTGACGAAAATAAGTCATCACTAAAAATAGGAATATAAAATCAGATGGGAGTATCAGCGATGAATTTGAATTTGTGTCGCTAAAGGTAGCCTATAGTGACGACATACAAGTCGTCACTAAAAGTTTTATACTAAAACACTTCGGCCCCCCCTTTTTTTTTTCTTTCACTTCTCTCACTCTTTTTTCCCTCCCTTATTCAATTCTCTCTTTCTCGCACTCTCTCCCTCACAGTCACTTCACCCCAGCTCGCCGTCACCGCCGATCGAGCTTGCCACTACCGCCGATCTAGCTCGCCACTGCCTCAGCTAGCCTCCTTTCATTCCTTCACACCCAATCGGCAACGCTTCACTCCTTCGCACCCATCCGGCGACCTTTTTCCTCCCACCATAACCGACAACACTTCGTGTATTGCAGGGACGGACCCAGGTAGAAGGCTAAGGGGGCTTGGCCCCTCCTGGGCCCAAAAAAAAAAAATTTTTAGCAAAGTCAAATTTTCCCCAAAAAAAAAAAAAAAAAAAAGGGATTGGCCCCTTCCTGAGATTTTAGCTCCGCCCCCCCTAGTTTTTAGCTCTGACCCCCGTCCCAAAAATCATGAACCCCCCCTTCCCCTAGCCCATCATCCAACCAACTCAAAGTAGAGCCTATGACCCATGTCAATCTAAAAAAAAAAAAAAAAAAACTCAGCTCTCAGCAGTCCAAAACCAAACGGAGAAAGCAAAAAAACAAAGGAAAAAAAAGAAAAAAAGAAGAAGAAAGGAAAGTGAGAGGCGAGAGTTGTGAGACAGAGATAGAGATAGAGATAAAGAGTACAGAGACCTATCTTGATCAGATTCAGAGGCCCGTGTTGGTGTTGCCATGACGGAGAGAGCAGAGAGTGAGAGAGTGTGAAACCCAACTTCAAGCGAGACCTATGCCGGCAAGAGCGAGACCCACGCCGCTACGCGAGATGAGATCCACTTGCCGACGCTGGCGCCGGTTGCCGTTGCTTGATCTGCCTAGCCAGTCCAGCTTTGAGCCTTCACAGTTCATAGGTACTTACTCTTATCTTTTCCTTCAAAACCTTGTGATCTGAGAATCAAAGAAACTGTGCTTGTGCCTTGTGGACTTGTGGTGTTTCATGTTTGTGTTTTTACTGATGAGTGATGAACTGAACTGATTTGGTGATTGTGAATTGAATCTGTGCTGCAGCTGCTACCTGTGGTGTTTTTTTTTTTTTTTTTTTGGGGTGGGGGGGGGGGGGGAGGGGGGGCTTTTTGGCTTTGTGACTTTGTGTTTTTAGAGATAGTCAGATAGTTTTTTCTTTGTTGACTGGTAGTTGGGCATAATAATAGGGAAAAGTGGAGTTGGGCAACGGACAAGTGACAAAAAAAGAAAAAAGAAAAAGAAAAAAAAAGGGTAGAGTTAAGAAAAGTTTTTGTTAGTAGTGCCTGTAGTGGGATTCATTGGGTATTTGGGTTATTGGGTCAGAATTAGAAAATGAAGAGAACACAAAGACACAAAAGACATAAATAAAGGAAGAGACAACACACACAGAGACATAAATAAAGGCAAACCAAACACAAAGACATTAGAGGTAGACCAAAGAAAAAAAGAAAAAAGAAAAATCATATAATATAAAAAATTGTCACACAAATTTAAGAAAATAACGGTGATTCTTATATGATTTTTATTTTATTTGTAGATCATGAAAAAATCAATTACAATACTTGATTTTTTCAAAAGAAAAGGTTCAACTTCAAATTCTTCCGAAGTCAACGTGGAATTGCCAATAACTAATGTTGCTATTCCAATTCTAGAAAGTGTGGATGTTCCAATTTCAGAAAATGTGAATGTTCCAATTCCGGAAAATGCGGATGTTCCAATCTCTCAAACACAATTTCAAAGAATTGACCTTGATTATTTGGATTATAGTTTATTAATACTATATTGATGCGTATTTGAAAATTTTTTTTTTTGCTTATCTCTGCCCCCCCCCCCGGCTTAAAATCCTGTGTTCGTCCCTGGTGTAATGGGTATTTTTTTCCTTCTTTTGAGTTAATTTTTTTGTTTGATGATTCTAGTTCCTTTGGATATTTTTTTTGTTTGATATAGTAATGGGTACATGTATTTTTGTTTAGTTTGGGTATTTGATATTTACTGTGTAATGGTTGTGAAGAAAGTTTCTTAATGTTACAAAGATTTCATTTTTATTATTGTTAATTATTATTAGTGTTAGTCTTGTTGATTACATAGAGTAATATGCAAGGAAATGAAATGATTAGAAAAGAAAAAAGGAATTAGTTGGTGTTATTTCTCTAAAGAGTTGTTCAGTTGAATGGTTGATTTTTGAATATGATTTTTCCATTATAGTACAAGTAGTGTTGTTTCTGGGTTGTGGCTTTTATTTGCTAGTTTTCGTGAGGGGTAGTAATTTTGAAGAATTAGATATTTGTACTGACATTTGGTTGTTTACAAGCTTTTCATTCCTCTATAAATATCTTTCTTCGTTGGCGGTTTTAATTATTGTCTTATTTGCTTGTTAAACTTTTCTTTAACATTTTTACTTATAAATTTAACTTTTATTTTGCAGACTAAATGCACATTATTTGCAGTAACTTTGGATTTTTTCTGAAAGTTGTAAACTTAGCTTGAGCTAAGTAAGTAAATTCTAGTTAAGAACTTATAAAACTCTATAATTGTGATGTTGAAAATTGGATTTGTGGTGGTATGTTGTGTTGGAGCAAGTGGGTGGGTTGCATGGTGTTATAAGATGGTTTAAATACATATTGGGAGTGTTTTTCATTTATTGCAAATGTGAATAAGTATTGTTGATTAGATATGAAAAATAGTATTTTATTTGATTTCAATACTTGTAAAACTCTATACTTGTGATGTTGGAAATTAGATTTGTGGTGGTATGTTATGTTGGAGCAAGCGGGTGGCTTGAATGATGTTAAAATGTGGTTTAAATACATATTGGGAGTGTTTTTCATTTCTTGCAAATGTGAATAAATATTGTTGATTAGATGTAATGAATAGTATTTTATTTGATTTCAATACTTGTAAAACTCTATATTTGTGATGATGGAGATTGGTTTTGTGGTGGGTTGTTGTGTTGGAGCAAGCAGATGACTTGTATAGTGTTATAAGGTGATTTAAATACATATTGGAAGTATTTTTTATTTATTGCAAATGTAAATGAGTATTGTTGGTTAGATATGAAAAATAATATATATTTTTTTATTTAAATACTTGTAAAACTCTATATTTGTAATGTTGGAAATTGGATTTGTGATGGTATGTTATGTTGGAGCAAACGAGTGGCTTGCATGGTGTTAAAAGGTGGTTTAAATACATATTAGGAGTATTTTTCATTTCTTACAAATGTGAATGAGTATTGTTGATTAGATGTGATGAATAGTATTTTATTTGATTTTAATACTTGTAGAACTCTATACTTGCAATGTTGGAAATTGGTTTTGTGGTGGGTTGTTGTGTTGGAGCAAGCAGGTAGCTTGCATGGTGTTATAAGGTGGTTTAAATACATATTGGGAATGTTTTCATTTATTGCAAATGTGAATGAGTATTATTAATTAGATGTTATTTGGTTATTAATTGGAACTTGTGGTTGTTCTCATCGTTAGCTTTGATATATTAGGTTATGTATCATATTGAAACTAAATTTGTTAGGTTTATTTATTTTGGATTTTGAGACTTATTTTAAATTTTGTTAGTATTTTTCTATTAAAAACAATTGTTAGTTTAATTTATTTTTGTATTTTGTGGATTAGCTGGAATGAAATTGGTAAATTAAGTCTAATTATAAATGTGCCCAAATTGACCCACGTGAGTCGGGTTAGATGCTATTAGTGATAAGAAGTTACATTTTTTTTTAGAACAAATGAATCACTCATTCATTAATATGTAAACGATCATGATGATGCAAAGCATCTACAACTACAAATCCTCCACAATATTCCTAGCAAATGATAACCATGTTAAAACAATTGAAATTTGAATGACATTAGATGCTATCTCATTACGTGCATTTCAAGAGGAGTTTCCTTCCAATCATATACTTTGTAAAGGGGCTAAATGCTAACAAAAAAAGAAAAACAATGAAGCACACAAAATCCTAATTGATACTATTGGCAAAGTTGTATAAAAATCGAGCTAGTTCAAAGCAAAACCATGCCTCCAGACTTGCATATAGGATCTGAGAATTTTGTAGATGCAGGGTGCTCCAATTGCTGAGTGTAACTACCAGTGGAAGACAGATTTCAATACCAAAGAGACTTGCAAATTGTGTCCATCCATAATAGAATATCTCTTGATTCAACCATTTGAAATAGTCATCAACCATGTCTTGGCACAACTTTCGGTACAATTTTCGTACATCTGCTCTTGCAACCCTCAATAATAATCCCCCACCAACTCAAAGAGTACTACCTTATTCGATATATTCATATCATATTGAATTAATAGCAACCGTTGAGTGACAGAAATGTTGTTTACTCCAACAAATGTAAAATGCCAATCAGTTAGAAAACGAACAAGGGATCGAGGAATTGATGGTGCATTTTGTATCTGAAATATGAGACAGGAGGGGCCTATGCATATATGTAGAGTATGCACCCTATGATCGGTCAATTCCACGCTAGCTGCGGCCATGGTGCATGTAGTAATTTGTTACAAAGTAGAACAACCTTAGTCAATCTGTCACCATCGTCGATGAGCGAGTGACCATGGTCAACATGGGACATCGGTTCGAATCTCACTAAGTAAAGGCTGCTTAAATTAGTTTGGTGAATTCGGACAATAGACCTATCCATAGCTTGCAAGAAAAGTAAGAGTAAGAGAAATCTAGTAAGCAATACATATATATAAAAAAATAAATAAATAAATAAAATAAAAACACACACACACACACACACATATAGTTAGCAAGCAATACATATCAGTTATGAAAAGCAATGAACAATACAAACAAGAAACACTTTATTTATGTGCATGGCTAAATGAACAACACAATAAATATGTTTCAATTAGGAAAAAACCATTAAAGAAAAGATTCGGAATCGTTACTGTAAGATCGATGGTATTGTTCTTCTAATCTACATACAGCTCAATAAGAAATGGAACAAAAAGATTGTAAAGAAGAGATTTTACAATCTAAAAAGGAAGTTGGTGGAGAGTGGAGGGGCTTAAGAAGTGTAAATGTGAAGAAGGATTCAAGAAATGAAAAAGTAAAAAAAAACAAAGACGAAGATGGTGAAAAGAAAGAGTTCTATATATATATATATGTGTGTGTGTGTGTGTGTGTGTGTGTGTGTCTGTGTGTCTGTATGCGTGTGTATGCGTGAAGTTCTTGATGAAGATGTAGTAGCAGCGTGTGAAGAAATGGGACTCTGGGTTAGTAGGGGCTAGTCACTAGTAGCAGTACTAGGAATATAGACTAGAGTATAGCGAGTGAGTGCAAGAGAGAGAGATCGAGATTTTAACACAAAAGAGAGCGACTCACATGGTTCCTTATTTCTCGCTTTCTTGCACACACACAACCTCCCTCTCTCTCTCTCTCTCTCTCTAACCATCTCCTTTTACTTTTACTTTTACTCCCTAATTTCCATTTATTGTTTAATCCCTTGTTTTTTTTAACTCATTCCGTGCAAGAAATACCAAGTTTTTACACAATGGTTCCACAAAAGACAAAACCCAGTTTCTTTGATTCCGTCTTTATCCATTTTCGCATGGGTTGTAATTTTTAATTAGATAGAAATTAATTTCTTAATTCTAAAAGTTTTAAATTAGACTGAATTTTTTCAGACTGTGTTTATATATATATATATATATATATATATATATATATATATATTGGTTGAAATCAAGAAAGTGTATATACTTTATTTCGGTTGTCATACTTATGTTATACCCGTTTCAAGCACTTTTGCCATACCTATACCTATGACACTTTTGCCATACAACATAGTAACTAGTAAGAGTACTTTAGTAATTTATTGAACTAGGTATGAAAACATAAGCTCCATATCCAATAAATAAGAAGATAGTTTGATGTCTAAAATTCAAGATGTTGGAATTTGACACACAATATATTCATATATATGAGTAAAGCATAAGCGATAGAAGCAAAGAATGAAATAATGCTCTAAAATATTTACATTCATGCCAAGAAAAAAATATGCAATAATCAAGCTATACAGTGATTAATTAATGATGGGTCATATAGTCACATGGAGATGAAAAAAGCATATAAATTGACAGGTTTTTTTTTTTTTAATAGATAATTCGATAGTTGGAGAAAGTAGAATTTGATTTAAATCCTAGATGTTGAAGATGCACCAACTAGTTAAGATAGAAAGCTCTTGATCATATAAATTTACAATTATAAATAAAATTCTATTGAAAAAAAAAAAAAAGGAAAATGGAAGACAAGTTAATACATTACTATACATTACTTCATAGAGAAAATTAAAGAACATAAAGTATTGATATAATTTGCACTAGCTGAAATTAACATTTTAGTATGTCCAACTACGACATATAACTAAAAATAGTAGAAACCAAACCTCATCATTTAAAGCATGCAAACATCATGCCATAAATGAATACCGCCCCATTTGTTTCCATAATTTGAAGTCCGAACCCATTCTTACCATTTTTTTTTTTCTTGTTAGGTATGTATCCCATAGAGACCATTGACCACATAGAACCATACACCCAGTAAGATGCCATATTTTTTTTTTCCACCACCAAATTCCCAATAGCCAAGCCTCCAAATTAAATTGATGCACAAATCTTAGGCCAGCATATTAGGTCAGGAGGAACTTTAACTCATCACCCACTCCACCCCATTATGACATTTGCAAAATCTAACTAGGTTTTTTCCTTTTTAAGAGTATTATATCATTATGACAAGGAAGCATTGATACCAACAAGGGACATAGATATGATACAAATATGACATAAATCCTTGAAAAACTAGGAATGATTTAATAGAATACATTAATCAATCGATGATATATACATATATCTGTGAATATACCATGTTGAATTTCATTTAAATATTAAATGATAAGCATTGCTAATTTAAACCCACGTCTCACACTTCTCAGCGAAGAAGAAAAAAAAAAAAACCTATATCTCACACTATCCATAATCAATTTACTTATTGACAGTTGTGGGCTATGATATTGCACATTCTTACTATTCTCTCCCAAAATCACTTTATTAATCCCCTTAGGACCCATTGCCCACATCTTGGTGTTCAACCTTCTATAATTGTTTGAGCAAGCTCCTTGACTTGTTTGCATAAATTCTCCATTACCTATCAAAACCCCCATTCCCTCATATTCAATAGATCTACTTTTGCAATACTTATTTGCCTTCAAATCATTGAAAAGCCCATAGAGCAGTTAAGCTGCAAGGTGCATCTTAGCACTTCTTTGGGGTTTTGACCTTGACCTAAACGCCATTGTCATTGTCATTTCCATTTTTATAGCCAATGATCATTTTCTATATGCTTGAAAAGGATCTGACTGTACATGCTTAAAAGGCTCTAAGATTGTTGGAAGAACATAAGATTCATTTCAGCAACGCATTCACTTTTTGAAACGATATAAAATTTTAATTATTCATAATTTGCTCAATAGAGGCTCTCTGAAATAAGAAGTGGCACACAATTCTTGAAATTGAACCATATAATTAAAAACTTTTACCTAAATGTCAAATAACAATTTCACAACAAAAGGTGGAATATATATATATATATATATAAATAAATTGACCGTGCAATAATACATATTTGACATCAAAAGTAGAGTTAACTTCCATTTAAAAATGAAATTTACTACAAACCTAGTATCAAAATTTCAGAATTGCATAACTTAAAACCAACACCAATTAAATCAAACAAATGGATGATAGACAACCAAATTTAAGGTACATGAGTTATCCTACCATGTACTATGACTATTTGATAATCCTTTCATTCTTCCTTATCTTCTATTTGATTAAATATGAGAAAAACATATAATTTAAACAAAAACTAAAATTTGGGTCACATATGTGCTAACACTGTTTGTTTGTTTTGTCATTAACGTTTTCTAAACAAATTAGTCATATTTCCAAATATTAATTACTCTCAATGCAAAACTCTTAAATCTTTGGTGAGATAGTTGAGCTCTCAGTGCTACCATTTTTTGTTCAATCGAATGATTAGAGCTCAAAAAATCAAAATAGGTCCTCTTTACACTATAAACCCCATTCTTTGTTGTTGTCCATATTAAGGTGGTCTTATTGGAGGATTGTGGTAAGAGGTACACACACTATTAGCCTCCCATGGTCTAAGGGCTTGTTTGGATTGAGCAGGAAGGGAGGGAGAGTGGAAGAGAGTAAAATAGAGTTAGCTAAAAATGGGCTAATTTTGAGCTAAATCTACTCTACTCCCCCACCCTTACCCTCAATCTAAACGGACCATAAATGTCCATCAAAATAATTGACTAAATCTCCATTCCACCACTTTCTAAGAGTGGGGTCAACAAGTTCTTAAATTGACACTTTCATGTTTAGCGTTCAAATATATCCTCCTCCAACAATTAAATTATAAAATAAATAATAATAAAAAAGCTCTAAAACACAAACATTGCCATCTATAGCGCATTGAAATTATCTCCACGATTCTTATCTTTGCACAGTGTTTCCCACCTGATTCATTGGAATTTACTCTTGCTATTTCTCTGCCCCCCACAATAATTACACACCCATCTTATTGAGGTCATTATATTGGTAGTGCGAGCAGGTCATGGTTTATGTAGGTATGGATTGGGCTACAGGTTTGATAAGAACCTCTCTATTTGCTTGAGACTATAGTTTTCCTCTTATCCGGATAATCATTCACCATATGATGCCTTTGATTCTAGACTATTAGTACAAACCCCAAATGATAGAGTGAAATATGTCAAATGACACCTTGACCCCTTCTCTAATTCAACTTCAACCCCAAATTCCTTTTTCTTTTTTCCTATATTTATGTGATATGACAAATCTCTACCAATTTATTGTATAACGTTAGATGACTTTACTAGTTAGTACACAATTTACATTGTTTTAAGAATCTTTTTCCTTCAAGTACAAACATTCTGAAGCTTTAAATTGATTTCGTATATGTAAAATAAAAATTTAAAATCTATTATTCTCTAATCTGTTGAAGACTCCCAAAGGGCCACAGTAGTGTAATGTAGTCCCACACCTAGGAAGTGGACACATGTTGATCCATTCAGCTCGTTGAGGCCGAGTAAGCACATTTCCATGATTATTTATAGGTGTAATCTCGGGGCAAAATGGCCCATTAGCATTAATTTTTGAAATATTTAGGCCCGAAACACTGTTTGGGAAATATATAGGAAAGTACCACTTTTTGTGGTACTCGAGCTTGGTGAGCTCGAGTACCCCATTTTTCTGTTCCAGCGTGGCACCTGACGTTGGCATCTGAATTTAAGGTCTCTCTTCACCCTCACCCTTACTAGAACACAGTCTCACTCTCACTCTCACTTACACCTAAACGTTCAAACCCCAAACCCTCACACCATCGGCGGCAGAAAACCCGTCGGCGCCAGAAGACTTGTCGGTGGCGACCTCTCAGCTCTCTCTCTGTCTTAAGAGACTGAAATGACGTCGTTGTGATCACTTTCACGTATCGATGATGGCCGGGGGAGTGGAATCGTGGTCTCCGTCGCCGTCGCGCTTGAGGGAATAGGAGAAGGGAAAGTGGTGGTTGTTGGAGGAGCGATGGTAATGGACTTTCCGTTGGATGACAGTGGTGCGACGTCGTCTTCATCCTCATCTTCTTCTTCACCCTTTCTTCTCCCTGTCTTCGACCAATTAGGGTTTTCAATTTCATTTCACAGAGTCGCCACGCGGACCATTTCCCCTTCAATGGCGCTTTGTAAGCTCTCTCTCTCTGAAAAGTTTGAGTTCTTTTTCTCTTAATTTTCACTAATCCAATTGGTTTTGGTGCTGCAATTCCATGTCTTGGTTTTTGTTTTAAATTTTCAAGAAATTTCATACTTTTTTGAATTTTGGTGCATAATGTGTTGTGAAGAACTTAGCATGTTGATTTTTTTGAAAAAAGTTCTAATTTTTTTATCTGGGTTTTAGTTTTTGGTGAATAATGTGTTGTGAAGAACTTAGCTAGTTTGATTGTGTGGGTGTTGTGAGGTTGTGTTGGTGATTTTGGAACTTAGTGTGTTTGAATGAAAAATTGGAAGCACTGAAGGCTGAAGGTATAAATCTTGGACTTTTATAGCTATTTTTTTTTTTTGACAGAAGTGATAGAAGACTTTTATAGCTTTAAATTGCACTAATAATGTAAACTTACGTTATAGACAAACAAATCCACATTATTAAACCCCCAGCATTCATTGTAAATGAAAAGAGATACTACTACAAATCTATCATTTAACAAAATGGCGATTTCCACTAAAAAAAAAGAAAGAAAGAAGGGGGGCATTGTTAGTACGGACCAAATTAAGATAAAATGGACCACATAATTGTGTTTATGTGGACCAAGTTAAATGTTAAATTACTGTGAATTATGGTCTTATGCATTGTCTTTGGGGTGACAC
Source organism: Quercus agrifolia (assembly GCA_029955455.1). NCBI lineage: Eukaryota > Viridiplantae > Streptophyta > Magnoliopsida > Fagales > Fagaceae > Quercus > Quercus agrifolia. The sequence continues at coordinate 24,640,035 of JARQAD010000002.1, read as the reverse complement.
AAGAATTGTGTTTCCTGCATGTGCTTCATGATTCTCTTAATGTATAAATTCAGTTTAGGATTCTATTATTGAAAAGGAGATCATTACTAGAATAAGTACACCTCACAGGAAAAAAAAGGTTAGTCCATAATTAAGGCTGTGGGGTGTGTATTATCTGGGAAAAAGAAAAAGGTTTTGAGGGTGCGCATCCCTTGCCCATCTCACCCTAAAATCCATATTTTTCATGTTTTCTGTCTTTTTATGTAAGCTCCCTAATAAGTGGGCTGCCATCTCTTTCAAGCTTAAAACACACTAACATCCCCCATCATGTGTAATCCCATCCAACAACCTTGATATTAGTGTAGACCTTAGTGCTGTAAGCATGCGGAATAGATGAAATTACTAGAACAGGGGTTTCCTAAGATTCAAACATAAGACTGAAGATATGCAAAAGCTACCATGTTTTGGAATTGAAAAAGAAAAGAAGAGAAAATATGGAATTGAGGATTGCTTTTCCAACCACCAACTTCTCAAAAATCCCTCTTGAAATATTTTTTCAAATAAAGAGGGCCTGCCACAGAGTTTCTGGCTCCTCGATATAAATCATAAACAGAGTCTACCACAGTTTCAAGTGCGTGTGCATGTGGTGGATCGCACCCTCGCTTCTTTTAGCAGTCCTGGCCATTGATTGCAAACCAGTTCCATTGACCAAAACAGGAAAAGAGTGTCTCTAACAAATTTGAGTTTTTTCTCTTTTGGCCTGTGACTTAGTAGTAACATACGGAATCAAGTAGATTAATATATCAAATTTTCACAGAATTTTTAAACTAATCAAGTTAATCATAACAATTAAAGTAAGTAGTAATCAATTTCAAAGGGGCTTAGAATGCTTTATATGTGAATAAGTGTGTGAATAAGGGTGCTTGATAGTCGTCAACAAATGTCGTACCATACCAAATAAAAATTAGCAGACTGCGACATACTATGAGCAAGATGTTAGGGAGAAAGTTCGTGTTCTTGATTGGGCACCTATTGTTTATTCAACTGCAATAGCTGGTCATAATGTTGATAAGTATGTTCAACTGAACCATAAAAGAATATCTTTTTTTTCATAACTACAGTCCAATTGCATTCTTTACCAAATTCTATCCTTCCTCTGCACTTCTAATTGTCTCTAAGAAAATTCTTTAGGATTAATTTTACTTCCCCACCTAGCTACTCTAGGTTGGGGGGTAGGTCCTGGTGGGGAAGTTATAGATACCTTTCCATACACTGTATATGATACCTGAGCATCTTAGCATAGTGAGTCCCAGGCTATACAGTAATCGCATTTATGCTAAGTGCCGGATCATTGTTGCTGCTAGTAAAGTTGAAAAGGAGAGGTCAAGAAGGCTTAACACTTCCATATTAAATCAAGTCGTACAAGAATCACTAGCTTTCAAATCACCTCCAAGGACCCGAGGTCGCAAGAGAGGACGTGTTTTTTACTGCACTCAGGTAATACAATATATATATATATATATATATATATATATATACATATTGGTGGTAGTTTGTGTACCATGGGTGTTTTGATGCATTTTGTCAGTGATGCATTATCATAGTTTTTGAGAAAAGATTCAATTTAGAACAAATTCATTATGTTATTATGTTAGATAGAGCTGCAGTATTTATAGCATACAATACTGGCCAAAAGTATGCGGTTTTAGTTTGAGTTTTACTAGATCTAAAGATGTTGAAATTTTAGGGACCCACTCCCTCTTTGAATATGTCCATGAAAGGAGTAGTAACAATGAGGATGTTAAGTTGGATTTGTGGCAACACTAGGATTGTTCGAAAGCATTGGCGGAGACACATATTTTTGAGTGGGTCCAATTGCACCCACTGAATTATTATTATTATTTTGTGGGGTCAATTGTGAGAACCTCTGAAAAAAGATTAGATCCTATTGCAATTATAAAAGTGGTCCTAAAAGATAAAACTCATTTAAGTATTGGTAGGTTTAGTTACATTTTTTATTAGTTTAGTGCAAAGTTTATGTTGGGTTGTTAATTTAAAAAATTGAAATTAAATTCTTAAAAGTGTTGAAGTTGCTATTTTTGAATTATTTATGGATAAATTTCTCAAGAGAAAACCAATATCAAAACAAATGCTACTTGCCCAAGAAACTAGTAGTCACATTAACTGAACGAAATTGTTCAAAGTAAAACCATCCATCTTAAAGTTGACTTGGAAAATCTTCTTGTATATCTTGGGCTATAGGCTAAAATTTTAGAATGCCATCCAAATTATTGTGATGAAGTTAAAAGGACATATACAAAAGGGTCCTTATTAACCTCATGACTGCAACTTTCCACGAAGGAAAATTGGATTTTTTTTTCATTGATATTCAATAGTGCTTGGTTTGTTGAGTATGGAAATTGGTTGTAGTATAGTTATCAAACACCTTTTTGTTTTTCTTTTAAGCAGAATATTATCAAATCCATGTATTTATTTACTTATTTTATTTAAGACCCATGTGAAAAAATTCCTCGCTCTGCCTATGTGAGAATGTGAGGGTGGCATCAGTTGAAGATAGAATATGGAGGAGAATTGTTTGAGATGGTTAGATATGTGCAATGAAGGCGTAGGAATGAACTAATACAAGTGTATAATATTAATCTGGAAAAAGACAAGGAAAAAATGAAGGTAAAAATAAAAATAAAAAATTAATGACAATTAAAGAGGTAACTGACAACATGGTCGTACATAGAATTAGAAGGCATAAAAGGATTTATGTAGCCAATCTCAATTCCTCGGGATTACAGCTTAGTTTTCGAAGAATTGGAATTTGGAAATGATGTGGATAATAAGGGCAGGGCAGGGCAGGATAAGACTGTTTTCTTTTCTTGCATGAGGGTCAATGATAATGGGAATGGGTTAGAATTCATTGAATTTGTGGTTCTTGTAAGTTTTTTATTTGGGTTTTAGTTTTTGGTGAATAATGTGTTGTGAAGAACTTAACTAGTTTGATTGTGTGGGTGCTGTGACTTGTGAGGTTGTGTTGGTGATTTTGGAACTTAGTGTAGCTAAGTTTAATTGAAGTTTCTCTATCTTGGACTGGGGAAAAAAAATCCTTTTGATTTTAGTCATGAAATTTACTTGTTCTAAGGCATTTTGAACTAGTTTATATTATACAATATGATTTGAACATAGTTTTATTGTACTGATACTATGTTTTAAATACATGGTTTTTGTAGCTGTGGCCATTAGCAATGTGGCTGAGAGTGTTTGCTTTTCTTGCATGAGGATCAATGATAATGGGAGTGGGTTAGAATTTGTTGAATTTGTAGTTCACGTAAACTTTTTTATTTTGTTGGGTAGTTGTCAAGGTGGCGGTATTGAGTTTTATTGTGTTGATTACATGTTCTGAGGCATTTCAAACAAGTTTATTCTATATGTTATGATTCTAACATGGTTTTACTTTATTGTACTTATTGTATGTTGTAAATACATGGTTTTTATAACTGTGGCCATTTAGTAATGTGACTGAGACTATGATTTCTTGCATGAGGGTAAATGATAACGAGAATGGTTTAGAATTTTTTGAATTTGTAGTTCTCATAAGCTATGTTTATTTTGTTGATGGTTGTCAAGGTGGTGGTATTGGGTTTTTTTGTGTTGAATGCAAATATTTAATTGTTTTATCTTGTTTTCCTGGTAGGGTATATATCCCCATTACTACTGGAAAGATCCCAGAGCATATGAAATGTCCCGAGTGTCCACGAGTCATGGAGGCCTATATTAGTTTCAAGTGTTGCCACATTGACGGTGCTATGAATGGATTGCATTACATCCCTACCTCTCTTTCTGCTAGCTTGTATTGCTACTAAATAATGTTATTATGTTTAAGACTTGTCTTTTTATGCTAATATAGTGTTTAAGATTTTTTTGGTTAGTAACCAGTGCCATTAGGTGGGTGTGTCTTTGAGACTTGAGTAATGCTTCGAAAAAAAACATCTTTATTAATTTGGTTACTGATGCCCACATTTGTGGGGTGCATCTTTATATAACGTCAAATATTGACATTGCAATAATGAAGGCATCTTTATTTATGACTGCTTGCTACCAAATTTTTTTTTTAATAATCGTTTTTTAGGTTAAAAGATGAACTTTGTAGAGATAATTCAGAACAGAGATTCTGAAAAAAGTAGGCAGATTAGTACCAAGCTCGGGGTACCAATCTGCCTATTTTCAAAATTCTCAAGATTGGTACCCGAGTTTGGTGTACTCTGGGGCTCCACAGATAGGTCCCTTTCCTGCCAAGGATTTCTTCACAAATAGCTAAGAAAAAGCTTTCAATCGAGCAGGAGTATGCCCTGAACTATGCTCTAGATGTACATCTTTAACTTCTTTGGTGAATATAGTAGCCATATTAAAAATCAATGGACTTCATTGTTTCTTTGCAATGGTTATTGTGTGAACAAGCAACTGTTCATAAATGGATTTTATTTGCTATTACGAATGTGACCGTAATTATTATCATCATCATAGCTTGATTCAATAAGCGATAAAAATAGAGAAATATATCAAATAAAAATCTACCACAATATCAGTCTTGAAGAGCAATTGTATTATTTCTTGTATCAAACTTGAGATCCTGGCTTAGTTTGACATTACACAACATTGTACAGCAGCATAAAATCATGTCTTTATTTTGGTAGTACTAAAAAGGATATAAATCCCATCACCCATTAAAATGCTTTCAAGCCATTCAAGATTAGAGTAGTATGATAAGAAAAAGGACATCAAAGGCAAGGCCCACTAATAATGACAGCCATGCCGTAAAAGGAAACTATAACAATATCAGTAGTTAGATGACTAGTTGGCAGCACTTCCAACTCTTGGCATGCCGAAAGTTTCCCTCTTCGACTCTTCATCCACGGTGAAAGTTACACCACACACCTGACCAGAACTGTCCACCCTTGGCACAGGCTTCACCTCATTGAGGGGGTGTTCATAACTCCTCAAGCCTCCAGACGATGTGAAGAAGCATCCTTTGGAAAACAATAGAAACAGATAAATTAGCAAGGTAGTAGTCATGCTCATGAAGTAATATCTAACAAATAGACTATAGTATTAGTATCTGGAAGTTCATGCTAATAATTACACAAAATCAAAACTAGTCCTACTTTTTTTTTAAAAAAACAATGTGGTAGATAAATGACAGGTAAGATAAATGGGAAAATCAGTTGATTAGAAAGTAGATTTTGAAGCTTGTTCTTGCTATAGCAATTTGGTATCACCCACATACCTAAAGCTCACATAAAAGCTTTTATCCCCCATATTTTAAAACCAAAAATTTTGACATTTGGATTATTAAGAAAAGCAAAAAGAATCCTAAATAATCACTCCATGAGGGCAACCATTTCCCTAACATGTTAAAACTGACACATATTATTCATGACCAATAATTGAACCAATCTATTATTCATGACCAATCTATTATATACCAGCCTTGAAGAGCAATCATATTATTTCTTGTATCAAACTTGAGATCCTGGCTTAGTTTGACATTACACAACATTGTACAGCAGCATAAAATCATGTCTTTGTTTTGGTAGTACTAAAAATGATATAAATCCCATCACCCATTAAAATGCTTTCAAGCCATTCAAGATTAGAGTAGTATGATAAGAAAAAGGACATCAAAGGCAAGGCCCACTAATAATGACAGCCATGCCTTAAAAGGAAACTATAACAATATCAGTAGTTAGATGACCAGTTGGCAGCACTTCCAACTCTTGGCATGCCGAAAGTTTCCCTCTTCGACTCTTCATCCACGGTGAAAGTTACACCACACACCTGACCAGAACTGTCCACCCTTGGCACAGGCTTCACCTCATTGAGGGGGTGTTCATAACTCCTCAAGCCTCCAGACGATGTGAAGAAGCATCCTTTGGAAAACAATAGAAACAGATAAATTAGCAAGGTAGTAGTCATGCTCATGAAGTAATATCTAACAAATAGACTATAGTATTAGTATCTGGAAGTTCATGCTAATAATTACACAAAATCAAAACTAGTCCTACTTTTTTTTTTTTTAAAACAATGTGGTAGATAAATGACAGGGAAGATAAATGGAAAAATCAGTTGATTAGAAAGTAGATTTTGAAGCTTGTTCTTGCTATAGCAATTTGGTATCACCCACATACCTAAAGCTCACATAAAAGCTTTTATCCCCCATATTTTAAAACCAAAAATTTTGACATTTGGATTATTAAGAAAAGCAAAAAGAATCCTAAATAATCACTTCATGAGGGCAACCATTTCCCTAACATGTTAAAACTGGCACATATTATTCATGACCAATAATTGAACCAATCTATTATTCCTGACCAATCTATTATATACCAGCCCAGACCCAATAAAATGGCACATATTATTCATGACCAATCTATGGTTAGCTCCTATAAAAATTAAAATAAAATAAAAAAATCTGCAGTTAGAAAACATTTAGCAAAAAAAAAAAAAGCTATAAGTTAAAGAGAAGGTCTGTCAGGGCCCTTAAATGCCAACAACAGATAGCTCTTTCATTTCCTAGTAAGTTTTAAAATGAAATAGAAAATATTGTAAGGAGAATGCAGAAAAAAAAGAGAGAACACAAGGGGGTTATGTAGTTTGGTTTGCCGGCTTACCTCTACAATTTAAAGTCTTTGATGGCTACATCTTTGATATTAGAACTATGCATATTACAATGAATCATAGTAAGGTATCGGCCAAAATGGCCAAATACCATCAATTCGTTAAATATTTTGCAAAAATAGGGACTTCACCATGCTGAATTTGAATACTTATCACTTCATTCACATCAAATCCTATTTTTTGTTTCAATCCAATGGAAGATATGATTGAAAAACACTTGTAAGAAATGGGCATTAACATTTTACACATAATGATCCAACACATACAAAATCAACACTAGAAATAATGCAGTCATCAACACCAAGCATAAGAAGAGAAAGTCTTAGTCCCAAAACTTTGGAATCTAATATGCATCCTCAAGAGACTAATTGGAATGAACCACATGTACACAAGCAACGATGATATTTTAACGATATATGTCATATTTGGTCCTTAAAATTTTTTCCAATATTTCTTAAGTTATAAAAATACATAATTGAATGGCATATAGCATGCATTTTGTTTCAAGTTGCATTTAGAAGAATGCCACGATTCAAAATTAGCGTACCTAGTCTGCGACACCACCACTCGTCGGTACCTCATTCCGCTTAGGGAATGTTCTTCGGTTATGCCCCTCTTGGTCACACAACCTGCATTGCACCTTCCTCCCCCCCTCCTTCCACGGTGTGGTTCTCGGCCGTTTCCCACCCTCGTCCATCTCATTCCTGATTCGTGTTGAGACAGGGTGGCCTTTCTCTCGAATCAATTGGGCGTTAGGGAGGACCCTTCGAGTTTCTTCAGGATCCGACCATGATTATCTATCTTTCAACGCAGGGAAAACGGGAGCATAGCTCCGAAACAATCCATCCATGCTATAGCATGGGTCAATGTATTGCTCTGCATCATGTCGGTACCTAATACAAATTGCAATGACATGTGAACATGGTATCTTGTACAGCTTCCATTTTTGACATGTGCAACTTCTTTGCAACAAATTAACTCCATGTGTGTGATCCCCATGTCCAGCACTCCATGGATTATGCGGTATATCTACTTGATATGATTGTTGTTGCGCGCTCAATCTTGTCATCCTGTGATGCTCCGCCTTCGCCTTATTTCTCATGAAGATATCCAAGGCATATTTAGTCCATTTTTGTCCCGAATTTAACTATGCTATGCTCTTATTGCGACAATCATCGAAGTAAGAATTCAATTTGAACCATGTGTATTTCACCATTGCCGTAATGGGCAAGCTACGAGCACGCTTTAGAACACCATTGAAGCATTTAGAGACGTTTATCGTCATTGCCCCATAACAATAACCCTTGTCAAAACTTAGAGCCCATTTCTCTTTGGGCACATCCTTTAGATATTGGTGTGCATTCCGGTTGACATTCTCAATTAACTCGAAGGTGGCATTGAACTTTCGCTCCTGGGTAGCACTTGCTGCCCTCTATACTAGATTCTTTAAAGTTTCATTGTTCCATCTAGTGTTGACGTTACTACATAGATGACGAAGGCAGTAACGATGTTCTGTCATGGGAGGCCGCAGGGAAAAGTCTCGATTATTGCCTCTAAAGATAGCTTGTATCCCAGGGTGTCTGTCAGATATGACACACAGGTGTCTTCAGTTGGTAACATACGTTCTTATACAAGCCAAGAACCAACCCCAAGTCTCTGTGCTCTCGCTCTCGACAACGGCGAAGGCTACTGGATAAATTTTATTATTAGCATTTGTCGCCATTGCAATCATCAATTTCCCTTTATATTTTCCATAGAGGTGGGTTGCATCAATGCTAATCACAGGCCTACATTTCTTGAACCCAACAATACATGGACGAAACGCCCAAAATACGGACTTGAATGTACAGGTTCCCTGTTCATAATTATCGTCCACTATTAACTTATACTCTGTACCCGAACTTGCGTCCTTCAGTCCTGCCAAAAAACGCGGCAACTCCGCATAAGACTCCTTAAAATCCCCGTATATAGATGCAATGGCCTTTTGTTTGGCATCCCATACCTTGTATGTGAACCATAATGATTACGTTAGAAATGAATACAAGTTAAATAAAAAAACTTGAAGAAAACAAATCAAGACTTGTAAGACTATAATATTTCTTCGCTCCGCATTCCTTTTTTTCTTTTCTTTTTTCAATTTCAATTTTCATAATATAAAGTATTCATGGATTTTGGGAAAAAAAATATCATGATTATACTTCCCAAAAGACTGATGTCTCTACGTTGTATTGAAAATATAATGCAAGTTAAAGAATAGAATACCTTGTAATGAGATACTTCGTGTTTTAAGTCTGCCAAAGAAACGTGGCGCAAGTTCTTTATCTTATACGCAGGGTCTTCTCATATATAGTGCTCAAGTACATATGCTAAGAACACCGAATCAATCATCCGACCATCATGAGCATTCTGAATTTTGTCGCACGTGTGGGGGCCCTTGCATTTTGCGATCTTCCAGACATTGTCTCCTTTGCAACATATCGCACGGACTGACCATGGACAGGAATCATCCTCGCAACTCACCATAAGCCTCTTTGAGTTTGAATGCTCAGTTTTGAAGCTAAAATTCTCTCGCACTGCGTACCAAGTCAATGCACGTCGCACCGCCAATTTAGTCGCGAATACCATCCCTTTAATTGGCTGCTCCCCAGGCGTCCATGGTAATACTTCCACTTGCATAACCGGTGATGGATCAAACATATTATCCCAAGTGTTTTGGGTGAACCATTCCGGCGTAGGATCGGGACTGGGGCATGTCTCTCTATTTTCTTCTACAACCACATCTTCGATATGATCAACATCCTCATGTTCACCCATGGTATCTAGGAGCTCCTCGAAGTCATCCCTAGTAACATCGATATGGGTTGCATCATCACCAAGTCCGTGATCATTATGGTTATTGTCGGATGTGCCCCTATGGAGCTCATCATCAGCTAAATGCTCTCCTTCATGCACTTGCTGGGGCCCTTCCTCCTCCTCAATCGAGTTCACATGGGCAAATGTCTGCCACGGTTCACTGCCATACCCATCTCCTGTGTTCTCTACACACCCTTGATAAGATCTTTCTGGTATTGAGTCGATGTGCTCATCTACTTTTCCATCCAAAACAGTATGTTTTGAACCCTCTCCAGCCTCTACTGTGGTGGGCTCAACAGTGACATAGAGATCCGAAGCAATGAATCCTCGAGCCACCATTTGTGCAACCATTTTTCCCACATCATCTTCACTTCGGTGCCACCCGATAATTGTAGTGAATTGTAGAAAACTTGCGTGTCTACAAACCGTTGAGGTGCTCGATACACGATGGAAATCTTATGCCTAGAGTGGTCTAACCCCATCGCCTTCAATATTCTTCGTTACAAGTTCGTAAGCCCTATCCCACGTTTCACCTTAACGTATTTTTGCTTTTGGTTCGAGCCTTGGTATGACAACCCATGCAACTCATGATAATACATCTCCCCGTCGTAGTACAGATATAAAAAGTGAAAATCCATCACCGACCTGTTATTAACAATATAAAAGTTGTCATCATCTATAACCACTTAAATAAAGATGACGTATGATAAAAACAATTTATATTCAAACTCAACCTCCTAAACTTTGTGTATAGAGATATAAATAATTTTCAATCGTTTTAACCACATATCTATAATTTATAATAGATTTAATTACAATACTTGGCTGCTAGCAAATTGTTAAAAAAAACTGTGTTTTATTTAATATTTAGATAACTTGTAAATTATAGAATAAACAATATACAATGACATAGTATTCTTTTACATCTAAATAAATAAATACATAGAAACATAAAATATAAAATGAATTCTTCAAAGCATAGGCAAATATAATGACAATGATACAAATTCTTTTACATCTAAATAACTAAATACATAGAAACATAAAATATAAAATGAATTCTTCTTGAGTTTTTTGTTATTTAGATATAGTTTATGTTAATTGTGCCCCCCCCCCCCCCCCCCAAAATGAATTTTGATATTGTATACACGTTCATTTTCTTTACCAATATCACTATTCACAGCACTTGCCTTTCTTGCTTATCTCATACATAGCTTAACCCATAAATGAATGTGAACAATACAGTTATCTATAAATTTTTTTACAATTTTAAATTCTGAATTTTTGTTATAAACTTCAATTTTAAATATTTAGAAGGATAGAGAAGTAAATGCTGAATGGGGCATATTTTAAGAAGCAATCAGACAGCAAGATATATACACAACTTTACAAGTATTTGCTATATTTTTAATATTTTTAGATTTCACAAAACTAAATAAAAAACTTATACATGATTTCTTTTTTCTTAATTTATTTGAAGGAATCAAAATACATGTCTAAAATATATCTATTATTCTTCTAAAGCATATAATAATTTATGGATTTACTATCTCTCTTTCAACTATTAGTAATTATGAAATGGTTTTTTTTTTTCTTTCTTTTCAGGTAAAAAAAAAATATGCTTCTAATTGCAATTGTTTCTTTACAATTTATTTTGTTACAATATAGTTTTGCTCCATTTGTTTAGATAACTTGTAAGTTATATATATATATATATATATATATATATATATATATATCAACAGTTGTAAATGGATGCAGGGTCTTGCAAAAAACTCAACTCATGAACTGTGGTCATGCAAAAATAATGTCATACGAACCACACATGCACACATAATCAGACAAAACATTTAACTTACCTCTATGTATACAATAGGCAGGACCCAAAGGTTAACTGACATAGTTCATCTGCAGATGGTGACCCAACAATTGTAAATAGCTTCAGTAATCTTTCACATGGCAACAACTGACTCTTCACATGGACTTGTGATCTTAGTGCAAGAGTCATTATGGTCATAAATTCTACAAGTAAGCTGGTGAAGGAGACTCAGAAGGTACACCATTTGCGTCAGACAAGTGGGCAAGAAAAAAGGTGAATTTTACTTAATTTTCGAAGAGTAATTGCTCATTTATAGCTATTTTTTATTATCTTTTTTTTTTTTTTTTTTCATTTTTGTTTGAAGATTAGATTGCGGTAAAGAGCCATAAGTATTTGATGGGATTTTATAGCATTTCGAAGCAATGAAATTAGTATTTGATGGGATTTTAAATGATGGGTAATGGAAATCCTCAATCATTTGTGAATTTCTGTGTAATTACCAAATTTGTCATCCAAACACAATGTAGTAGCAAGCATCCTTCATGTAGCATAGCAATAATTTATTCAATTTCATTTTTCTAATGTTTTCGACGTCAAAGTTCATAATTTGACAGTCAACATGCAACAATGTATCACTAGTCGATTTTTTTTTTTTTTTTTTTTTTCGTCTGAAATAAGCATGCAGCCATATTTGTGCCTGGCAATGTGTGTTGTTTTGGGGGGTAGTTAATCCATGGTTTTATATAACTACCAGAAGTTTATGAAATGTTTTTCTGCTAAAGCTTTCATTGTGAAGCTGATTTTCTGTAAAATTCACCAAGGCTGAAATATTAAGAAATAATTATTTCCTATATAACAAATATTTCCAAAAAAATAGAATAAGTGTTTGTAGATTGTAAGTGTCACTATGTCATAAATTTATATTAGAGTAATGTTACAACCATAAACTATTTTACAATTTGTACAAAATGTTGATGTGGCCAACTTGTTATTGGTTTTTATTTAGTCCTACCATTAATATGCATTTTTTCATAATAGCTTAATCACTCACCACAACAGCAGTTTGTAAAAAAAATTGAAAAATAATTTGTATCTCTAGCATTATTCTTTATATTATATGTGTATGAGAGTGTATGTAATATTGATTGTGTGCATTATTTTTTGTTATAATGTTATTTGTGTAAATAATAATGTGTGTGGAAGTTTGTGTGTACAATATAAAAATAATACTTATGTGGCTAACGAAAAAGTGACATGGCATTTATAATTTTACTACAAACACTTTATAAAAACTGTGGCAACTTACGTGTCCTGATATAATTGGATTTTATTTATTCTCATGACAAAAATAAAGAAAAAATAAAAAAAAAACGTTGGCTTCAAAAGTACATTACTTTTTCGTCAATCAAAAAAAAAAAAAAATAATAATAATTTATGCCAACCAAGTACTGTACCGTACTTGGTGGTGGTCTTTGTGAAGTACCCGAGCCCACCAAGCTCGGGTACAATCTGCGTAAGTTTTGAAATAGGCAGATTAGTACCTGAGCTTGGTGGGCTTGGGTACTTTACAAAGTACCCGAGCCCACCAAGCTCGGGTACGAAGCTGGATATTCTTTGAAAAGAGGCTGATTGGTATCAGCTTCTTTTCACCAATCAGCCTCTTTTCAATTTATATCCAGATTGGTACCCGAGCTTGGTGGGCTCGGGTACCTCACAAAGTACCCGAGCCCACCAAGCTTGGGTACCAAGCTGGATATTCTTTGAAAAGAGGCTGATTGGTATCAGCCTCTTTTCAATTTATATCCAGATTGGTACCGGAGCTTGGTGGGCTCAGGTACTTCACAAAGTACCTGAGCCCACCAAGCTCGGGTACCAATCTGGATTTTGTTTGAAAAGAGGCTGATTGGTATCAGCCTCTTTTCACCAACTGGATTCTCTCTCGTAGAGTTTTTTTTTTTTTTTCCAAAGAGATTAGAAAAAAATCTTCTATCCACTAAAAAGGAATCACAAGAAATAAGAATTTACTCGCTTATCACCTTACTAAAATATAAGTATTAAAATCTGAAATCCAAACATTGACCAATGAGCAGGAATATATGAATCAAAAACGTCACCCTCGATGAGGTGCAAATATATCTATTTCCAGTTTCCACAGACCTCTAATTGGCCCAGAGAAGAGATAATGATGACACCAGGCAATAACAAATAACTTAAACCCATCTAGATTGAATAAGAAATATATCTAGCAAGATATGGTACATGAACCATTCTCAAATATAAAGTGATTAAAATCTTGTTCCTGTTTGGAAAACAGATGTAGCAGGCTAAAGAGAAATAACTAAAGTGAGGCTAGAAGCCTATCAACATTATGATTCCTCCACTTCATATGTTCATTGGCTCAGGACTGGTTGAGTTCAATATGTCCAAAAGTGAGTTATGTGGCTCCAATTCCTCATGCAACAAGGGAAGTTTGTCACCAGCATAGAAATTTCTTGTCACTCCCTCGGAATTTATCTGCAAGAACATCAAAGACCAAGGGGTTTCAGTCAATTTGTGAGCAACTGAATGGTGAAAAAGAATCTACTTGGTAATGCTTAGCAGAAATCTTACAATGACAGTACGAACAACACCACCACTAGCACCATCACGTGCAATGGCAAGGGAAACTGCCTTAACCACTAATTGCTGCAGTAAAACACCAAAAAATAATTAAGAGCCTAAAAAGTACGGCAAAAAACAACAGTTTTATACTTATATATATATATATATATATATATATATATATTGGATGAGCAATGAGAGAGTATGAGTTACAAGAAATGTTTTGCCCTCGTACTCCATCCTTACACACATATTCCTCCTTTTGTAATAAGTAATGACAAGTGAAAAGAAAAGAAATAACTGTCATCATGACTCTTCCTATACTAATTTTTTTTAAAATCACAGTTGACCTTTTCAGATACAGCCAAGGGGGAAATAATAAGGCAAATATAAAAAAAATAGGTTGTCATGTTTATTACTTCTCCCTGATTGTAACCTTCAGTTGTTTACTAATGCAAGCATAATAATGAGGTCACATCTCACAGAAACTTGAAAGTATTTTATCATCACCTTAAAAGGCATTAACTAATTTTGCCTTTACAAAGATCAAGACCTACATACCTCGGCTTCATCTTTGGTCATTCCTTCTTTCCATGCTTGATCGAAAAACCCGTACAAGTAACTAGAACCAGATCCTGTGAAACACAAAGTTTGTCAAACCAAACGCTCATGCAAAAATATAGCACTGAAGTTGATATCAAAGATGGCATCATAAAGAAAACTTTACCCAACATATATTACAAAAACACATAACATATACACTAATTTATTGTGTTAGAACCAACCCTGATAGAAAGATAACAATGTCATATAATATGGCACATATAAAGCTATTCCTGCAAGATCATGAATATTCCACAAGATGAATGAATGCTCCACATGTAACAGGCAACATATAAAACTTATACCATTAATTTCAAGATAGTAAATTCCGAATGTGAAGTGCTAAATGCAATCCATTTCAAATAGAAAGGAAGTGTACAAAAGAAACAAACAAAAAGGAGCCTGAGAAATTAAGATTATAAGTTGCAGCATAACAAATCCTGTTCTAAGCCAATCTTTTACTTTTATCACTTCCTCAGGCTAAGCTCTCCCACACCTCCAAACCAGATTAAGGATTTTCTGTTCTTTTTATTTAAAAAACAAAAATTGTTTTAGCCCTAAGGGGGAAAGTAGAAATTTCAAATTAGGCTTTAGTAACCCTTCATATATATAGCCTACTAAAGGACTACAAGAGAACAGTTTATACAAAATCTTACAGTGCAATTGCTACAAAAGAATATGGTACAATACAAAAACATATAATAATAATAATAATAAATTGAATGTGCAGCACTCGCAAAACATAGGATACAAGGGAATATTTATTGATGCCTATAAACTTCATAGGCATGGAATCTTACCTGCAACGTTGGCCTGAAATCAAAGAGGAATAGAGACAGAACTGTCGTCAGTGGCATTGCCATTGATGTGGAATACACCTAAAGCAAAGCAAAAGCAAAAATAAAACAACAATTAAGAGGAATGCAAGAGAACAATGAGTTGTTTTACCCCAAGTACCGAAATAACCTTTCCATACATTCCTAGTTATCACAAGTAAAATGTATCAATGACAAATGCAAGACACTAACCTTTGTACTTATGAGATAATTGTTGCCATATGTTAGGACCTTTTGACTTTCAGTATTGTTGCATCAATACTACTCTTGAGAAGCGTAAGTCCTCCAATCAATGAGTGTTCAGGTTGAAGGGACGGAATCTGTGTAAATGCAGCTTCTTTCTTATACCACCAGCCATTTTCTAAGCTATCATCTCCACCCCTAATTGTTTAAATACTTCTATTCCCACACCATAGAACAATTGTGAACCTATAGAGCAAATAATTTATGGGAATTCACCTTTCTAAGGAAGCTTATCCACCACCAAACTTTCTAAACTCAATTCCCAATTACTAATAACAAGTCCTGCCCCCTCAAAATTTAGGCTAAAATCGATGTCAAAATTTAAAAAATTAATAAAGCAAATGAACCAATCCAAAAAGAATGTTATATGAAGGGGTGTTTTTCTTAAGCTGGAGTGTATGTCAATTTTTATTATAGACCTGACTACCAGCCAAAATGGCCAAATACCACATTTTCCTAAATTTATTAGCAAAAAAACAGTTGTGCAACTGAAAAATAATGGACATAAGTTATTCTATAGGTCTAAAATGGAAATTTCTGAAGTTCATTGCCAGAATTTTGCAAGTTACGAACAAAAAACTATATTAGCTTGTAAGCCCAAATCTTCAAGTTCATTGTCAAAAGATATGTGCTACAAAAAATATATGACCAAAGGACAAGAAGATCCTATACATGACAAAAAGATCCTATACCATTACAAACCAAAAGTAGCACTGATTCTTGAAGCCTCTCTAGATCATCCTCGTTTTCTTCTCCTCACCGGTTCCTTGACTGGTCTCACCTTGCCTGAAAAGAACACAACACAAGCAAATACTAATATGCAAGTTCATTTAACTATAAAGAGATGTATATGTAGTCGGATGTGTACAAACTATAGTACCATGTCCAGTCCTACAGTTATGAGGATGTGTCCGTGTCCGTTGCGGCCTTCGCGGCTGATCCTTAATGTGTGAAGGCTCTGGTGGGGGGGTGGGTATCTGTGTCTAAATGAACTCGGTATGCACGCCTTCAGGGGGGACAGCACCAAGGGTGGGTCACCCAGGAGTGGGCATGAATCTCATGTCAGCTGTATGGGATGGACCCGCATCATCATGTGCCATGGAGCCTATGTCATAAGCAGTGTCCAAAGACATCTCGTCTATTGTCTGACTTGCTTCCTCCATGGTGTGGTCATGCAAGGGTGTGTAGCGCCGACTAGATGTGGGCACGGGTGTGTGGCGCCGACTAGATGTCGGCACGGGTGTCTGACGCCGACTGGATGTGGGCACGGGTGTCTAACGTGGACCAGATGTAGGATGCTGACCAGATGTGGGACATCGACTAGATGTGGGCACTGGTGTGTGACGCTGACCAGATATGGGAGGCCGACTAGATGTATGACGCTGACTAGATTGACGGCCTCCTTGCCCTTGACGTCCACTTCCTTGCCGACCACGCCCTACAGCCGGTTGACTTGTGTTGCCCACATCGCGTGCATGGTCCAAGGTTAACCGACCAATCTCTTCAACAGATTGCAAGGCATTAATACAGTCGGTGTAGATCTCAAACCCTAGTTCACACTTCGCCATAATGCTCAACTGCGATTCAACCTGTCACAAATATACAAGAGTAGTGTTAGTAGGTTGAACTAAACTATGCGAAGTAAGGTACATTTATAACAAAACAGTCTTTGTAAACTTACCAAAGTGTCCCAGTATGAAGTCTCTTTTGTAATATGGCGAACAGTGTGGGGACGAAACCACACCATATACTTATCATTGTAGCTCATCTCTCCATGAAAGGGCGGTGCATCGGCAATTGTGGCATGCGCAGCCCATTTAGCAATATGAAGGGCATGTTCTTGGGCCCAATTTTGATGCTGCTTACCCTGGAGGGTTATCTTGTGCAGTTCAGTTGAAGTATTAACATCGACTAGTATGCCTTGCTTCATCCTAAACTGTCAGAGAACACGTTCGGGATGATGGTCTTCAACCACCAAAAAAAGTATGAGCGGCACGATAGACCTCCATATGTGTTGGCCTGCCGTACAATATGCGGGCAGTGAACCCAAATAATTTGTGTACAGCTCCCACACAATCTGCAATGATCCAATAGATGCAAACAACCATATTAACAATATAATTAGAAAAAATGTGTAATGAATGTGAACAATACATGTAACTCTTTCAATAGAAAATGTTTATTCATTCAAAAGTTAATTGTAAGTACAAAAAGAACATGCCAAAGCGGTTCCCACTTGTAAGACACGATACCTGATTTGGCCGTAGTGAAGTAAGCGACACACGATAGGCACGTAGGACGTGCATTGAATGTTCAGTTGTTATCTTAGCCCCTTTCCATCTACCAAACAACATAGACATAACCTTCATATTAGTTACTTAAACAATTCCCATGCAAATAGAGTTAATACGGAAATGTAAAACGGTAACTATCTAACATGCTACATACCTGATAGCAAATGGACCTGGAGGCAGTGCCTGCTATGGATGCCTCATCACAGGACATATGTGTGGAAATCTTGCCCATGCCCACAACTGCACCAATAGCAGTGCACCGCCGATCTGCTTGGCTGTCTTCTCTGATGCTTTACAGAGGTGTCTATAGAGCCAACTTAATGCTGTACTACCCCAACTATACCTCTTTTCGTTGCTGATTGGATTGAAAAATTGCAGATACATAATGGAGATCCGATCGCCACCCTTGTCCATAAACAGTGTACCACCTAACATCTCCACTATGTAAAACCGAGCATATTTCTGCACAAGCGCATCAGGGGCGCCAACCAGGAGAGGGTTACGAAATCGATCCTCAAGCCATTTGGATTTTACCCTCGGCCCTTCCATCACTACAGTGTTCTTATTACCACCAAGTTGTCTATCTGGCAGCCTATGCCCTAGCCACTCACCGCATGCATCAAACCAATTGGTTCTCGGGGATGTATATCCGACCACCGGCAAGCCATCTACAGGTACCCCCATTATAACCTCCATATCTTGTAGTGTGATGGTCATCTCACCGTGGGGCAAGTGGAATGAGTGCGTCTCCGGCCGCCATCTCTCCACCAACGCTGTGATCAATGCGTGGTCAAGGTCCATATGTGGGACCCGAAGTAGCCCATCTAACCCCGCATCGGTGATGTAAGCAGCAATTCGTGGATCTAACCCATCTAACCCACCTTCAAGAAAGTTTTTATCCCAGTGATGACAAGTCAGTAGACCTGGCACTCCCTGCAAATAGAGCAGCTTAGTATTAATAATAATTAGAGCACCACATAATAATGAGGACTTCAAAGTTAAATTCCAAAAATCTTTCTACTCCAATACTAAATTTCTACTCCATTTTTTAATGGGAATATTATTTAACAGTGCATACACATCCTGATGTGGTTTGTATATGGAATCTTAGTGTAACACCTTTTTTTCTTAGTAAAATAAGTTTACACATGCACACACAAAGATTAAATCCTATATTATTATAATCTTATTAGCATTATATTCATATTTTTTTTATACTCTCATTAGCATTATATTCATATTAATCAAGTATTATATGTAAATCAATATTTTTTTAATATTATAAAGGTGAGACAGTGAAATTTACTGAAATTATCATGTAATACTGTATCACCCAAATTTATTTGCTATTATCCAAGCATGCGTTATAATTATATCTAGCATACCATCATCATACATTCCTTAGTACACGTGCAAAATATAATAATAATAATCACACATCATGTAATAAGGTGCATAATTAATCTCATTCCAAAAATGCACCGTATAATTCAATTACATTGTTCTTATTATTGCATATGAAATTATGTTCTAGAAGCATATAGTTCATTATCCCATTTTACTACATTAAAGTTAGTTCACAAATTTTCCAATTACCTTTTTATGTCTCTTAATCTACTAACAAAATATTAGAGTGTGTCCAAAAATGTGATTTTCATACTTTCTTTGCGTAAGAACACGTTAATGTGCCTTCTCCTTTTTTTATTTTTTTTTTCTCAATTTTTTTATTTTTTTATTTTTTTTTTTATGGATAAAACTTAGGTACAGTATATTCGATTCTCTTTTTTAAGATTCAATTATGTGATTACTTAATTAAAAAATACACTTTCATTTTATGAAAAAAAAGCCACATGAGAACTTAAAAAATATTACTTAAATATTATACCTAAGTCTTGTCCTTTTTTTAACTACTTATCAAAATTAACAAAAATAATAGAGTGACACATAACATAACTTTAAAATTCTGAATATTTATAATCCATATGCATAGGAACATATTTGTTCAGCAATCCACAATTTTTTACAAAAGCTTATCATTTTTCATAATTTTTAATCATTTATATATATATATATATATATATATATATATATATATATACACACACACATATATGTTGCACTAATGAGTAATGAGGTGAAATGTTACTCTTTTCATCTCCTAATTGGAGCAAATACTTGGGCTAGGTCAAGCCCACAAATTGGGGGACATGGCCTACTCATTTTCCTACAATAATTGAAGACTCAAGGAAATTAATTTTTAGCCTTTCCAAGCAAAATTTTAAAGGAGTCATATTCTCCATGTTCACTTGCTCAAAGATGGAGAGGTCGTTTGTAAATTGTAGATGAGTGATTGTAATACCATCTCTAGAATTACAAAAGGGCTCTTGTTTATAAAAATTAGGAAGAATATATTGAGAGCTACAACATAGAAAATGTAGATCCATTTACTTTTGGAAGCTTGAAACATTTCATTATTCAAATGAAAAAAGTTCCATTCCATGTGGTTATAGGCCCTTTCCACTTCTTGGTCAATCATACTATTTTCCCAAATATTCATACTAGGAATGAAAGTGTTTTGCCATGTTCTTGTTCATAACTTTTTTCAACCTATTTTTCAGTGGCTCGAAAACGTCTTTATAAGTCACATTACACATGCTTATCAGTTTGTACGAATGTACTTTTGCATTCCCTCATTATTAGGGATTATCAAGATGAATATGTGATTTACTTCTTTTAGAATGTAGTCTCTACCTCTTCTAAGGAGATTGCCTATATATATAGTCAAACCTCAGATAGAATCTAAATTCTCAATTTAGAATTTTACACCAAATTATTTTTTTTTTTTTTGAGTCAAGTTAGTTGTTGGATTCAAAATTTGAAAAGATTATCCATAGTTTTGCTCAACAATCCCAAAAAACCTCCAAATTCTCTCTCTCAAACCTGTTGATCTCTAAAGTGATTTTTTTTACCTGCCTCACACTTATATACAAAGGTTGTCTATCTTCCCATGAAACACAAAAAATATTTCTCCCTCTCTTACCTCTTTCTACTACATATATTGAACAAGTGCATACCTCGCCTTCCAAATGAGCATCCCAAAGCAAACTTGAACGATGCTCATCCTGCCCCGTCAACAAAGTCCGTATAGAGGGTCCTGCTCCATGTGGGTCCATATCTGGCATTTGGTGACAACAAGACAGGCTTATTTATTTATTTTTAATTATAAAAATATTTGACTGAAAATGGCAATAATATATATCTAATGCAGCCTTCACTGCTTTCATTAAAAAAAAAAAAAATTAAACTTGAGAGAGTGAGAGGGAGACTCAGAAAGTGAGGGATGAGAGTTTAAACTGTGGGTAACAGGGGTTCTTAGAGTTTAATGGGAATAGAGTAGAATAGTACTCCCATTATTCAACTCAAGTTAAGGAGTTTTCCAATGTCAAACATAGGCCATCATGTCTTTCCCACAACCTCAATAACAAATTTTCATTCGTTTTGACATGCCCCCCTACTCCTACTGCCCCTAACTTGAATCAAACACTCATTTGTCCTAATGCAGTCCTTCACCTTTACTGCACATGGCAATCAAATTGTAGATTGAAACAATTCTAGGATTAAACATTAAGATTTCTTTGTATTACATTCTACTATCATAAAGAAAATGCGTAAATAACTTTGAGGATAAGTTTTCAATATAGGAAACCCATGAACTTATTTAAATACCAATCACACCCAAAAAATGCCAAAAATGTAAGCGCATCATGGGTAGTTCAATTTTCTTCTCAAATTTAGAGTTTTAATGGCTTATTGACTTGAATAAAATGAATTACAAAATAAAAAATGAGTACGCGGCCTTTCAAGTACCGCCGTCCCTAGTTGAAGGGCCTAACTCATGAGTCATGGCCGACTTGTTCCTATTTAAAACCATTTACATCTCTAACAATAACAGCTAAACATTACTATGAGTCTAAATTTCTTTGTCATAGACAACAAAAAGGATGGGATTTTCAATTATAATCAATCTCTAGGAAAATTAACCATCTAGGAACATGACATTAAAAACTTAATCATTTTGCATAATTAGAACTTTCAAAATCCTGTATATTTGATTGTCATCTCAAAAATAAGGTTGAAATTATTGTGACAGAAGAATTTAATGGGAAACATTACTATACCACCCAATTATTAAATTGTTTATAAGTGTGTATATGTTGTAGATAACAATGCCACACTTTGAAAAGATAACTGGCCATTGTTACAGATAAACAATGCCACACAACAGCACCCAAGCAGCATGGACTAATTTCTTTCTTTGAATTTTGTTTTCAATCAGAACAAAGTGACAAACAAAGAAGATCCTCGAAAATCTAGGCTAGAAAAGGAACTTTTTATTTTATATATATATATATATATATATATATATAGGTAATACAAATCACTTGCCCATAAGGAATTGAACCTGTGATCCAGCTTCAATCATTAGTTAAGGGGGCAGGAGATGTCATTTGGTCAAAGACCAATGCAAAGAAAAAGGGAAGAATCTTCTCATATATGTACCACTTTCCTTATCCAATATGTGTATCACTTTGCTTCCTTTTAAAAAAATTGGAAGGAAAGTAATAGGCACATTGCTTTAAATACAATATCTATTATGTGATAGCTAAGAAGTTGATTCAATCATCAGCCTTTTTGCCTTCTTCTTAAGAACACTGCATTCGGTTCATTTAATGGGTAGAATGTCATAATTATAACTTTCAAAATCCTGTATATTTGACTATCATCTGAAAAATAAGGTTGAAGTTATCGTGATAGAAGAATTTAATGGGAAACATTACTATACCACCCAATTATTAAATTCTTATTAGTACTATACTACCCACAATTTGCCACATACATGCATATGTGTGAATTTATATACTGCATTCATGCAGAGTTCAATATCTCATTATTGATTCTTTGCAGTTTGCACAATGCACACATTCGAATGAAGAGCAAATACAAAGAAAAGTAAACTCAAAAGTCTAACGCTGTTGATGGCAGGCTAGTTGCTGTTGGTGTAATAGATATCCTCCCTAAATGTTTGTCAAGTAAATATTTGTTCTGGGACCCAGACTTTGCCTTCCTATCACTAGGAAAGTACTCAGCTCTGCAAGAGATAGGTTGGGTGAGAGAGAATCAAAATCCATTGCCCTAGTCTTCAATATTACTATCTTGGCTATTATATTCATTCCTGCAGCAAAGTGAGATATAAAGCGGCATATCACCCGTCTGAGCTTCTCTGCCCTCTTCGGTACCAGTAAGTTCTTCTGTATCTATCAGCTGTTTAATCTCCTGTTCTATTTTATCTCGTAATGTTATTTAGGATCACCATCCATTCCAATCTGTAATTCTTAAACTTGGTTTCCAAACCTCATATTGTCAGACTAACACTATACTCCTTGATCTAGATGTTACTCTATTTTTGGTTAGCCTTAATATCTATAAGAGAAGAAAAGTTTGTTTATAATCCCTGGACATTTGTCATAAAAGCTATATATCAAGCTAACATTTTTGGGTAAGTTTTTTTAATCTTGAAACCATGTTTAAACTAAAACATTTAAAACAAACAAACAAACAAATGCAAGGAAGAGAAATTTTTAACTTTAAACAATCTAAATGTTGTCGATGAATTTTATTTTACTTTTTTGGCTGCATTAGGTGAGACTCTTTTACTTTTGCTTGTCTCTGTGTGGCTATCAAAGATTTAAATTGGGCTGACAAGCTGATAAATCATATCTCCAGGTGGATTTCTTTTGATATTGCCAGGCCTTTACTTTATAAAATGCCATATGTAGTCTAATCAGATTTTGCCAATTTACAAAATGGAGAGTTGTCACCACCTGATGTGTCTAACAATGTCAAGGAAGTGCAATATGATGACATTCACCAAGACTCAAATGATCCTTTTATGTGTGAAGATGAAGAAATGATTGATCATGAATATGAGAGCCTCAGTGATGAATCAGACACAGAAAGCACTAGTCTGAGATCTGTTGAAATAGAAGATGGTGACATCAGTAATATCCTAATTGGGCTGAAGGGTTCTCATTTGAGATACAAGGTATGTGTTAGTCAATGCAGGTGCATCGATGACTCTGCAGCAGCTTATAATTTTGATTATTAAAGAGTTTTTTTCTCTATTATTATTATTATTATTATTATTATTTTTAAAGTTTATTTAGGTAGTCAGTATCATATTCATTTATTTTGAAGTTATAATGGCTGGCAGTGTTGCTGGTTTCCAGTGTTCCTCCTAGATGCATGTCATCCCAAAATTCTACTTACAAAAGCTTGATGCTAAAAAGTTATATGATAAAGAAATCTTAAGCATGAAATGGACTTTGAACTCTCTCCATTTCAAGTGAAATAAAGAAATTTTGTTCCATCCTAGGTAGGGTTCTGCTTGTGTCTAGTTACTGTCCTAATCAGACACATCCAAATGTGGACTTGTGGATACAACAGACACGTGTCCACATCTGGTTGTTTCCAGTTCTTGCGAATTGTTCATAAGCTGGATCTATTCTACATACTTTAATAATTTAAGAATTCATCTCCTAAACTGCTTATAAATCATAAAATAATAATTAAAAAAAAAAAAAAAACTAATAACACCAAACCGACTCTCTTGGTGTTATGTGCAAAAATAATGAGAATAAGACATCTAGAGACTAGAAATTAATTTCATGTTTGGCCAAGTACAAAGCAGACCTCAAAATCACCACTAATGGCCATTCTCTATGTCTTCCTATTCATCTTCATATTCCTAAGCAATTCTCACAGGACAAATTCAAGTAAGCATGCTAAAAAATATATATAACCAAAGTTAGATCAATCTCTATCCTTAACCACTGCTTGACAGAACTTTATTCTTATGTTTCAGGTACTTGCAAATTAATTAATTTCACCTATAGCTAATATTAAGTGTGATGGTGCTAATAACTAATACTCTAATATGTCTCAGTTAGCAAACATATTACTGACTGAGAAACTAGAGCATAAGATTTCAGACCCCATCTTATCAAACTACAAGTTAAAGATTGAAAGGATGGAAACCACTGCAAATGATGTTTTCAATTTTGGGGTTGTGCTACTTCAACTTTTGACAGGAAGAAAGCCAGAATCTCTGTTTAAAGAGGTATGCTCTATTTAACATGTTGTCTCCCATATAGTTTAGCATGTTACTATTTTATAAGTAGTTTTTTCACCTAAGATGGTAAATTCCAGCGGATTAGCTGAATATATTTCTATTGTCAATTGTCACTGATACAGGCAAGGAATGCAATAATGAAAGGAGGAAGCATAAGTGCCATGGCAGATCCATGCTTAAGTGGGGCTTATATTGTAGATAGTTGTTCAACGTACTACTCCAAATGAACAAGAAAGACCAAACATGGAAGAAGTCTTACAGAAACTTGAAGAAATCCATATTTTAAGTCTAAACTTCAAATCCAACTGCAAGAATTTTTGAAAAAAAAAAAAATGTTTGGAAGTTGGAACCAGCAATACTACAAAACATGTTTTATGGATTTGTATTCTATATTTCTCATTATAAAATTAAGTGCCAACAATGGTCAGTCTTGCACACATAGAATTGATAGGTCTGGTCCTGAACGGTTCAATGATGGGATCAGCCTAAGGGATTGGCTTAAACCTGGGCATAGTAAACTAAACAAAGCTGAAAGTGTGCTTATATTCATGTAGTACACTCATGTAGAACACTGAAAGTCTTTCCCTTAATAGAAAATAAAAAACCCAAAAGACAAGCACAACCAAACCAACATTCTAGTAATCACCGAAAAATATATATTAACTAACTAACTAAATTGATCAAAACCCAGAATCAAATTATGCATAAAAATCACAAATTTACAAACAAAAATACCCACAAGCTGAACATGCAAGCTGAGCGAGACATACCTTGTGAGAGGGAGACCGAGAGCATGAGCAACAGCGCGAGAGGGAGATCGAAAGCGAGACGGCGACGGAGAATGAGGCAGATCGCGAGATTGAAAGGGAGAATGAGAGTATTTGCGAGATTGAGAGGAAGAATGAGAGTATTTGTGTGGAAATAGCTTTAGATTGAGAGAGGGAGATGAGGGAGATAGCGAGATTGAGAGAGGGAGATAGCGAGATTGAGAGGTTTCGTTTGTGGGTATGTTTTGCTCTGTTCTGGGTTGGGTATGTATTGCTCTGTTGTGGGTAACAGATGGTTTAAGTGTGGGGTAATAGGGAGACAAGGTGGCTGAGCAGTATTCGAGCTTCATGAGCTCAGGTACCAAGTTTATTTTTTAAATTCAGATGCCAACGTCAGGTGCCACGCTAGAACAGAAAAATGGGGTACTCGAGCTCACCAAGCTTGAGTACCACAAAAAGTGGTACTTTCCTATATATTTCCCAAATAGTGTTTCGGGCCTAAATATTTCAAAAATTAATGCTAATGGGCCATTTTGCCCTGTAATCTCGGCTTGAAACATTCTAGCCCACGCAAGCCCACATAATTTTATTTATTTATTTATTTCATTATTTGTGTCAAATTAACACATGTAGATGTAGGCATATACAAGCGGGTTGAACCCTGTGGACAATAAACACCAAGAAGAATGAAACATTATAGGGCTGTTATTCATTAAAGGAGCATTAATTAGTGCTTAAGTGAATGCAAATTCTGATGGTTTATGTCCAAATCCATTCCACACCCACTCTATAAAATTTGGTTTAAGGTAGCCCAAATGACTTATATGTTGGGTGATATTTGCTTTTGC
Source organism: Quercus agrifolia (assembly GCA_029955455.1). Classification (NCBI taxonomy): domain Eukaryota; kingdom Viridiplantae; phylum Streptophyta; class Magnoliopsida; order Fagales; family Fagaceae; genus Quercus; species Quercus agrifolia. Next base: position 24,613,319 of record JARQAD010000002.1, on the reverse strand, counting down.
GGTTACCAAGTTACAATAATTAAATCAAGTTAGTGTCAATACAAAAATTGGAAAATTATTAGATACTCCTGGAGTATCATAAATGCGTAGTCCCTCCTCTCACATGAATGGTAGATCCCACCATGAAATTAATTAGTGGGATCCACCATTCATGTGAGAGGAGGAAATACGCATTTATAATACTCCGGGAGTACACAATAATTTTCCACAAAAATTTTACATTTTTTCAATTTGCCTACCCCCTCATATTTGGGCCTATCACAATTTATAATTAAAATTTCTTTAACAACTCGTGTGATCTGTGGGATGGTAGATAAATTAGGGTTTGTGAAATTGTTAAAATTTTTGTTGTGGCCATAGCTTTACTCCAATCACGCACTCCTTACTATGACAAAACTTTATTAGTATCAACATAGTTCTACCTGTATTGTATAAATCTGACCAACAAGATAATTGACATTCTACTAAGTTCATTAGCAATAAGTAAAAGGAACTTTTAAATGAGTATTATATATTAAACTGAATTACAAATTTGATCTTTGAAATTTGTAGTTATTTTTATTTCAATTCCTTAAATTTGAGATTTTTTGATTTACTATGTTTCGTTTCACTCTTAAAATGTTCTTTTTATCTATTGCCATAATTCATCTAGATGTTATGTAACAACAAAAATATGTCAATTCTTTCTTTCTTTTCTCTCTTAGCTACCACATTAGTGACATACATCGATAGAATGACCATTTTAAAATAGAATCAAATTTGGTGTACCAAAATAAAAAATCTCAAACTTAATTAGGGATTAAACTTCAAACAATTCTAAATTTTATGAGTCAAGAGTGTAATTTAATCTGTGTTTATAATGTGATAACAATGGAAGAGAGAAAATTTAAACCTAGATATCTTCATTAGAAACACCAAAAGGTGCTAGCTAAGCTGCAAGTCTGTGGGTTTCATTTGTATTTTATTTAAATTTTAGACAAAATTTGACCTACATGGTTGTGGGAGGCAAGTGGTAATTAGCTGGTAACAATCATTATAAACAAATTATTATTTATTTATTTATTTATTTTTTTTTTGATACTGCTTATTGTAGTTCCTAAGATTACAAACTAATTAAAATGTTAATAAAAATGGAAATTGTACATTTTAAGTTTGACCAAAATTCATTTAAGGTATCTAAATTTACTTTTGTTTGCTTGAATCCTTTAAGTTTCAAGTTAATCAAGAAATTTTTCCAGTTTCCGTTAAATGTTGTTGTTAGGTGTCCAAATTTTCCCATTTTGAAACTTTGGGGTCGTTTCGCCTATAATATCACCATTGGTAAGCCCATAGAATTGCGAATGATTGCCTCTACACCCGATAATCCAGTCTGATGAAAGATGGCTACATGTTATCACTTGATGGATATTGCTCTTTATCTCTCGGTACCATTTGTCTAATATGTTGTTTGCTGGTTCGAAACTCCTCCAGTAAACTCATAGAAGAATGCAAGATTTTCTTTACATTCTATGCTTTATATATACATGATGTTCTGTAGACTCTGATTGCAATTTGCATAAAAAAAAAATTAACAAGGCTCCACTAGTACTCTATGCCCAAGATTTACATTTGTTTTGGAATTGCGTTTTGTAGAGCTCTCAGATAAAAAACCTTTGATATTGCTCAGTTATTTTTTTTTTAATAATTAATTGGATTCTATTTTAATAAAAAGAAAAATTTGGACTCATTTATCGGCAACATTTAACGGAAGTTGACAGAAATACCTAATTGAATAAACTTGAAATTTAAAGGACTTAATTAAATGAAAGTAATGTTATAGGCTTAACATAATTGAGAAGGAGTTTTGCAAATTATTTCTTTGAGTTCAAATTTGGGCATGGAAATTTTTTAGGTCAAATCTATTCTACCCAACTACCTGTCCCAAGATAATGGAGTTCTTAGTTCTTCCACAATATTATTGGGTCTACATCAAAGGTTGTGGTAAATAAAATCCCTCCAACAAGATTTTCATCAGGTTTAGCTTCTATCCAATGCATTTGAGCACTGAACATGATATAAACATAAAACATGTTCAAAATTGACCACGTATCATTCTTGCGTCATGTTCATTACTCTAATATTTTAGATGAAACCTTTTCCCATTTTCACTAGCCTGATATATAGTCTTCACCAATCAATCTTTTCATTTTAGAGAATAGAAGATAAGATTTATTTTATCTGTATTTGTGTTTGAATATATGAAAGATTTTAAAAATCCATCTTTCTTTGAATTCTTAAATTTCTATTATATTGATTAATGTAAAATATTTCAAATCCTCATTATCAATGGAATCAAATGACCTCTCAATTGATTAGAAATTCATTTCAACCTGCTAAAATCCACTATTTGAAAGAAGTGTTTTTTTTTTTTTTTTAAACTTAAATTATCTGAATGAAAATTAGATCATGTGGAAATGAAACTATATTGAAAACTTTAATGATACATTCCATACCTTTGTAACTAACCAGCACAAGCAATTGTTATTGGTTGGTACAGCTTTTGTCATTAGCCAACTTTGGTTATACACATGCGATGCTATCTCTATTAAATAATAAGGAACTAGTCTTTTACCGGAAGCAGTGAAGTAATGTGCACGTTGGCTAGCTCATGCTTGGGGCCAAGTGGTCCTTCTCCATTGATGATTCTCGAAGTTACATCAGTTATTTCCTTCACATATGCAGCATAAACATACAATACCAGAAGCATTCTCAGATTCAACCAACGCAATCTACGTAATATTTTTCCTCACTTTGCAATTTACATTACTGAATAATGCTAACATCTTACTTATATAATCTATATATAAAAGTTGTAGGGTAAATCAATTTCCCTTTAAGTGGTATTGGTTGGGAATGAGATGTAGTACGGCTTGGTAGTGTGTTTGCTTTGGGTAAAAAATGTCACAGGTTCAAATCCTACCATCTTTACCTAGTACTTATCTTATGAGTAATAACCTTAACAAGGGATCAGTTGAAACTGATTAAATATAACTTAGCATAATCCTTAAGACACTACTAGTTTAGCAAAGAATTTGTTGACAAAAGGATCAGTTTAAAATCATCATGTTATGGATTTAGTTCTGGTTCAATAGCCTATGTAATTATCACTCCCATGTGAGATATAAAAATTAATCACATAAAAAAGTTAGAAAGTTAGAAGGTTTTACATCTCACATGAGATTGACAATTGCACATTGCAATAGCCCCACTCATTGCATGAGATTGCAGTAGACCCAATCATTGCATGAGATTGACAATTGCACGTTGCAATTGCACCTGATTTGAATCTTCATGTTATGTCTATTGAAATTTGAGAATGATCCAAATCAGAAGGTTTTCTATAAACTAAACACTAAATTAATATTGTTATCAATGTATCTTTGATTAACTCATTAATGTCCTATTATGAATCTTATCATGATCAATGATTGCACTTGATTCTTTCATTCAACTATATACAATATATATATTCCACTTTATATTTCCTCATTTGGCTATTTATTTTCATGTATAGACAGTTTATTTATCTCTAAGATAAATTTCTCTCCCAACAAAAAAAAAAAAAATCTCTTAGATAATTAAACTACATTATTTATATATTTATTATTATTTTTAGACATATATTTTATTGACAATGGTGGAGTCAAGATTTTAGTTTAGGGGGCAAGATGAAAATAAAAGGGTAGTAAAGACAAAGTTTATTCCAAAAATATTTAATTAGTATAATTAATAAACAGTTAACTAATTAAACAAAAAGTTTGATTAACATATAAAATATAATGCAAGAGTTAAATTAATTTTTGTGTATCTAACTTTAGATTTAGTGTAATTGTTGTTGTACTTAAGATATTTCATAGGTGACTATAAAGAAATAAATAAAATAATCAACATATAGTCATTTTTCTATGAAGTTAAAAGATAAATCTAAATATAAGATATAAAACAGATCATTTTAGTACTTAAAAGTAAATTGAAAAATAAATTAACATAGAAGCATTAAAAGTATGATAATATACAAATTTTTGTTTTTTAAATGGTCTATGTATGACTTATTTTTTAACATAGATTTAAAGCAACTTAAAAGTATTAATTTTTATTCACTCCATCCTATATTGTGTTTATTGTAGAAGCATTAAAGAAAGCACAACGAAAAAAATTTGACACATTGGTAGGAATGCTGTGATAATATAACATTTTGTAACTTTAAGGCTATACATTGTACACAAAAGAGCTTTTCTCTTGATTATATTCAACTAGATAATTTCCCGCGCATCGGGAGGATACTTGGTAATCTCATTTGAAAATAATTTTTATTTTTAAGACCCATGTATAATAATCATTTTGTTATATAGTATTACTTAACTTTCTTAATTCATATTTTATAATTTTTCCTTATCTTAGAAGTAGTTTCTGAATATTGAGTGGATTTTCTTTACTAATATATATATATATATATATATATATATATATATATATATATATTGTAATTACATAGTTATTAGAAATTTTTAAGAGTTTATACCATATTATAAATTTCATATTTAAAATAATAAAATAACATCTACATAAAAGGTAGACTTTATTTTTAAAACCGAACACTTCCTCAACCACTTCATTCTCACCACCAAATCCCAAGACCCCAATCTCAAACTCCTTGTTCGTAATCTAAATGAAACAAAATTATTTGTGTACCAACATAAAGAGAACATAATCAAACAAAGAAAAATTGGCTAAATATACTTCCAATTATCAATATTTAATCGCCTCTAATATGGCTTTTATATCCTTTAAAAAAAACAAAAAACAAAGAGAATGCTAAAATTCAAGAAAAGTATAAGCTAAAAATGAGAGAACTAATCTTGTATTATTAATTTTACACATGAGCTTTGTCTTTATATAGAGAGGTAGAGCACACTAATTAACTTACAATCATACATCAAAACCGTAACAACAAATTAAATCACTTGAAACTAATCCTAACAAACCACAACAACTATAATTTATAGCACTAACAAAAGTAATCAACAAAATATAGGTGGATAAGTACTATACGTGAAAAATACATGAGAAATAACATAAAAATTATGTGAAGAACTACCTAATTGTAGCTTTGATGGAGAGAACTTACAATATGATTGTGATTTGTACACCATTTCAATCTATTCCTGAATAACTGCAACTAAACTTGAGGTTGCAACTAAAGTTGAGATAATCTTGATTCACAACAAAGAAAACTCCAACATAATCATCATTTTTTTATATTTATGGTCGAGGCTCATACCAATACCACACTAAATAGTAGTAAAAAAAAAAAAATATATATATATATATATGTATATATATATATATGACAAAGAAACCAAGAAATTGTGAGTGCTAAAACAAAATAAAAAAGCACCTAACCTATGGCATGAAGATGAAAGACTATAGGTAGGTATATATAAAGTAGCAAAAATGTGCAAGAGGTGAAAAGGGTGAGTGCAAACATGAAAAGTTTTGTACTTTGTGAGAGAAAGAAAAGTCTTGAAACAATGAAATCAAGAAAATAAAGAGTTCTTATCTTTTAAATTTTAATTAGTCCTCATCTATAATGTAGCACTTGAGAAATGTTCTGATATAATGAATCTAAGAAAATAAAGAGTTCTTATATTTTGAATAATTTTTTCATGGGAATTATATTTTGAATTTTAATTAGTTTTTATCTCTGTTGTGACACTTGAGTAAAGAATTTATGAGAACAAATTTCTTGTCAAAGAGAGCGCCACATGATAGAACTTTATGCTCTCCCACATGAGGTCTCTGTTTATATATATATATATATATATATATATATATATATATATATATATATATATATATATATATTGATATATTGATGATTGATTGATATTCACGATGAGTTAGAAATATTTTCAAAATAAAATTTCAAGTAGAAAACTATTACTAAAAAGGAAGAGTGATTTTTTTAATGGGAATATCATGAGCTTCTTATTAATCATGATTCATGAACTTGGAAATTTGCATTAGAAGTGGAGTCAAGAATGACAGCCCATAGCACGATTACATGTAGACCATACGCTCAAAGCAAACAGAACTGTTGCAAAGCAAATACTACATCTAAATGGGAGAGTTCTTCTTCCTTAAAACTTGCTTTCTCAAATGATGTAATTTCTTTTCGTTCTATTTAATAAAATTCTAGTCTTCCTGTATTAAAAAAAAAAAAAAAAAAAAAAAGGAGATATTAAACAGTTAAGCTAATAAATTTAAGAAATTGATGTAAATAAAATTTCCGTGGATTTACAAGATAATACTCATAATATACCTACTTATTATATGCGATGGGCGTTTTATGGTCGGGGCATCGAATTCGCCATGGTTCCAACTACCAAGTCATAAAGGTAAGGCAAAGGTGTGAATAACCCAAATTCACTGGTACAACCTTTTTATCATGAGATGATCATTGGTACAACCATAGTACACTGTCAATTTTTTTTTCCACAATACGTTGTTGTTTGTGATAAGAAAATATGATCCTGACTATACATTACCATAAATATTCTACTATGCCACCACCAAAACTGAGCTCGGTGCATTATGGTTTGGTCGACATAGATATTATTGCTTTTGATGCACATAATATCCCCAAAAAAACAGCCAAAATTTGCTAAAATAAATATGTTAATTTAGGCTATTCTTGAAGATCACAAATCTCCTAGAAGGATTGCCTTGAAAAGGTCATCTTTAATGGCATAATGGCCATGCCGGATATAAAGTATCCTTAACCTTATAGTGAATGTTTAAAATAAGGTGTTATATGCCAAAAAGAGGGTGATATTCATTACTTTGCTTATCTTCTTATCTGTTCAAAGTGGTTTCCAAATTAGTCATAGGAGTTAATTTAATTACTAAACAATACGTAATTGAGTATGAGAAATTCATCCCCAACAAAGAACAGAATTGTTATTACAAAACAATTACGAAGAAAGAGAGACAAATTGAACTCTCTTCTTTAAGTTAATTTAGATCATTGATGACACTACTACAACTATAGCACAGACTGACTACCACTACTCCAGGTACGACTGTAAATTATAAAGCTAAGTTCTTGCATTATGTTTTATTGCGACAAACCAGAAATCCAACTACGCTACAAATTTTTAGTTTTCTTATTCAAAAGAGTTTCAGAATACATACCAAAAGTTGCTTGATTTCTAGCACGTTTGATGAGAAGAATTATTAATTGCCACTTCAATGTATGTATTCGAATCATCTTTTAATGATGAGAACTAAAGCTGCCAGCCTGCCACCTTTCATATACTTGAGGATTGCCTATATTTACAGTATAAATATTGAGCTTAGAATATTCACATCAGTAAGTGATTTTCAAAATAAGCAAAGTAACAATAATACAATGTTATGAATCACGATGTGAAGGGTCCATCTGGAGAAAAGACTCATCAGGAGTAAAGACTGTACGGATTATCTGTATGTGATTCATATCTTGGATATGCAGAAACACTCATGAATGACTTTGATTCTTACTTTCTTTCCTATAGTGTAGCGCTGAGGGTGAGAGTGCAAAAGCAACCTCACTAAATTTGTGTAAATAGCGATATATGCTAGTTAAGAAAGTTCTTTATGAGGTTGACTCCTTAGAGCCCATATGTTGGGCACACAATGTGGCTATATTAATGTTACTGGACCACAAAAGGACTAAATTAGTTAAAAAGCCATTCTGTGAAGTCTTACAAATTACTTGTCATTTGGTTAAACTCAAGTGGTGTAATTGTTACTTTGTTAGGCTGTTAAGCACATGATAGTGTGATATACGCTTTTGTAAATAGTTGTTAAATGTCTATACGTACATACCATGATCAATTCTCATAAGTATCAAGTACCAGCTCCTTCATTTCAAGGAACTTTACACCCCTCCCTCTCTCTCTCTCTCTCTCTCTCTCTCTCTCTCTCTCTCTCTGTGCCAAGCTTTGCAAAAATGGCACAATCAAAGAAGTTCAGAGGTGTCAGGCAACGCCACTGGGGCTCATGGGTAGCTGAGATTCGTCATCCATTACTGTATTCTCAACAAACTCTTGCTATATATCTTCTCACAACATGCATATAACACATGCTTCAAAATTTCACTTTCTTTTCTTTTCTTCACTCTTCCAACTATTACTAGTTTGTAGTACACTTTGCTTCCAACAATCCAAATTCCGGATACACCATGAATAAGTACAATAGAGGCTAAATTTTCTGCGACTGTCATAAATTACCGGATCATTTGTATGTCTGTGTAAATTTCTTCTTATAGAAACTGGATAAGTAGAACTCTCAAGTATATATTCAATTTTATAGTTGCATATATTTGGTTATTATGTATATCCTAAAACTTTATTATTATAACATGAGTACATTCTATGTGCGACATATTATAAACAGTCCATATTGACTACTATGTTTTTCATGTGTTGTAGGAAAAGAAGGGTGTGGCTTGGGACGTTTGAAACCGCAGAAGAAGCAGCGCGAGCCTATGATGAGGCAGCCATTTTGATGAGTGGCCGTAATGCCAAAACAAACTTCCCAGTGGTCACAAATCAAATAGGCAATGACAACAACTCTAATACATCTTCATCCAATAATGCACTCTCTAAAGTCCTTAGTGCAAAGCTTCGCAAATGTTGCAAATTCCCATCACCGTCTCTCACTTGCCTCAGGCTTGACACACAGAATTCCCATATTGGGGTTTGGCAAAAACGTGCAGGTACTTCTTCTGATTCCAATTGGGTGATGATGGTTGAACTAGGAGATCAGAAAAGTCGACAAGTTGTGCCTGAGAAAAACTTGCCTGCAGTATCAAACACAGCCGAAATAGAGGCTCGGCAGCCTGAAGGTGGAGATGGGATAAATGAGGAGGAGAGGGTTGCATTGCAGATGATTGAGGAGCTCCTGAATAGAAATTAAAGGTACCAAGTACTTTCAACTTCACATGGGGCTAGCTGAGCAAAGCATGGGGGCTTCCATGTGCTCAGCTCCTGTCATTACTTTGTGTTTGTTTGTTTGTTTAAAATAGAGGTTTGTTATTTGAGATCATAAGGAGGAGGTTATAAGCCTTACCCTCGATATGTTTATTTACACCTCCATAGATATTTAAGTTGTTTGTCTTTCTAGGAACTAGAAAGTGTTTAGTTACTATAGAAATTTACTAGTGGTATTTTATATAGCAACAAATTTTACTTGTGGGAGTTCATAGTAAATAAATTGTGTTTTTATTCAGTTTCCTTTTTTTGTTTTTGTTTTTGTTTTTTTTTTTAAAAATCCCTCATTCCATCTCTATATATTCTTCTTGCATGTGTATTAGCACGAGCTTTTGGTAAAACTGTTTGGTTTGTGTATAGTATCTCTTACTCTGACCTATGTAACATTCTTCTCAAAGCATGTGAATCCTATAATTTTGAAAAAGATATTATATATATCGAATGTATGAAATGCTTATTGGTACTAATAAATCATGAACTTAAGCTCTATCCCTCAAGAATGTTGATATCATAGATCAAGCGGGATTTTAGATAATTGATTTTGAATTGTTCCAATCACCTAGAGAAGAGAGATTTTATATATACATATATATGCCAATTGTACCCTAAGAAAAATATCCAAACCAAGTTAAAAACTGTAATTATATTCTTAAATACATATAGAGGAGGATGCCTAACCCCTTTACCGTGATAAAGAATACTAAGAGTATATGGTGGATGAAAGATTACATCGGACAAAGACAGAATGTTTCTTATATATAAAAATAACGCTAGAGATACAAATTATTTTACAAAAAAATTTACAAACTGATAATGTAGTGAGTGATTATTGATAAATGAAAAAATAATAATAATGGTGGGTCTAGATAAAAACCAATAAGAAGTTGGTCACATCAACATGTTATAAAAATGTTGTAAAATAATTTGTAGATATAACATTACTCTATATATAAACCATCACAAGAACTAACTATAAACATCAAATCATTCATAAGGACTCTCTAGCTTCTTTTGGACACTTGGTCTATTACAGAATCGTTTAGTTTTATTAGTTTTTTCACATGTATGATGTTAAGTCAGTTCTATTTCTTATAATATTGCGAGCTAGATTTGCTAGAAATGTCACAAGTTTTTCGGTATAGATGGAGGGCGTTTCTCTTCACCTAAACAATATATCTCATTCCAATTTGACATTTCTTTAATTTAAATCATAGCTTCATTCTCAAAAAATAAAATAATAAAAAGAAATCATTCATTATATTTTTTTTCAAGAATGTGACCCTAACATTAATAATTACTAGTGTGTACTCTCGTGCATATGCATAATTACAATTTAAAAAAATTACAATTATATGGTTCAAATTATACATTTTTTTTAGAAGAGGTTTAAATTATACATAGTATTAGCTTACACTTTTTTTAATTTAAATCATAGCTTCATTCTCAAGCCAATTTGACCTTTCTTTAATTTAAATCATAGCTTCATTCTCAAAAAATAAAATAATAAAAAGAAATCATTCATTATTTTTTTTTTAAGAATGTGACCCTAACATTAATAATTACCAGTGTGTAGTCCCATGCATATGCACAATTACAATTTAAAAAAATTACAATTATATGGTTCAAATTATACATTTTTTTAGAAGAGGTTTAAATCATACATAATATTAGCTTACACTTTTTTTAAAATATGTAATGATTTCTCATTATATATGTGTGTGTGTGTGTGTATGCAGTTTAGTTATAAACTTAGTTGTATTTAATGACTACAACTGCACCCAGTATCTTTTTGTTGGATGTAAATTTTGACAAATTCATCATTGGATTACATTTTATTAATATATCTTTCATGCTTGCAAAATTTCTAAAAGATCCAAGATTAATAGTTATGTTATCAATCAAATATTTAAATTCAAAATTTTGTAGTCTAATATTATGCATAAAAAATAAGTTTATGAATCGAATAGTAAATAACATTTAATTGACACGAAATTTGACATACATGTTAAGAACATAAAGAACATGCAATCTAACGATTATATTTTTAAATTATATAGACATATTAATTTTTTTAGTGGAATTTATCCACTACATAATGGACACGAGACACTTTAAAAATTGATAGATTGTGAGCACTTAATTTTTTGTTTTTTGAGAAAATACTTAAAAATAACTTTAGTATCTAGGAGTAGGACACTTTTGACAAAATTTTAAATTCACACCATTATATTTGCCATATGAATAAAACTAATAATGTTCATTTTGTTATTATGTACAGTAATTGGGGCAAAGAGAGAGAGAGAGAGAGAGAGAAATTATATACGATTTGTGTAGTGATGTGAATGTTAACATATTTGGGTCACTTAAAAGATTCAAAGAGACTTTATTTTATTTTTAATTTTCCTGAGCGAAAAGTAGACAGACTCTCAAATGATTGAAGTTTTCTTTGAGGGAATTATCAGTACTTCATGAACATAAGAATTGATTATCTCATTAATGCCAGAATATCAATGATTCAAATAGAGAGTTCTAAAAAAAATGATTCAAATAGACTTGTACAAATCGACATGAAGTTATCAAACAAAGAATGATGTGAATGGCTTAGGCTAATGTGTATAGAAAATCCAAATTATTTTTCTCATGGTTATATATCACACTGACACTGACAGTGACTGTGGCCATTTAATTTGTACTTTAAAATAGCATTTATTATTACAAATTCATCAAACTTATACCATGCTGCAATATTGATGTGATTGTTTGATATTTAGGACCCGTTTGGTAAAAGAGTTTAAGTAATATTGTTTGACTGTTTTTGATATACGTATAGGTGAAAAAGTGTGTAATGTTGTTTAAAATGTGAAAAGAGTAGTTCTAACTACTCTACCAAACAGGCCCTTATAATCACACACTATAATTTTGAATTATTTTGTGATTCTACTAAAAATATAAGTGTTTTCCATGTGAGCTTCTCAGAATTCAGATCCAAACTCTCATCCATTGAAAGGACTAGCTACTCTAAAAAGGCATCATTGGATCTTTCAAGTTTCAAGGCTCTAAAGGAAATTGCTGAATTTTGGAGTATCAAAGGCCACGTGAAGGAGATTCGTTAGGCTCTTGGCCAAGGCATTTGTATGTCTAACAAAATCATAAAAGTTTCCTTGACTTATACTGGGGACTTCCTAGTGTCTACTTTTAGTTGGTTGATCATCAATTCATCATCTCCATTGCATGGACTCTTTCATTTGCAGCCTTACACAGTATTTGAAGCTATGCTATTTTATCTTTGGGCAAATATAATTGAATAACCTCATTGTCTTACTATATTAGCCTAGCTGTTTTTTTTTAGAACGAAAAAAAAAAAAAAAATTGTATCCATGCTCTATGTTTTAGAGATTATGTATCTCATTATACCCTTAATGGTTGAAACAAGATATATCACTATCCTTAAGTCAAGTATACTCAATAATCCCTATAGGTCAATCATTGAGTGTATATGGCCTATATTGGGTGGAACAAAGTTTCTCTCCAAACTAGTTTAGAGAAAAACCCTACAAACTCATCATATATCTTTATATTGAGTGTGAATTTTGAAAATTTAATCATTAGATTGCATGTACTTATTACATCCGGATTGGGTTCAAGTTACACTTTGTGTAATTTTAAGTAATGTTACACCACTTAATATTTTTTAATTTGATGCAAATTTTGACAAACCTACCATTAGATTATGTTATCTTCATATATTCTCTATGCTTACAAAATTTCAAGATGATCAAAGATTAATAGCCATGTCATTAATCTTTTTTTTTTTAATTCAATTTTTATAGTTTAAAATAATGCATAAAATATGAGTTTATGAATCAAATGGTAAATAGCATCCAATTGGCATGAAAATTGGCATAATTGTTAAAAACATATAGAATATGTAATTTAATGGTGGGATTTCAAAATATGAATTCTATAACAAGTTATTCGGTAGTGTAATATTGCTTATAGTTACACCATGTGTAACTTGTATCCAACCTATATGGGTTGAGTTCTTGTAATATATAATTCATAGAAGTAAGAATATAATTACTAGGTACTTGTAAAAATATGGGTTTTGTCATATGTGAACCTTGTTTTTACTCTCACATCTCTCTAAATCTTTTATTTCATTCCTTTCATGTTAACATAAGAACAATATTAGAGACAAAAAAATATTACAACTAGCCAAGAATCTTGTAGTCCAATTGACATTTTCTGGTGTTTTCAACTGTGACATTGAGAATTTAAATCTCTCCGCCTCTATTGTAACTATCAAATTATAAAGAAAAGAAAAAGAAAAAATATATTATAACTATTTTTATAATTTGTTAAGTTCATAAATTGTGATTAATACAATATTATTCCCATGTGAAGACATAATTAAAGATATTACTTTTAAATACATCACAATATATATTGCCTCAACAATTAGGAAAGTGTGGTGTTTAGTTCACATCTGTTATTGTATACAACTTAAATTATGAATTGTGTACGGTTGTGTGCAATAACGAGTGTGCATTAGTATTTATTTATTTATTTTGGTAGAAAAGATAATATATTAAGGCTAAGTGGCAGCTGCCACAGAATTACAAAAACAATCCTGGGTCAAGCCCAATTTGTCAAAATGCAACAGGGATACAATATCAGGGGGATGGGAATCAAAAACAACGAAAACCTTCTCCATATTTGCTCCTAGTCTAGCAAGTGCATCAGTACACCTAGGAAAAGTGTTCCAATTTTTTATTTTTTATTTTTTGGTGTGAGATCTACTCATGACAATAAGAGCCAGAAGCACCGCACTTCTTTTGCAACAAGTTTACATCTCCTACCAAAATGGGTCAGAAATCAATTAGTGTTTACTTAGTTGAAAGAAAAAAAAAAAAGGCATTTATTAATGGAGATTCAATTCAATTAGTATGAACAGAGTTAAGTGTTCGGGGGTAGTTTGGGTCTAGTGCTTCTAGTGCACTAGATCCATTGGAATGGTGACGTGTTAAAAAATGAACACGTGTCACAATTCCAACAGGTCCAATATCACTGGACATTGGACCTAATCCATACATTAAAGTTTAGGGAACCTGCACTGCAATGTCCACAGTGTGACCCGACAGCTTTTAAAGTTTAAAGGTTATGTTTTTAGGTTTCCTCTTACTTCTAATCAAATCAGCAAACCTAGACAGGACATTAACCCCATGAGCACAATTGTTGCAAGGTCACCGGCAGCTAGGATCACACTATCGAACCATGTAAGAAAAAGTATAATTTATATATATGTGAGAGAGAGAGAGAGAAAGAGAGAGAGAGAATATAAATGTTTTCAATGGCCTTGGATCAGATGCATCTCATTCAGCCATAAAAAGGGCTGGAGGGTTATGTCACACGATGTGTAAGTTGTGTACCCATCCATCCCCCGCTCCCCCCCCCCCCCCCCCCCCTACACACATATATATATATATATATATGTTTACTTATAGATTGATGGGCTAACAAAAGATAAATTTTTTAAAAAAAAAGAACAAAGATTCAGTGGTGCTTAGAACTAGAATAAGCTACAAATCTACATAGTCTAAGAATAGAGGTACAGCACCTTGGATTTGTGTTTTTTTTTCTCAGTTCTAGCAATCTAGCATCAGTTACACCCGAAAAAACCCATACAAGTAGTCAAAAGAAGCTGACTGCTATAAAATGTAGAGCCAGCAAGGGATTGCAACAAAGTAATTGCATCCCCAGCATCTTTAGTCATAACTAAAGCAAAACCTACAGGAAATTACATTACTTTAAACACCTAAAAACAGTTACAAATTCAAATTACTCACATGCAACTTTACACAAATCCAACACACATCCTAGTACCATAAAAATTCCATTAAAACAAGTTTGATCAGGATTTGATTCTCTGGGAAATGCAGAAGACTGTGATCAGAATCAATGCATGAAATTTATCCGCTATGAAAGCTTAAACTTAAATCATATAACAAGAAAACTGAAATTTAAGAAAAGGATAACAGATAATCTCAAAGGAAAAAAAGAAAAAAAAAAAAAAAAAAAAAAAAAGAAAAGAAAAGAAGAAGTTATATACGCACATCAAGCATGGCAGCAACAAATAGAAGAAAAATTGATAGCATTTCTGCAATTTCTAAAGGAAAACAAGACATCAAACTTATGAACAGAAATGCATATCCTTCACAAACCACTTCAAGGATCTAGGATTTGTTTTGCAGCTACAAAATTTTTTCATTCACTGTAAGCCCAACTTAAAAAAAAAAAAAAAAAAAAAAAAAAAAAAAAAAAAAAAAACTACTTAGTACTCCCTTTCAAATCCAATGCAAGTTCTACTTGAACCTCTTTCATAGCCATCTCACATTGAAGATTCAGCACTTGCTCTCGTAGACTCTTCAGGACCAACTTTCTCAAGGGCTTTCTTACCCTCATTCACCTCTGTCAAGAACTGATCCAGTCCAAAATAATCCTCCTAAAATTCAAGTGGTCCATCTCTTGGACTAGTCATCCCCAACTGTACTATGGCTCCATGTATCTTGGAATCAACATTTTTGTTTGGCCTACTGTATAGGGTTGAAAGTGTTGGCTGAGCAGTAAACAAGGCCTTGTCATACACATTGTAATGGATGGAGCCATGCAAAAAGCAACCTTCTCACTAATATCTTGATCACTATCTCTTGCGATCTTGCTCTTCTTTGCCTCCATGGCAGCATCCTTGGCCTCCAACCTTCTCTCCCTCTCTCTTTCTTGGCGCCACTCCTCAAGCATTTTCTCACGCAGCATACGTTCTTCCCTTTCCTCCATTGTCTCCTTAGGCAGATTATCCTTCTCATCTTCCCTTTCATGCTCATCATCAATTCTCATATCAGAACTATCCATGGCAGCAGTAGGTGGTGCCACACCAGTTCTCTCAGAACGTGCCTTTTGAGCCAATGCCCTCAGTTCATGTATTCTTTGCTTTCCTTCTCCTTCATCATCAACTCCTTTTGAGCCATCGACCTCATGACTACAGCTTCTTGGGCCTTCTGCTCCACAACATACAATGCCTCTGAAAGCTCTCCAAAATGATCATCAATTTGGACATCTTGAAGACCTCTACCATCAACTGCAAGACCTTATCAAGCGGAATGGTATAACCTTTCGGATTCTTCCAATTAGAAACGCGTGGTGGGATTTTCCTATCTTCTTGGTCCTTCACATTCACAGGCCGAGGAGGAGAATGCATCACTATCAAACAATTAGTTTTTTGTGTAGACGGGAATTGAACCCCAAATATCTTATTCAACTATTTATCAAAAAACCAAGATACCAACTGGTTTTTGGTGTAGGCATGAATTGAACCTCAAATCTCTTATTCAACCATTAGAGACTTTACTAGTTGAGTTAATTGGAACTCACCATTATCTTTAATTTTTAATAATTAATTAATACCATATGTTTTTTTTTTTTTTTTTAGAAGCAATACCATATGTTTCTACTAATTGTGAATATATCTAACCAAAATAAATAAAATTGGTTTGGCCTGACCCAGCCTAACTTCCTCCAAAAAATACCAACACACCCAATATGTGAAAAGAAAAAGGTTTCTTGGATGTGAATTTTGAAATTTAATCGTTGGTTTACATATTTTCATCATATCATCTATGCTTGTAAAATTTTAAGAAAATCAAAATTTAATAATTATGTCTGAAATATTAATGTGCTATGAGTAAGCATGTGCCACTAAATTGACAATATCAACTAACGTAAATAAACCTTATTGATTATTTATTTGAGGCAATAGAATTGAAACCCTAAATTACAAAATAAATTGCTATGAGTGAGGATGTGCCACTGAATTGACAATCAACTAACCTAAATAAACCCTAAATCAATCAAACTATTGATGATTTGAAACCTTGAGTGAGTGTTTGTGCCATTAAATTGACAATCAATTAACCTAAATAAATACAATGACAATAATTTCAATCAATCTTCAATGAATCTCTCTCTCTCTCTCTCTCTCTCTCTCTCTCTCTCTCTCTCTCTCTCTCTCTCTCTCTCTCTCTCTCTCTCTCTCTCTCTCTCTCTCTCTCTCTCTCTCTCTCTCAGTAACACTATCGTACTATGCTATCCAAACTCATAATCAATTAATCAAAGAAACTGTCCATACTTAAGAGAGTTTCACATTTCGGTAAAAGAGTGTGAATGCGAGTGGGAGTGAGAGTGAAGAAGAAGATATTTCAAAGCAAATCTAAGTCTCGGTCTCATATATATATATATATATATATATATAAATAACTGACTTCTATTAAGGCCCATAAATTGGAGTGGGCCCCATTCCACTTTGGCATTATATACTACTATTTTATTTACAATCCTATTTGTTACCTGGCATTATGGGCCCAAGAATTACAAGCCCATAGATGTAATTATTGATTTATCAAAAAAATTATTGCCATTATATTTTTATATTAATATGTCCAATATTCTTCTAACATGTTGCCAAGTTAACTTTAAATATTATTATTATTATTATTATATTAAAAAAAACATAAAAACATTGTTTAGGTGCAATGGTAAGTGATATAACACAAGAATATGAATGTACCAAAATTTTGAATCTGGATCCCAACATAGCAAACAACCAAAATGTCAAATATATTTTCATTTCAAAAAAAAAAAACAAAGGCAAACACAATAATTTCAACACACGCATATGTCGAACAATTTATTTTATTTTATTTTATTTTACTTTATGGAATATGTCCAACTAGTTGATATTGGTAACACCCATTGATTTGTACATAAATGGGTTAGGACCAATAGCCACAAGAATGAGGTAGATTACATCATCGAGAGAGATGGCCTGGCGGTCTTGGTGTGAGCGTGGGAGCACCACGTTCGATTCCCAATGAGCGAACTGCGGGATTCTGCTTGCAACTAGCTCAAGCTTCTTGCTCTCTCTTGGGGTTAGAGTGAGGTCTATGGCCACTCCCAACCATAGTAATTATGGCTCAATCTAGCATTCTCTAGCAAGGGGTATCCCTATGGTCACCCCGCCCCCCTTTTTCTTCAAAAAAAAAAAAAAAAAAAAAGGTAGATTACATTTTTTTTTTTTTTTTGAAGTTTTTAGGCCAACTTTTAATTTAGAGTCCAATTTGCACCACCAATTTGTTACATTGATCACAGTTCTAGCAGTTAGATTTGAGGTTTTTTTTTTTGTTTTTAAGAGTATTTTACAAAATGCATCTTTAAAGTTTGTGGTAATTTTGATTTTGCCCTCTAAAGTTTTAAAATAGTGATTTGCTCTCCTAACATTAGATAGTGTGCTATAACCCCAATGCATATGCAAGTAATACATTTACAAATAAGTATTACTAAATGCATATTAAAATTTTACCAAGTTTATATCAAATATATATAATATTTTTATATTTGAGAATATAAAACAGATACTGATAAAATAATATAAGTTTATTTGAAACAAGTGAAAAAAAATCATTTAAATTGTAATCCATGAAATTCTCAATTTTAGTTTGTCCAACCATTATTTGTATAATAATAATAATAATCATTGACGATGATTTTTTTAAAATTTTATTAATTTTGAATTTTTTAGAAGAAAATGGTTTTCTCACTTAATAACTCATTTAGCACAAAAAAAATAAAATTAGACCCCTCAATTTTTGTACTATAGTAAATAGTTGCACCAAAATTTAAAAAAAAAAAATTGGATGGGACACATGGTATAAAATTAGACTACAATTTGAGATTTAATTAAATTTTGAGTATGTTTTGTGTGGGCATGTACTAAGTCTCACATCATATGGTGATCTCTATCATTATCTTTTCCTTTACATTGTGCATGTTTAATTTTTGAGTACAACACATATAGTAGATATAAACCAAATACCCTAAGAAAAATGCTACATCTACAATATTTTCACAATACTTTTACAACAAATCTTAGGTGGCAGGTTGTTTTGGACTAATACTGGTGGGCAAGAAAGTAATTTCAATGGTGAATTGAAATTAAAAACCTGTAACAACCTATCACTTAAGATTTGTTATGAAAGTATTGTGATAATGTCTCTTCCACTTAAATGTCATACTCAATGTTTAAACTCCCACTTAATTCATTATCATTGTAAAATATAAAAGATGAATTTGAAAAATCATATTGAAAGAATAAGAAAATAAGTATCAATAAGAAAATGTGAAGCACAAAACCACAACAGAATTATAGTTGTTAAAGTAATTAAAAAAAAAAATGTCTACTTAAAGACTTTTTTCTTCAGTGCATAAACATTTTAAGCAATAACCAATTGAAATTATACATTCCTTTTCTTTTTTCTTTTCTTTTTATTGTAATCAACGTAGTCCATGGGCCGGAAGTCATGTCTCATCGGTATCAACTTATTTGTCAGCAAGAAAATTATTATAAAAAAAAAAAAGAAAAAAAAAAAAACCTATTAAAAAGCTTATTGTAGGTTGATAGTTGATACTACAATAAATTACATTAGAAAATACAAATTTATCTCTGCTACAATGTTCACATGTGAGTTCAAAAACAAAACGAACAAAAATTTAAACATCAAATGAAAAGGAGAAAAGACCTAACAGGGTTATGCCGATTTGTGGTTTTATTCTGCACTTATAATGTTCTCAAGATTTATACATTCTAAAATAAAAGTGTTCACATTTCATTTGTTTGATATTTAATTTGATCGGTGTTAGTTGCTAGCTATGGTAATTTTTCTTGATGATTTTCAAAGTCAATGTTTAAAATATAAAATAAAAAAAATTGAATTTGTAAATAGATTTTAGAGAGAGAAGAGACTTGCACATTTCTTTTTTTCTTTTCTTTTTTTTTGAGAAACAAGACTTGCACATTTCAATGAAGTACAATATAACAATATTATAAATTTGATTACAAGTAAGGATTTATTTAATAGAATAGATCTAGTAATATTAAAAAAATATTTGTTTTTCTATCAAATATCTTGTATTTAAATAGATTTTATTTATAAAAATGTGAGGAAAATTGTTATTGACTTGGCTTGAGATTTATTTGAAGAAAATAATCAGGTGGAGCAATTTTCATCTTCCATGTTTAGTCCAATATTCAAAAATAGTTTACTCACAGCATAAAGATCTTATACCGAAAGTTCTGAAAAATGACTGAGAAGTATGACATCTTGTAACTATTGAGTGTAAAGAAGTATGACTAACTCACACCAATGCAAGTTGATCTTCAGTACTGCGGCGTAAAAGCACCTCACTCAGACACTTTGCTTGTCCAAATTCAAGCACATCTCCCATAATAATAAAAATAAATAAAAAATTCAAGCACATCTGATTTCACATAATTATGTATGTGGGTGCAAAAGCCTTGCAAATGTACAACTATTTTCACGAACATTTGAAATTATATTTTCCTATTTCTATTCTATTAACTATAAAAAAAGAGCCAATAGCTCATGAATAGTGTCTTTGGTTTATTCAATCGTTTAGCCCATTTTTATTTTTTTTTATTTTTTATTTTTTCAAGTACACCAATTTTTTGAGTTTTGTTTTTTTTTTTTAAATTAAAAAAATCTTTATAAGCTTAAAAAAAAAAAGTAAATCTATATATAAAAAGTGTGAATGGGAAAAGCTATAATAAATTTGCTATAGTAGTTTTGGTTCGTTCAATTTTTACTGTTTTGCTGGCAACTTTTACTTATTTTTATTTTTATTTTTTTGTGAATGTGTAAAGATGTAGTAGATTTGCTACAGTATTTTTGGTTTGTCCAATTCATACTGTTTCACATTGTAATAAAATATTAACATAACAAATTGGCACAGTATTTTCATAATTGTTAAGGTGTTAATTCCTTATAGGTTAAAATAAAATAAAATAAAAATATATCATACTAGAACCAACCACAACTAAAAATAAAGGTATTGTGAAAAAAGAAGTGTTACATCCACAATATTTTTCACAACACTTTCATAATAAATCATAAATGGTAAATTGTTACTGGTTCTAATTTAGACTTACTAATGAAATTACTTTTTTACCCACCAATAACAACCTTTAAGAACCTACTACTTATGATTTGTTGTGAAAATGTCGTGGACATAACATTTATTTTATGAAAATGTTATGACATCTTGTTGTCCTCACAATATTTTTAAAACTGCTTAATTGTCAATTCTTTATAAGTCAAAATAAAATATTACAAAATTATAAAGGTATTATGAAAATGTTGTGTCATTCTATTGTGTTCTTAGAAATTTTTTGTTGGTTAGTCAGCTTTATTGAGCCAAAACTCACTATTTCACATACAATTTTCTTATGTTGACTTTTTGTATTTTTTTTCTTTGTGCATCTTTTTAAGTAAAAACACATAGTTTTATACACAAAAACTTAGGATAAAAACACTTTTCATCCTTTATGTTTAAGGTAGTTTACAATTCCTCCTTAAACTTTAAAATCAGGCAATCTTTCCCTTAATATTTTGGAAAAGAGCAAATATGTCATATTGTTGTTCTCTCAATTAAACTCTAATAAAAACTTATGATTCTTAAAATATTTTATGGTGTAATGTCTAAAATACTTCCACTAAAGTTTAAGATCCAAAAAATATTATTTACGTATTTTGAGTTTTAAACGGTAGTAATTCTTGTAAAATTGAAATGATGATATAAAGTGTTTTATTTGTTATCTAAAGAACATTGATTTTTTAGGTTTAAATTTTTGAAAATTATAATTTATCTAATGGAAAATTTGATGATACATGCCATTTTTTATCTTTCTTTTTTTTTTTTTTCTTAGCAAAATTCAATTGTTTATTATTGGAATATGATGATATTTGTTATCATTCTTAGAAGTTTTTAGTGAGTAAATATATTGCCTTTAGCAAACATGAACTAAAAAACTATTATAATAAAATAGATATTTATATGTTAAATAGCTATCCTAACTTTGTGGTTGATCAAAATTCTTATACGAATGAAATTAACTTTTTATGACTTAATTATCAAAAATTATACAATTAATGTCTCTTTTGATTAATCTAAATCTTTATGTATTTTAAAAATCAAATGGCCTTAATCACTACTCTTTTTTCATAATAAGCACGTGCCTTACACGTACTACCCAACTAGTTGTATAAACAACTCTATGTGAGTGGGCTTTCTATTCATGTCTCTCCCTTGAATTAGGACAACATGATATAAATTTGGTAGCCACAAGGTCTTTTATTAGCTATATTGTGAAGATTCTCCTTGTTGGGGGAGATAAATAGTTTAAGAAACTTCTTTAAATAATTAATATAACATATAGAGACATACTTTAATCTAAAAAGTCTAAGTCAAATAGGTATGTGCCTAATTATGTTATATTAATTACTAATTCTTCTTATTATTATTCAATGTGAGACTTCACTTACAGGTATAACCCAACAATCTCTCCCTCACGTGTGAGTCTTTGCCTCTTTATGAGCTTTAAGACCTCTCCGTGAGCCATGAAACAAGTCCTACTTGCTCCCCCTTACCCAATGTGCCTTTCCCTTCAATATTGCATCATACATGGGCCTCCACTTGTCAATCTCACATGTCTTTTATCTTCCATGGGAATCTCGCACCTTGTTGTCTAGCACCATTGTCAATACTGATGTAAGGACATCAAGTGAGGAGGATGGATTCTGCAATAACATTCATACAGATTTTGCGTGTAACGAGAATCAAGGGAGTGATGGTGACTCACGGCAAACTTCAAGGCGAGACATTAGGAAGCCAACATGTCTCAAGGATTACATTCTGGGATTGCAGATAATTTTATGTTTCCTTAGTATTTATTGTATTTGAATTTGAATCAGTATCTCTAGGGTTAGTTTGTTTCCTTTTTTATCCAATTATCATTATTATCATTCAAGTCTGCAGTAGTTAGGCTTGTGCTATAAATGGGTATAAGGGGTCTTTAGGAAGGATCATCATTGGCCATATTATTAATATCAATAAAACCTTTTGGTTTTCAGAGTCACTTCGGTACTCTTGTTTTTTCTCCTCTTTCTTGAAGTGGATTGACAACACACGTAAAGGAGTTGAGTCATATGATTGTTCATATTTCCCATATATTTCCATTGTTTGGTTCTACAGAAGCTACGAATCTGATCTGTCTTGCGTCAAGTGGTATCAGAGCAAGCCTTTCCTTGGGAGTTCCATCAAGCCAGTTCACAACAACAACCATGGTGAACAACAGGCGTGGCAGAGGTGGTTTCCATATGGAGGGTTGTCGTTTTGATGACCAAGCGAACAACATGGAAGATCTGAGGAGACAAGTTCAGCAATTTTCGGAGCGTCTAGCACGCTACAAAACTCAAAATCGTGATGATGAAAATCTCGATTTTTAGGATGTCAACCCTTTTCGTTTTCACGCTCCTACGTGTGAGCCAAGTGAAGGGGAGTTCGTGGAGCGGCCTCGACAAAATCAACGACCACGTGATGTTGATTTGAAGGACATTCCCGAGTTCAAAGGGAAGATTCAGCCAGATGAGTTCATTGATTGGTTGAATATGGTGGAACGTGTTTTTTATTTAAAGGAAGTCTTAATTAAGAGGAAGGTGAAGGTTGTTGTGCCAAGATTGTTGTTTTGGAGGGGGCGGTTTTCTTTTATTTGGCATGGGCTCGGGTGCTGTGAAGAGGAAGTAACCTGATGTGTGATTGAATTGAGTCAATTTTAATCTATTTTTACCAAAGGTAGTAAAGTCGTTACCAATCATTAGGTTTTATTTAAGGTGTGAATGGTCACTTAATTTTATTTGATTTTATTACTAAACCTAGGCTAAGAAAAAAGTCGTTTTTCCTAATCTAACATGGATGATAAAAAAATCTTGATTCTTGGTTTGGAAGTTTGGTTATGTGTAGAGAAGGTGTTAGGCACCCCACAGTGCTCGTCCAGAGACAGTCATTTGTTTTGGTAAAATTTTAAATTTTGGTCATTGGTAGTTAAAAACAAGCTAATGGCCCCAAAAGCATTGGACTTTGAGGTTTGATTTGGAAAGGGATGTAGCAATAATGAAAGCTTTGTTAGCACATTTGGAATTGCTGCCAAACTTCCATGATGAGAATCCGGCAGCATTTCACCTTATTTTTTGGTAGAAATCATGCAGCATTTCAAATCAAGTGCATCATAGCACATAAAACACTATTCTCACCAAGTTTTTACTGTGAGAATAAGGAAAAAGGATGCCCCATTTTTACAATAAAAATCCCGTAAACAGCGTCGTGGTAATGTTTCATACCTGTGTATATAGCATGCATCAGTGTTTTCATACTAAGGCAAGTTGGGGCTCACCTACAGAGGCTCACCTAAGTATTAAACACGTTGATGTGTGTCGCATACACAAGGAAACCAATGTCACTAGCTGACATGGATAAGGGCAATCACACCGCAACAGTCATGCACACAACACAACATGAATATGCACCTATAGCATAAGCCTTGGGTGCATACCCACACTCCAAGATCAATAGCACCCATTAGGAAAATGTTGCCCTCCTAACCCCATGTGTCCATCATACGAAGTGCATGACCATCTTTTTACATCTCTCTCTCTCTCTCACACACACACACATACACACACACACACATAGCATGCACAATGCAAACACATAGAGTAGAAAAGTAAATTAGTCATTGCCAAAATCTAAAGGGCATGGCCCAAGCAAGGTTCATGAAAAGGAAAGAAATAGACATTGCCATACCCAAAGGAAAAGGAACCCTAATCTAGAAAGGTATAGATAAGGTTCTAAAAGAAAAGGCTGAGAGAGAGAGAGAGAGAGAGAGAGAGAGAGAGAGAGAGAGAGAGAGAGAGAGAGAGAGAGAGAGAGAGAGAGAGAGAGGCTAAGCCTCCTAATTTATTGATCTTTGCCCTTTTTCGCTTGCCTTTTTGCTTGCATTTAGAAGTTGCGCTCGTGCTTTGTGCATACATACAACAAACAAAAGAAATACAAGCAATAGGCAAGTAGAGAAATAACAAAGGAGCATAGAAAGCACTAAGCATATAACTTGGCAACAAGCAAAGGAAAGAAGACGTCCAAGTAGGCAAGGAAGAAAGCATGCGAAAAGGCAAGCATGCATGTTATCAAACAAACAAACAAAGGGTGTTCTTGAAGGACAAATGTGGGTTTGGATATGTGTCCATAGGTCCATTATATTGGAGCACAGACAACACCTATGCCATCAAGAAAGGTTCCTAAAAGGGACTCAAGATCTGTACAAAGACGAGTGTGAACCTTCATGAGATCATGGGTAGGAATGATGCTTGATGACACAACAAGAACACAAAGACACATGCATGAACATGTAAACAAAGATGCAAACAAAAGCAAGGGAACCACACGAGGCAGCACAGAGTAAGTAGACACAAAGCATGTTGTCACACAAGGATAAAGATAATCATGTTATAAGGCTTATAAGGCACATACAAGGCTAACATGAGAAACTCTAACATGCAAAGGCAAACAAGAGAGAGAAAGGAAAGTGGCAAGCTAGCCAACATCACTAAGATGTGACCTCACCCACATGGTTGCATCCAAACAAGCCATTAAAGGGGAAAAGATGCATCCAAATAAACAAAGAGGCACAAAAGGCTAACAAGCACATACTAAAAGGGGAAATAAAGCATGTGAAGCCAAGTAAGGATGCAAGAACGTAGATCTAAGTATGTAAGCATGGATCTAAAGGTAGAAGTATGGATCTAAGCATGAAACACCAAACATGGCATCACAAGGAAAGATCTAAGAAAAGGAACACATAAAAGCATGTAAAAGAGCAAACAAAGCACAAACATGCAAATAGGAACTAATCCAAACCTTTTATTGTACTCGGGTGTATGGATGAAGGCGTAGACCACTAGATCTAGATCTACACCCTACCCAAAAGCAAGACACAAGAAAAAGGGCATAAGCAAGATTTATAAAGCCATAAAAGCACTAGTCATAGCCTCCAAACAAAACTTTTAAGCACATAAACATGACAAGAGCACAAGAAAAGGTTTTTAAGCACATAAACATGGCAAAGAGCACAAACAAATTATTTAGATATATCCTAGACCAAGAAGGCTAGGCCAACAACATCAAAGTGATAAAACATGCTAGAAAAGCAAATAAACATGCTAGAAAAGCAATAAAATATGCTAGGAAAATAAAAGAAAGCAATAATGAGCTATAAAATTAAATGGGTGCAAATTGTAGCTAAAAAGTTACATCTACACTCCTAAACCACAAATCCAAGGTAGATGGACCAAGGAGAGGGAGATCAGAGCAAGAACACTTACCTCTCGATGCGTAGAAAAAGAGAGAATCAAAGGTTTATTTGGGAGATAATTTAGAAGAAAATAGAGAGAGGAGTGCTCCATAAAATGCTTTGACTGCCCAAAATTTGTTTTTTGTTTTTTGTTATTTTAATTCTAAGGGGTTTGGGGGTTAAATACTTTTTTTGTGACTCTTCAACTACTAGCATGCACTAAGTGCATGCCATCCATACTTGGCGTGCACTTAGTGCACGTCGGGTGTGTCATGCTAACATTAGCAATTTCATTTTTTTCTTCCAAGTTTTTAGTTTTGACTTCTATTGCTCATTTGAAAGTTGTCTCCAACTCTGATTGACCTGATCTTGGAACCGTTGGAAAGGTATCGATGTATAGTTTCTAGAAAACTTGACATTTTGAAAATCAGTCGGTCGGATCAAAATTTATGGAATCAGGAAATGAGCAAACGTGCCTAGCATGGTTTTCAAGATATCTTAACCGTTTTAACTTTGATTTTGACCCATGAGCAGTCATTGGAAAAGGAATTGAATAATCTTTTTCGTGGCATTGGTTCCAACTCATTCTAACGATTGGATCAAAATTAGGTTTTCGATCGCCTCTAGGAGTCAACTTTAGGTCAAACTTAGTCAAATTTGACAAAAATTTCGGATTACCTCGGGTTTGATGTAAAAACATGGAAAATGTTGTTGATTTTGACCTTCGGTTAACTCTAGGTTGACTAGGGGCATTTTGGTCATTTTGACCTAAAAAGAATGACCTAAAAAGGCACTTTAAGTGCTTCAATACTCAAATGGGTTGTATTATGTCAATTTAGATGTTCCCATGGTCCCTCGGTGCAAAAGTGATATTTTTTGAATTTTTGGAGTCTAGCACGCAAATCGAGGGCGAGAAAAATAGAAAAAATTAAAAAAAATTCTTAATCCATATAATTTGTTTATTTTATTCCTTTCTTGATTTTCTTATTTTATACCGGTATTTTCTATACTTTCTTCTCCCTCCACAGATGATTTTTTTCCCTGACCACTGAACTCAACACTAGTTGCATCCCTATCATTTATGAAGCCTAATACCGAATATTTTTATTTTCTTAATAATAGTATAGATTATAATGGGTGAGGCTTAGTTCCAGTGCATGTAGTGCACTAGACCCGTTAAGATGGTAACATGTGTTCAAAAGTGGACACATGTTATAATATCAACGAGTCCAATGCAATTGGACACTAGACCCAAACCTCACCCAATTATAATTAAATGACTTCCACTTCCGTCCTTTCTCTTTACCAAATAATGAACAAAGATTCTCGTAAAAAAATGAAAATTGATATTTTCATAAGTAAAGTGTAGAAAACCCATCCTAAATCTACCTTATATTATGAAAAACTTGCAATTACCACTCTAATTATAACAAACTTTACAAACTATTCCATAAAAACTAACGATACATGCAAGTCACATGACCATAAAAATTTGGAACAATAACATGTGACATACAAGTGATTGTTAAATTTAATAGTAATAACAAAAAGAAGAATTTAATTTTTGATGTCATGTGACATACAAGTGATTGTTAAATTTAATAGTCAATCAATTAAAGTTTTGGTGTGCAATTTGAAAAGTTAGTTCAAACAAGGGGTGTCAAATGGGTGGATTTGGGGTGGACATAATTGGATTAGGTACATAAAACTCATTTACCCATTTATTGCCCATTTAACTAAATACTTCTAATCCAAATCTAACCCAACCCAATTATTATGGGTAAACCTCAACCCACCCAATTATCCAATAATCAAAATTACCAAAATGCCACTAAAACTTGAAAATGACCAAAGTACTCATAAAATTCTTTAAATTTACCAAAATACACCCTAAACCTAAAAAAATACCAAATATGCTAAAAGCACCACTAAAAATGACCAAAATACCCCCCGAAACCTAAAAAAATTACTAAAACATCCCCAAAACCTAAAAAATGACTGAAATATCCCCGAAACCTAAAAATTGATCAAAATACCCCTGAAACCTAAAAAATGACTGAAATAACCCCCCCAAAAAAAAAAAAACCAAAATACCCCCTAAACCTAAAATAAATGATCGAAATACTCCCGGAACCCAAAAAATGACCAAAATACCCCCTCGAAACCTAAAAATTGACCAAAACACCCCTGAAATCTAAAAAATTACCAAAATACCTTCCGAATGGTAAAAATTGACCGAAATACCCACTAAACCTAAAAAATTGATCAAAATACTCCTAAAACCCAAAAATGACCAAAATACCCCCAAAACCTAAAAATTAACCAAAATATCCCCTAAACCAAAAAACTGATCAAAATACTCCTAAAACCTAAAAATTACCAAACCCCCCCCCCCCCCTAAACCTAATAAAATGACCAAAACACCCTCTAAAACCTATAAAATGACCAAAATATCCCCGAAACCTAAAAAATGACCTAAATATCCCCGAAACCTTAAAATTGACCAATATACCACTAAAACCTAAAAATGACAAAAAATACCCCCCGAAACCTAAATATTAACAAAAATACCCCCAAAACCTAAAAAATGACCGAAATACCCCCAAAACCGAAAAAGTGACCAAAATAACCCTAAAGCCTAAAAATTGACCAAAATTACCCTAAAACATAAAAATGACCAAAATACCCCCAAAACCTACTAAAAAATGACCAAAATAACCCCAAATCCTAAAATTTGACCAAAATACCCCCCAAAACCTAAAAAATAACCAAAATACCCCTAAAACCTAAAATGACCAAAATACCCCCTAAGACTCTAAAATGACCAAAATACCCTCAAACCTATAAAATGATGAAAACCTTTTAAATGACCCAAATAAACCCAAAACCTCTAAAATGACCACCAATAACCCAAATCCTCTATAATTACCAAAAATACCCTGAAACCTCTAAAACGACCAAAATAGCTCTAAACCTATAAAACGACCAAAATACCACTAATCCTATAAGATGAACAAAATGCACCCGAAGCCTCTAAAATTAACAAAATAGGGGTTTGGGGTATTTTGGATGTTTCGAGGGTATTTTCGTCAAATTAAAGGTTCTAAGAGTATTTCGGTCATTTTGTAAGTTTCAAGGGAATGTCACTCATTTTTTATGTTTTAGGGGTGTTTTGTTAATTTTTAGATTTTGGGGCTATTTTGATAATTTTCTAGGTTTTGGAGGTCTTTTAGTCATTTTTTAGGTTTTGGGGATATTTCAATCATTCTTTAGATTTCAAGGGTATTTTAGTCCTTTTTTAGATTTAGGGGGTATTTTTGTCATTTTTTTTATGTTTAGAGAGTATTTTGGTCATTTTTTAGTTTTAGGGGGGATTTTGGTCATTTTTTAGATTTAAGGTGTTTTTTTTATTGTCTTACAGGTTTAAGGGGCATTTTTATCATTTTATAGGTTTCAGGGTATTTTGGTCATTTTTTAGGTTTCAGGAATATTTTGATCATTTTTTAGGTTTAGGGGTTATTTTAGTCATATTTAGGTTTCCGGAATAATTTGGTCATTTTTTATATTTTCGAGATATTTTGATTAATTTTTAAGTTTCAAGAGTATTTTGATCATTTTTTAGGTTTAGGAGGTATTTTGGTAAATTTTTAGGTTTAGGGGGTATTTCAGTCTTTTTTAGGTTTAAGGGGTATTTTGGTCAATTTTTAGGTTTCGGGGTTATTTTGGTCATTTTTAGGTTTCGAGGGTATTTCATTCATTTTTTTAGGTTTAGTTGGTATTTCGGTTTCAGAGGTATTTCAGTTATTTTTTAGGTTTACGAGTTTTTTTGGTAATTTTTAGTTTTTAGGGGGGTATTTTGGTCATTTTAAGGTTTTGGTGGTGATGATGCTTCGCTTATTAATGGGCTGAACTATCTTCGATGTTATTGATCAAAGGGTTGTCAACAAATCCTGGAAAGATAAACAATAAGGTCAGAGGAGACCGGTGGAGGCCGGCCAAGAATCCTATGATGGCAAAGTTAGTATTTTTGTGGTTCCAAATGTCAAAGAAGTGTTCGAATGAATACCTTTTCATAGATCAGTGCTTTTATAGCACACTCACGGAATAGTTATCCCCCTTCACGTAAGTCAAAGGTTTCGGAAGTAACCATTATAACTGTTTTTGACACCGTATCACTTGGCCTAATTGATCTAACCGTCGTTGGCAACGGTTCCCATCAATTTTGTCAATTTCGGAACGAGGCGTGATGCCCTATGTCAAAACAGTAGTGTTGACTGTACAGTCTGCTCAGGACAAGATTATCTCTAATCTCGTCCAATCTGTTTCACTCAGGACGAGATTTCCCCGTCCTGACTTTCACGGGCTGTTGTCATTGATCAGGACGACCCATTGTTGACACCCCATTTTGCAACCTGCATTTAACCTCACATGGAGGGTAAAAGGGTAATTTTGCCTTGGGAATATGCATCTTGATTCTGGCCATTAGATCCTTAATCTCATTTCTCCAAAATGATCTTGATGTCGTAACGATCAAATCGACTGGTCATAAGCCTTAATCAGACCACCAGATTGAAAGTTATCATCAAATCAAGTTTTAATGGCTGAGATGCACTATCACAAATTGAGTCCGACTATATGTGATTATGAACAATTGATTTCAATTGGTTATAAGTGTAATCAATTTGAGATCAATGATGTGTCATAATTTGATTGGTTAGGACTACATTTTATGGTGAGGTTGCATACACCTAATTAATTAGATAGTTAAACATTAATTATTCAATGAGTAATTTGTGCAATTATCTTTTAATTAGAGTAAATTTAGAACTAATTAAGTCTGAAATGGGAGTGATTGAAGCCATTTAATGTTAATTGAGAGCTAATTTGGGACCTATTAATGTTAATTGTGCTGAAACCATTTTCAAACAAATGACCTCTGCTCACCATTTCATCCATATCTCTCAAAATATTTTGAATTTGTGAATGAGGTTAATTTTCCCAGAAACTAGACATCCGGGGCTTCAATTTGAGCATAAGAATGAGACAATTATGATCATAATTGAGTTAGATATGATTTTTCGAAATTAGCTCTACAAGCTGTTACAGCAGTTGTGGGAAAACCGAATTTGGCTTGTTCCTCACTCCCACAAATCTTTCCATTTAATGCACTAGATTTCCCTCAAGGCTAAAATGAGGACTAGGTTCATGATTTTTTGTCAACCCTCATTAAATGGCCTTCCATTCATATTTTCTCCACCACTACTATATAAACCCTCCCTCTCCTTCATTCCAAAGCACACAAAAAAACCCCCCTCTCTTCTCCTCTCTTGAGTTCTAGTGAAGTAGAGTAGTCTTGTCATATCTTGGTCTTCCTGAGACTCAAGGTATTGAGTGAGACTCACTCTTCCTCTCCTAACTCTTCTTTTCCTCCACCCTTAGGACCTCCCTCAAGAGTCTTCTCTTCCACCATATGGATCTTGCATGAAGTTATAATCCATTTCCCTAATTTTTTTTTGTGTTTCCATGATGAGAATTTAGGATTAAGGCATGATAGTAACTATTTAAATCCTCTTGAATATGTTTGAATGTTCTTAATTGTTCTTATGTGTTCTTCACATGTTCTTGGTTGTTCATCACATGTTCATGCATAAACACTAGTTTTGATCCTAAATCCATATCAAAAATAGGAAAAACATGTTTATTTCATAATTCTTTCAAATTCTTGAATCTAGGTTATCACCATCCACACACATTCACTAGAATTTATTTTTCAATCCAAATGCAATGCTTAATAAATTGAATTAGGGTTTATCACATGCACTCACATTAAATTCAACATGTAGATTGATTGACACATTGGGTGATATGATATGAATGTTGGCCGCCATAGTCTAGAAGACCGGTTTCACCGGGCAAGATGGGTGCCTAACACCTTCCCACCTTGTAACCTAGCCTCCGAGCTTAGATCAAGGGTTAATAGATCAAATGCTTATCCATGTAATTTTCAATTTCTAGATTGTAACTAGGAAACAAAGCCATGTACTTTATCTTAGATTGTATCTAGGACCAAAGCCATGTAATTTTCCTATGATCAATGTAAATTAAATTTCAAATTAATAAAATGAGGAATTTTTCAATTATGGTTTTCTTGTTTTTCCAATAATTAAATAAGTGGCAACTCCATTGTAAAACCCCTAATTTAAGGGGGAAAATATAACTAGTCGAATCTCCATTTTGAGAGGCAATAACACGACTCCACCCATTCACGTGGGTTTGGCCCAACATCCTATAAAAACGGGTCGGGGGCGCGGTCTCTCACAATGGCGACTCCACTGGGGATATTGAGGGCTAAGCTTCAATTAGGTTATGGTGGCCAACCATGTCATTGTTTGTTTATTGCTTTTTTGTATATAATATGTCTAATACGTCATTATTTTGCATGTCATGCATCATTTGCTTGAATGAAATTTATTTTATTTGTGTGCTAGCCCGGAAGCCCAGTAGTATTAGCCGTGGATTGTGGTCTTCCTGAGACTCACATACCCAGCGGTGAACCTACCACCCACCGCGACAAGGATCATCATGGTTATGCCATGGTGGTTCATAGGGACAAACTATACCGTTCGGAACAACGCGGCGCTCCTAGCGTCACAAGTTGGGAGGTACGACGTCCTAGCTTGTGGGGACCTTTAACCTACCTTCTACCCATGTTGTAATGACCCATAGAACCTACCTCTAGGTCGGTCCATGTAAATTGCATTTCATTACGCATTTGTTTGGCCGTTGTTTGAACCATGATGACTCAAGTCCAACGCTTGAGCCCATTATGATTGTTTGAACCTTGTATGTTGTGAATGAACTCAAACCTAAAAGCGTGTGATTGAACTCTACTTGGTATGGAAACCGAAAATTGTTTCTTGAATCATTCTAAGCCCAATACTTGAGCCCATCAAAGGTGTATACACATGATCAACATCAAAGGCCAAAAGCTCATAAGATGCATGCCTTCCAAGTGTAAGCCCAAGCCATTTCAAGCAAATACCCAAAGATCATAATCAAGGTTCAAGTCTTCCAAGTGCAAGCCCAAGCCATTTCATCATAATCAAGGTTCAAGCATACCAAGTCTTAAGCATCCTTAATGGACCAAGAAGAAGCAAGCAGCCCAACTTTGCCTCACTCCACATTTGGTTTGCAACATCATAGTTAAGCTTAAATTTTGTTAGTTTATTCCATGTTTCTATGTTTTTTTGAATTCTAAAAATCCATGTAGCATTTGATGTACTTTATTCATGTATATATGTATATATATTTTCAAAAAAAAAAAATTCAAGATTTCCAAATCTTTCCCAAAAAAAGAGAAAAATTTTCAAAAAAAAAAAGAAGTCTTTGGACTAGGGGAATTGAGCCCTTAAGTCATGGGCATTAAACTTCCTAGTGACTTTTTCAAAAAGGCCCATTTTTTTTCTTTCAAAGATTTCAAGATTCTTTAAAGTCTTCTTTTCAAAATGGTACATGAGAATCCCTTGGACAAAACATTTTCTAAATCTTAATGTTTAAAGACTTGAGCAATCAACTTTTACCAAGGAATGATTAATTTCATTTGATCCATGTAAAGACTTTTGCTACTTGACTTAGAATATAAGAAGAAATGGTCTTACAAGGCAATCAAAAAGAATCCATCCATCAAAAAATTCAAAAATCTCATGCATTCATTCCAAATTTCTGGAAACTTTTGTCTCCAATAGAGCATTCATACTTTTTCTTTTAAGATGAATTTATTAAAAGAGCTCAAGTCACTGTGCCTACAAGCAAGCATTGCTAGGGATAGGAGGCCGTCTTTGGTAAAACAAGATAATACCTTAATACCTAGAATGATCATTATCCATTGCTAGCCCATTTGAGCCCTTAAACACTTAGCCTCTTTTTTGCATGAACCCACTAAAATCTAAACCTAAGGTGGGAAAATTCAAAGTGTGCATGCTTAAATCCCATGTTGAGGAGGAGTCGACCTTGTAGCTTTGAAGCTAATTGATAAAGCTTTCCTAGAAGATATGAAAGATGAGTAGAGATAAGAGATCATGAAATTCTAGCAATGTGAGAGAGAAAAAAAAAGTTGTGCATCAAGTTTGAAGAGCCTAAAATTCATCATACCAAGAGGAATACAAGGTTTATCCAAAAGAGAGTTCATCGAAAAAGGAAAAAATTCATCAAGCATAGAAATATGCAAGCATATCGAGGCAAGAAAGAAGTCTAGAGAGTGCATCAAAATGACCAAAAATCATTAAGCTGCGAAGTATAAGGAGGGCAAAAGTTCATTCAATCAAGAGATGAAAGACCAAAAAAAAAAAAAAAAAAAAAGCCCGCTAGGCTGAAAACCCAAAAGGAAAGTCTAGGCAAAAGTTAGGGCCAAAGAAAAAAAAAAAAAACCGCTAGGCTAAAAACCCAAAAGGGCGGTCTAGGCAAAAGTTAGGGCCAAAGAAAAGAAGCAGAAGAAGAAGAAAAAAAAAATTGGAAGATCCTACCAACTTGGAAACTTGAAGATGCAACTTAAAAAGAGAATAATTTTACAAGATGAAAGTCTAGAGGTATGGTTCAAGAGGAATGAACATACAAACAATTGTTGATACAAGTGACCAATGAAGACTAGTGAGAAGATGACAAAGAAGAAATGGGAAAACTCCTCCAATACTTGATTTTTTAGTAATGCATACTTGGGGGAAACATCATAAGGAATTTTGAGCCTTTTATATCTTTCATTTCATAACCCCAACCCGGCATACATTACAACCCATGAATAAGATCTCCTTGAAGTCTTGCTAATTGTAGGCGCATCTTAAACTCTAATAATATTTTCTCTTGAATTAAAAAGGAAAAATGCCTAAAATTGTCAAACCCACAAGATGATTTGTCTGAGGACAAAATTTCTCAAATTCTCAAATCCTTAAATGACTCAAAAGAAATTTCAAACTTGGAGCACTCTCCTTGTTTTCACCCAACAATGTGTTTCCTAAATATTATCACATTTCATCTCTTGATTGCCTTTGGAGACTTAATCTGACAATGTTCAAAAGAAAGAAGCAAATTTTGATTACATGAGTTTAATGATCTTGATCCTTCATAATCAAAGAGATTTGTTTGATTCTTAAACACTATGATTTTCCAAAATGGTTGTTCAAAGGATCACATCTTGTTCCCAAAAAAAAAAAAAATGGAAAATTTTTTTTTTTCCAAAAAAAGAGGAAAAAAAAAAAAAGAAGAGAAATTTCTTTTTTTTTTTAAAAAAAAATCATTCTTTTTCAAAATCCAGTTCTCTTGAACTACGTCTTGACCTGATCCTCTACGAATGAGGTACGTAGGCAGCCTTGCAGAGGCCCGGTCCCAATCATCCAAATAACCGTGGAGAACAAATTCAAAACAATGTGACAAAATTATTTGAGTGCATATTAGGCTAAGCTCATTTGTTTTGCATCAAGCGTGCTTAAACTTGGGGCATCGGCCTATTTATATTGTGTGCAAATATGTTCTTCTTGCATGAAAGCATGTTTTCATTTAAGGCACCAATCCATTTTTTTGGCAAGCATGTCCACACTAAGGGCATTGGCCAAAAATGTTTTCACGATAATTGGTTTCTAACAAACTAGAGAAAGAAAGCCTTTTTGTAGGAACCAATGATGACGAATTGTGATCTTCTTTCATGTTTCCCTAATGGTCACAACATCAAATGAATTCAACTTCAATCAAAGCATGGAATATGCCCCAGACTAGGGGCATTGGGTAAGTACTTCCAATTCATTTCAATGAATAAATCTATTGCTAATTGAAATTATCTTTTTGCAGGAATTGAGAAGGACTTATCCGGCAATCTGCATCAACTTCCAGTCAAAGTTGTTCTCATTCAAATGATAAGTTTTTCAAAAAACAAAAATCTTCATGAATAAATCTTCATCACTTTTACTCCATCTTCATCTTCATCTTCATCTTCATCTTCTTTACTTGTTTATAATGAACAAATCTTCAAATCTATAAAAAAAAAAAAAAAAAAAAAAAAAAAAAAAAAAAAAAATCTTCATGAATAAATCTTCATCACTTTTACTCCATCTTCATCTTCATCTTCATCTTCTTCACCTGTTTATAATGAACAAATCTTCAAATCTCAAAAAAAAAAAAAAAAAAAGCTTATGGCCTAGGGGCATTGGGCTCGTACTTCTTAGGCCACTTTCAAAAAAAAAAAAAAAATTCATCAATCAAATTTTTTCAAATTCCTCCAAAAATTCAAGATTTCCAAATTTTTTTTAAAAAAAAATTCAAAATTTTCAATTCCTTCAAAAAATTCAAGTTTTCGAAAGTCAAAAAAAAAATCTTCATTAAATTCTTCTTCAGGAACAGAAAGCTATAATCCTCTTCCACATTCTCCAGTGATGCAACATAAAGTCAAATGTCCACCCTCAGTATTCATCGAAGCATGGAGTATGTCCCAAACTAAGGGCATTCCCCAGGTATGTCAAATTATTTTCAATGAATAACTCTGTTACTAATTGAAAATGTTTATTTTGCAGGTACTAGTGTGAAAGGCCACACACATCGGCATGAGCCAAGATCCAAATATCCTAGGCCTCTAAAAACATGAGCCAGGATCCAAAACCATTGGTCCTCTGAAAACATGAGCCCAAAAATCCTAGGCCTCTGAAAACATGAGCCAGGATCCAGAACCTTTGGTCCTCTGAAAACATGAGCCAAAGCCCAAAAAACCCTTGGTCCTCTGAAAACATGAGCCAAGATTCAAAATCCTAGGCCTCTGAAAACATGAGCCAGGATCCAGAACCTTTGGTCCTCTGAAAACATGAGCCAAAGCCCAAAAAACCCTTGGTCCTTTCAAAACATGAGCCAAGATCCAAAAATCCAAGGCCTCTGAAAACATGAGCCAGGATCCAGAACCTTTGGTCCTCTGAAAACATGAGCCAAAGCCCCAAAAACCCTTGGTCCTCTGAAAACATGAGCCAAAGCCCCAAAACCCTTGGTCCTCTGAAAATGTGAGCCAAGATCCAAAAATCCTAGGCCTCTGAAAACATGAGCCAGGATCCAGAACCTTTGGTCCTTTGAAAACATGAGCCAAAGCCCAAAAAACCCTTGGTCCTCTGAAAACTTGAGCCAAGATCCCAAATCCTAGGTCTCTGAAAACATGAGCCAGGATCCAAAACCTTTGGTCCTCTGAAAACATGAGCTAAAGCCCAAAAAACCTTTGGTCCTCTGAAAACATGAGCCAAGATTCAAAATCCTAGGCCTCTGAAAACATGAGCCAGGATCCAAAACCTTTGGTCCTCTGAAAACATGAGCCAAAACCCCAAAATTCTAGGTCTCTGAAAACATGAGCTAGGATCCAGAACCATTCGTCCTCCAAAAACATGAGACAAAGCCCAAAAAACCTTGGTCCTCTGAAAACATGAGCAAAGATCCAAAAATCCAAGGTCTCTGAAAACAGGAGCCAGGATCAAGAACCTTGGTCCTCTAAAAACATGAGCCAAGATCCAAAAGTCCTAGGCCTCTGA
Source organism: Quercus agrifolia (assembly GCA_029955455.1). Taxonomy (NCBI): domain Eukaryota; kingdom Viridiplantae; phylum Streptophyta; class Magnoliopsida; order Fagales; family Fagaceae; genus Quercus; species Quercus agrifolia. Next base: position 24,575,391 of record JARQAD010000002.1, on the reverse strand, counting down.
AAACATCAGCCAGGAACCAGAATCTTTGGTCCTCTGAAAACATGAGCCAAAGCCCAAAAAAACCCTTGGTCCTCCGAAAACATGAGCCAAGATCCAAAATCCTAGGCCTCTGAAAACATGAGCCAGGATCCAGAACCTTTGGTCCTCTGAAAACATGAGCCAAAGCCCCAAAACCCATGGTCCTCTGAAAACATGAGCCAAGATCCAAATTCCTAGGCCTCTAAAAACATGAGCCAGGATCCAGAACCTTTGGTCCTCTAAAAGCATGAGCCAAAGCCCCAAAATCCTAGGTCTCTGAAAACATGAGTCAGGATCCAGAACCTTTGGTCCTTTGAAAACATGAGCCAAAGCCCAAAAAACCCTTGGTCCTCTGAAAACATGAGACAAGATCCAAAATCCTAGGCCTCTGAAAACATGAGCCAGGATCTAGAACCTTTAGTCTTCCGAAAACATGAGCCAAAGCCCCAAAACCCTTGGTCCTCTGAAAATGTGAGCCAAGATCCAAAAATCCTAGGCCTCTGAAAACATGAGCCGGGATCCAAAACCTTTGGTCCTTTGAAAACATGAGCCAAAACCCAAAAAACCCTTGGTCCTCTGAAAACTTGAGCCAAGATCCCAAATCCAAGGTCTCTGAAAACAGGAGCCAGGATCAAGAACCTTGGTCCTCTAAAAACATGAGCCAAGATCCAAAAGTCCTAGGCCTCTGAAAACATCAGCCAGGAACCAGAATCTTTGGTCCTCTGAAAACATGAGCCAAAGCCCAAAAAAACCCTTGGTCCTCCGAAAACATGAGCCAAGATCCAAAATCCTAGGCCTCTGAAAACATGAGCCAGGATCCAAAACCTTTGGTCCTCTGAAAACATGAGCCAAAACCCCAAAATTCTAGGTCTCTGAAAACATGAGCTAGGATCCAGAACCATTCGTCCTCTAAAAACATGAGCCAAAGCCCAAAAAACCTTGGTCCTCTGAAAACATGAGCAAAGATCCAAAAATCCAAGGTCTCTGAAAACAGGAGCCAGGATCAAGAACCTTGGTCCTCTAAAAACATGAGCCAAGATCCAAAAGTCCTAGGCCTCTGAAAACATCAGCCAGGAACCAGAATCTTTGGTCCTCTGAAAACATGAGCCAAAGCCCAAAAAAACCCTTGGTCCTCCGAAAACATGAGCCAAGATCCAAAATCCTAGGCCTCTGAAAACATGAGCCAGGATCCAAAACCTTTGGTCCTCTGAAAACATGAGCCAAAGCCCCAAAACCCTTGGTCCTCTGAAAATGTGAGCCAAGATCCAAAAATCCTAGGCCTCTGAAAACATGAGCCGGGATCCAAAACCTTTGGTCCTTTGAAAACATGAGCCAAAACCCAAAAAACCCTTGGTCCTCTGAAAACTTGAGCCAAGTTCCCAAATCCTAGGTCTCTGAAAACATGAGCCAGGATCCAAAACCTTTGGTCCTCTGAAAACACGAGCTAAAGCCCAAAAAACCCTTGGTCCTCTGAAAACATGAGCCAAGATTCAAAATCTTAGGCCTCTGAAAACATGAGCCAGGATCCAAAACCTTTGGTCCTCTGAAAACATGAGCCAAAACCCCAAAATTCTAGGTCTCTGAAAACATGAGCTAGGATCCAGAACCGTTCGTCCTCTAAAAACATGAGCCAAAGCCCAAAAAACCTTGGCCCTCTGAAAACATGAGCAAAGATCCAAAAATCCAAGGTCTCTGAAAACAGGAGCCAGGATCAAGAACCTTGGTCCTCTAAAAACATGAGCCAAGATCCAAAAGTCCTAGGCCTCTGAAAACATCAGCCAGGAACCAGAATCTTTGGTCCTCTGAAAACATGAGCCAAAGCCCAAAAAAACCCTAGGTCCTCCGAAAACATGAGCCAAGATCCAAAATCCTAGGCCTCTGAAAACATGAGCCAGGATCCAGAACCTTTGGTCCTCTGAAAACATGAGCCAAAGCCCCAAAACCCATGGTCCTCTGAAAACATGAGCCAAGATCCAAATTCCTAGGCCTCTAAAAACATGAGCCAGGATCCAGAACCTTTGGTCCTCTAAAAGCATGAGCCAAAGCCCCAAAATCCTAGGTCTCTGAAAACATGAGTCAGGATCCAGAACCTTTGGTCGTTTGAAAACATGAGCCAAAGCCCAAAAATCCCTTGGTCCTCTGAAAACATGAGACAAGATCCAAAATCCTTGGTCTCTGAAAACATGAGCCAGGATCTAGAACCTTTAGTCTTCCGAAAACATGAGCCAAAGCCCCAAAACCCTTGGTCCTCTGAAAATGTGAGCCAAGATCCAAAAATCCTAGGCCTCTGAAAACATGAGCCAGGATTCAGAACCTTTGGTCCTTTGAAAACATGAGCCAAAGCCAAAAAAACCCTTGGTCCTCTGAAAACGTGAGCCAAGATCCAAAATCCTAGGCCTCTGAAAACATGAGCCAGGATCCAGAACCTTTGGTCCTCTGAAAACATGAGCCAAAGCCCCAAAAACCCTTGGTCCTCTGAAAATGTGAGCCAAGATCCAAAAATCCTAGGCCTCTGAAAACATGAGCCAGGATCCAGAACCTTTGGTCCTATGAAAACATGAGCCAAAGCCCAAAAAACCCTTGGTCCTCTGAAAACTTGGGCCAAGATCCAAAATCCTAGGTCTCTGAAAACATGAGCCAGGATCCAGAACCTTTGGTCCTCGCAAAACATGAACTAAAGCCCAAAAAACCCTTGGTCCTCTGAAAACATGAGCCAAGATTCAAAATCCTAGGCCTCTGAAAACATGAGCCAGGATCCAGAACCTTTGGTCCTCTGAAAACATGAGCCAAAACCCCAAAATCCTAGGTCTCTGAAAACATGAGCTAGGATCCAGAACCATTGGTCATCTGAAAACATGAGCCATAGCCCAAAAAACCTTGGTCCTCTGAAAACATGAGCCAAAACCCCAAAATCCTAGGTCTCTGAAAACATGAGCTAGGATCCAGAACCATTGGTCATCTGAAAACATGAGCCATAGCCCAAAAAACCTTGGTCCTCTGAAAACATGAGCAAAGATCCAAAAATCCAAGGTCTATGAAAACGTGAGCCATAGCCCAAAAAACCTTGGACCTCTGAAAACATGAGCAAAGATCCAAAAATCCAAGGTCTCTGAAAACAAGAGCCAGGATCAAGAACCTTGGTCCTCTGAAAACATGAGCCAAGATCCAAAAGTCCTAGGCCTCTGAAAACATGAGCCAGGATCCAGAATCTTTGGTCCTCTGAAAACATGAGCCAAAGCCCAAAAAAACCCTTGGTCCTCTGAAAACATGAGCCAAGATCCAAAATCCTAGGCCTCTAAAAACATGAGCCAGGATCCAGAACCTTTGGTCCTCTAAAAACATGAGCCAAAGCCCCAAAATCCTAGGTCTCTGAAAACATGAGTCATGATCCAGAACCTTTGGTCCTTTGAAAACATGAGCCAAAGCCCAAAAAACCCTTGGTCCTCTGAAAACGTGAGCCAAGATCCAAAATCCTAGGCCTCTAAAAACATGAGCCAGGATCCAGAACCTTTGGTCCTCTGAAGACATGAGCCAAAGCCCCAAAAACCCTTGGTCCTCTGAAAACATGAGCCAAAGCCCAAAAAACCTTGGTCCTCTGAAAGCATGAGCTAAGATCCAAAAATCCTAGGTCTCTGAAAACAAGAGCCAGGATCCAGAACCTTGGTCCTCCAAAAACATGAGCAAAGATCCAAAAATCCTAGGCCTCTGAAAACATCAGCCAGGATCCAGAATCTTTGGTCCTCTGAAAACATGAGCCAAAGCCCCAAAATCCTAGGTCTCTGAAAACGTGAGTCAGGATCCAGAACCTTTGGTCCTTTGAAAACATGAGCCAAAGCCCCAAAAACCCTTTGTCCTCTGAAAACATTAGACAAGATCCAAAATCCTAGGCCTCTGAAAACATGAGCCAGGATCTAGAACCTTTAGTCTTCTCAAAACATGAGCCAAAGCCCCAAAACCCTTGGTCCTCTGAAAACATGAGCCAAGATCCAAAATCCTAGGCCTTTGAAAACATGAGCCAGGGTCTAGAACCTTTGGTCCTCTGAAAACATGAGCCAAAGCCCCAAAAACCCTTGGTCCTCTGAAAATGTAAGCCAAGATCCAAAAATCCTAGGCCTCTGAAAACATGACCCAGGATCCAGAACCTTTGGTCCTTTGAAAACATGAGCCAAAGCCCAAAAAACCCTTGGTCCTCTGAAAACTTGAGCCAAGATTCAAAACCCTAGGCCTCTGAAAACATGTGCCAGGATCCAGAACCTTTGGTCCTTTGAAAACATGAGCCAAAACCCCAAAATCTTAGGTCTCTGAAAACATGAGCTAGGATCCAGAACCATTGGTCCTCTGAAAACATGAGCCAAAGCCCAAAAAACCTTGGTCCTCTGAAAACATGAGCAAAGATCCAAAAATCCAAGGTCTCTGAAAACAGGAGCCAGGATCAAGAACCTTGGTCCTCTGAAAACATGAGCCAAGATCCAAGAGTCCTAGGCATCTGAAAACATGAGCCAGGATCCAGAATCTTTGGTCCTCTGAAAACATGAGCCAAAGCCCAAAAAAACCCTTGGTCCTCCGAAAAAATGAGCCAAGATCCAAAATCCTAGGCCTCTGAAAACATGAGCCAGGATCCAGAACCTTTGGTCCTTTGAAAACATAAGCTAAAGCCCCAAAACCCATGGTCCTCTGAAAACATAAGCCAAGATCAAAAATCCTAGGCCTCTAAAAACATGAGCCAGGATCCAGAACCTTTGGTCCTCTGAAAACATAAGCTAAAGCCCCAAAACCCATGGTCCTCTGAAAACATAAGCCAAGATCAAAAATCCTAGGCCTCTAAAAACATGAGCCAGGATCCAGAACCTTTGGTCCTCTAAAAACATGAGCCAAAGCCCCAAAATCCTAGGTCTCTGAAAACGTGAGTCAGGATCCAGAACCTTTGGTCCTTTGAAAACATGAGCCAAAGCCCAAAAAACCCTTGGTCCTCTGAAAACATGAGACAAGATCCAAAATCCTAGGCCTCTGAAAACATGAGCCAGGATCTAGAACCTTTAGTCTTCTCAAAACATGAGCCAAAGCCCCAAAACCCTTGGTCCTCTGAAAACATGAGCCAAGATCCAAAATCCTAGGCCTTTGAAAACATGAGCCAGGATCTAGAACCTTTGGTCCTCTGAAAACATGAGCCAAAGCCCCAAAAACCCTTGGTCCTCTGAAAATGTGAGCCAAGATCCAAAAATCCTAGGCCTCTGAAAACATGACCCAGGATCCAGAACCTTTGGTCCTTTGAAAACATGAGCCAAAGCCCAAAAAACCCTTGGTCCTCTGAAAACTTGAGCCAAGATTCAAAACCCTAGGCCTCTGAAAACATGAGCCAGGATCCAGAACCTTTGGTCCTCTGAAAACATGAGCCAAAACCCCAAAATCTTAGGTCTCTGAAAACATGAGCTAGGATCCAGAACCATTGGTCCTCTGAAAACATGAGCCAAAGCCCAAAAAACCTTGGTCCTCTGAAAACATGAGCAAAGATCCAAAAATCCAAGGTCTCTGAAAACAGGAGCCAGGATCAAGAACCTTGGTCCTCTGAAAACATGAGCCAAGATCCAAGAGTCCTAGGCATCTGAAAACATGAGCCAGGATCCAGAATCTTTGGTCCTCTGAAAACATGAGCCAAAGCCCAAAAAAACCCTTGGTCCTCCGAAAAAATGAGCCAAGATCCAAAATCCTAGGCCTCTGAAAACATGAGCCAGGATCCAGAACCTTTGGTCCTTTGAAAACATAAGCTAAAGCCCCAAAACCCATGGTCCTCTGAAAACATAAGCCAAGATCAAAAATCCTAGGCCTCTAAAAACATGAGCCAGGATCCAGAACCTTTGGTCCTCTGAAAACATAAGCTAAAGCCCCAAAACCCATGGTCCTCTGAAAACATAAGCCAAGATCAAAAATCCTAGGCCTCTTAAAACATGAGCCAGGATCCAGAACCTTTGGTCCTCTAAAAACATGAGCCAAAGCCCCAAAATCCTAGGTCTCTGAAAACGTGAGTCAGGATCCAGAACCTTTGGTCCTTTGAAAACATGAGCCAAAGCCCAAAAAACCCTTGGTCCTCTGAAAACATGAGACAAGATCCAAAATCCTAGGCCTCTGAAAACATGAGCCAGGATCTAGAACCTTTAGTCTTCTCAAAACATGAGCCAAAGCCCCAAAACCCTTGGTCCTCTGAGAACATGAGCCAAGATCCAAAATCCTAGGCCTTTGAAAACATGAGCCAGGATATAGAACCTTTGGTCCTCTGAAAACATGAGCCAAAGCCCCAAAAACCCTTGGTCCTCTAAAAATGTGAGCCAAGATCCAAAAATCCTAGGCCTCTGAAAACATGACCCAGGATCCAGAACCTTTGGTCCTTTGAAAACATGAGTCAAAGCCCAAAAAACCCTTGGTCCTCTGAAAACTTGAGCCAAGATTCAAAACCCTAGGCCTCTGAAAACATGAGCCAGGATCCAGAACCTTTGGTCCTCTGAAAACATAAGCCAAAACCCCAAAATCTTAGGTCTCTGAAAACATGAGCTAGGATCCAGAACCATTGGTCCTCTGAAAACATGAGCCAAAGCCAAAAAAGCCATGGTCCTCTGAAAACATAAGCAAAGATCCAAAAATCCAAGGTCTCTGAAAACAGGAGCCAGGATCAAGAACCTTGGTCCTCTGAAAACATGAGCCAAGATCCAAGAGTCCTAGGCATCTGAAAACATGAGCCAGGATCCAGAATCTTTGGTCCTCTGAAAACATGAGCCAAAGCCCAAAAAAACCCTTGGTCCTCCGAAAAAATGAGCCAAGATCCAAAATCCTAGGCCTCTGAAAACATGAGCCAGGATCCAGAACCTTTGGTCCTTTGAAAACATAAGCTAAAGCCCCAAAACCCATGGTCCTCTGAAAACATAAGCCAAGATCAAAAATCCTAGGCCTCTAAAAACATGAGCCAGGATCCAGAACCTTTGGTCCTCTGAAAACATAAGCTAAAGCCCCAAAACCCATGGTCCTCTGAAAACATAAGCCAAGATCAAAAATCCTAGGCCTCTAAAAACATGAGCCAGGATCCAGAACCTTTGGTCCTCTAAAAACATGAGCCAAAGCCCCAAAATCCTAGGTCTCTGAAAACGTGAGTCAGGATCCAGAACCTTTGGTCCTTTGAAAACATGAGCCAAAGCCCAAAAAACCCTTGGTCCTCTGAAAACATGAGACAAGATCCAAAATCCTAGGCCTCTGAAAACATGAGCCAGGATCTAGAACCTTTAGTCTTCTCAAAACATGAGCCAAAGCCCCAAAACCCTTGGTCCTCTGAAAACATGAGCCAAGATCCAAAATCCTAGGCCTTTGAAAACATGAGCCAGGATCTAGAACCTTTGGTCCTCTGAAAACATGAGCCAAAGCCCCAAAAACCCTTGGTCCTCTGAAAATGTGAGCCAAGATCCAAAAATCCTAGGCCTCGGAAAACATGACCCAGGATCCAGAACCTTTGGTCCTTTGAAAACATGAGCCAAAGCCCAAAAAACCCTTGGTCCTCTGAAAACTTGAGCCAAGATTCAAAACCCTAGGCCTCTGAAAACATGAGCCAGGATCCAGAACCTTTGGTCCTCTGAAAACATGAGCCAAAACCCCAAAATCTTAGGTCTCTGAAAACATGAGCTAGGATCCAGAACCATTGGTCCTCTGAAAACATGAGCCAAAGCCCAAAAAACCTTGGTCCTCTGAAAACATGAGCAAAGATCCAAAAATCCAAGGTCTCTGAAAACAGGAGCCAGGATCAAGAACCTTTGTCCTCTGAAAACATGAGCCAAGATCCAAGAGTCCTAGGCATCTGAAAACATGAGCCAGGATCCAGAATCTTTGGTCCTCTGAAAACATGAGCCAAAGCCCAAAAAAACCCTTGGTCCTCCGAAAAAATGAGCCAAGATCCAAAATCCTAGGCCTCTGAAAACATGAGCCAGGATCCAGAACCTTTGGTCCTTTGAAAACATAAGCTAAAGCCCCAAAACCCATGGTCCTCTGAAAACATAAGCCAAGATCAAAAATCCTAGGCCTCTAAAAACATGAGCCAGGATCCAGAACCTTTGGTCCTCTAAAAACATGAGCCAAAGCCCCAAAATCCTAGGTCTCTGAAAACGTGAGTCAGGATCCAGAACCTTTGGTCCTTTGAAAACATGAGCCAAAGCCCAAAAAACCCTTGGTCCTCTGAAAACATGAGACAAGATCCAAAATCCTAGGCCTCTGAAAACATGAGCCAGGATCTAGAACCTTTAGTCTTCTCAAAACATGAGCCAAAGCCCCAAAACCCTTGGTCCTCTGAAAACATGAGCCAAGATCAAAAATCCTAGGCCTTTGAAAACATGAGCCAGGATCTAGAACCTTTGGTCCTCTGAAAACATGAGCCAAAGCCCAAAAAACCCTTGGTCCTCTGAAAACATGAGCCAAGATCCAAAAATCCTAGGTCTCTGAAAACATGAGCCAGGATCCAGAATCTTTGGTCCTCTGTAAATATGAGCCAAAGCCCCAAAATCCTAGGTCTCTGAAAACATGAGCCAGGATCTAGAACCTTTGGTCCTCTGAAAACATGAGCCAAAGCCCAAAAAACCCTTGGTCCTTTGAAAACATGAGTCAAGATCCAAAATCCTAGGCCTTTGAAAACATGAGCCAGGATCTAGAACCTTTGGTCCTCTGAAAACATAAGCCAAAATTCAAAATCCTAGGCCTCTGAAAACATGAGCCAGGATCCAGAACCTTTGGTCCTCTGAAAACATGAGCCAAAGCCCAAAAAACCCTTGGTCCTTTCAAAACATGAGCCAAGATCCAAAAATCCAAGGCCTCTGAAAACATGAGCCAGGATCCAGAACCTTTGGTCCTCTGAAAACATGAGCCAAAGCCCCAAAAACCCTTGGTCCTCTGAAAACATGAGGCAAGATCCAAAATCCTAGGCCTCTGAAAACATGAGACAGGATCCAGAACCTTTGGTCCTCTGAAAACATAAGCCAAAATTCAAAATCCTTGGCCTCTGAAAACATGAGCCAGGATCCAGAATCATTGGTCCTCTGAAAACATGAGCCAAAGCCCCAAAATCCTAGGTCTCTGAAAACATGAGCCAGGATCTAGAACCTTTGGTCCTCTGAAAACATGAGCCAAAGCCCCAAAAACCTTGGTCCTCTGAAAACTTGAGCCAAGATCCAAAATCCTAGGCCTCTGAAAACGTGAGCCAGGATCCAGAACCTTTGGTCCTCTGAAAACATGAGCCAAAGCCCCAAAAACCCTTGGTCCTCTGAAAATGTGAGCCAAGATCCAAAAATCCTAGGCCTCTGAAAACATGAGCCAAGATCCAGAACCTTTGGTCCTCTGAAAACATGAGCCAAAGCCCAAAAAACCCTTGGTCCTTTCAAAACATGAGCCAAGATCCAAAAATCCAAGGCCTCTGAAAACATGTGCGAGGATCCAGAACCTTTGGTCCTCTGAAAACATGAGCCAAAGCCCCAAAAACCCTTGGTCTTCTGAAAACATGAGGCAAGATCCAAAATCCTAGGCCTCTGAAAACATGAGCCAGGATCCAGTACCTTTGGTCCTCTGAAAACATGAGCCAAAATTCAAAATCCTTGGCCTCTGAAAACATGAGCCAGGATCCAGAATCTTTGGTCCTCTGAAAACATGAGCCAAAGCCCCAAAATCCTAGGTCTCTGAAAACATGAGCCAGGATCTAAAACCTTTGGTCCTCTGAAAACATGAGCCAAAGCCCCAAAAACCTTGGTCCTCTGAAAACTTGAGCCAAGATCCAAAATCCTAGGCCTCTGAAAACGTGAGCCAGGATCCAGAACCTTTGGTCCTCTGAAAACATGAGCCAAAGCCCCAAAAACCCTTGGTCCTCTGAAAATGTGAGCCAAGATCCAAAAATCCTAGGCCTCTGAAAACATGAGCCAAGATCCAGAACCTTTGGTCCTCTGAAAACATGAGCCAAAGCCCAAAAAACCCTTGGTCCTTTCAAAACATGAGCCAAGATCCAAAAATCCAAGGCCTCTGAAAACATGTGCCAGGATCCAGAACCTTTGGTCCTCTGAAAACATAAGCCAAAATTCAAAATCCTTGGCCTCTGAAAACATGAGCCAGGATCCAGAATCTTTGGTCCTCTGAAAACATGAGCCAAAGCCCCAAAATCCTAGGTCTCTGAAAACATGAGCCAGGATCTAGAACCTTTGGTCCTCTGAAAACATGAGCCAAAGCCCAAAAAACCCTTGGTCCTTTCAAAACATGAGCCAAGATCCAAAAATCCAAGGCCTCTGAAAACGTGAGCCAGGATCCAGAACCTTTGGTCCTCTGAAAACATGAGCCAAAGCCCCAAAAACCCTTGGTCCTCTGAAAATGTGAGCCAAGATCCAAAAATCCTAGGCCTCTGAAAACATGAGCCAAGATCCAGAACCTTTGGTCCTCTGAAAACATGAGCCAAAGCCCAAAAAACCCTTGGTCCTTTCAAAACATGAGCCAAGATCCAAAAATCCAAGGCCTCTGAAAACATGTGCCAGGATCCAGAACCTTTGGTCCTCTGAAAACATGAGCCAAAGCCCCAAAAACCCTTGGTCCTCTGAAAACATGAGGCAAGATCCAAAATCCTAGGCCTCTGAAAACATGAGCCAGGATCCAGTACCTTTGGTCCTCTGAAAACATGAGCCAAAATTCAAAATCCTTGGCCTCTGAAAACATGAGCCAGGATCCAGAATCTTTGGTCCTCTGAAAACATGAGCCAAAGCCCCAAAATCCTAGGTCTCTGAAAACATGAGCCAGGATCTAGAACCTTTGGTCCTCTGAAAACATGAGCCAAAGCCCCAAAATCCTTGGTCCTCTGAAAACATGAGGCAAGATCCAAAATCCTAGGCCTCTGAAAACATGAGCCAGGATCCAGTACCTTTGGTCCTCTGAAAACATGAGCCAAAATTCAAAATCCTTGGCCTCTGAAAACATGAGCCAGGATCCAGAATCTTTGGTCCTCTGAAAACATGAGCCAAAGCCCCAAAATCCTAGGTCTCTGAAAACATGAGCCAGGATCTAGAACCTTTGGTCCTCTGAAAACATGAGCCAAAGCCCCAAAAACCTTGGTCCTCTGAAAACTTGAGCCAAGATCCAAAATCCTAGGCCTCTGAAAACGTGAGCCAGGATCCAGAACCTTTGGTCCTCTGAAAACATGAGCCAAAGCCCCAAAAACCCTTGGTCCTTTCAAAACATGAGCCAAGATCGAAAATCCTAGGCCTTTGAAAACATGAGCCAGGATCTAGAACCTTTGGTCCTCTGAAAACATGAGCCAAAGCCCAAAAAACCCTTGGTCCTCTGAAAACATGAGCCAAGATCCAAAAATCCTAGGTCTCTGAAAACATGAGCCAGGATCCAAAATCTTTGGTCCTCTGTAAATATGAGCCAAAGCCCCAAAATCCTAGGTCTCTGAAAACATGAGCCAGGATCTAGAACCTTTGGTCCTCTGAAAACATGAGCCAAAGCCCAAAAAACCCTTGGTCCTTTGAAAACATGAGTCAAGATCCAAAATCCTAGGCCTTTGAAAACATGAGCCAGGATCTAGAACCTTTGGTCCTCTGAAAACATAAGCCAAAATTCAAAATCCTAGGCCTCTGAAAACATGAGCCAGGATCCAGAACCTTTGGTCCTCTGAAAACATGAGCCAAAGCCCAAAAAACCCTTGGTCCTTTCAAAACATGAGCCAAGATCCAAAAATCCAAGGCCTCTGAAAACATGAGCCAGGATCCAGAACCTTTGGTCCTCTGAAAACATGAGCCAAAGCCCCAAAAACCCTTGGTCCTCTGAAAACATGAGGCAAGATCCAAAATCCTAGGCCTCTGAAAACATGAGACAGGATCCAGAACCTTTGGTCCTCTGAAAACATAAGCCAAAATTCAAAATCCTTGGCCTCTGAAAACATGAGCCAGGATCCAGAATCATTGGTCCTCTGAAAACATGAGCCAAAGCCCCAAAATCCTAGGTCTCTGAAAACATGAGCCAGGATCTAGAACCTTTGGTCCTCTGAAAACATGAGCCAAAGCCCCAAAAACCTTGGTCCTCTGAAAACTTGAGCCAAGATCCAAAATCCTAGGCCTCTGAAAACGTGAGCCAGGATCCAGAACCTTTGGTCCTCTGAAAACATGAGCCAAAGCCCCAAAAACCCTTGGTCCTCTGAAAATGTGAGCCAAGATCCAAAAATCCTAGGCCTCTGAAAACATGAGCCAAGATCCAGAACCTTTGGTCCTCTGAAAACATGAGCCAAAGCCCAAAAAACCCTTGGTCCTTTCAAAACATGAGCCAAGATCCAAAAATCCAAGGCCTCTGAAAACATGTGCCAGGATCCAGAACCTTTGGTCCTCTGAAAACATGAGCCAAAGCCCCAAAAACCCTTGGTCCTCTGAAAACATGAGGCAAGATCCAAAATCCTAGGCCTCTGAAAACATGAGCCAGGATCCAGTACCTTTGGTCCTCTGAAAACATGAGCCAAAATTCAAAATCCTTGGCCTCTGAAAACATGAGCCAGGATCCAGAATCTTTGGTCCTCTGAAAACATGAGCCAAAGCCCCAAAATCCTAGGTCTCTGAAAACATGAGCCAGGATCTAGAACCTTTGGTCCTCTGAAAACATGAGCCAAAGCCCCAAAATCCTTGGTCCTCTGAAAACTTGAGCCAAGATCCAAAATCCTAGGCCTCTGAAAACGTGAGCCAGGATCCAGAACCTTTGGTCCTCTGAAAACATGAGCCAAAGCCCCAAAAACCCTTGGTCCTCTGAAAATGTGAGCCAAGATCCAAAAATCCTAGGCCTCTGAAAACATGAGCCAGGATCCAGAACCTTTGGTCCTCTGAAAACATGAGCCAAAGCCCAAAAAACCCTTGGTCCTTTCAAAACATGAGCCAAGATCCAAAAATCCAAGGCCTCTGAAAACATGTGCCAGGATCCAGAACCTTTGGTCCTCTGAAAACATGAGCCAAAGCCCCAAAAACCCTTGGTCCTCTGAAAACATGAGGCAAGATCCAAAATCCTAGGCCTCTGAAAACATGAGCCAGGATCCAGAACCTTTGGTCCTCTGAAAACATAAGCCAAAATTCAAAATCCTTGGCCTCTGAAAACATGAGCCAGGATCCAGAATCATTGGTCCTCTGAAAACATGAGCCAAAGCCCCAAAATCCTAGGTCTCTGAAAACATGAGCCAGGATCTAGAACCTTTGGTCCTCTGAAAACATGAGCCAAAGCCCCAAAAACCTTGGTCCTCTGAAAACATGAGGCAAGATCCAAAATCCTAGGCCTCTGAAAACATGAGACAGGATCCAGAACCTTTGGTCCTCTGAAAACATAAGCCAAAATTCAAAATCCTTGGCCTCTGAAAACATGAGCCAGGATCCAGAATCATTGGTCCTCTGAAAACATGAGCCAAAGCCCCAAAATCCTAGGTCTCTGAAAACATGAGCCAGGATCTAGAACCTTTGGTCCTCTGAAAACATGAGCCAAAGCCCCAAAATCCTTGGTCCTCTGAAAACTTGAGCCAAGATCCAAAATCCTAGGCCTCTGAAAACGTGAGCCAGGATCCAGAACCTTTGGTCCTCTGAAAACATGAGCCAAAGCCCCAAAAACCCTTGGTCCTCTGAAAATGTGAGCCAAGATCCAAAAATCCTAGGCCTCTGAAAACATGAGCCAGGATCCAGAACCTTTGGTCCTCTGAAAACATGAGCCAAAGCCCAAAAAACCCTTGGTCCTTTCAAAACATGAGCCAAGATCCAAAAATCCAAGGCCTCTGAAAACATGTGCCAGGATCCAGAACCTTTGGTCCTCTGAAAACATGAGCCAAAGCCCCAAAAACCCTTGGTCCTCTGAAAACATGAGGCAAGATCCAAAATCCTAGGCCTCTGAAAACATGAGCCAGGATCCAGAACCTTTGGTCCTCTGAAAACATAAGCCAAAATTCAAAATCCTTGGCCTCTGAAAACATGAGCCAGGATCCAGAATCTTTGGTCCTCTGAAAACATGAGCCAAAGCCCCAAAATCCTAGGTCTCTGAAAACATGAGCCAGGATCTAGAACCTTTGGTCCTCTGAAAACATGAGCCAAAGCCCAAAAAACCCTTGGTCCTTTCAAAACATGAGCCAAGATCCAAAAATCCAAGGCCTCTGAAAACATGTGCCAGGATCCAGAACCTTTGGTCCTCTGAAAACATGAGCCAAAGCCCCAAAAACCCTTGGTCCTCTGAAAACATGAGCCAAGATCCAAAATCCTAGGCCTCTAAAAACATGAGCCAGGATCCCGAAACTTTGGTCCTCTAAAAACATGAGCCAAAGCCCCAAAATCCTAGGTCTCTGAAAACATGAGTCAGGATCCAGAACCTTTGGTCCTCTGAAAACATGAGCCAAATCCCCAAAATCCTAGGTCTCTGAAAACATGAGCCAGGATCTAGAACCTTTGGTCCTCTGAAAACATGAGCCAAAGCCCCAAAAACCTTGGTCCTCTGAAAACTTGAGCCAAGATCCAAAAATCCTAGGTCTCTGAAAACAGGAGCCAGGATCCAGAACCTTGGTCCTCTGAAAACATGAGCCAAAGCCCAAAAAACCCTTGGTCCTTTCAAAACATGAGCCAAGATCCAAAAATCCAAGGCCTCTGAAAACATGTGCCAGGATCCAGAACCTTTGGTCCTCTGAAAACATGAGCCAAAGCCCCAAAAACCCTTGGTCCTCTGAAAACATGAGGCAAGATCCAAAATCCTAGGCCTCTGAAAACATGAGCCAGGATCCAGAACCTTTGGTCCTCTGAAAACATAAGCCAAAATTCAAAATCCTTGGCCTCTGAAAACATGAGCCAGGATCCAGAATCTTTGGTCCTCTGAAAACATGAGCCAAAGCCCCAAAATCCTAGGTCTCTGAAAACATGAGCCAGGATCTAGAACCTTTGGTCCTCTGAAAACATGAGCCAAAGCCCAAAAAACCCTTGGTCCTTTCAAAACATGAGCCAAGATCCAAAAATCCAAGGCCTCTGAAAACATGTGCCAGGATCCAGAACCTTTGGTCCTCTGAAAACATGAGCCAAAGCCCCAAAAACCCTTGGTCCTCTGAAAACATGAGCCAAGATCCAAAATCCTAGGCCTCTAAAAACATGAGCCAGGATCCCGAAACTTTGGTCCTCTAAAAACATGAGCCAAAGCCCCAAAATCCTAGGTCTCTGAAAACATGAGTCAGGATCCAGAACCTTTGGTCCTTTGAAAACATGAGCCAAAGCCCAAAAAACCCTTGGTCCTCTGAAAACGTGAGCCAAGATCCAAAATCCTAGGCCTCTGAAAACGTGAGCCAGGATCCAGAACCTTTGGTCCTCTTAAAACATGAGCCAAAGCCCCAAAAACCCTTGGTCCTCTGAAAATGTGAATCAAGATCCAAAAATCCTAGGCCTCTGAAAACATGAGCCAGGATCCAGAACCTTTGGTCCTTTGAAAACATGAGCCAAAGCCCAAAAAACCCTTGGTCCTTTCAAAACATGAGCCAAGATCCAAAAATCCAAGGCCTCTGAAAACGTTTGCCAGGATCCAGAACCTTTGGTCCTCTGAAAACATGAGCCAAAGCCCCAAAAACCCTTGGTCCTCTGAAAACTTGAGGCAAGATCCAAAATCCTAGGCCTCTGAAAACATGAGCCAGGATCCAGAACCTTTGGTCCTCTGAAAACATAAGCCAAAATTCAAAATCCTTGGCCTCTGAAAACATGAGCCAGGATCCAGAATCTTTGGTCCTCTGAAAACATGAGCCAAATCCCCAAAATCCTAGGTCTCTGAAAACATGAGCCAGGATCTAGAACCTTTGGTCCTCTGAAAACATGAGCCAAAGCCCCAAAAACCTTGGTCCTCTGAAAACTTGAGCCAAGATCCAAAAATCCTAGGTCTCTGAAAACAGGAGCCAGGATCCAGAACCTTGGTCCTCTGAAAACATGAGCCAAGATCCAAAAATACTAGGCCTCTGAAAACATGAGCCAGGATCCAGAATCTTTGGTCCTCTGAAAACATGAGCCAAAGCCCAAAAAAACCCTTGGTCCTCTGAAAACATGAGCCAAGATCCAAAATCCTAGGCCTCTGAAAACATGAGCCAGGATCCAGAACCCTTGGTCCTCTGAAAACATGAGCCAAAGCCCCAAAACCCTTGGTCCTCTGTAAACATGAGCCAAGATCCAAAATCCTAGGCTTCTGAAAACATGAGCCAGGATCCAGAACCTTTGGTCCTCTAAAAACATGAGCCAAAGCCCCAAAATCCTAGGTCTCTGAAAACATGAGTCAGGATCCAGAACCTTTGGTCCTTTGAAAACATGAGCCAAAGCCCAAAAAACCCTTGGTCCTCTAAAAACGTGAGCCAAGATCCAAAATCCTAGGCCTCTGAAAACATGAGCCAGGATCCAGAACCTTTGGTCCTCAGAAAACATGAGCCAAAGCCCCAAAAACCCTTGGTCCTCTGAAAACATGAGGCAAGATCCAAAATCCTAGGCCTCTGAAAACATGAGACAGGATCCAGAACCTTTGGTCCTCTGAAAACATAAGCCAAAATTCAAAATCCTAGGCCTCTGAAAACATGAGCCAGGATCCAGAACCTTTGGTCCTCTGAAAACATGAGCCAAAGCCCAAAAAACCCTTGGTCCTTTCAAAACATGAGCCAAGATCCAAAAATCCAAGGCCTCTGAAAACATGAGCCAGGATCCAGAACCTTTGGTCCTCTGAAAACATGAGCCAAAGCCCCAAAAACCCTTGGTCCTCTGAAAACATGAGGCAAGATCCAAAATCCTAGGCCTCTGAAAACATGAGACAGGATCCAGAACCTTTGGTCCTCTGAAAACATAAGCCAAAATTCAAAATCCTTGGCCTCTGAAAACATGAGCCAGGATCCAGAATCATTGGTCCTCTGAAAACATGAGCCAAAGCCCCAAAATCCTAGGTCTCTGAAAACATGAGCCAGGATCTAGAACCTTTGGTCCTCTGAAAACATGAGCCAAAGCCCCAAAAACCTTGGTCCTCTGAAAACTTGAGCCAAGATCCAAAATCCTAGGCCTCTGAAAACGTGAGCCAGGATCCAGAACCTTTGGTCCTCTGAAAACATGAGCCAAAGCCCCAAAAACCCTTGGTCCTCTGAAAATGTGAGCCAAGATCCAAAAATCCTAGGCCTCTGAAAACATGAGCCAAGATCCAGAACCTTTGGTCCTCTGAAAACATGAGCCAAAGCCCAAAAAACCCTTGGTCCTTTCAAAACATGAGCCAAGATCCAAAAATCCAAGGCCTCTGAAAACATGTGCCAGGATCCAGAACCTTTGGTCCTCTGAAAACATGAGCCAAAGCCCCAAAAACCCTTGGTCCTCTGAAAACATGAGGCAAGATCCAAAATCCTAGGCCTCTGAAAACATGAGCCAGGATCCAGTACCTTTGGTCCTCTGAAAACATGAGCCAAAATTCAAAATCCTTGGCCTCTGAAAACATGAGCCAGGATCCAGAATCTTTGGTCCTCTGAAAACATGAGCCAAAGCCCCAAAATCCTAGGTCTCTGAAAACATGAGCCAGGATCTAGAACCTTTGGTCCTCTGAAAACATGAGCCAAAGCCCCAAAAACCTTGGTCCTCTGAAAACTTGAGCCAAGATCCAAAATCCTAGGCCTCTGAAAACGTGAGCCAGGATCCAGAACCTTTGGTCCTCTGCAAACATGAGCCAAAGCCCCAAAAACCCTTGGTCCTCTGAAAATGTGAGCCAAGATCCAAAATCCTAGGCCTCTGAAAACATGAGCCAGGATCCAGAACCTTTGGTCCTCTGAAAACATAAGCCAAAATTCAAAATCCTTGGCCTCTGAAAACATGAGCCAGGATACAGAATCTTTGGTCCTCTGAAAACATGAGCCAAAGCCCCAAAATCCTAGGTCTCTGAAAACATGAGCCAGGATCTAGAACCTTTGGTCCTCTGAAAACATGAGCCAAAGCCCAAAAAACCCTTGGTCCTTTCAAAACATGAGCCAAGATCCAAAAATCCTAGGCCTCTGAAAACATGAGCCAGGATCCAGAACCTTTGGTCCTCTGAAAACATGAGCCAAAGCCCTAAAAACCCTTGGTCCTTTCAAAACATGAGCCAAGATCCAAAAATCCAAGGCCTCTGAAAACATTTGCCAGGATCCAGAACCTTTGGTCCTCTGAAAACATGAGCCAAAGCCCCAAAAACCCTTGGTCCTCTGAAAATATGAGGCAAGATCCAAAATCCTAGGCCTCTGAAAACATGAGCCAGGATCCAGAACCTTTGGTCCTCTGAAAACATGAGCCAAATCCCCAAAATCCTAGGTCTCTGAAAACATGAGCCAGGATCTAGAACCTTTGGTCCTCTGAAAACATGAGCCAAAGCCCCAAAACCCTTGGTCCTCTGAAAACTTGAGCCAAGATCCAAAATCCTAGGCCTCTGAAAACATGAGCCAGGATCCAGAACCTTTGGTCCTCTGAAAACATAAGCCAAAATTCAAAATCCTTGGCCTCTGAAAACATGAGCCAGGATCCAGAATCTTTGGTCCTCTGAAAACATGAGCCAAATCCCCAAAATCCTAGGTCTCTGAAAACATGAGCCAGGATCCAGAACCTTTGGTCCTCTTAAAACATGAGCCAAAGCCCCAAAAACCCTTGGTCCTCTGAAAATGTGAATCAAGATCCAAAAATCCTAGGCCTCTGAAAACATGAGCCAGGATCCAGAACCTTTGGTCCTTTGAAAACATGAGCCAAAGCCCAAAAAACCCTTGGTCCTTTCAAAACATGAGCCAAGATCCAAAAATCCAAGGCCTCTGAAAACATTTGCCAGGATCCAGAACCTTTGGTCCTCTGAAAACATGAGCCAAAGCCCCAAAAACCCTTGGTCCTCTGAAAACATGAGGCAAGATCCAAAATCCTAGGCCTCTGAAAACATGAGCCAGGATCCAGAACCTTTGGTCCTCTGAAAACATAAGCCAAAATTCAAAATCCTTGGCCTCTGAAAACATGAGCCAGGATCCAGAATCTTTGGTCCTCTGAAAACATGAGCCAAATCCCCAAAATCCTAGGTCTCTGAAAACATGAGCCAGGATCTAGAACCTTTGGTCCTCTGAAAACATGAGCCAAAGCCCCAAAACCCTTGGTCCTCTGAAAACTTGAGCCAAGATCCAAAATCCTAGGCCTCTGAAAACATGAGCCAGGATCCAGAACCTTTGATCCTCTGAAAACATGAGCCAAAACCCCAAAATCTTAGGTCTCTGAAAACTGAGCTAGGATCCAGAACCATTGGTCCTCTGAAAACATGAGCCAAAGCCCAAAAAACCTTGGTCCTCTGAAAACATGAGCAAAGGTCCAAAAATCCAAGGTCTCTGAAAACAGGAGCCAGGATCAAGAACCTTGGTCCTCTGAAAATATGAGCCAAGATCCAAAAGTCCTAGGCCTTTGAAAACATGAGCAAGATCCAGAATCTTTGGTCCTCTGAAAACATGAGCCAAAGCCCAAAAAAACCCTTGGTCCTCCGAAAACATGAGCCAAGATCCAAAATCCTAGGCCTCTGAAAACAAGAGCCAGGATCCAGAACCTTTGGTCCTCTGAAAACATAAGCCAAAGCCCCAAAACCCATGGTCTTCTGAAAACATGAGCCAAGATCCAAAATCCTAGGCCCCTAAAAACATGAGCCAGGATCCAGAACCTTTGGTCCTCTAAAAACATGAGCCAAAGCCCCAAAATCCTAGGTCTCTGAAAACATGAGTCAGGATCCAAAACCTTTGGTCCTTTGAAAACATGAGCCAAAGCCCAAAAAAACCCTTGGTCCTCTGAAAACATGAGCCAAGATCCAAAATCCTAGGCCTCTGAAAACATGAGCCAGGATCCAGAACCTTGGTCCTCTGAAAACATGAGCCAAAGCCCCAAAAACCTTGATCCTCTGAAAACATGAGCCAAAACCCCAAAATCCTAGGTCTCTGAAAACAGGAGCCAGGATCCAGAACCTTGGTCCTCTGAAAACATGAGCCAAGATCCAAAAATCCAAGGCCTCTGAAAACATGAGCCAGGATCCAGAACCTTTGGTCCTCTGAAAACATGAGCCAAAGCCCCAAAAACCCTTGGTCCTCTGAAAACATGAGCCAAAGCCCAAAAATCCTAGGTCTCTGAAAACATGAGCCAGGATCTAGAACCTTTGGTCCTCTGAAAACATGAGCCAAAACCCAAAAAACCTTAGTCCTCTGAAAACTTGAGCCAAGATCCAAAAATCCTAGGTCTCTGAAAACAGGAGCCAGGATCCAGAACCTTGGTCCTCTGAAAATATGAGCCAAGATCCAAAAATCCTAGGCCACTGTAAACATGATCAAGGATCCAGAATCTTTGGTCCTCTGAAAACATGAGCCAGGATCCAGAAACTTTGGTCCTCTGAAAACATGAGCCAAAGCATCAAAAACCCTTGGTCCTCTGAAAATGTGAGCCAAGATCCAAATATCCTAGGCCTCTGAAAACATGAGCCAGGATCCAGAACCTTTGGTCCTATGAAAACATGTGCCAAAGCCCAAAAAACCCTTGGTCCTCTGAAAACTTGAGCCAAGATCCAAAATACTTGGTCTCTGAAAACATGTGCCAGGATCCAGAACCTTTGGTCCTCTGAAAACATGAGCTAAAGCCCAAAAAACCCTTGGTCCTTAGAAAACATGAGCCAAGATTCAAAATCCTAGGCCTCTGAAAACATGAGCCAGGATCCAGAACCTTTGGTCCTCTGAAAACATGAGCCAAAACCCAAAAATCCTAGGTCTCTGAAAACATGAGCTAGGATCCAGAACCATTGGTCCTCTGAAAACATGAGCCATAGCCCAAAAAACCTTGGTCCTCTGAAAACATGAGCAAAGATCCAAAAATCCAAGGTCTCCGAAAACAGGAGCCAGGATCAAGAACCTTGGTCCTCTGAAAACATGAGCCAAGATCCAAAAGTCCTAGGCCTCTGAAAACATGAGCCAGGATCCAGAATCTTTTGTCCTCTGAAAACATGCGCCAAAGCCCAAAAAAACCCTTGGTCCTCTGAAAACATGAGCCAAGATCCAAAATCCTAGGCCTCTAAAAACATGAGCCAGGATCCCGAACCTTTGGTCCTCTAAAAACTTGAGCCAAAGCCCCAAAATCCTAGGTCTCTGAAAACATGAGTCAGGATCCAGAACCTTTGGTCCTTTGAAAACATGAGCCAAAGCCCAAAAAACCCTTGGTCCTCTAAAAACGTGAGCCAAGATCCAAAATCCTAGGCCTCTGAAAACATGAGCCAGGATCCAGAACCTTTGGTCCTCAGAAAACATGAGCCAAAGCCCCAAAAACCCTTGGTCCTCTGAAAATGTGAGCCAAGATCCAAAAATCCTAGGCCTCTGAAAACATGAGCCAAGATCCAGAACCTTTGGTCCTCTGAAAACATGAGCCAAAGCCCAAAAAACCCTTGGTCCTTTCAAAACATGAGCCAAGATCCAAAAATCCAAGGCCTCTGAAAACATGTGCCAGGATCCAGAACCTTTGGTCCTCTGAAAACATGAGCCAAAGCCCCAAAAACCCTTGGTCCTCTGAAAACATGAGGCAAGATCCAAAATCCTAGGCCTCTGAAAACATGAGCCAGGATCCAGTACCTTTGGTCCTCTGAAAACATGAGCCAAAATTCAAAATCCTTGGCCTCTGAAAACATGAGCCAGGATCCAGAATCTTTGGTCCTCTGAAAACATGAGCCAAAGCCCCAAAATCCTAGGTCTCTGAAAACATGAGCCAGGATCTAGAACCTTTGGTCCTCTGAAAACATGAGCCAAAGCCCCAAAAACCTTGGTCCTCTGAAAACTTGAGCCAAGATCCAAAATCCTAGGCCTCTGAAAACGTGAGCCAGGATCCAGAACCTTTGGTCCTCTGAAAACATGAGCCAAAGCCCCAAAAACCCTTGGTCCTCTGAAAATGTGAGCCAAGATCCAAAATCCTAGGCCTCTGAAAACATGAGCCAGGATCCAGAACCTTTGGTCCTCTGAAAACATAAGCCAAAATTCAAAATCCTTGGCCTCTGAAAACATGAGCCAGGATACAGAATCTTTGGTCCTCTGAAAACATGAGCCAAAGCCCCAAAATCCTAGGTCTCTGAAAACATGAGCCAGGATCTAGAACCTTTGGTCCTCTGAAAACATGAGCCAAAGCCCAAAAAACCCTTGGTCCTTTCAAAACATGAGCCAAGATCCAAAAATCCTAGGCCTCTGAAAACATGAGCCAGGATCCAGAACCTTTGGTCCTCTGAAAACATGAGCCAAAGCCCTAAAAACCCTTGGTCCTTTCAAAACATGAGCCAAGATCCAAAAATCCAAGGCCTCTGAAAACATTTGCCAGGATCCAGAACCTTTGGTCCTCTGAAAACATGAGCCAAAGCCCCAAAAACCCTTGGTCCTCTGAAAACATGAGGCAAGATCCAAAATCCTAGGCCTCTGAAAACATGAGCCAGGATCCAGAACCTTTGGTCCTCTGAAAACATGAGCCAAATCCCCAAAATCCTAGGTCTCTGAAAACATGAGCCAGGATCTAGAACCTTTGGTCCTCTGAAAACATGAGCCAAAGCCCCAAAACCCTTGGTCCTCTGAAAACTTGAGCCAAGATCCAAAATCCTAGGCCTCTGAAAACATGAGCCAGGATCCAGAACCTTTGGTCCTCTGAAAACATAAGCCAAAATTCAAAATCCTTGGCCTCTGAAAACATGAGCCAGGATCCAGAATCTTTGGTCCTCTGAAAACATGAGCCAAATCCCCAAAATCCTAGGTCTCTGAAAACATGAGCCAGGATCCAGAACCTTTGGTCCTCTTAAAACATGAGCCAAAGCCCCAAAAACCCTTGGTCCTCTGAAAATGTGAATCAAGATCCAAAAATCCTAGGCCTCTGAAAACATGAGCCAGGATCCAGAACCTTTGGACCTTTGAAAACATGAGCCAAAGCCCAAAAAACCCTTGGTCCTTTCAAAACATGAGCCAAGATCCAAAAATCCAAGGCCTCTGAAAACATTTGCCAGGATCCAGAACCTTTGGTCCTCTGAAAACATGAGCCAAAGCCCCAAAAACCCTTGGTCCTCTGAAAACATGAGGCAAGATCCAAAATCCTAGGCCTCTGAAAACATGAGCCAGGATCCAGAACCTTTGGTCCTCTGAAAACATAAGCCAAAATTCAAAATCCTTGGCCTCTGAAAACATGAGCCAGGATCCAGAATCTTTGGTCCTCTGAAAACATGAGCCAAATCCCCAAAATCCTAGGTCTCTGAAAACATGAGCCAGGATCTAGAACCTTTGGTCCTCTGAAAACATGAGCCAAAGCCCCAAAACCCTTGGTCCTCTGAAAACTTGAGCCAAGATCCAAAATCCTAGGCCTCTGAAAACATGAGCCAGGATCCAGAACCTTTGATCCTCTGAAAACATGAGCCAAAACCCCAAAATCTTAGGTCTCTGAAAACTGAGCTATGATCCAGAACCATTGGTCCTCTGAAAACATGAGCCAAAGCCCAAAAAACCTTGGTCCTCTGAAAACATGAGCAAAGGTCCAAAAATCCAAGGTCTCTGAAAACAGGAGCCAGGATCAAGAACCTTGGTCCTCTGAAAACATGAGCCAAGATCCAAAAGTCCTAGGCCTTTGAAAACATGAGCAAGATCCAGAATCTTTGGTCCTCTGAAAACATGAGCCAAAGCCCAAAAAAACCCTTGGTCCTCCGAAAACATGAGCCAAGATCCAAAATCCTAGGCCTCTGAAAACAAGAGCCAGGATCCAGAACCTTTGGTCCTCTGAAAACATAAGCCAAAGCCCCAAAACCCATGGTCTTCTGAAAACATGAGCCAAGATCCAAAATCCTAGGCCCCTAAAAACATGAGCCAGGATCCAGAACCTTTGGTCCTCTAAAAACATGAGCCAAAGCCCCAAAATCCTAGGTCTCTGAAAACATGAGTCAGGATCCAAAACCTTTGGTCCTTTGAAAACATGAGCCAAAGCCCAAAAAAACCCTTGGTCCTCTGAAAACATGAGCCAAGATCCAAAATCCTAGGCCTCTGAAAACATGAGCCAGGATCCAGAACCTTGGTCCTCTGAAAACATGAGCCAAAGCCCCAAAAACCTTGATCCTCTGAAAACATGAGCCAAAACCCCAAAATCCTAGGTCTCTGAAAACAGGAGCCAGGATCCAGAACCTTGGTCCTCTGAAAACATGAGCCAAGATCCAAAAATCCAAGGCCTCTGAAAACATGAGCCAGGATCCAGAACCTTTGGTCCTCTGAAAACATGAGCCAAAGCCCCAAAAACCCTTGGTCCTCTGAAAACATGAGCCAAAGCCCAAAAATCCTAGGTCTCTGAAAACATGAGCCAGGATCTAGAACCTTTGGTCCTCTGAAAACATGAGCCAAAACCCAAAAAACCTTAGTCCTCTGAAAACTTGAGCCAAGATCCAAAAATCCTAGGTCTCTGAAAACAGGAGCCAGGATCCAGAACCTTGGTCCTCTGAAAATATGAGCCAAGATCCAAAAATCCTAGGCCACTGTAAACATGATCAAGGATCCAGAATCTTTGGTCCTCTGAAAACATGAGCCAGGATCCAGAAACTTTGGTCCTCTGAAAACATGAGCCAAAGCATCAAAAACCCTTGGTCCTCTGAAAATGTGAGCCAAGATCCAAATATCCTAGGCCTCTGAAAACATGAGCCAGGATCCAGAACCTTTGGTCCTATGAAAACATGTGCCAAAGCCCAAAAAACCCTTGGTCCTCTGAAAACTTGAGCCAAGATCCAAAATACTTGGTCTCTGAAAACATGTGCCAGGATCCAGAACCTTTGGTCCTCTGAAAACATGAGCTAAAGCCCAAAAAACCCTTGGTCCTTAGAAAACATGAGCCAAGATTCAAAATCCTAGGCCTCTGAAAACATGAGCCAGGATCCAGAACCTTTGGTCCTCTGAAAACATGAGCCAAAACCCAAAAATCCTAGGTCTCTGAAAACATGAGCTAGGATCCAGAACCATTGGTCCTCTGAAAACATGAGCCATAGCCCAAAAAACCTTGGTCCTCTGAAAACATGAGCAAAGATCCAAAAATCCAAGGTCTCCGAAAACAGGAGCCAGGATCAAGAACCTTGGTCCTCTGAAAACATGAGCCAAGATCCAAAAGTCCTAGGCCTCTGAAAACATGAGCCAGGATCCAGAATCTTTTGTCCTCTGAAAACATGCGCCAAAGCCCAAAAAAACCCTTGGTCCTCTGAAAACATGAGCCAAGATCCAAAATCCTAGGCCTCTAAAAACATGAGCCAGGATCCCGAACCTTTGGTCCTCTAAAAACTTGAGCCAAAGCCCCAAAATCCTAGGTCTCTGAAAACATGAGTCAGGATCCAGAACCTTTGGTCCTTTGAAAACATGAGCCAAAGCCCAAAAAACCCTTGGTCCTCTAAAAACGTGAGCCAAGATCCAAAATCCTAGGCCTCTGAAAACATGAGCCAGGATCCAGAACCTTTGGTCCTCAGAAAACATGAGCCAAAGCCCCAAAAACCCTTGGTCCTCTGAAAATGTGAGCCAAGATCCAAAAATCCTAGGCCTCTGAAAACATGAGCCAAGATCCAGAACCTTTGGTCCTCTGAAAACATGAGCCAAAGCCCAAAAAACCCTTGGTCCTTTCAAAACATGAGCCAAGATCCAAAAATCCAAGGCCTCTGAAAACATGTGCCAGGATCCAGAACCTTTGGTCCTCTGAAAACATGAGCCAAAGCCCCAAAAACCCTTGGTCCTCTGAAAACATGAGGCAAGATCCAAAATCCTAGGCCTCTGAAAACATGAGCCAGGATCCAGTACCTTTGGTCCTCTGAAAACATGAGCCAAAATTCAAAATCCTTGGCCTCTGAAAACATGAGCCAGGATCCAGAATCTTTGGTCCTCTGAAAACATGAGCCAAAGCCCCAAAATCCTAGGTCTCTGAAAACATGAGCCAGGATCTAGAACCTTTGGTCCTCTGAAAACATGAGCCAAAGCCCCAAAAACCTTGGTCCTCTGAAAACTTGAGCCAAGATCCAAAAATCCTAGGTCTCTGAAAACAGGAGCCAGGATCCAGAACCTTGGTCCTCTGAAAACATGAGCCAAGATCCAAAAATCCTAGGCCTCTGAAAACATGAGCCAGGATCCAGAATCTTTGGTCCTCTGAAAACATGAGCCAAAGCCCAAAAAAACCCTTGGTCCTCTGAAAACATGAGCCAAGATCCAAAATCCTAGGCCTCTGAAAACATGAGACAGGATCCAGAACCCTTGGTCCTCTGAAAACAAGAGCCAAAGCCCCAAAACCGTTGGTCCTCTGTAAACATGAGCCAAGATCCAAAATCCTAGGCTTCTGAAAACATGAGCCAGGATCCAGAACCTTTGGTCCTCTAAAAACATGAGCCAAAGCCCCAAAATCCTAGGTCTCTGAAAAAATGAGTCAGGATCCAGAACCTTTGGTCCTCTGAAAACATGAGCCAAAGCCCAAAAAAACCCTTGGTCCTCTGAAAACATGAGCCAAGATCCAAAATCCTAGGCCTCTAAAAACATGAGCCAGGATCTCGAACCTTTGGTCCTCTAAAAACATGAGCCAAAGCCCCAAAATCCTACGTCTCTGAAAACATGAGTCAGGATCCAGAACCTTTGGTCCTTTGAAAACATGAGCCAAAGCCCAAAAAACCCTTGGTCCTCTGAAAACGTGAGCCAAGATCCAAAATCCTAGGCCTCTGAAAACATGAGCCAGGATCCAGAACCTTTGGTCCTCTGAAAACCTGAGCCAAAGCCCCAAAAACACTTGGTCCTCTGAAAATGTGAGCCAAGATCCAAAAATCCTAGGCCTCTGAAAACATGAGCCAGGATCCAGAACCCTTGGTCCTCTGAAAACATGAGCCAAAGCCCCAAAACCCTTGGTCCTCTGTAAACATGAGCCAAGATCCAAAATCCTAGGCTTCTGAAAACATGAGCCAGGATCCAGAACCTTTGGTCCTCTAAAAACATGAGCCAAAGCCCCAAAATCCTAGGTCTCTGAAAACATGAGTCAGGATCCAGAACCTTTGGTCCTCTGAAAACATGAGCCAAAGCCCAAAAAAACCCTTGGTCCTCTGAAAACATGAGCCAAGATCCAAAATCCTAGGCCTCTAAAAACATGAGCCAGGATCTCGAACCTTTGGTCCTCTAAAAACATGAGCCAAAGCCCCAAAATCCTAGGTCTCTGAAAACATGAGTCAGGATCCAGAACCTTTGGTCCTTTGAAAACATGAGCCAAAGCCCAAAAAACCCTTGGTCCTCTGAAAACGTGAGCCAAGATCCAAAATCCTAGGCCTCTGAAAACATGAGCCAGGATCCAGAACCTTTGGTCCTCTGAAAACATGAGCCAAAGCCCCAAAAACCCTTGGTCCTCTGAAAATGTGAGCCAAGATCCAAAAATCCTAGGCCTCTGAAAACATGAGCCAGGATCCAGAACCTTTGGTCCTTTGAAAACATGAGCCAAAGCCCAAAAAACCCTTGGTCCTCTGAAAACTTGAGCCAAGATTCAAAACCCTAGGCCTCTGAAAACATGAGCCAGGATCCAGAACCTTTGGTCCTCTGAAAACATGAGCCAAAACCCCAAAATCTTAGGTCTCTGAAAACATGAGCTAGGATCCAGAACCATTGGTCCTCTGAAAACATGAGCCAAAGCCCAAAAAACCTTGGTCCTCTGAAAACATGAGCAAAGATCCAAAAATCCAAGGTCTCAGAAAACAGGAGCCAGGATCAAGAACCTTGGTCCTCTGAAAACATGAGCCAAGATCCAAGAGTCCTAGGCATCTGAAAACATGAGCCAGGATCCAGAATCTTTGGTCCTCTGAAAACATGAGCCAAAGCCCAAAAAAACCCTTGGTCCTCCGAAAACATGAGCCAAGATCCAAAATCCTAGGCCTCTGAAAACATGAGCCAGGATCCAGAACCTTTGGTCCTCTGAAAACATAACCTAAAGCCCCAAAACCCATGGTCCTCTGAAAACATAAGCCAAGATCAAAAATCCTAGGCCTCTAAAAACATGAGCCAGGATCCAGAACCTTTGGTCCTCTAAAAACATGAGCCAAAGCCCCAAAATCCTAGATCTCTGAAAACGTGAGTCAGGATCCAGAACCTTTGGTCCTTTGAAAACATGAGCCAAAGCCCAAAAAACCCTTGGTCCTCTGAAAACATGAGACAAGATCCAAAATCCTAGGCCTCTGAAAACATGAGCCAGGATCTAGAACCTTTAGTCTTCTCAAAACATGAGCCAAAGCCCCAAAACCCTTGGTCCTCTGAAAACATGAGCCAAGATCCAAAATCCTAGGCCTTTGAAAACATGAGCCAGGATCCAGAACCTTTGGTCCTCTGAAAACATGAGCCAAAGCCCAAAAAACCCTTGGTCCTCTGAAAACATGAGCCAAGATCCAAAAATCCTAGGTCTCTGAAAACATGAGCCAGGATCCAGAATCTTTGGTCCTCTGAAAACATGAGCCAAAGCCCCAAAATCCTAGGTCTCTGAAAACATGAGCCAGGATCTAGAACCTTTGGTCCTCTGAAAACATGAGCCAAAGCCCAAAAAACCCTTGGTCCTTTGAAAACATGAGTCAAGATCCAAAATCCTAGGCCTTTGAAAACATGAGCCAGGATCTAGAACCTTTGGTCCTCTGAAAACATAAGCCAAAATTCAAAATCCTAGGCCTCTGAAAACATGAGCCAGGATCCAGAACCTTTGGTCCTCTGAAAACATGAGCCAAAGCCAAAAAAACCCTTGGTCCTTTCAAAACATGAGCCAAGATCCAAAAATCCAAGGCCTCTGAAAACATGAGCCAGGATCCAGAACCTTTGGTCCTCTGAAAACATGAGCCAAAGCCCCAAAAACCCTTGGTCCTCTGAAAACATGAGGCAAGATCCAAAATCCTAGGCCTCTGAAAACATGAGCCAGGATCCAGAACCTTTGGTCCTCTGAAAACATAAGCCAAAATTCAAAATCCTTGGCCTCTGAAAACATGAGCCAGGATCCAGAATCTTTGGTCCTCTGAAAACATAAGCTAAAGCCCCAAAATCCTAGGTCTCTGAAAACATGAGCCAGGATCTAGAACCTTTGGTCCTCTGAAAACATGAGCCAAAGCCCCAAAAACCTTGGTGCTCTGAAAACTTGAGCCAAGATCCAAAAATCCTAGGTCTCTGAAAACAGGAGCCAGGATCCAGAACCTTGGTCCTCTGAAAACATGAGCCAAGATCCAAAAATCCTAGGCCTCTGAAAACATGAGCCAGGATCCAGAATCTTTGGTCCTCTGAAAACATGAGCCAAAGCCCAAAAAAACCCTTGGTCCTCTGAAAACATGAGCCAAGATCCAAAATCCTAGGCCTCTGAAAACATGAGCCAGGATCCCGAACCCCTGGTGCTCTGAAAACATGAGCCAAAGCCCCAAAACCCTTGGTCCTCTGAAAACATGAGCCAAAGGCCCAAAACCCTTGGTCCTCTGTAAACATGAGCCAAGATCCAAAATCCTAGGCTTCTGAAAACATGAGCCAGGATCCAGAACCTTTGGTCCTCTAAAAACATGAGCCAAAGCCCCAAAATCCTAGGTCTCTGAAAACATGAGTCAGGATCCAGAACCTTTGGTCCTCTGAAAACATGAGCCAAAGCCCAAAAAACCCTTGGTCCTCTGAAAACATGAGCCAAGATCCAAAAATCCTAGGTCTCTGAAAACATGAGCCAGGATCCAGAATCTTTGGTCCTCTGAAAACATGAGCCAAAGCCCCAAAATCCTAAGTCTCTGAAAACATGAACCAGGATCCAGAACCTTTGGTCCTCTGAAAACATGAGCCAAAGCACAAAAAACCCTTGGTCCTTTGAAAACATGAGTCAAGATCCAAAATCCTAGGCCTCTGAAAACATGAGCCAGGATCCAGAACCTTTGGTCTTCTGAAAACATGAGCCAAAGCCCCAAAACCCTTGGTCCTCTTAAAACATGAGCCAAGATCCAAAATCTTAGGCCTTTGAAAACATGAGCCAGGATCCAGAACCTTTGGTCCTTTGAAAACATGAGCCAAAGCCCAAAAAACCCTTGGTCCTCTGAAAACATGAGCCAAGATCCAAAAATCCTAGGTCTCTGAAAACATGAGCCAGGATCCAGAATCTTTGGTCCTCTGAAAACATGAGCCAAAGCCCCAAAATCCTAAGTCTCTGAAAACATGAACCAGGATCCAGAACCTTTGGTCCTCTGAAAACATGAGCCAAAGCCCAAAAAACCCTTGGTCCTTTGAAAACATGAGTCAAGATCCAAAATCCTAGGCCTCTGAAAACATGAGCCAGGATCCAGAACTTTTGGTCCTCTTAAAACATGAGCCAAAGCCCTAAAACCCTTGGTTCTCTGAAAACATGAGCCAAGATCCAAAATCTTAGGCCTCTGAAAACATGAGCCAGGATCCAGAACCTTTGGTCCACTGAAAACATGAGCTAGGATCTAAAACCTTTCATCCTCTGAAAACATGAGACAAAGCCCAAAAATCCTTGTTCTTTTGAAACCATGAGCCAGGATCCGTCGTCCTCCAAGTAAGCATATCTTGTACTCACTCAAAAAAAAAAAAAAAAAAAAATTTTCATGCATGAACTACGTTTGGACCTGATCCCCCCCACCAAGAGGTACGTAGGCAATCTCCCTCAAGATTCGGTCCACATTTTGATCCATTACATGATCATCTGCATTTTTATCTACATGCATCATACATTCACCACGTTTAAATACTGATTGCAAAGTTAGGTGTCTCTTTCATACATTGACATTCGCTTTTCAAGCTTTGCCAATGAGGGGCATTCTGTTGGCACCCCTTTTTGCAACCTGCATTTAACCTCACATGGAGGGTAAAAGGGTAATTTTGCCTTGGGAATATGCATCTTGATTCTGGCCATTAGATCCTTAATCTCATTTCTCCAAAATGATCTTGATGTCGTAACGATCAAATCGATTGGTCATAAGTCCTAATCAGACCACCAGATTGAAAGTTATCATCAAATCAAGTTTTAATGGCTGAGATGCACTATCACAAATTGAGTCCGACTATATGTGATTATGAACAATTGATTTCAATTGGTTATAAGTGTAATCAATTTGAGATCAATGATTTGTCATAATTTTGATTGGTTAGGACTACATTTTATGGTGAGGTTGCATACATCTAATTAATTAGATAGTTAAACATTAATTATTCAATGAGTAATTTGTGTAATTATCTTTTAATTAGAGTAAATTTAGAACTAATTAAGTCTGAAATGGGAGTAACTGAAGCCATTTAATATTAATTGAGAGCTAATTTTGGACCTATTAATGTTAATTGTGTTGAAATCATTTTCAAACAAATGACCTCTGCTCACCATTTCATCCATATCTCTCAAAATATTTTGAATTTGTGAATGAGGTTAATTTTCCCAGAAGCTAGACATCCGGGGCTTCAATTTGAGCATAAGAATGAGACAATTCCGATCAGAATTGAGTTAGATATGATTTTTCAAAATTAGCTCTACAAGCTGTTACAGCAGTTGCGGGAAAACCGAATTTGGCTTGCTCCTCACTCCCACCAATCTTTCCATTTAATGCACCATATTTCGCCCAAGGCTAAAATAAGGACTAGGTTCATGATTCTTTGTCAACCATCATTAAATGGCCTTCCATTCATATTTTCTCCACCACTACTATATAAACCCCCCCTCTCATTCATTCCAAAGCACACAAAAAAACCCCCATCTCTTCTCCTCTCTTGAGTTCTAGTGAAGTAGAGTAGTCTTGTCATATCTTGGTCTTCCTGAGACTCAAGGTATTGAGTGAGACTCACTCTTCCTCTCCTAACTCTTCTTTTCCTCCACCCTTAGGACCTGCCTCAAGAGTCTCCTTCTCCACCATATGGATCTTGCATGAAGGTATAATCCATTTCCCTAATTGTTTTTTTTGTGTTTCCATGATGAGAATTTAGGATTAAGGCATGATAGTAACTATTTAAATCCTCTTGAATATGTTTGAATGTTCTTAATTGTTCTTATGTGTTATTCACATGTTCTTGGTTGTTCATCACATGTTCATGCATAAACACTTGTTTTGATCCTAAATCCATATCAAAAATAGGAAAAACATGTTTATTTCATGATTCTTTCAAATTCTTGAATCTAGGTTATCACCATCCACACACATTCACTAGAATTTATTTTTCAATCCAAATGCAATGTTTAATAAATTGAATTAGGATTTATCACATGCACACACATTAAATTCAACATGTAGATTGATTGACATATTGGGTGATATGATATGAATGTTGGTCACCATAGTCTAGAAGACCGGTTTCACCGGGCAAGGTGGGTGCCTAACACCTTCCCACCTTATAACCTAGCCTCCGAGCTTAGATCAAGGGTTAATAGATCAAATGCTTATCCATGTAATTTTCAATTTCTAGATTGTAACTAGGAAACAAAGCCATGTATTTTATCTTAGATTGTATCTAGGACCAAAGCCATGTAATTTTCCTATGATCAATGTAAATTAAATTTCAAATTAATAAAATGAGGAATTTTTCAATTATGGTTTTCTTGTTTTTCCAATAATTAAATAAGTGGCGACTCCATTGTAAAACCCCTAATTTAAGGGGGAAAATATAACTAGTCGAACCTCCATTTTGAGAGGCAATAACACGACTCCACCCATTCACGTGGGTTTGGCCCAACATCCTATAAAAACGGGCCGGGGGCGCGGTCTCTCACACCCATCATAGACGAGTCTGGAGTTAAACTTTTTCTAGTATCATCAGGTGGTATTTTGATCATTTTTAGGTTTAGGAGTATTTCGATCATTTTTTAGGTTTCGGGGGTATTTTGGTCCTTTTATTTTTTTATTTTATTTTTCATTTTTGTTTTTAGGGTTATTTTGGTCATTTTTAGGTTTAGGGGGTATTTTGGTAAATTTTTAGGTTTCTGGGGTATTTTGGTAATTTTTTGTTTAGGGGTATTTTGGTTTTTTTTTTTTAGGTTTAGAGGTATTTTGGTCATTTTTTAAGTTTAGGGGGGATATTTTGGTAATTTTCAGTGGTTTTGAGATATTTTAGAGTTAAGTTTGTAAAAATGATACTCGGATCATAATTGGATCTAATTGAGTACCCAGTTAAAACCTAATAAATATTAATATTAATTGGGTTTAATTGGGTTAATACCCATTTAATCTAATGAATAATTGAGTGGGTTTGATTCTCATTTAAGTGGGTGGATTTGGGTGGACAAATGGGTTTAGGTTGATGTTGTTACTCCTAGTTCAAATTGTAGTGGTGATTACAAGTTTTCACAACTTGAGGTGCAAAGTGAAAATAACCCATAGTTTAAGGTTTTTTTTTTTTTTTTTTTTTAATGTAATTAACCTTATATTCATTTTATATTTTTTCCACTTTAAGTTCTCTAGAATCTCTACCAAATCCCCACAATAAAAAAGAAAAGGAAAAACCCAAAAAGCCAAATCTTCTTTTGCCTCATTTTTCTACTCTTCCAAATCTCTTTTTTTCTCTATCTGTTCTTTTCTCCAATCTTTTTCTTCCTCCCCCACCAATGAAAGACACGGAAAGTGCGGTAAAAGGGCCCTTCCAACACGGCGTGAATTTATCAAAACGTAGTGGAAGACATTGACGCATAAACGATTGGTATGCTATCGTTTATACATTTTCTAGTCAAATGTGCAGTGAGTGGCTGGAATTTCAAGTCACATCTTAATTATGCAAAATTGATCTAGTGACTGCCAGCTAACGCAATAGTCCCCACTAGATTAGACTAAAATTACTAGGGTCTTCTATCACTTCTGTCAAAAAAAAATTATTAGGGTCTTCCATGTCCCACACGTTTGATCGTTCTAAGCATAGGTCCCACGTAGGGCCGGAAGGGCTTGTTTTAGAGCTAAAGTTCTTAATATTTGGGGTTTTGATTTCGAATTGCATTTCCATGATTTGCATTTTAGGTTCAATTTTTTTTTTTCCTGTTGGTTTGGTTATGGAGAGAGGTTGAGGAAAAACATGATTAACAAAAATTATTTTCTTAGTAACCAACCCCATCAACACTATTACTATTACAGCATCTTAACCTATAACGTCTTCAAGTTCTTCCTAAATTCACATGTTTTTTTTTCTTTAAATTAGTTTTAGTTATTGTTTGTTCACGATCATGTGTTTGAAATTTTTGTTGTTTGGTTGTTAAGAACATTTGGGATGAGAAGTTCAAATTAACATGTCTTCAAGCTTAGTAAAAGATATGTATATAGTCATGGATTTGAAATTTGGAATTTCAAAGAACCGAAAAATAAAAGGATTCAAAATTGTTGAAGTCAGACAAGAGTTAAATTGAGGTCAAATCGTGATTACATTATAATTCATTTAATAATTATTTAAAATATAAAGACATATATATTAAATTAGTAAAAATAGAAAATTTGACTAAAATAGTCCAAATAAATATGTATTTTCAACATTCATAAGACAAATTAAAAAATATTAAATCCTAAGCAAGCATAAATATATACTATTTAAATATTGAAAATTATGACAAAAATAATAATAATAATAACGCATTTGGTAAGAGATTTTTTTTAGGAGTATTTGAGTTACATTTCTTATTTTAGGATGTTTAATAAGTCAATAATGATAATATTTAATTAATTAAGTGAACACGTGACAAGTTCTTATTAGTGGAATATAGAGTGGAACCGAAAAAACGGAACTAAAGATTTGGACTCGTTTAAATACTAAATTTAAAAAACCATTCTTACAAATTTTTAATTTTTAAATAATATTATTCAATGGCATTTTTGTAAATATATTAAAAAGTGGGGGTGATTAGACAACACCTAACAATATCTCTCTCTTTCTCTCTCGCCTCTGGCTTCTCTCTATGCCTCAAACTCATCTCTCTCACGACACTGCTAGCCAAGATCTAAGCATTGGACAAGGAAGCGTTTCAGTCGTGGTATGTATGGTGTCCAGTTTACAATTTATTCCTCTTCTCTCATTTTTTTTAGGGGCTAAGGTTGAAATTTTTGTTGTTGTTGTTGTTGTTGTTGTTGCTCTGTTGTGGGTTGTAGTCTTGGTATCCATGGTGTCCAGTTTTGTGCTTGGTATCTATGGTGTCCAGTTTACAATTTATTCCTCTTTCACTTTTTTTTGTTTTTTTTAGGGGCTATGATTGAAATTTCTCTTCCTTTGTTGCTGTTGCTGTGTTGTGGGTTGTGTTAATTTGATCAGTTGTGTTAAGTTTGGAAGAGCAAAGAGGGAGATGGGATGAGCAGGGATGTTCTCTTGGACGAGGAGGAAGCAGAGGGAGCTGTAGTCTGACAATAAATAAATATTTATTTTACTGTTTATGTCGGTAAAATACCCACTTTTCAAACAACACACAACAATTACGTTTTATCATATTTTAAAATATTTTGTTTGCAATACGGTATCTAACACATTTTTTACATTATTAATACTTTAAATATGTATCTTCACAACACTTTTTAAATCACAATTTTTACATTATTTTGAACAACAATACTTAAAAACCATTACCAAATACAAGCCTGAGTTTCTCAATTATTAAAAGTATAAAGCAATATTCTGAATACTATTTCAATCCCCATTATAATTTGTTCATTGGAATGAAACATTTTTTGAAATGGAACATTTTGATACTGATCTATTTATTACAGTTATAAAAAAAAATGTTATCACTTATTTCTATTTTTAAGCCAAATGATATGAATTAAATTAATCAACTTAATATAGCTTTTTCAAAATTCATAACAAAATGATTAAATTCGGTTATTCAAAAGAAAAAAAAAATCAAATCTAGTTTTTGTATATAAACAAACATGTAGGAATATTTGTAAATTATGAAGCTTTCTAGGAAAGATTCACACAATAGGTGTATTTTACCGTGTAGGACAACATGGACAAATTATTTGCACAACTTCTAGCAACTTTTTGGATTGTTCTTGTAGTTGGCTTATGAAGCTACTCAAGTATGTTGGTTTTTACATGTACATGTAACCTAAAGTATGTTTAATGAAGTTTCACTTTCTATGTAATTGCTTAGAAGTCTCATTTGAAAATGGTCTGGCCATTTTAACTCTAATCTCTTGGCAAATATATCACCTCCCCAGTAAAGGCAATAAGGGTAGTTCAAGTCTTCTACATCATATATAGGAGTAATATAAAAAAAATGAAAACAAGTGCATTTTTAAAATGTTCATAAAAATAAAAAAAATAAAAAGGTGCATTTTAAAACTAACAGTCAAAGTCCTTGAATGAATGCAATTAATATGTACTTGCAAATATCTTCTCCAAAAAAATTGAAGAGCATTTCTTTCTTAGAACCCAAACAAAATCCAATACCCAAACCCAATAGCAAAAAAAAAAAGAAAGAAAAAAACCCCAAAAACCAAACCACCATATCTTTCTCTCCTCCACACCACTACCGTAGCTACCACCACACCAAACACCAAAACCACCACCGCACACCCACCAAAACCCATAACTCACACTAGACACAACCACGCCACCACCGCACCGCCATCACCAGATCACCCCACAACCCAGCAACAACCCATACCATAAAACCCACAACCCATGTGACCTATAACCCCCCATGCTACCTTAACTCATAGCCATGTCACCATCGCACCACCCTAAAACCTATCAGCAACCCACAAACCACATGACTCATAGCCCACAATGCCTCCACCACATGACCCATGTTGTCGCCACCACCTAACCCACTCCTCCATTACGCTACCACCACACGATCTGAGAGAGAGAGAGAGAGAGAGAGAGTAAAAAAAAAATTAAATTAAGTTTACAACCATGCTGCAAACACTCAATAAAAACATTCACAGTAGAGATGGTAAATGCTCCAAAAGCTATTTTTATCTCTCCACAACCAAAATGCATGCTTTTATCAATGGTTGTAACGCTAAAAAAATTTGGCAATTTGCTATAATAAACTGTTATCTCTAGTAGTTTGCTATAGAAACAAAGTTATTAAAAAAAAAAAAAAACCATTTTTTATTTGATTTCTCTATCTTCTTTCATTATTTTACATTCTCTCTCTCTCTCTCTCTCTCTCTCTCTCTCTCTCTCTCTGCTCTCTCTCTCCCTTTCTCTTCAATCTTTTTTCTTTTGGCTAGGATTATTCAAGCTCCAATTGCAACCGAAGAAAGCATCCTCCACAGATCTAACCACACCATTGGAGATACTTGCCGACAACGCAAGGTTCAATGGTTGGCACCCTCACATCATTTCGATCATTGGCCGGTATGGTGGGCAGTAACCATTTTAGAGTTCCTTCAACAACATTGCACCACCGATCTATCCAACCCACCATAAACCTGTATAGTTAATGGATTTGTTTTGTTAGGTTCTAAGTAATTAGGAACTAATGTATTAGAAATCTATTTTGTAATGTTGGCAAACCATGATCAAAACAAATGTTAGTCTTGTTTAGACTTGCTCAAAGTATAGGTCTTTTATGTAAATTTGGAATCGAGTTAACTGCAGAATTAAGTGTGCAATTCTAACTGGCTCGATCGATTGAGAATTAAACTCGATCGATTGAAAGTCGGGCAGAATGTTTTTTCTGCTGAATTTCCAACTCAGCCCTAAACCCATATGACGTGTTAGGTTTTATGTTTTGCCCTAGGTATAAAAGGGAAACCTTACCCACGTTTTTGAGGTTGCTTAACTTGTTTTGTGTGTGAATCTTTTGTAAGATCTAGAGGTGGTTGCCTTCACACATGCATAGGATTATCAAGAAAGAGATTATGTTGAGAACTTGATGATCTTTTCAGTTGCTACAATAAGAGCTTAAAGATACACAAGCGAGAGTGCTTGTAATTGCTGGGAATCCAAGAAAGAAGGATT
Organism: Quercus agrifolia; assembly: GCA_029955455.1. Lineage (NCBI taxonomy): Eukaryota > Viridiplantae > Streptophyta > Magnoliopsida > Fagales > Fagaceae > Quercus > Quercus agrifolia. The sequence continues at coordinate 24,537,440 of JARQAD010000002.1, read as the reverse complement.
TTGTGGTCTCGGAGCTGTCACGTGGTCGTGGTAGTAAGTTTTCTACACGATGTAGCAATAGGATGTTAGTGGTCTAAGTCGCTATTGTAAAACTTCGATTCTTTCATAATAGATTCAATTTTACCTTGAGGATAGTTAGGTTAAATCCTCCCCAAGTTTTTTACTGGTTTAGTTTTCTTGGGTCATCATATCTTTGTGTTCTTTATATTCCGCATTCTACATTGATATGATTATATGATTGTGTTAACTTAGATATGGAATTTGGACTAACTTGGCTTGTTAACTAGGTTAATCCAATTGTGTTTTAAGGGGTCTAAAAACTAACAATTGGTATCAGAGCGGGTAGCTCTCTTGTTGAAGATTTTTTGATCTCTGAACTGATCCTTGACCCCTGTTATTATGGAACACGGACACTCTCTTATTATTCCACCTCACTTTGATGGGAATAATTATGCTTATTAGAAAGTAAGGATGAAAGCATTCCTGAAATCAATTGATGAGAGAGTCTGGAACTTCGTTGAATACGGATGGGAGAAGCCCACTACTCCTGTTAGTGAGTGGCAAACTTCTTAAAAAGAAGCAGCCGCTTTTAATAGCAAAGCTATGAATGCTATTTATAATGCTGTTTCTATGGAGGAATTTAAGAGAATCTCTAATGTTGAGATTGCTCATACTGCTTGGAATATCCTCCAAACTGTGCATGAAGGCATAAAGGTAGTTAAAATAAATAAGTTGTAGCAATTAACATCTAGATTTGAGAGCATTAGGATGTCTGATGATGAATCATTTGATAAATTTTATGCTAAACTTAATGATATTGTTAATTTTGCATACAACTTGGGTGAAATCTATGATCAACCTAAAATTGTTAGGAAGATTCTTAGAGCTTTAACTGAAGATTTTAGACCCAGAGTGACTGTCATCACTAAAAGCAAGCATATGGACTCCATACCTGTTAATGAACTTGTAGGATCTCTTCAGTCCTATGAATTGGACCTACCTAAGACTAGCAAATCCAAATCAATAGCTCTTAAGTCTGTTGATGATGTTGATGTTGATGGATTTGATGATGAGCTCTCTGCTACAGAGATTGCTTACTTTGCTAAGAACTTTAGAAATTTTCTTAGGAATAATAATAGAAGGGCAAGAGGTAAGAACACTGCTGAACCTAGAAATTTTAGGAGGAATGATCTCACTAAGGTAAATAGCACTAAAAAACCTAAAGAAAAAGTAGGTCAACCTTCTAATAATTCAATGGGTCCTCAATGTTTTGGATGTCAAGGGTATGGTCATATGAAATCTGAATGTCCTACATACTTGAGGTCTAAGGGTAAGGCTATGGATGTAACCCTTAGTGATGATGAAGTTTCTGATGATGAGTCTGGTTGTGACGAGGATGGAAACTTTATTGCTTTCACTGCTACTGCTGTAGTCAATGAAAATGTGTCTGCTGAAGAGAACCCTTCTGATGGAGAACTCTCTAAGAATGCAGATCTTCAAGAACCCTACAATAAACTTTGCAAAATTGCTGCAAAAGATGCTATGAGTGTTGAATTAGGCTTAAAGAAAATTGCATCTCTTGAACTTGATAAGAAAAATTTGCTTGTGAATTTGTTTGATGCTACTGAACTTTTGAATAATGTGAAGATTGAGAACATGCTTTTGTTTGAAAAAGTTAAGAATTTAGAACATAAACTATTTGTTGCTAGAGAACAAACTAATAGGTCTGCTAGTTCCAAACTTGATTAGATGTTGAGTATTCAAAAGTCTCCTTCAGACAAAACTGGCTTAGGTTTTGTAGAAAGCATCAATGTGTCTGCACCTAATTCCACAAACTTTATTCCTTCATCTTCTTCTGAACCCCCTGTGAGTGAGGTTGTGAGTGAGGTTGTCAAACCTATAGAAGTTACACCTCCTAGGAAGATTAAGGTTGATCTGAAATAGTCCAAACCTAAGAAGTCTACCATTTCTAAGGACACGTCACATGATACGCCTGCATGGGTTTATCACTTTTGTGGAAAGTCTAGGCATATTCGTCCAAACTGTTACAAGCTACAAGTTGCTAAGCGAGCAAATAAACCAAAAGTACTTGTGCCTCAAGCACAAGATCCTATGGTACTTATTGGTGAATTAGTAAAGGCTGTAAACCTTTATTCCAATCCTGGAGTTGGTAATCATTCTCATGTGAATAAGAACTCCAATACTCAAGGTGTATCTAAAAAGTTTTGGATGCAAAAGGCTCAATCAAATTGAGTATTTCTGACATGGTCCTTGTGCTTCATTGCTCTACTATTTGTGACCATTTTTTTTTTTTTTTGCTTCTAGGATTTGCATTGCATAACATTCATGCATTTCATTCTAGGTTGTTTTTTTGTTTTCTTAAAAAAAAAAAAGAAAAAGAAAAAGAAAAAGGAAGCAAATTATGTTTTTGTATTATCTTCTTGGTTTTTGAAAACAAGCTTGATCAATTTATTTTCACGTAACATGTCTTTGTACCTTGTTTAGTTTGGATGAGCTTATTTATTGCACTTTACTAGTTGAAGCTTTGAAGTGAATGTTGTGTGAGAAAATGTTTATAGTCTTTGATCACTTTGTCTTGATCTTGAAGTCACATGTCTTTGACTGTCAAACTTAAACCTTTTGAGAAAGGCATAAATAACCATCTCACCATTATTTACTAGCCAATCATGAACATCTTAGTGCATATCGTAAGATTTTGTGCTCGAGAAAGTGTAGCACATACACAAAAAAGAATATAAGGTGTAGCCTCGGTTTAAATACTTAAAATTGGTGTGTACATTATTGGACTTAAAGTTAAATCCATCAAATAAAATTGGTGTGTACATTATCCCGGCTATTTTAATAAGTTTCTGCTCAATTCAAATTGATGTGTACAATATAAGGCAAATCAAGAAACTTACATGATTGCAAGCTTATGATCTAGGAGATGTGGGAGTTATATGATGTAACTCTTTAGGTGATAGTCTCTTTCAAATTCTAGGTGATGAATTTTGTAGACTTTGTGTTTGATTTCTATTCACATATCGCCTCATATATATCTCAAGCTTTTATTAGTTGCACACATTACATAAGTTACTCGCTGCTAAACTTTGTATATGTTATTGTGTGTGTCTTTGGTTTGACCAACCAAGTTTGAAAATTCCTTGAGTTTTATGCAAAACATATTTGATGCTTGAGAATTTAAGGAGAATGGATTGAAAATCTTAATTTTGGGAAAACTGAGTTCAAAACTTATGTTTTTGAAAAAATTTTCATCTCATACTCATGCATTTTATTCATAAAATTCAATACTTTGAGGAGTTTCTGCACAAAATTGCTTTGTTTTTCAAAAATTTGTTTTCTCCAGAATTTTGATCAATCGAATCTGTTTTTCAATAAATCGAAATTGCGATTAAAATCTTTGGTCAGCCTCTGTTTGTTTCGATCGATTCTGGATCAATTGAAGCATTTTTGATCGATTGAACCTAATTTTCGATCAATCGAAAATTATATAGAGAGTTTTTTAAAAACCTAATTCTCACATGTTCAAATTACTTTTCAAAAAGTTTTCAAACACACTCTCTCTCTCTCTTCGATTGGTCAAGGCTCAAATCAAAGTCTTTGTCGTTTTCCTTCAATTATTTTGCAAGGTTTTTCTCCTCTAAGGCCGGTAAGACTCTTTTACCCTTCCTTTTGCATTTATTTTCAAGCTTCATGCATTTTTCATGCATTTTTTGGGGAAATTTCGAACCTATAATTTTTGGGGTTTTTGATGATTCAAGCTTGTTTTCTTCAAATTGATCAATGGGTTTTTGTTCTAAGATGCTATATAACCATTCTTGATGGTTTAATTTGATCTATTTGGTGATTTGTGAGAAATTGAAAATTCTAGGGCTTGAATATACCCGAAATTGGGGATTTTGTTCAAATTGAGCTTAATTGATGAAATTGGTTTGTTGGGTTGATTGAGTTGATCATTCTAAAGCGTTTTCTAATTTGTGAAATGATCAATTGGTCAATTTATTACAAATTAAACAAGTGTTTTTTCAAATTTTGGGGTTTTTATTCTAAACTCTATGCTTAAGCCAATTTTGTGGTTCTAAACTCAAATTGAACTTATTCTTACTGCATTAGAGCATGCATCATGACATTATACTGTCCATGCATCATATAGATTGTTATTTCTATATTTTTTTTGTACTAACTTGCAGTTTGTCTTTGGTTTTTTTTTTTGTTGCTTTTTGGTTCTTTTTCTTGTGTCTTTGTCCTTACCCTAGCACCATGACTAGGAAGACTAGAGCCAATAGGAAAGCCTCCACTTCTTCTGAGCCTTCTTTTGAGAGTGATAGGTTTCCGAGTGTGCAAAACCAAGAGTTGTATGAGATGCTGAACATTAAAGAAAAATTTGGACTGAGAGAAAGGTTTTGTTAGATGAGCTTGATCCAGCCCTTAGGGCTAATTTTGAGCGTAGGGACTGGTTGCCACTGTTGGATATTAATCATCCATCCCCAACTGCCCTGATTAGAGAGTTCTACTCAAACCTCTCTATCCACGTCTATGATTCCAACACTCTAGTTAAGTGTTGGATACGAGCTGACAAGTACACCATTACTCCTAGAGTAATGGCCAATTCTCTTGGGGTACCGTTGGTCCAGCACCCTGTCTATCCCTATTCAGAGTCTCCACCCCTTGACGACATTATGTCGTACATCACTAGGTCTTCTATCCAGTAGGGTTCTGATCCTTGGATCACTACTGTTGAGTTCATTGAGATTCACTATCTTTTCTTTGGGATAACTTGTCATTCTTTGTGGCCTATCTCTCATCTGCACACCATTCCTTTGGAGCGTTGTGCATTTTTGTATGCTCTTGTTACTGATGCTCCTATCAGTTTTCCTCATCTGTTTCTTCGTTCTGTGAATAAGGTTTATAGGAGTTCTTCTACCGCTCATGCTCTTTTCCATCTGGTTTTCATTCATCGGATTTTGTTGTTTTTAGGTTTAGGAGACTTTCTTGCTTCTAAGCCTGTACACATAGTAGCTCCCATTGGTGCCACCTTTCTTAGGCAAAGGGCTGCTCATATGAGAGTTGGCTCTAAACATCCTAAGGATGAGCCTTCTGGTGTTGTACGCCCTCCTCCCACTTCTACAGGTGATACTTCAGCTGAGGTCTCTGTTAATCCTGCTGCTATTGTTCTGCCACCATCTACTTCAGATGATTTTGACATTCGTCGTACGTTGGAGACTATCATGACCATTTAGGCGGCTTATGGTCAGCTTTTGGTGGACTTGCTTGATGAAATTCGTGCTTTGCGAGCAGATCTGGAGCATTTTAGACAATCACCTTTGCCACCTCCTTTTGATGATGGATTCTATTTGCCCTTTGGCATTTCATCACAAAAAGGGGGAGTACATTTGGACATTTGTAGAGGATTTTTGTAGTTAGGGGGAGTTTTTGTATGTTGGAGCTATAGATTGTATCTAGGTGCCTCATTGTGTATTTTACCTTTTTTGGCTCTTGATGTATTTTTGTTGGGTTTTTCATGATAGGGGGAGATACATCATTTTGTATATGTTTCTTGTTTCACATTGCTTATTGATTTATATTTATGAGTTATTCATGATATATGTCTTTATTTTGTGTTTGAAATCAATAATTTATTTTTTGTTTACTTGTATTTTCCACAGATGCGTTTATGCATTTTTTAAGTGCTTCAGGAAATATACAGGTTGATTCAGTCGTGCTGCTATCTACATTTGTTGCTGTCTACACTTGTTTAGACTTGCTCAAAGTATAGGTCTTTTATGTAAAGTTGGAATCGAGTTAACTGCAAAATTGAGTGTGCAATTCTGACTGGCTCGATTGATCAAGAATTAGACTTAATCGATTGAAAGTCGGGCAAAATTCTTTTTTTGCAGAATTTCCAACTTAGCCCTAAGCTCATATGACGTGTAGGGTTTTATGTTTTGCCCTAGGTATAAAAGGGAAACCCTAACCACGTTTTTGAGGTTGCTCTACTTGCTGTGTGTGTGAATCTTTTGTAAGATCTAGAGGTGGTTACCTTCACACATGCTTAGGATTATCAAGAAGGAGATTATGTTGAGAGCTTGATGATCGTTTTAGTTGCTACAATAAGAGATTAAAGATACACAAACGTGAGTGCTTGTAATTGCTGGGAATCTAAGAAAAAAAGAGTCCGTGGTCTCGGAGCTGTCACGTGGCCGTGGTAGTAAGTTTTCTACACGATGTAGCAATAGGATATTAGTGGTCTAAGTTGCTATTTTAAAATTTCGATTCTTTCATAGTGGATTCAGTTTTACCTTGAGAATAGTTAGGTTAAATCCTCCTCAGGTTTTTTTACTGGTTTGGTTTTCATGGGTCATCATATCTTTGTATTCTTTATATTCCGCACTTTACATTGATATGATTATATGATTGTGTTAACCTAGATCTGAAATTTGGACTAAGTAATAACTTGGCTTGTTAACTAGGTTAATCCAATTGTGTTTTAAGGGGTCTAAAAACTAACACATTTCAATTAGCTCCAATCTCCAACCTCATCTTTGTCTTCCTCAAGCTTTAGTCATAGCTGTGGTTTGGATTTTTGAGACCAAGCTTTGATGTTCTCTCTTTGAGATCTCAGATCTAATGGATTTTTTAAATCAAAATTTGTTTTCAGATCTACTTTCTCTCTGGTTGTGTGGTGTTTTATGTTTAGTTCAAAAACCAATTAGAATTTGTTTTTACCGGTGGTGGTGGTGATTGGCAAATGGTGTGGGTAGCAGAGAAGAGAAAGATTGAGAAGAAAATGAGAAAGAGGAGAGATTAAAAATAGAGAAAGAATAATAAGATAATAAAAAAATTTAAATGAAATAGTAAAAAGAATAGAACCATTGATGTTGGGTGTATTATAAAGTATGATGTTAAAATAAATAAAATAGTTTTTTGAGTTGCTAAAAACTATTGTGAATGCTCTAAATAAGAATTCACTATAGCATGGTTGTTAATGTTTTTAAGAAAATGTAAGACCACAACTTTTGCCATAATATTCTCACATAGCAAGTCTTGAGTAGTGGGATAAAAGTGATGGGTCCACAATTCCATCACTTATGACTTGCCATGTGAGCAAATTGTGGAAAAAATTGTGGTCTTAAAATTACACAATTCTCTAAGTATACACCTGGGGTAACAAAGGTTTTTGATGTGTTTGGTTCTAAAATAGCAATTTGTCAACGCTAATATATATATATATATATATATATATATATATATATATATATTGATAGTCAAAACTAAGAGAAAATTCAATTAGATTTCAAATTATAATTTAATTAGATTTTAATTTTGAGCCACGTGTCTCATCTAATATAAACTTTTAAAATTTTGTGCCATGTGAGTTAATTCAATGTAAAAATTGGATTTTAATTAGAGTTGAATTTTGCGCCATGTGTCCTATTTAATTTAAGTTTTTTAATTTCTATGACAAGTGAGTTAATTAAATGTAGAAAACAAGGAGTCCAATATAAATAAACTATAAAAAAAACCTAACCATATATCTAACTCTAAATATAAAATTAGAGGAAAAGAAAGTTTGAATGATTTAATATTTATGAGCCATTTTTTTGTATAACTAAAAATAATTCAAATTTATAATTTATTTATGTAATATACTATGACTATGTATGGTCCATTACTAATTAGGTAATATATATCTATATATATATTAAACCAAAACTTAGGGAAAATTCAAATAGAATCAAAATTGGATTTTGCTTTTGTTAGCTTTCCATAAAAATTAAATTGTTAAAATTTTTTCTGTTATGTTTTTTCTAAACTAATGAGCATATTTTTTACACTGTTTCTATTCAGATACTTTTTATGTGAAGATCTTGAATCTAAAAAAATTGTAATTGAGCTAAATGATCCCATGCACTTATCCCCAATCAATTTAGGAGATATTATTTAACTAATCTATTATTTTTATTTTGTATTGTATTTATTAGAATTTCATGTAAAATGATTGTGAATTGATATTGTATATGCAGTATCCAATAGTGATTTTTAGAATTATATACATAATAGCAATGTAATAAGAAACTTGGGGCAACTAATGTCATGAAAATTGCAAAAAAAAAAAAAAAAAAAAAAAAAAAAAAAAAAAAAAAACTATTTTAGTACCTTTAAATGTCCTGATCAAACTAATGTCTTATATATTTAATAACCTAGGCTAACATTAATAGCACCACTTCAATTTATCATTCCTATGCATAAGGTTAGATACTAGTGCTCAACTAAAGATATAGCCCATGCACATGAAGCTGCTTTGTTAAAATAACAATAACATTAGAACATTAGCTAGTGGCAACACTAACACATACCATTGACAAAACAAAAAGAGAAATTTTATTATCAAAACAAAAAAATTTACAATGACATTCAAACAACAAAAAGATCAATCCCCTCAAACACAAATCATTTACAAATACAGAAACTAACCTACAAACGTCCACAAATACCACCAACCTTCTAATAAGCCAAAAAAATTACAATTCCAAATTAAAATTCCTATTCCAAACCACACAACACAAGTACATCGCTATTAAATAATTCCTATTCCTATTCAAAACAGACTCAGCTATTAAATAATTCTTTGAAAAAAAAAAAACTAAGGAAATAATCTTGATTAAAAGAGAAAAATTTGGTCTGCATCTTCTTTGACGATTCTTCGTCAATGTCTTCATTTTCATTAGGTGTTGCTCACTTCCTTCTCTACGTATCTGAATTTGGTGGTTGTGGAGAAGAAGAAAGAAAGCTAATTTGAAGTTTTGAGAGAGAAAGACTTCTCTGAATTTTCAATCTTAGAAAGAGGAAGCTAATAGAATAGGAAAAGATGGATTTGAGATTTTAGAATTCAAATTTATTTCAAGTTTTGATTTGGCTGTTTAACTTTATTAGTGTTTCTGGTTTTTTATTTTTATTTTTATTTTTTTTATTTTTTTTAACAAGAGTTAAATTTGTGTGGTTATTTCTAACATGAACAAATGGCATTTAATCATTGGTTGGACTACTAGTTTGCGTGGCACGTGCAAGGCAAATGCTGCCCCTAAAGTGAGAAATTTAAGATAGTGAAACAGTGATTTTTGGTTCACAAAAATTGACTAAACCAAAAAAAAGTTTAGAGACATAATAAAATATCATAATATTTTTACAATAATTTTATTTTTAGTTGCAATGGTTTTCGGTCTTATAGTTTATGATTTGATGTTAACCTATAAGAAACTTATATCTTAGTAGTAGTTGTAAAAAATATTGTGACAATAACAAAATGTCATAACATTTTCACAATATCTTTATTTTCAGTTGTGGTGGGTCCCTATGTATATATATATATATTTTAAAAAATTTTATTTTGACCTATAAAGTGCTTACACCTCAACAATTATGAAAATATTGTTACAACAACAAAATGTCACATTTTCACAATACCTTTCTTTGAAGTTGTGGTAGGTTCTAGTATAATATTTTATTATTTTATTTTGATTTATAAGAAACTGATAGCTCAACAATTGTGAAAATATTATGACAATAACAAAATCACCATCCACTCTCTTTAAAGAAATAATAAAAATTGAAATTCACAACAACAATGCCGATGTATATTTGAATAAGTACTATAACTAAAATGCATTTTGCACAATAAATGCATAAGTTGATGTGGGTGACTTTTGGGGTTAATGGAAAAATTGGCTCTTATACCATTTTACATGAACTGATACGAATGTTCTAAGAGAGTTAAGTTTTTCACAAGTTTCTTATACCTAATTGTTAAAATACTTTGATAACAACAAAATGTCACATTTTCACAATACATTTATTTTAAGTTGAGCACATCCTAGTATGATATTGTGACAACACCAAAATGTCATAATTTTTTTACAGGAATTTTATTTTTAAGTTATAGTTGGTCTTAATATGATAGTTTATTATTTTATTTTATTTTATTTTGATCTATAAAGAATTGACACCTTAAAAATTATAAAAATATTGTGACAATTTATTTATGTAGTATAATACTCCTCAATCAAAACACTGTGTCATTGCAATAAATATTTAAAAAAATAAAAACGAAACCCCAACTTAAAGGAAACTGGTATAAATGGTTATTTGTAGCATTATGCATATTTTGGTGTTTAAAGGAAAAAAAGAGGCCAGCTGTGGTGAAATTGTGAGTCTTTTGCTCACCAAATTTACTCGGCCAAAAACACTATAGGCATGGTGTAGGTTCCGTTTAGATACAACTTATTTTGCTAAAAACTAAAAACGTTGTACCAAAATAACTTTTAAATGTATGAATAGTGTCGTGAGACTCATTTTTTATATTTTTTTCTAAATAAAATGGTTATGGGTCCCATGAACAGTGCATGAACAATACGTAAACAGTGTGTGAACAATGCACTTTGCCCCCTAAAGTTGAAACGTGAAAGAAAAAAAAAAAAAAAAAAGGGCATGAAATGCTAAAAACACAGACGCCGGAGAAAAACGCTGAACCCAACCGCTCACATAGTATATTATGTTTTGTTGGATTGGGATCCGGTTCAATTGCTAAATACACTTGCACAGTGCAATTCATTCAACTCCTTCATAATTTTTTTTACTTTTTCTTACCTTTTTTACCTTTATTTTTTTTCATTTTTTATACTTAATGGTTGAGATTTAAAGTTGCAAAAGCAACTTTAAATCTCAACCATCCATGGCAATTACATCAGGTCCAATCAATCCATGTTTTTGTTTTGGTTTATCACTGAAAACAGTGAAAAGGAGACTCTTGCTTTTTCGCAACAAAACGCAACGTTTGGACTCACAAAAAGAGACAGGGTATTAGACTAAACTAAACCAAAATACCGTAGGTCCGTAGCGAAAGCATTGTAGAAAGTGTCTTTGACACTTTTTATGTCGTCAGTAGATTAGTAGAAGTAGACGTGGGAGGCAACGTCATCTGTAGTAGTTGCAGGTCCTAATAATTTCGAGTTGTGCAGTGACTAAAAAAATAGCATAACTTTATTCCACAATTTGTCACACGGTTAATTGTGACCAGTAAAAGAGTATCTGTAGGTGATATAGAGACACACTAATTACAAATCTCCACGTAGCGAGTTTGTGCCGTTTTCAGTGGTCTTTCAATAATTTCATTTTTCTATGCCCCCACTCACCCGCTACATGCATTTGACATTTCTAACACTGCTTTCACCCTTCTTTTTATTTCCAAATCTTATTATAACTTATAAGAAGCCATTCCATCTAAGTTTCAGAGTACCAAGACTTGTAGCTTGAATTGCTGCCTCTACTAAAACTTCCTGAACTGCATCGAAAACCTGCTGCACTACTATTTCCACCAGTGAACATGGTAAGTCCTTCCAGATTTTTGGATTCATAAGGCACTCCTTTTTGTTTTCTTTCTCCTAGTTTCAGGAATCTTGATAATTAATTCCCAAGGCCTTCCAATTCTTTGGTTTGCTGGACAGTGATCCATAACCTGCCTATTGGTAACAATTTCATATGATATAGCTCTTAAGCACCATAAGAGCATTCGGTGGTTTTTCCCTTGGGTTTTCATATGGGTTTTTCCTTGTGTTTGGTTTGGTTTTAGTTTGATTTTGGTTAGGGACGGGTTTTCCGGTGGTGGTTAGGTTGTACTCTACTTCTTATTCTTCTTCTTCTTCTGGTGGCCTGCTATGAAATGAGTTTTGGTGGTGGTGGTTAGGTGGTACTCCTTCCTCTTCTTCTTCTGGTGGCCTGCTATGAAATGAGTTGTGGTGGTGGTGGTGGTGGTTGGGTGGTGCTGGGATGGGTTTTCCGGTGTTGGGGTCGGTAGTTAGGAGGTTTCCTTCTTCTTTTGGGAGGCTGCTGTGAAAGACGAACCGGAACTTTGAGTTAAGGGTGGCTTTCAAACTCTTTGTTTGCTCTTTCTTTTTTCTTTTCTTTTTTTTTTTTTGGACAAGAGCAAAATTGTTTTTGTTTAGAATTTTTTAAAGGCAGACTTGTTTATTTAGGATAAAATTAGTTAATTTAGTTTAATTATTTTTAATTTTACTCTTGGTAATTTTAGTTGTTGAGCTATAATTATTTTTAGTTTTACTTTTAGTAATTTTAGTTGTTGAGCTATAATTATTTGAATTTGTAAATTTTGTTTTAGATTTTAGACCTATAAATTTTTTTATGGCCACTAAAATGAGAAAAATGTTTGTGTTGCAAGTTTTTATTTTTTTAATAAGTTAATGATGTAATAAGTGGTTATTGGTAAATAAAAAAATGATGTGAATAGTAGTCTCAAATGTGAACCAATAAGAATTTGCAACGAAAATAATTTGTAAAAAATTTGTAAATATAGTATTATTCTTAAAATAATCAATGATATTGTTTAAAGAAAAAAAAAAAAAATTTATAGAATAAGATTGTTAAAATTAGTAAATAATAATAATAATAATTAAAAAAAATTAGGACATTGCCCCTAGTCCAGTAGCTCCGTCCAGCGGCCGTACTGGGTTGGTGTTTTTCTTCTTTCTTTTGGGTTGCTGTAGAGGATGGGAAGAGATAGTCAACAGTTGCGAGGGAAAAAAAAAAAAAAAAAGATAAAAAAGAAGAAGAATAAACTAATGCTATGTGCAGCTACTGTGTAAATTAAATAGCAATTGTGTATATATGCGCACTTATAAACCCATTGATATGGGGAGTTTTGAAGCAAAATTGTGTAAATTTTACCATTTTTCTATTCTTTTTATTTGAATGATTGCTTTTTCTATTTTGGAAGAACTAATGTGAGTGTTACAAATTAAGAAGTTATATAAGGATATAACTTCTTAATTTGTTGAAGTTTTAATGAGTTATTGGTTTTTTTTTTTTTTTTTTTTTTTGATAGAAACGATCATTGGTTGGATTATGGATAGACAAAATTTCATCTTGGTATGACCAATCTAACAAATGATGTTTTTACATAAATTATATTACTATACATCAAAAAAAGCAATGTTATTAATATTTTTAGATTTTCAAAAAAAATACATAAATTATATTAACCTCAAAAACAACCATCGTTAAACTTTCAGAAAATAGGTAAACTATTTTATTCTTATATTCTTCTCCTATAATTTACTCCTCTATAAATTAGACTCATGTTAGATTTTTTGTTCACATCAACTTCTTCAATGTGAAGTGTATATATACTAAATAATTCATAATAATTACCCACCATATAGCTTCTTCTTTTTTCCTCTATTTTTCTCTTTTTCTATCTACAACCTTGCAAGTATGTATTGTTTTGTCTTTTGTTTAACCTAATTTTATTAAGTTTTATCCGATTTATATGGTTATGGTTTGAGAATCAATCATTAAATATATTTAGACATGATTTTTTTATTTATTATGGTTTAAGAATCAATAATTAAATATGCTTATACATGATTATTTTATTATTTTGTATATCGTATATGAATTAAACGTTTATAACGTGGGTTCTTATGGTGATATGTTGTTACACATTTATGTTTAATATGATTTGTGGGGACCAGTTATCTCTGGAGTACTGTTGAGGCTGTATGGAATGGGCCTATGGCCCAATGACCTAATCCTAGGAGGCTAACATGTCCAAGGACGGTCAATTGAGGTGGTAATGGAAATAGCGCTGAAGGAAGGACTGAAAATCATTTATGGTAATTCTAAATCTATCCGAGTTGAAAAGTCACTTCGGAGGCATTTATCCGAGGTGGTTTAAAACCATCCTATACTCCTGAATGCTACTTAAAAGTGGCCACATGACAGAAAGTCAAACGTTAGATAAGCGATAATGGAGGAGGATAATAAATATCTGTGGGAATTGTTACCTTCACTTTAAATGCTTCCCAGCTAACTCTCTGGCCGCATTAATGTGGAGGTGATACCTGAACAGTGAATAAGTAGCCTTATAGCTGGTGGTAGAAAGTTCAGGGAGGTGTGGGATGAGACAGGGAGAAACTCCCAGAACCAACTTCACACGTGTACGGTAGGGATGATACTAAAATCATAGTATATAACATGAGAAAGTGGCCAAGGAAAAAGGATCGAAAAAACCTAGAGCGAAAAAGATTAAGAAACCTATCACTAAAAGAAGAACTCTGAACTTGTGATTAAATTACTTAGGCTATGCCGATGACGATTTTTATATCTCATACGCTTAATTTCTCTTCCAAACCACCCATGATCATTACTTCCTTTTTATAATCAGGCTAGTTCTTTTTCCCACGCTCTACAAATTCATTGTTTGGGTTTGTTGGGCCATAACCCAATCCTGTTTAGGGTTCAAACCAAAACTGGTCCTTACAATTGGCGTCGTCTATGGGAAGAACTTGATCTGATCTGAGGAGATTTCGGTTTAACGTTGGTGATGGAAGAGTTAGGTTCGCACCAACCAACGATTGGCCCACATCAAGATGATGCTAATCTGCACCAAGCAGAATCGGGCGGCTCTCAACATAACAATTTAGTTGCAAATCCTCAGTAAAAGGGAGGCCAAGAGGGAAGTATGCATACAACGCATACTAGCAAGAGTCAGTCACGAGGGAAAAGCCATGTTTCCCATGCAAAGAGTGAAAGGGACATGCAACGTGAAATTGACGAATTGAAGAAAAAGTTGCGTCACATACGGCGAAGGCACTCATCACCTGATTCCGAGCTGTCCTCCGAGGATACAAATGATGCTACATATAGGCGAAGATCCAGAACTCCACCCAGTGAGACTTTCTCTAGCGACAAGGAGTATCGCCATAAGCGTAAGAATAAGAGCCCAACCCATAAAGGCCTTGGGAACAATGCCATGAACGAAGCGCTGAGTCAAGTTGATAGGTCTCCCTTCACACGAAGCATAGAGGGTGCGAGTCTTCCTCGGCGATTTCATACCCCCACCTTCTCCCTTTATAATGGCCGAACGGATCCAGTGGAACACGTCAGTTATTTTAGCTAGAAAATGGCCGTTCATTTTAAGGATGAGGCCTTGATGTGTAAGATCTTTCCATCTAGCCTAGGTCCGATGGCAATAAGGTGGTTCAATGGTTTGAAGGCAAACTCCATTGATTCCTTTCAGAAGCTTACCCAGTCTTTTAATGCTCGCTTTATCACATGTATCAGCGTTCTACTATCTTTAGGATCTTTGCTATCTATGTCCATGCAAGAGGGGGAAACTCTGAAGGCTTATTCAGACAAATATTGTGAGATGTTTAACGAGATAGATGGGAGCTACCATGATGTGGCTATTAGTACTTTTAAGGCCGGTCTACCAACCGAGCATGATTTGAGAAAATCTCTCGCTAGCAAGCCTGTTACCAGTGTACGTTTGCTGATGGATAGGATTGATAAATATAGGAGAATCGAGGAGGATCAGTTACAAGGAAAAGGAAAGGCGAAGGTGATCCCTCAGGAGAGGAGGGATTCCAGGTCGGATTGGATTCAGAATAATCAACCTCGGAGAGACTTTGCAGGGCAATTCGAATCAACCAACACTCAAGCAATTAACGCTGTGTTTCGAGAACCAGTGCAACAGGTTTTGGAGAAGGTTAAGAACGAACCGTTCTTCAGATGGCCGGATAAGATGGCGGGAGATCCTGTGAATCGTAACCAAAACCTTTACTGCCAATATCATCAGGATCATGGACACACTACTGAGGATTGCAGAAATCTGTGGGATCATTTGGAGCAATTAGTCCGAGAGGGAAAGTTAAAGCATTTCTTGCATCACTCCAGTGGCCGAGGAGGCCAAACGAATTCGGCGTTTCGGGCAAATGCTGCTCTGAAACCTCCTCTGAGCACCATAAACGTCATATTCGCTGCCCCAGGGAGAACCGAATCCTGTCCCTCCAGGATAATGTCAGTATCTTGTTGCTCAAGGGAAGATTCCGATCCAATGCCGAAGATAGTTAAGATGAATCTCCCATTGGTGTTAAGCTTTTTAGATGCAGACAAACTGGGAACCATACAACCATACGATGATGTCTTGGTAGTCATGCTTAGAATTGGTGGGTACGATGTGAAAAGGGTTATGATTGATCAGGGCAGTGCAGCTGAGATTATGTATCCTGACCTCTATAAGGGGCTAGGTTTAAAACCTGAGAATCTAACAACCTATAGTTCTCCTTTGGTGAGTTTCGAAGGTAAAATGGTTGTTCCTAAGGGGCATATTAGATTACCTGTGCAGGTTGGTACAGACGTGGTTGAAGTGAACTTTATTGTGGTAGATGCTTTCTTTCCTTACACAGCCATTATGGGCAGACCTTGGCTCCACACCTTGGGCGCTGTTTCCTTCACTCTTCATCAGAAGGTGAAATATCCCTCTGGGGACCAAGTGCTTGAGATAGTAGGAAGCTAATCTGTGGCTAGGCAGTGCTTGGTAGTAGCTATTCAGCACAAGCTTGAGGTTGACACCTCGGTCACTGCTAAAAACGACTCATAGCAGCTAAAAACTCCGGCATCTCTCTTTGGTGAACTAGCCGATGAAGTGAAATGTGAAGATCTAGAAAAGGTGGTCATTGGGGATGATCCGGAGAAATTTTTTCAGGTTGGAGCTTGGGATGCCCCTACTGGAGAAGAAGCAGTTAGTCGATTTTCTAAGGAGAAATATAGATGTGTTTTCATGGGAC
Organism: Quercus agrifolia; assembly: GCA_029955455.1. Classification (NCBI taxonomy): domain Eukaryota; kingdom Viridiplantae; phylum Streptophyta; class Magnoliopsida; order Fagales; family Fagaceae; genus Quercus; species Quercus agrifolia. The sequence continues at coordinate 24,520,779 of JARQAD010000002.1, read as the reverse complement.
GCCTATGAAGCCCCAGGGATAGATCCAAGTTTCATTTGTCATCATCTGAATGTCAATCCATCCATCATTCTGAAAAGACAACCACCTTGGCGTCCGTCCAAGGAACATGTAGAGGCTGTCAAGAATGAGGTAACAAAATTCAAGCAAGCAGGGGCTATCAAAGAGGTGTTTTTTCCTCAGTGGTTGGCCAATATAGTAGTGGTGAAAAAGAAGACAGGAAAGTGGCACATGTGTGTAGATTTTACAAATCTTAACAAGGTTTGCCCTAAAGACCCTTTCTCTATGCCTCGGATAGATCAATTGGTGAATGCGACGGTAGGTAATATTCGGATGAGCTTTTTGAATGCCTTTCAAGGATACCACCAGATACCCCTGGCATTAGATGATTAGGAGAAGACAGTTTTTGTTACTCCTATAGGAAACTATCATTACAAGGTGATGCCCTTTGGCTTGAAAAATGCAGGGTCAACTTATCAACAGATGATGACCAAAATGTTTGAACCACAGTTGGGAAAAAACGTCGAAGTCTATATTGATGACATGGTTGTAAAGAGCAAGTTGGTGTCCGAGCATATAGGGGATCTCCGAGCATTTTCGAAATCCTGAGGGAGCATAAGCTGCGTCTGAATGCGTCCAAGTGTTCTTTTGGGTTGGGCTCAGAAAATTTTTTGGGGTATATGGTGAGTCACAGGGGAATTCAGGTGAATCCAGACCAAATTAAAGCTATTAATAACTTGAAACCACCTCGGAATCCCAAAGAAGTACAAAAACTTACTGGGATGATGGCTGCTTTGAATCAGTTCATATCTAGGTCAGCAGACAAGTGCAGACCTTTCTTCCTTTTGTTGCATAAATGGAAAGAATTTAAGTGGTCCGAGGAGTGTGTCGTGGCATTCCAGCAACTTAAACAATATCTATCTCGCCCACCCATTATGTCCAGTCCTGTGGTGGATGAAGTCCTTTTTGCCTATATTGCAGTAGCCTTCTATGCCATAAGTTTTGTGTTGATTTAGGTGGACAGTGGCATACAACGACTAGTTTATTATGTGAGCAAGTTGTTTAATGAAGCCGAGGTGCGTTACTTGCCGTTGGAGAAGGCTATATTGGCAATGGTGCATGCTACAAGGAAACTTCTCCATTACTTCCAAGCACATATCGTGGTCGTTCTCACCCAACTTCCACTTAAGTCGATTCTCAGGAGTGCAGATTATACTGGAAGGGTTGCCAAATGGGGCACAATGCTAGGGGCTTTTGATATAAAATACATGCCTCATACCTCTATAAAGGGACAGGTTCTCCTTGATCTGGTGGCTGAATTTGTTGAATGTCCTGAGGAAATGAATATGGAAAATCATGACATGGATGAAAAGTCAGTTGGCGTAATCTCTGTCCAATGTCCCACGCCTTGGGAAGTGTATGTGGACGAGGCAGCCAACCAGCGAGGATCAAGGGTGGGGCTAGTTCTAGTATCACCTGAAAAGATTACCATTGAAAAATCGTTGAGGTTGGGTTTCTCGGTTACGAATAATGAAGCAGAGTATGAAGCTCTGTTGATGGGAATGATGATGGTCCAGAAGATGGGTGGAAAAATGGTGAAGGTTTATTCAGATTCGAAATTGGTGATAGGCCAAGTAAGAGGAGATTTGGAAGCACGAAATCTAAGAATGCAGGAGTACTTGAGCCAAGTCAGGAGTATACAAACAAAATTTGAAGTCTTTGACGTGTCGCATGTTCCTAGGGGTGGGAATACCCATGCAAACTCTTTGGTTACCCTCACCACGTCCTCGGCGCAGGATTTTCCCAGAGTAATACTTGTTGAAGATCAATGAGATCAATCTAGGTTCGAGTTGGATGGATCCCATATCACTGTATCTTGAAAGAGATATATTGCCTGAAGACAAGTCCGAAGCAGAAAAAGTATGAAGAAAAGCTCATCGGTTTTGGCTGTCCGAGGATAGAAAGTTATACAAGCGTTGTTTCTCTGGCCCTTATTTGCTTTGTGTACACCCCGAGACATCAGAATCACTCTTGGAAAAGCTACATGAAGGAGTTTATGGGAGTCACATAGGGGGAAGATCCCTATCTCATAGAGCTATTACTCAGGGATACTAGTGGCCAAGCATGCAAAAGGAGACACAGGAATATGTTAAGAAGTGTGATCAATGTCAAAGATTCGTGCCGAATATTCACCAGCCTAGAAGAGTTCTCAATCCCCATTCTAGCCCTTGGCCGTTTGCTCAATGGGTTTTGGACATTGTGGCACCTTTCCCTAAAGCAGTAGGAAATAAAAAATACCTGCTAGTCTGTACGGATTATTTTACCAAGTGGGTCGAAGCTGAGCCTCTAGCTAACATCAAAGATGTAGATGTCAAAAGGTTCATCTGGAATAACATAGTTACTCGATTCGGGGTTCCCTATGCACTCATCTTGGATAATGGTCTTCAATTTGATAGCAAAACCTTCAGGAAATACTGTTCTGATTTGGGTATAAAGAATAGATATTCCACTCCGGCCTACCCGCAAGGAAATGAGTAGGCTGAAGCTATTAACAAGGTCATAGTGAACGAACTTAAAAAGAGATTGGATGACGCAAAGGGAAAGTGGATAGAGGAGCTACCACATGTCCTTTGGACATATCGAACAACGCCTCGAAAATCAACAGGAAAGACCCCTTTCTCTATGGCGTATGGGGCTGAGGCTGTAATCCCATTGGAGAATGATTTTCCAACGATGAGAACTAGCACGTTCACCTCGGATGGTAATGATGAGCTACTGAAGAAGAGTTTGGATTTGGTTGAAGAACGGAGAGAAAATACAATGGTGTAGCTGGCCTATTACCAACACAAGCTTAAGCAAGGCTATGATATGAATGTAAAGCTATGGCCATTGGCCCTAGGGGACTTGGTATTAAGAAAGGTCTTGGGAAATACTAAAAACCCCGATTGGGGAAAATTGTGGCCTAATTGGAAGGGACCATATCGCATCACATCAGTGGCAGGAATAGGTGCGTATTAGTTGGAGGATTTAGATGAAAAAATTATACTACATCCTTGGAATGTAAACAATCTAAAAAGGTACTACTATTAATAAGATCAATTGTTTTTTTATTCCTTTCTAATTTATTCCAAGTGTGTATCATGAATCATGTGACATCTTTTGAAATATTAAATAGAAACTAAGTTATGTCAGGTCTTCAGATCACAAACTTAGTGGAAATTAATATCCCTTGACATCTATTGAAATATTAAATAGAAACTAAGTTATGTCAGGTCCTCAGATCACAAATTTAGTGGAAATTAATGTCCTTTGACATCTATTGAAATATTGAACAGAAACTAAGTTATGTCAGGTCCTCAGATCACAAACTTAGTGGAAATTAATATCCCTTGACATTAAACAGAAACTAAGTTATGTCAGGTCCTCGGATCACAAACTTAGTGGAAATTAATATCCCTTGACATCTTTTGAAATATTAAACAGAAACTAAGTTATGTCAAGTCATCGAATCACAAACTTAGTGGAAATTAATATCCCTTGACATCTATTGAAATATTGAACAGAAACTAAGTTATGTCAGGTCCTCGGATCACAAATTTAGTGGAAATTAATATCCTTTGACATCTATTGAAATATTGAACAGAAACTAAGTTATGTTAGGTCCTCAGATCACAAACTTAGTGGAAATTAATATCCCTTGACATCTTTTGAAATATTAAACAGAAACTAAGTTATGTCAGGTCCTCGGATCACAAACTTAGTGGAAATTAATATCCCTTGACATCTTTTGAAATATTAAACAGAAACTAAGTTATGTCAGGTCATCGAATCACAAACTTAGTGGAAATTAATATCCCTTGACATCTATTGAAATATTGAACAGAAACTAAGTTATGTCAGGTCATCGGATCACAAACTTAGTGTAAAATAATATCCCTTGACATCTATTGAAATATTAAACAGAAACTAAGTTATGTCAAGTCCTCGAACCACAAACTTAGTGGAGATGAATATCCGTTAATATTTATTGAAACATCAAATAGAGGCTAAGTTATATTAGGATCCATAGACCACAAACCTTTAAAAAAAAAAAATGTGTTACTCTTTGAACTAGGTTATGATGATCCAGCTGATAAGTCATACTAAACCTCATTAATATCACCTAGAAATGCTTCAAGGTTTTCATGTCTTGCCTGTTACTTGAACGCTGGGGTGGTGCCTCAAATTTGGGAACTTATTAAGAGTTGATAAATTAAAAAGCGCACTTTGATAATGATGTGAATTGGTGATCACAATCTACTTGGATTATAAGTTAAGGTGTATAAAACTGTGTTTTCTCTTGTTTTAACAAATTTTTCTCCTTCATAACATATGTTTATGTGCAAGTAAAGAATAATCAAAGTAAAGGTCACGTAAATGAAAGATGAAACGGTACTAACATATATGAATTGGAACAAGAAAGAAAGTACATATATTAAAATTTGCCTTCAAATACAAAAAATGAAGTTACATCAACTTTCCTTATCCTAAAAAAAAAACAACTATGGCTTAAGCTTTATCTGGACTTTGGACTTAGGGGTTTTGTTAACTGCCTCAGGAGGGATTTCCTTCTCCTTTTCCTCGAAAGCCCCTCCCACGGGCAAAGTAATTGAGGCTAGCTCCTTTTCAAAGCTTTGAGAAGCTGCCCCAGGCTGGAGATCCTCAACTACTTTGTCCGAGGATGCGCCCTGTGGAGCTTCAATTTCTTTGGCTTGCTTCTGCTGACTGGATAGGGGAGGATTCTGAGTAACTGGAAGGGCTGCTTCCTTTTGATTAGGAACTTGTAGGGCAGAAGGGAAGATGATATTCACTGGCCTCCTCAGCTCGAAAGAAGCATTAATCCCAACTCGATTGAGGGCTTCTTCCCAGGTCTGATCGCAATAAGCATGGCATACAGCAGGGACCTCTGCCCTTAGGACATCCTCAGCCTAAGCCACGCCAACATCATAATCGTGCTGCTCGGCTTCATCTTTTTTCCTCTCAGCTTTGGCTTTGGCTTTGGCTTTTTCTGCTTCAACCTTGGCTTTTTCAGCCTGATCTCTAAGCCTTTGAGCTTCCTCCAATTGCTTCTTCAGGGCTGCCAATTGCTCCTTAGACGCAGCCAGTTGGTCATTGGCCTCACGTACCAGCTTCCTCTGGCTCTCAGCCTGTCTCTCTTCACCCTTTAGGGCCGAGCCTGCGCTTTTTCGAGCATTCTCCTCGGCGGTTAGTTTTTTCTTTAGCTCGGTATTGCTATTTTCAGCATTGGCTAGAGTTTGTACAGCTATAGCCCTTCTTTTCCTTTCCTCATTCAATTACTGTAAATAGGAGTTGGTCATTTCCTCGAGCCTAAAAGTATTTTGGATGGCCTAATAAAAAAAAGGGAGGGGGGGGGGGGGAATTAGAACCAACACAAATAAGAAATATACATATATATATATATGCATGGTAGTTATGAGTTTTACAAAGAAAAACAACAATGGGGTGATAGCACCATACCATTCCCAAATATCTTTTGGTATTAAGGAAGACCTCATTCTTCCTTAAACCTCGTAGCTCTAGCATATCTCTGGGAAGCAGCAGAGTCTGCTCCAGAGCTGAAGCGACATGGCATCCAATGCCCCCATTGAAGTCCCTAATTGACGTGTCATCAGGGGCTCGCTACCAAGCATGGGTGCTGGGAGCCAAGCTTGGGGTTCTGGGGACTGAATATCTCCCCTTTCTGCTCCTCAGCTGGGGGCGTGGCTGACTTTTTGTTGCTTCACAGCTCGTTGAGCCTCTTCTTCATTGGTTAGACGAAGTCTTCCAGTTTCCACCACATCCTTGCCCTTCTGCTCTCTCCTCCTCTTAGGGTCCACTTGTTCAACCCTAGATGGAAGGGTTAATAGAGGAGCACGAGGGGGGGACTTCGGCGGGGGAGGTGGGAGCTTAGGTTGAGCAGACTTCCCAAGCCTTCCCTTTCCTGGTTGGTTCTTTATTAACTCCAACAGGCTCTTCTGGGCTTTCTTTGAATGCCCATCTCTTTTGGTAGGCTCTTAGGAGACGGTGGCTGATTAAACACTTCGAACTCGTCTATGGACTCAGTTAGGTCCACAAAGCTTGGCTTCTCCTATTTTTCCTCTCATTCCTCCTCTTCTTGAAGAATGGGCGAGGGAGATGATACTCCTGCTGAAAGAGTGGCGACAAGAAGCGATTGGGTGAATGGTGTGCTTTTGGGGAGTGGAATGCCTTCAAGAACCACGAACCCCTCGTAGGCAACACTAATGCGATGGAGCCGAGGATCTTTGGCCCTTATTATGCACCTAGGAGCTTGGAATGCACGGGAAATAGGCGTGTATCCAAGGATCAGGTGTGCTGCTCTCAGTTGGCTATCGGCTTCGTTGACATACACCTCGGATTATAGGATCCTGTCTAGGCTCGCCCTATTAACTAAACGGAACAAAGGTGTGGTGCAGTTGGGATCTGCAAAACCATTAAAACCAAGAAGAGTACATTTTAGTAAGAATAAAGAACAGGAGGAAACAGAAGAGTAGTATAAGTTAAAACATAAAAATTAGCAGTTGGCCTCCCACCTGGTGTTCCCTCCTTAACTGGACAAGGTAAACCGTCATGCCACTGCCAAAAAATCAAAAAATTATCCTTTAATCCCTTATTTGATATAGGGAAGCACTGGATCAGCCTTATTTCAAGGTGCCTTGACTTGAGGTAATACCCTTGCCCCTTCAAATTATGCAGATTGTATATCTAGTTTATGTCGTGATGGGTAAAGTTTAGGTTCATCCTCTCATTTAAGGCCTCTATACTCCCTAACACCCTAAACATGTTTGGGGCACATTGTGTGGGAGAAAGCCTAAAAAACCTAAGGAAGTTCCTAGTGAGGGTACTCATAGGAATGGTCATCCCTCCCTCTATGAAAGCAATCATAGGGATGACCACCTCTCTTGTCTTCCTCTCATCATACCATTCCCCTTGGGCAGCATATCTAACACCCACGTCGGGGGGAATGTTGTACTTAGTCCTAAAATTCCTCATCCTCTCCTCGGAGTCAACTAGGTGTTTGAATCTACCCATTTTCTAAGAAGTCCGTAATGAAAACTTCGCAAGTCGGAAAGAAAACTAAAGGAGTTCAAGGAAACTTACAAGTTTGAAAAGTGGTCCTCAGATAAAGTTTTTGTATTTGTAGATGCACGAGAAAGTAAGAGAGAAAGAGAAAAAAATTCAATGTATAAGCTCTGGAATCACGTCACTGTTGAAAGTGAAAAAGAATTGATTTGAAAGGTTATTTATAGTGGCACGGAAATTGCGAGCGGGAAATTTCCCGCTTGTATATCGAGAAGACCCCTCCACCGTTAGATTTCCATCTTGCCGTTGAACGTGGGGAACACGGGAGTCACCAAAATTAAATGCAGATGCGCTCTGAAAGCTGAAGCGTCAAAGGCATGCCTTAAGAAGATAAAAAGGCATTCTTGGGACTCGGCTAAACGAAACAAAATCACAGGGAGGAAGGGACAAAGATATCAAAATCTTCCTTTCCTTCCGAGGAGCTACAAAGCAAGATTTTGAGGAGCTATTGTGGGGACCAATTATCTCTGGAGTACTGTTAAGGCTGTATTGAATGGGCCTATGGCCCAATGACCTAATCCGAGGAGGCTAACATGTCCGAGGACGATCAACTGAGGTGGTAATGGAAATAGCACTGAGGGAAGGACTGAAAATCATTTATGGTAATTCTAAATCTATCCGAGGTGAAAAGTCACCTCGGAGGCATTTATCCAAGGTGGTTTAAAACCATCCTATACTCCTGAATGCTTTAAAAGTGGCCATATGACAGAAAGTCGGACGTTAGATAAGGGATAATGGAGGAGGATAACAAATATCTGTAGGAACTGTTACCTCCACATTAAATGCTTCCCAGCTAACTCTCTGGCCGCATTAATGTGGAGGTGATACCTGAACAGTGAATAAGTAGCCTTACAGCTGGTGGTAGAAAGTTCAATGAGGTGTGGGATGGGACAGGGAGAAGCTCCCAGAACCAACTTCACACGTGTATGGTAGGGATGATACTAAAATCATAGTATATAACATGAGAAAGTGGCCAAGGAAAAAGGATCGAAAAAACCTAGAGCGAAAAAGATTAAGAAACCTATCACTAAAAGAAGAACTCTGAACTTGTGATTAAATTACTTAGGCTATGCCGATGACGATTTTTATATCTCATACGCTTAATTTCTCTTCCAAACCACCCATGATCATTACTTCCTTTTTATAATCAGGCTAGTTCTTTTTCCCACGCTCTACAAATTCATTGTTTGGGTTTGTTGGGCCATAACCCAATCCTGTTTAGGGTTCAAACCAAAACTCGTACTTACATGATTAAACATGATTTTCTATTATTTTTTATATTATATATGAATTACACGTTTATGACATGGGTTCTAATGGTGATATGTTGCTACATCCCTCAATTTTGATTTAGAGAACAATCTTATTTTTAGCTTATTATTAAGCATGTCTTGATATAATTTGATGATAAATTGTTCTATCTATTTTATTATTTAATTTTACTTAAATTAGAAACTGTTATCTTATTTTCTTTAGTTTACACATGATTCTTGATTAAGTTGTGCATCGCACGGGCATAATACTAGTATATATAAATCTATGCTAAATACAACAATGGCTTGATCATATATTTGTTCAATTCATCTTGTTTATACGGTTTATAATTCTTCTTTCAATTTGTCTAAAAGTTTTTATTCTTTTTTTGTTTTTTATTTTTATATTGCTATAGAGTGTTTTTTTTTTTTGGAGAAGAAGAGAGTGATTTAATTGTAGTGTTTAAGATGACTAGAAAATAGTCTTTAAATCACTTTTTGACATGGAAGTAAACTATTACCGTGATTATCAAATTTTAATTTCTTTTTATATATTCTTTAAAAAAAAATTTCTGCAAAAAAAAAAAAAAAAAAAAAAAGATCCTTTTTTATATATTACATTTCAGGCACAAATTATTACTTTAGACTGTTACTCATTAAATTTTGATATTCTTCCTGAAATGTTACTTAGAATTGTTTTATATTTTTGACATGTCGAATAATATACGGGCGTTAGTACCTTGGACGAGATTACAATATTAACTACACGGCAATAAATGACTTTATCACCGACGAGCTACAACGGTCAGAAAGAACAATTACAAGTCAATTAAGTCTCTATTTATACTCAGATAAACATTTCTTAAGTAGTCAGGAGAACCATTAAAGGCCCTCAACTGCTATACAAGAACAGGCTACAATAAGCCATCAAATACTAGAAGAAAGGTACGCACACCAAAATACACAGAATTACATTCTTATTCTCTAGTAGATATTGAGGAGCTTTCTGACTTAGTCATCGAACCATTGGCTGACGCCACTCTGGCGCATTCTCTCATCATTGCAAGGAACATCACCCTGTTAGGACTTGGACAAGGTCAACGACTAATGACCACTTTTGGCATCATCAGTTTGGCGCCATTTATGGGGACTGAGTTCTGAATCATACAAATTTTTGTAGCTCTACCATTTAAGTGACATGATGAATCCAAGTTCATCAGCCCTATTTGATTCAATGCAGATGACCTAGTAAATTCATATGTTGATAGCAAGCGTAGAAGAGCTAGTCAAACAGAAATTGGAGTTGAGCCAGTTCATCCCTCAAGAGAACAGCAATGTGCCACCTCACCAATGTAACTAGAACAACAATGATGAAGAAGTTCATAGCCCGCAGAACAGTCATAAAGAAGAAAGTTCTACGTGTTCAAAACAGTCGAATTCCAGGCAAACAGAACAATCTTATCGAAACAATGACGAGCTTTTGATAAGCATTAGGAAAGAAATGGACGAAATGAAAAGTGCCTTGAAAGGAAAGTCATCCAGGAACTTAGATGGAATAATCAAGAGAACAAATTGACCGTTCACTAGCAATGTCCTAGAATGCCCTCTCCTATCAAAGTTTCAACTTTCTTAATTGGAGACTTATGATGGGAAAATGGATCCACTGGAGCACATAGTATCTTTCAAGACATTGCTTAACCTCCAATGAACACCTGATGAAGTGATATGTAGGTCCTTCCCAACAAGTCTCAAATGAGTTGCTTAAGTTTGGTTCAGCAAGTTGGCATCGTCCTTGATCAGAAATTTCGAACAATTAAGTGATTTCTTTATTTGACATTTGATTGGCAGCTAGAGACACAAAAGGGAGAAACTTTGAGGGATTATGTGAAATGTTTCAGCTGATCAATCCTGGAGGTAGAAAAAGCAGACGACCAAGTTCAATTGATGGCCTTCTAGGCAGGCTTGACCACCAAAGATTTCATCTTTTCATTAGCCAAGACCTCGCCTACTACAATGACAGACCTCATATTCAAATCGCAGAAGTACATGATCAGAGAAAATGCGCTAACAACAAAAGGAATGGATGGCAAGGGAAAGATAAAAGATATAGATGAGCCCCAACACAAAAAGGAGAAGAAAGATATTTCTCCTAATAAAAAAGACGATAAGGAAAGCTCAAATCCTCTAAATAAAATTGTAAATTTTACCCCTTTGAATATGCCAACAGAAAAAGTTTTGTTGCAGATTAAGGACGACCCAAATCTGAGGAGGCCGAAGCCCTTAAGCTCGTTGCCTTATAGATGAGATCAGAAGAAGTATTGCTATTTCCACAAAAATCATGACCACTATATAGAAGAATGCAAAGATCTGAAGGAATAAATTAAAGAGTTAATACAGAAGGGGAATTTACAAAATTTGTCAAAAGAGATCACCGTCATAAAATAGATGAAAAACTGAAGCAAAACGATAACAGAAATGAGGATGAGCAAAATAATGCTAGAACCATTGTCAGTGAGATAAGAATTATCAATGGAGGACTAGTCACTGGATGGTCGTTCAAATATTTGTGAAAAGCTCACCAAAGGTAGGTTAACAATATTAATGCAGGGCAACCAATAATGAGGCATAGGAATATAGGAGCAGATGATATGGAATTCTCAAAATAAGATGCTAGAGGAGTGAAGCAGCTCCATGACGAACCACTGGTAATCATACTTTCCATAGAAGGGTATAACACTCGTCAAGTGTTGGTTGACAATGGAAGTTCGATAGACATCATGTATATGATGGCCTCTTAGCAAATGAAGATAGGCCTAAAAAGGCTTCACCCTTTTAAGTCACCTCTAGTTAGTTTTATCGAAGATCAAGTCTACTTGAAGGAAATTATTTTCTTATCAATCACAGCTGGAATCTACCCTACATAGGTAACCAAAAGTATTGATTTCCTCATAATTTATTGCTCATCGTCCTATAATGTCAGTTTAGGAAGACTAACACTCAAACTACTGAAGGCCACAACCTTGACGTACTGTCTCAACGTCGAGTTTCCAACTACCCATGGGATAAGGGAGATTCGTGGAGATTAGGTACTAGCCCAAGAATGCTATCAAGCAGTACTCGCGAGGAAAGAAAATCACACGTGGATCATCTAAGGAGAGTCCCAACAAATAATATGATGAGCATTGCTTCCTCTTGTCCATTCATAACATGAGAAATTGACATCGTCGAACCAATTCCACAAGAACCCATTGCCAAAACTTTGTGCGGAGCAACATCATTTACAAGTTTGGCATCCAAGGATCATCATCTTGGATAATAGACGATAGTTCGACAATTCCAAATTCAAAGATTTATGCTGTGAGCTAGTAATCAAGAACCATTTCTCCTCCCCTAGGCACCCCTAGGCCAATGGACAGACGAGGGCAACAAATTGGACCTTGCTGAAGATCATCAGGTTTTGACTTGAGGGGGCAAAGGGGGCATGGTTAGAAGAGCTACCTGGTGTGTTATGGACATGCCGAACAACGACAAGAACTCCTACAAGAGAAACTCCATTCAAACTAGCTTTTGGTAAAAAAGTAGTTATCCCAATGGAGGTTGGTTTATTTAGCCTCAGGAGAGAACCCTTCGATGAAGAGACCAACGAAGAAAGTTAAGTTAGACCTTGATTGCCTAGATGAAGTTAGAGAATATGCTCTACAATGAATGATGAAATACAAGTAGAAAATGACAAAGTATCATGATCAAAGGATTAAGCTCAAGAGGATCAATTTTAGGGACCTAGTACTGTGCAAAGTGACAGAAGCCACAAAAGATCCAACATAAGGGAAATTGAACCCAACCTGGGAAGGCCCATACAAGATAGTTAAGTACTATAGACGAGGGAACTTATTACCTCAAGTGACTCGACGGTAAACAGCTACCTTGTCTGTGAAATGAAGAGCACCTCAAAAGGTACTATTGTTAGCTAAATGATTTTGTCAATTTACTTTTATTAAACTGTTTTTTAAGCAATAATGAATATGGGGACAAGTTTCCTTGTATGAATAAACATCTTTCTCTAAGAAAATCTAAAAGTCTCATTTTTGGTTCATTTACTATACAAAAGACCATGGTTTTAAAAACCAGTATGGTGAAAAAACCGAAATAGAGAGCGATTACTAGTTTTATGGTTCAACCGGGTTTGACTGGTGGTCTAACTGATGATGTCATAAATAATAAATAATAAATAATAAATAATTAATTTTAAAAATAAATAAATAATTTTATAACAAGTCATTTTAACTAAAAATTAAATAATAGTAAAACATTAAATATTAACTTACCAACTTTTGGACACCACTTAACAAAATTCAACACAAAAAAAAATAGAAAAATAAAAAGGTCAAGTGTAACAACTACAAACCATTTTAGTTACTTTTTTAATTTGTCAAATTACAAAAAGTAAGTCACCAATAGGTAACAATATCATTGCCTACTTGATATTTTTTCCCACATATCCTACACTTACACGTTTATATCACACCCACCACACATTTTGAAAATCTACTACATCCACACGTTTTTACCATGTAGGGCTGTAAATGAACCAAGCCGATCATGAACGACTCGAGCTCGGCTTGATAAAAAGTTTGTTCATGTTTATTTGTTTATAAATAAGTCAAGCTTGAGCCTTAGTTTTAGGCTCGTTTAATAAACAAGCCGAGCCTAAACAAAAAAATTTGTTCACAAACAAACTCGTGAGCTATTAGGCTTAATACACAACAATTCAAGCATAGACTCATTTATAAGTTTATGTGTTAGCTAAATATACTCATTACACATATCTTAATAATGATATGGCCAACATGAGACCACTACCTATATTACCTTTATTTTTTCTTTCCCTTTAAACTGATCAAGAACCACTTTAAACTATAGTTACATTTAAAAATAAATAAATAATTAGGTAGGCCACATATGATCCTTCCCTATTAATCATCTAAAGTAAATTTATAAAACATGTTAGTATTTTCTTATTCATAATAGTTACAAATAGGTATTTTTCTAGTCCTTCACCATCTAACGTGAATGTAAAAATTGTATTTTGAACAATTGTTAAAGCTGTAGACAAGGAATGATGAATAAATGAATTTAATTATGTAAATTATTAATTTGAATAATAGCTAATCATAAATAAGACTAGATGCATGATAAAATGAGTGTACTATTTTCTTTTTCTTTTTTCTTAATTTTAGAGACTTAAGCATTTAATAATGTAATTGTTTTAGATCTCAAGCTCAAAAACTTGACTTGAGCTCGAGTTTGAGCATGATATTAAGCTTGAGTTTGGCTTGACAAATTAATCAAGCCAAGCCAAGGCAAGCTCAAGCTTTTTAGCTTTCCCCAAGCTCAAACACTATTTTTTGGCTTGTCACAAGCTCAAGCTAAGCTTGAGCTTTTGATTTTTCCTGACGAGCCAAGCTTGAACATGCACTACTCGACAAAGCTCGACTCTTTTACAACCCTAATGGTTTTATTCAAACTTTCAAACAACAATTCTGAACTTAGTTTCTTTCCTATCCTCTACTTTTTGCTAAATTTTCATTTCCCTCTTCAATATTCTCTCCCTATCTCTATCTCTCTCATCAATATGGGTATGTGCAACTGTGCAAGAGTAGCAAACAAAGATTGAAGTGGACAGATCAAATCATTGTAAATTTGCTTCTCCTTCCTCAACACAAAGATAGGAGATCTGATGTTTTTGGGGTCATTGTTAGTGTCTTAAGCTTCACCACTTCTGGCTTGAGAGCATTTTCAAAATCAAAATCTCTCTCTCTCTCTCTCTCTCTCTCTCTCTCTCTCTCTCTCTCTCTCTCTCTCTCTCTCTCTCTCTCTCTCTCTCTCTCTCTCTCTCTCAACACAACATCTGAAGTTTTAATGAAGAACTACTAAAAACTTATTTAACCATACCGGTTTTCGATTTTGCCGGTTAAACCGACGATTTCTTATTTTTAACGGTTTTTCTTCTATTTTCGGTTTTTAACAATAATTTGACCGGATTAATGACCCGTTCTCAATTGAATCGGTCAGTCTGGTTCGATTTTTAAAACCATACAAAGACAGGTTTTGAAGTGGAAAGTCCATTGCTAAAATTCAACGAGTAAAACCATGTAGACAGTAAAAATTCTCAATAAGAGGAAAACCATCACATAAGGTTAACTTCAAATGAGTAAAATCATATTGATGATCAAATTCTCAAAACGAGAGTAAAGTCATGTGATTAAATACATAAAATAAAAACCAACGAGTAAAATCATATTGAATCAAATTCTCAAAATGAAAGTAAAGTCATGTGATTAAATTCATAATGTAAAAACCAACAAGTAAAATCATATTGATGATCAAATTCTCAAAACAAGAGCAAAGTTATGTGATTAAATTCACAAGGTAAAAACCAACGATTAAAATCATACTAAGGACTAAAATTCTCATGACGAGAGTAAAGTTGCATGATTAAATTCACAAGGTTAAAAATTGACGGATAAAATCATACTAACGACTAAAATTCTCATGATGAGAGTAAAGTCACATGATTAAATTCATATTAACAAGGTAAAATTCTCATGGAGTTGCTAAAACATGATTGAATCAAAGTTGGACGAGTAACTAAATTTACAAGTCCAAATTTGACAAACAAGATCACGTTACCATCAAGATGTTTATAGGAGTATAAGCATTATCAAAGAACATATGAGCATTAAAATATTCTAATTGTTTGTAGAAAGAAAGAAAAAGATAATGTCTTCACAAAAGAAACTCGTCAAAACATGGACAAGCATAAACCCAAAAACAAGGGCAAACCATTAATAAAAAAATAAAAAAGGTTTAAACATGGGGATCAACAGGTACATTCTCAGGGCCTTCTCCTTCCTCTTCTCCTCTAACTCCAGCTTGCTCATTGGCTCGAGCCTATTCAGCAGCTTCATCAGTCATCATCTCTTTATCTATTGCCTCAAAATCAATGCTAGAGTAATAGACCTCTGGATGATGCTTCATCGTCCACCTTTAGAGGAGCTCAAAGCTTCTGAAATATTCATCGAATGTAGCAATTAAATAAGTCTCCGAAAGTAGAAAATCAGCAATAGCCTTCTCGCATTCTGATTCAAACTTTCAATAGGGTCGACTAAACCTGCTCATCTTTTTAAGTGACGAGCATCTTCTCCACCTTCAGCTCGTTAGAGATACCCTTCAACTTGGCCTTAGCTTTGTTGGCGTCATTCATGGCCTCAATCAGCTATTTTCTTAGTGTTGAATATTTGGCCTCCACAACCTTAGCCTTGGACCTAGCCATCACTACCTTCTCCTTAGTCACAAGATAATCAGTCGTCAAATGCAACGACTCCCCAAGAACCTGAAAAGAAGAGAAGAAAATATGCCTAAAAAGAGAAGAACAGCATTTCAAAAAAAAAAAGAAAAAACCTCACCTGCAGCATCTTATGGATATGACAACTAACAAGCTTGTGCGAGAGAACAGAAGACAAGGCCTTGAGCTTGTCCTCAGTAATGACTTTGTGAGCTCTTCCAAAAGACGTTGTAGGATCAGCCCAAACACTTTGCTCCATCTTTTCCTCCCTTTTGGCTCTAGTCCTAGGTGGCGAAGTTAGCTCCTCGAGTGACATAATAGGAGAAGAAGGTAAAGAAGGTTGAATAGGAGTTAATATGACAACCTCAAAACCATCCGTATTCTTTTGCTTCTTCAGATGTGAAATCAGTTTGGATAAGGGTTCATTCTTCTTCCCCTTTGCATAAGCATATTTGTCTTGGTTGTACCGGGTGGCCATCTCTACAAGATAGGGAAAGTAAGAAGAAAGATCATAATTATGTTGATGAGACAAAGACCGACGAGATAAGAATGCAAAATTCAAACACTTACTTCTTTCTTCCCTAAGAATTAGTTGAAGAACGTAGGAAAAATGCTCGAGACCTAAGAGGTGATCGTATAGAGGCCATGGGTCATCAAGTTCGTCAAAATCCTCAGTACTCAGAGCGAAATCCAATGCTGCCTGGACGCACTCTTTATAACAACCCTTCAAATGTGGACAAGTTGAAGCTGCAAAATAAACATAAAACAATAGAAGAAGAGTTAGTAAGGACGATGTAAAGTCCCAAAGAGGGGAAATACGCACCAAGCGAGGGAACCTCCCACCTATGCAGCAACATGGGCAACTCCCCCTAAACCTTGTCAGAAATGGTATGAAGAAGTACCTCAACTTCCAATCACGGAAAGAAGAAGGGTACTCTCGGATGATCCTAGAGTGGGTCGAGTGTTTTAGGTGATAAAGATGGAAGAACTCATCAGTCTTTATCATATCGCCCTCATGAACAGTCATCCATATAGACATACAACTCACAATCGTCCTCCAAGAATTTGGGACGAGCTGACAAGGGGCAACTTTCAGATGATCAAGCAACTTTAAGATAAAAGGATGGATGGGAAAATGGAGGCCACACAAGAAAGAGGCCTCATAGAAACACAGCTCGCCGTGGGCAAAGGCATAAGCTTTTTCATTTGGGCGAGAAAGGCGTATGTTTGTTTGGAGGAAAATTGGAACCTCTTCCTAAATCTCCTAATATTCTTTTCTTTCAGGACATGAAAAGGCTTGGGTTGGGAAGACGAAGAAGGTTTGGAAGTAGTCGTATCCACCTCTACACCAATAGGATTATCGTTAGACGATAATCCCCTGTCAAGCTCACTAGACCTAACATCTACTCTCTCCTTAACCATTTCGTTGTTTAGGTGATGCCAAATAAAAGATTGGTGGATCAGTGGGTAGAGCTCAAGCAACACGGGCTTAAGAGCACAGACCCAAGACGCAGATAACCCCAATGGAGGGCGCTGGCCACTTGAAGATTCAAGAAAAACCCCTAACCTAGCAAAGAAAAACGAAATGGAAGGGAAAATAAGGAAACTCACCAGGAATATGTAGAGAAACTCAAGAGCGTAAGGAAGACGAAGTGAAAAAGAGAGAGGGACACATTTGACATCCAACCAGAAAACTCAATAACATCAATGTTTAATGCTTCAACCACCCAAGGAATCTCCCCAGACAATTGGTTTCTGAAAAGACACACAATACTTAAATTCTTTGGCATAAACAAATTGCTAGGAATTTTACCTGTCAGATTGTTCTTTGACAAATCCAAATGCACCAAAGCTTCCAACTTTCCAATCGTGTCTGGGATTTCCCCATTCAAATTAGTCCCATAAATCCATAAATACTCGAGCTTCTTTGACTGCGTAAAACTGGGTGAATTTTCCATTGGTGCAAGTGATCTCTGGCCATTCACTGAGTTTAAAGGGGTTAAAGTGGCTTAGAGATAGTGGATTTTGCCAGTGGCCGGCCACTATCTCTAAGCCACTTGAACCCCTTAAACTCAAGTGGATTAGAGAAAATCCAATGTTGCTTTAGTTTCGGTAGGACTGTTTGTTCTTTGTCATTGAGCTGAGACTCATAGTTTGCTTGGCCGAAAAGGAGGATAGTTGTTTTGGTCATTTGGAATTTGAGGTACTTGGATTTCTGATTTTCTGCCCTTTCTGCCTTTCTCTAGGCTCTTCTTAAGATTTGTTAAAGACTTTAGTTTTCTCTGGGCAGTGGGCTGGACGTTTCACCGCGTTTGGGCCTTCAAGCTTCTTCTTTTGTTTGTGTGTGTGTATATGTGTGTTATAGGTGCAACAGGATTTGTTTTATTTTTTTTTGTAGGTGCCATCTTGGCAGGCATCTTCTTGGCTGGGCTTGTACAGTGTTGTGTTTATTTTATTATTTTTTTAATCTTGTGTTTTTATATATATATATATATATATATATTCGTTATTGATAATATAATGAATAAATCTTTATTTATGCAGGTTAAGATTACTAAAAACTTATTATTATTCGGTGAAACTACAACAATATTTTTTATATAAATCAGGTTTTATTTCTCATTTGTTCTACACTTGAAAGTTATTTTTTATTTTAGTCTTTATAAATATATTGTTTGATTAGAAATTTCTAATAAAAAATATGCATCTAGATATGAAAAACTTAAAAAAAGAAAAAAAGAAGAAAAATTAAATGAGTCTCAAAAAGGATCAATGGATAAATTTTTTATTAGTAATAAACAAAATATAACACAAAATTTAGATGAAAATATCACAAATGAGCAAGAAATTCACCAAAAAGAGTTAGAAGATAATGAAAAGATACAATTGCAAGATAACAATGATGTTCAATTTTGCAATACAACAAATCTTGATAATGAACTTCAAAAGAATTTAGAAGAAAATGAAAATAATGATGAAAATGTCACAAATGAACAAGTTCACCATAATGATGTTCAACTAGAAGAAAATGAAAATAATAATGACATGTTGAATTATATTCGTTCAAATATTTATGATCCAAGTAATTGGAAAAATATTGACACAAAATTAAGAGATTTATTAGTATAAAGAAATATAGATTTTAAATGAAATATATTATAATATAAAAATATTAAATAAATAATAATTTAATTAATACATAAGTATAAAAAATCAAAGAATTAGTTATGGTATCATCTTATACTTTGGTGTGAACTTTGTTTTAATAATATTCATGATTAAACATTCTTCTGTCGTTGTTGCAATAGAAATATATAT
The DNA here is from genome assembly GCA_029955455.1 of Quercus agrifolia. NCBI lineage: Eukaryota > Viridiplantae > Streptophyta > Magnoliopsida > Fagales > Fagaceae > Quercus > Quercus agrifolia. Next base: position 24,501,726 of record JARQAD010000002.1, on the reverse strand, counting down.
ATATATATTAATAGGTAAAACTAAGCGAAAATTCAAACTGGAATTCAATTAGAATATAATTTTACGCAATGTGTTCCATCTAATCTAAATTTTTAAATTTTGTGCCAACTTAATTAATTTAGTGTAAAAATTAGAATTTAATTAGAATTTAATTTTGCACCACGTGTCTCATGACTCTCATTTAATGTAAGTTTTTTAATTTTTGTGCCAAGTGAGTTAATTCAATGTAAAATACAAGAAGTTCAATATAAAACCATCAAAAATCTAATTACACACACACACACACACAATGCTCAGAGAAAATTTAATTAGATTCAAAATTGAATTTTGCTTTTGTTAGCTTTTCATACAAATTAAATTGTTTAGATTTTTGCTGTTATTTTTTCTTTGAACTAATGATCATATTTTTTATACTATTTCTATTCAAATATTTTGTATGCCAGGATCTTGAAAGTGATAAATTGTAGTTGAGCATAACGATTTTGTGTACCTATCCTCATTCAATTTAGGAGATATTATTAGACCAATTTATTATTTTATTTTGTGTTGTATTTAATAGAATTTCACAGATAGTAATTGAGAATTTATATTGTATATGAAGTATTCAATAATGATTTTCAAAATTATATACATAATAGCAGTATAATGAGAAATTTGGCCTAATTAATATCATTAAAATTGCAAAAAAAAAGTATTTTAGTAATTCCAAATATCCTAATTAAACTAATACCCTATGTGTTTTATAAACCAAATTAACTTCAATAACACCACTATAATTCATAATTTCCTAACATAAGCATAAGTTACATAATAGTTATTAGAACTAGCCTCTGAGCACGCGCTCACGCGCGTGCTCAGAGGCTCTTCTATTTTTTGGGTAAAGGTTATTTAGAGCATTTTATTATAATTTGAGATAATTACATTTTCCAATCACAAAAAAAAAAAAAAAAAAAAAAAAAAAAAAAAAAACCTAGGGGTGTGATGATTATTATGCGTTAGCATTTGAAATAATTTTTCATCACATCCCTAGGTTTTTTTTTTAACGCATAATAATCATCACACCCCTAGGTTTTTTTTTTTTTTTTTTTTTGTGATTGGAAAATGTAATTATCTCAAATTATAATAAAATGCTCTAAATAACCTTTACCCAAAAAATAGAAGAGCCTCTGAGCACGCGCATGAGCACGTGCTCAGAGGCTAGTGTTTTTTTTAAAATAATAGCTGAATTGGTTGAAATTTCCCTCCCCCAACTATTGGAGGATATTATTATTATTTATTTTTTGGTATAGAAAAGGCTTCATGTTATTAATTGGTTGAAAATCTATAAAACGTGGTTTTTATTTTTTTTTCCTTTTTTCTTTAAATATATAAGTATAAAATCATGGAAAAAAAATTACTTCTAAGTAATATCTAAATAATAGGAAAAATTTTAGGAATAAAAATACTTAAAACGTTTTTTTTTTTAAAATTTAAATGTACAACAGTGCTGGAATATTATTAAAATACCTAAAACATTGGTCTCTTTTTTTTTTTTTTGGGTGCTTGAAGTTGTAAAAAAATAGGAAACTAATGTTGAAGGAATCACCACCATTAAAAAAAAAATAAAAAAAAAATTGATGCAAATTTATTAACTGAGAACACGTAACACTTGATGCAAATTCAAAAGGCATGGTTTGTTTGGAGTCTTTTTGCCTTTTGGTAAGTTATTTTGGATCAGATTAAATTTGACCAATTTTTAAAATTTTAAAATGAAGTAACATTTTAAACTATCAAATATAAGATATATTTAAGGGTGTAAGTTTTTACCCCTAAAAGTTAGTCTATTATTTATTTAGAAGCAATTTTCAGCACAATTTTAAAATATTATCTTTAAAGATAAGTTCTCCAATATCATTCTTGCTTTAGTATCTAAATAATAGGCAAAATTTTAGGAATAAAAATACTTAAAACAATTTAAAAATTTTTTTTTAACGTAAAACAATGTTGTCCTATTATTAAAATACCTAAAACATACGGATTTTTTTTTTTTTTTTTTTGTTTGAAGTTGCAAAAAAATAGGAAACCAACGTTGATGGTTTTTTTTTTTTTTTTTTTTTTTGCTCGAAGTTGGAAAAAAAAATTGGAAACCAACTTTGATTTTTTTTTTTTTTTTTTTTTTTTTTTTGGCTTGAAGTTGCAAAAAAAAAAAGGAAACCAACGTTGATGGATTTATTTATTTATTTATTTTTGCTTGAAGTTGCAAAAAAATAGGAAACCAACGTTAAAGGACTCACCACCCTGGAAAAAAAAAGAAAAGAATAAAGAAACGTTGTTGCAAATTCAAAAGACATGGTTTGTTTGGAGTCTTTTTTTCTTTTGGTAAGTTATTTTGGATTAGATTAAATTTTACCAATTTTAAAAATTTTAAAATTTTAAATGAAGTAACATTTTAAACTATCAAATATAAGATATATTTAAGGGTGTAGGTTTTTACTCTTAAAAGTTAGTCTATTATTTATAAGCAATTTTCACCATAATTTTAAAATTTTATCTTTAAATAGTTCTCCAGTATCATTCTTGCTTTGGCAAATTTGTGTATATAACAATTGCTTACAAAATCATCAAATGTGCAATGAAAGGCACAAAAAAGGACAATATAAAATTTCATAACATAGGATATTTACAAAAAAAATGTTTTTTAACAACTACTTGATAGATTGACTACCACTTCGCTCACCCAAATTCATCCAATGTGTTTGCTATGCAATCTAACCAAATTGTTGATACGCCAACCTAAAAAAAAAAAATAGAGAGCAAGGCTTAAATTTAAGAAAAACAACAAACAAAAATAATATGAGGAAGAGAGGGCACCACTTAGAACACATACAATAAAATAATGGGTCAAACCCAATAACTACAAAAAAGAAAAAAAAAAAAAAAAAAAAAAAAGAAGACAAATCAATATATATCATTCCTATTCTTTAAAAAAAAAAGTCATTAATTAAAAAAAATACTTAAACACCCATCAGACTGACCAAATAAAAGAAAAGAAAAGATAAAAAAAGATAAGATATGATAAGATAAGATAATGATATGGAAAGGATAATGATAACCACATATTTAAGAGATCTATGTAGCATCAATCTCATATCTGAAATTCAAATTCACAACATCTGACCAAAAAAAAAAAAAAAAACTGACACACAGTGAATCACTTGATGCTAATTCAATGACTAACAAACCGGAAAACCAACATAAAAAATTACAAAGACCTATTAGTATTTTAATATTTTTCATCACCATTATAAAAAATGGATTTCAAGTAATATTTTTCATCACCATTACAATAATCACGTTAATGTCAGTATAATAATTCTTTCTTTAGCAAAACCAACATAAAAAATTACAAATACCCATTAGTATTTTAATATTTTTGATCACCATTATAAAAAATGGATTCAAGTAAAATTTTTCATCGTCATTACAATTGTGGGGGAGTAAAATATGGGCCCATGATCTAGGCCCAGGAACGACGTTTCATCAACAATACGCCCGAGGAGAAGAAATCACAGAGGACCGTTGTAACTAACAGTAGAGCGCGTAAGGATCCCAAGAGGCTGGTCCGAGAGGAATACCCTCCTCGGACATGACGTCTGATGGTGAGAAGAATCTCGGCTTTCCCTTAGTCCACCCTCCAGGAAGTTCCGGAGGTAAAGATAGATTACCAATGCATATGGAAGGGATAAGGATGCAGAAATATCTTGAGAAAAAGCTGCTACCACCGCATTAAATGCATCACAGCTGCTTTCCTGGCCGCATTTATGTGGAGAAGACCCCTGAACAGTGTTGAAAGTGATCTTTATCCCCAGAAAGTCAAAAAGCTGTAAGAGAAGAAGTGGGAAACTCAAGTACCAAGCTAGATGGCAGACAAGTGGACGATAGGATTGAACAATGAAGGACTATATAATGGAGTAAGACCTCCAGAAGAAGGGGGAGGAAAAAGAAAAAAAACAAAAGGAACCTCAAGAAATAATCACCGTAGCATCTGGAAAAATACAACCCAAAGAAAAGCATTCTATCTAAGTGCATACCCCTCGGACCTAACTGGAATCCATCAATTAGTCCAAAACTTACTCCTCGGACACGAGATCTCAACTTGTGTGTGTGTTTTAGTCTCCTCGGCCAAGCATTTTATCTTCAGTAACTGTTGTAAAGAGCGTTATTAGCCCAATTCTTTGACCCACTCTCTTACAAATTTATTGTATTGGGCTTATTGGGCCTATCTCTTGTATTCATCCGGGTGTGGACTACAATTTGTGACCCTACAATTGGCGCCGTCTGTGGGAAAGAATTAGCGCTAGTAGGAAGTTACGGCAGTTATGGCAGGTTCGGGACCGCAACAGGCCAGTCCGCCCCATGCAGAGTCAGTAAACGTCAATCAGCAAGATGAACTCCATAATCTTGAACGGGATAACCACATAGATAACCAGCGTGAGGGTAGTTCGCGAGCGATCCATGCTGGGAAGAGCGGCTATCGACGAAAGAGCCATCTGGTGCAAGGGCACGCTGACGAAAAGGACTTACAGCGTGAAATAGAAGGATTGAAAAAGAAGCTTCGTCGAGCACAACGAAATCGCACCCCTTCAAGTTCTGATGTCTCCTCCAACGGTGAAGGGGAGGACAGTTACAGGGATTCTTCAGAGACTCCCCCCAGTGAATCCTATTCCTATGAAGAAGAGCATTCTCACAAGAGAAGGAGAAAAAGTTCGTCTAGACGGGGAGTGGGAGCCAAAGACATGAAGAAGGCTTTGACCCAAATTTCTAAGTCCCCCTTTACTAGGGGAATAGAAAAGGCAAAGCTTCCCAGACGTTTTCATCAGCCTACGTTCTCTATGTACAACGGACGTACCGACCCTGTAGAACACGTGAGCCAATTCAGACAAAAAATGGCAGTCTACTCTCAAGACGAGGCTTTATTGTGTAGAGTATTTCCCTCTAGCCTAGGACCGATGTCGATGAGATGGTTCGATGGGTTGAAGACTGATTCCATCGGCTCCTTCAAGAAGCTCACTCAATCATTCTGCTCCCGGTTTGTTACATGCAGCAGAGTTCCTCAACCCCTTGATTCCTTGCTATCCATGACAATGAGGGAGGGGGAGTCTGTGAGGTCATATGCCGAGAGGTATTGGGAGATGTTTAACGAGATTGATGGAGATTTTGACGAGGTCGCTGTCAGAACCTTCAAGGTTGGTCTTCCCTTCGATCATGGTCTGAGGAAGTCCCTGACAGGGAAACCGGTCACCAGCTTGCAACAATTAATGGATAGGGTGGATAAATATAAGAGGATAGAAGATGATCAACAACAGCAGCAACAAGGAAAAGGGAAAGATAAGCTTGTCCCACAAGAAAGAAGAGAGTTTAGGCCGGACAGGTACAATAATAACCGGCCGAAAAGGGATTATGCCGAGCAGCAGACATCCAGCAACAGCCAAATAGTAGGGGCTGTATTCCGAGAGCCTGTGCACCAAGTCCTAGAAAAGGTAAAAAACGAACCCTTCTTCAAGTGGCCCAACAAGATGATGGGAAACCCAGAAAAGAGAAACCGGAACCTCTATTGTCAATATCATAGAGACCACGGCCATACCACCGAGGATTGTAGAAGCTTATGGGATCACCTGGACCAGCTTGTCCGGGAGGGCAGATTGAAACAGCTGTTGCACCATTCCAATAATCTGGGTAGCCATGCGGATACTCGGTCAGAAAGGGAGAATCCTCCTAGACCTCCAATTGGAATTATTAATGTCATCTTTGCGGCACCTGGCAGGACAGGGTCATGCCCCTCCAGAGTAATGTCGGTGGCTCGTCTGTACCCTGAGGATGACTCTCATGAGTCGAAGAGAGCTAAATCGAGCCGGTCCCTGGTCATGGGATTCTCGAACGAAGACAAGATCGGAACAGTTCAACCACATGACGATGCTTTGGTAATTACCCTCCGAATTGGGGGCTACGATGTAAAGAGGGTAATGGTGGATCAAGGCAGTGCAGCCGAGATCATGTACCCTGACCTCTTCAAGGGGCTGAACCTAAGGGCCGAAGACCTGACACCTTATAACTCCCCTTTAGTAAGCTTTGAAGGGAAGATTATTATCCCGAAAGGGCAAGTCATACTGCCAGTACAAACCGGAGCGGAGATAGTAGAGGTCGATTTTATAGTGGTGGATGCCTACTCCCCTTATACAGCAATTGTTGCAAGGCTTTGGCTTCATACTTTAGGAGCAGTCTCTTCCACCCTGCATCAGAAGATTAAATACCCCTCTGGAGGCAAGATAGAAGAGATATTGGGTGATCAAACCATGGCACGGCAGTGCATGATAGCAGCTATCCGACATGAACCTGAAGCAGAATCTGAGGCTCAAAAAGAAGAGCTATAGCAATCAAAACCCCCAATGTTGTCCAAAGATGGGCTGTCCGAGGAGGCGAAATGTGAGGATCTTATAAAGGTCATAATAGGAGATGACCCTGAGAAATTCTTTCAAGTCGGATCTCAACTACCCCCGTTGGAGAAGGAGGAATTGATAGAGTTCCTCAAGCGAAACATAGACGTCTTTGCATGGAACGCTTATGAGGCTCCAGGGGTAGACCCAGACTTCATTTGTCACCATTTGAATGTTAATCCAGCAATGACCCCCAAGAAGCAGCTCCCTCGTCGGCCATCTAAAGAGCATGTAGAAGCAGTCCGTCAGGAAGTGATAAAGCTAAAGAAGGCATGGGCTATCAAAGAGATCTTCTACCCAGAGTGGTTGGCAAACACGGTGGTGATCAAGAAAAAGACTGGGAAGTGGCGAGTATGTGTTGATTTCACGAATCTGAATAAAGCCTGCCCAAAAGATCCATTCCCCATGCCCAAAATTGATCAGCTAGTAGACGCCACAGTCGGCCATCCTCGCATGAGTTTCTTGGATGCTTTCCAGGGTTATCATCAGATACCTTTAGCATTGGACGATCAGGAAAAAACTGCTTTTGTCACGCCAGTGGGAAACTACCACTACAAGGTGATGCCTTTTGGTTTGAAGAATGCAGGCTCTACTTATCAGAGGATGATGACGAGGATGTTTGAATCATTATTGGGGAAAAATATGGAGATGTACATAGATGACATAGTGGTGAAAAGCAAAAGAGCATCTGAACACCTAGAGGATCTTCGAGTCGTCTTCGAAATTCTCAGAAGCCATAAGCTACGCTTGAATGCCTCCAAATGTTCGTTTGGTGTTGGCTCAGGCAAATTCTTGGGTTATATGGTCACTCATAGGGGAATTGAAGTCAATCCCGACCAAATTAAGGCCATCACCAGTATGCGAACTCCTCGGAACCCAAAAGAGGTGCAAAAACTAACCGGAATGGCCGCTGCTCTGAATAGATTCATATCTCGATCAGCTGACAGGTGCCGACCCTTTTTCCTGTTGATCAATAAATGGAAAAGCTTTGAGTGGTCGACGGAATGTGACGCGGCTTTTCAACAACTCAAGGACTATCTTGCTCGGCCGCCTGTCATGTCAAGCCCTGAGCCGGACGAGGTCCTTTTTGCTTACATTGCAGTGGTCTCCTATGCAGTGAGTTTAGTATTGATAAGGGTAGACAACGGCGTGCAACGACCAGTATACTACGTGAGTAAGTCACTGCATGAGGCAGAAATACGCTACCTTCCACTGGAAAAGGCCATATTAGCGGTGGTGCTTGGCACACGCAAGTTGCCTCATTATTTCCAAGCGCACACAGTGATCGTTCTTACTCAACTCCCACTAAAATCCGTACTTAAAAGTGCAGACTACACGGGAAGGATAGCCAAGTGGGGTACAATTCTGGGAGCTTTCGACATTAAGTACATGCCTCACACCTCAGTTAAAGGCCAGGTACTGGCCGACTTGGTGGCAGAATTCACCGAACCGGAAGCGGATAGTCAATTATCATTAGAGGAAAGAGGTGCAAAACTAGCCTGTAGTATCACCAGGTGTCCCCCTCCGACGTGGGAAGTGCATGTAGACGAAGCATCAAACCAAAAAGGAGCGGGTATTGGGCTAGTGTTGACATCAACAGAGATGATCACCGTTGAAAAGTCGTTAAGATTAAGCTTTCCTGCCACGAATAACGAAGCAGAGTACGAAGCACTACTGGAAAGAATGACTATGGTCCTGAAGATGGGAGGAAAGTCCATTAACCTCTTCTCGGATTCAAGGCTAATTGTGGTTCAAGTCAAGGGAGAATTTGAAGCCAAGGATGAGAGAATGCGAAGCTATCTTAGCCGAGTGAGAGCCATGCAAGTGGAGTTCGAATCCTTTAGCTTGCTACATGTCCCAAGAAGCGGTAACACGCATGCGGACTCCTTGGCCACTCTTGCAACCTCCTCGGCACAGAACTTGCCTCGCCTAATCCTTGTTGAGGACTTGCATCGACCCTCAATAATAGCAAACGTAGTACAGATCAATCAAGTAAGAATGGGGCCGAGTTGGATGGACCCCGTCGTGCAGTTCTTAAAGGATGACATTCTACCCGAAGAGAAAACGGAAGCCGACAAAATAAGAAAGAAGGCTCCTAGCTATTGGCTGTCACAGGATGATAAGCTATACAGGCATTCCTTCTCTGGACCTTATCTACTCTGTGTTCATCCCGATCAAACGGAATTGCTTTTGGAGGAAATGCATGAAGGAATCTGTGGAAGTCATACTGGAGGCAGATCCTTGGCGCATAGGGCCATTACTCAGGGTTATTGGTGGCCGAACATGCAGAGAGAAGCTTTGGAGTACGTCAAAAAATGCGACCAATGTCAACGGTATTCACCAAGTATACACCAGCCAGGAGGAACCCTCAATCCAATATCTAGCCCATGGCCATTCGCTCAATGGGGCTTAGACATCGTCGGACCATTTCCTAAGGCTGTAGGAAACAAGAAGTATCTGATAGTTGGTACTGACTATTTCACAAAGTGGGTTGAAGCAGAGCCTCTGGCTAATATCCGAGATGTGGATGCGAAAAGATTTATCTGGAGAAACATTGTTACTCGGTTCGGTGTCCCGCGTGTACTTATCACAGATAATGGACTTCAGTTTGACAGTAAGATGTTCAGAAACTACTGCGGAGAATTGGGTATCACCAACAGGTATTCTACTCCGGCTTACCCCCAGGGTAATGGCCAGGCCGAAGCTGTAAATAAGGTCATATTAAGCGGATTGAAGAAAAGACTGGATGATGCGAAAGGAAGATGGGTGGAAGAACTCCCACATGTACTTTGGACGTACAGGACCACACCTCGTAGGTCCACTGGGGAGACCCCTTTCTCAATGACTTATGGGGCTGAAGCAGTCATCCCTTTGGAGTGCGGGTTCCCAACGACGAGAACAAGCTCATTCAATCCAAAAGACAACGATGAAAACTTGGCGAGAGGTCTGGACTTGATTGATGAAAAAAGGGAAAACGCAATGGTTCAATTGGCTCATTACCAACAAAAGCTAAAGCAAGGTTATGATGCCCATGTAAAGACAAGACCTTTGGTCTCAGGTGACCTGGTGCTGCGCAAAGTCGTGGGCTCGGCAAAGAACCCTGCTTGGGGAAAACTAGGGCCAAATTGGGAAGGACCATATCGCATCACCTCCAATGCTGGCATTGGAGCCTATTTCTTGGAAGACTTGGATGGACTTGTAGTGCCCCGCCCTTGGAATGTCAATAATTTGAAAATGTATTATTATTAATAAACTTATGTTTGATCAATATTCGTCTTTTATGTTAAATATGTATACCTCTTTTCATACCTCTCGACATTCTCTGAAGTGTTTAAACTTAAATCCAATCATGCATGAGTCCTCGGACCAGATGATTTGGGTTAGTTAACACCCTTACTGTTCTCTGAAGTGTTTAAACTTAAATCCAATCATGCATGAGTCCTCGGACCAGATGATTTGGGTTAGTTAACACCCTTACTGTTCTCTGAAGTGTTTAAACTTAAACCCAATCATGCATGAGTCCTCGGACCAGATGATTTGGGTTAGTTAACACCCTTACTGTTCTCTGAAGTGTTTAAACTTAAATCCAATCATGCATGAGTCGTCGGACCAGATGATTTGGGTTAGTTAACACCCTTACTGTTCTCTGAAGTGTTTAAACTTAAATCCAATCATGCATGAGTCCTCGGACCAGATGATTTGGGTTAGTTAACACCCTTACTCTTCTCTGAAGTGTTTAAACTTAAACCCAATCATGCATGAGTCCTCGGACCAGATGATTTGGGTTAGTTAACACCCTTACTGTTCTCTGAAGTGTTTAAACTTAAACCCAATCATGCATGAGTCGTCGGACCAGATGATTTGGGTTAGTTAACACCCTTACTGTTCTCTGAAGTATTTAAACTTAAACCCAATCATGCATGAGTCCTCGGACCAGATGATTTGGGTTAGTTAACACCCTTACTGTTCTCTGAAGTGTTTAAACTTAAATCCAATCATGCATGAGTCCTCGGACCAGATGATTTGGGTTAGTTAACACCCTTACTGTTCTCTGAAGTGTTTAAACTTAAATCCAATCATGCATGAGTCGTCGGACCAGATGATTTGGGTTAGTTAACACCCTTACTGTTCTCTGAAGTGTTTAAACTTAAACCCAATCATGCATGAGTCCTCGAACCAGATGAACTAGGTTAGTTAACACCCTTACTGTTCTCAAGTGTTTAGACTTAAAACCAATCGTGCCTGAGACTTCTGACCAGATGGTCTGGGTTAGTTACTACTTGTTTTATTTCCCTTTTTTAACATTCCAATATAGATAAAGGCGCATGACTCAAATTTCTTGTTGGGTTATATGTGTTTAGCTAGTATGTCAACTTCCGAAACTCCTCAATTAGGTCAGCCATTCTTTTAATGCAAAAAAAAAAATGAATGGAATGACAGCGAAGAAATTAGCTACTACTTGCCATAATACGTAAAACAAAAGAAGTATACTTTCATTAATGATTAAAACAGTACATATCTTTAAAGTGATGAGCATAGAAAGCTAAAGAAAAAAAAAACAACAAACAAAACAAAAAGAAACACTAAAACAAATGTCTTAGGCCTTAATCTTGGGGTCTTGGTGGTCGACTGCTGGTTCAGGCTGCGAAGGAGCAGCACCCGGAGCATTACCCTGGGAGGTCTCGGCTTTTTCCCCTTGACCGGCGTCCTGACGGGTGGCTGTTGGACCTTCCACAGATGCTGGAAGGCCTAAATTTGCCGCAGGAGCTTCAGACGCTGAGGCTGGCTGCTCTGGAGGAGGAGGATCAGAATCTGAGAGCGGTTGGATTTCAGGATCGTAGTACACGCTCTCAGGCATCCTAAGGCTGGAGTCAGCCGGGACCCCAGCGGCGTCAAGGGCTTTCCCCCACGTGACGTCACAGTAGTCTCTGGCGACCGAAGCAAACTCCTCAGTTAACCTGCTCTGGGTTTCTTCCACCCCCAGATCATAAGAAGCTTGCTTCTCGGCCTCGGCTGCCTCCTTTTGTAGCTGTGCAGCTTCCTTGAGCCGACGGATCTCTTCGCGCAGACCTATCACCATCTGCTTTTCCGTTTCTAAGTTGATCTGGCAGAGGTGCAGCTCGCTGCGAAAAGTCTCCGCCTGCTTCTCCATATTATTCAATCCAGCTTCAGCGCTGGCCTTATCCTGGTTGGCCTTCTTCACTTGCTCGGCCAACTGCTTCTGCTGGGTTCTCAGCACGCTCAAATGGTCCTCCGCAGTATCTCGGGCCTGGTGAGCAGCCTTCGTCTCATCACGAAAGCGCTTTGCCCACTCTTCGGCCACGTACACTTGTTGAGCGACCTATTATGCAAAAGGAAAAAGTGTGTTAGACTTAAGAAATAATGCACAAATGAAAAGAAATCAAACTGAAGTAACTTACCATGGCCAAGTCCCTCTTCATGGAAAGGAGCAGATCAGGGTAGTCAAAGGTCCTGTACGCCGTCAGGTCCGACGGAAGGAGGAGTGGCTGTAGCAGTGCGTCGGCCAAACGACCTGCATGGCCACCTCGAAAATGCCGAAGGGAGGCATCCATCATGATGGGACCGCCATCGACCTCCAATTCAGGTGACCAGGTTCGTGGTGGCTGACGAGCCTGGGCCGCTGGTCGCTCCTCGTGGCTCTCCACGAAGTGGGACCTCCTACTCCTTCGCTCTGGTGCAGGCCTGGCCTGCTTGTTTCCCCTTGATGGGCCTAATTCCCCTTCCTCAGCCGGCTCCACCGGCCTTTTCCTCCTCAAATCCGGATTCGGTTTGAGCCCAAGGTCAGCAGGCACTTGGGGCGGTGGAAGGGGAGGGTGTGCAATTTGTTTGGATTTGCCCTTATCCTGAGGGGTTGGCTCTTTATTCCTACCCTTCATCAATTCTTTCAAAGAAGGGCTAGTCCGGGGAGCCATGTCCTCCTCCTCGTCGGTGGTATCGGCGATGTAAGTTATCACCTGAGCCGGAGGGTGCACACTCGACTACTCGTCCGCCCCTTCCTCGGCCTCTGATATATGTACTGTTTCCTCTTCAAACTTGAACTTGTCAATCTCTAGTTCTAGGGACGAAGAAGAAGCTGTCTCTTCTCTAAGGATGGCTTCCCCAAGTGTTACTTCGCGCAACGGTGCGACGGCGAGGGGGATTCCCTGTGGAATGGGATGGTCAACCGGCGGAAGGTCGTAGCTGGCGAGGAAGTGTGGCCGAGACACGTCTATTCGCGCCAAGCGATGGTCCCCGGCTCGGATAGAGTTGCCGACGTCTAAAAAGGACCGAGAAATGGGTTCAAAATCCAAAATGAGGTGGACCGCTCGTAGTTGTCCGTCCTCGTTCACGAAAATTTCTGACCTCAGCAGATAATTCAATGCTGGAACGTTGATCAAGCTGAGCTTCGGATTGGTAAAAAATTTGTCTGTCAAACAAGTAAGTTACGTTATTATGCCTCGGCTATAAAAAAAAAATATAATAGTCACTAACACAAAATAACTAAGTAAATGAGTGTAAAAGCAAAGTAACAATCCTTAATGCTAAAGTTAGAAATCCTAGGTCTAAAGTGTTCCACCTGGAGTCCCGGCCTTGGTTGGGCAGGCTAAGCCGTCGCTCCAAGGCCCCGACAAGATCAGGTAGTCGTCCTTCATCCCCTTATTTGACTTGGGAAGGCAGGATATCAGTTTGACCACACTGCTACGGGACTTAAGGTAAAAGCCTGCCCGAGTCTCTATATGGCCCTCATACAGGTGGGCGACGTCGTACCATGTCAATCCTAACCCCAGATGCCGATCCAAGGCGTCGATTGACCCTAGGACTCTAAAGAAGTTGGGAGCACACTGATGGGGACACAGCCTATGGGCACGAAGGTAGTCCCGTGTAATCCTACCCATGGGAATGGTCATTCCCCCTTCTATGAAGGCAATCATGGGGATGACCACCTCTCCCATCTTCCGGTCAAACTCCACTCCCTCTGTGGTGCAATGACGTACCACCACCTCTTCGGGAATGTGGTACTTCTCCTTGAACAACTCTATCTTGGCCGGAGTGTCCACTAAGCGCTCGAATCTACCCATGGTTAGTCTCTATAAGGTGAGGTGGTTAGCCGAGGAGGTTAGCCGAGAGTACAATGGAAGTCGGAATGCGAAACTTACGTAGAAATGAACACGGATTGCTTCTCTGGTCACTGGAAGATCGTCAAGCCCTCCTTCTTGCGAAAAAATTGGTGGGCGCCTGGATATGAACACTCTGAAGTTGTAAGTTCTGATAAGAAGCAAAAAGTAACGCCTGGAAGTTTTTATAGTGGGGTTAAAACCACAATCCCGCCCAAATATTGAAGTTGCGATCTGAACCGTTGGATTCGTATTTCACCGTAGGATGTCTGGTTGAAACGCAATTCTAAGCGTTTAATGATGATTGTGCGAGTTCCCAAGCGTCAGAAGCCCTCGCGAAATGGCAGAAATGGCCCTTACATGCGCCTAAATTTAGATACTATTAAGGACTACGTCGTAATTACCTTTATACATCAAAATCCTAATTTTCCTCCTCGGATCAGAAAGAAAAATTAGAATTTTGAGGGGCTATTGTGGGGGAGTAAAATATGGGCCCATGATCTAGGCCCAGGAACGACGTTTCATCAACAATACGCCCGAGGAGAAGAAATCACAGAGGACCGTTGTAACTAACAGTAGAGCGCGTAAGGATCCCAAGAGGCTGGTCCGAGAGGAATACCCTCCTCGGACATGACGTCTGATGGTGAGAAGAATCTCGGCTTTCCCTTAGTCCACCCTCCAGGAAGTTCCGGAGGTAAAGATAGATTACCAATGCATATGGAAGGGATAAGGATGCAGAAATATCTTGAGAAAAAGCTGCTACCACCGCATTAAATGCATCACAGCTGCTTTCCTGGCCGCATTTATGTAGAGAAGACCCCTGAACAGTGTTGAAAGTGATCTTTATCCCCAGAAAGTCAAAAAGCTGTAAGAGAAGAAGTGGGAAACTCAAGTACCAAGCTAGATGGCAGACAAGTGGACGATAGGATTGAACAATGAATGACTATATAATGGAGTAAGACCTCCAGAAGAAGGGGGAGGAAAAAGAAAAAAAACAAAAGGAACCTCAAGAAATAATCACCGTAGCATCTGGAAAAATACAACCCAAAGAAAAGCATTCTATCTAAGTGCATACCCCTCGGACCTAACTGGAATCCATCAATTAGTCCAAAACTTACTCCTCGGACACGAGATCTCAACTTGTGTGTGTGTTTTAGTCTCCTCGGCCAAGCATTTTATCTTCAGTAACTGTTGTAAAGAGCGTTATTAGCCCAATTCTTTGACCCACTCTCTTACAAATTTATTGTATTGGGCTTATTGGGCCTATCTCCTGTATTCATCCGGGTGTGGGCTACAATTTGTGACCCTACAACAATGATGACGTTAATGTCAGTATGATAATTCTTTCTTTAGCAAAACCAACTTACAAAATTACAAATACCCATTAGTATTTTAATATTTTTGATCACCATTATAAAAAATGGATTCAAGTAAAATTTTTCATCACCATTACAATGATGACGTTAATGTCAGTATGATAATTCTTCTTTAGCAAAACCAACAAAAAAAACGTTAATGTCAATAGATAATGTAAAACAATAGAGCAGATAATAATGTAGAGAAGAATGAAGCAAAGTATTACTGACCTCAAAGCCTACACATCAATAGACCAGAAAATATTCAATAAGTCTTGAAATAACAATAAGCAAAACATGGCCAAATAGAGAGAGAAATCGAAGTGAGAAATGCAAAATCAGTTTAAAATTGAAAGATTTTCCTCCAAAAAAAAATTTTTGAAAGACCAAAAAAAATAAAATAAAATCAAAGTTAGAGTTAAGAAAACGAACCTGGTGGATGTGGCTCTCAGGGAAATAGAAACTGTTTGATGTGGCCCAAAATCAGTTTAAAATTGAAATATTTTGCTCCAAATAAAAAAAGGTTAAAGAGCTTACCTCAAATCTATCTATTGTTGTTGTTGTTTGTAGTGAAATCTGAAGCAAAGAGGTAGGTGAAAGGAGTTTGAGAGAGCTGGAGAATTGAAAAAGAAGCAATTTGAGTTTGAAAACCAAAGTAAGTGTACTGGGAGTGTTGTCCTATTTTGTAGATAGTGTTTTACGTGGGAGCAGATTTTTTTTTTTTTTTTCTTTACGTGGGAACAGTTTTTTTTTTTTTTTTTCATAAAAAAATTTAAAAGTAAAGTGAGATTAGAGTAAGAAATTGCAAATTAAAAAAAAAGATTTTTTTATTAATGTTTAAATGGTTAAACGGTTAAGCCTTGATAAAGGTAAAAATAAAAAATGCAAACGTGAGTTTATTGATGGAAGGAAAAAGGGTACTTGGAGCATAAATATTGCCTACAAAATAGGACTATTTTGTAGGCAATATTTATGCAATAGTTAAAAGAAATAGTTTTACCAAATTATCCTTTAGTTTCTCTTTACTTAAACATAGAAAATGTGTGGGTATTTTGGAACAAAAAAAAATAGTTTTACTAAATTATCCTTTAGTTTTGTCTCTACTTAAATATAGGAATGTGTGGGTATTTTGGAACAAAAAAAAATCCGGTTCAAACAGATGCAGCCCCTTAAATAGTAATATAGATAAGTACAAGTATAACCTCTATAAACAAATCCATTGATTTTTTAGTTTTTACTTGTCATTAGCACAATTCGTAATTGAAGAGGGTAAAAATGTGTGATAAGGCCTGGTAGGCCCAATGGGCCCATGTCCGCAAGCCCAAAGAAGGTAGAGCCCATTCTTCGCGTGGACCCCTGATAGGACGAAGGCCCGGACTTGCCCACCACGTTTCAAGAGGCTTGCTCAGCAAGCATGAGAGGCTTGCTCAGCAAGCATGAGAGGCTTGCTCTGCAAGGATGGGAGTCTTGCTCAGCAAGCTTGAGGAGCTTGCTCTACAAGGAAAGGAGGCAGGGCCTCACCACTATAAAAAGGCCCCAACACCCCCACAAAAAGGTACGTGTAACTGACTCCTCTCTAGCACTCTAGAGTTGTAAAAAGCGTTTTCTGACTTAACCTTCGGAGGGTGTTTGGCCGGCTCCACACCGGTGCCCTTTGAAGGTGTTTCTGTGTTGTTATTTCTTTCAGGCCACGGCCATTCGAGTACAAGGACTGTGCATCTCACTGGTGAACATTTCGGCCTCATCAGTTGGCGCCGTCTGTGGGAAACGACGATCGTGACAAGTTAAGCCATTGTCGCCTCCCGGACACAAGAGTTGCATGGTACTCACGCGCTCGATGGCCAACTCCAACGACGTGCAAGGCGATGAGCCGCCGAGGCCCAACGCATTAGAAAGACAGGTCCAGACCCTCGCGGCCGCAGTAGAGCGCCTCACGAAACAGAATCATGACCTGGAGGAACAGCTGCGACAGAAGAACGCGGGGCATAACGGTCAGGAGGAGAACCAAGGGGACAGCTCCGAAAGAAGAGGGACTGAGAAGCAAGGGGGCAGTAATGAGCCCAGTAAAACGGAGAGGCGCGATTCGAGCATGCCCTCCCTCACAAATGCAACGCCACAGCCCATCCTCGCGGAGATGCAGGCGATGAGAGAGCAGATGGAGGTCATGATGAACGCACTGAAGGGACGCGTCTCCAGCGACCTTGACGATTTAGTGAATAGGACGGACTCGCCGTTCACCGCATCGGTCAACTCCTGTCCCCTGCCACCGAAGTTCCGGATGCCACAAGTCGAAAGCTATGACGGGGTCAGGGACCCCTTAGATCATCTGGAAACCTTCAAGACCATGATGCACCTCCAGGGAGTCCCGGACGAGGTCATGTGTAGGGCCTTCCCTACAACACTGAGGGGCGCGGCTAGAGTCTGGTTTAGCAGGTTGACGCCAAACTCAATTAGTACTTTCAAGGAGCTGAGTGCACTTTTCACCTCGCACTTCATCGGGGGGCACAGGTACAAGAGGTCGACAGCATGCCTAATGAGCATCAGGCAGCGGGAGGACGAGACGCTGCGGTTGTACATAACCCGCTTCAACAAGGAAGCCCTCTCCATTGATGAGGCCGACGACAAGATTCTGGTGGCAGCCTTTACGAATGGCCTGCGGAAGGGAAAATTCCTATTCTCCCTGTACAAAAATGACCCGAAGACCATGTCTGAGGTCCTATACAGGGCCACGAAATACATGAATGCGGAGGACGCACTGTCGGCTAGGGAAGACAAACCCAGGAAGAGGGAGAGACCGGAGGATGCCGGGCAGGACCACGGAAAGAAGAAACCAAGAACGGGAGATAGACGCGAGGATAAGCGTTCTAAACCCCCAGGAGGGAGATTCACGAGATTCACCCCTCTGAACGCTCCGCTAGACCAGGTGCTGATGCAGATCAAAGATGAGGGATCTCTGACATTCCCGGGAAAGCTAAAGAGCGATCCAGCCAAGCGGTCCAGGAACAAGTATTGCCGCTTCCACCGAGATCACGGTCACGACACTGCAGATTGCTATGATCTGAAACAGCAGATAGAGGCCCTCATCAGAGATGGAAAACTGCAGAAGTTCGTCAGCAGAGAAAGGACGGATGTCCAAGCGCGGGAGCAGGCCGCCCGGCGGGAGAATGACCGTCAGAAACCCCCCGTTGGGGAAATAAGGATGATTATAAGGGGCACGGCAGCAACGGGATCGTCCAAGAAGGCCCGGAAGACCTACCTTAGGATGGTCCAACATGTGCAGACCACGGGTTCTGTATCCAAGATGGCGCGGAGAGAAGATCCTATCATTGGGTTCTCGGAGAACGACGCGAGGCGCCTCTACCATCCACACGACGACGCCCTCGTCGTCAGTCTAAGGGTAGGAGAATACAACGTGCACCGGATGCTGGTCGACAACGGCAGCTCGGCGGACATCCTGTACTACCCAGCGTTCCAGCAGATGGGAATAAATAGAGCACGGCTAACACCGACGAATGCCCCTTTGGTTGGCTTTGGGGGAACAAGGATACTCCCGCTAGGAGCAATCACGCTCTCGGTGACAGTCGGTGACTATCCGCAGCAGATCACTCAAGACGTGACCTTCTTAGTGGTCGACTGCTCATCCGCGTACAACGGTATCATAGGGCGACCGACGCTGAACTCTTGGAAAGCGGCAACCTCAACATACCACCTGATGGTCAAGTTCCCCACCGAGTACGGGATTGGAGAGTTACGGGGAGATCAGGTGGCCGCCCGGGAATGCTATGTCGCAATGTTGGAAATGGAGGATCACCAGCAGACATTATGCATTGGCGAACAGCGGACCGTCGCAGAGCCGGTAGAAGAGTTGGAAGAAATCACTCTCGATGAATCAAGACCCGGACGGACGACAAGAATGGGCACCATGGCCAGCCAGACGATAAGGCAAGATCTGGCAACCTTCCTGAGGAGTAATAAGGACATATTCGCGTGGAGTCACGAAGATATGCCAGGAGTCGATCCGTCAGTAATAGTGCATAAGCTGCATGTCAACCCGGACTCCCCCCCGGTCCGGCAGAAGAAGCGGGTGTTCGCGCCGGAACGGGATGAAGCGGTTGCGGAAGAAGTTAGAAAGCTGCTGGAAGCAGGGTTCATCCGAGAAGTCTACTACCCCGACTGGCTAGCAAATGTGGTCATGGTAAAAAAGAGTAGCGGAAAGTGGAGAATGTGCGTTGACTTCACGGACCTGAACCGGGCGTGCCCGAAAGACAGCTATCCACTCCCGAGGATAGACACTCTGGTGGACTCGACGGCCAGACACGAGCTCTTGAGTTTCATGGACGCCTTCTCAGGCTACAACCAGATTAAGATGGGGGAGGAGGATCAGGAGAAAACCTCTTTCGTGACCAGCCAAGGACTTTTCTGTTACAAGGTAATGCCGTTCGGGCTCAAGAACGCGGGGGCCACGTATCAAAGACTGATGAACAAGATGTTCGCGCACCAGCTCGGCAGGAACGTACAAGTCTATGTCGACGACATGTTGGTAAAGAGCGTGCGCGAGGGCAACCATCTCAGCGACCTTCAGGAGACATTCGACACCCTTCGGTCGTACAACATGAAGCTGAACCCAGGTAAATGTGTGTTCGGGGTTACGGCCGGGAAATTCTTGGGATTTATGGTTTCCCAAAGGGGCATAGAGGTCAACCCAGAGAAAGTGCGAGCCATAATGGAGTTAGAACCCCCGAAGACAGTAAAGGCAGTTCAGAGCTTGAACGGGAAGGTTGCGGCCCTGAACAGATTCGTCTCCAAAGCGACGGATAGGTGCTTGCCTTTCTTCCGAGTACTGAAGAAATCGTTCGAATGGACGGACGAATGCCAAAGAGCATTCGAAGATTTGAAGAGGTACCTGTCGTCACCGCCACTTCTCAGTCCATCCGTACCCGGGGAGGAGCTATACCTCTACATTGCAGTCTCACAGGCCGCAGTCAGTGCAGCCCTGGTGCGGGAAGACGGACACTCCCAAAGACCCGTCTATTTTGTGAGCAGGGCGTTCCGAGGAGCGGAAGAAAGGTACCCACGGATGGAGAAATTGGCCCTTGCCCTAATGACCGCAGCACGGAAACTCAAACCGTATTTCCAGGCCCACGTGATCGTGGTCCTGACGGACCAGCCTCTGAGGAGAGCAATGGGCAACCCCGAGGCGGCAGGAAGGATGGCATTATGGGCAATTGAGCTGAGCGAATTCGACGTGCGCTACCGTCCGCGGACTTCGATAAAGGGGCAAGCGGTGGCAGATTTCATAGCCGAGTACACTCAGCCGGAAGACGAGGGGGCAGAAGGGCCGAAATTGTGGATCATCCACACGGACGGATCATCAAATCAGCACTCAGGAGGAGCCGGCGTAGTCATACGGACACCAGAAGGGGACAAGATCAAGTGCATGATAAGACTAGACTTCCCTACAACCAACAACGAAGCGGAGTATGAAGCCTTGATAGCCGGATTAGATCTCGCAAAGGCCGCGGGCGCCGGTAACATGGCCATACATTGCGACTCCCAGGTGATAACCAGCCAGATCAATGGCGATTTCGAGTGTAGAAACGAACGGATGAAGAAGTACCTGGTGGAGGTGAAGGGTCGAATCGCAGGCCTCGAGGTCAAATTCATTCAGATTCCACGGGAGGAAAACGAGTGCGCCGACCGTCTGGCCAAAGCAGCCTCCGCGGAGTTCATGAATGCGCCTAAACAGGTATTATCCTTCGTTCAAACTCACCCACTTATTGATGATGGAAAAAAGATACAGGCGATAGATGTTGGAGAGGACTGGACCACGCCCTTAAAAGGATACCTACAGTCGGGCTCTCTGCCAGACGGAAAGGATGCTGCAAGGAGGCTGAAGGTCCGGGCCACACGATTCGTGCTGATCAACGACACTTTGTACAAGAGAGGTTTCTCTCGGCCTTACCTAAGGTGTCTAAGCCATGGCGAAGCAGAATATGTGATGAGGGAAGTCCACGAGGGGATTTGCGGGAATCACTCTGGAGCACGGTCTCTAGTGCACAAACTTGTCCGAGCAGGTTACTACTGGCCCATGATGCTCACGGACGCCCAATCGTATGTGAAGGCCTGTGACAAGTGCCAGAGGTTCAGTAACCTGATCAGACGACCATCAGAAGAACTCTCACCCATCACAGCCCCATGGCCGTTCGCGCAATGGGGATTAGACATCATGGGCCCTTTCCCAACGGCTCTAAGGCAGCTAAAGTTCCTCGTAGTCGGCATCGACTACTTCACGAAGTGGGTCGAAGCAGAACCCCTCGCCACTATTACCGAGAGGAACATCCGTGCTTTCGTATGGAAAAACATCATATGCAGGTTCGGGGTCCCGAGGGTGCTTATCTCCGACAATGGAAAACAGTTCGATAACAGCGCTTTCAAGAGTTTCTGTTCAGAGCTAGGCATTCGGAATCATTACTCCTCACCAGCACACCCGCAAGCAAACGGACAGGTAGAAGTCACAAACAGGACACTACTAAAGATCATCAAGACCAGGCTCGAGGGGGCAAAGGGTATTTGGCCAGACGAGCTGCCAAGCGTCTTGTGGGCATATCGGACGACCGCAAGGTCACCAACTGGGGAGACCCCGTTCCGACTTGCATACGGAGCCGATGCAGTCATACCAGCAGAAATCGGCCTCACCAGCTACCGCGTGCAGAACTACACGGAGGACAAGAACGAGGAAGCAATGCGCCTTCAGCTAGACTTGGTGGACGAGGTCCGGGCAGTGGCTGAACAAAGATTGGCGCGATACCAGAACCTCATGTCAAAGAATTACGACTCAAAGGTGAGGCACAGAGATTTCCAGATCGGCGACCTGGTACTCCGAAAGGTCATGGGTGCTACTAAGGACCCTACTCAGGGAAAGCTCGGACCAAATTGGGAAGGACCGTATAGAATCACATCATGGCATAGGAAGGGCACATACCATCTTGAGACCATGGACGGAAGAAAACTCCAGCATCCGTGGAACACGGAGCACCTTCGGAAATACTACCAGTAGAAATCAAGTTTTAATCCCCCAATGTATATTTACTAGATTTCAGTTATTTTGTAGCAGTCGGGCAACTACTTTCGAACTTTTTGTATTTTGGAACCTTTGTTAGCCCAAGAAGGGGCAGGTACTTTCCTCTACAAGATCGAATTTAATGAAGGAACGTTCAGAACATTGCTGCGTAAATCTTGCTACTAAACGACTGCTATCAAAAGTCCTAAAGAGGACGGACCCCACCATGGGTCAAAAAATTTACAAGTCCTAAAAAGAGGACGGACCCCACCATGGGTCAAAAAATTTACAAGTCCTAAAAAGAGGACGGACCCCACCATGGGTCAAAAAATTTACAAGTCCTAAAGAGGACGGACCCCACCATGGGTCGAAAAATTTACAAGTCCTAAAAAGAGGACGGACCCCACCATGGGTCAAAAAATTTACAAGTCCTAAAGAGGACGGACCCCACCATGGGTCACAAAATTTAGAAGTCCTAAAGAGGACGGACCCCACCAGGGGTCACAAAATTTAGAAGTCCTAAAGAGGACGGACCCCACCATGGGTCACAAAACTTACAAGTCCTAAAGAGGACGGACCCCACCATGGGTCACAAAACTTACAAGTCCTAAAGAGGACGGACCCCACCATGGGTCACAAAACTTACAAGTCCTAAAGAGGACGGACCCCACCATGGGTTAGTAATTTGTAATTCCTAAAAAGAGGACGGACACGACCATGGTTTGTAAATTCATACAGATCCACTAAG
This sequence comes from Quercus agrifolia, assembly GCA_029955455.1. Classification (NCBI taxonomy): domain Eukaryota; kingdom Viridiplantae; phylum Streptophyta; class Magnoliopsida; order Fagales; family Fagaceae; genus Quercus; species Quercus agrifolia. The sequence goes on along the minus strand of JARQAD010000002.1, from coordinate 24,478,975 downwards.
TAGACGGACACCAACATGCACTAGAAATGTACACGAGTACAAAAAATGAACGGACCCAACTGGGTCACAAAAACATAAAGGTCCACAACGTGAATGGATCGAATTAAACAGGTATTTAACATCAGGACGGAGCATTCATCAACATTATCAATACGATGTTAAAAGAAGCATTTAAATAAATCAGTTTAAATGTCAAATACAAATGATGTAAAATAAGCCCTACACACGACGGGCAAAAATCCAATGAGCTTTCCGATATAACTAATACAAAACAGAACGGCTACGCGCTGGGGGCGACGGGGTCTTTGGGCCCTGGGGTCTTCGCTTCTTCAGCTTGGGGCTCAGGGGCGACGGAGACAGGCTTCTCCTCAGCAAAAAGGTCGGCGGTGTCATCAGAGGCGTCTGGTTGGACGGACATGCCTTCAGCGACGTTGATATCGACGGCTGAAAAGTCGAACTTGGGGTATAGAGCCTTGGCCTGACGGAGGGCATCCTCAAACCCATCAGTATACGAAGACCCAAGCTCCGTCAAGAGGGCGTCCGAGTCGCGGTACTCTTGGACGGCCTTCTCCTTGGCCAGACGAAGCTCGTCCTCCTTATCTTCCAGGACGGCTTTGAGTTCCTCCACCGTCCTCTGAAGCTCGTCCCTTACCTCCTCCGCCAGCTTGAGTTTTTTCTCCGTCACAACCTTCCAGTTTTTGAGCTCGAGCAGCTCCTCCTCCGTCACCCTGGCCTGGTCACGGACCCTCTCCAACGCCGTCTCATTGCGAAGAGCCCGGTCCATCAGACCCTTCGTCATGAGCATAGCCTGACGATCAAATTAGACTTAGTAAAAAAAAAAAATGATGACAACAAAAGAAATTGAAAGATGAATGGTGACGGGTACTCACTTGGGCAATGCTGAAGAGGCCCGTCTCCCCCATGGCCTCCGTCGAATGGTTCCCCAAATCCTCGTAGTCCTCGCTCCCAATGATGGAGGAGATCTTCCCCAAGGCATATTTTGGGTCCTCGCGGAGTAGGACGGGCGGTTTCTTCTGGCTGCCCGGGGGAGCAACCATCAGACCTTTCCCCGCCCCAGGCTTGACAGGGGTCACCGTTTTCTTTCCCTCCGCCATGAGGCCTATGACGGGCTCCGTGGAAACTTTCTGTTTCTTGGGCGCACGGTCGACCCTGGGCATCGGTCTCTTCGCCAGGGGCCTACTCGAGCCCGTCCCCATCGCCCCTACGTCCGTCTCTTTGTTCTTGGCGGCTTTGCTTTTGATGGCGGCCCTCCTCTTCGCGTCGTCCATCTCTGTAGAAACAAAAGTAGACGGGTGAAACTCAAAACGAATGAACAAAAGCGGAAAGATGTGACGGACTTACGCTGACGGGTGCGTTCCTCGTATTTTATCGCGGCGGCTGTAGGCTCAGGTCCGTCGCAATACCAGTGGACGGTATTTAGATTGACAAGCTTCGCCCAAGTCCGTTCCTCTGGTTTCGTCTTTGAAAAAATTTTCTCCAAAAAGCTGAACTCCTCTAAGTCAACTTGTGGACGCCGTCGCACTGAAAAGAACGGAGAGAAATTTAGGACGGCTATTAAAAAGTTAAAGCAAAATTACCTACGTAACGCGACAGGCTGAACTGTACCGGACGGGTCCAAGATGCCCCATGTTTTGTCGACGGGTAGAAAATCCGTCTCCCCCGGGTGGCACATTCAACCGTCACCCTCCAGGAAGAAGTAGCGGCTCTTCCAATCTCGGTTGGAGTCCGGGGTCTCATAAATGACTTTCAGGACGGACTTCCTAGGGACAAAACTGTACATACCCCTCGACTTGTCTATCTCGTCCGGACGGTAGCAATGGAGGAACTCCCGTGCGGTCAGCGACCTCGTGCCGTTGGACATGGCTCCGTACAAGACCTCCATTGCAATAAAAACCCTCCAGGCGTTGGGGGAAACCTGGCTGACGGATATACCTAAGAAGTGGAGGAGTTCTCGTTTTACCCTGTTCAAGGGGAATCTAAGGCCGGCTTTCAGCGCTTGTTCGTACACCCCCAAGTCATCCACCCCGTCGTAATAACACTTCTCGGATTTGTAGGGTAGACGGATGGGGATGTGATCAGGTATTTGGTAGATCTCCCTAATTGTCTTGAAATGGACTTCCTTAATTGTTGACACAAATTTGTGCACCGTCCACTCAGGCAGCATGACGAACTCCCTAAGTCCGTCATCCCCGACTACAGTTTTATGTTCTCCACCGTCGTCAGAACCTTCCCCTGGTTCGGCCAACTCCGTATCCTCATCTGTTGAGGACGATGAAGTGGCAGACGGAGTCCTCTCGATCAATTCGTCTGGATCTTTGTGACCAGACGGGTACAGTTCCTCGTAACCCGCTCCATCGCGGACGAAGGACTGGTTACTCGACGCACTAGACATTTCCTACAACGGATTGACAAAGCCTAAGACGGACTGTCTAAAATAAAAAAGGGAATAGACGGATGCAAGAATGATGTTTCTATCATGACAAATATGAAAACTGAAGGAACATCAAGGGGATGGATAGGATCACTTACCGAATAAAGGAGAGAACGGGTTGATCTCGTTGCTGGAAGATGTGAACGGGCAAACTCTGACAAACGACGGACTCGCTCTGACAGTGAATTTTCTACGCAAAGTAGAAAAATGAAGGAGAAACGCTGGTTTTTATAGGTGGAGTGCACGGAAGACGAAGCGGCACTTCGATCCAAGATACGGACCAATCTACGAATGACACGTGTCTTCGTCTTAAATGCTTCTGTAGTCTGTCAGACCCCCACTATCATGACGGTTCCCCTATCCGTCGCCCCCTTTCCGGAGATCCTCATCACCATCCATTGAGCTCTGGTCGTCACCTCTGTTACTCCGTCTTCCACCAATCTGCACTTATGGTTGCCGCCCCAGTTCTTTGTTACCGTTCGCTCATGCCCATCCGTCATCTCCGTAAAGGCGGACCATCTCTCTTGTTTGTTTTTGACCGTCACCCCAATTGACCGTCCGCACGACGGAGACGGGTCAAATGGGGTGAAGGGGGCAGCTGAAGAGGGTAAAAATGTGTGATAAGGCCTGGTAGGCCCAATGGGCCCATGTCCGCAAGCCCAAAGAAGGTAGAGCCCATTCTTCGCGTGGACCCCTGATAGGACGAAGGCCCGGACTTGCCCACCACGTTTCAAGAGACTTGCTCAGCAAGCATGAGAGGCTTGCTCAGCAAGCATGAGAGGCTTGCTCTGCAAGGATGGGAGTCTTGCTCAGCAAGCTTGAGGAGCTTGCTCTACAAGGAAAGGAGGCAGGGCCTCACCACTATAAAAAGGCCCCAACACCCCCACAAAAAGGTACGTGTAACTGACTCCTCTCTAGCACTCTAGAGTTGTAAAAAGCGTTTTCTGACTTAACCTTCGGAGGGTGTTTGGCCGGCTCCACACCGGTGCCCTTTGAAGGTGTTTCTGTGTTGTTATTTCTTTCAGGCCACGGCCATTCGAGTACAAGGACTGTGCATCTCACTGGTGAACATTTCGGCCTCATCAGTAATAATCTTCTTTTGGCTCACTTTTCTATGTTCCAATGTTACCTAATCCCTATCAATGAATCTTATTTTTATAATCTGTCTCCCACTTTTTCTTCCTCCGCCAACGCTACCAACGAAAGACAATAAAATAGCATTAGAAACGGTTGGCATGCACGATCGTGTAACGCATTTGTAGTCAATGTGCAGTGTGTGGCTGGAATATCAAGTCAAATTTCACTTACGCAAAATGCGAACTGGATGACGCAACAGTCCCCCACTAGGTAGTCCTCCCCCCATCTCGGTAGAAATGATTTGAATAAGTATATGAATAACCACTATAAACAAATCAATTGATTTTCTAGTTCTTACTGGTCATTAGCAAATTAAAAAATATTTAATATTCTTTTTATAAAATTGAGATAATCAAAACCATATTATATTAGTAATGATAAAATTTGTCATAAATCTTGTACTTAACTGACATATCATACAAACTCAATAAATAAATAAAAACTGACATATCTTAGTGTTTTTAGGATTCAAATTCTCAGTCTCCTCATTATTGTAACTATCAAATAATAATAATGATAGTAAAATTTCATTTTCAATAGTTTTTTTTTTTTTTATAATTTGTAAATTCTTTAAAATAACACTTATTTACCGATAAACAAATAACTTCAACTCTAAAAGGTTTATAGTGTCTCTCAATCAAACCTTGAGCTAAGAATAAGTAGCAATGATTTATTGTAATTGACATTTATAGAAATATATATATATATATATATATATATATAATCAATAATAATATTAAATTATAAAGTCATCTTGTTAATGACCATTCTCAAAAAAAAAAAAAAAAAAAAAAAAAAAACCTGTTGGTGGAGTTGAACAATATGATAGCATCAAAATCTTAAACTTTTAATTTTGAATAATCAAACCACCAAAATGTCAAACAAAACATATAGTTATAATATATAATTCATTTAAATTTTTTTCTAGGCAAATATATATATTTTTTTTATAAAGGGATTTTTTGTTTTTGGTTTTTTGGTTTTTTAATCTAATATGATTTTTATTTTGATTAGGGGTTAATTTTTAAGGGGGCCTAACTGAAATTTCCAAAATATTTTAAATTTCCAGTTCCCGCTGTGTGAACGGATCAGAATGTGGAAGCTAGAAATAAAACAAAATTTAGGTATAGTATCTTATGTGCTGTTTCTTAGGTTTCCCTTTTAAGATTCAGCCATGTAGCTACTCAATTAAAAAATACACTTCTATCCCATGAGAAAAAATCCATATAGCAAAATCTTAAAATGAAAACTTAAGGAACAGCACCTAGGTACTGTACCTAAATATTGCTCATAGAAATAATATTAAGTTTTCTAAGTCTTTGGCAGGAAAATTCTAAGTGGTAGGCATCTCAGTCTTCAGGGCCCGGGAAGTAAACAATTTAAAAACATTAAAATACACATGATAAGTTTGTAACGTAGTAGAAAAGATTTGACGAAGTATAAAGTTTTGAATTTAGTGATAGTCTTAGATGGCTGGACCTAATAATGCTATCTTTTGTTTAAAGCCTCTCTCTCTCTCTCTCTCTCTCTTCGTTGATTCTACTTTTTTGAGTTTCTCTCTCTGATGAAGAGAAAGTAGAGGTGGGCTATGAATTTCTTAACGATGGTACAAAGGGGAAGGAAATCTTATACACCAATTAACAAAAGAGACCTTGTACACCAATTAACAATAATTTTTCACAAAGACAATTTGTAAAAACAATATATGCATTGATTTAATCTAGCATGGCTCAACGACCATGCTACATAGTATTGTTCAGGTAATTTTCTTTTAATAATCTTGTTCCATAAACAAAAATCATAGCTTAACCATTGAGAGAAACCACACAGAGTAATAATACAACATTGCCAAAGCCAATAAAAATTTTCATAACACAAGATAGCAGGTTGTTTCGTCAGTGGTTTTTAACATATATGAACAAAATGTTTTGATTGATATGGATTAAAAACTTTGGGTTTAAAATTTAAAGTTTAATTTTGTCACAAGACTCACAACAACTTATTCTCAAAAAAAAAAAAAAAAAAAAAAAAAAAAAAAAAAAAAAAAAAGAAAGAAGAAGAAGAAGAAGAAGGTGTCACAACGACATACCCTTCTTTTGTTTTTTCTCCATAATTTTTTTTTTTTTTTTTCCAAACTTCCTTTGTATTTTTTATTTATCCTTTTTTAGGTTTTAAAAAATAATGTAGTTTTTTTCTTGACCTTTAGGGTTCACGTTCGTCCTTTAGAATTTAAAGTTCTAAAAGCTAACCAAATTTAATAAAAACCCTAAAAAGGGTTTGTTTTCTCATGCAAGCCTAGCAAGCTAGTGGAGAAGCAAGGATTTAATATTAAGAGGAATGTTTAAAAGCCACATAAACATGCACATACATGTGAGTCCTTGGGACCAATTTGAAAAAAAAAATTTAATGTGAAGATTAAGCGATATTCTAATACAAGAAAGTTGTAAAAAAACATAATCATTATATTGTGTTTATTCTTTAATATTTCTTTAATACATGAATAAGTCATTTTTTATATTTTTATGGAAGATCTTAAAAAATAACATACACTGTATATTGTGTTTATTTGTTAGTTTATATAATAATCCATTTTGTGATTTTTTTTTTTCATGTCAAAATTCCCCTTCCGACATGTAAAATATTTTAGTAGTTGGAAATACCTCAAGTATAACTTATGTAAACTAAGATTTTTTAATCGTAAAATGATCATTATGTAACATTTTTATAATCTACACAATGAACATATATGCACATAAAAATTTAAAGTTAAAATTTTAAAAAATATATATTAAAATTTTGAGTTTATTAGAGCATCAGCATTGGTGGTGCCAAAAAATTTAGCAATTTGGCACCACAAAAGGTTACTTTATTTATTTTACCACCTCATTTTATAAAACACCCAACATCAGTGGTTTTTTTTTTTTTTTTTAGCATTCAACGCAATAAAATAATATATCTATTACAATAAATAATCACCACCACCATTAGAATAAAATAATATATCTTTTAATAAAAAAAAAAAAATTTTAGCATTTGAGCTATAGTGCACACAAAAAGATGGCTATACACTATAGCTCAACAGCAAAAAAAAATTGGCTTTCCCTCTACTAATGCAGGAATTTGTTATCTTTAGCTAGTAAATTTAGCATTTTGGCTGATAAATTTAGCATTTTAGCAATTTGCCTTCACCAATACTAATACTCTTATATAATTATCCTTACAATTTACTACTTATAACTTTTTTATTATATATATATAAGATAGAAATTCTACTCTAATCTAATCTAAGTGTATATATGTGTAAAGCTCCCTCCTGGAGACTTAAACCCCGACCTTTGCCCGCCACACCTCACAAACACTTATATTTATGGAGTGACCATTACGCCAAGGGTACGCAATAGTACTTATAACTAAATATGCATGAAGAAGAATAAATTATTACATTTAAATCCTATGCTTCTTTTATTATTTTTTTTATCATTTTGTTTTTTTTTAAGGTAACAATAAAGTTCTTTTTTTCTAGAACCCCTGGGTCCGCCCCTGTCTAATTGGCATTGATAGCAAGATTAAAAACTAGAGTCTGTAAATAAGGAAACAAAATATTACTTAAATATTTTAAGGGAGGTTCACATGACATGTGAAGCATATTTCTATAAAAATCATTTTAGGATTTATGACTACTAAAAATCGATCTTTTACAATTTACAACAGTTAAGCCCTTTTGTAGTGGTACTTTGAGTTAAATAATATGTTTGAACTTGTTGAGAGAGTGTAATTAAGTATGTGTGTGTTTAACAGTTAGTTTGTTTCTTAAAAAAAATTGATCTATCAACAGGTATGATAATTAGATTAGTCATAGTAGGGATGACAACAGAAAAATGTCAAATTATGAGTGTTCAATTCCCACCCTGTCCCCTCTTTAAGCAAGAAAAATCTGCGCAGAGTGGGGTAAAAATATTTTGCAATTCCTAATTAAGTGGTTTTGTCATTGATGACATAAAGATGAATGAGAAAATGGATGGATGACAATTAGAGTGATGAGAGACCAAAAAAAAAGCGTTTCAAAGATGATAATAGAATATGTATTTAAAAAACTAAAAATATGTATTAAAAAAAAACTAAATTATAAATAAGATATGTACAAAATATAAAAAGTATACATTAGGGTGTTGTGGAGTGAGACAAGATGAGGCGGGGCATACAAAACTCGTCTCCACCTCATCACCTCTCTAGGATGGAGAAAACTTGCGATGGAAAAGTGAGATAAGGTAGATCAATCTGGACATGAAATTATTATAATCGTGTAACCATACCATTATAACGGGAGAAAGGAGAAGGAGCAATTCCATTTCAACTACGGAAAGACAAAAACTTATAGGGGATGATAAGATTTTTTAAGGTGGCAAGGGTTGTAGGGCATGGGAAATAACCACTCTTGACCCTCCCTTCCTCCCTCTGCCCCTAGTCCTTAAGTTTTAATTTTTCTCAATTTAGTCTCCCACTTTCTTAAAAATGGATCAATTTGGTCATTTTGACCAAATTTGTTAATAAATGAAGACATTTAAATATGGACAAAGTTTAGCTACAAACTTGATTGTAGCCAATGACTATAACTCCACTTAATATCTTTTTGTTGGATGTGAATTTTGATAAATCTACTATTGGATTACATTTTCTTCTTATATCATTTATGCTTGCAAAATTTCAAAAAAGAAAAGAAAAAAAGAAAATCAATAGCTATGTCATAAATCAAATGTTTAAATTCCAAGTTTTTGTAATCTAAAATTATGTATAAAAAATATGTTTTTGGATTGAATAGTAAATAACATTCAGTTGGCATGAAATTTTATATACATGTTAAGAATATAAAGAACAAGCAATCCAACAATTAAATTTTTAAAATATGTATTCATGTTAATTTTTTTAGTGGGAGTTGTAGCTATTGACTACAACCAAATTTGTAGTCAAATTTTGTCAATTAAATATTATTTCATATACATTTTTTTTATATTATTTCATTTTTAGTTATTAAAGTAAATTAAATATAATAGAAAATCTAAATTGAATTTGAAAAATATATTGGCTAAGTACTTTTCAAAGGGGCATGAATGGAAGAAAAAAAATTTCCCCTTAAAGACATGCTTTTCTTTCATATATTTTCAAATAAATAAATAAACAAAACCCGTGCCTTGCACGGACCTGTAACTAGTTTAATTAAAAATGCAATACTCAAATGGTAGGATTCCAAATAAAAATAAAATAAAATAATGGAATATGTGAATATATATATATATATATATATATATATATATATGTAAGGACCAGATTTGGCTTGAACCCCAAAACAGGAATGGATTCAGGCCCACAAAGCCCGAACAATAAATTTGTAGAGTGTGGGATAAAAAGCTAGTCTGGATCTAGGACCAAGATATTGAGTTATAGCGTTAGAAGGAAAGAGTTATACATCCATATAAGTACAAAAAGTATCATCGGACATGCCCTAATGCTATGATTTTAGAATACTTCCAGTCCCTCTTTCCTTTCTCCTTCCTTCATCTTATATACTATGGCTTCTTTACCTTTTTCTCCATCCACGTGTGGATTAGGCGTTCAAAGTTATTTTTCTCCATCCCTCCTACCTTTTCTTGAATCTTCCATTCTTAGCTGGAAGGCTGCGTGTTCACTGTTCAGGTATCACCTCCACATTAATGCGGCCAGAAGGTTAGCTGGGCGGCATTTAATGCGGAGGTGACAGTACCCTTAGATATTTGTTATTTCTTACTATTATCCTTTATTTGATATTTTCCCATTCATTTTGTTGTAAGGTTTGCCCGAGACGTCACTCTAAGTGACTAATAAGTTTACCAGATACCTCAGATAGAAGTTCCGAGGTGACTATCGTCCTCGGACACGGCCAAATTCCTCACAAGCACTCTTTACCTCTCCTCGGAGGGTAATTTTATCCCTTCTTTTGTTGGTTGTCCTCGGATATTCTCTTACCCTCAGACTGGATATTGGGCATGGCCCTTTCTTACGCTGTTTGTACATATGAGACTAGATATTGGACCTGGCCTCCTCCAATACAGTTTGAACACAGGGTTCAATTGGCCCCCACAATATATATTCATGATTTTTTTTTCCTTAAGAGGAAGATATTTTTATGAGTTAAATGTAGAAAATCGTCCTAAAGTACAAGGGTACTTGCACTTTGCATCCAAAACCATGAAACCTTACATTCACCATCCTAATTGTAGCAAACTTTACAAATTTCACCCCATATAGCCTAATTAACCGTTAATATTAATAAGCATGTACTTGTCACATAATCATAAAATTTTAGTAAAATAACTAACAGAAAATGCAAAATGAAGAATTCAAGTTTTTATGGTTATGTGACAGTTAATTTTTATAGTCAATAGGGCAATAAAGTGGAATTTGCAAAGCTTAGTATAACTAAAGTGGTAATGGCAAGTTTTCATAGTTTAAACTTTAAGGCGTAAAGCAGAAGTTTCCAGTAGTTTAGAAATTTTTTTTCCCTTTCTATTTTTTGTAATTAACCCTACTTTTTATTAATATTTTCCCACTTTCAAGTTCTCTAGAATTTCTACCGAATGCCTACAATTAAATAAAAACAAAAAGCATATCTTCTTTTGGCTCACTTTCTATTCTTATTTCTTACTACTTTACACGGATTAGTGTCTCATTTTTCTATTCTTTTTAGAGCATTCTCTATTTTAGATTTCAATTAATTTAGAGCACTGAATTTGAATGCTCAATTGATTGTCCATTTAAGAAATTTTTTTAAAACCACCCGTTTTAAAAGTTACCCATACACCTTTACTTTTTCTTTTAGAAAATATTTGTAAAGGTCCATTTTCAAAAAGTTGGAAAAAAACAAAGGGTATCAAATCAAAATAAAGCAATGGGAGAAAACATTTCAAACTGAACATGTTAGATCGGATCTTTTATATGTTTGTTAGTTTTATTCTCGATAACCTATGTCGTGGCATGTAGAAACTTCAATTATGCTTTCAGGAGTCGGGAGAGATGAGCCAATCAAATGAATAATGCCGGGCTATGTACTTCTATCAGACGCGAATCACGCGCACTTCTCCATCACCTCACTTATTATTCAACCAGCTCAGGTTTAGTGAAATTGGCTGGATCAAAAGTGAAAAGACTGAGAGTGACTCTTCGCACGTCTTCATCTTTGTCAATATCTCCAGTCTCTACACCCCACATATAATGTGACACTAATCTGTGTGATCCGCGGGTCATGTACTCACCCGTGTGATGCACGGTAATGTGTTTGAAAACATATAGAGGCATAAAGGTGAGTTTCTTATTAGTTATTACTATAGATTTACATCAAGTATTAGTATTAAGTCCATATATCTTTGCACTAGTGATGAAAAAGTTGACTAGAACTATTCAAGATCAAGTCTCTTGTGAATGCCTTTTGCAAATGATATAGTTTTAGTAGATGAAACTAAACGTGTGTTAGGATACACTTAACTTTATTTGAGTACCACCTATTTATACCACTATAAGTTATTGGGTTTTTCCAAACATTTTTTGGCTCTATTATTATGTTAATCACAAATATTTCATATCTCATTATCTAAATTGGGTCATGATATAAACTATCACAAAAAGCCCAAAAAACTCCTATTTTATCTAATTTTATTATCATCATTTAGCTAAGCCCAAAACCGGCCCTATGAACCCAATACACACATCTTATTCTATTTAAAACCCAAGAATACTTATATTTGGTAATATTTGAAAAGTCCATGACTCAAATCCATGGCAAAACAATTTTATCTATGGAATTCAAATCCATAATCAAAACCCATGGTTTGAGACCATGGTGATTTATTTATCCAAAATCCAATTCACATTGGTAATATCAAAGCCCAATTCTCATTGGCAATATCAAATCTCAATCCTCATTGACAACATCAAAACCCAATTTTCATTGGCAACATCAAAATCCCAACTTACGTTGGTACTATTAAAAACCCAAGCTAACTACTTGGTACTATTTATCGAAAGCCCAAAGTTATCAATACTTGGCAAAATACTATATCATAATTATTTCACCTAAAAGTCCAATAATGAACAAAACTTTCGATTCTTAAACTTATTACTATAATATTACAAGCTCATAGGAATTTATGAATTATCTACTCTCAAAACTCATAGCGATTATCTTATAAAAGCCCATGAAAAGATATGATTATTAGACCCATGACATTTATTTATTTCATATTATAAACTCATTCTCACTATCCATCTTACATCACAACATTCATAATATTTATTACCAAAACTCATGGTAATTATTCATCCTATATATCCATTAAGATTATCTATAGAGAAACTCATGAAAACATCACATTATTCCATTATAGTGATTGTTACCATATTTATTTAAAACCCATGATAAATATTATTCTCAAGAAAAAATATTGGAGGTCATTATCATTTACAAAGTAATCCATAGCAAAAATTATGAGAAACTATATAGGTTGCTATTTAAAGCCCATGGAAATTAATACCCAAAATCTATCATAAATATTTATTAAAACTTATGGATTCATTTTATTTCCACTGACAACTAAAACCCACAAGGAGTAAAAAACTCATGGCAAAGCATGTCTTTAATGCCCATTTTGTAGGCCCAAGAATCTCATGGAGTAGGGAACAAGCCCAAGCAAAGAAAATGCCATGTGGCCCAACTAAAAGTGCTGAAATGGAGCAAAGTTCTAGCCCAAAAAGGTCCCCAGCAAGAGGCTTGAAAGTGGGCAACCAGCCCTTATTCATCCCTAACCAAAGAAACAACTAGAGCCCCCTACAAGAGGACCAAGCCTTTGAGGATGAACTAGGGGTTGTCCATCAGTTTTCTGCCACCCTCTACCTGACGTGAACAGTGCCTAAGGGCTGTTATATCAGCTGAAATCAAAAGGATGAAGGGACTCCATCATTTTTTCAAGACTGCACCTCTAGCGGAAGGGGAACTGAAACCAAATTATCTAAACTGAAACCAAATTGATGCTTTAAATGTTAAAAACGTTCAAGACATGATTCATGTGCCAAGCCCATGAATCCTAAAGGGGAAAATTTGGGAACATGCGGTTTGGAGGGCATAAAGGGATCTCCAACAAAACCCTCTGAAGTGGACTTAAACTTTGATACCTAGCTTGGGGTGTTGAATCCTACTTCCAAAGGTCCAAATCTCAGTTGCAGTACTATGATTCTTCCTTAATACTTGCCTTAATCCCATTGGCTGAACACAATCTCATCAATCTTAGCATTTAATGCAAGATTACTCCAAATATTACCTTGCCCAAAGAAGCAGAACAGCCCCAAAAGCAAATCTCCTATTTTTAGGCCAAATCCAGGTTATTAATTCAGCTGACCTGCTCCCCTGAATCAGACCTACGTTTTTTTGGATGCTTGTTAATTAATGCTTCTCTAAACTCCATTATAAAAGCATAAGCACCTCAGCCCACAAAGACAGCTACTCCCTCTGAAACCCCTGGTTTATTTGCCATTTTGTTAGTAGTTTAGCTCTCCTTAAGCTCACTACTTATCCCCTTCAGCCCACATTCATCTAACCTCAGACATTCTTTCCTCTAGTTTACACAATCACAGCTCATAAATGCCTCCCACTACTCACAAACAGACCACTACTCACAAAAAGCCTTAACCTCAGAGTTAATCTCATCCCACTCACTCAAACAGCCCATATTGTCTCATTCATGCCTTATGAACACATACTCACTAAAATCTTAGTTTAATACTTGCTACACGGAGCTGGGATCCCTCTCTCCCTTCATTCCATCCTATTTTTCCTCTTTTATTTGTAACAATGAAGCCTTTAATCCTTGTTTAGTATTATTATGATAAAAGCCATAATGTTTTGGAAACTATCTCTTCACATGGAACCTTTAATTTTTACTTTTTATTTTACGTTTGAAAGATATAATATATATGTAACAACTGAACTTTTCCCTCACATTGATGTAATGATGGCTGAAAGTACAATGAACTCCCCTGACTAAGACATGTAAGGACCCCCAGGAGTTAACACATTCCTAAACTTATTTAATCATTGACCATTGGACTGTTTAAATCTGTTTTTCTGGACTAAGTGTAATTTTACCCTTACCACTGGAGGATTGATTTGAACTATGATGTTGTAAAATGACTAATAATATAACAAACTAACAACAATAACATGTTTATTGTGCTTTGTTGTTGTCTTCTTGTCAGGGTGCAGTCTCTATCTCTTGCTTGGGCGGGCTTACATGACACCGAAAGCCTTTGGGCTTTATTTCAAGAGCCCATCGTCGAGTTTCGGCTTGGCTACCCCATATTCTATATGGAAACATCAAAATTTTTCCCTCAACAACATGTAGTTAATATCAAATTAGAAATTTGAAAAGATACTTTAGAATCTGAACGCTCTAGGCTAAATAGGGCTAAACAAATATAATTTAGAATCTAAGGACTAAAATTCTAAACAGTCTAGGTTAAATAGGACTAAACAAATATACTTTAGAATCTAAGGACTAAAACAAAAATGATGGGGTTGTGAGACTTTATTGTTAAGATGTAACAAAAAGTAAGAGCTTTTAAATTTTGGATCAATAATATATAAAGATTGAGAGATTGTAGAACATGTGAATCATAGGATAACAGTGGGGTTGATGAAATGGAGAAGTGCATGGTAGAAGCATCTCTAGCAACCTCTCCAAATTTTTATGCTGTTTGCAGAGTAGATGGTTCATTTTTTTCCTTTTACCTACCTACTTTTTTAAATACACTTTCCAACAGACTTTCTATATTTTCTCTACTCCATTTAAATATTATTTCTTCATTCTTTCTTTAATATTTAAATTTTTTGGTGACATTTTTTTAACAAATCTCATGAAGCACTTGTGGCAACAATATAATGAATTGTAGGATCATCAAATTTTAATGAGAAATATTATATTCACAACATTTTCACAAAAAATTCTATGTGATAAATTGTTCTTGGTTCTAACTTAAATATACCGCTGAAATTATTTTTTTTATCAATAGTAATAGCCAGTAAGAGCACTCACATTAAAGATGCTAAAATGACTTAAAAGTTATTTTAGCAACCAAAACACAAAAAGAAAGCTACATCAATGGCGCTAAATCTAAAAAATTTAGCAACCAAACTACAGTAAAGAGTCATCTTTGACACTTTACTGTAGCTCCAAAGTTTTATATATATAAATACTGTCTTATTTCATTCTCTCTCCTCTTCATTTTAAAATATTTTGGATATTGAGTTGGATATATTATTTTATTGTGTTGTTTATATTATTTTAATGTGTTGAATACTAAAATAAAACTTTTGATATTTTGTGTATTATCAAGTGGGGTGTTAAAATAGATAAACTAGTGTTTTGAGTTGCTAAAAGCTATATTTTTTAGCAACCTTGTTGTCATGGACGGAGCTATATATGGACTTGGGGGCAATGCCTCTCCCCCCCCCCCCCCCCCCCAAAATTTTTTTTTTAAATATTAATATATTAATAGGTACTAATTTTTGCAATTTTATTCAATAAAATTACATTTTGCCACCCTTGCCATCAATTCTTTTAAGAATAATGTTATAGCCATAAACTTTTCTATAACATTTTTACAAACTATTGAGGTAGCAAATTTTTATTGGTTCGCACACTTGCATCACTTTTTACTTACCAATAACCACTCACCACATTAGCAATTTGTAAAAATTTTGTAGTTTTAGCATTTTCCACCTTTTACAAGCCATAAAAAAGTAATTGATTAAATTTAAAACAAAATATAGAAGCCCAAAAAATTAGTCCAACAACAAAAATTACTAATAATAAAGCTAAAAAAAAAAAAATTAAACCCAATCAATTTATTTTACCAAAAACAAACAATCTAGCTCTTTAAAAAGTTTTAAACAAAAATCCTTAGTGGTTAAGTAGTAGAGTCAAAGGCCAAAGCCGCCACACACTGCAAGCAATAGAGCCACCCCCTAACTCCAAGTCCTGGCTCCATCCTTGCTTGTTATGAATGCTCTAACACCCGTTACTTGAGATTTATTGTGAAAATATTGTGGTAGCATTTCTTTCATTTCCTTTTTTCTTTTCTTTTTTCTCTTGTTTTTTCTCCTCCATACACGTATCCTCACTTCTCATCTTTATCTTCATTTTTGCTTTTAATTTTCTACCTCTTCGGCCCATCTTCTACCTCTATCTCTGGATATCTCTCTCTTTTACTTTGACTAAAACACCAAAAAAGGTCATTTATCTTTTCATCACATAGTGGGAAATCAACACTATGCTCCACCAAGGGAGAGAGAAATAGTCTTCGTCCTCCACCGCTTGCTCCACCTCCACCACTTGTCCTCATCCTCTCGCCAATGACATGCAGCCCAAATGGGTTAGATTTTTTTTTTTAAATGTTCTAATTTCATTAGTTGTATGAGAAATATTGTGTTTTGTGATTCGATTGTGTTTTGTATTATGTTCTGATTGTGTTTTGGTGTCTTTGTAGCCATTGAGGTTGAGATAAATATTGAAATTTCTTGTGAAAAATCGTGAAATAATCTATTTACACAAGGTTAAAGACGAGAGAGAGTAGAAAATATGACACAAGGAATTTACGTGGTTCGGTAATATGCCTACGTCTACTAAAGGGGACAGAATAAAGTTTCACTATAATTTTGGAGATTACAACAATAGCTTGAAGATACTCTCACACAAACCCAAACCCCAAATACACCATTGGTTCTCTCACAAATAAATAAAGAACACCTAGACAAAAGTTGTAGGTCACTCTAGCTTCCTATCTCTAGTGCACACACAGAAGAAGCTTTTTGCTATCTCTCTTTGGAGCTCTCTTTTGCATCTTCTCTCAAACTCACCATCTATTTATAGCTAGATGCTCAGCCAAAATACAAATAGTTTCAGCACATGCATGACTTCTATCGTCAAGGAAGTCAACAATAGTGGCCAAGAATCCATGCAACATTTAATGCAAGAGCGTAGAATTTCTTCATGCATTCTTATTTGCTGAATTGCAAATCTTTGGCTTTGTTGATCAAGCCACACTTTCTAACATAGGCATGCAAGTATTCATTGCCAAGATTGTATGTCAGATTTTGTTCCTCGCCTTTGACGATTCATGCAATATAGCATTTAATGCTTGCTTGTAATGTCAATCCACTGACATTACAATTCAAGCCATTTTAACAAATCTCCACCTTGCCCTGACTTGAATTGTATCAAGCTTCACAAACGAAGTTCTTTGATTGCCTCCACCTTAGCCCTTACGGGCTATCACAAGCCATAAAAACCAATTAAGTCCAAGTAGTGCTTGAACTAGTTTGCTGGTACCGTCTTCATCAACATATCAGCTACATTCTTTGAAATGTCAATCTTTTCAAGGACAATCACTCCTGTAGCAATCAACTCCCTTATCTTATATAATCTTACATCAATATTCTTTGTCCTAGCATGATAAACCTAATGCTTTGCCAAGTAAATGACACTTTGACTATCACAATGCAATTGAACTCTTCCTTGGTTCAAACCAAGCTCTCTGACTAGCCACTTCAACCACAGTGCTTCCTTTGCAACTTCAACTACCGCCATGTACTCCATTTCTGTAGTAGACATGGCTAGTGGGGATTGTAGTGTGGATCTCGAACAAATAGGCCCTCTTGATAGTGTGAACACATAACTTGTTGTAGACCTTCTATCATCTATATTGCCTGCATGGTCTGAATTCACATATCATATCACCGAATTATTCCTATGTTGCCTCGCAAATAAGATCCCATATCCTATGGTTCCATTCAGGTATTTGAATATCCACTTCACTGCATTTCAATGCTCACTACTTGGGTTTGCCATGTACTTACTGACAATACTCACTACATGAGCCAAATCCAGCCTGGTGCAAACCATCGCGTACATTAAACAACCAATTACACTTGCATATGGAACCTTTGACATGTCTTCTATTTCTTTTTCATTCTTCGGGCACTGACTACCAGATAATTTGAAGTGATTTGCCAATGGGGTGTTTACGGCCTTAGCATCTTGCATGTTGAATTTTTCAAGAACTTTTCTGATATAGTTCTTTTGAGATAACCATAGCTTTCTTGACTCCCTATCCTTGTGAATCTCCATACCCAAAATTTTCTTAGCAATACCCAAGTCTTTCATGTCAAACTCTTTTCGCAACAAAACTTTTAGCCTATCAACCTCACACATGCTTTTAGCAACAATTAACATATCATCAACATACAATAACAAGAAAATATAAGAACCATCATCAGGCATCTTAACATATGCATAGAAATCATATTCACAGTAGGTGTAACCAATCTGAATCATATAGGAATCAAACCTCTTGTACCATTGTCTGGGAAATTGTTTAAGCCCATAGAGTGACTTTTTCAATTTGCAGACAAGATTTGTTTGAACCCCTTGGTTGTTCCATAAAGATTTCTTCCTCCAAATTCCCATGAAGGAATGTCGTCTTCACATCCAATTGTTCCAATTCCAAATCCTGATGTGCTAGCAAGGCCAACACTACCTTAATAGAAGTATGCCTAACCACAGGTGAGAAAACCCCATCAAAGTCAATCCAATGTCTTTGTGAATATCCCTTTGCTACCAATCTTGCTTTGAATCATTCTTCTTCCTTTTCTGATACTGCTTTCTTCTTTCTGAACACCCACTTGCAACCTATTGGTTTCTTTCCCTTTGGAAGTTTTGACAACTCCTAAGTCTTGTTCTTATTCAAGTACTCCATCTCCTCCACCATAGCTTCCATCCACTTGTCCCTTGAGCTATCAATTGCTTCTTGAAAAGTGGAAAGATCTCCGCTACTGATTACTAAGTAATAAGAAGCAAGATCCTCAAAACCATGCCTAACCAGTGGTCTTACATTGCGTTTAGGCCATTCTGATATCATGTTTCACTATTGTGAGATTCTTTCTCTAGTTGAGATTCCACTTCATCTAGCTGCACTTGCACCACTGATCTATTGTTCTCACTACAATTTCCCTTTTCTTGAGACTCTTCTTCCTTTCTGAAAACTTTTATCATGGAATTCTCGTCAAACACCACATCCCTACTAATCACCACCTTTTGTGCCATTGGATCCTAAAGCTTGTATCCTTTTACTCCTTTCTCGAACCCGAGAAAAATACACTTCTTGGATTTTGAACCAAGCTTTGACCTTTCTTCAATGGGAATATCAACATAGGCTGGACACCTGAATATTCTCATAAATGAGTAACAACTTCTTTCCTTATCCATACCTCTTCAGCAACTTTCCCATCAAGCGCAACCCTAGGTGATTGGTTAGGAATGTAACAAGCCATGTTCACTACTTCAGCCTAGAAGATTTTAGGAAGCCCAGCATTTAGTCTTATGCATCTATCTATCTCACCGATTGTTCGGTTAAGTCTCTCAGCCATCCCATTCTGTTGAGGTGTTCTTCGTACTGTAAAGTGCCTCTTGATACCATGCTCTTCACAAAACTTCAAGAACTCCCCATTCTTGTACTCAATGCCATTATCAGATCTTAGGCACTTGATCTTCCTTCCAGTCTAGTTTTCCACTTTAGCTTTTCACTTCTTGAACTTTGCAAATGCCTCATACTTATTCTTCAAGAAGTAAACCCAAACCTTTTTGGAGTAATCATCGATGAAACTCACAAAATACCAAGCTCCACCTTTAGAGACCACTTTCACCGGTCCCCAATGGTGTACATAATCCAATATATCTTTTGTCTTATGTGTGGTGTGGACTAATGGAATCGCCACTTAGATTAGGTCTAGAAACCATATTGGGCCTTTTAAGCCATCACTTACATACATGGGTCCACATACAAGATTATGGGTCCGAAGTTTGAATACAGCTTAGGAAGGTGTTAGGCACCCAAGATCGCCCGGCTTGTGGGCCGGCCTCCATTATGTGTTGTTAGGCCATAATATACATCATGCACTTAAAGAAATAACACACATAACATGTTAGAGACATATCACAATATAAAAGGAAACAAATAAAAATAAAATAAAATAAACATGGCAAGTTGACAATTAAATAAAACACACAGGGAAAGAAAATCAAAAAAACTAAACATGGCAAAAAATACTCAAACAACTGGAAAACAATAAGACACCAATAATTAAATATAACACCACAATATAAAAGGAAACAAATAAAACACAAGTCAATCATATTATACTAAAAAGGAAGAAGATAACAATTAAAACATACACATGAGGAAAGATTATAAAATAAACTAAACATGGCAAAGATTCAAACAAACATGGAAAACAATTAAACCTAAATAATCAACCTAAAACAGAGTTAAATAGAATCAAATAACACATGAAAAATGATCAAAGATAATAAAAACAAGATTTTACCCTAATCTGGGTTCGAGGTGCATGTGCATACTCAAGTATGCATACGCAGCCTTTAATACAAATTCAAAAAAATTACATTTTTAGAGATTTAATCAAACAAACATATAACATGTGAGATCAAACAAGCATGTTAGAGACCCTAAAAAAGTAAACTAACCTAAAACAAAAACATAAAACATCAACATAAACAACAAAACATGAAACAAAACAAACAATTAAACTAAACTACATTAAATCAATAAACATGTTAAACTAACCTAGGGATTGCAATAACAATATAAGAACAAGAGGAACATATTATAAACAACCTAAAATCAGATTAATACATATCAAACATAATCATGAACATCAAACAAATCAAATAAAACAAATATAAAAACTATGTTAAGAAATTCATGTGAATCTTATTGAACAAAGAAAGAGTTCATGGAAAGAACTCTCACCTTACTTTAGATTATGAGTTTAGAGTTTGTTTAACCAACTCCTCAGTGTCTACAACACAAAGATTAGATTGATAGGACATGAATAATCATAAGAACACAATAGTTTAGGTAATCACGGCTCAAGAACAAATTTTAATTGAAAAAGGTTTTTGAGAAATCAATTTTGGGAAATTGTTTTTGCCTTAGAACTAACTAAAGAGAGGTTTTAATTTTGTAAAAAACGTTCTAAGGTGTTGCCCTAGGGTTTTGAAAAGAGAAAAAATGTTTTAGAGAAGATGGAGGCCAAAAAATCACTCTTTCTAACTAGGGTTTTGATTGAAGACATAAGGTGAGTATTTATAAGTTAAAATTAGGGTTTTTTAATGATCTCTAGACGTTCTCAAGGGTCTATAGGCCGGTCCACATCAAATAATGATGTTTTCGGCCCTTAAAAGGAAGTTTTAAAACCTAGAAAATTGGACTGCCTAGTTGGCCCAACTTCAAACAGTCATAACTCACTCAATATAAGTCCTTATTAGGAAAAATTTGTGTTCAAATTGAAGCCCAGGATGTCTAATTTCTAATGAAATAAATCTCACTCAAAATTTCTTTGTGGATTAAAAGTTATGGTCAAAACAGTGAACAAATGTCATTTTTCAGTATCGATTTCAAAGCGATTTGAGCACTTTTGAGTTGTGATTACTTCCAAACTATTTTGAATTCTTTAATTACCCTTGGTTGACATATTTCAACCTCATCGTTGGGGCCGAGGACCAAAATTTATTAACAGGTACAAAATGCGGTGTCTACACGTGGGTATTTTGAATCACATCCTACACTGCTCTCCCATGACATAGTATTTGTAAAAATCTAACTTAAATGACTTAGCTCCAGCCAATATATTTCTTTTCTGCAATTCCTTCATACCACACTTACTCATATGCCTTAGTCGGATATGCTACAAGAGCGCATCATTCTGCTTAAAGTCAGTTACCGTAGTAGCTCCACCTACAATGGTGTTGCCGAATAGCTTGTAGATATTACCTTCTACTTTCTGCCCCTTCATCATAACCATAGCACCCTTTGACATCTTCATTAACCCATTCTCAGACTTATAGCAATAGCCATTAAAGTCTAGGGTTCCCAATGAAATTAATTTTTTTTCACCTCTGGAACATGCCATACCTCTCCTAATGTCCTCACCACATTATCAAACATCTTTATCTTAATTGTTCCTATTCCAACAACTTTGCAAGAAGCATCATTGCCCATTAGAACAAAACCACAATTAACCGACTTGTAAGTGTTGAACTAATTTCTGTGAGGAGTCATGTGGAAAGAACATGCTGAATCCATAATCCAAGAATCAATCAGCCATTTGGCACTGGATGAAGCAGGAAGCATATCTCTATCTGAATTTGCTGCCACAATGTTTGTAGATCTTAAGGACCCTTCCTTGTCTTTGTCCTTGCCTCTTTTCCACTCTAGATAGTCTCGCTTAATATGCCCCTTCTTTTGGCATTTATAGCACTTCATTGTCTTGCTTTTGGATTTGGATCTGCTATATCCCCTAGCAGAATTGTGATCTCTGTCTTTCTTCCCTCCACGATCGTGATTATCCTCTACCATAAGCCCTTTACCAAAACTTTCACCCGAATTCTACATCCGTTGGTAGTGATCCAACAAGGCTCTTGAGATCTCTTCAAATTCCAAAGTCTCTTTCCCCTAAAGTAGGGTCGTAACCAAGTGTTCGTAGGAAGCCGAGGGGGAGGATAGGAGCATCATCACCTTATTTTCATCATCAAATTTTATATCGATCTTGTTTTATTGAACATGTGGACGTGTTGAGCCAAATCCGCACCCTCTACCATCTTAAGCTCATACAATTTTCACTTAAGATTAAGTTTATTTGTGACGGACTTGGACATATACCGACTCTCCAACTTCAATCGTACAAGCACAGTTGACACATCATCCATGACATCATACATAAGCTCGTCTGCCAGACATAGTCGAATTGTACTCACTGCCTTCATATTGAGTTCTTCCCATTTGTTATCTATCATTGTCTCTAGTTTCTTTGATTTCCCATACAAAGCCTTCACCAAGCCTTGTTGTACCAACAAATCTTTCACCCTTCTTTGCCATAACTCGAAGTTACCAGTTTCGTCAAACTTAACTACGTCTACCCTAGCAATAGAAGCATTGATCTCCATTGAATAAATCAACCTGGAGCTTTGATACTAGTTGTTGTGAAAAAATTGTGAAATAGTCAGTTTACACAAGGTTAGAGAGAGAGAGAGAGAGAGAGAGAGAGAGAGAGAGAGAGAGAGGAGAAAATATAACACAAGGAATTTAAATGGTTTGGCAGTATGCCTGCATTCACAGGAGGCGACAAAATAAAGTTTCACTATAATTTTACAGATTACAACAATAGCTTGAAGACACTCTCACACAAACCCAAACCCCAAATACACCCTTGATTCTCTCACAAATAAATAGAGGATACCTTATTGTATTTAGACAAAAGTTGTAGGACACTCTAGCTTCCTATCTTTAGTGCGCACACATAGAAGAAGCTCTCTGTTATCTCTCTTTGGAACTCTCTTTTGCATCTTCTCTCAAACTCACCATCTATTTATAGCTAGATGTTAAGCTGAAATACAAATAGTTTCTGCACATGCAAGACTTCTATTGTCAAGGAAATCAACAATAGTGGTCAAGAATCCATGCAACATTTAATGCAAGAGTGTAGAATTTCTTCACTCATGCTTATTTGTTGAATTGCAAATCTCTGGCTTTGTTGATCAAGCCACACTTTCTAACATAGGCATGCAAGCATTCATTGTCAAAATTGTATGTCAGATTTTGTTCCTTGCCTTTTGACGATTCATGCAAGATAGCATTTAATGCTTGCTTGTAATGTCAATCCACTGACATTACAATTCAAGCCATTTCAACAAAATTTTAATTTACTATGCTAAATTTTTTTTATTCGGATTAATTGAAGTGTGAATTATTTTTAGTGAGAAAAATGTTTGGAGTTGCTACAGTAGTTGCTATAATGTTCTCTTAGAGAGAGAGAGAGCTATTGTAGCAACTCCAACAAAAAAAAAAAAAAAAAAAAAAAAAAAAAAATTGGAAGAGTTTGGATTTTAGAGGTAGCTGGAGCTGATTTTTTGGGTTTGCTCTCCAAAAAATGACTTTGGCTAGTCTGTTAGAGATGCTCTTAAGTTGAACAACAAAATTTATAAGCCTGCTATGAGAGAATACTTTATGGTACTGAATGTTAAGCTGTTAAGAGGCACCATATTCATGAAATGGGTGTAAAAGAATTGAAAATACTAATATGGATAAGTGGAAATATTAGGAAATATAGCATTTGAAAAAAGAATGTTCACTTAAAAAAAATGATGATCCCTATTGATAAAAAGATGGAGAGTCACTCAAGATGATTTTCTCAAGTGCAAAATGTAGATGAGAGTGATTAATGCACTAGTGAGGAAGAGTTAGTTGATTCAAGTCAAATGAACAAAAAATAAAAATAAAAATAAAGAAATACCTAAAATAACATTAATAAAAGTTGTAAAAATAAAACATGACTTGTCAATTTAGCAAGTAACTGGGAGTCATACTCCAAATAGGATAGAATGACATAAAATAATACTAACCCTAATTAGTCTATTGAGAATCCATAGCTAACCCAACATTTTTAGGGCTAAGGTTTCGTGGTTATTGTATCAAGTCCTGAATTGATTATGAATATGACATGAAGTTGATTACAGGACTCAAATTCAATTCAAACTGAAATCCCTACCCAGAGCATTGTATTTTTGTTCCTACTATCAACAAGAAAGTGGGATATGAAATCATACAAATTCAGGGTTAGTGAAAGAACTACCTAAGGAATCATACAAATCAACAAGAAAGTGGAAGAACTGCCTAAGGAAATTGTGATAATATGTCTCAGATCATTAGAGGACCAACGAATCAACTTAATCTAAGTAAGTTATAAGCACCTAATCTAAAAGTAGTATCAGGTTATTCTTAACCAAACAGAAGCAATACACAGAAACAGCATTAAAAAAATTCAGAGATATGTGCGTATCTGGAAATGGAGGCAGACATTTGATAATGATGTTCGAACATGAAATTATATGACATTGACTTGACTTGACCTGACCTTGTATCACTAACTTGACTAGATCTTGTGTAAAAGTTCGATTGGATCTTTTTGTTACCTTCATCATCGATAACCCATCTCAGACCAGGTAGAATCTTAAATTATTCTTCAGGTGAGCTGAAAAAACCCAGCTAAAATATCCTTTAGTTGAACATTAGAGGGTTTGGCTTATATCCAGTTGGCAAATGCACCAGACATGCATCCATCTCTGCAAGTGTGATGCGTCCATCTCCAACTTGCATCTAGTACACAAATTCACTGAACAACTACTAGTATAGTCTCATATCTTCATACCCCACTATCAATTAGGACGGGTGGTTCTCACAGTCACAGGAAGGCAGATGGCATTTCCTTCTCCTCCCTCACCACGCCAAGAGAGGAGGGGAAAAAAAATTAAGGACGGCACTAAATGGTACAGATTGTGAAGCAGATCCAGGCATATCAAATTCCAAATGCATTTCCTACATTAAGTCTTGAATAAGCTCGGAATATGACAGTATGCACATTCACTTCAAACTAAAGTCCCAACCTGAGCCAAGATTGAGAGCAGCTTTTTTTTTTTGTTCATTCTCTTCAATAAGAACGTGATTTGAAATTATATGAATTCCCCTTCATTCTATTGTGCTAAGTGAAGGGTGAAGGAACTGCATAAGAATCCTATTTGGATCCATTCTCAAACTCCAATTTCAAGCCATATCAAAGTCGGATCTTCAACCATTTTATTTCACACTGGGGGGGTGGGGAGGGTATTAGTTTGAGGGATCTATAAACTTTAGTAAAATCACATGAAGTTCCACATCTGGGTCACATGGATCTGCAAAGAATTGAAAAATGATTAGAAATGTATCTGGATGAAAAAATTAAAAAGCTTATCTAGAAAGAAAAGAAAAGAATGAGAAACTAATATTGGAAGAAACAAAAATCTAACCTCCCAAAGTTCATATAGGAATTAGGGGCCACAAATAAAAATAAGGAAGGGGGTGGAGAACCTCATGGACAGAATTTGCATGCAATTTATGAGTTTAAAACATGTAAGGCACCAGCGAAAGTAAACCAAAGAATAATAAACTTAAAAAAGAAAAAGAAAAAAGAGAGACATTACAGAAGCTAGTTCTAATAAGAGAACAATCTCTTTCCCCTTGTTTGATAGAATTATTCACTTATATAAAATAAAATAATAAATAAATAAACTCCGTATAATATTCTGCTACAAATAAAGAAAATCTTCTGAACTATGGTTACATTATAAGGCATTTGTGCTTTTATTTTATTTCCGTTTTTCCTTTAGCAAACAAGATAATGCAGACAATCTGCTTTGCTTTGTCATTTCCTTCTGGCATATTAATACAAGGAGTCCAAGTAAAATCATCCATTTTCTTCTGGATTTTATTTCCGAATTTTGAACCAAACTTCTTTATAAATTTGACTTTACCGTTGTTGAGAATCATGAGGGATTTTTTTATTATAATTATTTTCCTTATTGACGTACTCCTTGAAAGCACATTAAAAAGGCCCCAATAAACATAGAGACAGAATATTGAGGAATGAAATTTCATGTTGGAATTTTTCCAATTGTTGGGTATTGATTCTTAGCCCCTGTTTGGTTTTTTTTTTTTTTTTTTTCTGTCACTCATCACTACTCACTCAATTTTCGTCATTCATCATTCATCATTCATCACTTATCACTTATCACTTAAAATACCCCAATTTCCCCAACCCAACCCAACCCGTTTGGCACATATTTTCAGCTTCTCATCACTCAAAATTTTCTACTGTTTGTGGGACCCACTGCCTGAGCACATGTCAGTGAGTATAGTTAGCCTACCCGCCTCCCTCAACTCTTCCCATTTCATTTTCTTCTCCTTCAGTCACCATTGCCCTATTACTCTCCCAACACAAACCCGAACCTAGTTAAGATAGAAGACGATCGGTGTTGATCGGTGTAGCAGCGATGCCGATCGGTATTGATCCTCCGATGTGTAGCAGCGTTGATCAGCGCTGATCTCCCACCTTCTCAACCCAGATCCGATCTCCTTTTTTTCTTTTTCTTTTTCCTTCGTCTTTCTCTAGAACAGTTGCAGCGAGGGAGGTCGAGCTTGTGAAATCGTGAAGCAACGACGGCGAGGGAGAGGGTGGCAACCACGGAGGATGTTTGTGGGTTTGTGAAATCATGAAGCAGTAGCGTCTATGGAATCAGACCCATGGTGAACATGTTTGTGGGTTTGTGTTTCTATGTTAGTGTGTATGATCTAACTCATGTGTTTATGGGTTTGATTTTCTGGGATTGAGAAATCGGTACCCATGTGTTTTTTTTTTTTTTTTTGATAAAGTATATTTGGTGTTTTTGTGAAGAAGAAAAGAAAGAAAAAGAATGAAGAAGAAGAAAAAAATGCCATTGGAGCGAGTCTGTGAAGAAGAAAGAAAGAAAGAAAAAGAAAGAAGAAGAAAAAGGTGCACCTGACATGACTTGTCTCTGGCCAAGGGTCACATGAATGTGTACTTAATTATGAAAATGCCACTGGAAATAGAGTTTTGGAAATTGAAAACACCTAAAATGTGTTTTCAGTTTCCATAACTCATCACTCAAAAATCTGATAATTGAGTGATGGAAACAAAAACTGAGTTATGATGCCAAACACACTTCTCAGTCGTGAGACCCACATATTTTGAGTTATGGGTAATGGAAACAGAGTTATGAGTTATAGAAATCATAAATCCAAACACCCCTTAGCAACTTAGGTGTTGATTCCGAAGATTTTAGCTTGGTGCTGATTCATAAGGGCCTATCCTTTATTTTATGTTCAATTGTCTTACCTATATTCCTATTCTATCTCCCTGTCCTATTACCTCCTAATCTGGACCTACTCCAACTAACATGAAGCCCTGATGACTCATGCAGTATTGAATTCAAGGAAAAAGAAAATCAAATACCAAAAGTTTGAAAAATTGTGGTCTAATTTCAATATAAGGCCTTCTTGGCACCTTTCATAGGCTACTTTAGTTATTATTGACTCTTATTAGTATTAAATTCCTTTAGGCTAGAAGTTCTTAGTTAAGTTTTAATTAAGTTTTACTAGAATTAGGGCAATCTTGTAAATTCAAAATTTTCTAAAACGGGTTGTCCTTGGATGTACAAAAGGCCAATGAGATTTCGTTTTGGGTCATTTTTTTATTTGATTCTTTTAATTACTGTGTGAGAGACCGTGCCCCCGGCCCGTTTTTATGAAGTTTGGTCAAACCCACGTGAATAGTTAGAGTCGTGTTATTGCCTCTCAAAATGGAGATTCGACTAGTTATATTTTCCCTCTTAAATTATGGGTTTTACAATGGAGTCGCCACTTATTTAATTATTGGAAAAATAAGAAAACCATAATTTGGTCCTAGATACAATCTAAGATAAAGTACATGACTTTGTTTCCTAGTTACAATCTAAAAACCGAAAATTATATGGATTAGCATTTGATTTACTAACCCTTGATCTAAGTTCGGAAGCTATGTTATAAGATGGGAAGGTGTTAGGCACCAACTTTGCCCGATGAAACTGGTCTTCTAGACTATGGTGACCAACATTCATATCATATCATCCAATATGTCAATCAATTTACATGTTGAATTTAATGTGTGTGAATGTGATAAACCATAATTCAATTTATTAAGCATTGCATTTTGGTTGAAAAATAAATTCTAGTGAATGTGTGTGTATGGTGATATCCTAGATTCAAGGATTTGAAAGAATTATGAAATAAACATGTTTTTCATATTTTTTATGTGGATTTAAGATCAAAACTAGTGTTTATGCATGAACATGTGATGAACGACAAAGAACATGTGAAGAACACGTAAAAACAGTCAAACATATTCAAAAAAATTTAAATAATTACTATCATGTTTTAATCCTAAATTCTCATCATGACAACACAAAAAAAAAGGTTAGAAAAAGGGATTATACCTTCATGCAATATCCATACGGTGGAAGAGGAGACTCTTGGTAGAGATCCTAAAGGTGGAGGAAAAAAAGAGCTAGGAGAGGAAGAGTGAGTCTCACTCAATATCTTGAGTCTCAGGAAGACCAAGATATGACAAGACTACTCAACTTCACTAGAACTCAAGAGAGGAGAAGAGAGGGGGTTTTTGTGTATCTTGAGATGAAGGAGAGTGGAGGTTTATATAGTAGTGATGAAGAAAATATGAATAGAAGGCTATTTAATGAGAGTTGACAAAGAATCATGAACCTAGACCTTATTTTAACCTTGGGGAAAATCTTGTGCATTAAATGGAAAGATTGGTGGGAGTGAGGAGCAAGCCAAGTTCGGTTTTCCCGTAGCTGCTGTAACAGCCTGTAGAGCTAACTTTGAAAAATCATATCTGACTCAATTCTGATCGGAATTGTCTCATTCTTGTGCTCAAATTGAAGTCCCGGATGTCTAGTTTCTAGAAAAATTAACCTCATTCACAGATTCAAAATATTTTGAGAGATATCGATGAAATGGTGAGCAGAGGTTATTTGTTAGAAAATGATTTTAGCACAATTAACATTAATATGTCCCAAATTAGCTTACAATTAACATTAAATGGCTCCAATCACTCCCATTTCAGACTTAATTGGTTCTAAATTTACTCTAATTAAAATATAATTGCACAAATTACTCATTGAATAATTAATGTTTAACTATTTAGTTAATTAGGTGTGTGCAACCTTACCATAAAATGTAGTCGTAACCAATCAAATTATGACATATCATCGTTCTCAAATTGATTATACTTATAACCAATTGAAATAAATTATTCATAATCACATATAGTCGGACTCAATTTGTGATAGTGCATCTCAGTCATTAAAACTTGATTTGATGATAACTTTCAATCTGGTGGTCCGATTAGGGCTTATGACTAGTCGATTTGATCGTTACGACATCAAAATCATTTTGGTGAAATGAGATTAATGATCTAATGGCCAGAATCAAGATGTATATTTCCAAGACAAAATTACCCTTTTACCCTTCATGTGAGGTTAAATACAGGTTGCCAAATGGGGTGTCAACATACTTTTGTCTTTGTTATTAGTAGTCCTAATTTTTCTAGTAATAACTTATTTAGAGTCCTAGTCCTTCTAAGAAAGAATTTGGCAATAACCTATATTTGGTTTTTGTAAGTATTTGGCACTAACCTATATAAAGGCTTAATTGAACTCAATAACATTTATAGTGAGATTGATTAATAAAATTTCATCAACAAAATTTATAAAATACGAAAGGGTATTAAATGCACATAGAACTCTTGAATTTAACTCAAACCCGTTGTGTTACCTTAGAGGTTCCGTTTTACCTGATTTAGGGGGGAGGGTGGGAGAGAGAAGAAAAGGCAAAAGCCCTTCATATAGTGATAAACGTGCCCCCTATAATAAATAAAGGAGAAGGCTTTGCATGTGATTGTCTTCTCCTACCCAAGTGCATTGCTTGGGAAAACCAAAGTGTGATTGCCTTGTGTTTATCTTTCTTTATTTCTTAACACCAAATAGACATCGAACATATTCAAAAATCAATCTTTTTATTACCAGAACCTACCTAAACCCTTAAGCATCAAAACTTATTCAAGAACCTTTAAAGATCTGATAAATATATATATATATATATATATATATATATATATAATTTAGTATTGAACTACCAAAGATCCTACATCACTTGAACATATCTTAATGAATGTAAGTAGCAACACTTGGTCAACCTTCATTGGTAGAAATAAAGAACAAGCTTCTTAGATAGTGAATCAAAAATCATATGATTATTGTTGGGAGAATCATAGGGAGAAGTAAATCAAACATCTGTTATGATCGTTGAATTTCTCAAATTCCTCGGGGGAGATGTGTAAAAAGACTCTTCTTTTTGTTTTGATTTCCCAGTTACATGCATGACACTTTGGCTTTACATATGTTGAATTTCATTTGATTGCATGAATAAGTGGAATTACAATTATATCCTTCCTTTGACTACCTACTTACAACATTAACCATTTTATAACATCCCATGCATCATACCTAATTAAAACACCAACTACTATATATCTAATAACTTAACCATTTAATATAGTTTTGTACATAGTATATTAATCATTCAATTATATATAATCTTTACAATTCTTATTCAATGACATTATGTAATAATATGCTTATTAAATACTCTTAAATTAATTTTAGAAAGTAAGTGACTTAAAATAATAATTAACCACTCAAACACAAAGGTTAACTATAAAGTTGAGTCGAGATGTTACAAAAAGTCCAGGACAATTCAAAGAAATGGATGATCCAAGCAGATGGCTCATTAGTTCAGAAAAGAGGAGAAGTTGGGGTCGTCATTAACACTCCAGAAGGAGAAATCCTCAAGTATGAAGTACAACTTCAGTTCCCCGCCACCAACAACAAAGTAGAATACGAAGCCATACTGACAAGGCTTAGGATTAGGAAGGCTTGGGGGGCCAAGAACATACTCCTCAAAAGTGATTCCAAGCAAGTAATAGGGCAAATAAGGGGAAGGAAGGCCAGATGCAAAAAAACCTCAAGTTGACAAACCAACTGATCCAAGAATTCAATCAGGTAGACTTTACGCAAGTCCCCTGAAGCTAGAACTTATAAGCAGACAAGGTAGCAAGGCAGGCATCGTCAAAAGAGAGAACAGGTTCGCTAGATTTGAAAGTAGAAGTAAGAAACATCCAAGCATTGAAGAACTCCATACTTTCTCAATTCAAGACCAGAGTAATTGGACGAGTCCAATCTTCTCTTTCCTCCAAGATTGATGACTCCCAGTAGACGCAAACGAAGCAAGGAAAATCAAGAAGCAAGCAGCCAGGTTCACGATCTTGAATGACATTCTATATAAAAGAGACATTTCCATGCTCTACCTGAGTTGTGTCAAGGAAGATGAAGCTAAATACATCCTAAAGGAGGTCCACGAGGGAATATGTGGAGACCACACAGGCCTAAGATCCCTAGTAAGCAAAATTATTAGAACAGGTTATTTCTGGCCCACCATGTAGAAGGACGCAAGGGAATTCGTCGAAAGATGCAATAAGTGCCAGAGGTTTGGGAACGTCCAACGTGTCCTAGGAGAAAAAATGACGGCAATAACTTCCCCATGGCCATTTGCTCAGTGGGGGATAGATATCATTGGCCTCTTACCCCAAGGTAAAAAGGCAGGTAAAATTTTTATTAGTTGCAATTGACTATTTCACTAAATGGGTGGAAGCAAAAGCACTATCAATAATCACAAAGGCGAAGATCCAGAGCTTTATGTGGAGAAACATAGTTTGCAGGTTCGGCATACCAAGGACGATCATATTAGACAATGATCGTCAATTCGACAACCAAGAATTCAGGACATTTTGCTCAGGACTCAGAATCAAGAACCAATTTTCTTCACTAGGACACCCACAAGCCAACGGGCAGACAGAAGTGATGAATCGAACGTTGCTGAAGATCATCAAAGTTCGACTGGAGGTGGCAAAGGGTGCATGGCCAAAGGAATTACCAAATGTCCTGTGGGCCTATAGAACCACCGATAGAACCCCAACTGGAAAGACGCCATTCAGACTCACCTATGGCACTGAAACAATGATACTAGTCGAGATAGGAATCACCTTCATAAGAAGAGAATTCTTTCAAGAAGGCAGTAACAACGATCAACTAAAGGTCAACCTGGACTGCCTGGATGAAACAAGGGAAGAAGTGTCTTAGAAAATGGCCAAGTACCAATAAAAGATGACCGGATATTACAACAAGAGAGTAAAGCTCAGAAGACTCAACATAGGAGACATTGTTCTACGCAGGATCGCACTAGCAACAAAGGACTCAACACAAGGAAAGCTCGAATCAACATGGGAAGGGCCTTACAAGGTTGTCCAATACTTGAGACAAGGAAGCTACCACCTGGAATCGATGGACGGGAAAAGACTGCCACGTCCATGGAACATCGAGCATTTGAAAATGTATCATCAATAGAGACAAACCATTGTTGTAATCATGAAAGTAATCTCCTCATTCAAAATAAAGAAATAAAAGTACTATTTAGCAAATATTCTTGCAAATTGTGTATAAGTATATGGTGGGGCAAAGAAAATGAAAGTGATAAAATTCCTTAAATGGATGTAAATCACAAACGAAGCCAAGTGATAAAATTCCTTAAATAGATATAAATCACCTAAAAATGGCTAAGTGATAAAATTCCTTAAATGGATGTAAATCACTAGTGAAGCCAAGTGATAAAATTCCTTAAATGGATGTAAATCACCTAAAAATGGGTAAGTGATAAAATTCCATAAATAGATGTAAATCACCGACGAAGCCGAGTGATAAAATTCCTTAAATGGATGTAAATCACTGACAAAGCCAAGTGATAAAATTCCTTAAATGGATGTACATCACTTAAAAATGGATAAGTGATAAAATTCCTTAAATGAATGTAAATTACCTGAAAGAAAAGCTAAGTGGTACAACCCCTAAAAGGATGTGGATCACTTCGACAAGGCTAAGGGAGGCAGACCATATGGCAAAGGTAAAACAAAAAACAAAAGTTCGTGTAGCGATTAATGGAAGGTGATCATCATAGTTAAGACAAACAAACACATGATATAAATATATATATAAAACTGTAAAGTAAAAGGAAATTGTTTTAAGGTTACCATCTAAAGCCCAGAAAATACAAAGGGCACCAAAAATAAAGCCCAAAAAAAAAAAAAAAAAAAAAAAAAGAAAAGAAAAGTGCAGAGTAAGAATGGCAAGAGAAAGAAAAAGTGAAGAAGAAGAGATAAAGATGAGAAGTTTAAAAGCTAAACTTGGTAAACTGAAAACCAACGGGAAACCCAAAAGTCCCTCGAACAAAACGATGCCATCCACCACTCAGATGCACCACGTGGCCACAACATGCATAGCTCCGTCACTTCGCATTAAATGCAGATAAAATAGAATCTCAAGAGTCACATTTGAAAAAAATGACCTTTCATATTCTCGAGATCATCATCACACGTAAGGATGACCTCAGAATAAGGGGGCAGCTGATAAACTAAATAATTACGTTCGTCCAGGCAGGCTAGCCTGGACGAAGAAGAATGTCATAAAGACAACCATTCAATGCCTTGATGGTTACGTATCGATGAGGCGACCGTTGTAGCCTCCATTAAGGCTACATTAAGCAGGCCTAAAATGTTACAAAGAAGGCATTCAAGCCACAATTAAAGAAGGCCAACAGCTAGTAAGAAGAAGAGCCTATTTATAGGCTCAACCAAGCTCAAGACAAGGTAGATACAATATTCACTCTTATTTCGAGTTCTCTCAATTCTTTGATTAAATCCAAAGTTCTATTTTCTAACTTTATCATCGAAGACTCTGTGGCCAGCACCACACCGATGACCACCTGAGAGAATTCCTATTTGTAGCCTCTTGTAGGACCTTGGACGAGCCTGTGTTGGGAACCCTCTGGACGAACCTAACTACTGACGATTTCAACATCACCACATATAATAAACAAAAGAGTTGAATCTTGATTTTGGAAGTGTTGTGTTTAGGATTACATACATACATACATACATACATACATAAATAAATAAATAAATATATATATATATATATATATAAAATAGGCAAATAGTCATGGTATTGTTTAAAGGAATCGTCTTTGGAATTGTATACTTGTATACGATTACATATATATTGATGAGTACACAAATTTGAGTCATCCAAACTTATCATTGGACAACTGTAGCGCCTTAAATGGGCATTTAATGCAAAAGTTGTTACAGACGAAAACACACCAAGACATAACCATTGACGGGGTCATCAATTACATCATTAAAGCACCAAGAACATTACCAAGATGTAAATATATTAACAAAGATTAATAACAGCTAGACTCATTTACAATAAACCCAACCAGAAAATAAGGGAAAAAAAAAAAAAAAAAAGCTACTTAACACCTTCTTTGAAATCCAATGCATGTTCTAGTGGAACTTCCATTATAACCATCTCACATTCAAGATCCAGCACTTGCTCTCATAGTCCCTTGAGCCCATACATTTTAGGATCAACATCTTTGTTTGGTATAGGGTTGAAAGTGTTGGCTGAGCAACAATCACGAATATATGAATTTTATCTAGAATATCCATTAAAAAACTTAAATTATACTTAATCTAATATAAAGATAACTTAAATATATTGATATATAAAAAAATACACAAATACATGAAGTTTTACAATTTTCTTCTACAAGTTATCATATTTTGAAATGATTGCATGATAGATTCGTTATCAATGTTTTAACTACAAAGCAAAAGAGAGTAGAACTGTAGCACCACCAAGGAGAACTCACGGTCAAAGTATTCTTTGTGCCGCTTTTAATGGAAAAATAAAATTAGGGATTTTTTTTTTTTTTTTTTTTTATGAAATGTGTCAAACAAGTTACAAATATGAATGATTGTTGATTAGGTGTTTTTATCTTTTGTTTTTGAATGGTCCTTTTGTTGAATATTTAGTTCATCTATTGTTGTTTGGCCTACCCTTGTTGTTGTTGGGCTATTTTTGTTATCATTTGAGCTAATTTTTATTGTTGTTATTTGGATTTTTGTTTTTGTTGGTTTAAGGGGTTAAAGATTATGTTTGATGGACTAAGTTTATTTTTGGAGTATGGATGTAACAAAAAGCTACAACAATTTCACAACATTCCTAAATTAGTTTTCCACATCATTGAAAAAAATAAATTGGGGATTATGGTGGGCCTATGTGTGAGTTAACATGCTAATTTAAGTATGTTGTGAAATTGTTGTTGTTTTTTGTTGTGTCCCTAGTATTACTCAATTTTTTATTAAGTTCTTATTCTTAGTGTTAGGGTTTGGTGAGACATTTGGCCAATCAGTTGATCTAGCTGATTTACTAAGAATCTCACCAAAGTGGAAATAGAGTGATTTGAGGGTTCTATCCAGAAGATGTGCATGCCACAAATTGGGTGCATTCACGTCTGAAATTGGGGGCTGTTGCACTGGGGCCTCCAATTCCTATTCTTTCTTTTGTTGCTGATCTCACATCAAGAGCAACTGGAATGAGCTTCAGTGCTACTTTCATAATGTGACGGAAGTCCATTTGGTTGGAGGGACAATTGAGAACCAATATGGCACTTGGTGAATTTGAATTGTTGTACTGTCGATACAGTACTTAGTAGGGGTGATTGCCGAGTAGTGAACTACTAGGTCATCTTGATGAGGAGTCAAGGAGATGACTTTCATCAAACCTGGGAGGTGGAGTTGGTGGACTAGCTCTAACACTAGCCAATTTTGGACAAAGCCTGTACGTTTTAGAGTGGAACATGTCAATCGATTATATTCCCATAACTTTGCTTCTAGGATCTATCAAATCAAGCAGTAGATATCCTCAACCAGACAAGGAAACTGGAGCATAAATGCCTTCTATAATTAACAGATGTCGTATTCCTTGCCTTTGGCTTTCAGCTTTAGGATTAACTCTATCTTCTTTAATAAGTA
Organism: Quercus agrifolia; assembly: GCA_029955455.1. Taxonomy (NCBI): domain Eukaryota; kingdom Viridiplantae; phylum Streptophyta; class Magnoliopsida; order Fagales; family Fagaceae; genus Quercus; species Quercus agrifolia. The sequence continues at coordinate 24,442,799 of JARQAD010000002.1, read as the reverse complement.
GGCATTCAGTGAATGAATTTTTCCGTCTTAGTTTAGGTTTATTCCGATAGTTGTGAGTTTCGTCTCTTTATCAATTAATTTGGTATCCCCTCCCCCAAGTACGCCTAAAGTCTTATGATGAACCCTTGCCTTAGGTTGGGTTAAACCATCAGGCTTGACTAAGAAATCCATGCTAGAGACTCCTCCTAGTAGCCAGCCTTGAAGTGAATGAATTAGAAAGAACAAAGAAGTAAGGAAATGAGACAACTTTTTCTTGAACTATATTATAAACAGATCTTCCCCTTCACACCAATCACGAGTTTTTCTTCATTCCTCTCATATATCACCATAACGCCCTTAATGTTCCCATTTAGGCCCGATTCGGATCCCTACGTTGTTTTCCTTTCCTCCCCCACCTTTTCTAACCACATAATTTAGTGAGCGGCACCAAATCTTTCTATGGATTGCTCCTTTCACCTCTTTCACTGTCAAAGTGCCTATGGTACCGATTCATATTTGGTTACCCAAAGCTCATGTAGAGGTACCTACGATAGGATCTATCATCTTGCCAGGAATCCCTTTAAAATTGGGAACCTACGGGTTTTTAAGATTTTCAATACCCATGTTTCTCAAAGCGACACTTTGTTCCGCTCCTTTCATTTATACTATAAGCACGATTGGTATAATATATACCTCCTTGACCACTTCAAGATAGATCGATCTTAAGAAGATCATTGCTTACTCCTCAGTTGCCCATATGAATCTGGTGACTATTGGTATGTTTAATTAGGCGGCGGCCGTTAGGTCACCTAGTTTGAGATATGGACACACAAGGTCAAAACATGTGTGCCGGGAGTGTGACCCATTAACCTACTAGCAATAGGGGAGAAGACATAGCATGTAGCAACAAAAGCCTTTTCTCTAATAATAAAGTAAGGCTATGAAGCCCTTCCTTCAACTAGTTTTGGCTTACCCCATGTATTAGTTGGAGCTATGAAGCTTACTTTTTGGAGAAAGGGAAAAGGGCTTTTTCAGCTTGTTTCTCGCTTCTGAAAGGTAAAGGGAGCTTGACTTATTCACGCTTTCCAAGCCTAGCGCAAAATGAAGGGATTGGATTTTACCTATGATCAAATTATTAGGCAACCATAGTTTACTTTTTTCGTGGTGTTGTTCAAAGCAAATTTTGAAGTATGCCTCGCTTTTCAAAGCTGCTCCCAGCTCACACTATGGCGGAGGAGGTGCCATGAGGATCTAGGAATGTGAGCAGTACAAGCTAAAAGGCTCCCATACTGTTTGGAGGGCAAGGGATTAAGGTTCTTAAGTATCCAATCAATTAATCTCCAAAATCGGGAAAAAGGGGGAAGCCACTAAATGGAAGGCTTCGCTCCCTCGCTCTAACGCTCCTTTAGAAGACAACGAATGGAGTGCATAAGCCCTTTTAGAGATAGAGGCGGGTAACACAAGCTCATAAGTTAACTACGAAATGAACCTTGTCTATGAAGCAAAGTAACCTCGTCTTGCTTGCTTCTAGCAAAGCTTCTAGCACTAGATAATAGGCATTCTTGTATGGTAGGCTTAGACTTGATTCCTTAGGTCACTTTTTGGGTCTTTTTGAATCATTGGGCTTCACCAAATGGTGTCGATAATTTTGGTAGCAATTCGATTTTTTGTCATTGGGATAGGGGTCTCAAGTAGGTCAGAATAAAATAAGGTGTCTATACCCTTTTCATTATATTGAGTGTTGATTGTTGTTGGTTTTAGGAACTATTGGAGAGCATTTCCACAAATTCAAGAGTGCTTGGTGACTTTTAGTTGGTCACTCAATGTGTGTACTTCAAGGACTAGTTGAAGAACCAACTTGGCAACGTTTGGTGTAAGCAAGAGGCCAAGAGCTTGGATGGCTCGAATACTAGGGTAGCATAAGCTTGTAGGGTATGTTGTAAACTTATACTGTAGGGACTTCGATTTTCCTATTCAAAACACTAGTGGTATTTTTCTATGGTTTGCTTTTAATTTATTCCCTATTTACATTGCTTTATATTCAATAGTTGTAATTTGGATATGTATGCATGTGAAATTAGTTAGTCAGTTATATTGGGCATTTATTATTAGTTTAGGTTAAAAGTGATTACGCATATATATCTAGGGTGTTAGGTAGTTTTTCTCATTTTCTAATCAATTTACATGACCATTTATAAGACTATATCTATATATTTTTTAATTTTTTTAATCCATCACATGAGCTAAAACTTATAAGCAATTCTAAAATCAACCGCAACGCATGGCATTTTAATAAGAGCAAATAATCCAAGAAAATTGTACGTAGCTTTAGCCACAACTCATCATGTGGCGAGCTGTGAGTGGTAGATGTGTGGACCCACCATCACACCTTTACCACTCACAACTTGCCACGTGACAAGTTTTGCCCAAAGTCAGTTATATGGTACTAGAATTTTCCATAATTCAATCCAAGTTCTCTCAACGAAGAACTCCTGTAGATAGACCCTGGCCAAATTTGCCGTATAACACCCATTTTCAAACATATTTGTTAGTTAGTATTGTTTCTAAACCTATTAGCAAACTAACATCTCAAGTATCTTAGACTTGAGTTCACTATAACAACTTGAATCAAGTTCCATGTGTTGGCAAAACTGAGGTGGATTAAAAATCTACGTCGAACTCGAGTCTTAGAGACTCGAGTTCCTGTTTTACACAAATAACAAATCCAATTCATGCAATTCAATGTAGAAGAAAATAAAATGAAAGAATTAGAGAAAAACCTTCACTTGGAGTTTTCGTTGCCGCCGCCTAGGTTCAGCCCAAGCCAAGGGGTTTGGGTTAGAAAGATTTGGGTTCGTGGGGGGTTTGGGTTAGGGAGGTCTAAGTTTGCCTTTTCGTAGTTTCATATTCAGTTCTACCAACACATAAAACTTGAGTCTTTAAAATTTGAGACATTAGTTTGCTAATAAATTTAGAAAAATTGCTAACTAACGAATATGTTTCAAAAATGGTGTTACATGGCAAATTTGGGCCAAAGACCCTACACAACAAAACAAAGTTGAGATCTACAAACGTACAAAGAAAGAAAAGAAAAACAGAGAGAGAGAGAGAACAACAACGACAAAGAATATGATACTCGCGGTCGTGTTTGCCAACTCCGTCGGCAACATCCTAGTTGAACGGTATGTTCAGATCTCCACCGTCCATTTTCTTACGCACGTATCACCATGCTTTTGCATTGCTCTAGCTTTATAGACATGTAATATATCTTGGTACTATTAATTGGTGTTGGATCCTTTTTATGGTTTATTCGCTTGGAATTTTTTTATTGTAAATACCCTTTTCAGCTTTGGTTGATGGGCTTGATTTGGTTTCAGATTTTATGGATTGGATCTTGCACGTGAATGTTTAAATATTTGATAGAAAATGGATCTATTTCTTTGTATTTACATTGAATTTCAATTGGGTTGACTTTGTTTTTGCTAGAATTCAATTGGGTCTATTTATTTTTCTTAGCTTTTTATTAAAATAAGTCCATTTTGGAATTTCAATGAATTGGTGTGTGCTGGAATGTCTATATGCTGTATGCATTATCTATTTAGATTATTGGAATAGTGAGAAAAAATCATTAAATTCCATGGAACTTCTTGACTTGATTATTTTGGCAACTAGAATGCCTGGAAAGTCCCTGTTTTAGGTAGTGATCTACTAGTGGATTCATTTTTACAAGGATGGTTGAATTTTCCAGTATAAATCATTTGTTAAATGCCAAAAAATCAGTAAAATGAGAAACCCATCCCGTTCAGTCTAGGTTGCTAATCTTCAGTCCATGTTGAATTAACCTATGAACCTACTAATACATAATTAAGTGGCTAATTTTATGCTGACTTGAATTACTAATACATATTCTATTATTTAGAAATATAGATGAATTGGAGTCATTATCTTAAGCGTTTCTGACTTAGGTGATAGTAGGATGTAAAGAAATCCTCTATTCCTGGAAAAAATCAAGTGTTGTTACGCCATTGCTCAGTCCTTGATGACAGTTGACTATGTTAGGTGGTAACAGTTCATGTATAATCAATATTGAACTCCAACATAAGCCTAGTTTTCTAGTAGGTGCGAGCACATGCATGATACCAAAAGGTATAGTGTCCCACATTGCTTATTTAGAGTTTAATGTGATTCTAGTGACCGGATGTTTGAGCTCAAGCAGGACCAATGTGCATGATTTGGATTAAGAATTGAAGATAATTTGGATGCAGAGTTCAATAATAATTCCACCTTTATTATTATTATTACTATTTTTTGAAGGGAATAATAATGCTACTTTAGATGTATGAGTATTGGTATAGGTTGTGGCATTTAGTATTAGAGCTTCTCAACACTTTTAGTTTTACTAGCAGAAGAGAGAATCTGTGGAGATGACAATCTGGATCAGTTTTTAATCGTCTCAAATGTGGAATGGTTTAATGGTATAGTGAAGTCACACAAAATGGAAGTGGAAGCAGGAGATAGGACATGAGTGCTGTCGTGAAGTTTGATTGCATGTTGGCAATGAATAAATTGAGCTAATCTGTTCTGTTAATCTTTAGGCTTTTGAGGTAATTTTCAGGTATGCAGTGTTAATATCTCCTCTTTTTTCATTTATTTATTTATTTGTGGACATCAATTTAAGATTTCTTTAGGTTTTCTAGTGAAGAACTTAATAGTTAAAAGGGTACATTGGGGTTGAACAAGTTTTAGGTCCAAAGTTTGCAAGCAAAAAAAAAAAGGATTATAATCTGAAATATTAAGACTTTTCATTATTTTTATTTTTATTTTTTTATGAACTTGCTCCATTAGCAAAGTGCTAAAAGGGTGTCTTTCTTTTTATGGACAGCAGCTAGGGGTAGTATTCTTACCATTGAAAATCTGGTTCTTAGGCATTTACCACTAGTTAATTGGTGTTGCATGTGCCGGTGTGATAAGGAAATGTGGATCATCTTCTACTCCATTGTTAGTTTGCTTATGCCTTGTGGAGTGAAGTTTTTTTGATATTTGGAATCTAGTGGGTGATGCCGAAGACAGTAGCCTCCCTTCTTTTTGACTGGTGGAAGTGGCCGGAGAAGCATTCCTCTAACATTTGGAATATGGTTCCAGCTTGTTTGATGTGGTTAATTTGGCGGGAGCGTAATAATCGTACTTTTGAAGATTTTGCGAGATCAATAGATCTTTTGAAACCTATACTAGTTGGGACCTTATTTAAGTGGGGTAGAATTTGGGGTTTTACACAATGTATTTCCATTTTTGAATTTCTTCTTTCTATTTGTGTCTCTTCTTGAGGCACTTGTATTTGTTTTAAGTTCTGAGTGTTCACCATCGTGAACATGATGTCCTTTTTATGAAATAAATCTTTGATTACCTATCAAATATATATATTCTATAGATATATATAGTAATCCGTTTTTGACATGTTCAGCTTATATAAAGTTCATAAATTAATGATTGGAATCCATTATAATTCACTTTATTGAGGGTTACAGTGTGTTTTCCTGTTTCTCTGTGTGTCTATTTCAAAACATTCATGGTGTGCTCCATTAAAAAAAGAGATTTTGAAGGGGCATGTTATGATTGGTTATCTGTCAAACATAAAACTAAGGATGAGTATACCTGAGAAGAAGAACATATTATTGAATCAAGAAAATGATCAGTTGTTTCATCTGCTTCTTCGGAATTTAATCAATAAGTGAAGAGATATTTTCCTTTATTTGATCTCCCTAAGGATTAGACCTGTAGTCATTTTAGATGAACACGACCAATTGAAGCATTACCTCAAGGGCATATGTTTTATTGCAGATTTAATGGAGTTCCTGCTGAAGAACGGCTGCATTGGAGGTCTTTCTTAGTTAAACTGGGAGCAGATAATCTTAGAGGTGTTAAAAATGAAGAGCTCCTTGTTGCTTGCCACAAGTATGTATACTACTCTTGTTTAATCGATATAGATTAATCTTTTCTGTATATGATTGCATTAATTGATAAGCACAGTGGGGAGAGTGGGATTGCTTTGAAGGATTAAACTCAAAACTCAAACAGATGAACTGATTGGACCTGTGACCCTTGTGACTTAGCCCTCCAATTGGTTAATTCCTTTAGTGGAAAATTTCAAGATAGGCCTTTGAAAAGCCCTGATGGAACTAGTGAACTGGACAAGACTGATGTTTCCTAATCAGTTGTGCAAGAACAGACAATGAATTAATCATTTACATGTTTACTAACCTTAAATTCGTTACATACTCAAAGCCAAACTGGATGACAGATTTGTGTCTGCTTTTAAGTACTGTTGAATCTTTTTTTTTTTTTAAATCTTTAGTTAGCACATCAATATATAAGTAAATTTTAGTTTAACACTTGCATCATATATATTTTTTATAAGTAAACACAACTTATGCACTGTGTGAAATTGAACTCGTGACCTAACCCTCCACCCCTTGCTTTTGGGAAAAATAAGATACATCTGATCCCAAGGCCGTCAAAAACATTCATATCATGTATCACATATATATGATATCTCTAATAATAATTATATTTATTCTTTCATGAACGATTGTGTGAGTTTGCTGATCTGATTAGAAGCAAGAGACAACCTAAAAAAAATAACCTTCAAAGGCTGGCCCACACTGTGGACACTGTAGTGCAGGTTCTTTAACCTCTAATTGGACCGTATATATATATGGTGTTTTTTGCGTTTAGAAAAGAGGGTAATTAGTTTCAATAATAATAATGGTTTGCTCTATGAGTTAAACTTATGTTGATACCTCCCAATATGGATATCTTTCATGATTTCATTTGTGTTTTTATTATCAACTACTCCTATTTTACTTGATAGATCAATGGGTTCAAATTAATATAGGTTGTTGCTTTTTATAGATGTTCTAGGATCTCTTACTCTTGCATGTCATGATAATGTGTTTTTTAGAGTTAGGCCACTTGTGTAAGTTAGCTTAAAAATGTTCACTATTATTTAAATTCTAACCGTACAGTAATTGAAGTAGATCCAAGCTCCATTAAGTTTTGTTATTTTCACTTGGTGTTTAAGATTATGTGATGCAGCATCTGGAAAAGCAATACTTTCTTCATTAAAATATTGACAATAGGATTTCCATACTGTCTCCAGTTCTGCTATTTAAGCATAAAGGGTAGTTTGTTGTTTTACCATCAAAGGTGTATTAAGTTTACCAGAATAATGCCGCTGTTTGACACACTATAATTGGTCATGTAACATTCTTGGGTAGTTTTCTGTGAAAGAAGCCTAAATCATGCTCATATGACAAATCTTATACTGCTGAGTACAAAATTAGAGTGCTAGACTCTACAATTATCCACATAAAATGAATAATAGTACCACATTCTCTATTGCTTTAAGCAGGATTTAACCTTCACATGTAAATACTATTTCTATGACAGAGTTTATTAAAAAATTGTTTTACTGAGTACACTTGCAGTTAATTTTTGTTTCATGCACCAGATCAGTTTATATTGTCTACACAATAGTTGGGGATGTCAGCATCTATGTTGTGGGCAAGGATGAGTATGATGAACTTGCTTGTGAGTATTTTATTACTTCCTTTTAGGGTTTGTGTGTGTGTGTGAGTGGATAGGGAGAAACTATGTCAATTGTTGATGCCGAAATTGTGGTGTCCACTCATTTTAAGGTTCTAAGATCTGGGACACAGCTTCTTGGTCCCTCTGATTAATCTTCTAGTTTGAATGACTTGCAATTGACAATACAAGTTGGTCCTCTCTTAAAGAGTCTACATGCTTTTTGGAAGAAGATTCAGTTTTTTAATGCTCATTGAGATTTCTAGCCTTTAACCTATCACAGCACATTGATGCCACATTATGCAATGGGAAGATGATACCATAATCTTACAGCCAAAAAACAAAGAAAATAAGAGAAAAGAAAAAGAAAGAAAGCCAATGACTCTCTTTTTCCCTAGATATGATGATAGCATCTGTGTGTATTGTGATGTGGTGCATGCCCTAATTTGCTAACCAGTGCAGTTGAGAGCAGCTGAACCCTTTACATAATTTTTGTTTTTTAAAATATATGTATTGTTTAATACATGAAGAGAACCCTTTACATAGTGGATCCTATTACTGATGGTATTTTTTCTTATTGATCCATTTTTCTCTAGTGTCAGAAGTGATCTTTGTGATAACCTCAGCTGTTAAGGATGTATGTGGGAAGCCTCCAACTGAGCGCCTTTTCCTGGATAAGTATGGAAGAATTTGCTTGTGTTTGGATGAAATTGTTTGGAAGGTGAGGTGATGAACTGAACCATTTTAAAATCAGTAACACACGGGAGATCTTGGAATTTTTAGGATGAATTTGACGGTTTATTCGTCCTGGACCATAATATACACTCATCAATGCACTAATTTCTGAATAAATCGCCATGTGCTAGGTGGCTACTAATTGCTAAAGGCACCTTTTCTATAGTTCATTAAACTCATGTAGTTAATGTTTGTATTATGTGAGATCCCATGTCCTCATGCTTTATTTCAGGCATGTGGTGGAGGTTCATAAGTTACTCTGGACGTATTGTGCAATAACACCACAATTTTTTTGCTACTAACATAAGTAACAAAACTAGATTTGCAGTTCATAAAATGAAAATAAGTAACAAAACCTACAACTACAAGCAAAAAAAAGAGTAACAAAACCAGAATTGATTTAAGCTCACTAGGGACTAGGCTTGCTTGTTACATTCCTGAAAATGATATGATGGAAATTTCTTAGTTTTCCAATTTATTTGGATGACAACTAAACATGACTGCATCCTGCTTTGTGGCTTTAGCCATCTTCATATTTACATGCTCTCCAAGTGCTAGGCGGCTTCTGATTGCTATCTAACGACTTGCATTATGATTGCTGTGTAACTACTTTTGCTGTTCCTTGACATTGTTTCCTTTCTGTACTTTGAAGGGATATTTGGAGAACACAGAAAAGGATAGAATCAGAAGACTCATAAGGTTAAAACCTCCAGCAGAGTTCTGAACCAAACGTTTCTTGGTGTATACAGTGTATTGAAGACAGTGGTGGTCTGGGCTTGGACAAATGATTGTGTCACGTAACAGTACACTGAAAATTTTCACCTACATCGTTATTTTTTGTTGCGCCTTTTATGTTGTTATGATTAGATTTGAGATTTTTTTTATTGTGTCCTTGTGGGAGGAGAGTTGGCTTGATCAATATTTGCCTAGTGATAGCCTAATAGGTAAATGTCATAAAATTCTTTACAGACTTACGTAAATTGTTGATATTTTCAGTCTTTTGGTTTTATGAGTTTGAAATGCGACTGGTCATAAGTAATGGGGAATTCTACCTTTTGTTGTACTAAATGGTGGAAAAGTCTTTTGCAGATTATTTTTCAAAATATTCTTTCAATTAGAATCTATGAACATTGGTTGAAGTTTTCCTTTTTTCCTAAAGACTTCTTTTGAATTCTTCATGAGATGGATGTTTGAGCTGGAAAATTCGTAAGTGCTCCTAGAGCACAGTGAAATAATATTCTCTTTTCTCTCACATTTATAATGGACCCTATCATCAATTTAATAAGTGGATCATCACCATAAATGTGAGAGAAATGAGCATTATTCATTGTGTTCGGAAGTATCTAAGAATTACTCGAACAAACCAACAAAATGGTGGCAATCCAATCCATTGAAATGGGTTTCTCTTATAGCAAGCCTATATGCTGTTTTATATTTTTAAAATTTCATGGGCAGCAATCACATTAGTGGGTTTATAATAAAAAAAATGTACAAAATATATAAGGTTTTCCCAAAAAATGACCCACGTGTGTATAATTGTATATATTTACAAGTTTGTTATAGTATTTGTGTAAATTTATGTTGACACTATTTATTTTGCATTTAGTTTTTATTTTTTCTTTATGTATCTCAATGATGAAAAAGGAGAGTAGATGGTGGTTGTTATGTGTGAAGAAAGAGAAACAATTAAAAAATCAAGAAAAACATATATTTTTATAAAATATAGTGTAAAATAAATAATTTGATGTGTGTTGTTTTAAAAAATGAATATGTAAAATAGAAAAAAAAAAATGTAGGTTTTTATGTTAACATAGACAAAAAATTTTACATGAGTTAATGCGAATGATCTAAAAATAGTATGAGTAAAGTACAACTTGGTTCTATAAAATATTGAAGTTTTGAAATTCTAGGACATAAAAATAAGGTGACATTTGAAGTCAAAATAAACAGATAAATTGAAAATTTACTAGATATCTTCACAAAGGTTATTTTTATGAAGCAAATACATCCTAGCCAAAAAAAAAAAAAAAAAAAAAGTGTACAAGTTAATGGATCTAATCTCAATGATATTAACTAAAAGCAAATCATGGGTTTTGGATTTTAGGCCGACCGATATAAATTTTTTTCATAAAAGGGGACTAAACTTCATATTTTACTCTCTAAAATTGAGATAGTTGTCATTTTGATTGTTCAAGTTCCAACTTTATCAATTTCATCTCCAAACTTTGTAAACGTGTTCAATTTGATCTTTCCTTTCACAAGAATCACAACAAGTGAAATATTTTATACAACTTGGTTCTATAAAATATTGAAGTTTTGAAATTCTAGGACATAAAAATAAGGTGACATTTGAAGTCAAAATAAACAGATAAATTGAAAATTTACTAGATATCTTCACAAAGGTTATTTTTATGAAGCAAATACATCCTAGCCAAAAAAAAAAAAAAAAAAAAAGTGTACAAGTTAATGGATCTAATCTCAATGATATTAACTAAAAGCAAATCATGGGTTTTGGATTTTAGGCCGACCGATATAAATTTTTTTCATAAAAGGGGACTAAACTTCATATTTTACTCTCTAAAATTGAGATAGTTGTCATTTTGATTGTTCAAGTTCCAACTTTATCAATTTCATCTCCAAACTTTGTAAACGTGTTCAATTTGATCTTTCCTTTCACAAGAATCACAACAAGTAATGGGCTCTTGATTAAAAAAAAAAAAAAAAAAAAGTTAATGGGCTTTGATTAACCCAACTACCTAGTTTCTTTTTCTTTTTTCTGTTTTGTCATTTTCTAATATTAAAAAGAACATAAAAATTTCTATCAAATAAAAAATTAAAATCTAAGGTTTTTTTTTTTTTAATTCCAAAAAAAATTATAAGATGATTAAGATTAAAATTCTATTTAATAATTTATGGGTTTTTTTAATTATAAAACATATTTTAATGATGTATTATAATTTATAGATTGGAGTTCATAAAAAAAAAAAAAAAAAGATTTGCAGTTCATTAAAAAAAAAATTAATTTGGAAAAAAGACTTCAGTATTCATAAAGTTTTTCAAATTTCAAAATAGCTTGAGGTGGTAAATTTTTTTTTTTTTTAGAGAGTTTCAACTTATGTTGTTCGCTCTTAATGATAACTCTTTATCATCAGACTAAGATATCAATCGGCTTTTGGTGTAGGCGGAGATTGAACCCCAGATCTCTTATTCAACCATCAGAGATTTTAATCACTTGAGCTAACTAAAGCCCATGAGGTGGTAAATTGTTAGTTGTGGATAAAAAGTAGTATAACGATGACAGAATAAATGAAAATTAATAATGACTTGTAAATCGAACGGTTGGAAATATGTTAAGAAAACTATTATGTATGTAGTATTACTCATTGAGGGCTTCTTCTACTATAGCAGATTCTGGTGGGGCCCAATAGTTACCAAGGACTAACAGATAGGGTGTTGGCACTTTGGCTACTTGTGGGCTTGGGCTCAAGTTGTCTACTATGTGAAGATTGTATTTCTATGTACAAATAGTCAAATATTGTTTTGTTTTGTTTTTTAAATTTACATTTGTATTTATATTTGTTTGTGTACATACACCGTCAAATAGAGAAATAGGAAGAAATAGCCTCATATTATATAGAGAGAAAAATAGCGATTTCAAAACCTTGGTTTGCACCTAGACTCTCTTCTATTTCATTCTCTCCCATGACCATTTTCTCACCTTACTTGTATAGTTGTATTTCACCCATTTTCCTTCACATCTCCACCCCTTTCTGCCACTGTGCATTGGCACCACGATCTATTCTAGGTAAACTTGTATTGTATTGTAGTCTTGTTGTACTTGTAGAGCAAGATATCATATTCATCAAAACCCAATTGATTTTTTCCCCACCTTAATCAAACTATGCTAAAACCGAAAGTATTTTCTCCCACCAATTATTGCTCATGTATTGGATATTGATAATGAGTAATGACCAATATTTTTTGGTTTATCATGAGTAATGACCAAAATTTCAATCATGTGCATTTTAGACCGTTGATTCTTCATAGAAGGAATGTTAACAAAGTTATCATTTATCAAACATAATTTCTTATCACTATAGTTATCAAGGCAGTTAGAATGCTGGGAAGCACAGGTGCGACTACTACCCACTATAGTTATCAGTAAAGTTATCACTTGTTGACTTTCTTGCAGAATGGATTTTTACATTTGTTTGGGTGAACAATATTTTTGTCATTCGGCTGTTGCTCCTAACTCGGTATAGTATGAACATACCAAATAGAATGACGCTTTTTGATTTGGTTGGGGAGTATTATTGGGTGTAGCAGGGGATGTATGGAGAATTTTACCTAGGGTTGAGCTAGGAGGGGATGTATGGAGAATTTTACTAAGAGTTGAGCTAGGAGATGGTTGATGATTAATTCGAGGGGTTGAACCAAGAGGTGGTCCGCTACAGGTGGATAGATTTTGTAAGGCTCTTTGGTATTGAAATCAGTGTTTCGTTAGTAGTTACACTTAGTGATTGGAGCACTCTACATCTGGAGGCTTGTTGGTGTTTTTAACTCACTCGATTTTTATACAATTTGTCCAATAGCATCAATAAGGATTTCATATGCTTTATTATTTTTCTTTTTCTATGATATATAGAATTGTTAGCACATCTTTAAGAAAAGTATATGGTTAGAAGGATATAAGAAAAGTATATGGTTAGAAGGATAATTCTACTCGATTTTTATACAATTTGTCCAATAGCATCAATTAGGATTTCATATGCTTTATTATTTTTCTTTTTCTATAAAAAATAGAATTGTTAGCACACCTTTAAGAAAAGTATATGGTTAGAAGGATAATTCTCTTGAATTGCACATAAAAAGTCATTCAAATTTCAATCATGTGCATTTTAGACTGTTAATTCTTCATAGAAGGGGTGTTAACATGGTTATCATTTATCAAACATAATTTCTTATCACTATAGTTATCAAAGCAGTTAGAATGCTGTGAAGCACAGGTGCGGCTACTATCCACTATACTTATCATTTGTTGACTTTCTCGTAGACTGGAATTTTACATTTGCTGGGGTAAACAATATTTTTGTCATTTGGTGGTTGCCCTTAACCAAGTATAGTACGATTATATCAAATAGAGTGGGGCTTTTTCATTTGGTTGGGGAGTATTATCGGGTGTTGCAAAAGGAGATGTATGGAGAATTTTACCAGGGGTTGAGCTAAGAGATAATTGATGATTATTTCGAGGGGTTAAACTAGGAGGTTGTCCGTCACAAGTGGACAGATTTTGCAAGGCTCTTTGATATTGAAATCAGTGTTTCGCTAGTAGTTACACTTAGTGATCGGAGCACTCTACATCTGGAGGCTTGGTGTTATTTTGAACTCGCTCAATTTTTATACAATTTGGCTAATAGCATCAATTAGGATTTCATATGCTTTATTATTATTTCTTTTTCTATGAAAAATATAACTGTTGGCACACCTTTAAGAAAAGTATATGTTAGAAGGATATAAGAAAAGTATATAGTTAAAAGAATAATTCTCTTCAAGTGCACATAAAAAGTCAATCAAATTTCAATTATGTGCATTTTAGACTATTGATTCTTCATAGAATGTTAACATGGTTATCATTTATCAAACATAATTTCTTATCACTATAGTTATCAAGGCAGTTAGAATGCTGGGATGCACGGGTGCAGCTACTACGCACTATAGTTATCATTTGTTGTCTTTCTTGTAGAATAGAATTTTACATTTGTTGGGTGAATAATATTTTTGTCATTTGGTGGTTGCTCTTAACCCAATATAGTATGAATATATCGAATAAAGTGGCACTCTTCTATTTGGTTGGGGAGTATTATCGGGTGTTGTAGGAGGGGATGAATGGAGAATTTTACCATGGGTTGAGCTACGAGATGGTTGATGATTATTTCGAAGGGTTAAACTAGGAAGTGGTCCGTTACATGTGGACAAATTTTGTAAGGCTCTTTGTAAGGCCATATATATATATGGCATTTTTACTCAAATTTAGTTGTTTTTGCAACAATTGAAACCATGTCTGACAAAAAGGGGGAAAAATTTTTAGTAACACACAATTAAGAATGTAAAAAAAAAAAAATATATATATATATATATATATAATTGAAGGATATATGCATTTTTTAGTAGGCATGAAACATGTCTATTTATATTAGCTACTATATCATGCAATTTTCAATTTGTAAACACATATATATAGTATGATCAAATTACTATACTACTCTTAGAGTATTTCTATTTTGTCTATATATAAATTAACTAAAGATTATAATTTTTTACAATGAAATTTATTGAAATATCTTTTTTATACATCGATAGTTGAGAGTGGGAATTTGAATCCATTCTATTGGAAACTGAGGTGCCAATCAGTTAAGTTACACGATTTTTGGTAAAACTTATCAAAATATTGGAGAAAACTAATATTAAGTTGCACTACACATCGTGTAGAAACTCAACTAGTTTGTGTTAAAATCTCGACTTCTCTCTCTCGCACTCACTCGCTATACTCCAGTCTATATTCCTAGTACTGCTACTAGTGACTAGCCCCTACTAACCCAGAGTCCCATTTCTTCACACTGCTACTACATCTTCATCAAGAACTTCACACATACATTCACACACACACACACGTATATATAGAACTCTTTCTTTTCAACATCTTCGTCCTTTTTTTTTTTACCTTTTCATTTCTTGAATCCTTCTTCATGTTTACACTTCTTAAGCCCCTCCACTCTCCACCAACTTCCTTTTTAGATGGTAAAATCTCTTCTTTACAATCTTTTCGTTCCATTTCTTATTGAGCCGTACGTCGATCAGAAGAACAGTACCATCGATCTTACGGTAACGATTTCGAATTTTTTCTTTAATGGTATTTTCCTAATTGAAACATATTTATTGTGTTGTTCATTCAGCCACGCATATAAATAAAGTGTTTCTTGTTTGTGTTGTTCATTGTTTTTCATAACTGATATGTTTTTGCTTGCTAAATATATATGTTTTTTTATGTATGTATTGCTTACTAAATTTCTCTTGCTCTTGCTTTTCTTGCAGGCCATGGATAGGTCTATTGTCTGAATTCACCAAACCAATTTAAGCAGTCTCTACTTAGTGAGATTCGACCGATGTTGCATGTTGACCATGGACACTCGCTCACCGGCAATGGTGACAAATTGCTGAGATTGTTCTACTTCATAACCAGTTACTCAAAAAAAAAAAAAAAAAAAAGATGTAATACATATACTATTACATTTTTAGGTTGTTTTTTTGTTGTAATAGTAACTTAAATTTATTACATCAATATGAGATTATAACAATAATTATTATGTTACATTAAAATGTATTGTTGTAATAGGTAACTTTTATTTTACATTGAGATATGTTGTTGCAATAGGTAATTTTTTATTTCACATCAAATTATATTATTGTAATAAGTTAAATCTTTATTTCACATCAAATTTTGTTGATGTAATAGAGGTGAGTAATTGAGTAGTGGGAAAATTTGAGAAATTAGCACTATTTTTTTTCATTAATTTCCTCTCTCTCCCATGTCTATCCTTTTTTTTTTTTTTTTCTCATCTCAATATTTCTTTCTCACCAAACATCTTCCTTTTTTTCTCATCTCAATTTCCCACTTTCTCTCACCACATCTATCTTCCTATTTTTTCTAATCTCAAAATTAACTCACACACGCCTATCTCTTTTTTTTTCTTTTTCTTTTCATCTTAGTTTCCCTCTTTATCTCACCCACCTCTACCTCCTTTTTTTTTTTTTTAATCTCAAATTCTCTCTCTCTCTATCTCACTCCTACCTCTTTTTTTTTTTTTTGTGTATATATATATATGATGTTTTTCAACTTTATACTTATTTTCTTTTTTCTTTTTCTTTTTTCCAAAATAGGTGGTAAGTCAATGAAATGGTCGTGAAGCATGCTTGGATAACACCTTTGGAAAGAAACTTTTCTTTCATGTTGTATTGATTTTTGCATACTTTTTGAAACTATGTGTTTGAATATAAATTCAACAAGTTGTGTATATATTTGTGTTTTTTGACATATCTATTGAAATGAAGTATTTCGAATTTTTCATCTTTTATGCATATCTTTAATTTGTTAGTATAGTACCTAAATATGGTTTTTGAATTGCAAAACAGGTTAATAAAAAATTATTATTTAAAAAATGATTTATTTATTTTTAAATTAAAAAACATTTTTTTAATAAAACATTAACCTATTGCAATGAGATTTTCAAAGTAAACCGTTGCAATATATGGAATTTTGCAACGAAAATCTAGTGTTGCATAAACCTATTGCTTTTTTTTAACAAAAAAATAACCTATTTCAATGAGATTTTCAAAGTAAATCGTTGCAATATATGAAATTTATTGCAATGAAAATTTAGTGTTGCATAAATCTATTACCTCGGAGTTTATTACAATGGCTTGCATTGAATTTTTTGTCATTGCAATAACACCTATTACAATGATATTAGTTGTTATTGCAACAACTTTTTTCATTGTATTAAGTCTTTTTTCTTGTAGTGACTACGTGCACTATGGTCGCAGCCAGCGTAGAATTGTGAGCTTGCAGGCACGCATGACCGATCATACGATGCATACTCTACATATATGCATAGGCCCCTCTTGTCTCATATTCCAGATACAAAATGCACCATCAATTCCTCGATCCCTTGTTCATTTTCTAGCTTATTGAGGGTTGCAAGAGTAGATGTACGAAGAATTGTATCAGGAGTTGTGCCAAGACATGGTTGATGACTATTTCGAATGGTTGAATCAAGAAATGGTCTATTATGGATGGACATAATTTGCAAGTCTCTTTGGTATTGAAATCCGTGTTCCACTGGTAGTTGCACTCAGCGATTGGAGCACCTTGCATCTAGAAAATTCTCAGATCCTATATGCAAGTCTGGAGGCATGGTTTTGCTTTGAACTAGCTCGATTTTTATACAACTTTGCCAATAGTATCAATTAGGATTTTATGTGCTTTATTGTTTTTCTTTTTTTGTTAACACTTAGCACCTTTAAAAAGTATATGGTTGGAAGGAAAATCCTCTTGAAATGCATGTAATGAGATAACATCTAATGTCATTCAAATTTCAATCGTTTTAACATGGTTATCATTTGCTAGGAATATTGTGGAGGATTTGTAGCTGTAAATGCTTTGCATCATGATCATTTACATATTAATGAATGAGTGATTCATTTGTTCTCAAAAAAAAATATAACTTCTAATCACTAATAGCATCTAACCCAACTCACGTGGGTCAATTTGGGCACGGTTGTAATTAGACTTAATTTACCAATTTCATTCCAACTAATCCACAAAATACAAAAATAAATCAAATTAACAATTGTTTTTAATAGAAAAAAAACTAAAAAAATTTAAAATAAGTCTCAAAATCCAAAATAAATAAACCTAACAAATTTAGTTTCAATACGATACATAACCTAATATATCAAAGCTAACAATGAGAACAACTACAAGTTCCAGTTAATAACCGAATAACACTTACAGCCAAATTACAGAGAGACCTTGATAACAACAAAATTGTAATCAGCGTTGGTTATTGTATGGTGACTACCTCCAACCCGTAGCGTATACAATTGCCATGAGTGGGGCATTTTCAGATAACCCTATGGAATTAGCTAGGAACACTCCATGGTAATTGCTCAGGCATTGGCGAGAACTAGAATTGGGGTCTATGATGAGAACCATTCTGTAATGACCAAGAACAGGAGTTACCGTCTGATGACAAATTGTTGCCCTGCCTAATAATAGGAAGCCTAGGGTAATCAAGTTGAGGTAAAAGCCTCCAATGTGGGATCATACCATCTGAAGACAAAATGAAAGTGTTGTTACTTTCCTCCGAATTACCGGGCATGCATAAATCAACCAAGGAAGAGGTCAATGCACTATGGCCTATTGAGAAAGTGCTTTCTTCACTACTCTCTTCCCCAAGTTCTGCGAAAGTGCTGCATTCTTCGCCCTTCTCCTTTTCCAGTCTTGTCTCATATAGCCGGAAAGAGTGTTCAGACCTTGAATGCGTCCTGATTTCTGAATAGGTCCCGATAAAATCACACATCTCAAAGAACAACTCCTTGCTTTGGAATTCATGAATTTAATAGCAGGCTCTACTATAAAGTATCCATAAATCTCTCCCCAACAAAGAGGAGAGACAACCTTTGTTTGCAACGAGATTTCACAAGGGTCTAGTGCCCTTGAGGAATGTGGAATAAATGAATTACAGAACTGGCGTGCCAGTAGTTGGTGTTGCAAATGTAAGGCCGGCAGCCCTTCCCATGGGAGGTACACTTGAAGAGAATAGCATTATGAGGTGTTCCATGCAGTTTGGGCATCTAGCTTCTTCACATTCTTTCACATCATTGACTGATCCCAACTTTTCTTCTGGTATACCTTGTTCCATGCTCAGGGCACTAAAATCTGCACACAAGGAAAGCCTTCTTCTATCCCTTTGGCATTTTGGAAGTCAAGCTTTTACCTCCAGAGCTAATACATAACTGCACATCAGAACAGTGAACATCTTAATAACAAACCAGCAGTCCATCACTACGATTCATCAATTCTTAAATGAGTTAAAATTACACTAGTTTACGCTACTTGCAAGAAATCTCCTTTAAATAAGCAATAACAGTGCATCGCAGAACAATCATCTACAACTAATTATCAACACAACACACAACAAAGCACATACAACCTGATTTTAAAAAAATTTAAAAAAAAATGACAGGGCAAAGTCCAACAAAGCCACAGGCCATACAAATCAATAAGATAGCAAAAGTAAAGCACTAGCCACAAGACCCTTTTCCCTTTTTTTCCTTTTCTCTGTAAAAAAACTCTAAATTCTAAACATTATTTGAAGTTTCTTCAGACACTCTAAAATCACAAACAATCATCAACACCGAAAATTCCATAAATTTTTTTTTTTGGCAGGTGGGGGGTATATATAAACTGAATTACTAAAAGTTATCATATCAACCACATGAGTGTCTCCAAAAATCATAATATGTTATGGGTTGACATGGTATTGCATGGTACAATCCAAAGTTGGCAGCAGTTGATTGAGATTAGAATTGTTACAACGTGATCCATTGGGATTTTAGTTTACAAGTTTTATTTTTGAATAATTCAATCAAGACCCATTGACTAATCTTGCAAAACAAAGAGTGTAATAAAAATAATTATATTGACATCGGGGAGATTAACAGCAGTTAAAAAAAAAAAAGTATCTCAAATACACAAAAAATTAAAAGAAAAATACAAAAAAATAAAAAGAAAAAATCACTCCATTTTGCCACACATACCTTAAATGTGAACATAAGTGATCCAACCACCTTAAGGTGGTAACTAGCAAGAGAAGGATCCCGAAGTATGTGCATGAGAGAATTGATCGTAACCTAGAGCCACAGAAATTAATATAACAAGCAAAAATAAACAAAGTCATATGTCAGGTTGATGCACTACCGTGGGTTAATAATCTTCAGGTGTTGCAAGAGATGGCCACAGATCCAGAGGCAGATCATCCAAGGACTGAACATGACCTGAATCACTGGCAGCACAGGCTATATCTCCATGCAACCCCAGCAAACTTGGCTGATTTTTTTTTATGCACATGAGGATCCAGAGCACCCATAATTCCAAGGATCTAAACAAGAACAACCTTAGTACAAAAAAAATGTTGTACGGGATACAACCCAGAAGTCTAAGTCGTAAGTAGATCCCTTCAGTGCTTCCTGTCTGGTAGACCATGCTAACTCACCATTCAAGTAGCTGCGGATACTCATTTTATGGAATTATAACATACCTGACAAATTTATATGACCAAGTTATCTCAATCAAATATATAGTAAATTACAGTTTGAACAGAAGAATCACATAGTGATAACATTAATCCAGATTAAATCATTAAAGTTACACAGATCGATTCCAGTTGCAAGAATCCAATAGTGTATGAAATTATGAATTGAAAATTTCTCCAATATTGGAGTAAATTCGAGTTGTAGCAATCGTTAAGCACAGCATGGTGTGACTCTTGCACACAATGGCATAAATTTTCTCTGCTATGAACTTTGTTGCATGATCAAGGAAGCAGGTAATGATATAAGGAGAGATGAAATGGGGCGTGAATTCACCAAAGCTTCATCAAGTTCTTAAACTTGATTGTAGTTGTCAGTTTTCATTTTTGAAAGCCCCCTAAAAAAGTAAATATCACCCCCCCCCCTCCTCCAAACACAAAAAAAAAGGGGTCTCCCACCAGGTTATTTTAAAGTTTTCAGTCTATGTTTTTCCAAGCAAGTTCAGCCACTATGTAACTTAAAATAGATAGAAGGATAAAGAACAATTAGCCTTGTCCACTATGTAACCTCAGCTTAAGAAAAGGAGGAAGAAAATCTTCTGCTTTTTGGCACCTTTATCTTCTTTTTTCTTTTCCATTTCTTTTTTTATTAAATCTTTTATTAAAAAAATAAGTTAAGAAAAGTCTACTAAAGAGAAAAACGAGGAATTTAATTAAGTGCAAAGAATACTCAACAAGTGAACAAAATATTATCAACAAGGAAGGAGAAAAAACACTGACACACATAATTCTTAAGTCTTAAACTGTATTAAAAAAAAATGTTTGGAAGTTTTGGTTCAGTAGAAAGGTTTGTTTGGAAAGAAAAAAATTCAGAGACTGAAGGGTCATCCCCTTGTTTCTCCTGTTGAGAATTTGAAGAGAAAGGAATGCAAAAACCTTTGGAAGGATGCGAGCTTTTAGCAGCATAGCTGAAGTTTCTGTTTTTATGAACCTTATATGCGTGGGAATTAGCTATCAAAGTGAATAGGGATGAGAAAGACCAGCTTTCAGAAGAATATTGAAATACTACCATTACCTATCAGAAATTATTATTTTTTATAAGTAATGATGAAACATTACCTATCAGAAATTATCAAAAAAGTATGAGAAAGACTTGCTTTGAATAGAGTAGTATTTCAATTGTGGTAGATCCTAGCAGAGGTCCAACACAACTAATCTTCCTCGTCCCTATTAACTATAATGGAGTAGAGAATACCAAGAAACAACTGCAAACTCCCCACCTCCCAATCATTAACAAGTTCAGTAAACGAAATATCCCAGTTGAAAACTACATCATGCAAAAGCCTCTTTATCTATCTATACAATACATTGGAAAGGCATCCTTCAAGATTGTATCCCCACACCATAAGCCAAGCCAAAACCAAACTTATAGGCCATTGAATACCTAACTCAGCTACAAGCTACTATTACCTCCAAATTAACTTCTATTTAAAGTGAAATTAATTTTAGGAGGACATTCCCCTAAATAGTTCATTATGCAAAAAATAATTTTCCTTCCACCTACAACCTTAAGCACAAAAATAGCCAATGAACACCAACTCAAATGGCATCACCTCCCCTAAAAGTTTAGAATGAAGGGTGAGATAATGAGTACAAAGTGTATGTTTCCCTTACTTACCCCCCCCCCCCCCCCCAACAAAAAAAAAAAGAACTAAATGATTTTACATGGTGTGACCCATAAGCCATTACACTTCCAAAGACTTGCCCATGAGAGCCCCTCACTAGTTTTGTTTTTTTTTTTTTTTTTTTTTTTTTTTTTTTTTGATAAATAATGAAAATATTTTATTGGATATAAAACAAACCTAGTACACTGGCGGTGTACTAAGGGAGAAGTACAATCAATTCAAAGTACAATGATCAAACAAATGTAAGAGAGAAAAACAAGGTGGAGATAGAAAGCAGCACTCTAATCCAACAAACTATGGAGAAAAAAGGCTAATTTCTAAGATGTTCTGTTCACATCCCTCAAAACTTCTGGAATTCCACTCTTGCTAAAGACACCACATAATGCAATGTGGGACAGCCAGCCAAAAAGAAAATTTTCTATGCTTGCCAAAGACCCTTGCCAAGCAGCAAACATATCAATGACTTTCATTGGTATAACCTAGTGGAGGACAAATAAACAAAACACCATAGTCCACAACTCCAAAGCTATAGGACAATGAAGGAGCAGGTGATCCACAGTCTCCCCACATTTTTTGCATATGCAGCACCAATCCAAGATCAACATACCTCTATTCCGGAGATTATCTATAGATAAGATCTTCCCTAGAGCAGAAGTCCAAGAGAAGAGAGCTACCCTAGATGGGACCTCTGAGTGCCACACCATCTTCCATGGGAACAAATTGCCATTAGTTGAGGATAGGGAATAATCAGAACTTGACAATACAAGAGCCCCTCACTATTTAAAATCAGAACTTGACTTATTTCTATATCACAAAGAAATATCAATATCAATGAAAGCATGTCTTCAACAGATTGCATAGGATTTCGCTTCAAAGACACATCTTAAACAGTGTCTTGCATAGGATTTCACAGTCAGACATTAATGACACCAAGGCACAAACCTGCAGCCAAGTGCCCTCTGTGCTACCTAGACACATCCGAAGCCCTCATATGCTATTTTCATGAATCTGCGATACGTAGACACACCCAAAGCCCTTGTATGTGATTTGCATAAATATTAACGATTGTAATTGAGCTGATCAATCAAAGAGAGTAACAAAAATGTTAAAGAAAAGATGCTCAAATTTAACATGAATAACCAATGAATTGAAATCTAAATATCACTTTGCAATGAATTTCAACAAGATGATGCTTCTCATGAAACAAATCTTACATCCACAATTTCACACCATCCATATTAAACACTGCCTCACAACTAGATAAAAACTATCTTCAAATAAATTACATATCATAAAGAACCTTAAGAAAAATGTCACATACCCAGTGCTCTGCACAACTTGACCAAGAATAGCAACAGCCACTTCACGTTTTGTGATAGCTGCTCCATCCAATAAAGCTTCAACAATTAAAGGCATATGTTCAGGAATGTATTGTCTCATTAAATAACCACCCTATACAAAAAGAAAAACCAACAATATATAAATTTAATAATAATAATAATGATGATGAGAAAGAGAGAAAAAATGCCATCAATTATAGTCAATCACATGAGGACTCGTCAACAAACATGATGAACAATAACTATCAGTATACCATAATGAAATTTTGAAAAATTTAAGATCCAGTGAACAAAAAAAATCTCAAAAAAAATATATAATGAGATATACAGACGATTAGAATCAAGGCAATTTCCAGTCTGGTTCGCCCTTTAAACTGTTTTGACAGACGAAGATTCAACAAGATTGAACCAGCAATTCTTGGTTGATCTGGTAAAATGGTTACAATTCTATCAAACCAATTTAATTTTTGAAAATATTTATTAAAAAAATCACATTTTTATACCTTATTCCTCAAAAGCTCACATAATCATGTATTTTATGAATTTAAACATAAAACTTACATAGTTGATATAATTAATTTAAGAAATCAACGGATATTTGAGGGGAAACAGATATCTATTCCAAATCTCAAGTTTCTTTTCTTGAAAACTCTCTTCAATTACTTATAAAAAAAAAGGTACAAGAATAATTATCTTCTGTGTCAAGCTTGTAGAGCATGTTTTGTGATGAACAAAGTGTAGAAAAGATGTGCCAGTAGAAATCTAGATAAAATAAGGCATCCAAACTAAACACGTAATCAGACAACCTAGGAAGAATAGAACATAGCTCACCACTCTAGTAAGATCCCCAACAGTTACAAGAACTCCGTGTATAATGCAATTATTCACATTGACCCCGGTGCCCTCAAGAAGCCTAGCCACAAGTGCCTGAACAATAAAATCCGTTCCTTAAGAGATTGGATACAAAAAGAATAACAGATCTTGATAAATGTCATAATAGCTAAATGACTTATTAAACCTTGTGTATTGGAACAATGTATGGAAGTATTAGTCTCTCACATTTCCGTATTAGACAGCTAGTAGCTTTGCACTTTCTTCTCTGCATTTTCTATCTGCACTGCTACACAAAGAAAGAGAATTCAACATCTGATACTTTGATAGCTTAGATAAATTAATGTAGAAATTCTTCATTCTAGATTTATTTTATAGTAGAATCTAGAATACTTAAGCCAGATATTAATAACAAAAGTAAATTCAAATCACCTCTGTTCCAGATATGTCAACAATTGTATGAGACGGCAACAAAGTGCTGGAAGAACATAGGAATTTTTCTGAAAACCTCCCAGTAGCAGAAATCAGAGTCTCAGACATCAAAATCCTGCAAAGACAGTAACATCAACAAAATGGAGTTCCAAGATTGGATGGAAGAATATATATTTCACATTATTCTCCTCCAGAAATATGAATATGCCCTTTACTTTACAATAGGAGAAAGGAGGTTTTACCAACAAAGAAAAAAAAGGGATATATGAGGTAAAGCCACCAAGAAAAGCAACTCAAGACAAGCTGGAACTATATTCCAGATATTTGGCCATTGCTTCCCAAACCAATTCCTCCATGCAAAAAGAAGAGAGAAAACA
Organism: Quercus agrifolia; assembly: GCA_029955455.1. Taxonomy (NCBI): domain Eukaryota; kingdom Viridiplantae; phylum Streptophyta; class Magnoliopsida; order Fagales; family Fagaceae; genus Quercus; species Quercus agrifolia. Next base: position 24,417,969 of record JARQAD010000002.1, on the reverse strand, counting down.
GTCTTTCGGCAAAATCCATTGGACCCCAAACACCTAAAAAACTTCATTCCATAAAGTATGAGAAAACTTACAATGAAGTAAAAGATGGTCTACCAATTCCCCATCACACCAACACAAGCAACACCAATTAACTAGGGACTCACCTCTCTTAACAAGTTTTATCAGATTTCACAAGCTGCTCTACCAGTGTGTCATCAACTCAATTAATAAGACAATACTTTTGAACAATAGATCACAAACCAAAGCAAAGGCGGTAAAACACCAATGCTGAACACCTGAAGTCCCATTTCTCCTGCTGGATTTGGATACGCAAAGACTTGCGATAGAAAGCTTCAAAATTTCCAATTTTATCAACCTTTTATGTTTTATCAGAAATGGAATGGAAACAGTAACTGTCACCAGTAACTTTTTTTTTTTTTTGTTATAGATAAGAAAGAAAATATTATTAAAAAAGGAATAGAAGGAAAGATATATAGAGTTCACAATAGTGAACAAAGAGCAAACAAAAACAAATAGGAACAAACAGTCATTAAACTATTCTAAGAGATAAAAGAAAATTCATAAGAGCAAAACAATCCAAGAAACCCCAACACTGAGACCAATCAAAGAGAGTCTGTTGGCACAAATCTAACAACTAAGCTAGAGATTTCTCAGTATCCTCAAAAAAATGCCGATTACGTTCACTCCAAATAGTCCATATCAAACAGCCTGGAACCAAATTCCAAATATTGGAATTATGTTTCCCAAACTAATGATACCAACAAAATAATAAGTTTGAAGTTGAACCTGGTATAACCCAATCAATCCCAAACAATTGAAGCATATATATCCACATAGAATGAGCTACTGGACAGAAAATCAGTAGGCAATCCATAGATTCTTCATTACAACAATGATTCACCAAAGGGCGACCACAAAGCATAAGGTTACCCAAAGTTAGAATCTGGCCATGAGCTGCCACCAGTAACCACCTACATTTGCCCCAGAAGCTACAAGTTCCCCCTAATAACCAATTATTATTACAAAACCCCATGTTATATCAAAGCAAGATTGAAAACTGAAATTTCATCAACCAAAAATAAATATATTAAAATGTGAAATAAACACAGTAAACACAGTACTTGATTGAAATCAAAAGCAAGAACAGGCATTCTATACTAAAATCAATTGAAATTGGATTACCCAACGCAACTAACCCTACTCCCAACTAATTGGGACCAGTTAAATCAATCCATTAACACCACTACGCTCTATCTAGGGCCACATCTCTAAACGCTAAGCTCAGGACAATATATTCCGTTTGTGGAAATGACTGCTCAAAGAATTCACTCTTTTTCTGATAAATATGATCACACTCAAACAATCAATGTAAATCTGCCAAATTCCAGCTACAGGCCAAGACACAAGTGAAAGAGACAGCTGTAGGCTCAAGGGTAAGAAATAAAGAGAGCAATGACAAAAGATAGAGAACAGAGTGATAAAGGACAATGGATATAAACTGAGGCTTCAACACATAGGGTTGCATGGAAATGGAATCAGCACCAAGCAATGGAAAGAAAGATAAAACCCTGGCTTTAACATCGAGGATTACCTGGGGTAAGCACCAAACAATGGAAAAAAAGATAAAAACCCTGGTTTCAACACCTAAGGCTTCCTGGAGTCAATACCTATGGTTGCCTAGAGTTAGCACCAAGAATTGGGAAAATGACAGAAACCAAGTACCAAGCATTGGAAGAAAATTCCAAAAAGACAGTTATTAATACATGGTCAAGTGTCTACAATAGTGAAGTCTAGGGCCTTTAAGAAGGTTTGCAAAATTTCACCAAGCATAGAAAAAAATTAAACTCACAATGAAATTACATCAGATATGGAAAAATAAATCAAATAGGAATCAAATCCCTCTAATACCACAATAAATCAGGTCCAACAGATTCAATCAGAATCACTTAAGTCCAACAACTGGTATCTGCACCTGAGAGGAAAACCAAATGGAACAGTAGCAAGTTCAGGAGCCGAAAAGTGTTAAGTTTAGATAGAGAGAATGGGGAAAGAGTCATGAAAATAGAGCCCCATATTTTAAAAAAGAAAAAGAAAAAGAGGAAGTATATAATTTTGCATAAAAATCAGAACCCAAACGGTAAGTTAGTATGAAAAAAATATGAGTATTAAAAAGATATCCAACTTAAATCAATGCATATCAAAATCAACCTAATAATCCACTTTACATCAACACAAACGCTAGACCTGGTGTGTTCCATCAAAGCGGTTTCACTATGCTGAAACTCCCAATAGCGTTTATGAAAATTTTGTTTTGGTGGTGATTTTCTTTGCTTAATATGAAGAATAAGGAGTGGGATGCTTACATTTCAGATAATGGTATCAGGTTTTGTATTAAGAATTTATATTGCAACGTGCAAGGAACATACCATTGGATTGAATATCGTGCACTGAAAGTCCATGGTGAATTTAAGTTAGATGAAAGGGTGTGGAGATATCTTTTATTGAAGATGAAAGAGAATGTAGAAGAAGAAGAAGCAAGAGGAGGATATAGAGCCGAAACTGAATCTGTGTTTTTTATTCCAATTTGAAGAAAGATAAGAGATGAGGAGGTTATTGGGTTGTAAATTGATGGAAACATGGAGTTGGTGGGAGGTTTAAAATTGTGGGGCTACAATTTACATATTTATCGCCCTTAGTTAAAAATTTTGAGTAGGATTGAGATATTTTGGGCATCCAAAGTTGGGAGTCCAAACAAGAGGAGTAGCTTAAATAGTAGTATAGACATAGATTATGTAAGTACATTGAAAATAAACAAAGAAATAAATTAATGTAATAAAGTCAAAAGAATTTTGAATGTCAAAGAATTAGGCTTAAATTTTTATGAGTTTTGCAAGTGTAGTTTTTCAATGCTAAGATGACTTGACTTGCAAAGATTCTGAGGATTATATATAATGAGACTAAATACAATAGCATAAAACCTACAAGCATCATCATTATTTGGAGGTGAAAGATGGGTGAAGAAAAATTATAACAAGGATAGTGGCACAGTGCATTATTTAAACATAACATCTTCACATCAATAGTCAATTATGAGTTCTTTTTCCCGCTTTCTCTTAATTCTGTGGTTTAATAATGATGTTTTCCCCCAGCAGATAAACTATTAACATAGTTAGGGCAAGACCAAAGCAATCCTAGTTGATTTAGGGTTTGTATATGAGAACTTGTCTGCAGTGGTCTTAAAACACTCTTCAGTCATACTTTGAATGAGGAAATTTTAGGACCAAAAATAATTTGGATTGCACCAAGTGACAAATTCTGAAAATACCTAGGCAAAAAAATATATTTTTTAAAAAATCTGCACATACCTACAAATTAAATGATGTGCCATATAATTTAATTGGAGAGGTGAGGGGAGGCAGACAGTTTAACACAATACTAAACATAATTTCTTTTTTATCATGTTAAGAAGGATTATAGCTGAAGCCATCATGACTCTTTGGAAACTCACTCCATATCCATGTACCCAACAAGGGAAGTCACCAATTTACCATAATGAAATCTATATAATCTAGGTGAAAACTGTGGACAGTAGTTAGGGATGGGACACTCACTATTGATAATCTAGTTAAGAGAGGTCAATCCTTGGTTAATAGGTGTTGTTTATGTTCTTGTGATGAGAAACTATGGATCATCTTCTACTCCACTCTAACTTTTCTCATGCATTATGGAGTGCAATTTTCAAGGTATTTGGGATCTATTGGGTAGTGCCGAAAACAGTTAGCTCTCTCCTCTTTGTTTGGAGAAACTGGTTTGGAAAGCATCTGTCAACCATATGGAATATGGTCCTGACATGTTTAATGTGGCTGGTTTGGATGGAACGTAATACTTGCATCTTTGAAGACAATGAAAGACCCTTATATCATTTAAAAGCTCTTCTCTTCAGTACTTTGTTTCAGTGGGCGCATGTTTGGGGTTTTATGAATTGTATTTCCATTTCTGAATTCTTACACTCTATTAGATTAAGTTTTTGAACCTGATGTATTTTTTTCTTGATCAGAATGTTCACCATTGTGAACATGATGCTCAGCATTTTTGAATAAAAGTTTCATTACCTATTAGAAAAAAGATGGAAGAAGACAAAAATACACTTTGTTTGCTAATGGACCTCACAAGATTAATAAAACAATCACTTAGTGACTAGAATATGTATGGTACTCAAAAATTAAACATCCACAATGTATGGGAAAAAATAGTGATAGAGAGATAAAGTACCTGTTCAGGAAGATCTGGTAGAGAATCTACTTCTGAATAAACACTTAGCCTATTAAGTAATTCATCCAAATTAGAGATATGGGAACTCAATGAGATTTATCTCCAAAAGCAAGAAAATAACCTCCTTCAATAAATTTATTTTCTTCTATTAATGATACAGATCATGCATAAAACTATACAGCTCTTTGTAATCCTTACAAACTTGACCCATTCTTTCTGTTTTTTCTCTCAGTTCTTACAATCTAGCATTGGCTACAGCAAAGAAAAACCCATTCAAGCAGTCAAAACAAGCTGACTGCTATCAAATGTAGAGCAAGCAAGGGATTGCCACAATGTAATTGCATCCCCAACATCTTAATGCATAACTAATGCAAGGACTTATAGGATATTACATACAAAATAATTACATCATTTTAACCACCAAAAACAGTGATAAATTCAAATTCCTCACATACAACTTTACACAAACCACATAAATCCTAATACCATATAACTCCAATAAAGCAAGTTTGATTAGGACTTGATTCTCAAGAAAGAATCAATAGACTATGATCAGAATCAATGCACGAAGTTTATCAGCTATGAAACCTTGAACTTAAATATCATTTAAAAGAAATATGAAATTTAAGAAAAAGATAACAAATAATCTAAAAGGGAACAAAATTATAAAGTGCACAGCAAGCATAGCAGCAACAAATGTAAAAAATGAAAAACAATACATCGAAATTAATAAACAGATTTGCATATCCTTCAAGGTTCTAGATTTGTATTTCAGCTACAACAATTTATATCAACAATACTAATAACAGTAAGGACCCGTTTACTATAAGCCCAACCACCCCCTCCCCAACAAAAAAGAAGCTACTAAACAGTTAACACCCTGATTCAAATCCAATGCGAGTTCTACTGGAACCACCTTCATAGCCATCTCGCATCAAAGATCCAGCACTAGCTCTCATTGAGCCTCTAGCACCAACTTCCTTGAGAGCTTTCTTTCCAGTATTGACCTCTGACGAGAACTTACCCAGTCCAAAATAATCCTCCTCAAACTCAAGTGGCCCATCTCTAGGACCAGTCATCCACAACTGTTCTGCGTTTCCATATGTCTCAACATCGACACCTTTGTTTGGCCTACTGTATAGGGTTGAAAGTGTTGGCTGAGCAGTAAACAAGGCCTTGTCATACACATGGTACTGGTCATCAGTTGCAAATCCAGAGTCCATTCCTTTGTCCTGGTTGAACAGTCTTTGGTCATACATAACCTCTCCTCCTCTTCCTGCCCCTCCAGCAGAAGAAGCTGTGCAAAGAGCAACCTTCTCGCTAATATCACAATCTCTATCTCTTGTGATCTTGCTCTTCTTCGTCTTCCCCATCGCAGCATCCTTGTCCTCCAACCTTCTCTCCCTCTCCCTTTCTCAGCGTCGCTCTTCACGTACTTTCTCACGCAGCATACATTGTTCCTCCATAGTCTCCTTAGGCAGATGATCCTCCTCATACGCGCTTGCATGCTCATAATGAATTCTCATCATATCAGAAGTATCTAAGGCTGCAATAGCAGAAGCAGTTCTCTCAGAACAAGCCTTCTGAGCAAGTGCCCTGAGCTTGCATTCTTTCCTTTCCTTCTCCTGCATGAGAATCTCCTTCTGAAGCTTGGATCTGATGGCTACAGCTTCTCGGGCCATGTGCTCTGCAAGATACAGTGCTTCCGAAAGGATTGCAAAATTATTGTTGATGTGGACATCATGAAGGGCTCTACCATCAGCTGCGAGACGCTTATCAAGAGGAATGGTATAACCTTTAGGGTTAATCCAATTAGAGATGCAAGGTGGAATTTTCCAGCCTCGCTGGTCCTTCACAGTAACGGGGTGAGGAGGAGAATGCATGATTGGCACAGGTGGGGAGGCAGAGGCAGAAGGCTTTGGAAGACGCTTATGCTTGAACTTAGGAGGATCAAGGGGATCGGCAGGCATCTCCAATATCTTGATTATCCTCTCTTTAGCACCTGAGTTGAACGCAGCAGAAGCAGATTGCTGTGAAGGTTTATACTTTATAAACTTAGAAGAGTGTTGTTGTCTTGCAGTAGTGAACCTAAGATTCAGAATCTTTTCAAGGGAAGCTTTAGTCTCTTGAGTAGTCTCTTCAATCTCCCTCTGCAACTCCTCCTCCTCCTCATCACCAACACGCTCTTTTACACTCAGAAGCACCTTGGGTATAAGATGTATAAGATGTTTATAGTGTGAGTAAACAGTCCGATTCTGCCTCACAATCTTTGATCCTCCACTGAGGAGGACGACCCTACCCATGTTAAGAGGAAATTGAGCAACGTGAATCTCAGGAAAGGCACCCCCTCCCCGAAATCCTCAACTTTTTGAGGAACAAAACCCTCATTGTGCCTCTGCTTGAACCACGGAGCATTTGAAACATCCGTGAAAGACTCCGCCATGATAAGGAAAATCAAATAGAAAACCTAACAACTGCCCCAAAAAACAATGAAAAAATCAATTAGAATTGAAACCAACCCTATATCATTCAATATACGATTGGAATTGAATCCCTAAAAGCACAAATTGCTATGACATTGACAATCAATTAAGCTAAATTACAATAAACTAACCTAAATAAACCCTAAATCAATTTTGAAACCCTCAATTACAAAATAAATTGCAAGCAATTAGTGAGTGAGTGTGAGTGTGCGCCATTAAATCGACAATCAGAATCAGAAACAGTCCGCACCTCAGAGAGAAAGCGCGAGAGAGAGAGTTTCTCGAAGAAGAAAAGGATTTGGTCTTCGAAGATTTGTAACTCTCACTCTCGTAGGAATATATATAGCCACTTAACCGACTTCTTCTCTCTACTCTATTACAACTAAGTCGGTTACCGCCGCCTATTTCAAATCTTAATAATAAATAAGTTAAAATGCAAAACTAACTTTCTTTCTTTTTTTTTTTTCTTTTTTTTTAAGTTTTGTCATGCCAGTTCTCGGTCATTTACTAGCCACCAAAACCATGTCGTTTTGGACGATTTTTTTTTTTAATTTTAATTTCTTAATTTTAAAAAAAAACTAAAAACATTAATTACAAAAAAAGAAAAGAAAAAAGAAACTAAGGGCTCAGGGAATGATGTCGTTCCCCTTGCCACTGAAAGTCATAAACCATCCCCATTCCCACCGCCGATTAATTGAGAAATTTGGGGGAGAGGATTGTTCTGCAAAAACCGAGAGCAAAGATCTCAAGCAGAATAAAAACCTAAATATAAAACGAAAGGCAATGTTGATGCATTTAAACTTTAAAGGCTGAGGAACATGGAACATAACTGAGGATTGTATCGAAAAATTAGAAGTTCCAATTCGCCAAACAAGTAGATGCTTTGTTCTCTTCAAACTACTTTGCTACAGATGGCTTATTTGAGAAGTATTTTCATTGTAACCAAGATCAATTTTGAAAATTTGGACTATTATTTCTTCCTGGTCTCCCAATTCGGTTTTCCAAATATTGATTTGCCGTCTGCAACTAAGCAATATATTGCATAAAGGACAAAGGATTTGTAGGTGCTTTCCATTAGAACTAGGTTTAGAGCATCAGCATTGGAGAATGCTAAAGTCAAATTTAAGGTGAATTTTAGCAGTATTTTAAAATATATATATATATATATATATTTTATCTCTGACTCTCTCATCTCTGTCTCTCATCTCTCATCTCTGTCTCTCATTTCAGTCCTCTCTCCCTTACTCCCACTCTGTCTCTTCGTCTCCCACTCCCTGTTTCTCCCCATCAAACTCTACTCCCACACCCAAACCTTCCCCTCTCTGCCGCCCCAATTACATCCCCAATCGCATCTCTGACCCCAATTATGTTCGCATCTTCAACACCACTCTCCGCGACGGAGAGCAATCCCCGACGCCTCTCTAACCTCCAAGGAAAAACTTGACATAGCCCTGCAGCTCAGCATCAACATAATTAAGGCCGACTTCCCCGTTGCCTCCAACGATGATTTCAAGGCCATGAAGACCATTGCCAAGGAGGTTGGCAATGCTGTCGATGTCAATGGGTAGCTTCCGGTCATCTGTGGCCTCTCTTTGTGATTTGTAATGGGGTCCGGTGGTGTGGGTGTGGGGTTTTGATTTGTGGGAGTGGGTTTTAGGTCGTGGTGGTGCAGTGGCAGCATGGGGCCGTGGTTGTGGCTGGGTATTGATCTTGTGTGGGGCCATGGTTATGGAGATAACGTCGGTGGAGGCCTGGAGATCAGCTTCCGATGGGTTTTGATGGGGGTTCTGAATGGATTTTTCTTTGATTTTTTGTGGGTTTCTTTGCATGGTGGTGGTGGGTGTGTTGTTGCCATGGTGGTGTCTCTGGTTGTGGTGGCAAAGGTGGGTTTCATGGTGGCAGATGTGGGTTTCATTTGTTTGGATTTTTGCCGTGGGGTGGTGGCGTGGCCATAGGTTTCGGTTTGGGTATGTTCTTTGTGGTGGTGGTGGTAATAGGTGGTTGCAGATTTGGGTTTTGATATATATATTATTTTATTATGTAAATATATTATTTTAATGAGTAGAATAGAAAAATAAAAGTTTGGAATGTTGGAGGTATTATAAAATGGTATGGTATAAGTGATAAAGAGGCTTTTTGAAATGATAAAATAGAGTAGAGTAGCATTTCCTGATGCTAATGCCCTAAGTTTTTGTCCACATTTCTTTTTAGCATTGACTTGACTGCTCTAGACGAGGAAAAGAGAATGGTGGACGGGCTAGGTTCCTTAAGCCCTATTAATTTCTTCTTCTTCTTCTTCTTCTTTTTTTTTTTTAAAAAAAAAAAAAATTATTAACGTTTTTCAGTTTTTTTAAATTAAGAAATTAAAAAAAAAATTCATCTAAAACGATGTTGTTTTGGTTAGTAAACGACAGCACTTAACAGAAGACTGAATTGACTATACTTGAAACTTATAGGACTAAAATGACAAAACTGAAATTTAGAGAACTAAAATGACAAAATGTAAAACTTAGAAAGTCAATTTTGCATTTTAACCTAATAAATATATGTGTAATGTGTAGTACAATAATAATATTTTACGTTAATTGATAAACTAAAATTATTTTTATTTTTATTTTTAAATTTAGAAGCTAATGTAGCATTTATAAAATGCCAAATAATTTTTTTAATTTTTTTAAAATATTATTTAGAAAACAAAACACCATCATGTTTCTAACCCTCTCTCAAATCCTAAACCATCATCATTTAAACTCTCATGATTGGAGCTAGTTACAATCGACTAACTCCATCACATACAATCACCGAAGTAAGTTTTGATCTAGGGTTTCCAAGTTTTGGTTTGAGAGATGGAGGGCTTGAGATTGAGTGAGAGAAAGGGGGAGAAAAGCAACTACCATAATGGCGATAGGGAGCAGCGACGAGAAGCTTAAAGGGATGGCCATGGGGGATTGACTTATTGGTTTGTAAGAGAGATCGGAGAGGGAGAGAGAGATAAAGGAGAGTTCAATCCATAAACTCATCTTTTACAAATAATTTTAAACTATAAAATTTTGCATTTTAAATATTTGATCGATAAACTATTATTGATTTTTGATTATCTTGAAATTTTGCAAACAATGAGGATATACAAAGGTAATGTAATCCAATAGTGGATCTCTCTCTCTCTCTCTCTCTCTCGAGCCACCATTAAATGTTTATTTTGTATACAAACCTTTTTGAGGGTTTTTCAGGGTCAAATCCAAGTTGAACCCATACTAACATCTCAAAATGCAAGAAGTTAAGATTATATAGATCTTAGATTTACTGAAAATGAATTAAAGAGAAAATTGAACACCTCATTAATTGAAATTAATTGGTTCAAAATAGTTTAATTATATATTTAGCATAGACTCACTCACTCTATTTAATCTCTAATTAATTTGCTAATTTTTTCTAATAAAAAACCTTAACCGCTACAATTAGTGAAACAAAAATAACTCATTGATCATCTCACTAACCAACAAACTCTTTGATTGCAATGTATCTTTGAATTAATGAAATCACGTAACCATCGCACACCCTTGGTGCAATAATCACTCCACAAGTATAAGTGTTTGTGGGGTGTGAGGGATAAAGGTCAGGGTTCAAGTCTTCAGGAAGGAACTTCACACACATATACGCTTAGATTAAGTTAGAGTAAAATTTTATCTTGTATAAAAAAATAAAAAAATAAAAAAGAAATCACGTAACTTGCTCATGTTTTAAATAAAATAGGCACACTTGTAAATGTTGAGTAAAAGGTTTTTATTTATTTATTTATTTAATGTCTCTCTTAAATAGATTTTAATCTCTTTCAAGCATTATGGGTTCTTTATCATAAAGAAATGAGAGTTCTAAACTATCAACCATTCTTATGAAACATACACATATTGTGCTTATTTGAGGTTTAAAAACCATTTTAAGAGAGATGAAATAGAAAATCTTTAATTATTTATTTAAGTGTCTAGATATAGAGTGTGTGTATGTGTGTGCGCGCGTGCAATAAAGTAAAGGGGAAGAGGATTTCTTGAAAAAAAAGTAAAGGGGAAGGGGATTGCTTGAAAATAAAATAGATGACATAAGGGTCTGATTAGTTGGAGGGATGGAAAAATGGGAGGATAAGAAAGATTTTGACTTCTCTCATTTTTATTGGTTTGGGAGTGGAAAAGTGAAGAGATGGAAAAAATGAGTTTGAATAAATTTACTTATATATCATTGTTAAAGAATGATGCCTAATTAAAAAAATAACAAATAACCACACAAAAAAAAGAGCAATCACCCTAATTTATTATTTTAAAAAAATCATATCAAAAAAAAAAAAAAACTGTCATGCTCAGTCCTAGAAAATCAAAAGAAAAAAAAAAGGCAACGTTACTCCCCAATAAAGAAAAAGGGGGAAAAAAGCAATGTTATTGCCCTAAAATAAATAAATAAAAGCCAACTATACGAAGCCCATGTGTACTTGCACATTGTCATTTTTCTTAATCTAGGAAAAATGCATCCCCACCGAATTTTCTCCGCATTTTAGGGAGAAAACACTTGCGCCTCACCATTTATTTTTCTTCCTTCCCATCTAACCAAACACACTATAAAAAAGTTTTCCTTTCCATTTCTTCTTCAAAAATTTTCATTCACCTTATTTCACCTCCAAACAAACACACCCTAAAAGTAAAGGGGAGAAAGACATAAATGTAAAGACCCTAGATGCCTAAGTGGGAATGAAAACTTTTTTGGAGTATGTTTGGTTGAGTAGGGAGAAGAGAAAATAAATGGTGGGGCCTAGGTGTTTTCTCCCCGAATCCACCAAAATATTTTCTCCCCCAAAATAGAGAGAAAATTAAGCGGAGATGAATTTTTTTTCTTGATTGACAAAAATACCCATGTGCATGTGCATGTAAACTTCTTCAAGTTGCCTTTTTTTTTTCCTTCTCCCCTGGGCAATAACATTGTCTTTTGCCTTTTTCCTTTTTATTTTATTTTATTTTATTTATTTTTTAGGCCTAGGCGTGCCTTTTTTTTTTTTTTTCTTGGCTGCAATGTCGCCTTTTTGTTTCCTCGGCAGCAACATTGCCACTTCTTTCTTTTTCCTTTTTTTTTCTTCTTATGGGCAGCAACGTTGCGTCTTCTTTCTTTTTCTTTTTTCTTTTGATTTTCCAGTCCTGGGTGCGCCTTCTTTCCTTTTCTTTTTTTTTTCTTCTTCTTCCAGGCAGTAACGTTGCCTTTTTTTTTTTTTTTTTTTTTTGTTGTAGGGCCTGGGTGTGATAATAGTTTTTTATTTTTTAACTAGACGTGATTTTTTTTGGGACATGATTTTTATTTTTTTAATAAATTTGGGTGATTACTCTTTTTTTATGTTTATTTGTCACTTTTTTGTTTTAATTGGACATCATTCTTTAATAAATATTGTGAGGCCAAAGAATTTGGCAACCTTGGCCCATTTCATATTAAGCCCAAGACCCACGTCGAGGAGGAAGAAATGTCCGAGGACGAAATGTCCAAGGACGAACGAAGAAAATCTAAATTGCCAAGAGACATCGCCGAGGACAATCCTGTCCTCGGCCAACCGAAATCATAAGAGCAGCATGTCCTTAAAGACAGCCTTTCCGGGCGTCCCAAACAAAAATGACTAATACAGTGGGCCAGCCATGGGAGCATGGTGGAGGAGCAATTCTAGGAGAAGCTGTCATCTCTACATTAAATGCCCACAACTAACATCCTGGCCACATTTATGTGAACATGACCCCTGAATAATACTATCTGGGTCACCGCAACTCACAGAATGTTAGAAGGAGTGGCTAATGGGATATGCACTCGAGTATAGGCATGGAAGACTAACAAGTGTAGGACCAAAATGGTTTAAAGGGAACTATATAATGTAAGAGACCTCCCATAAGAAGGGGACCGGGAGAATTTCAGGAGAACACTGTAGCAATCCCAATCCTCCTTGTACTCTGTTTAATCAATTTATATAGAAACTCATCGCCTCGGATGGTGGGTTCATCTCCTCGGATCATGAGTTCATCTAGCTTTGTGTTCCTAGTCCTTACTTAATCATCTTTTACATCCACATTAGCCGTTATCAAATTCATTAAAACCTAACTCTTTGACCCACTCTCTACAAATTCATTATACCGGGTCCATTGAACCTAAATCCCATTCACTTTTGGGCCTAGTCCGAAAATCGAGACTCTACAAATGTATATGAGTAAAATTATTTAAATTCATTTTTTTCATCCTTCCGCTTTTTCACTCCTAACCAAACAAAAAGGAGAGAAAATAAAATCTTTTTTATCCTCCTACTCTTTCATCCTCCCACCATTTTTTATCCTCTCACTTTTCTACTCCTCCAACCAAACGGACCCTAAGGGTACTTCCCATACAAATTCTAGGAGATGGTCTAATACCCATCTAGGGAAGCAAACACAATATTACAAACAAACAATAACAATATAAGCATAAAGATAAAGAGATATACAACAATATAGGAATTTAAAGCAAGTAAAATAAAGAGACACTGAATAAAAAAAAGAGCATTTTTATATTTAATGTATGATGTTATAATAACAAAAGAAAGGGGAATGGGTATAGCTATAGGGAAGCTAACCCAATCCCTTACAACTTACCCACCTACCAAAATAGGATTTTTTTTGTGCTAAAATTTTGAGAGTGGTTTCTTAGGGAAGAGAGAGAGAGAGAGAGAGAGAGAGAGAGAGAGAGAGAGAGAGAGAGAGAGAGAGAGAGAGAGAGAGAGTTTTTGTAGGAATTTTGTGTCTCCTAGTGTGTATTTCCAAGTGGATGGTGGATGATATTTATAAGGATGGAGGGAGGGGTAGGTAGCAATGGCTGTAACACTAGTTGTGATGTCCAGCTGTCCCTCTAGAAGCTTCTCCATCCTTCTTTTCCAATTTTCTGAATTACTTTTTTTTTTACACTATTTTTAGGTTGTTGTTTGGAGGTCTTTCCAAGCTCCAATTTCTTCAAACTTTATATCCCTAGAAAGCTCTAAATGTCTAGTTTCCAATTATCCTAACCTCGCAAGATTTGGAGCTATGGTTTTCAAGATATCACATTTGGAAGGAAGGCGATGTGGTGTTGAAAATTTTGTGACGTCTTTCCTTGAAAAATTTGTATCTTCCAAACCGAGGCAGATCTCATCAAGCCCTTTTTATGAGAGGTAGTCAATACCTTATTCTTTGAGTTAGTTGAACCGGATAGCTCCAATTCTTGCCTAATTGGTACAATTTATTGCGTGAAGTTGGCCTAAAAATTGCCCTATTTCCCTTAAAAAAAAAGTGAAGTTTTCTATTAGGGTTTTGGTATTTTAATGATATCTCATCCGTTTTAACTCTGATTTTTGCCCATAATCTACCATTTTGAAGAGAAAAATATGCCCTATGATACAATCCAAAATTCAACTTGATTAAATGGTTGGATCAAAAAGTCAACCTTTTGACCACACTTAGTTAGGATTTTGGCCTCAATTTCTATAAAAAGGGTTTTTAAATGTTGTGACCCCTTTATCCACCATCCAATCATATTGTATTTATTTTTTACCCTTTTTGGCTTTGGAACTTGTATTTTTGTACCTTTTTTCAATTTCTCTGAATTTTTTTGTCTTCATTTTGGCGCATAAATCAGGCTGGACAAAATACGATATCGACAAAGATAAAGGAGAGTTTGATCCATAAACTCATCTTTCACACATAATTTTAAACTATGAAAGTAACAACTGAACTCACTAACCAACAAACTCTCCAATTACAAAGTAACAATTGAATTAATGAAATCATGTGACTTGCTCATCTTTTAACTAAAACAGGTACACTTGTTCAGAACTTAAGAGTTGAGATACGGTGTCGTGTTCCTCTTAATGAAACAATGTGACAAGACTCAAGACCAATGCATTTAATAAATTGGTGTGTTTTTCACCCCTGTTCTTCATAGTTTGCACACACAATTTGCAACACCCCATGATATGGTGCATCAAGACCACTACTCTTTGCTTACTCTCTTTTTTTTCTTCATTTTATTTGCCCAAATAATTGGATTTAGAAATTTCAAATTTTAAAGGCATTTATCCCATCTATAAAATTGTTTGATTAGAGAGACTTAGCTAATTGGTTACCACTAATTTGGTGGAGTTTGTATTATTTTGAAAATTAGATAAGGATCACCTATATGATGGTCACATTACATGAGTACAATTACACTTCAAAAAGAATTGAATCAAGGCTAGTTGGCGTAATTAACAATTGAATTCAGTTACCATGGTAAATGAGTGTTGATGTATCAAAGACTCGATCCTTGTGTTTCAAATAGCCATAACTACAAAATAAATAAATAAAGAGAAAAGAAAAGCCACACACAAAAGAAAGAAAGAAAGAAAGAAAGGAAAAAAAGAAAGCCAAGTGAGGTGGAAATGGGGAGGGGTGGGGCGGGGCCAAGGGATAGGTCCTTCACCTTCATCCCATATGATAGGGCAAATAGCCTTGCCTCATAGGGCTTCGTCGGGCCTTGCTCTGCAAAATTTTACTTCGTGTTAAATTGTCACATCCTGTGAGAGACCGTGCCCCCAGCCCCCTTTTTATGATGTTAGATCAAACCCACATGAATGAGTGGAGTTGTGTTATTACCTCTCAAAATGGATGTTCGGTTAGTTATATTTTCTCTTTTAGATTAAGGGTTTTATAATGGAGTCGTCACTTATTTAATTATTGGGATAAATAAGAAAACCAAAATTGAAAAATTCCTTATTTTATTAATTTTCAATTGAATTTACATTGATCATAGGAACATTACTTGGTTTTGGTCTTAGATACAATCTAAAATAAAGTACATGACTTTGTTTCTTAGTTATAATATAAAAATCGAAAATTATATGGATAAACATTTGATCTACTAACCCTTGATCTAAACTCGGAGGCTATGTTACAAGGTGAGAAGGTATTAGGCACCCACCTTGCCCAATGAAACTGGTCTTTTAGATTATGGTGGCCAACATTCATATCACATCATCCAATATGTTATCAATCAATTTGCATGTTGAATTTAAAGTGTGTGCAAGTGATAAACCCTAATTCAACTTATTAAGCACTTTATATTTATTTAAAAATAAATTCTAGTGAATGTGTGTGGATGGTAATATCCTAGATTCAAGAATTTAAAAGAATTATTAAACAAACATTTTTTTTCATATTTTTGATGTGGATTTAAAATTGAAACTAGTGTCATGCATGAACATGTGATGAACAACCAAGAACATATGATGAACATATAAGAACAATTAAGAACATTTAAACATATTCAAAAGAATTTAAATGATTATTTTCATGCTTTAATCTTAAACTCTCATCATAGCAACACAAAAAACAATTTGGGAAATAGATTATACCTTCATGCAAGATCCATATGGTGGAGGAGGAGACTCTTGAGGGAGGTCCTAAGGGTGGAGGAAAAAAAGAGTTAGGAGAGGAAGAGTGAGTCTCACTCAATACCTTGAGTTTCAAGAAGATCAAGATATGACAAAACTATTTAACTTCCTAGAACTCAAGAGAGGAGAAGAGAGGGGGTTTTTTTTGTCTTTGAATGGAGGAGAGAGGATGTTTATATAGTAGTGGTGAAAGAAATATGAATGGAATGCCATTTAATAAGGGTTGACAAAAAATTATGAACCTAGACCTCATTTTAGCCTTTGGAGAAATCTGGTGTATTAAATGGAAAGATTGGTGGGAGTGAGGAGCAAACCAAAATTTGGTTTTCCCGTAACTTCTGTAACAGTCTATAGAGCCAACTTCGAAAAATCATATCTGACTCAATTCTGATTGAAATTGTCTTATTCTTATGCTCAAATTGAAGCCCCAGATATCTAATTTTTGAGAAAATTAACCGCATTTACAGATTCAAAATAGTCTGAGAGATATCAACAAAATGGTAAGCAGAGGTCATTTGTTAGAAAACAATTTCAGCACAATTAGCATTAATAGGTCCCAAATTAGTTTCCAATTAATACTAATAGGATCCAATCACTCCCATTTCAGACCTAATTAGTTTCAAAATTATCCAAATTAAAAAAATAATTGTACAAATTACTCATTGAATGATTAATGTTTAACTATCTTGTTAATTAGGTGTGTGCAACCCTACCATAAAATGTAGTCCTAACCAATCATATTATGATACATAATCGATTTCAAATTGATTATACTTATAACCAATTGAAATCAATTATTCATAATTACATATAATCGGACTCAATTTGTAATAGTGCATCTCAGCCATTAAAACTTGATTTGATGATAACTTTCAATCTGATGGTTCGATTAGGGCTTATGACCAGTCGATTTGATCGTTATAACATCAAGATCATTTTGGTGAAATAAGATTAATGATCTAATGACCAGAATCGAGATGCATATTTTTAAGGCAAAATTACCCTTTTACCCTCCAGGTAAGGTTAAATGCAGGTTGCAACATGAGGTGTCAACACATCCCGCCCCACACTTATTACAATTTGTTCATTTGTTTTTTTTTTATAATAAAAAACCCAGCTTATATACTTGAAATTACAGTTAAATTTATTACATCAAATCAAATTAGTTTTTAGTAAGGATTGAATAATATTATCCAAAGTGTTTATCAATACAATATCACAATAAAATAAAAAGTCTTAATATTTATATATTAAATGCACAGTATAATACAAACTAATTATCAAAAAAGAAAGTCGCCACTCTTAAGCTATGTTTGGTTTGAGAGGAAGAAGAGGGAAAAGAAGAGAAATTATATGTTTTCCACTATTTGGATAGCATGAGAGAAAAGAAAATGTATTAAATTTGTTAACAATCTTGTTACTTTGAGCCCACATTTTTCCCTTCCCCCTTGTTCATTTTCTCTTCTCTTCCACTCCTTTCCTTCAAACCAAACATAGGGTTAAAGTTTCAGCAAATAAATAGAGAAATCCATCCAAAACCACTTCGCATCAACCTAACTTGTTTGACCGACCTTCAAACTTAGCAGATGAATGGCAACTTGCCAGCTCTAACAAGGGAATTGTTCTTGCCGAACAATAAAAGGTCATTAATTATTTGCTGTCTTGCATTCTTTCTCTCTCTTGACTGTGCTTTCTCTTCGACTTCGTGCCATTTTTAGAAAGGAGCTCACCGTTAATTAGGCTTGCTGGCATAGGGAAAGGGGTGTTGATCGAAATCCATTTTAGGTACTGTTGATTTGGTTTGAAATTCCTCCAAAATTTCTTGATTTGTGCTTCAATTGCTTGATGATGATGGGTGTGCGTGTCTACCATGTACCGGTGGATAGCTTGCGGTGTGTGGGATTGGTTATGCTACAGGTGTGGGTTTGCTTGATGATGAGTTCAATTTTTGTGGCTCTTTTTTCATTAATCTTGAATTAAAGTATCTATTTCAATAGCTAATGCAATTTGTTGCTCAAAATCATCATTTTTTTGACCTGATTTCACATCTGTTTAACTGTGTTTATTCATGTTTCTGGGTTTTAAACTGAACAACTCTGTTTTTTTTTTTCAAGTTATATTGCATGATGGGTTTGTTCTAGTCAACCAATGATGGTTCCTTACAACCTATTGACTATTCCTTGTGTTGCATGTCAAGCATGTGGATCTATTGCCACTCATAGAGTATCAAACTGTGAATAAATTTTGCTATTATGTGTTACAGTTCTAAATGTTACCTACAAGTACTTAGTCCTTGAGGAAAGCATGTTAGTGTGAGTGCAATCTTGGATCATGGTCTGAGGGAAATGTGTTTTTGTTTTAAAAGTAAACATGTTTATGGTACTTGTTGTTGATGGATATTGTTCTTTGTGGTTGAATTTGCAAGGTGTAGCACCACCAAAAATAAGGCCCTGGGTCAAGTTATGGTCCTAGCCATTGGATTTGGTAAGATGTTTTTGTTCCAAAATGTGGATGAGATGTTGAATTTTGTAACTCAATTTAACTTATGTCAGTAGATGCATGCAAGGTAATGGTGCTTAAGATGGGTTGATTGCATGACATTTTTTGGGTTTTTGTGGAAATGGTTGTTGGGTTTTGTGCAGTGGTGGTGGTGTCGTGAATGCGGTGGTGGCTCGCTGTGGTGTGGTGGTGGTTGTATATGCTGAGAGGAGAGAGAAAAAATAAATATTTAAGTGAAGTAAGAAATAAAGTATTGAGTTTGATGTGTGTGCATACAAATCGTGGATATCTAAACTAGAAAAAGTAAAGTTTTTTGGGATAGTTTCGTTAAAAATCTGAGGAGGCTGATTTCAAAACCTTGTTTTGCATCGAGACTCTCCATTCTTTCATTCTCTCCCATGGCCCACTTTCCCACCTTACTTGTATTTCACCCATTTTCCCTCACCATCTCACCCCCCTTTCTGCCATCGTGCGTTGATACCACTGTCTTTTCTGGGTAACTTTATTTTTTGGTGCTTATATTGGCACATTCATTGGAATTATATGTTTATATTTTAAGCTTATTAGAGTGCACTTGTATTGTATTGTACACTTGTCATAGTTGTAAAGAGGGATTTTATATATGTAATTGTGTCAACTCCGTACTCATATTCACCAAAACTCAATTGATTTCCCCACCACCCCCCCCCCCCTCTCACACCTTACTCAAACTATGCTAAAGCCGAAAGTATTTTCTCCCACCCCACTTATCACTCATGTTTTAGCTATGATGCACGGATACAGATACAGATATCGGTATAGTAACAGTATGGGTATGGGGATACAACATTTTTTGAAAAATTTAAGATACAATATGTCGAGGATACGACAAGTAATTAATTAATTAATATTTATTTTTAGGTATATTTAAATATTTTTGTACATATTTTGTGTTTATTTTAAGTTTTAAAATTAAGTAACAATATATCACATTCTATTGTTTTTATTATCTAATGTTTGAAGTTTCTAATGTTTCTTTATATATATATATATATATATATATATGATATCACAGACCCACATATGACATACCCACTCTCAGCAAAAAAATAAAAATAAAATAATACATATACTCTGAGTCACAGACCCATGAGGGCCAAGACAATGGGCCACACCACAACAAAACAAACGTACCCATTCTCAAAAAAAAAAAAAAAAAAAAAAAAAAAAAAAAAAAAAAACGCATTCTCTGGTCTCTGAGTCACAGACCCACAACAAACATTAGCCGAGCCGAAGGGCCCAAGGCCCCAAAACCCAAAACGAAAAAACAGAGAGAAGGGAAGGCGAAAAGGGAAAGAAAAAAAAAAAAGAAATCCTCTCGGCGATTCCGATTTCCGATTCAGAACAGAGGCAAGCGAGAGGCGAGGTAGAGAGAGTGAGAGTTTGAGAGACGTACCGGGGCAAGAAGAAGGAGGAGGAGCTCTTGTCGTGGGTCTGTCTGTGACGGCAAGGTCAGAGCAGAGTGGAGACTTTGAGAGTGAGCGACTGAATATTACATATTTCTTCTTCTATTGAATTCCTTTGTGTTCGAACCTGTTAGAGAATTCAAAAAGCTTTTACAAAATGAGTGCAGGTACTCTCTCTCTTTCTTTTTATTGTCCTATGTTTGGCTGCTTAGAGAAAGCAGAGAATATGAAATATGCAATTCTGCACTTCTGTTTTGTAATTTTTTTATGGGAAAAAAGTGTTTAGGAGCTCATTCATGTAAGATAAACAATCATAGTAAGGTCAGCTAAGTGGAAAATGCCAACATTTCAATCCTTTTTGTGCCTCTTTCGGGATTTGGAGGTCATAGGGAAAATGGGTCCTTTGAAATATTGCTATGTTGGGATTTTCATGCAAAAAGAATGAAAATTGTGGATATGAGATTTGATAACATTAATTCCAATTTGCTTAGGGATAAGATACATGCATTTGTGGTTTGCTTGAAATTTTAAGTGTTTATCTTCATTTGTATTAGAAATGTTTTGTGTTTCTTATGTATGAAATGTTCTTATATATTTCATCATTTGTAGCTTAGAGCTTCTTTCTTATTGGATCTTTTAGATAGTGTTAGATGAGAGATTAGAAGAAAAATTATTATTGATTTCTATGAGATCCCAGGTAGGAAATAGTACTATAAAATAGTTGTGGCAGAAAAAAAAAAGACATTGTTTTCATCAAATAATCAGATATGCAGTCATGAAAAGCAATAACGAATAGACTGCAAATTGTAGATGACAATATATATATATATTGAGAATGAAGTTGCCTAGAAAGATAAATTGTAGATGACAATATATATATGTATGTATATAAATTTGTAAGTTTGCTTTTCTCTTCTGTAATGGTAAAGCTTACTAGAATTACTAACAAAGAAAAAATGCCACTTTTGTCCTTAAGCCATCTCTCCCCCCCCCCCCCCCCCCAAAAAAAAAAAAGCAATGGAGTTTTCTTTTTGTTTGCATGCTAAGAAAACTGAGGAAAAGAAGAGTTAATATATATTTAACTTCTTTGTGTTTTGGTTTCCAATAAAATGGGAAGTTTTGGCTTTAGGAAGAAGAGAAGTTTTATCAATGTGCTTGTGGGCTTAGATCTTTTGTTGATTAATTAAAAATTAGGAAAAGCATATTTGTTTCTAGGAAGTTGTATGTCCATGGCAACCTCCCCAATGAGAGTATTTGTGTATGATTATTTCTAGTGATCTTGCTTGGTTCTTATGGAAATTCTGACTTATGAGGATAAACCATATCTTCTTATGAGAATTTTGGTTTCAGAAATAATTTAAATTCTTTGAATCTTTTAATAGTTGTACTTGTGCCTGTATACCTAGAGAAACCAACACAATATAGAAATATTTTGCTAGCCTTTGTAGTGATAACTGATATAGGCTGAACTATTGTTCTGTTGTGAAGTGGATGGAAAGGTGATTCCCGTGGTGGATTCATTTGGGTTTTTTTTAATAAAATTCTAAATTTTTGAGAATTTTTTTTTTCCTTTATTTATTTATTTTATTATTATTATTATTATTATTATTATTTTTATAAGAATGCCTGACAGATGGAAGTAATTAAGTTTACAAATTTTACTTTCTTCTTTTCTTTTCCTACTGTTATTATGCAACACCGAATAAGGGCTGTAAGTTTCTATTATTCTGGTTATTTTAAAATATGAATGTTAATGCCCACCATGCTAGAAAACAAGTTTCGGTACTCCTATGTAAGTGAATGACGTCTTCTCCTCCTTTTTCTTTTCTTTTTTTCCCCCCTGCAATTATCTTTTGATAGGAATGAACCGATCACAAGGACTCTCATCTCTGAAGCGTAAACAGCCTGACTCAAAATCACCTATTGAGTCTTTGACAGAACATGAGCGTATCCTTTATAATCTGATCCGAAGCAAGCAAGACATGGCTATTTGGACAAGAGACATGAAACGAGAAACAAACATCCCTGACAATGTGCTTAACAAATCCCTCAAATCACTTCAAGCTAAGAAACTGATAAAAGAGGTTGTAACCATCCAAAATAAAGGCAGAAAACACTATATTGCGACAGAGTTTGAACCATCAAAGGAAATCACTGGTGGAGCTTGGTATGTTGAGGGGAGCCTCGATACAGAGTTTATAAACTTTTTGAAAAAGCACTGTGTGAAGATCATTTATGAGCAAAAGATTGTTACACTGGAGGAAATTTTGGACACGATAAGGAGGAGTAGAGCCTTCAATGTTGAGTTCACAACTCAGCAAATTGAAGAGATTGTGAATGCTTTGGTTTTGGACAATGAGATATTGGAGGTGAAGAGTACTGGAATGGGGGAGTTTAATTCTATTCCTATTGGGAAAGTTTGTTATAGATGCGCAAGCAAAGCAGGCCTTAAAGCAGAACTGAAAATTGGGGCCATGGCTTCAATTCCATGCGGAGTTTGTCCACAGATAAGTCTATGTACACCGGATGGAATAATTTCCCCAACGACCTGTGTATACTACACTAAATGGTTGGATTTCTAATTTGCTTGTGTATCACTGCAACGTTTCTGAATCTAAGATGGGTTTATAGAGTTCTTCTCCTTTCCTTTATCGCCTTTTTGTTTGGGGTATAGGCTGCATAATTTAGTGCTTCCCGATTTTGTCTATGAATTCAAGGTAAAAACTATATTTGAATTTTCTATTACTTCTTGCATCTCTTTTTGGATTGTTGGTGACAATTACAATGCAGCAATTCTGTCATTTTCACATGTTTATGATGGCTTGAAATTATAATTTGATCATCCTGACAGCTTCTTAGGATTTGTTATTCCTGCTTTAGTCTAAAGATTGATAAGAGTAATTTTATTGTGAAAGGAATATTGGGGAGAAAATTTGAAGGGATAGGATTTTCTTTTTCTTTTTCTAGTGCATTTAAAGTACCACTTTTGTTATGCTGAGCTGAATTAACAAATTTTGATTGTAAAGAAACTCAAAAATGAACTAAATCAGTTATGTAAGTTTTTCCTTTTAAAGAAGGAAATCCTTCGTAAAACAACTTGAGCTTGACATTGTCAGAATGCTAACTGCAGTAATTCAGGTTACTTAAATGAACTAAATAATCGATGCAAGTAAATCCTTTGTGAAACAACTCAACATTGTCAAAATGCTAACTGCAGTAATTCAAGTTACTTAAATGTACTAAATCATTGATGTATGTTTACCCTTTCAATCAGGGAAATCCTTCTTGAGGCAACTTGACATTGTCAAAATGCTAAATGCAGCGATTTAAGTTACTTGCTATTACCTGGACAGCTGGCTGAGCTAATGGGAGAGAATTTCACGAAGGATTTCCTTCTTTAAAAGAAAAACACTTATGTGTAATCCTTATGACTGCTGCAAATACAGCTTGAGTTTTATCTTATGTGTAATTTTCATTAGAGATTTGAAAGTTTTAATGATTTCTGCGGAGTATTAGGATTAAAGTAGATTCAATAAAAATGATGTCAAAGGTAGTCCCATAAAAGTGATGCTATACTAAGCACAATCTACCATCTCACATGTGAAATTTTTTTGTGAAATTTTTGTGTCTATAGCATTGTTGAATAATAAATCTTGTTTAGCTGTTGTGGTTAGATATCATAAAGGTGAGTGCAAAAAGGAATGGGTTTGAAAGTGTCTTGCAAACAACAAAATCTTTAAGTTTGGGGATGATTGAAGACATAGCCATTGAAGAGGGCTTTACTCAAGGAGTTACCAAAGTGGGATTTGATGACCCAAGGAGTTCAATCTGCTGGGAAATTCTGCAGATCATGGAAGATGTAGAGGGGCGCTGTGGAATTTCCTTTAAACCTTTAAACCTACTACGTAGTGGTTGAATTATATGACTTTTAATGAGTGGAGGAAAACATTGTCCAACTTATATGATGGGTATTTAATATAGTTCAAGGAAACATAAACGTGCAATGAATTTAAATTAGAAGCAGGGCTCGGTAAAACCTTTCACAGTGCTTCCTTGACTCATAAAGGAATATATGCTCCTCTAGTAATGATTCAAAAATTTTTTCAGAGAGAGAGAGAGGGCATGGAGAAGCTGAGACTTGAGAGATCACTAACTAGCCAAACATTTGTCCTTTGCCTTGAAATGATTCCTTCCTAAAAGGGAGACAGCTGGAAGACCCAAACTTGTTTAATCTTTGCTCTGTTTATTTCAATCTTTTGTAAATATAGGTTTTCACTTTTTTATTTGGTAGTATCAGAAAAAAAAAATGCCAACCTAAAAACCTGTTAAAATATAACTCATTTTAAAGTTACTATTAAAAACAACTTTATCTCATTTTGAAGTAACTCTCAAATATAGAAAATTGAGATAAATTTTCACATTTTTTTTGTATTTGGTAGCATCAAAAAAGGTATCTAAAAAGAATTCTATTTTTGGTCAATGAAAATCCCTATTAAAGTATGACTCATTTTGAATAAAAAATTCTATCTCATTTTAAAGTTACTATTAAACTTAGAAAAATGAAATAGTTTTTGAACAAATATAATTATGGGTTTATTTTTTGGGAAAGCATTAAAGTCGAAACAAACATAGTCAAACATTACCGTAAGAATCTAAGACATAAATTCTAGTTTGTTATTCTTCGTTTCCCAGCTGACTTAGATAAAGATAAACATAGGTTTACTTGGATCCGGATCCTCTCCATTTCATTCATATAGAGTGTCCAGTTAAGGGTTAGGATCTGGGGAAATTATTGTATACTCCCGGAATACCATAAATGCGTACTCCCTCATCTCACATGAATGATGGGTCTCACTAATTAAATTCATGGTGAGTCCTACTACTCATGTGAGAGGAGGAAGTACGCATTTATGATACTTCGGGAGTACCTAATAATTTTCCTAGGATCTGACCAAAAACAATCAAAGGCCTAGAACATTCCAAAAACAATCCGGTTTACTTGTGTTCATCCAAAACCGAAAATCCCTGTCAAAAAGACTGACTTGCTCTACTAAAAAAGAAACATGGTAATTTATTGTACCTCTAGTAAAACTCATAATTCATATAAATAAATTATACAAGCCGCAAAGGGGACAGAAATTTGACTGATCTACCCTTGTTTGCTAGAAAGCTCTCTACTCTAGTCTACGTATATTATGTACCATTACGATTATTCCAAAGATCATACTTCTCCTCATACAGTCACTCCTGGGATATAGCTCATAGGAATTTAGAGGAAATGGTGAAAGCAGTGACTTTTCTGCTCTTTTTGGCCTTCCTCTTCACATTCACCCAAGCCAAGTCAATCATTCCTCAGCCCCAGCAGTTCAGATCCTTCAAGATCAACAATACCCAGGTATGAAAATACTCCTTGAAGATTCCCACATGGTGCTTTGATCTTTTTCTAAAAAGATAGATCCCTTTAGAGCAAAAGTCTTCTTCTAATTTTTTCTTTTTTTTTTTTTTTTTTTTTTTTTTTTTTTTTTTTTGTGTTCAAAACAATGGACTTAGACAGATAGAGGGTAACTTGGACAATTTTTTTTTTTTGGATAGGAAGGACAAAATTATTTTATTCCAGTATAAAAACCAAAAAAAGGTTATGTCACAATTTTTAAGTTATGCCTCTAAAATAATACTAATTTTCTTGTAGAATGTAAAGAGCTGCTCTTACACAGTATCAATAACGACAAGCTGTTCATCAACCAAATATACAAGGGATCAAATCAGTCTTGCATTTGGTGATGCTTATGGCAATCAGGTTCTTCTTAACTCACTGTACACATTACATACATTAGTATAACGTAAATTCATGTTTCTCTTATATTATTTTATTTTTTTTCTCTTTTGCCTAAATATAAGTACATATATCCGTACATAAAATAATTCATGGATAAATGTAGATTTCAGTTAGTTCAACAGACAAAATCTCTTATTGTTGAAAATATTTTAGATTTCATATAAAAAAAAAAAATTTGAATTTGAATCTCGTATATACCAAAAATTAATTCTTGTTTTGATTGATGTTAAAAGAGCAGTCATGATGGGTATAGATGTATGTACATGACAATTTTGTGTACATTAATTTAAGTAGATACATGTATATATGTCATGAGAATCCAGAATGGATAATTAATTAATTGTGAAACTTATTACCATTTCTTGGATGTAATTACCATTTGTTTGATGATCAGGTGTATGCACCAAGACTGGATGATCCGTCAACAGGAACGTTTGAGAGGTGCTCTAGAGATACATTTCAGATATATGGACCATGCCCATACCAAATCTGCTATGTCTACCTTTACAGGAGTGGATTCGATGGATGGATGCCTGAGAAAGTGACAATCTATGGTTATAACACCAAGTCTGCTACATTTTATTACAACACTTAGGGCACGTTTGATACATTGTAATGGTTATTACATGGGAATAGGAACAAACATTACAAAGAATATATTAAGTTGGAATATAATATGTATTACTATTTATTAGTTTGGTGACCATTTAAAAATATAATTCTGAATATGCATTCACAATTTAGTAAAGTATAAAAAAAAGGTGTAATTAAATCATTTTTAAATCAAATTTCCTAAAATACACTTATTTTAGGGTGTTCAAGATAGAGCTAATAATAACAAGAAAGAAAATTTATTTTCTTTCTTTTTGAAGATGTAGCAACTAATGGTTTTTTAGGAAATTTTAAAAAAAAGTTATTATATAAAGTGAAGGAATAGATATTCAGTACAATTTATAAGGAATAATTATTCCTCATCTTAAAGAATAGCTATTCATAAGGAATAACTATTCATCGTAATAAAAACATAACCAAACAACCGAATAATTATGCTATAGGAATATCTATTACATTACAATATCTATTACAGCCTACCAAACATACCCTTACATTCCTAATGATGTTTGGTATGGATTCAATCTTTGTAATGGAGCTTCAGTCAGTACAATGTAGGAGGAGAAAGATGTTTCTCTCTATTTCATTTTGGGGCTTGTCAAAACTGGTCTCTGTTTGGTCTTTTGATCTTTTCTAGCCCTCTCTTGTCTTGAGTGCTTAATTAGTGACATATGAACAAAATAAATCATTAATAAAAGTCTTCATTATCATATGCAAGTGCTTTTGAGGAAGCAACAATACAATTTCAATTTTACCAAAAAAAAAAAAAAAACAATACAATTTCAACTCACTTTGGTTGTCATACTTTGAGTTTCTGTACTTTTTCATTGAGTATAATTTAAAAAGTTTGTGATATTGACCAAATAAAGAGTTATCATGCTTCTATCCAAAAAAAAAAGGTTTGAAACTCCTTTTTACCATACTTTTTGTATTTTTTGGTTCTTATATTAACATTTTTTTTTATATATAAAATAGAAATTCTACTCTAACTTAATCTAAATTAATATGTGTGTAAAACTCCCTCTTGGAGACTTGAACTATGACCCTTACTCCTCATATCCTACAAGCACTTATATTTGTAGAGTGACAATCGCACCAAGAATATACGGTGATAGTAATTTATTATTGAGAAAAGGTTCGGTGCATATTATTATGATAGACTATTCAAAGCAGTGTTTAACACCGTATTAATGTCTAATAGTACATCTTTCATCCAAACTAATAAGAGAGGGAAATAATTGCTTGTTGTGTTAGTAAATAAGCAACCTTATTGCAATACCTACATACAGGATAAAGAGTGAAAGCTGAAAAACGTGAAGCAAAGTAATGTAGATCATCTACAATGTGCCCATATTAGGCCAAAGAACTGTTGCCGGTTTACAGCGACTTAACGAAGACTTCGAAATTACCTTCTAGTACTATATTAGTAAAAGCTTTATTTGTGAAAAAAAAGAACTGAACTAGTCAGTTAAATCGAGAATCAAACACTAATTCAGTCGAATAAAAACTACTAAAACTAGTAAAAAAAAAAAACAATTGGGACCCAAAACAATTCTGTTTACCGTTTTACTTTTTAAAACCATGTAAATAACAGGTTTGACGTGTGATTTTTTTAATCTTAGGATTTGTTGCTTGCCACGTGTCTTTCATAGGTGTAAAAACGTGAGAAAACTGGAGATTATAACGGGAAGGGAGCCCGCCCCTTTATATGTTAACTACTATTTTTGAAAGACACGGGTCATTCCATTTTGAAAGACACGGGTCATTTTCTCACTTTTATTAAGTGCAGTGGAGAGTGGCAAATCAAAAGGATGCCCTCGTTAATCATAAAAAAAGAATGCCCCTCTAAAAAATTACTCCACCAATCTCATCTAAAAGCGCGTGAAATTTGACTCACGCGCTTTTTTGCCACAGACCGAAAATGGAAAAAAATATTATTATTTTAATAAAAATATCTCATCATTCTCTCTCTCTTTCTTCACGGTCACTCTTTCCCTCTGTCTCTTCTCACTTCTTCCTTTTCTCTTCTTTCTCTCTCATTCTCACTTTAAATATCTCATCATTCTCTCTCTCTTCACGGTCACTTTCTTCCTCTCTCTCTTCTCACTTCTTTCTTTTCTCTTCTTTCTCTCTCATTCTTACTTTTTCCTTTTCTCTGCCGTTTGTCTCCACCGCCACCACCTTGAAGGCGACGGTAGCCGTGGGTCATCGATCGTTGTTGACTGGGTTTCATCAACTCTCTCTAAAAAAACTCAGACTTCTCTCTCTAAAAACTCAAACCTCTCTCATCAAATCAGGGCTCTCTCTGGCAATCTCTCTCGATGGTGGCGACGCTGCTGGTGGCTTGGTCGTGGCAATGGTGGCATGAGGGTTGTGGGTTTTGTGACATGGGTTTTTGCTGGGTTGTAGGGTGGTCCGATGGCTGTGGCGCGGTGGTGGAGTGGTCACGGGCCATGGTAGCATATGGGATCGACGTCGACGGCGCGTGGTGTGTGGCTGGGAATAGCCGTGGCAGCCTCCTATTGTTTTGGTTTTACGCCACAGACTTGACCGAATATGCATGGTAAATAATTAATTATTGTGTGTCCTAGCAAAATCCATAAAAGAAAGTTGTGCGTGTGCTTATCAGTTTGTGCGGACTTGGGAGTATGCATGTCTATTAATTAAAATTACGAAAAAGCCCTTGAGAAAAACTTTTCTAGGGTGTTCAATTGGCCAAGACGGATTCGAATGAAACCGGGTTTTCACTTTTGTGGAACCCTGTGTATATATAAATAATAATAAAAGACGAGATGGAATCTGGTGTCAAAACTCTGTTTTCTTGTACTGTTGGTTCGAGAGAGAGACAGGCTGTCTGGGCATATTGGCCTCTAGCTAACCCACTCCTGCTACTGGTGACTAGCCTCTCAACTAACCCAGAGTCCCATTTTTTACGCCCTATTAGAGTCCCATTTTTTACGCCCTACTAACCAGGGTTACATTTCCTTCGTGTCGCTGCAATTACATTTTCTTCGAGCTTACAGTCACCCATATATATATATATATGTAGAACTCTTTAACATCATTGTCTCTTTTTTTTTTAGTTTTTTATTTCTTGAATCCTCCCCTGCACTCTCCAGCCACTTCCTTTTTAGATTGTAAAATCTCTTCTTTACAATCTTTTCGTTACATTTCTTGAGCAATACGTAGATAAGAAGAACAGTACTATCAATCTTACGGTAACGATTCCAAATCTTTTCTTTAATGGTTTTTTTCTAATTGAAACATATTTATCGTGTTGTTGAATCAGCCCGCATATAAATAAAGTGTTTATCGTTTGTGTTGTATATTTCATTTACGATCTTTTCATTTCATTTTTTATTGAGTAGTACGTAGATACTAGCCCCTACTTACCCAGATTTCCATTCCTTAGACTCT
This sequence comes from Quercus agrifolia, assembly GCA_029955455.1. NCBI lineage: Eukaryota > Viridiplantae > Streptophyta > Magnoliopsida > Fagales > Fagaceae > Quercus > Quercus agrifolia. Next base: position 24,387,957 of record JARQAD010000002.1, on the reverse strand, counting down.
ACTAACTAACCCAAGGTGCTATTACATCTCCTTCAAGATCTTCACGCATACATTCACACACACACATATATATATATATATATATATATATATAGAACTCTCTTCAACATCATTGTTTTTTTTTTTTTTTGTTTTTCATTTCTTGAGTCATTCTTTACGTTTAAATCCCCGCTACTCTCCAACCACTTCATTTTTAGATGGTTAAATCTCTTCTTTACAATCTTTTCATTCCATTTCTTATTAAGTAATATGTAGATTAGAAAAACAGTACCATTGATCTTCCGGTAACAATTCCGAATCTTTTCTTTAATGGTTTTTCCTAATTAAAACATATTTATTGTGTTGTTGAATCAGCCAGCATATAAATAAAGTGTTTCTTGTTTGTGTTGTTCATTGTTTTTCATAACTGATCATATGAATTGTTTGCTAAATGTATATGCTTTTTTTTATGTATGTATTTCTTACTAAATTTTCTCTTGCTCTTGCTTTTCTTTAGATTGTAAAATCTCTTCTTTACAATCTTTTCGTTCAATTTCTTATTGAGTTGTACATAGATCAGAAGAATAGTACCATATATATATGCTTTTTTTTATGTATTTTCTCTTGCTCTTGCTTTTCTTGCAGGTCATGGATAGGTCTATTGTCCGAATTCACCAAACCAATTTAAGCAGCCTCTACTTAGTGAGGTTTGATCAATGTCGCATGTTGACTATGGTTACTCGCTCGCCGGCGATGGTGACAAATTGGCTGAGGTCGTTCTACTTCCTAACCAATTACTATGTGCGCCATGGCCGCAGCCAGCGTGGAATTGTGAGCTTGCAGGCACGCATGACCGGTCATAGGGTGCATACTATACATATATGCATAGGCCCCTCCTGTCTCATATTCCAGATACAAAATGCACCATCAATTCCTCGCTCCCTTGTTTGTTTTCTAGCTGATTGGCATTTTACCTTTGTTGGAGTAAACAACATGTCTGACATTCGACGATTGCTGTTAATTCAATATGATATGAATATATGGAATAGGGTAGCACTTTTTGAGTTGGTGGGGGAGTATTATCGAAGGTTGCAAGAGCAGATGTATGAAGAATTGTACCGGGAGTTGTGCCAAGACATGGTTGATAACTATTTCGAATGGTTGAATCAAGAGATGGTTTATTATGGATGGACACAATTTGCAAGTCTCTTTGGTATTCAAATCCGTGTTCCACTGGTAGTTACACACAACGATTGGAGCAACCTGCATCTACAAAATTCTCAGGTCTTATATGCAAGTCTGGAGGCATGGTTTTGCTTTGAATTAGCTCGATTTATATACAACTTTGCCAATAGTATCAATTAGGATTTTATGTGCTTTGTTATTTTTCTGTTTTTCGTTAGCACTTAGCACCTTCAAGAAGCATACAGTTGGAAGGAAAATCCATCTAATGTCATTCAAATTTCAATCATTTTAGTATAGTTATCATTTGTCAGGAATATTGTGGAGGATTTGTAGCTATAGATGCTTTGCATCATGATTGTCTATATATAATGACCAAGTGATTCATTTGTTCTCAAAAAAAAAAAAAAAAATTGCGACTTCTTATCACTAATAGCATCTAACCCAACTCACGTGGGTCAATTTGAGCACGGTTGTAATTAGACTTAATTTACCAATTTCATTCCAACTAATCCACAAAATACAAAAATAAATCAAACTAACAATTGTTTTTAATAGAAAAAAAAAAACTATCAAAATTTAAAATAAGTCTGAAAATCCAAAATAAATAAATCTAACAAATTTAGTTTCAATATGATACATAACCTAATATATCAAAGCTAACAATGAGAACCACAAGTTCCAATTAATAACCAAATAACACTTAGAGCCAAATTACAGAGTGACCTTGATAACAACAAAATTGTAATCAGCGTTGGTTATTGTATGGTGACTACCTCCACCCCGTAGCATATACAATTGCCATGAGTGGGGCATTTTCAGATAACCCTATGGAACTAGCTAGGAACACTCCACGGTAATTGCTCAGGCATTGGCGAGAACTAGAATTGGGGTCTATAATGAGAACCATTCTGTAATGACCAAGAACAGGAGTTACTGTCTGATGACAAATTGTTGCCCTGCCTAATAATAGGAAGCCTAGGGTAATCAAGTTGAGGTAAAAGCCTCCAGTGTGGGATCATACCATCTGAAGACAAAATGAAAGTGTTGTTACTTTCCTCTGAATTACCGGGCATGCAAAAATCAACCAAGGAAGAGGTCAATGCACTATGGCCTATTGAGAAAGTGTTTTCTTCGCTACTCTCTTCCCCAAGTTCTGAGAAATTGCTGCATTCTTCGTCCTTCTCCTTTTCCAGTCTTGTCTCATATAGCCGGAAAGAGTGTTCAGACCTTGAATGTGTCCTGAGTTCTGAATAGGTCCCGATAAAATCACACATCTCAAAGAACAACTCCTTGCTTTGGAATTCATGAATTTAATAGCAGGCTCTACTATAAAGTATCCATAAATCTCTCCCCAACAAAGAGGAGAGACAACCTTTGTTTGCAACGAGATTTCACAAGGGTCTAGTGCCCTTGAGGAATGTGGAATAAATGAATTACAGAACTGGTGTGCCAGTAGTTGGTGTTGCAAATGTAAGGCCGGCAGCCCTTCCCAAGGGAGGTACAGTTGAAGAGAATAGCATTATGAGGGTGTTCCATGCAGATTGGGCATCTAGCTTCTTCACATTCTTTCACATCATTGACTGATCCCAACTTTTCTTCTGCTATACCTTGTTCCATGCTTGGGGCAATAAAATCTGCACACAAGGAAAGCCTTCTTCTATCCCTTGGCATTTTGGAAGTCAAGCTTCTACCTCCAGAGCTAATACATAACTGCACATCAGAACAGTGAGCATCTTAATATCAAACCAGTAGTCCATCACTACGATTCATCAATTCTTAAATGAGTTAAAATTACACTAGTTTACGCTATTTGCAAGAAATCTCCTTTAAATAAGCAATAACAGTGCATCGCAGAACAATCATCTACAACTAATTATCAACACAACACACAACAAAGCACATACTACCTGAATTAAAATTTTTTTTTAAAAAAATGACAGGGCAAAGTCCAACAAAGCCACAGGCCATACAAATCAATAAGATAGCAAAAGTAAAGCACTAGCCACAAGACCCTTTTCCCTTTTTTCATTTTCTTTGTAAAAAAACTCTAAATTCTAAACATTATTTGAAGTTTCTTCAGACACTCTAAAATCACAATCACCAACACCGAAAATTCCATAAATTTTTTTTTGGCGGGGAGGGTGGGGGATATATATAAACTGAATTACTAAAAGTTATCATATCAACCACATATGATTGTCTCCAAAAATCATAATATGTTATGGGTTGACATGGTATTGCATGGTACAATCCAAAGTTGGTAGCAGTTGATTGAGATTAGAATTGTTACAACGTGATCCATTGGGATATTAGTTTACAGGTTTTATTTTTGAATAATACAATCGAGACCCATTGACTAATCTTGCTAAACAAAGAGTGTAATAAAAATAATTATATCGACATCGGGGAGATTAACAGCAGTTAAAAAAAAAAAATGTATCTCAAATACACAAAAAATTAAAAGAAAAATACAAAAAAAAAAAAAAAAAAAAAAAAAAAAAATCACTCCATTTTGCTACAAATACCTTAAATGTGAACATAAGTGATCCAACCACCCTTTAGGTGATAACTAGCAAGAGAAGGATCCCGAAGTATTCACATGAGAGAATTGATTGCAACCTAGAGCCACATAAATTAATATAACAAGCAAAAATAAAGTCATATGTCAGGTTGATGCACTACCGTCAGTTAATAATCTTCAGGTGTTGCAAGAGATGGCCACAGATCCATAGGCAGATCATCCAAGGACTGAACATGACCTGAATCACTGGTAGCACAGGCTACATCTCCATGCAACCCCAGCAAACTTGGCTGATTTTTTTTATGCACATGAGGATCCAGAGCACCCATAATTCCAGGGATCTAAACATGAACAACCTTAGTACAAAAAAAATGTTGTATGGGATACAACTCAGAAGTCTAAGTCGTAAGTAGATCCCTTCAGTGCTTCCTGTCTGGTAGACCATGCTAACTCACCATTCAAGTAGCTGCGGATACTCATTTTATGGAATTATAACATACCTAACAAATTTATACGACCAAGTTATCTCAATCAAATATATAGTAAATTACAGTTTGAACAGAAGAATCACATAGTGATAACATTAATCCAGATTAAATCATTAAAGTTACACAGATCGATTCCAGTTGCAAAAATCCAATAGTGTATGAAATTATGAATTGAAAATTTCTCCAATATTGGAGTAAATTCGAGTTGTAGCAATCGTTAAGCACAGCATGGTGTGACTCTTGCACACAATGGCATAAATTTTCTCTGCTATGAACTTTGTTGCATGATCAAGGAAGCAAGTAATGATATAAGGAGAGATGAAATGGGGCGTGAATTCACCAAAGTGTCATCAAGTTCTTGAACTTGATTGTAGTTGTCAGTTTTCATTTTCGAAAGCCCCCTAAAAAAGTAAATATCAACCCCCCCCCCCCCCCCCCCCCCCCCAACAACACAAAAAAAAAGGGGTCTCCCACCAGGTTATTTTAAAGTTTTCAGTCTATGTTTTTCCAAGCAAGTTCAGCCACTATGTAACTTAAAATAGATAGAAGGATAAAGAACAATTAGCCTTGTCCACTATGTAACCTCAGCTTAAGAAAAGGAGGAAGAAAATCTTCTGCTTTTTGGCACCTTTATCTTCTTTTTTCTTTTCCATTTCTTTTTTTATTAAATCTTTTATTAAAAAAATAAGTTAAGAAAAGTCTACTAAAGAGCAAAACGAGGAATTTAATTAAGTGCAAAGAATACTCAACAAGTAAACAAAATATTCTCAAAAAGGAAGGAGAAAAAACACTTTGGAAAGAAAAAAATTCAGAGACTGAAGGGTCATCCCCTTGTTTCTCCTGTTGAGCATTGAAGAGAAAGGAATGCAAAAACCTTTAGAAGGATGCGAGCTTCCTGTTTTTATGGACCTTATATGCGTGGGAATTAGCTATCAAAGTAAATAGGGATGCAAAAGACCAGCTTTCAGAAGAATATTGAAATACTACCATTACCTATCAGAAATTATTAATTTTTTATAAGTAATAATGAAACATTACCTATCAGAAATTATAAAAAAAGTATGAGAAAGACTTGCTTTGAATAGAGTAGTATTTCAATTATGGTAGATCCTAGCAGAGGTCCAACAAAACTGATCTTCCTCGTCCCTATTAACTATAATGGAGTAGAGAATACCAAGAAACAACTGCAAACTCCCCACCTCCCAATCGTTAACAAGTTCAGTAAACGAAATATCCCAGTTGAAAACTACATCATGCAAAAGCCTCTTTATCTATCTATACAATACATTGGAAAGGCATCCTTCAAGATTGTATCCCCACACCATAAGCCAAGCCAAAACCAAACTTATAGGCCATTAAATACCTAACTGAGATACAAGCTACTATTACCTCCAAATTAACTTCTATTTAAAGTGAAATTAATTTTAGAAGGATATTCCCCTAAATAGTTCATTATGCAAAAAATAATTTTCCTTCCACCTGCAACCTTAAGCACAAAATAGCCAATGAGCACCAACTCAAATGGCATCACCTCCCCTAAAAGTTCAGAATGAAGGGTGAGATAATGAGTACAAAGTGCATTTTTCACTTAAACCCCCACCCCCCCCCCCCCCCCCCCAAAAAAAAAAAGAAGCACTAAATGATTTTACATGGTGTGACCCATTCCCATTACACTACCAAAGACTTGCCCATGAGAGCCCCTCACTAGTTTTGTTTTGTTTTTTTTGATAAGTAATGAAAATATTTTATTGGATATAAAACAAACCTAGTACACTGGAGGTGTACTAAGAGAGAAGTACAATCAATTCAAAGTACAATGATCAAACAAATGTAAGAGAGAAAAACAAGGTGGAGATAGAAAGCAGCACTCTAATCCAACAAACTATGGAGAAAAAAGGCTAATTTCTAAGATATTCTGTTCACATCCCTCAAAACTTCTGGAATTCCGCTCTTGCTAAAGACACCACGTAATGCAATGTGGGACAGCCAGGCAAAAAGAAAATTTTCTATGCTTGCCAAAAGACCCTTGCCAAGCAGCAAACATATCAATGACTTTCATTGGTATAACCCAGTGGAGGACAAATAAACAAAACACCATAGTCCACAGCTCCAAAGCTATAGGACAATGAAGGAGTAGATGATCCACAGTCCCCCCACATTTTTTGCATATGCAGCACCAATCCAAGATCAACATACCTCTATTCCGGAGATTATATATAGATAAGATCTTCCCTAGAGCAGAAGTCCAAGAGAAGAAAGCTACCCTAGATAGGACCTCTGAGCGCCACACCATCTTCCATGGGAAGAAATTGCCATTAGTTGAGGATAGGGAATAATCAGAACTTGACAATACGAGAGCCCCTCACTATTTAAAATCAGAACTTGACTTATTTCTATATCACAAAGAAATATCAATATCAATGAAAGCATGTCTTCAACAGATTGCATAGGATTTTACTTCAAAGACTCGTCTTAAACAGTGTCTTGCATAGGATTTCACAGTCAGACATTAATGACACCAAGGCAAACCTGCACCCAAGTGCCCTCTGTGCTACCTAGACACATCCGAAGCCCTCATATGCTATTTGCATGAATCTGCGATATGTAGACACACCCAAAGCCCTTGTATGTGATTTGCATAAATATTAACGATTGTAATTGAGCTGATCAATCGAAGAGTGTAACAAAAATGATAAAGAAAAGATGCTTAAATTTAACATGAATAACCAATGAATTGAAATCTAAATATCACTTTGCAATGAATTTCAACAAGATGCTTCTCGTGGAACAAATCTTACATCCACAATTTCACACCATCCATATTAAACACTGCCTCACAACTAGATAAAAAATATCTTCAAATAAATTACATATCATAAAGAACCTTAAGAAAAATGTCACATACCCAGTGCTCTGCACAACTTGACCATGAGTAGCAACAGCCACTTCACGTTTTGTGATAGCTGCTCCATCCAATAAAGCTTCAACAATTAAAGGCATATGTTCAGGAATGTATTGTCTCATTAAATAACCACCCTATACAAAAAGAAAAACCAACAATATATAAATTTAATAATAATAATGAAAGAGAGAAAAAAAAAAAATGCCATCAATTATAGTCAATCACATGAGGACTTGTCAACAAACATGATGAACAATAACTATCAGTATACCATAATGAAATTTTGAAAAATTTAAGATCCAGTGAACAAAAAAAATCTCAAAAAAAATATAATGGGCTATACAGACGATTAGAATCAAGGCAATTTCCAGTCTGGTTGGCCCTTTAAACTGTTTTGACAGATGAAGATTCAACAAGATTGAACCAGCAATTCTTGGTTGATCTGGTAAAATGGTTACAATTTTATCAAACCAATTTAATTTTTGAAAATATTTATTCAAAAAATCACATTTTTATATTTTATTCCTCAAAAGCTCACATAATCATGTATTTTATGAATTTAAACATAAAACTTACATAGTTAATATATTTAATTTAAGAAATCAACGGATATTTGAGGGGAAACAGATATCTATTCCGAATCTCAGGTTTCTTTTCTTGAAAACTCTCTTCAATTACTTATCAAAAAAAAGGTACAAGAATAATTATCTTCTGTGTCAAGCTTGTAGAGCATGTTTTGTGATGAAACAAAGTGTAGAAAAGATGTGCCAGTAGAAATCTAGATAAAATAAGGCATCCAAACTAAACACGTAATCAGACAATCTAGGAAGAATAGAACATAGCTCACCACTCTAGTAAGATCCCCAACAGTTACAAGAACTCCGTGTATAATGCAATTATTCACATTGACCCCAGTGCCCTCAAGAAGCCTAGCCACAAGTGCCTGAACAATAAAATCCGTTCCTTAAGAGATTGGATACAAAAAGAATAACAGATCTTGATAAATGTCATAATAGCTAAATGACTCATTAAACCTTGTGTATTGGAACAATGTATGGAAGTATTAGTCTCTCACATTTCCGTATTAGACAGCTAGTAGCTTTGCACTTTCTTCTCTGCATTTTCTATCTGCCCTGCTACACAAAGAAAGAGAATTCAACATCTGATACTTTGATAGCTTAGATAAATTAATATAGAAATTCTTCATTCTAGATTTATTTTATAGTAGAATCTAGAATACTTAAGCCAGATATTAATAACAAAAGTAAATTCAAATCACCTCTGTTCCAGATATGTCAACAATTGTATGAGACGGCAACAAAATGCTGGAAGAACACAGGAATTTTTCTGAAAACCTCCCAGTAGCAGAAATCATAGAGTCTCAGACATCAAAATCCTGCAAAGACAGTAACATCTTAATATTTATAAGATGCAACAAAATGGAGTTCCAAGATTGGATGGAAGAATATATATTTCACATTATTCTCCTCCAGAAATATGAATATGCCCTTTACTTTACAATAGGAGAAAGGAGGTTTTACCAACAAAGAAAAAAAAGGGATATATGAAGTAAAGCCACCAAGAAAAGCAACTCAAGACAAGCTGGAACTATATTCCAGATATTTGGCAGTTGCTTCCCAAACCAATTCCTCCATGCAAAAAGAAGAGAAAAAACAGTCTTTCGGCAAAATCCATTGGACCCCAAACACCTAAAAAACTTCATTCCATAAAGCATGAGAAAGCTTACAATGAAGTAAAAGATGGTCTACCAATTCCCCATCACACCAACACAAGCAACACTAATTAACTAGGGACTCGCCTCTCTTAACAAGTTTTATCAGATTTCACAAGCTGCTCTACCAGTGTGTCATCAACTCAATTAATAAGACGATACTTTTGAACAATAGATCACAAACCAAAGCAAAGGTGGTACCAATGCTGAACACCTGAAGTCCCATTTCTCCTGCTGCATTTGGATACGCAAAGACTTGCGATAGAAAGCTTCAAAATTTACAATTTTATCAACCTTTTATGTTTTATCAGAAAGTCTTTACAAGACTTTTTGGTGAAATCAAATCCCCCCAAAGACTCAGACTTATTTATCTGATCAGTACCCATCTCGTTACCCAGCTCAGACAAAGGGGAAAAACGGTTTTGATTCACCCACTGATGGCGACGATGAGACTGTGACTCATTATTCAGAATCGGAGACTCGATCTCTCCGGTGACCCCAGAGGGCAGTGGGAGAGCAAAACGGTTCGACCCAGGATGTCGCGACTCCACCGTTGTACTCGGAGCGACGATATCGCCTTCCATATCGGGGTGCGAAGCCACCGGGTTGGATGCGGGCAGCACCGGAGCTTGATCGGGACTGGGTAACGCCGATTTAACTCCCGTCGGAGCCTCAGGCATCTCCGATACCACCGTTGACTCCATCGGTGGCCTAGAACTCTCACCCACCGCACCCTCCCTCTTATCGCAATGCACACTCATGCCCACACCAACAGGATAAGAAACATCCACATGGGCCATACCTCTCGGGTCAGCTAAATGGGCTTTGTCATGCCCAGAAATGTTTTTAAAAAACACAGGCCCACTTTCAATGGCCTTGTGAGAGGTATGTGGGTTTATCCAAGAAACCACTCTTTTTTCCCCCTTCTAATTTAGATTCCGGCACCGACTTGAAAAGGCTTGCCGTTGAGGGCAGAAGTACACCCAACAGAGACCGGCACCGCTGCTATCACCGGTGACCCAGCATCACCCTTCGTAAGTCCTCTCGAGCTCTCACTAACTACCCACATAGACTAACCCACGAAGACTCTTTTAAGAGACTAGGGTTTGACCAAAGTACCCTCATTAAGTGAGGGTACTGTAGCCACGGGTTGGGCTTTAACAAGCCCACCTGAAAGTTCTGTAATTTCAAGCCCACCACCAACAATCTTGGGCCCTCTGAACAACCTTGGTTTCGTTTGTTGGTCAATGATTTTGAAACTTCTATCATGGAATGTGAGGGATCTGAATGATCCTCATAAGAGAGTAGTTGTGAAGAACTTCTTAAGAGAGTGGAAGTGTGATATTGTATGTCTTCAAGAATCTAAACTGGACAGCACCAGCTCTATCTTGGTAAAAAACCTCTGGGGTAGCCCTTTTGTAGATTGAGGGCCTTAGATGCCTTGCATACAGCTAGGAGTATAATTCTGATGTGGGATAGAAGAGTTTTTGAGAAAATTGATCTGGTGGTTGGTAGTTTTTCAGTTTTAGTTTTATTAAAGGGAGTGTCAGATGGCTTTGAATGGATCTGTTCAGCGGTGTACAGACCGACTAACGGAAGCCTTAGGGATGCCATGTAGGCAGAATTGGACTCTGTGAGGTCACGGTGGGATGGGGCTTGGTGCTTATTTGGTGATTTCAATGTTATCAGATACTCGGTTGAGAGACTTGGCTGTAATTCATTTAGTCCAGTTATGTTTAAATTTTCGGATTTTATTGCAAAACATTTGTTGGTGGATTTGCCTTTGGTGAGAGGTGAGTATACTTGGTTTCGAGATTCATATAATCTGTTAATGTCCAGAATTGATAGAGTTTTTATGTCAACTGATTGGGAGGAGCATTTCTTAGATGTGTCCCAAAGGACTCTCCCTAGGGTGGTGTCGGATCACTGTCCTTTATTAGTGGAGGCGGGTGGAGTTTCAAGGGGGAAAAGCCCTTTTAGATTTGAAAATATGTGGCTAAAGGTGGAGGGTTTTGTGGATAAGGTGCGGCTTTGGTGGAATAGTTATCACTTTGTGGGGCCTTCTAGTTATGTTTTAGCTTGTAAGTTGAAGGCTCTGAAAGGGGATTTGAAGTATTGGAACAAGCATGTTTTTGGAGATGTAACTTTTTTAAAAAAGAGTTTACTAACTGAGCTTTTAGACATTGACATGAGACAAGAGATGCTGGTGTTGACTCTAGAGGACAAGGCTAGAAGGTTGGTGGTTAAATCTGATATAGATTACTTGGCTTCTTTGGAAGAGATTTCTTGGAGGCAAAAATCCAAGGCCCTTTTTATTAAAGAAGGTGATAACAACACACAGTTCTTTCATATAATTGCCAATTCACATAGGCAAGCCAATCAGATCAGGGAAGTGGAGGTGGATGGCTTTCATTATGAGGATGACTTAGAGGTTACAAATCAGGTAGTGGATTTCTATAAAAAATTATATCAGGAACCGGAAGCTTGAAGGCCTACTATTGATGGGTTAGAATTTGCTTGTTTAGACGAAACTAAGAGGTCGATGTTGGAGAGGGAATTTGAGAAGGAGGAGATTATTGAGGCTCTCATGGAGGCGAAAGGGGATAAGGCCCCTAGGCCAGATGGGTTCTCTATGGCTTTCTTTCAAAAATGTTGGAGTGTTTTGGAAGGGGATGTCATGGCATTTTTCAAGGATTTTCATAGCTAGTGTGTTTTTGAGAAATATCTTAATGCCACCTTTTTGTGTTTGGTCCCCAAGAAGACTAATGCAGTCAATATTAAAGACTTTCGTCCTATTAGTCTTGTGGGTAGCCTTTACAAGCTTTTGGCTAATGTATTGGCCCATAGACTCTAAGGGGTTTTGCATAAACTAATATCCGACTCTTAGAACTCTTTTGTGGGAGGAAGACAGATTCTTGATTCGGTTCTAATTGCTAGTGAATGTTTAGATAGCAGGTTGAAGAGTGGCATCCTGGGTGTCATAGTTAAATTGGACATAGAGAAGGCTTATGATTATGTGAATTGGAATGCCTTATTCTACCTTATGGAAAGGATAGGCTTTGGGGCAAGGTGGAGAGGTTGGATTAAGGCGTGTATTTCTATAGTTAAATTCTCAGTTTTGGTCAATGGGTCTCTTGCTGGTTTTTTTGGTAGTTCTCGTGGCCTACGTTAAGGGGATTCTTTGTTTCCCCTATTATTCCTATTAGTTATGGAAATGCTGAGTAGACTACTGAAGAGAACGGAAAATGGTGGTTTTCTTTGTGGTTTTCAAGCGGGGTCCCATAGACAAGGGGGTGTGCATATCTCTCATCTTCTTTTTGTTGACGATACTATTTTGTTCTGTGATGCTTCTAGGGACTAGTTATTATACATTTGAATGGTACTGATCTTCTTTGAAGCTATTACAAGCCTAAAAATTAATGTAGGTAAGAGTGAGATTGTTCCTATTGGGGATGTTGGGAATTTGAATGCTTTGGCCCGTACCCTATGTTGCAAGGTGGGCACATTGCCTATGAGATATATGGGCATGCCACTTGGGGCCCATTATAAGGATGTGTCGATATGGAATCCTATCATAGAAAAGATGGAGAAACGGCTATTTGGCTGGAAAAGACTTTATTTGTCAAAAGGTGGCAGGCTTACTTTGTTAAAAAGTACTCTCTCAAGCCTTCCCACATACTTTTTATCTTTGTTTACTATCCCTCAGGCTGTGGCAGCTAGGATAGAAAGAATTCAGAAGAATTTCCTTTGGGGGGCCTTAGAGGATGTTTTCAAATACCCTTTAATTGCTTGGGACAAGGTCTGTTTGCCTATTGAGAATGGTGGCTTGGGGATCCGGAGGATTGGGTTGTTTAACAAGGCCTTACTCGGGAAGTGGTTGTGGTGTTTTGGGAATAAAAGTAATAGATTATGGCATCAGGTTATAGCAGCCAAATATGGTGAGGGGAGAAGAGGCTGGTGCACTAGAGGGGTAAAAGGTTCTCACAAGTGTGGGATGTGGAGGAGTATTAAGGAAGGCACAAAGAATTTCTTTAGTCAAATTCAGTATATTGTGGGGGAGGGTTGCCGTGTTAGTTTTTGGCATGATCTTTGGTGTGGGCCTATTCCTTTGAAGGAGCTTTTTCTTGCTATGTTTGCATGCTCTCTTTCTAAAGAAGTATGGGTCTCTGGCTTGGTAATATCTAATTCTGAAGGAAATAGGAGTTGGAATTTACTTTTCCATCATGGTCCTCAGGATTGGGAGGCAGACACTGTTTATTCCTTTTTTGAGCTTATTTATTCCTCTATGCCGAGAGGTGAGGGGGAGATTGACCACGTTTGGGGTTTTTGATGTGCGCTCTTTTTATAAGCTGTTATTTAGTCCTAACACTGATGAATTTCCTTGGAAGGGCATTTGATGTGCAAAGGTGCCTAAACGAGTGTCTTTCTTCCTATGGATAGCAGCTAATGATGGGATTCTCACCATTGACAATCTTGTCAAGAGAGGTCGGTTCCTAGTTAATGGGTGTTGTTTATGCTACTGTGATGGGGAATCAGTGGATCACCTCCTTCTTCATTGTAAGTTTTCTCATGCCTTATGGAGCGAAACTTTTGTAGTGTTTGGGATCCAATGGGTAATGCCAAGGTTAGTCAACTCATTTTTCTTTATGTGGAGAAACTGGTTTAGAAGGCATTGTTCGACCGTTTGGAATATGGTCCTAGCATGTTTAATGTGGTTAGTTTGGTAGGAACGCAATACCCGCGCTTTTGAAGACAAGGAGAGAACATTAGATCATCTAAAATCTCTCCTTTTGGTACTCTGTTTCTTTGGGCTCGTATTTGGGGGTGTACGAATTGTATTTCTTTATCTAATTTTTTAGCCTCTAGTTCCTTTAGTTCTTGTTTTTTTTTTTTTTTTTTTGGTATCTGTTTCTTGTTCAGAGTGTTCACTATCATGAGCATGATGTTCAATTTTTTCAATATAAAGTCTTATTACCTATCAAAAAAAAGGAATGGAAACAGTAACTGTCACCAATAACCTTTTTTTTTTTTGGATAGATAAGAAAGAAAATATTATTAAAAAAGGAATAGAAGGAAAGATATATACATAGAGTTCACAATAGTGAACAAAGAGCAAACAGAAACAAATAGGAACAAACAATCATTAAACTATTCTAAGAGATAAAAGAAAATCCATAAGAGCAGAACAATCCAAGAAACCCCAACACTGAGACCAATCAAAGAGAGTCCGTTGGCATAAATCTAACAACTAAGCTAGAGATTTCTTAGTATCTTCAGAAGAATGCCAATTATGTTCAGTCCAAATAGTCCACATCAAATAGCCTGGAACCAAATTCCAAATATTGGAATTATGTTTCCCAAACTAATGATACCAACAAAATAATAAGTTTGCAGTTGAACCTGGCATAACCCAATCAATCCCAGACAATTTAAGCATATACATCCACATAGAATGAGCTATTGGACAGAAAATCAACAGGTGATCCATAGATTCTTCATTACAACAATGATTCACCAAATGGCGACCACGAAGCATAAGGTTACCCAAAGTTAGAATTTGGCCATGAGCTACCACCAGTAACCACCTACATTTGCTCCAGAAGCTACAAGTTCCCCTTAATAACCAATTATTATTACAAAACCCCATGTTATATCAAAGCAAGATTGAAAACTGAAATTTCATCAACCAAAAATAAATATATTAAAATGCGAAATAAACACAGTACTTGATTGAAATCAAAAGCAAGAACAGGCATTCTATGCTAAAATCAATTGAAATTGGATTACCCAACGCAACTAACCCTACTCCCAACTAATTGGGACCAGTTAAATCAATCCATTAACACCACTACGCTCTATCGAGGGCCACATCTCTAAACACTAAGCTCAGGACAATATATTCTGTTTGTGGGAATGACTGCTCAAAGAATTCATTCTTTTTCTGATAAGTATGAACGCACTCAAACAATCAACGTAAATTTGCCAAATTCCAGCTACGGGCCAAGACACAAGTGAAAGAGACAGTTGTAGGCTCAAGGGTAAGAAATAAAGAGAGCAATGACAAAAGATAGAGAAGAGAGTGATAAAGGACAATGGATTTTCAAAGGGGATGTGTGTTTGGGAAACCAAAAAAGGACAAAAAGATGTAAACTAAGGCTTCAACACAAACGGTTGCATGGAAATGGAATCAGCACCAAGCAATGGAAAGAAAGATAAAACCCTGGCTTTAACATCGAGGATTACCTGGGGTAAGCACCAAACAATGGAAAAAAAGATAAAAACCCTGGTTTCAACACCTAAGGCTTCCTGGAGTCAATACCTATAGTTGCCTAGAGTTAGCACCAAGAATTGGGAAAATGACCGAAACCAAGTAGTCAACACCAAGCATTGGAAGAAAATTCCAAAAAGACAGTTATTAATACATGGTCAAGCGTCTACAATGGTGAAGTCTAGGAAAAAAAATTAAACTCACACTGAAATTACATCAGATATGGAAATATAAATCAAATAGGAATCAAATCCCTCTAATACCACAATAAATCAGGTCCAAAAGATTCGATCAGAATCACTTAAGTCCAACAACTGGTATCTGCACCTGAGAGGAAAACCAAATGGAACAGTAGCAAGTTCAGGAGCCGAAAAGTGTTAAGTTTAGAGTAGAGAGAATGGGGAAAGAGTCATGAAAATAGAGCCCCATATTTTTAAAAAGAAAAAAGAAAAAAGAAACAGAGGAAGTGTATAATTTTGCATAAAAATCAAAACCCAAACGGTAAGTTAGTATGAAAAAAATATCAGTATTAAAAAGATATCCAACTTAAATCAATGCATATCAAAATCAACCTAATAATCCACTTTACATCAACGCAAACGCTAGACCTGGTGTGTTCCATCAAAGCGGTTTCACTATGCTGAAACTCCCAATAGCGTTTATGAAGATTTTGTTTTGGTGGTGATTTTCTTTGCTTAATACGAAGAATAAGGAGTGGGATGCTTACTTTTCAAATAATGGTATCAGGTTTTGTATTAAGAATTTATATTGCAACGTGCAAGGAACATACCATTGGATTGAATATCGTGCACTGAAAGTCCATGGTGAATTTCAGTTTGATGAAAGGGTGTGGAGATATCTTTTATTGAAGATGAAAGAGAATGTAGAAGAAGAAGAAGCAAGAGGAGGATATAGAGCCGAAACTGAATCTGTGTTTTTTTATTCCAATTTGAAGAAAGATAAGAGATGATGGGGGGCGAATGAGCGGACTAAACATATTTAGGATTTCTATGTAGTTAGTTAGACAAGGTTTTGAAGAATTAAGGAAAATAGCATCTCGAGTTTTAGAAAATCGAGATCCATATTAGAAATCGAGTCTAAAAGACTCACTTTGCAAGTGTGAAGGTGCCACATAGATCTCGAGTCTTTAAGACTCGAGTTTTATGCAAAAAAAAATTCACCTATAGCAGCGTTTTTAAGCCTTACAGTGACGTTTTAAAGATCTATAGCGACGTTTTCCTGCAAAAAAATTTTGTAAGTAGGTTTAGGGGCCCTATAGTGGCGTTTTTAAGCCTTATAGTGACATTTTAAATCCCTATAGCGGCGTTTTTATGCAATTTATGGAAATCGAGTCTTTAAAACTCGATTTTTACATTGATTTTTTTCTCACTTTAAACCACTTCTCTTTCAAATCGAGACTTAAAAACTTGAGTTTTATCTTAGAACTCGAGTTTTAGACACTCGAGATGCTAGTTTTCAACATTGTTTTGAAACGTGACAACTAACTAAATTTTTTAATATTTATTGTTATTTAGAAAAAAAATTCGAGATGATGGAGAAATTATAAAATACTCACGGTGAATAAGTAATTTGGTCTGTCATTCTAGTAAAAGACTCTCATTTGTTTAAAATTGTGAAATTTTAAATAAAAACCAAATATTAACTCAGTAATTTTAAATAAGTGGAAGTTTTTTACTAAAATGGTAGACAAATAACGTGACCTACTATGAGGACCTTATCATTTCTCGAGATGAGGAGGTTATTGGGTTGTAAATTGATGCAAACATGGAGTTGGTGGGAGGTTTATAATTGTGGGGCTACAGTTTACATATTTATTGCCCTTAGTTAAAAATTTTTAGTGAGTAGGATTGAGATATATTGGGCACCCAAAGTTGGGAAACCAAACAAGAGGAGTAGCTTAAATAGTAGTATAGATATAAATTATGTAAGTACATTGAAAATAAGCAAAGAAATAAATTAATGTAATAGAGTCAAAGAATTTTGAATGTCAAAGAATTAGGCTTAAATTTTTATGAGTGTTGCAAGTGTAGTTTTTCAATGCGAAGATGACTTGACTCGCAAAGATTCTGAGGATTATATATAATGAGACTAAATACAATAGCATAAAACCTACAAGCATCATCATTATTTGGAGGTATCTTTTACCCCCGCTTTCTCTTAATTCTGTGGTTTAATAATGATGTTTTCCCCCAGCAGATAAACAATTAATATAGTTAGGGCAAGACCAAAGCAATCCTAGTTGATATAGGGTTTGTATATGAGAACTTGTCTGCAGTGGTCTTAAAACACTCTTCAGTCATACTTTGAATGAGGAAATTTTAGGACCAAAAATAATTTGGATTGTAACAAGTGACAAATTCTGAAAATACCTAGCCAAAAAAAATATATTTTAAAAAAATCTGCACATACCTACAAATTAAATGACGTGCCATATAATTTAATTGGAGAGGTGGGGGGAGGCAGACAGTTTAACAAAACACTAAACATAATTTCTTTTTATCATGTGAAGAAGGATTATAGTTGAAGCCATCATGACTCTTTGGAAACTCACTCCATATCCATGTACCCAACAAGGGAAGTCACCAATTTACCATAATGAAATCTATATAATCTAGGTGGAGACTGTGGACAGCAATTAGGGATGGGACACTCACTATTGATAATCTAGTTAAGAGAGGTCAATCCTTGGTTAATAGGTTTTGTTTATGTTGTTGTGATGAGAAACTATGGATCATCTTCTACTCCACTGTAAGTTTTCTCATGCATTATGGAGTGCAATTTTCAAGGAATTTGGGATCCATTGGGTAATGCTGAAGACAATTAGCTCTCTCCTCTTTGCTTGGAGAAACTGGTTTGGAAAGCATTTGTCAACCACATGGAATATGGTCCTGACATGTTTAATGTGGCTGGTTTGGATGGAACGTAATACATGCATCTTTGAAGACAATGAGAGACCCTTATATCATTTAAAAGCTCTTCTCTTCAGTACTTTGTTTCAGTGGGCGCATATTTGGGGTTTTACGAATTATATTTCCATTTTTGAATTCTTACACTCTAATAGATTAAGTTTTTGAACCTGCTTTATTTTTTTCTTGATCAAAATGTTCACCATTTTGAGCATGATGCTCAACATTTTTGAATAAAAGTTTTATTTCCTATAAAAAAAAGGTGGAAGAAGACAAAAATACACTTTGTTTGCTAATAGACCTCACAAGATTAATAAAACAACCACTTAGTGACTAGAATATGTATGGTACTCAAAAATTAAACATCCACAATGTATAGGAAAAAATAGTGATAGAGATAAAGTACCTGTTCAGGAAGATCTGGTAGAGAATCTACTTCTGAATAAACACTTAGCCTATTAAGTAATTCATCCAAATTAGAGGTATGGGAACTCAATGAGATTTATCTCCAGAAGCACAAGAAAATAACCTCCTTCAATAAATTTATTTTCTTCTATTAATGATACAGATCATGCTTACAACTATACAGCTAAATAGACGTAAACCCTTTGTAATCCTTACAAACTTGACCCATTCTTTATGTTTTTTCTCTCAGTTCTTACAATCTAGCATTGGCTACAGCAAAGAAAAACCCATTCAAGCAGTCAAAACAAGCTGACTGCTATCAAATGTAGAGCAAGCAAGGGATTGCCACAATGTAATTGCATCCCAACATCTTAATGCATAACTAATGCAAGGTCTTACAGGATATTACATACAAAATAATTACGTCATTTTAACCACCAAAAACAGTGATAAATTCAAATTCCTCACATACAACTTTACACAAATCACATAAATCCTAATACCATATAACTCCAATAAAGCAAGTTTGATTAGGACTTGATTCTCAACAAAGAATCAATAGACTATGATCAGAATCAATGCACGAAGTTTATCAGCTATGAAACCTTGAACTTAAATATCATTTGAAAGAAATATGAAATTTAAGAAAAAGATAACAAATAATCTAAAAGGGAACACAATTATAACGTGCACAGCAAGCATAGCAGCAACAAATGTAAAAAATGAAAAACAATACATCGAAATTAATAAACAGATTTGCATATCCTTCAAGGTTCTAGATTTGTATTTCAGCTACAACAATTTATATCAACAATACTAATAACAGTAAGGACCCGTTTACTATAAGCCCAACCACCCCCTCCCAAACAAAAAAAAGAAGCTACTAAACAGTTAACACCCTGATTCAAATCCAATGTGAGTTCTACTGGAACCACCTTCATAGCCATCTCGCATTGAAGATCCAGCACTAGCTCTCATTGTGCCTCTAGCACCAACTTCCTTGAGAGCTTTGTTACCAGTATTGACCTCTGACGAGAACTGACCCAGTCCAAAATAATCCTCCTCAAACTGAAGTGGCCCATCTCTAGGACCAGTCATCCACAACTGTTCTGCATTTCCATATGTCTCGACATCAACACCTTTGTTTGGCCTACTGTATAGGGTTGAAAGTGTTGGCTGAGCAGTAAACAAGGCCTTGTCATACACATGGTACTGGTCATCAGTTGCAAATCCAGAGTCCATTCCTTTGTCCTGGTTGAACAGTCTTTGGTCATACATAACCTCTCCTCCTCTTCCTGCCCCTCCAGCAGAAGAAGCCATGCAAAGAGCAACCTTCTCACTAATATCATGATATATCGATCTCTATCTCTTGTGATCTTGCTCTTCTTTGTCTTCCCCATCGCAGCATCCTTGTCCTCCAACCTTCTCTCCCTCTCCCTTTTGACGTCGCTCTTCACGCACTTTCTCACGCAGCATACGTTGTTCCTCCATAGTCTCCTTAAGCATGTTAGTGTATAGCTTAGACTAGTTTAGCCCATTGGGCTTAGCCCAATATACTATACTTATAGTTTACTCCTTTTGCTTGTACTGCACACGTACCTAGCCTATATAAGGCTCTCTATTGTACATTATTATTCACACATCAATATACAGACTATTCAGTCTTTCTCTCTCACTTTATATTGTTAACATGGTATCAGAGCCATTCCTCTGACTCTCTGGTTCCTGTGGACATCTCCGGCATTCTTCCGCTGCCCTCGCCTTCATCCAGTAGTCACTATCAGAAGCGAGCCACCGCCGTCATGCCCATAGTACCTGCAACTCTCGGATATCAACGTTCTGCTCATTCAACAGCCAAAGAAAAGGCATAGGAAGACAGAACGGCCAATCCCGAGCAAAACCCAACCAAGAACGGCCAGAAACTGCATCACATGCGCCGCCACGCACCGGCTGAAGTTCCTGCCTCACGAGCACGCGCTCCACGCGCCACCACGGGCCACCACGCGCTGCCAGTATCTGCCACGCGCCTCACGCGCCAGTCCCACGCTCGCCCACGCGCTCCACGCACCTGCTGTGCTTCGCGTCCTGCCACGTAAGCCCTAGGTGACGTTACACTGCCACGTCATCCGTTGACTGTTGACCATTGACTTTGACCGTTGACCGTTGACTTTGACCAGAGTCAAAAATTTTCAATTGGACCTGTTTTGCTTAGTTTTTCGCGTAGATTCCGATTTTGAGCCCCGTTTCTGCATTTGAGGTCTCTAAATTCCTATTTTTGGTCATTTTCTTCATTATGGCTCAACAAAATGAACGAGATATCATACGCCCTATCATTATTATGTTGGATGGTCCTACTAGTTATCATGCATGGTCTCAGAATATGACTGTCTTTCTCAAGGGTCGTAAACTGTGGAGATATGTGACTGGTTCAATTCCTAAGCCAGTACCAAACCCTAAGTCGAAAGCCACAACTGCTGAAGAGTCTTCGAAGACTGCTATTACAACAGATGATTATGAAGAACGCCTAGAGGAATGGGAGAGTATTCAGAGTAAGATTTTGTCTTGGTTTATCAATACCTCTATTCCCTCCATTCATAATCTTCTTCCTCGTCTTGAAACTGCTGAGGCTGCTTGGAAATTTTTGGCTGATCGCTATAATTGCACTAATGATTCAAGCTTGGAGTTCCACATTGAATCAAAGCTCTATCAAATGCGTCAAGAGACAGTCAAGGAGCTCATTTCTGAGGAGAACCGTCTGCCTACTTATCACATGTCATCATCTGATCATGTATTGGCTACACCCTCTCCACAGCCTTCTATTGCTACATTCACTGCTCCTCCACGAATAAACTCTGGGCGTCCTAACTCTCAGTCTTCCAAAGGTACTCGCTACGAGTTTTGCCGTATCAAAGGCCATGACATCTCCGTTTGTTGCAAACTGCAGAAATTTGTGCAAGAGCATAATAAGGCTTCTCTTCCTCGGGCAGCTGCTGTATGTTCTTCAGATCCATTGGTTCCTACAAGTCCATCTTTGGCTTCCTCCCTTACTACGGCTAATATTGAGGCAGTTGTTCAATAGGTTTTATCCCGCACTTCCACTGCCCTTTCTGTCACCTCAGGTAAACAACCTTGGTTCTTTGATACTGCATGTTGTAACCATATGACTCCTGATGAATCCCAATTTTCTGATAAGGCACCCTTAGAACATCCAATCACCATTTACACTGCTGATGGAACTCCTATGCCTGTTAGTCATAAAGGAACAATCTCTTCTCCTAGTCTATCCCTTGATGACACTTTTCATATTCCAAAATTATCCCTTAATTTACTTTTTGTTGGTCAACTTTGTGAATTAGGCGTAGATCTTCTATTTATTAATCATGGTGTGGATGTGCAGGATCCTTGGACGAGTCAAGTGCTTGGGACAGGCCGTAAGGTTGGTCGCATGTTTGAGGTTCATGACTTGAAGATTCCTTCACAAGTTGTTTCTGCAGCTGCTACCACTGCCACCTCCTCATCTGATCTATGGCATGCTCGTCTTGGTCATCCATCCTTATCTCGTCTTCAGTTGTTAGCTTCTCAAGGTCATTTAGGTTCAGTTCAGTTTCAAAAATTTGATTGTACTTCTTGTCATTTTGGCAAACAAAAAAAATTGCCCTTTAATAAAAGTGACTCCTTTTCTTCTGCCCCTTTTCATCTTATACATTATGATATTTGGGGTCCTGCACCTGTTCCCACTGAGGGGGGATCTAAATATTTTTTCATATTTGTGGATGATTTTTCTCGATATTCTTGGATTTATCTGCTTCACCATAGGCCTGAACTTGTGTCTATTTACCAAACATTTCATAAAATGATTGAAACACAGTTCAATCGCACCGTCAAAGTCTTTCGATCAAATAATGCTCAAGAATATAATGATAAATCTTTCTTATCCTTTTTAGACAGTCATGATACTCTTCCTCAGCGGTCTTGTCCTTACACCTCTCAACAAAATGGTCGTGCAGAACGAAAACATCGTCACATTCTTGATGTTGTCCGCACCCTTCTCATTTCTGCCTCTCTTCCTGAGCGCTTTTGGGGTGAGGCCCCCCTCACTGCTGTGTACACCATTAATCGTATTCCTTCACCAACTACACACAACAAATCACCATTTGAGCTTTTTTATGGTCAAACTCCTGACTACTCCTCCCTTCGGGTTTTTGGTTGTGCTTGCTTTGTCTCTCTTCCTCCTCATGAACGAACAAAACTCCAGCCTCATACTCGTCTCTATTGTTTCCTTGGTTATGATGTATCTCAAAAGGGGTTTCGCTGCTATGATCTCATTTCTCATCGCCTTCGTGTCTCCCGTCATGTTGAGTTTTGGGAACATCGTTCTTTCATGAGTCTTCAGCAGTTTCCTGCATCTCCTTCCTCAGAGTCTCCCATTTTTACTGATCTTTTCCTCCCTCTCTATCCTGAACTTGTGGAGGATTCTTCAACATCGGCTGCCTCTCCAGACGACTCATCTCCGGTTCTGTCTCCGTCATATGACCCGCCTGTCTTGGATCTTGTGGCACCACCCTCTCCTGAGTCTTCTGTTGGTCCTGAACTTCGTTGTTCCACTCAGGTAAGCATTCCTCTCCCTTATCTTACTGATTATCACTGCTCTTTTGCTCTTGCCACCCTCTATGAAACTCACACCTATCGTGAGGCCCATACTGACCCTCTTTGGCAGCAAGCTATGAACGAAGAACTAGATGCCCTTCATAAGAATAACACTTGGGATATGGTTGATTTGCCTCCTGGTCAGTCTGTAGTAGGTTGTAGGTGGGTTTACAAGATCAAGACCAAGGCTGATGGATCTGTTGAACGATACAAGGCTCACCTAGTTGCCAAGGGCTTTACTCAGGAGTATGGTATTGACTATGAGGAAACATTTGCTCCTGTTGCTCGCCTTACATCTGTCAGATGTCTCATTGCTGTGGCTGCTGTTCGCCGTTGGCCTCTTTATCAAATGGATGTGAAGAATGCTTTCCTTAATGGAGACCTCCATGAAGAAGTGTACATGCAACCACCCCCTGGCTATCCACGTTCAGGCAGCCAAGTTTGTCGCCTTCGTCGTGCTCTTTATGGCCTTAAGCAGGCTCCTCGAGCTTGGTTTGAAAAGTTTAGCTCGGTTGTTGCTCAGCAGGGTTTCACTTCGAGTCCTCATGACACTGCTCTCTTTGTCCGAAGATCCTCTGCTGGTATCACTCTTATTCTTCTTTATGTTGATGATATGATTATTACTAGAGATGATTCTACAGATATCTGCTCTCTTCAGCACTTCCTTGGTCAACATTTTGAGATGAAAGATCTGGGCACTCTCAGCTATTTTCTTGGGCTTGAGGTTACCTCATCCTCTGATGGATACTATCTTTCCCAGGCTAAATATGCTTCTAATCTTCTCTCCAAAGCCGGTATAACCGACAACAAGACTGTTTCCACTCCTTTAGAATACAATGCAAAGCTCACACCCTTGGATGGTGAACCTATATCCGATGCTACTCGCTATCGTCAGTTGGTTGGCAGTTTGATCTATCTCACTGTTACTCGTCCGGATATTTCACATGCCGTGGGTATGGTTAGTAAGTTCATGGATGCACCTCGTTCTGTCCACTATGCTGATGTTCTTCGGATTCTCCGATATGTCAAAGGCACACTTTATCATGGTCTGCATTACTCCTCTCGATCTTCTCTCGAGCTTTATGCTTATTCAGATGCTGACTGGGTAGGTGATCCGACTGATCGATGCTCTATCACAGGTTTCTGTTTCCTGTTAGGTACTTCTCTTGTCTCGTAGCGCAGCAAGAAGCAGGATGTGGTTTTCCGTTCCAGTACTGAGGCAGAGTATCGTGCCCTTGCCGACACCACTTGTGAGCTTGTTTGGCTTCGCTGGCTCTTGGCTGACATGGATGCTCCGCAGCCCACTGCCACTCCTCTTTATTGTGACAATCGTAGTGCTATCTACATTGCTCATAATGATGTCTTCCACGAACGCACCAAGCATATTGAGATCGACTACCACATCACTCGCCAGCATCTCAAGAAAGGAAATCTCAAGTTGTTCTCCATCTCCTCTGCTGACCAGCCTGCTGATATCTTTACCAAGACTCACCCGCCTGGTCGTCTTCGAGATCTTATATCCAAACTCCCGTTGGCTTCCTCCTTGCCACTTCGAGTTTGAGGGGGGATATTAGTGTATAGCTTAGACTAGTTTAGCCCATTGGGCTTAGCCCAATATACTATACTTGTAGTTTACTCCTTTTACTTGTACTGCACACATACCTAGCCTATATAAGGCTCTTTATTGTACATTATTATTCACACATCAATATACAGACTATTCAGTCTTTCTCTCTCACTCTATATTGTTAACAAGGCAGATGATCCTCCTTCTCTTACGCGCTTGCATGCTCATAATGAATTCTCATCATATCAGAAGTATCTAAGGCTGTAGCGGCAGAAGCAGTCCTCTCAAAACGTGCCTTTTGAGCAAGTGCCCTGAGCTCGCGTTCTTTCCTTTCCTTCTCCTTCATGAGAATCTCCTTCTGAAGCTTGGATCTGATGGCTACAGCTTCTCGAGCCTTGTGCTCTGCAAGATACAGTGCTTCCGAAAGGGTTGCAAAATTATTGTTGATGTGGACATCAGGAAGGGCTCTACCATCAGCTGCGAGACGCTTATCAGGAGGAATGGTATAACCTTTAGGGTTAATCCAATTAGAGATGCAAGGTGGAATTTTCCAGTCTTGCTGGTCCTTCACAGTAACAGGGCGAGGAGGAGAATGCATGATTGGCACAGGTGGGGAAGCAGAGGCAGAAGGATTTGGAAGACACTTATGCTTGAACTTAGGAGGATCAAGGGGATCGGCAGGCATCTCCAATATGTTGATTATCTTTAGCACCTGGGTTGAACGCAGCAGAAGCAGATTGCTGTGAAGGCTTATACTTTATTAAGGACTGATAACATTATCCCAAGTGTTTATTAATACAATATCACAATAAAATAAAAAAGTCTTAATATTCATACATTTAAATACTCAGTGTAATACAAACTAATTCTTTAACATTGATAGAGTGGGGCAGGGTTAAATTCCTAAACTCGTCCCCGCTACACCTTGCTGTATGGGGACAATATCTTGCCCATCTCCGCCCCACAAAGTTGAAAAATCGACGTGGGGCAAAGTAAGGTGAAGCAGGTTAAGTTGTTGTAAATCAAGGCGGGATAAGGAAAAATTGTCATCCCTAAAGCCAAGTCCAATCACCCATAGAAGTGTCAAAGATGCAAATTATGATTAGCCCAAAACTAGAACCACATTTTCTCTTTTTATATTTTATTTTCAGTTGTTTTCTATTCTTGCAACTAGGACTCTGAACTTTATAATTATGGTCAATTGATTTTGAGTGAACCTTAATTGAATTAATTAAAATCAGTTGCATGTCAAAATTTTATTTTATTTTTTTAATTTTAAGGCAAGAATGTAATTAAAAAAAATGGATAAATACTAAAGATAATTATAATTTTTTAATTTTGATAAGTCGTCTTGTAAAATAGATAGTTAATTCAAAATCAAAATTTCTAAGTATGCTTTAATTTGAAAGTAGTTTAAAATTCGTAATTATGCCAACTAACACTTACTCCTAGAAACTCCTCGAATTTAATTTTGGCATTGTTTTTAGGTTCTAACTTCAATTTAAACATCCCGGAGGGTAACAAGACTTCAAAAACTCCTAGATAGAGGGATGAGAGGGAAATTTAAGATTTCTAATCTATTATCCTCTATAAATTAATAAATAAATAATAGAGTGGTATAACATAAAAAGGAATTAAAAGATTTTTATTTATTTAAGAAAAAAATAATTTGTTATGACAAGAGTATTAATGACAATTTTAAATTGTTTAATGAATAAAGTATATTCTTTATCTATAGAACGAACTTTGGTGAGATATAATTTTTCTTATTTAAATTTATAAAACCGTTGTTTGCTTTGCCTTTATATGTTTCTATGATGGTCCTTATCAAAAATTTTATGAAGTTCGTCTACAATTTAAAAAAATATAGAGAGAGATGTAGGGGTTGGGATTGAGTGAGAGAAAGTGAGAAATAGAGAGTGAAAGGGGGAGAAAAGCCACTTCCATAATTCATTCTCTCTCTCTCTCTCTCTCTCCATTAAATGTTTATTTTGTAGATAAACCTTCTAGAGGGTTTGTCAAGGTTATATCCAAGTTGAACCCATGCTAAAATCTCAAAATGCTAGAAGTTAAGATTATAGAGATCTTAGATTTATAGGAAATGAATTAGAGAGAAAATTGAACAGCTCATTAATTGAAATTAATTGGTACAAAATAGTAGATCTATAGACCAAGGGAGTCAATTTCGTATCGGAGGTTGTACCGGTTTGACCAGTGGAACAATATATTTCGATATTGATTAATACCGGTGTACTGTTTTGGGTTTAGCGTTATGTATGTATGTATGTATGTATGTATGTATGTATGCATGCATGTGTGTGTGTGCGCGCACGCATTATAATAAATATAAAAGTTTACCATAAGACATTACCTAAATTTAGAACAAATTATTCATAGTTTTAGACTTTATCATCAATTAAAAGAAAAAAAAAACACAATATGAAAATAGAAAGCTTAATTGTTCATTGCATACTAAGAAAATAAATAATACTAATAAGTTAATGCAAGTAATTTACCATTCTGCCCTAAAAAAAATTCAATAATTACAAATCTAAACAAAAAAAAAAAGTTTTTTCTTGTGCCGGTCGGTACACCTGATATTAGCCGGTAATGTCCAAAATCGGCCGCTATGGTCGGTACATGGCTGGTATTTAAACTGGTACAGAACGTTGGCATTTCGATACTAGTGTACATACCAGTACGGTACATACTGGCTGGTACCGATACGGTATCGACCGCCTTGGTATAAACTCACTCACTCTATCTAGTCTCTAATTAATTTGGCAATTTTTCTAATAAAAATTAAAATAATCCTCCTCATTTGCTAATTTGCTAATTGTGTCCACCTTCAATATGAACAAAAGGTTGTTCATAATCCTCCTCATTTAAAGCTACACTTCCAACAATATCATGCCGGTTGTATTGTTGTATCATCGTATCTCTTCTCAATTGAAGTCAAGACTTGTAGTTGCGTCCTCTACAATTCCACTTCATCTTCTAAGCCATTTTGAACCCTTCTACCCATTGGTCTATTGGCTACAATATCATCTTCCACTATTATAAGAATAGCTGACTTGTTTCCCCTGCCTTTTCTTCCCCTCTCTATCATCATGGCTTCTTGCTGCTGTAAACTATGCTAATGCAATTGAAGGGTGTGGTTAACAAAAGAAAGGTGTTAAGAATCATAATTAACAATCAAGATTGAATTTTGATGGTTCTTACTAACCGAAGATTTGTAATTGTAACTCTCACTCTCACTCTCGTAGGAATATATATGGCTACCTATTAACTGACTTCTTCTCTCTACTCTATAGACTATAACTATTACAACTAAGTCGGTTACCGCCACCTATTGCCTATTACTATTAATATTAATTAATTTTATTTTAAATCATACTAATAAATATATGTGTAAAGTATAGTATAATAATATTTTATGTTAATTGATAAACTAAAATTATTATTTTTTAAATTTCAGAAGCTAATGTGGCATTTATAAAATGCCAAATAATTTTTAATTTAAAAAAATTATTATTTAGAAAACAAAACACTACTGTGTTTCTCTCCCTCATCTCACTCTCTCTCAAACCCTAAACCATCGTCATTTAAACTCTCATAATTGGAGCTAGTTATAGTCGACCAACTCCATCATAAATAGCCATCAGAGTAAGTTCTGATCTAGGGTTTCCAAGGTTTGGTTTGAGAGATGGAGGGATTGAGATTGAGTGAGAAAAAGGGGGAGAAAAGCCCACTACCATAATGGCAATAGGGAGAAGTGATGAGAAGCTTAAAGGGATGGCTATGGAGGATCGACCTATTGGTTTGTAAGAGAGATTGGGGAAGGAGAGAGAGATAAATGAGAGTTTGATCCATAATCTCATCTTTCAATTATAATTTTAAACTATAAAAGTTTGCACTATAAATATTTGATCAATGACCTAATTATTGATATTTGATTGTCTTGAAATTTTACAAACAATGAAGATATACGAAGGTAATGTCTAGAGCTGCCATTAAATGTTTATTTTGTAGACAAACCTTTTTGAGGGTTTGTCAAGGTCAAATCCAAGTTGAACCCATACTAAAATCTCAAAATGCAAGGAGTTAAGATTATATAGATCTTAGATTTACAGGAAATAAATTAAAGAGAAAATTGAACACCTCATTAATTGAAATTAATTGGTACAAAATAGTTTAATTATATATTTAGCATAGACTCACTCACCCTATCTAATCTCTAATTAATTTGCTAATTTTTTCTAATAAAAATTAAAAATAAAAAACCTTAACTACTACAATTAGTGAAACAAAAATAATTCATTGATCATCTCACTAATCAACAAACTCTCTAATTACAATGTATCAACTGAATTAATGAAATCACGTAACTTGCTCATGTTTTAACTAAAATAGGCACACTTGTAAAGGTTGAGTAAAAAGTTTTTTTTTATGTCTCTCTTAAATAGATTTTAGTCTCTTTCAAGTGTTATGGGTTCTTTATCATAAATAAATGAGAGTTCTAAGCTATCAACCTTATGAGACATACTCATATTTGTGCTTTATTTGAGGTTTAAAAACCATTTAAGAGGGATGAAATAGAAAATCTTTATTTATTTCTCACTCTCTCTCTCTCTCTCTCTCTCTCTCTCTCTCTGTATATATATATATATAGATGCAATAAAGTAAAAGGGGAGGGAATTTGTGCAAGAAATTAAAGGGATGACATAAAAGTAAAAGGGGGAGGGGATTGCTTGACAATAAAATGGATGACATAAAAGTAAAGGTGAAGGGGATTTCTTGAAAATAAAATGGATGACAAAAAAGTAAAGGGGAAGGGGATTGCTTGAAAATAAAATGGATGACATAAATATAAAGACCCTAGATGCCTAGGTGGGATGGGATTTCTTTTAAGGGTACTTCCACAATATAAGCATAAAGATAAAGAGATATACAACAATATAGGAATTTAAAGCAAGTAAAATTAAGAGACAATGAATAAAACAAAAGAGCATTTTTATACATAATGTATGATGTTATAAGAACAAAAGCAAGGGGAATGGATATAGCTATAGGGAAGCTAACCCAACCCCTTACAACTTACCCACCTACCAAAAAAAGTTTTTTTTTTTTTTTTTTGAAGGAAAGAGGTGCTAGAAATTTTGAGAGTGATTTCCTAGAGAGAGAGAGAGAGAGAGAGAGAGAATCTTATCCTAGATAACTTTTGTAGGAATTTTTTGTGTCTTCTAGTTTGTATTTCCAAGAGGATGGGGGATGATACTTATAGGGGTGGAGGGAGGGGCAAGTGGCACTCATTCTGCTGAG
The DNA here is from genome assembly GCA_029955455.1 of Quercus agrifolia. Lineage (NCBI taxonomy): Eukaryota > Viridiplantae > Streptophyta > Magnoliopsida > Fagales > Fagaceae > Quercus > Quercus agrifolia. Next base: position 24,358,014 of record JARQAD010000002.1, on the reverse strand, counting down.
CACCAGTTGTAGCAGTGGCTATAAAACCAGTTGTGATGGCCAGTTGTCCCTCTAGAAGCTTCTCCATCGTTCTTTTTCAATTTTTTGAATTTCCTCTTTTTTTACATTATATTCAGGTTGCTGTTTGGAGGTCTTTCTGCACTCCAATTTCTTCAAACTTTATATTCCTGGAAAGCTCTAGATGTCTAGTTTCCAATGATCTTAACCTTGCCAAATTTGGAGCTACAGTCATCAAGATATTCCATTCGGAAGGAAGGTAATGCAGTGTTGAAAATTTTGTGACATTTTTCCTTGAAAAATTCGTATCTTCCAAACTGTGGCAGATATCACTGAGTCCTTTTTATGAAAGGTAGTCAAGATCTTATTCTTCGAGTTGGTTGAACCGGATTGCTCCAGTTCTTACCCAATTGGTACAGTTTATTTCGCAAAGTTGGCCGAAAAACTGCCCATTTTTCTAAGATAAAAATGGGAAATTACACTTTGCCCACCTGTGGTTTTCTCGAAAAACACTTTGCCTACCTGTGGTTTAAAAATTAACACTTTACCCACCTGAGGTTAGCTTCGTTTGTCTCCCGTTATCCACTTTGGTTAAAAACAAGGGTTTATTTGTATTTTTGTTATCTTTTTATGTCTCTCTTCTCTCAAAAAGTTAAAAAAAAATAATAAAAAAAAAATAAAGAGAAAAGAAGATCTAAAAGCTAGGTTTTGTAGAAATTAAAACCTAACTTTTATATATATTTTTTTCATTTTCTTTTCATGTATTAGCTTTTAAATCTCTTATTTTAACACATTCCCCTCTTTCTACAGAACACACATGTAAACAAAGCCATCTGTGTGTAAGAATGTTAGAATTTCGTACTCCTTTGGAATTCAATCAAGTTGTTATATGGACCCTTGATTCGAAATTGTTTGCCATGGAACTGGAGCATTCTTTAAAAAAATTAACATAACAGTGCTGGAAATCGCTCTTACTGGTAGAAGCGGTTTGCCAAAGAATACGATTCGTGTCAAAGGTGGCTCAGTGATCTCTTTGAATCCCAATTGTACAAATATGAGAACCGGAGTTATGAACCTTAAAAGGAAGTCCTTTTACCTTCTCTTATTCCAATAACTTTTTCGTTTCATTTGGTTGCAACATAATAGCAACAATTGAAGAAACTGATGAAGAGATTGTTGGGCAAATCTCGTTGTAACACAAGCTTGATAAATAGAGCACACAATTTAGGCTCAGGCTTCAACCACTGCACAAGCTCAATCCCTTTTGGTCTTTAAGCATTTAATGTAGATTTTGTAAGCACAGATAACAAGGTCCTAGAGGGATGCAACTATGCTTTTTTATTAGACAATAGTCGGCCAGAGATATTAGAGTCCATTAAAATTATGGAAAAATTGGGTTTCAATCCTGTGGTGCTGGATTGGCAGATACATAACTGGACCAATGGTTGGTGTGAGATGCTCGATTCCTTCAACAATAGACAAGATTTCCAATGTGATTTTGACACTTCAAGTTTCGGTTCTTATGGGGTGACGCGATATTTTTGCACAACACTATCAAATCACTATGATGAGATTTCGTAGTGATTTTTGCACAATATAGGCTTTGTTATGTGTGTGTTTTGTAAAAAGAGGAGAATGTGTTAAAATAAAAGATTTAAAAGTTGATACATGAAAAGAAGATGTAAAAGTTAGGTTTTAATTTTTACAAAACTTAACTTTTATATCTTCTTTTCCCTTAATTTTTTTTTAAAATTTTTTGAGAGAAAAGAGATATAAAAGGGTAACAAAAATACAAATTTACTCTTGTTTTTAACAAGGTGGGTAAGGAAAGGCAAACGGAGCTAACTTTAGGTGGGTAAAGTGCAAATTTTTAAATCACAAATAGGCAAAGTGTTTTTCAGGCAATCCATAAGTGGGCAAAGTGTAATTTCCCCAAAAAAAAAAAAAATTGAAGTTTTCTATTAGGGTTTTGGTATTTTGATGATATCTCATTTGTCTTAACTTTGATTTTGGCTCGTAAACTACCATTTCAAAGGGAAAAATATGCCCTATGAAATAGTCCAAAGTTCAACTCGATCTAACAGTTGGATAAAAAAGTCAACCTTTTGACCACACCCGTTTAGGGTTTTGGCCTCAATTGCTGTAAAAAGGGTTTTTAAATGTTGTGACCCCTTTATCCACCATCCAATCATGTTGTATTTATTTATTTTTACCCTTTTTGGCTTTGAAACTTGTATTTTTGCACCTTTTTTTCAATTTGTTTCTAAATTTTTTGACTTCGTTTTGACATGTGAATCGAGGCCAGACAAAATACAGTATCAACAGAGATAAAGGAGAGTTTGATCCATAAACTCGATCTTTCATGCTTAATTTTAAACTATAAAAGTAACAAGAACTCAATAACCAACAAACTCTCTGATTACAAAGTAACAATTGAATTAATGAAATCACATGACTTGCTCATCTTTTAACTAAAACAGGCACACCTATTTAGAACTTAAGAGTTGAGATATGGTGTCATGTTCCTCTTAATGAAACAATGCATCAAGATTCGAGCCTAAAGCATTTAATAAATTAGTGTGTTTCATTCCTATTCTTCACAGTTTGCACACACAATTTGCAACCCCCCATGAAACGATGTATCGAGACCACCACTCCCTACTTACTTTTTTTTTCTTCATCTTATTTGCCCAAATAATTGGATTTAGAAATTTCAAATTTTAAAGGCATTTATCCCATCTATAAAATTGTTTGATTAGAGAGACTTAGCAAATTGGTTGCTACTAATTTTGTGGAATTTGTATTATTTTGAAAATTAGATGAGGATCACCTATATGATGGTCACATTACACGAGTACAATGACACTTCAAAAAGAATTGAATCAAGGCTAGTTGGCATAATTAACAATTGAATTCAATTACCATGGTAAATGAGTGTCAATGTATCAAAGACTTGATCCTTGTGTTTCAAATAGCCATACCTACAAAATAAATAAATAAATAAATAAAGAGAAAAGAAAAGCCAAATGCAAAAGAAAGGGCGGGGCCGAGAGATAGGCTCTTCACCTTCAAAAGTCCCATATGATGAGGCAAACTGCCTTGCCCCATGGGGCTTCGTGGGGCCCTTCTTTGCAAAATTTTACTTCGTGTGAATTTGTTACACCCTACCCCACACCTATTACAATTTGTTTTTTTTGTCCTTTTCTTTTCTTTAAAAAAAAAAAAAAAAAAAAAAAAAAAAAAACAGCTTACATACATGAAATTACAGTTAACTTTATTACATTAAATCAAATTAGTTTTTAGTAAGAATTGATTGGTATTATCCAAAGTGTTTATCAGTACAATATCACAATAATATAAAAAGTTTTAATATTCATACATTAAATGCATTGTATAATACAAACTAATTCTCAAAAACTAGCCTCTAGCTCTTCTAATTTTTTAGTAAAGGTTAATAATTTGCATCCATTATAATTAGAGATTCCTCATTTTTCAGTCATAAAATGTCTAGAGGTGTGATGAAAAAATTATTTCACTCACAAACACATAACACTCATCACACCTCTAGATATTCTATAATTAAAAAAATATAGTAATCTCAAATTATAATATATGCAAATTATTAACATTAAAAAAAAAAAAAAAAAAATAGAGAAGCCTCTTAGTATTGCTCAGGGCTAGTTTTAAATAAAGGGATTAGCATTTTTTACTCTAAAACTTAGAACACGTGTTATTGGAGGTGGAATCCTGGACTATTTATCAATATGTATGCATTACACATAAGATAATTGAGAGGTCAAATGAAAACATAACCAAAGGAATCATGTCTACCCTCAAAGGATTTTCTCTTGAAAGATAGCTTGATAATTACTGGTGGCTTTCACTAAGTTTATGAGCAAAAGACAGTCTGGTCACCAATGCCGATAATTTAGTCTCCGAAGTTGCCACTCAGCTGGCCGATATTGATGGTCAAGTCACAGGAGCTGCCAGTCTTGCATCCAAAACGACAGTCTGGTCACCTATGGTTTCGATGGTTGGAGTTGCTAGTTTTGATGGTTTGTGCTTGAAATATTTTACATGTACGTAAGTTATACCAAACATCTAAAACTATTTTATTAAAAATAATTTACATAGAAAATATTTTACTTCCAAACAAATTATACATTATTTATCAATACATAGTTTTAAAAAACCGCACCTTTTTAAAGTATGACTGTACTTTAACCCATTTTTAACGAATAAATCATACAACAAATACACAGGAACAAGTTCTCCAAAAAAAAAAAAAAAAAAGTGTGAGTTAAAAAAAAAAAAAAACCAAAAATAAACAAAGTGGTATCAGGTGTGGTATAGCTGGAGATGCTCTTTGCATTTCCCAAGTCAAATGGCTTTATATCCGGTTTCGCGCATGTACAAGGGCCGGAGTGGAGAAATAATAGAGTTTTTGGTGATCACGTCATTTGTTTCTTTTAAAGAAGTAATAGAGTTTACACACAAGTTTTTTTCTTTTAAAGAAGGAAATCCTTCGTGAAATTCTCTGCCATTAGCTCAGCCAGCTGTCCAGGTAATAGTAAGTAACTTAAATTGCTGAATTTAGCATTTTGACAATGTCAAGTTGCCTCAAGAAGGATTTCCCTGATTGAAAGGGTAAACATACATCAATGATTTAGTACATTTAAGTAACTTAAATTGCTGAATTTAGCATTTTGACAATGTCAAGTTGCCTCAAGAAGGATTTCCCTGATTGAAAGGGTAAACATACATCAATGATTTAGTACATTTAAGTAACTTGAATTGCTGCAGTTAGCATTTTGACAATGTTGAGTTGTTTCAAGAAGGATTTACTTGCATCGATTATTTAGGTCATTTAAGTAACCTGAATTACTGCAGTTAGCATTCTGACAATGTCAAGTTCAAGTTGTTTTACGAAGGATTTCCTTCTTGAAAGGAAAAACTTACATAACTGATTTAGTTCATTTTTTAGTTTCTTTACAATCAAAATTTGCTAATTCAGCTCAGCATAACAAAAGTGGTACTTCAAATGCAATAGAAAAAGAAAAAGAAAAAGAATCCTATCCCTTCAAATTTTCTCCCCAATATTCCTTTCACAATAAAATTACTCTTATCAATCTTTAGACTAAAGCAGGAATAACAAATCCTAAGAAGCTGTCAGGATGATCTAATTATAATTTCAAGCCATCATAAACATGTGAAAATGACAGAATTGCTGCATTGTAATTGTCACCAACAATCCAAAAAGTGATGCAAGAAGTAATAGAAAATTCAAATATAGTTTTTACCTTGAATTCATAGACAAAATCGTGAAGCACTAAATTATGCAGCCTATACCCCAAACAAAAAGGCGATAAAGGAAGGAGAACTCTATAAACCCATCTTAGATTCAGAAACGTTGCAGTGATACACAAGCAAATTAGAAATCCGACCATTTAGTGTAGTATACACAGGTCGTTGGGGAAATTATTCCATCCAGTGTACATAGACTTATCTGTGGACAAACTCCGCATGGAATTGAAGCCATGGCCCCAATTTTCGGTTCCACTTTAAGGCCTGCTTTGTTTGCGCATCTGTAACAAACTTTCCCAATAGGAAAAGAATTAAACTCCCCCATTCCAGTACTCTTCACCTCCAATATCTCATTGTCGAAAACCAAAGCATTCACAATCTCTTCAATTTGCTGAGTTGTGAACTCAACATTAAGTTTTTAATGGTAAAACATTTTACAACATTTTACATATAAACAAACACCTGAAAACGAGAAAATATTTACTCTTAAAAATCATCCAACCCACTGCATGATTCAAAGGAAAGAGCCGATTTTACCCCTATGAACAAATCACAAACAAATTGCCCTCTTATGCTGAAGCTCAAATTAGACCTAAACCAACAAAAGTATCAGGTAATGTTTGGCAATGTTTTTATCTTTCTATTTGCAGAAATTTGTTTTTAATAAATAAAAAAAGCACTTGGTAAGTTGGGAAAAAAGTTTTTCGAAAATAAAAAATAGATTTTATTTTTGGAAATGATAATTTGTGAGAGAGAGAGAGAGAGAGAGAGAGAGAGAAGAAGGAACTGACAGTTAATAGTTCAATAGTTTTCTGAGACTATATATATATATTCAATACCGCAACTTGAAGTAAGAACGAAACCACTGCCACAAACCAAACTAATTTAGTACCCTTAGTTTTTTACTATGGATTTTGCAACTAATTCATCAATGGAAAGATTTCCATTTCGCCATTAACTTTTTACGGATCTACTGTTGTTCAGAGGCAGGATGCTCTTAGACAGGTCATAAATCTTTAGAATAACGAATAAATATTTAGGGCCTGTTTGTTACCATGGTTTAAACAACAATTTTCAGTGTTTATAAAACATTGCACATATCATGTGTTTTATCCTAGAGGGACAACATCAAAGAGAATCTCAAGCACAACACAAATACAGACACTCTTGCTGAACTAAACCCTGTGACAGAGGATGACACTCAAAAAAATTGTGTCGCAAGTGAGGCAGATAATCCAAAACAGTTCTCTCAGAACGTGCCTTTTGAGCAAGTGCCCTGAGCTCGCATTCTTTCCTTTCCTTCTCCTTCATGAGAATCTCCTTCTGAAGTTTGGATCTGATGGCTACAGCTTCTCGGGCCTTGTGCTCTGCAAGATACAGTGTTTCCGAAAGGGTTGCAAAATTATTGTTGATGTGGACATCATGAAGGGCTCTACCATCAGCTGCGAGACGCTTATCAAGAGGAATGGTATAACCTTTAGGGTTAATCCAATTAGAGATGCAAGGTGTAATTTTCCAGCCTTGCTGGTCCTTCACGGTAACGGGGTGAGGAGGAGAATGCATTATTGGCACAGGAAGGGAGGCAGAGGCAGAAGGCTTTGGAAGACGCTTATGCTTGAAATTAGGAGGATCAAGGGGATCGACAGGCATCTCCAATATGTTGATTATCCTCTCTTTAGCGCCTGAGTTGAACGCAGCAGAAGCAGATTGCTGTGAAGGTTTATACTTTATAAACTTAAGAAGAGTGTTGTTGTCTTGCAGTAGTGAACCTAAGATTCAGAATCTTTTAAAGGGAAGCTTTAGTCTCTTGAGTAGTCTCTTCAATCTCCCTCTGCAACTCCTCCTCCTCCTCATCACCAACATTCTCTTTTACACTCAGAGGCACCTTGGGTATAAGATGTATAAGATGTTTATAGTGTGAGTAAACAGTCCGATTCTGCCTCACAATCTTTGATCCTCCACTGAGGAGGACGACCCTACCCATGTTAAGAGGAAATTGAGCAACGTGAATATCAGGAAAGGCACCCCCTCCCCGAAATCCTCAACTTTTTGAGGAACAAAACCCTCATTGTGCCTCTGCTTGAACCACGGAGCATTTGAAACATCCATGAAAGACTCCGCCATGATAAGGAAAATCAAATAGAAAACCTAACAACTGCCCAAAAAGACAATGAAAAAATCAATTAGAATTGAAACCAACCCTATATCATTCAATATACAATTGGAATTGAATCCCTAAAAGCACAAATTACTATGACATTGACAATCAATTAAGCTAAATTACAAAATAATTTGATAAATAAACCCTAAATCTATCAAAATAATGATGCTGAATTGAAACCTAAAATCGGTGTGTACCACTGAATTAACAATAAACTAACCTAAATAAACCCTAAATCAATTTTGAAACCCTAAATTACAAAATAAATTGCAAGCAATCAGTGAGTGAGTGTGAGTGTGCGCCATTAAATCGACAATCAAAATCAAAATCAAAATCAAAATCAGAAACAGTCCGTACCTCAGAGAGAAAGCGAGAGAGAGAGTTTCTCGAAGAAGAAAAGGATTTGGTCTTCGAAGATTTGTAACTCTCACTCTTGTAGGAATATATATATCTACTTAACCGACTTCTTCTCTCTACTCTATTGCAACTAAAAGTTGGTTACCGCCGCCAATTTCAAATCTAAATAATAAATAGGCTAAAATGTAAAACTATCCTACTAAATTTTACCATTCCAATCTTTTAAATTTTAGTTTTGCCATTTCAGTAAGTATAATAAGTTTAGTCCAAATCAAAAAAAAAAAAAAAAAAAAAAAAAAATCAGTTTAGTGTTCCGTTAGTTTTCTGTTAAATGTTGCCGTTTACTAACCACCAAAACGACGTTGTTTTGGAAGATTTTTTTTTTTTTTAATTTTAATTTCTTAATTTAAAAAAACTAAAAAAGTTAATTAAAAAAAAAAGAAACTAAGGGCTCAGGGAACGATGTCGTTCCCCTTGCCACTGAAAGTCATAATTAATTGAGAAATTTGGGGGGAGAGGATTGTTATGCAAAAACCATTTATAGAGAGCAAAGATCTCAAGCAGAATAAAAAACCTAACAAGATCCTGAGTGGAATATAAAACGAAAGGTAATGTTGATGCATTTAAACTTTAAAGGCTGAGGAACATAACTGAGGATTGTATCGAAAAATTAGAAGTCCCAATTCGCCAAACGAGTAGATGCTTTGTTCTCTTCAAACTACTTTGCTACAGATGGCTTATTTGAGAAGTATTTTCATTGTAACCAAGATCAATTTTGAAAACTATTATTTCTTCCTCATCTCCCAGTTCGGTTTTCCAAATACTGATTTCCCATTAGAACTGGGTTCATAAGTTTTTGTCCACATTTCTTTTCAACATTGACTTGACTGCTCTAGACGAGGAAAGGAGAATGGTGGACGGGCTAGGTTCCCTTAAGCCCTTTTAATTTCTTCTTCTTCTTCTTTTTTAAAATTTTTATTAACTGATAGCGTAGGGAAAATCTCAAGTCTTATGTCGTCCAAATAGGTCGTCCAATGAAGAAAAGGATGGGAGATGAGAAGTCCAAGGGACAGGCATGGAACATGGGACGAGGAAAATATGCCTAATAACCTCGTCCTTCTCATGTTCGTCCCTGACTTGAACGTCACCGACATGAATCTCGTTCGTCCTTAATGATCGACAGACGAAACTCCATGAAAATTCGTCCATTGTCATGATGACTTGCTCGGACGAGCAAGTCAGGAAGATGAACGACTACAGAGCCGTCCATGATGGTTTTGTCTACCTTTCATAAATCATGGATGGGTTCATCCTTCAAGACTACTGTTCACCAAATTCTTCATTGGTTGCTATAAAACAGAAACGAGTGAAATAACTTCTATAACGGTTACACTCTTCAACCATAGCAACGATTACTAAACAAATAAGTAACCGTTCTACACATACTATATAAACGCTCTTCGATGAGAAGATAAGGGCATTCAGACATTTTGTTTTTCCAGAAAAACTCCCTCTCCCTATCGAGAAGTATAAGTTTACTAACTTCATCATGGGAGGACCTTTGGCCAGTCCCCACCAGTCTCCTCTGACTTATTGTTTGCTTTCAGGATTAAGCCTTGCAACCACCAGAGTTCGATACTCACCAACCTACTGATTTTCAAAGGAATCATCATTAACCTTTTTCAGTTTTTTTTTTTAAAAAAATTAAGAAATTAAAAAAAAAAAATCAGCCAAAACAATGTCACTTTGGTTAGTAAACGGCAGCACTTAACAAAAGACTAACAGAAGATTGAATTGACTATACTTGAAACTTAGAGGACTAAAATGACAAAACTGAAACTTTAAGAACTGAAATGACAAAATGTGAAACTTAGAAAGTCAATTTTGCATTTTAACTTAATAAACATATGTGTAATGTATGGTACAATAATAATAATTTATGTTAATTGATAAACCAAAATTATTTTTATTTTTATTTTTAAATTTAGAAGCTGATGTAGCATTTATAAAATGCCAAATAATTTTTTATTTTTAAAAAAAATATTGTTTAGAAAACAAAACACCATCGTGTTTCTCACCCTCTCTCAAATCCTAAACCATCATCATTTAAACTCTCATGAATGGAGCTAGTTACAATCGACTAACTCCATCACATACAGTCATCGAAGTAAGTTTTGATCTAGGGTTTCCAAGTTTTGGTTTGAGAGATGGAGGGGTTGAGATTGAGTGAGAGAAAGGGGGAGAAAAGCAACTCCCATAATGGCGATAGGGAGCAGTGACGAGAAGCTTAAAGGGATGGCCATGGGGGATTGACTTGTTAGTTTGTAAGATAGATTGGAGAGGGAGAGAGAGATAAAGGAGAGTTTGATCCATAAACTCATCTTTTACGAATAATTTTAAATTATAAAATTTTTCATTTTAAATATTTGAGGGTTTGTTAGGGTCAAATCCAAGTTGAACCCATACTAAAATCTCAAAATGCAAGAAGTTAAGATTATATAGATCTTAGATTTATTGAGAAAGAATTAAAGAGAAAATTGAACACCTCATTAATTGAAATTAATCGGTTCAAAATAGTAAAATTATATATTTTGCATAGACTCACTCACTCTATTTAATCTCTAATTAATTTGCTAATTTTTTTCTAATAAAAAACCTTAACCGCTACAATTAGTGAAACAAAAATAACTCATTGATCATCTCACTAACCAACAAACTCTTTGATTGCAATGTATTTTTTGAATTAATGAAATCACGTAACCACCGCACACCCTTGGTGCGATAATCACTCAACAAGTATAAGTACTTGTGTGGTGTGGGGGGTAAGGGCTGAGATTCAAGTCTCCAGGAGGGAGCTTCACACACATATACACTTAGATTAGGTTAGAGTAGAATTCTATCTTATATAAAAAAAAATGAAATCACATAACTTGCTCATGTGTATTTCCAAGTGGATGGGGGATGATATTTATAGGGATGGAGGGAGGGGTAGGTGGCACTCATTCTATTAAGCACCAGCTATAACAACGGCTGTAACACTAGTGATGTCTAGTTGTCCCTCTAGAAGCTTGTCCATCCTTTTTTTCCAATTTTCTGAATTTCTTCTTTTTTGACACTATGTTTAGGTTGCTGTTTAGAGGTCTTTCCGGGCTCCTATTTCTTCAAACTTTATATCCCTGGAAATCTCTAAATGTCTAGTTTCCAAAGATCTTAACCTCGCAAGATTTGGAGCTATGGTTTTCAAGATATCACATTCGGAAGGAAGGTGACGCAATGTTGAAAATTTTGTGATGTCTTTCCTTGAAAAATTCATATCTTCCAAATTGAGGTAGATCTCATCGAGCCCTTTTTATGAGAGGTAGTCAATACCATATTATTTGAGTTAGTTGAACCGGATTATTTGAGGTAGATCTCATCTGTTTTAACTCCGATTTTGTCCCATAAACTACCATTTTGAAGAGAAAAATATGCCCTATGAGACGGTCCAAAATTCAACTCGATTAAATGGTTGGATCAAAAAGTCTAACTTTTGACCACACTTGGTTAGGGTTTTGGCCTCAATTGCTATAAAAAGGGTTTTTAAATGTTGTGACCCCTTTATCCACCATCCAATCATATTGTATTTATTTTTTACCCTTTTTGGCTTTGAAACTTGTATTTTTGTACCTTTTTTCAATTTCTCTGAATTTTGTATCTTTATTTTGGCACATGAATCAGGGTTGGACAAAATACGGTATCGACAAAGATAAAGGAGAGTTTGATCCAAAAACTCATCTTTCACACATAATTTTAAACTATAAAAGTAACAACTGAACTCACTAACCAACAAACTCTCCAATTACAAAGTAACAATTGAATTAATGAAATCATGTGACTTGCTCATCTTTTAACTAAAATAGGCACACTTGTTTAGAACTTAAGAGTTGAGATACGGTGTCATGTTCCTCTGAATGAAACAATGCATTAAGACTCAAGACCAATGCATTCAATAAATTGGTGTGTTTTTTGCTCCTGTTCTTCATAGTTTGCACACACAATTTGCAACACCCCATGATATGGTGCATCAAGACCACTACTCTCCACTTACTCTCTTTTTTTTCTTCATCTTATTTGCCCAAATAATTGGATTTAGAAATTTCAAATTTTAAAGGCATTTATCCCATCTATAAAATTGTTTGATTAGAGAGACTTAGTTGATTGGTTGCTACTAATTTGGTGGAGTTTGTATTATTTGGAAAATTAGATGAGGATCACCTATATGATGGTCACATTACATGAGTACAATTACACTTCAAAAAGAATTGAATCAAGGTTAGTTGGCGTAATTAACAATTGAATTCAGTTACCATGGTAAATGAGTGTTGATGTATCAAAGACTTGATCCTTGTGTTTCAAATAGCCATAACTACAAAATAAATAAATAAATAAAGAGAAAAGAAAAGCCACACACAAAAGAAAGAAAGAAAGAAAGGAAAAAAAGAAAGCCAAGTGGGGTGGGGTGGGGTGGGGTGGGGTCGGGTCGGGCGGGGCCAAGGGATTGGGTCTTCACCTCCATCCCATATGATGGGGCAAACCGCCTTGCCTTATGGGGCTTCGTGGGGCCTTTCTCTGCAAAATTTTACTTTGTGTGAAATTGTCACATCTCGCCCCACACCTATTACAATTTGTTTGTAATAAAAAAACCAGCTTATATACTTAAAATTACAGTTAAATTTATTACATCAAATCAAATTAGTTTTTAGTAAGGATTGAATAATATTATCAAAAGTGTTTATCAATACAATATCACAATAAAATAAAAAGTCTTAATATCTATATATTAAATGCACAGTATAATACAAACTAATTTTCAAAAAAGAGAGTCGCCACTCTTAAAGTTACAGCAAATAAATAGAGAAATCCATCCAAAACCACTTCGCATCGACCTAACTTGTTTGACCGACCTTCAAACTTAGCAGATGAATGGCAACTTGCCAGCTCTAACGAGGGAATTGTTCTCGCCAAACAATAAAAGGTCATTAATTATTTTCTGTCTTGCATTCTTTCTCTCTCTCGACTGTGCTCTCTCTTCGATTTTGTGCCATTTTTAGAAAGGAGCTCATTGTTAATTGGGCTTGCCGGCACAAAGAAAGGGGTGCTGATCGAAATCCATTTTAGGTATTGTTGATTTGGTTTGAAATTCCTCCAAATTTTCTTGATTTGTGCTTCAATTGCTTGATGATGATGGGTGTGCGTGTCTGCCATGTACCGATGGGTAGCCTGCGGTGTGTGGGATTGGTTGTGCTACAAGTGTGGGTTTGCTTGATGATGGGTTCAATTTTTGTGGCTCTTTTTTCATTAATCTTGAATTAGAGTATCTGTTTCAGTAGCTGATGCGATTTGTTGCTCAAAATCATCATTTTTCTTGACCCAGTTTCACATTTGTTTAATTGTGTTTGTTCATGTTTCTGGGTTTTAAATTGAACAACTCTGATTTTTTTTTTTGTTCAAGTTATATTGCATGATGGGTTTGTTCTAGTCAACCAACGAAGGTTCTTTACTACCTATTGACTATTCATTGTGTTGCATGTCAAGCATATGGATCTACTACCACTCATGGAGTATCAAACTATGAATAAATTTTGCTATTATGTGTTACAGCTCTAAATGTTACCTACAAGCACTTAGTCCTTGAGGAAAGCATGTTAGTGTGAGTGCAGTCTTGGATCATGGTCTGAGGGAAATGTGTTTTTGTTTTAAAAGTAAATATGTTTATGGTACTTGTTGATGGATATTGTTCTTTGTGGTTGAATTTGCAAGGTGTAGCACCACCAAAAATAAGGCCCTGGGTCAAGTTATGGTCCTGGGCACTGGATTTGGTAAGATGTTTTTGTTCCAAAATGTGGATGAGATGTTGAGTTTTGTAACTCAATTTAACTTATGTCAGTAGATGCATGCAAGGCAATGGTGGTTAAGATGGGTTGACTGCATGGTGTTTTTTGGGTTTTTGTGGAAATGGTTGTTGGGTTTTGTGCAATGGTGGTGGTGTCATGAATGCAGTGGTGGCTCGCTGTGGTGTGGTGGTGGTTGTATATGCTGAGAGGAGAGAGAAAAAATAAATATTTAAGGGAAGTAAGAAATAAAGTATTGAGTCTAATGTGTGTGCATACAAAACGTGGATATCTAAACTAGAAAAAGTAAAGTTTTTTGGGTTAGCTTCGCTAAAAATCTGAGGAGGCTGATTTTAGAACCTTGTTTTGCACCGACACTCTCCTTTATTTCATTCTCTCCCATGACCCACTTTCCCACCTTAATTGTATTTCACCCATTTTCCCTCACCATCTCCACCCCCTTTTTTGCCATCGTGCGTTGACACCACTGTCTTTTTTGGGTAACTTTATTTTTTGGTGCTTATATTGGCATATTCATTGGAATTATATGTTTATATTTTAAGCTTATTAGAGTGCACTTGTATTGTATTGTAGACTTGTCATAGTTGTAAAGAGATATTATATATATATATATATATATATATATATATATATATATATATATGTAATTGTGTCAACTCCGTACTCAAATTTACCAAAACTCAATTGATTCCCCCCCCCCCCCCCCCACCACCTGACTCAAACTATGCTAAAGCCGAAAGTATTTTCTCCCACCCCACTTATCACTCATGTATTAGCTATGATGAACGGATACAGATACGAGTATTGGTATGATAACGGTACGAGTATGAGGATACAACATTTTTTGAAAAATCTATGATACGATACGTCGAGGATACGACAAGTAATTAATTAATTAATATTTACTTTTAAGTATATTTAAATATTTTTGTACATATTTTATGTTTATTTTAAGTTTTATAAGTAACAATATATCACATTCTATTGTTTTTGTTATCTAATGTTTGATGTTTCTAATGTTTTTATTATGACAGACCCACCTATGACATACCCATTTTCAGCAAAAAAATAAAAATAAAATAAAATATATACTCTGAGTCACAGACCCATGAGGGCGAAGACAATGGGCCACACCACAACAAAACAAACATACCCATTCTCAACAAAAATAGAAAAAACCCATTCTCTGGTCACTGAGTCACAGACCCACAACAAACATGAGCCGAGCCGAAGGGCCCAAGGCCCCAAAACCCAAAACGAAAAAACAGAGAGAAGGGAAGGCGAAAAAAAAAAAAAAAAAAAAAAAAAACCTCTCGGCGATTCCGATTTCCGATTCAGAACAGAGGCAAGCGAGAGGCGAGGTAGAGAGAGTGAGAATTTGAGAGACTTACCGGCGGCAAGAAGAAGGAGGAGGAGCTCTTGTCGTGGGTCTGTCTGTGACGGCAAGGTCAGAGCAGAGTGGAGACTTTGAGAGTAGAAAGGAGAGAGTGATAGATTGGGTGAAGGGGAAGCAAAATTAGGGCTCTTATATGGTCAGAAATCATCCAGGTGTCAAAATTCTTCTCTCTCTCTCTTTTTTTTTTTAGGATACTCGCCGTATCTCGGACATATCCGAGCCGTATCGGAATTAAAAAAAATGATTTTCTTCTACTCGATACTCTCCGGGTACGTTCGTACCGGTATCCGTATCGGATACCGATACGATGGCATTTTTGCCGTATCGGTGCATCAGAGTGTATTAGATATTGGCAATAACCAATATTTTGGACTGTATAATATGACCCCTTTCTTTTTCCTCGTGATGCAGATTTCAACTGAATATTACATATTTCTTCTTCTATTGAATTCCTTTGTGTTCCGAACCTGTTAGAGAATTCAAAAAGCTTTTACAAAATGAGTGCAGGTACTCTCTCTTTCTTTTTATTGTCCTATCTTTGGCTGCTTAGAGAAACCGAGAATATGAAATATGCAATTCTGCACTTCTGTTTTGTAATTTTTTTTATGGGAAAAAAGTGTTTAGGAGCTCATTCAAGTAAGATAAACAATCATAGTAAGGTCAGCTAAGTGGAAAATGCCAACATTTCAATCCTTTTTGTTCTTCTTTTGGGATTTGGAGGTCATAGGGAAAATGGGTCCTTTGAAATATTGCTATATTGGGATTTTGATGCAAAAAAGAATGAAAATTGTGGATATGAGATTTGATAACATTAATTCCAATTTGCTTAGGGATAAGATACATGCATTTGTGGTTTGCTTGAAATTTTAAGTGTTTATCTTCATTTGTATCAGAAATGTTTTGTGATTTTGATGTATGAAAAATGGCATATTTCTCATCCATGGATTTTTGTCCATAATGGGTTTTTGGGGCTCGATTTGGTTGCTTGCTCTTTGCAAAGTACAAAATTAGTAGAGAGGCTGTATATGGGGAAATCACCCAGTTTGGGAGGTGCAAGCAAATCCTTTGATATTGTGACCTCATGGAGTGTGTTAGGCGGTTTGGCAAATACTTTCTTGAGATTTTCCATATGATTATTGAGGGTGTTTATGCTACCCTTCATGGTTAGGTGGTTACGGAACAATTTGGCCATTGCATCTCCTACTTATATGAGCCTTTTGGTTTAGCTATGGTAGATTTATTCTATTAAATCTTTAGACCTGGAAAAGGGGTTCTAATCATTGATTTATTGGAATGGAGAATTACTTTTGCTTGTGTACATATTGGTCTCTAATTCTTTAAACTACTAGGATTCCCCCCCCCCCCCCCCCCCAAAAAAAAAAAAAAAGATGACAGTTATAGTAACCCATTGTTTCCTTCTTTGTTTTTTAAACATTCTTGATCGAGTTCCTAGAGTAAGATTTTAACTCTGTCTCA
This sequence comes from Quercus agrifolia, assembly GCA_029955455.1. Lineage (NCBI taxonomy): Eukaryota > Viridiplantae > Streptophyta > Magnoliopsida > Fagales > Fagaceae > Quercus > Quercus agrifolia. The sequence continues at coordinate 24,341,432 of JARQAD010000002.1, read as the reverse complement.
TTTGGTTTCAATTCTGACATATCGCTTCATAAAATACCATCACTCCTTGTGTCCATAACAGTTGTTTTCATGTATTCAAAGAACATGGAACAGTGTTGATAACATCCGTTTACCCCTTGATGAGGTAAATAAAGCAAATAACTCTGGCTATACAATCATAAAGACATAAGTGTTATTGTGTTGTGATTGTATCTTTGCCGTGCCCTTTGTCATCTGAATGGGGACTTCCAAAACTCATAGTAATTAACTAATTATTATGAGAGCAGTTAAAATTCTTCCAGCCTTATTGATCAAACAGATACCACATCCACATGTCTGTTGAAGTTCTTATATATTTCATCATTTGTATCTTAGAGCTTCTTTCTTATTGGATCTTTTAGATAGTGTTAGATGAGAGATTAGAAGAAAAATTATTATTGATTTCTATGAGATCCCAGGTAGGAAATAGCACTTTAAACTAGTTGTGGCAGAAAAAAAACATTGGTTTTCATCAAATAATTAGATATGCAGTCATGGAAAGCAATAACGATTATACTGCAAGTAGCAAGATTAGAAACTGCACATGATGAGAAAACGTGTTTGTAATTGTTTATGAAATCACAATTGTAATCCAAATGTCTGCAGTTATACTGCTATTAAGGGTATAAATGAAATAGAGAAACAAATTTTTTAGTTTAACAGTTTACCAAGTGGAAAAAACTGGTCATATTATCTTTCTAGGCACCAAACCTAAACAACTTAAGCTCCTCAGCCGACTCAAGTGGATCTAGTTGTCCAAGACAGCACAAGTTTTAGGGTTCTAATAAAATCTTTCTTCTTCTCAGAGCAAGTAAGATTGTCACCCTTCAATACTCTGCCTTTATGGACCTAATATATTCTATGCCACTTTAGGGTGAGGGACACGTCAAACTTTGTTGGAAGTCAGCAAAGAGTAAGGGTTTTAAGGTGCGTGAATGCTATTTCTCCCTTTCCTTGACTCTTGGCATTCTTTTTCTGTGGAAGCCTGTGTGGTGTTCAAAGATTCTTCCTAGGGTAGCTTTCTTTTCTTGGACTGCATCCTTAGGAAAGTTTTTGACCATTGACAACTTATGGAATAGAGGTGTTACTATTGTAGATTGGTACTTTATGTGCAAAGGAGTGGGGAGTATGTGGATCATCTTTTTCTTCGTTGTCCCATTGCTGTTGAGTTATGGACAATGGTGTGAAATTTGTTTGGTCTTCTATGGGTTATGCCACATAGTGTCACTGATTTATACTCAGCTTGGCAAGGTCCTTTCAGCAAACATAGTTTTCTGGAGGCCTGTGCCACACTGTGTCCTGTGGTGTCTTTGGTGGAAAAAGAATGCAAGATGATTTGAGGGAAGTGAACGGTCTATACTCAAGATTAAATCTCTTCTTCTTCACTCCTTTCTGGGTTGGAGTATTGCTTTTAACTCCCCTCTTTGTTCTAATTTATTAGATATGTTAGAGCATTGTAATTTGAGAGTTTGATGTACTGGTACTCAATTACTCCGCCAGTGTACATGGGTATTTTCTTTGTTTATTAATAAACTTTCATTACTTATCAAAGAAGAAATACTCTTCTTCTTTACATTTTATTTTATTTTATTTTTAAGGAAAAAAAAATCTTGATACCCTCATTTGGTTGTTGAGAACATTGTGAAAAAATAGGAGAATTAAACTGAAAAAACATTCTAAAATTTGATTCTAAATCTCTAATTCTGTTTGTTGATTTCATTACCACATAATGAAACCTACATAGTGAATTAAAAATCCAACAGCTTATCTGCAGTCAACAGGGTAGGATTGAAAATGAATTGTTTCTTTAAGTTTAATTACTAATTTGGTCCTCCAACTGTTGGGAAAAATTCAATTTGGATCCTTAACTATTAATTGTGTCAATTTTGTATGTCAACTATTAATTGTTTCAATTTTGTTCTTCAACTTTTAAAATCAAGTTAATTTCATCCTTCGTCTCTGGTCAGATAAAATTCTTAATGGGATACGTCATAACCACTCTTATGAACAATACTGAAAGATAATTCCGTTAAGATTGTAATGGAGAGGAGACCCAAGGATGAAATTGACTTGATTTTGAAAGTTGAGGGACAACATTGACAATTAATAGTTGAGATACCAAATTAAACTTTGTCTAATAGTTACTGGACCAAATTAGTAATTTAACCTTTCTTTTATCTCTGTAAGTTTTACGACCCTTTGTTTGGTTTCTAAGAAAATTGTAGATGACAATATTGATATATATATATATATATATTTTAATTTGTAAGTTTGCTTTTCTGTTCTGTAATGGTAAAGCATACTATAATTACTAACAAAGAAAAAATGCCCCTTTTGTGCTTAAGCCATCACCCCCCCAAATCAATGGAGTTTTATTTTTGTTTACTTGCTAAGAAAACTGAGGAAAAGAAAAGTGAATATATATTTGACTTCTTTGTGTTTTGGCTTCCAATAAATTGGAAAGTTTTGGCTTAAGGAAGAAGAGAAGTTTTATCAATGTGCTTGTGGGCTTAGATCTTTTGTTGATTAAGTAAAAATTAGTAAAAGCATATTTGTTTCTAGGAAGTTGTATGTCCATGACAACCTCCCCAATGAGAGTATTTGTGTATGATTATTTCTAGTGATCTTGCTTGGTTCTTATGGAAATTCTGACTTATGAGGATAAACTACATCTTCTTATGAGAATTTTGGTTTGAGAAATATTTTTAATTCTTTGAATCTTTTAATAGTTGTACTTGTACCTGTATACCTAGAGAACCAACACAATATAGAAATTTTTTGCTAGCCTTTGTAGTGATACTGATATAGGCTGAACTATTGTTCTGTTGTGAAGTGGATGGAAAGGTGATTCCCGTGGTGGATTCATTTGGGTTTTTTTGAATAAAATTTTAGATTTTTAAGAAATTTTTTTTTCCTTTTTCCTTTTTTATTTTATTATTTTTTTTAAAGAATAGCTGACAGATGGAAGTAATTAAGTTTACAAATTTTACTTTCTTCTTTTCTTTTCCTACTGTTATTATGCAACACCGAATAAGGGCTGTAAGTTTCTATTATTCTGGTTATTTTAAAATATGAATGTTAATGCCCACCATGCTAGAAAACAAGTTTCGGTACTCCTATGTAAGTGAATGACGTCTTCTCCTCCTTTTTCTTTTCTTTTTTTTTCCCCTGCAATTGTCTTTTGATAGGAATGAACCGATCACAAGGACTCTCATCTCTGAAGTGTAAACAGCCTGACTCAAAATCACCTATTGAGTCTTTGACAGAACATGAGCGTATCCTTTATAATCTGATCCGAAGCAAGCAAGACATGGCTATTTGGACAAGAGACATGAAATGAGAAACAAACATCCCTGACAATGTGCTTAACAAATCCCTTAAATCACTTCAAGCTAAGAAACTGATAAAAGAGGTTGTAACCATCCAAAATAAAGGCAGAAAACACTATATTGCGACAGAGTTTGAACCATCAAAGGAAATCACTGGTGGAGCTTGGTATGTTGAGGGGAGCCTTGATACAGAGTTTATAAACTTTTTGAAAAAGCACTGTGTGAAGATCATTTATGAGCAAAAGATTGTTACACTGGAGGAAATTTTGGACACGATAAGGAGGAGTAGAGCCTTCCATGTTGAGTTCACAACTCAGCAAATTGAAGAGATTGTGAATGCTTTGGTTTTGGACAATGAGATATTGGAGGTGAAGAGTACTGGAATGGGGGAGTTTAATTCTATTCCTATTGGGAAAGTTTGTTATAGATGCGCAAGCAAAGCAGGCCTTAAAGTGGAACCGAAAATTGGGGCCATGGCTTCAATTCCATGCAGAGTTTGTCCACAGATAAGTCTATGTACACCGGATGGAATAATTTCCCCAACGACCTGTGTATACTACACTAAATGGTTGGATTTCTAATTTGCTTGTGTATCGCTGCAATGTTTCTGAATCTAAGATGGGTTTATAGGGTTCTTCTCCTTTTCTTTATTGCCTTTTTGTTAGAGTTCTTCTCCTTTCCTTTATTGCCTTTTTGTTTCGGGTATAGGCTGCATAATTTAGTGCTTCATGATTTTGTCTATGAATTCAAGGTAAAAACTATATTTGAATTTTCTATTACTTCTTGCATCTCTTTTTGGATTGTTGGTGACAATTACAATGCAGCAATTCTGTCATTTTCACATGTTTATGATGGCTTGAAATTATAATTAGATCATCCTGACAGCTTCTTAGGATTTGTTATTCCTGCTTTAGTCTAAAGATTGATAAGAGTAATTTTATTGTGAAAGGAATATTGGGGAGAAAATTTGAAGGGATAGGATTTTCTTTTTCTTTTTCTATTGCATTTAAAGTACCACTTTTGTTATGCTGAGCTGAATTAACAAATTTTGATTGTAAAGAAACTCAAAAATGAACTAAATCAGTTATGTAAGTTTTTCCTTTTAAAGAAGGAAATCCTTCGTAAAACAACTTGAGCTTGACATTGTCAGAATGCTAACTGCAGTAATTCAGGTTACTTAAATGAACTAAATAATCGATGCAAGTAAATCCTTCTTGAAACAACTCAACATTGTCAAAATGCTAACTGCAGTAATTCAAGTTACTTAAATGTACTAAATCATTGATGTATGTTTACCCTTTCAATCAGGGAAATCCTTCTTGAGGCAACTTGACATTGTCAAAATGCTAAATTCAGCAATTTAAGTTACTTGGTATTACCTGGACAGCTGGCTGAGCTAATGGGAGAGAATTTCACGAAGGATTTCCTTCTTTAAAAGAAAAACACTTATGTGTAATCCTTATGACTGCTGCCAATGCAGCTTGAGTTTTATCTTATGTGTAATTTTCATTAGAGATTCGAAAGTTTTAATGATTTCTGCGGAGTATTAGGATTAAAGTAGATTCAATAAAAATGATGTCAAAGGTAGTCCCATAAAAGTGATGCTATACTAATCACAATCTACCATCTCACATGTGAAATATTTTTGTGAAATTTTTGTGTCTATAGCATTGTTGAATAATAAATCTTGTTTAGCTGTTGTGGCTAGATGCCATAGAGGTGAGTGCAAAAAGGAATGGGTTTGAAAGTGTCTTGCAAACAACAAAATCTTTAAGTTTGGGGATGATTGAAGACACAGCCATTGAAGAGGGATTTGAAGACTCAAGGAGTTCAGTCTGCTGGGAAATTCTGCAGATCATGGAAGATGTAGAGGGGCGCTGTGGAATTTCCTTTAAACCTTTAAACCTACTACGTAGTGGTTGAATTATTTGACTTTTAATGAGTGGAGGAAAACATTGTCCAACTTATATGATGGGTATTTAATATAGTTCAAGGAAACATAAACGTGCAATGAATTTAAATTAGAAGCAGGGCTCGGTAAAACCTTTCACAGTGCTTCCTTGACTCATAAAGGAGTGTATGCTCCTCTAGTAATGATTCAAAAAAAATTTCAGAGAGAGAGAGAGAGAGGGGGCATAGAGAAGCTGAGACTAGAGAGATCGCTAACTAGCCAAACATTCGTCATTTGCCTTGAAATGATTACTTCCTAAAAGGGAGACAGCTGGAAGACCCAAACTTGTTTAATCTTACTCTGTTTATTTCAATCTTTTGTGAATATAGGTTTTCACTTTTTTATATTATTTATTATTATTTTTTTAATTTGGTAGTATCAAAGAAAAAAAAAAAGAAGTCAACCAAAAAACCTGTTAAAGTATAGCTCATTTTAAAGTTACTATTAAAAATATCTTTATCTCATTTTGAAGTAACTCTCAAATATAGAAAAATGAGATAAATTTTCACATTTTCTTGTATTTGATAGTATCAAAAAAGGTATATAAAAGAGATTCTATTTTTGATCAATGAAAAACCTCCATTAAAGCATGACTCATTTTGAAGAAAAAATTCTATCTCATTTTAAAGTCACTATTAAACTTAGAAAAATGAGATAGTTTTAAAAAAAATATAATTATGTTTTTTCTTTTGGAAAGCATTAAAGTCGAAACAAACATAGTCAAATATTACTGTAAGAATCTAAGATATAAATTCTAGTTTGTTTTTTTTCGTTTCCCAGCTGACTTGGATAAAGATAAACATAGGTTTACTTGTGTTCATCCAAAACCAAAAGTCCCTGTCAAAAAGACTGACTTGCCCTACTAAAAAAGAAACATAGTTATTTATTGTACCTCTGGTAAAACTCATAATTCATATAAATAAATTAGACAAGCCGCAAAGGGTACAAGAATTTGACTGATCTACCCTTGGTTGCTAGAAAGCTCTCTACTCTAGTCTAGTAGTCTACGTATATTATGTACCTTTAGGATTATTCCAAAGATCATACTTCTCCTCACACAGTCACTCCTGGGATATAGCTCATAGGAGTTTAGAGGAAATGGTGAAAGCAGTGACTTTTCTGCTCATTTTGGCCTTCCTCTTCACATTCTCCCAAGCCAAGTCAATCATTCCTCAACCCCAGCAGTTCAGATCCTTCAAGATCAACAATACCAAGGTATGAAAATACTCCTTGAAGATTTCCACATGGTGCTTTGATCTTTTTCTAAAAAGAAAGACCCCTTTAGAGCAAGAGTCTTCTTCTTCTTTTTCTTCTTCTTTTTTTTTTTTTTTTTTTTTTTTTTGGGTTCAAAACAATGGACTTAGACAGATAGAGGGTAACTTGGACAAAATTATTTTATTCCAGTATAAAAACCAAAAAAAAGGTTATGTCACAAATTTTAAGTTATGCCTCTAAAATGATACTAATTTTCTTGTAGAATGTAAAGAGCTGCTCTTACACAGTATCAATAACGACAAGCTGTTCATCAACCAAATATACAAGGGATCAAATCAGTCTTTCATTTGGTGATGCTTATGGCAATCAGGTTCTTCTTAACTCACTGTACACATTACATAAATTAGTATAACATAAATTCATGTTTCTCTTCTATTATTTATTTATTTTTTTTCTCTTTTGCCTAAATATAAGAACATATACCCGTACATAAAATAATTCATGTATAAATGTAGATTTGAGTTAGTTCAACAGACAAAGTCTTTTATTGTCCAATGAAAATATTTTGGATTTCGTATAAAAAAAAAAAAAATTGGATTTGAATCTCACATATACCAAAAATTAATTCTTGTTTTGATTGATGATAAAAGAGCAGTCATGACGGGTATAGATGTATGTACATGACAATTTTGTGTACATTAATTTAAGTAGATACATGTATATATGTCATGAGAATCCAGAATGGATAATTAATTAATTGTGAAACTTATTACCATTTTTTGGATGTAATTACCATTTGTTTGATGATCAGGTGTATGCACCAAGACTGGATGATCCGTCAACAGGAACGTTTGAGAGGTGCTCAAGAGATACATTTCAGATATATGGACCATGCTCATACCAAATCTGCTATGTCTACCTTTACAGGAGTGGATTCGATGGTTGGATGCCTGAGAAAGTGACAATCCATGGTTATAACACCAAGTCTGCTACATTTTATTATGACACTTATATTCCTAATGATGTTTGGTATGGATTCAATCTTTGTAATGGAGCTTCAGTCAGTACAATGTAGGAGGAGAAAGATGTTTCTCTCTATTTCATTTTGGGGCTTGTCAAAACTGGTTTCTGTTTGGTCTTTTGATCTTTTCTAGCCCTCTCTTGTCTTGGGTGCTTAATTAGTGACATATGAACAAAATAAATCATTAATAAAAGTCTTCATTATCATATGCAAGTGCTTTTGAGGAAGCAACAATACAATTTCAATTTTACCCAAAAAAAAAAAAAAAAAACAATACAATTTCAACTCAGTTTGGTTGTCATACTTTGAGTTTCTGTAATTTTTCATTAAGTATAATTTAAAAAGTTTGTGATATTGACCAAATAAAGAGTTATCATGCTTCTATAAAAAAAAAAAAAAAGAAAAAAAAAGAAAAAAAAAGAAGAGTTATCATGCTATCAACAACCTTGTTGAATTATTTGCATTAATTTAGAAGGGCCCAATACAATTATTAGCATTAATTACTACAAGTACAAAGTGCATATAATATGTTTGCTATGCCACTACAGTAAGATTCTGTCCACTTGATAAATCTGATTTATAATCCACCCGCCACCACACCTGATACCACTTTTTTTTTTTTTTTTTGTTGAGAACTTGTTCCTGTGTATATGTTGAATGATTTAATCGTTAAAAATGGGTTAAAGTACAGTCATACTTTAAAAAGGTGCGGTCTTTAAAACTATGTATTGATAAATAATGTAAAATTTGTTTGAAAGTAAAATATTTTCTATGTAAATCATTTTTAATAAAATATTTTTAGATGTTTAGTATAAGTTACATGTTAAATATTTTAAGCACAAACCACCAAAACTAGCATCTCCAACCATCGAAACCATCGGTTACTAGACCGTCATTTTGGATGCAAGATTGGTTGCTTCTGTGACTTGACCATCATCGGCCAGCTGAGTGGCAACTCCGGCAATCAAATTGACGGCTTCGGCGACCGAATTATCGGCATTGGTTGTCTAGCCCACCAAATTGACGACCTAGCCACTAGATGAGGGGAGGACCACTGTTTGTTTTTGTAAAATGTTTTACTAAGTTTTTAAAGGTAAAACATTTTACAACTTTTTACAAATGATTTTAGACTTAACTAAAAATATTTTTTTTTACAAATTTGACCACATTTTACATATAAACAAACACCTAAAAATGATAAAATATTTACTTTTAAAAATCATCCAACCCACTGCATGATTCAAAGGAAAGAGCTGATTTTACCCCTATGAACAAATCACAAACAAATTGCTCTCTTATGCTGAAGCTCAAATTAGACCTAAACCAACAAAAGTATCATGTAATGTTTGGTAATGTTTTTAGCTTTCTATTAGCAGAAATTTGTTTTTAATAAATAAAAAAAAGCACTTGGTAAGTTGGGAAAAAAGTTTTTCAAAAATAAAAAACAGATTTTATTTTTGGAACTAATAAATTTTTTTTTGTTTGTTTGTTTGTGTGTGAGAGAGAGAAGAAGGAACTGATAGTTAATAGTACAATAGTTTTCTGAGACTATATATATATACATACATACACACATACATATTCAAAACCGCAACTTGAACTAAGAACGAAACCACTGCCACAAACCAAACTAATTTAGTACCCTTAGTTTTTTACTATGGATTTTGCAACTAATTCATCAATGGAAAGATTTCCATTTCGCCATTAACTTTTTACGGATCTACTGTTGTTCAGAGGCAGGATGCTCTTAGACAGGTCATAAATCTTATATGAGAAGCAAAAGGTTTAATTAGAGAAGCAATTTAGACAGGTCATAAATCTTTAAAATAACAAATAAATATTTAATTGCAAGCATGACCATATGCAAAAGCATACACATATGGCTATATGGATAGAAATTTATGTAGCATCGTTTAATTGCTTCTTTTGAATATGGTTTGCACTTTATGACATAGACTTTAAATCAACAAATAATAACTCACAATAAAATTTGACATTTCTATCCATTAAAATAAATTAATTTCATCTTTAAATAAAAGTTACATGTATGACCCCCCCCTTTTTTTTTTGAGGAAAAGGTAAGCAAGTTTTATTAATTTAAATCACATTGGAATACATCAACCAAGTTTGTAGGTAGCTCTTTCATCCAAATATTAGTATCTGCAGTTAGAACTGCTCTTCTAGCCAAGGCATGAGCCAAGGAATTACCCTCCCTACGAATATGATTGAATTGACAGTTGACTAAAAAGGAACTAAGGGTATGTTTGGTAGACTGTAATAGACGCTGTAATGTAATAGTTATTACTATGGTTTAGTTATTCTTTAGTTTGGTTATGTTTTTATTACAAAAAATATTCATTCTTTATGAATAGCTATTATTCAAAATGAGGAATAACTATTCCTCTTTAAAATGTTGTATTAGCTATTTCTTAGTAAGTGTAATAATTTCAAAACTTAATATATTTCAAAATAAACAAATTTTCCATATAAATCTAATAATTATAAAAATAAAAAATCATAAAAAATAACACATATCTCTTTTAAATTTAAAAATAACTTTTTAAGGAGATATAATTATATAAGTAGAATATTTCCTAAAATAAATGTTAAGTTTTATTCTAATATTATAACTCATAATCAAACTAATGAATATGTTTAGTTATTATATTACAACATACTTTATTACTAGTAATAAAAATTACAACTCCTGTCATAATACCCATTTAGTGTACCAAACGTATCTTTAAGACAACGAATCTCCTTCACAGTCATGCTTCAGATGAATTTATAGCTGCTATGATCCATAAGCTATCTCCTTTAAAGATCAGTTCAGAAAGGCAGAGCTCTGTTGCAAATTTCACCGCTCAACTCGCTGCTAAAGCTTCTGCATGCTTGACAGACTGAGGCAGTAAGATCTTCTGACTTAGAGCACCAATCACTTCACCAGAACAGTCTCTGAAGACCACTCCTATCCCGGCAAAATTGCTTTCCTCAAACAAAGCCGCATCAAAATTAGCTTTATAAAAACCCACTGGAGGCGGTGACCATCTAACCCGAGGAATCCGTGGCGTTGAACTTGGGACCTGTTTGTGTACGTCGAAGAATTCCAGCACCAACTCTTTTGCTTTGTTCCCGATTTCATGGAGAGGCCACGACGGCTGGTTCTCACGAATTCTATTTCTTCTCTCCCATAGACTCCATGCAATGGTTGAGAATAACGCCACTGTGAAGGCTGACCCTTGCTCCATAATAGCCTCAACAAGGTCCATGACTAATCTGAAATTCCTCTGATACAACCTCGCAAAACAGAGCACCGATTTCCAGACTGCCTTAGCTTGATCGCACAACCACAAAGCATGCAAAATTGATTCCTGATGCTCATTACATAGGGAACACGTCTCGTCCACCTTGATCTGCCACCGAACCAGGTTTTGCCTTGAAGGCAAGGAGTCCTTGGCCGCTCTCCATATGAAGTGTCTGATTTTTTGGGGAGCTTTTATCTTCCAAATACCATTCCAAATCTTCTTTGACACCCCATTAGAGGAAGAGGGAGATGAATTAAGAGCCTCGTTTGCAAGCATATGGTAAGCCGACTTCACCGTGTAGCTTCCATCAGGTGACCAAGGCCACACTAGGCAGTCCTCATGGCATAGACTACTCACATAGATTCTTTTGATCACATCCGCTTCCCAAGGGTAAAAGGAGGTATCCAACAACACAACATTCCACACCTTGGTATTTGGATAAAAAAGATCACATACTTTATCCAATCCTCCCCCAAGCTTTGGTGAGATCACCTTTCTTCCACCAGGTTCGAGTAGCCAATTATGGTCCCAAATACTAGTAGTACGACCATCACCAATCCTCCAAACTTCCCCTTTTGAATCACTTCCCTGGATTGCAAAATACTACTCCATGCATAGGAGCATTTTGAAGGGATAGAAGCCCCCAAGATGTTCCCCTCCGGAAAATATTTAGAGTTGAAAACCTTATACAACAGAGTATCCCTTTTATGATGCAGCCTCTAGACCTGCTTGGCAAGCATAGCCTTGTTAAAATTTTGGATGTCGTGAAAACCCATTCCTCCCACAGATTTGGAGCTGCATAATGTACTCCATTTTACTCAATGGATCTTCTTCGCCTCACCTTGTCCCCACCAAAACTTTCTAATCATTGCTTCGATGTCTTTGCATAAACTAACCAGAAGCTTGAAAACACTCATTCAGTAGGTTGGAATTGATTGGATTACTGCCTTAATCATGATTTCCTTTCCGGCTTGTGATAATAATTTCTCCTTCCATCCTTGCATTTTCGACCAAATGCATTCTTTAATCTGTGTGAAGCAAGCTTTCTTGTTCTGACCAACAAAGGAGGGTAAACCCAAGTACTTTTCATAATGTTGAATTGTCGGAATACCAAGTGACACCTTTATTTCTTCTTGGGTTGCAGCATCCGTGTTCTTGCTAAAGAAGAGAGTAGTCTTGCCCTTATTTACCATTTGGCCCGATGCCACTTCATAAATGTTTTGAAGCTCTTTTATTTTATCACACTCTTCCAAAGTAGACCTGCAAAATAATAAGCAATCATTTGCAAAAAAAGAGGTGAGCGAGCTTTGGTCCTCTTCTGCAAATTGAGAAACCATGAATATCACCACTATCTTCAGCCCTTTTTAGGATGGCATTCAATCCCTCCGCACAAAAAAGGAAAAGGTAAGGAGACAATGGGTTTCCTTGTTTGATTCCCCTAGTTGGTGAAATCATTCCTTATGGCTCCCCATTTACCAATATTGAGTAGGACACAGTAGTGATGCACTCCATGATCAAAGCTACCTAAGAATTATGAAAACCCATCTTCAACAACACTTTCTCTAGAAAAATCCATTCCACCTTGTCATAAGCCTTGCTTATATCAAGCTTTAGAGCCATAAAGCCTGTTCTTCCTGTGCAACTTGTTTTCATATGATGCAAAGATTCAAAAACAATCAAAACATTGTCAGTAATCAACCTCTTAGCAATAAAAGCACTTTGTGTTTCCGAGATGATTTTATTGAGAAGAGGTTTTAGTCTATTGGCAATGACTTTGCTCACAATTTTATAAATTACATTACACAAGCTTATTGGTTTGAACTCTGAAACCTTCTCTGGATTTTTTACTTTTGGAATTAAAGTAATGAAAGTGTGATTTGTAGACTTTAAAATAGAGCCAAAATTAAGACAAGATAAAACAGCTTGAGTGATATCCATACCAATATCAGACCAGTAAGTTTGGTAGAATAATGGGGACATACCATCTGAGCCAAGAGCTTTTAAAGATGCCATATCCTTTATAGCAATCTCCATTTCCTCTACCGTGTAAGGGGCTGTAAGGTTTGAGTTCATCTCCCATGTGACCACTTCCTGGATCCCATCTAAAATGCTCTCAAGGTTATGGGGGTTTGATGAAGTAAATAAATCTACATAATAGTCAATAAGCATTTTAGAGACTATTCCCTCCTCTGTCTGCCATACTCTGTCGTTGTCCTTAAGTCCTTTAATGAAATTTTGTCGCTTCCTTTGAGTGGCTGTCCCATGAAAAATCTTGGTGTTCTTGTCATCGTATTTAATCCATTGGACTCTAGATCTTTGATGCCACATTTGTTCTTCTTTATTGCAAAGCTTATTTAACTCTGCCTTCAACCTCTCCACCTCCTGACAATTCCCATTCCTAATAGATTCTGCTTCGGCCTTCCACAATAGTTCCTATGTCTTCTTTATTTGATTTTTTACATTTCCAAAATGTTGTCTGCTCCATTTCTTCAACTTCTTTTTACACCATTTTAGCTTAGCTATTGCTCTGTACCTTTAGCTTGGCGAGTCCATGCTCTTGAAATAGTGTTGCTACATTTCGGGTTGGACGTCCACATCGCTTCAAATCTAAAGGGTTTACGATTCCATTTTTGGCTTTCACCATTCGGATCCAGTGCTAGCAAAATTGATCTGTGGTTCGAAGTAAAACAATGAAGATGCTTAACTCTACCAGCGGGAAACCGATTCAGCTAATCATAATTTGCAACTCCTTTGTCTAAGCGTTCCCACACCAACTCTCCCCTCCGTTTCCCATGCCACGTAAAATTAGGTCCTGAATATCCCAAGTTGACGAACCTGCAATCATCAATCACTTCACGGAAAGCCTGCATGAGATTGTGTGACCGTGGGGCACCTCCATGCTTATCTTCCACCTCTAACAATTCGTTGAAATCACCCATGCAACACCATGGGAGGGCTAGTTTGGAGCTTAACATGCGTAACATACTCCACCCATCGCCCCTCTTACTGGTTTCGGGTTCACCATAAAAACCTGTCAGACGCCATGCCCTCTCCGAGCTCCCATGCATTATAGCGTTAATGTGATAGTTCAAGAAACTATCGACCTAAACTACATCCTCATCCTTCCATAATAAAGCCAATCCTCCTCCTCTACCATTACTAGGAACAATGAAACATCCATCAAACTTCAATTGACAATGAACTCATTCCATATGATCTCGATCAGACCATGTTTCCAACAAAAGCACAATCGTGGGACCTTGTGCTTGCACCATATCGACAAGCTCTCCAACTGTTTAGTGGTTTCCAAGCCCTTGACAGTTCCATGTTAAGAGATTCATTATTGTTGGTGGGGCTGAGAACTAGCCTCCACCGATGTCATTGAATAGGCCTTAGCCATTTTTTTTTTTACTTCCTCTATGACTCCATGTTTGCATCATCCTCCTCCCTGGCTGTTCTCTTTTTTAATAGAGAAGAGCTTTCTCCTTTGGGCTCATTTCTATTTTGCTCTCTACGGACCCACCCCCTCGTTTTGGGCTTGACTTCCTCATGGGTTGCATTCTTATAATTATTTGGGCCCCACAATGCAAGCCCATTAGTATCAAACTCCTCTACCTTGTCTGAACTTCTATTTGACAAACTCACCTCAGATGCTCCCCTTAAAACCTTTACATTATCAAACTTATCTAACTCCTTATCAACATCCTCCAATTGCGCCTTAAAATCTGATTCATTAATCGTATTGACTGAATTCAAAAATTCCATACTGTTAGGGATAATTTCCATATTTGAAGGGATGTCTTTATTATGATCCGAAAAATTTGGGAATGCCATATCGGTGAGAACGTCGCCTACCGGACTACCATCTTCTCTCTCCTTGTGCCGGTCCGTCAGCTTTACCTCGTCCTGTCTTGGTTCAGACCCATCCTTATCTCCATCACCATGCACACCATCACCCTCCCTCAACTCTTCCTTGTCAATCCTGGCCACACAAATCATAGTTCGCCGATACGGGTTTGGTGTTGAAGCACGAAGCCAGCTTCCAAACTGTTGATCCTCAGCTTTTAGTGTACCTTCACTCTTTTCCCATAGTGAGCATTCTTTGTCGCTGTGCGTCAACTTACCACACCAATAGCATATATTAGGTAGCCTCTCATATTTAAACCTAACCCATCCCTCCTTCCTATCAGCCATAGTAATCTTTCTCCCTCGGCATAAAGGTTTGGACGTATCCACTGCTACCCTGAGCCTAAGGAAATTAAAGCTATTAGAATCACCCTCCTCAGAGGCCTTCATATCCACCCGACTTGCTATCGAAACAATTTCCTTTGCTATTGCCATTGTTGAGCTTCGGATTGGTAGATCATGAACTTGCACCCAGAAATTGGTGAGACTAAAGTCCAACTCTCTTATGACTTCGCTTTTCTCCATCGTTTTTAAGGCCACTAGGTGTTTGTCAAACATCCAAGGCTCCCCTTGAAGGACCCTATCAATGTTAGTTACATCAGGGAATGCAAACAAAACCATGTGGTCACCCATATCCCTAATTTCGAAACCCTTTCTCGTCCTCCACAGGAGTTTGAAGGTCTTTGCTATGGCTTCCATGTTCAAAACCCTTCTTGTATGGAATTTTGTTGCTAAGAGAAAAACCCCCAACTTGGGTTCCTCTTGAACTATAAACTTATTTAATTCCGATTCTGAAATAGAAAGCTTCTCCCACGAGCCCATTAACTTCTCCATCACTCTGGCACTACTACACTCTTTCCACACAAGCCAATGAAACCCAATACTCAAAGATAACAAACTATTTTGCCTCACTCAAAGTAGGCACTCACTTTCTACTAGCTGCTAGGGTTTGGCATGCCTTACCCTAGGTTAGAGAAACTTTTTTTTTTCTTTGTCTTTACTACGAATTTTGCAATATTTCTATTCTCTTATTTTTTGTATTTTTCCCTTTTTTGAAACATTGTCTTCTCTTCAAATTACATGTATGACCTGATAAAAATAAAGGACCAAATATGTCAAAGTAAATGTACCCAAATAAAAAAAAAAACATGTAATTTATGAAAATATTTTAAATTTTATTAATTAATTTGATGCTCAAAACTTTAATGCCATGCTCAATAAATGAGACCCAAATGGTATATTTAGTATGGATTTTCTAAGGAAATACACTAAACTTTTAGCATGGGTTCCATAGAAAATTAAATACTTTTTCCACAATTAAAATGCAAAATGGGTAATTTCATTAGTTAAGTGCTACCTCATTTGATTCAAGTCAATTTTTGCCCATGACTAGTTAAATTAAAGGGAGTTTCATGATCTTAAACATAATTTCAAAATTAATCCAATCACATGGTCAAATTTCAATTAAAGCTCAGTTAAATTTAAACAACTGCATTAAAATTAATAAAAATTAACAAAAAAAAAGAGGTTTAACTATTGAAACCATGAAATCCTTTAATTTAGGACTAAAACTTCTAGCAAAATTTATAGCTGGAAAAATTACAGTATCACCAACTAGTATTGCTAGTTGCATTCGTGCTAAGAAATTTGTAAAGATACCACTCACCAAATTGCTAGCACTCTACTCGAACTTTGTCAATATTATGTTTACACTAATATGATTGTCATGTTGTTCTACTTCTATTGGGTGTAGATACCTTATTTTGTACCTCTTACAACTTGAGCCCCTATTCCCTAATGACGACACTACTCTAAGGCCCAAGGTTGATTTAGGGTCCAATCTTGTAAAAATTGACTTGAGAAATTATTTATGGAGAAAATAAAATTAGTTTTGGAAGAATAAATCTATTTTTGGAAAAGAAAGGTTGCTGGAAACCCTAAGTGTATGTATGCATACATGCATATGCACACACATAATTGAAGCATGCATACGCATACTTAGGGTATGCGCACACATACCCTGACTATGCGCATGCAATTAGGGTTCCAGAATTATATGAAAGGAAATCTATTTGCATTTAAGTCTGTGTGGAATGAATCCCACATCGTTTGGAAGCTGCCCCACACCTTTATTTTACCACTATATAAAGCCATAAAAGGCACTTTTTCAATGGGGAGGCGAATATATGCAAGATTTACTAGAAAATAGTGAATCAAAGAAGGAGATTTCACAAAACATCCTCAAGTCAAGTTTTACTTGGTTGTGGCCTATTTTGGTCTTGGCCTTTGAGTTCTAAAGCTTACTAAATGGCTAGTTTTGTTGTTGATTAGATTGACTTAAGGGAACAGTCAAATCAAGCTCTAGGGTTTTCTTGTGTTGAGGTACAGGTTCCAACTTTGGTTCTTCACTTTTTCTTTATTTTTTTGTTTGTTTATATGTTTTATATGCTTTAATATGTTTTAATATGTTCATGTTATTTTAGGTTTACTTTGTGTTCATATTAGAAGCATGATAGGTTGTTAGTTTTCTTATTTTCTTTCATTTTCTTTGTTGAGTTACTGGGTTTAGGGTTCTAGGCGTGTATGTGTATGCATGCTTTATGCATGCGTACGCATACAATTATGGTGTGCACGAACACTCCTGTTCGGAAACCCTAAATCACTTTTTTTTTTCTTTTTTTTTTTTTTTTTTTTGTTTCCTTCACATGTTTTTCTGCTGTTTTAGTATACCTTTCTTATTTTAGCCTTTATTTATCTACTTTAACATGTTTTGTTCCTTTTAGTGATCAGATCTTGATTAGGGTTTTGTTGGTTGGATACCATGAACTGCTTGCTCACTCCCAAGTGCAGGAGATCATAGCAATATAATTCTCAGAGTACTGAGGTAGATAATAATTTGGTTGAGGAAGAAAAATACTTTTACTTGGTAATTGATAACAAGAATAACAATAAAAACCAATTCATATCAACAATGTAAATACTAGGGCATCGGGGTGTTTCCCTATATCGATATGAAATTCTTTGTGATCTAAGAAATTATATATTTCATAATTGATTGTTCTTATACAGTTAAATACTTATGATTCGGTTGAATTGAGACAATTCAAGAACGCATGATAACCTAGATTAATAATGCGGTTAGAAGAGTTTTCAGAAAAACCTATTCACTTTAGAACCTGATTTCTATTTGAAACTATTAGAAATTCATCTAAACAATAAGAAAAACATGATTGAACTTATTGAAAGCATGAAAGAACCAATACATCAAAAGAAATCTAATTGAACAATCAAATATGTTGTTGATAAAATCCTAGAAAGAATCACATTGAATATTCATATCGTATAGAAGAAACATAACCCCTAGCCCTAGCAAAGAGTTTAGGCTGCCATTAGAGAAAGAAAAATACAAGGTTTTCTCTCCAAAATTCGTTCTACACCGCCTCCCTTCAAAACCCTAACATCAAAGTGTCCAAAGAAAATAAAACTTTTACTATTTTAATTTTCGTCCAAGTTTACAACAGTAACTTGTGAGTTAATTTCGGCCTTCAAAAATTGAGAATTTCGAAAAACTCAAAACTGAAAAGTTGTAGATATTTAAGTCATGGTTGCAACCCATTTATCCTTGTTTCAATTGGAATTTTGAAGAGAGAGATACACCCAAAATATTGATTAGTGTTCAAATCTGATTTTTCCTTTTCAGATTCTACCTCTTTGATTTTTTTCCTTATTTGAAGCTTCCAAACATGATAGATGACCCAAGCACTCCAACTACACCTCCTTAGACATTTAAGCATGGTCCTTTAGCTCTACTTTAATTCTAGTTTGGCCTCCATTCTCTCATAAATTCCTGTAAAGTCATTTTTCTAACATGATTTCTTGAAAGTAGAAAATTATACACAATGAATGACATCTTATTCAAGAGATTATGTAAAGATAAATAGTAGGGACTAATGAAAATCATGGCTTAATTATACAAATTAAGCATAGTAATAAGGAGATAATGCCCACATAAATATATAACAAGTATACGTGTT
Source organism: Quercus agrifolia (assembly GCA_029955455.1). NCBI lineage: Eukaryota > Viridiplantae > Streptophyta > Magnoliopsida > Fagales > Fagaceae > Quercus > Quercus agrifolia. The sequence continues at coordinate 24,322,653 of JARQAD010000002.1, read as the reverse complement.
AAGTTGTTATCATGAACATGCATATGAATATGAATAAGCATTGATTTATAAGTGTTGTGATGTAGTAAAGTAAGTGAGGTAAGTCATGCATAAATCACAAGAACATGTATTTGGATGTTTAAGTTTTGAGTTGCTTAATATGCTTGGTTGAATATCATGAGTTTGATGCTTGGATATTTAGATGCGTTTACTCTGATTTTCCTTGTGATGCCATTGTTTTGTTGGTTTGTGTTGAATACCATGATAGATGAATGTTAGGCTTGGGGATGATATGTCATGTTTTCTTGCTTTAGATGCATGTTAGAATGTGTGTGAGTTAGAATAACATGTTAAAAGACCCTTTAATGAGATTAAGATTTGGAACACAATGAATGGAGGCCAACCCATGGATTGGGTGGAGTTGGATTCCTAGCACATTTCCATTCCCATACCTAAACTCCTGACATGTGCTCCGGTAAAGATCAGTCATTCCACAAGGGTGCTATATTTATGGTTTCTAGACCTAATTTAAATGGCCACTCCATTTACACCCTCCGCCATGGTCCATCCTAAACCAAGGCATACTTCCCACGAGAAGCCTAAAAGCTTGTCACGGGCGCTTGCACCCACTGTGGGCATAACAGAAAATGATAGTTGCCACCTACTTATATGGTCTAGGAACCATGAATATAGCATCCTTTCGAGGAAGGACCTTTGATCTTACTACCAGAGTTTAGGTACGCTCTTGGGAAGGTGTTAGGCACACAAGATCGCCCAACTTTAGGGTTGGCCTCCCATCATTGTGTCTTATACCTTAACCTCATTAAAAGCACTCTCAAAACTTGCATCTATACTCACACACACACTAACACACATCTATGCATACAATCATGGTATCTTTCATCCCAAAACACACATACTTATCAATCTAAAACAAAAGAGAGCCAAGGCACAAAAGAAAACCCTAGAATTCATCTAACATGTGAAAACCTATCATGCATCTACAACAAGGCAGCAAGCAAACATATTACAAAACCCTAATCATACATCTAAGCATGTTCTATCATATCATCAAGGCGAAACCCTAATACAATGCATGAACATCGCTAATGCATGGCTTATCCTTTACTTACGTTTTAGCATTACAGCACCTATGGCATCAATGCATGAACATGCGAATGAATGGCATTAATATTAAGAAACCCTAATCTTAACCCTAATCCATACATGTGATAACAAACAAACATGTTAAAAGGTAAACAAACGGTTATGGGGTTTGAAACATATGAAAATGAGGCTACATAGAATACACATGTGGATGCAGAAACAAAACAAACAAAAATTAGGGTTTCTGGGTAACGGCATCATGCACGCTAAAACAGGTCAGCGTACACATGAGTTCAGCCTGCGTGTGCAGGCTAGATCATGCGTACGTAGATCCTTACCCAAAAAACCTAATTTACATAGAAACAGAGCAGAAGCCAAACAAAACGTAAAATGTAAAATCTAGCAACCTAACATGCTTAAAGACAAAGAAAACCTAAAACTAGCCTAAACAAACATGTGTAAACATAAGCTAAACAACAGAAATAGATTAAAACAAATATTAAAGGTAAAAAAGAAAAGGAAGAGTTTAAAAGGATGCTTTAAAGCAAAAGCTCCTAAGCTTGATTTTTGACTGTTACCCTCAGTCAAATCTATCACAATTCAATAAAATAGTGATTAGCAATCTTAAACTCAAAGTATTGGGGCCAGAAAAAGTTTCAATCAAATAAAAATAACTTGAGGGTGTTTTATGAAAAACTCTCTTTTGATTCACTATTTTTTAGTAAATCTTAGGTTTTTCCCGTGGAATTTCTGTGTGTTCTGAAAATGTACCATGTAAGGTTTTATATAGTGGAAAAAATGGGGTTTGGAAGGGCTCCTAGATGAAGTGGGATTCATTCCAAACCTCAGCAATTATTGTAGAAAAATTGCCTTTCTTATACTTTTGAAACCCTAGTTACATGTGCAGGAATGTGCCTGCGTATGCATGCTTTGGCTCGCGTATGCGGGCCGCGACCCACATACGCAAGCCAAAGACTACTTTGGTTTATTTATTTATTTCCAAAAATAGATTTTTGTTCATTTAAAAGGTTATATTTTCTATTTTAATACTCCTTAAGTCAATTTAATATCTGATTGGGCTCCAAACTGGCCTTGGGCCTTAGAATTCGAGCATCATTGGGGAATGGGGGCCTGAGTTGTAAGGAGTAAAAAATGCGGTGTCTACACCCACTTGGGCCATGATAGAGTATTGCCTTAAGAGTAAGGAAGCTTCGCCCATTTAAGTAAGTAGGCTATCCAAATTTCACCTCACTATGACATGACCATGCATACATACATATATTAAAATATTGTCATATTGTTGTGTGTAGGGGCCTTTGTATTTTTGGGCTAAGACCCTTTCTACTGTGGGTCAAAGAGTTAGGCTTGGCCCACTATCTTCGCAGGACCTTGCTAAGTGGCCAGTTTGTGCACAAAACAAACATCCCAAAAGAAAGACAACAAGTAATATATGTATATATGTGTGAGCACACGAATACACACACACACACACACACACACACACACACACACACATGTTATGGTAGAAAGATTAGTTAAAAGAACCATTAGTAATTAAACGCAGTTAAAGCAGCAGAATGTAAATAATAAGTATCCCACATGAAGTGAACTAAAGAGAGCCCAAACCCCAACCTGGACAACCTTATTGCTAGATTAAACCATAAAGTTATTCATTTTGTAGAATTGGTCTAGATAGCTACTTCTTATTTTGCTATGATTACAAATAGTGGGTTTGTTACATGAAGAAGAGAAAAGATTTCCTATTGACGCATGCTATTTCTTTTCTGTTCACTTTTCTACCTTTTTAAGTCTTACTTCACTCTCTCTTTTTTCTTTCTTATTTCCTTTTCAATTCACTGTGTTTCTTGCCTTAGTCGCTGTCCCTCTTCCTCTTATGGTTATTGTTCCTACTTATACTGAATGAAGCCTACGTGATTTCTCCTTATTACCCTTTTTGCTCACCGACCATTTTTGTTGACTGTGAACACCACTAAAAAATGCCCACTACCCTTCTGGCTGTTCGGCCTCCACTACATCTGGGCATGCTTAGTGTTTTCTCTCTCTTCCATTACCCATCCCACGAAAAATTCTTATCCATTCCTTTCTACCATATATCTTTCTCTATCCTTTGATGGGTAAAACCTTTGGTCTTTCTCTACCTATCTCTCTATCATGCATTGCTTGCTCACTCCCAAGTGCAGGAGATCGTAGCAATATAATTCTCGGAGTACCGAGGTCGAACCACAAGAAGCGGGTTAAATTCAAAGACAATGTAATAAAAAAAACAATTTGGGTGAAGAAGAAAAATACTTTTATTTGTTGATTGTTAACAAGAATAATAATAAAAACTTATTTAAATCAATAATGTAAATACTAGGGCATCGGGGTGTTTCCCTATATCGATATGAGATTCTTTGTGATCTAGGAAAATATCTATTTCATAATTGATTGTTCTTATACAATAAAATACTTATGATTCGGTTGAACTGAGACAATTCAAGAACACATGATAACCTCGATTGATAATGCGGTTAGAAAAGTTTTCAGAAAAACCCATTCACTTTAAAACCTGATTTCTATTTGAAACTATTAGAAATTCATCTAAACAATAAGAAAAACATGATTGAACTTATTGAAATCATGGAAGAACTAATACATCAAAAGAAATCTAAGTGAACAATCAAATATGTCGTTGATAAAATCCTAGAAAGAATCACGTTGAATATTCATACCGTATAGAAGAAACATAACCCCTAGCCCTAGCAAAGAGTTTAGGCTGCCATTAGAGAAAGAAAAATACAAGTTTTTCTCTCCAAAATTCGTTCTACACAGCCTCCCTTCCAAAACCCTAATGTCTAAGTGTCCAAAGAGAAATAAAACTTATACTATTTTAATTTTCGTCCAGGTTTACAGCAGTAATTTGTGAATTAATTTCGGCCTTCAAAAATTGAGAATTTTAAAAAACTCAAAACTATAAAGTTGTAGATATTTAAATCACGGTTCCAACTCATCTAGCCTTGTATCAATTGGATTTTTGAGAAGAAAGATACGCCCAAAATACTGATCAGTGCTCAAATCAGATTTTTCCTTTTCAGATTCTGCCTCTTTGATTTCTTTCCTTATTTAAAGCTTCCAATCATGGTAGATGATCCAAGCACTCCAGCTGCACCTCCTTAGACATTTAAGCATGGTCCTTTAGCTCCACTTTAATTCTAGTTTGGCCCCCATTCTCTCACAAATTCCTGTAAACTCATCTTTCTCACATGATTTCCTGAAAGTAGAAAATTACATACAATGAATAGCATCTTATTCAAGAAATTATGTAAAGATAAATAATAGGGACTAATGCAAATCATGGCTTAATTATACAAATTAAGCATAGTAATAAGGAGATAACGCCTACATAAACATATAACAAGTATACATTTTAAGGCATTATCACACTCCCCAACTTAAATCTTGCTAGTCCCTAGCAATCCACAAAGCACCCATGTCTACTAAAAGTGAAAAATTAAAACTAAAATATAAGCCAAGCCACTTTCGTAGGCTACACGACTGCACTTCCCATGTGCAACAAGTCTTTGAACCCCTAGGTCACCCTAGTGAACGAGTTTACTCTCGTGAGGGTTTGCAGTGACTCTACCCACAAAAGTCAAAGGTTTCTTGAAAATTCCTGCAGCAAATGTTAGTCTACTTTATCATTATATCATACAAATGAACTTTCAATTTTTGAGTTGGGATACTATTCATCATATTAAAGAGCTTTCACTAGCTTCACTTTTGGAGTGTGTGTGTGCATAGCCCATCCAATCAAACTGGCTTTTCCAAACATGAATAGACCAAGAATAATCTAGATTAGAGCCTCTACTCCAAAACCTCTCTTAAGTCATCAACACTCTGAAAGAACACACATAGAAGTAATGGTTTCTCTCTTCAAATCACATGTGAACAAAAAGGAAAGAAGAAGTTTTAAGAATATCACATGTGTATACAAAAACAGCCGCTAAAACAACGGAAAAAGATTTCTTGGAAAGGATGTTGAATTCTTGGAAACATGAGGTTAATACCATTTTCATCCTTAGTTTTTATCCCAAACACATACCAGCCATGCACCTTTAGGATCAAGTAGGACTTTAAGCTCAGTGGTGGTATAATCTTATGGCTAGGTAAAGGCAAATTGCTCTCTTTGAAATATGAGGTATATGAATCAGATGCAGAAAATTCAAGGTAAACCCAACTCATAGCAGTAACAACCAACTTGAATCAAAACAACCTTTACTCAACCATATAACCCTTTTGAAATACACGAAAGATGTGTAAGACACCAATGATTTATTGATTGATTATGTATGTCTCCTCTTTCTTTTTCTTTTTCTCTTTTTTTTTTTTTCTTTTTTCTTTTTTTTTTCTTCTTCTTTTTGTTTTTTTTTTTTTTTTTTTTGAAGAAAAGAGAGACAATGGTGGTATCTAAACACATCAATTACTCAAAACTTGAACCCCCATGAAAATACCCATAAATAAAAATGTTTTGTGGTATTGTAGAAGTATTTCTCATGGTTCAAATGATGGTGACAATGGTTAATGTAAAGGTAGGCTGAATATTTGTTTAACTGGTGACAAAAGATTGATGGCCTTAAGCTCTCATCTCCTAAAATTCCACATAAACTAGCATGCCTAAGGACAAAAATAAGTAAGATCATGATATATCTCCCCGTAATGTTTCTAGTAGTCAACCAAAAAAATATAGAGATCTTTTACAAAAACTGAAGCATATGAGAGAAATTTAAGAGTTCAAACGAAGATATACTCTCACAAAGAAAGGTAAGGCTCAAGAACTCTCTAAATGGGTTGAGTTTCAGCTTATATCTAGCTTGTTCATGATCCATGCATATCCAACATCCAACCGTCCACTAACCTGGCTATTGTGCTAAAAAATTTCCAATTGTGCTCTTCATGAAAGAGTCTTAATATAGCAAATAGTATAACCAACTCAGCATTATTCATTCCATCACATGATATACAAATAAAGCTTATAACTTTACTACATTTAAATTCAAGTTTTATTTTTTTATTATTTTTTTTTTAAAGAATTGAAAAGTTGCAACCAAAAAGAAAGAGAAAAAAAAAAAAAAAAATTCATGCAAGGTGCAACAAAATGTGTAGACTTCTCCCCCCAACTAAATATTGCATTGTCCTCAATGTATCAAATCCAAAATAAATTCAAGTATAAAGGGAAGAAGTTACCTTAAGCATTAATTTTTTTTTTTTTTTTTTGAAATTTCTTTCACACCTGCAAATGTTAGCTCACAAAAGAAAAATGACAACAAAACAAAAAACAAAAAACATAAACAAAAAAAAAAAAAAAACAAATGGCAAAAAGAAAAAAAAAATTAAAACAAATATGGTACAACTTCATAAGGCTTTTTCAGAGTTCACTTAGCATCCCAATAGGTAGGGATCTCTAGTGACATAGTCTTCTCCTCTGGTATAACCCTTCCTAAGTATGGTTTTAACATTTGTCCATTTACTTTCAAAATCATACCATCTCTAGGGTCCTTAAATACTACAACTCTATGGTTAAACACTTCCCTTACAATGAAAGGGTCATCCCATCTAGGTTTTAACTTACATGGGCCTAAATATGCATATTTAAGACCATCGAGCAACGGCTTAAGCTCCAGCTGTGGTGCCTCTTCACTTGAATGCACGAGCTTTTTTTATTATTTTCTAGTAGCTCCTCAAAGCAAGGCTTCCATCCTTTATTAATTGCCATTATCTGTTGTTCTTCCAAAACCTGTGAGGAATCCAACAAAGAAAAATTTTCAGATACATGAATATCACATTCTAAATCATAAGAACCAACAGAATTATTAAGAAGAGTTTCAAGAGGATCAGAAAAACAATTCTTATTAAATTCTTCTTGAACCACTGCCCCAATGAGGTTCACATAAGCACAATCATCATCCTCATGTGGTTGTTTAGCCACATGAAATATGTTTAGCTCCAAAGTCATGGAACCAAAAGTAAGTTGCATCCTTCCATTCCTGCAATTAATTAAAGCATTAGCTATGGCAAGAAAAGGTCTACCCAAAATAATAGGGGTATGAACATTAGGATGTAAAACAGGTTGGTAATCTAGAACAATAAAATCAATAGGATAATAAAATTGTTCAATTTTCACCAAAACATCCTCAACAATCCCTCTCGGTTCCCTTACAGAGTGATCAGCCCACTGTAAAGTTATTGAAGTAGGTTTCAACTCACCAAGTCCAAGTTTTTGATATACACTGAAAGGGATCAAATTAACACTTGCCCCAAGATCTAGCGATGCATGCTCCATGATGTAATCTCCAATAGTACAAGAGATCGTAGGACAACCTAGATCCTTATACTTTGGTGGGGTCTTATGTTGGATAACTGCACTTACCTGTTTTATTAGGAATGTGGTCTTCTTCATTTGATGCTTTCTCTTGATGGTGCATAGGTCCTTAATTACCTTGGCATATGCAGGCACTTGCTTGATAACATGCAATAATGGCAAATTTATCTTGACTTGATGCAAATGCTCTAATATCTCAGATGCAGTGTCCAATTTCCTAGGTAATTTTAAGGCTTGTGGAAATGGTGGAGGGATTGGGCATTGTTCAATTTCCCCAAATCCAAGTGACTCAGTTTCATCCTTCTCTTTCTCAACTGGGGTCTCAGATTTCTTAGTTACTAAAGGAGAACTTTTATTAATCTGTTTACCACTCCTCAAAATGGTCACAACTTTTACTTCCTCATGTTTATCCTTAGAGCCAATTTTTAGATTTTGATTGATGGGATTGGGTTGAGTTTGGGAAGGAAGCTTCCCTCTCTCTATCCCACTCAATGAATTTGTAAGCCTAGTTATATGACTCTTGGTCTTTCTTACATCTTCATCTAGCCAAGTGATCATGGATTCAAACTTTTGATTTTGCTCACTTTGCCTTTGAATGAAAGTACTAAGTGCATCCTCCAAGGAAGGTCTAGATGATGATGATGATGATGCATGTGGTGAATTAAAATTCCTTGGAGCAGGAGGATTCAACACATTGTCACTCTTATAACTTAAATACAGATGGTTTCGCATATTTGGGTTATAATTGTTAGAATATGAAGAATTATTTGGCCAATATGAATTAAATGCATGTACTTGTTCTTCTGGCACATTCAAGAATGATGAAAGTGATGCACATTCATTTGTAGCATGGTTTATCTCATGACATATTTTACACACCTCCATTGGGTCCTCTCTAAAGATAGCACTAACATTCTTACTTCCTTTTATTTTGAGTGCCTCAATTTCTTTATTTAGCATGCTGATTTTTGCACTCATGTTATCATCTTCCCTCAACTTGAAAACACTTCCACTAGAAGTGGTAGCGTTAGTTCTAGTCCTATCAGTGGAGTCCATAGGGCTAGGTCCAGTCCATGTGTTAGAGTTTTTAGCTATCTCATCAAGATAATCCATTGCATCTTCGGGTTCTTTTTGTAAAAAGTACCCTCCGCATGAGAGTTGAACAAACTGTTAGTCCCTAGATGTAAGTCCTTCATAAAAATAGCTAACCAACCTCCAATCTTCATACCCGTGAATTGGGCAGAAATTGAAAAGATCTTTGTACCTTTCCCAAGCTTGGTATAAGGTCTCATTTTCTCCTTGGACAAAACTAGCTATCCTTCTTTTTACTTGCTGGACTTTGTGGGGAGGAAAATGTTTCTTAAAAAACTCTTTGGCCATCTCCCCCCAACTACCTATAGACCTAGGTTTCAAGGTGTAAAGCCAACTTCTTGCCTTATCCTTAAGAGAAAAAGGAAAGAAACGTAACTTAGCAGTCTCAATAACATTTTGTGCATAGAAACTACTAATTACCTCTTCAAAAGCTCTAACATGGACATAAGGATTTTCATTTTCTTGTCCCCTAAAGTCAAGAAGTATTGCTAATAAACCTTGTTTCAATTCTACATGTGGTGCATTAGGTGGAAACATGATGCATGAAGGAACAGAATTTTGTGTGGGATGCAACAATTCATACATAGTTCTTCTATTCTCCTCATGATTATTACGTGTTTCATCACCCATGATTGATGAAGAAGGTGAAGGCAACGGTGTGTCAAAAAGATTACCAAAGTAAGTTTCAAAAATTTCTAGTCTGCCTCTCTCGTTTCTAACCCAAATGCTCATGCAACAATGAATCCACAATCAAATCAAATAAAATAAAAACAAACAGAAAAATAAAAATAAAAAAAAATAAGGGGAAAAAAAATGGAACGAAGTTACCAATAGAAGAATTTCCACTGATTGTGCTTTGTTCCCAAAAATTTCCTCTAAACACATAGCAGCACCCCAGCAACAGCGCCAAAATTGCTTGCTCACTCCCAAGTGCAGGAGATCGTAGCAATATAATTCTCGGAGTACCGAGGTCGAACCACAAGGAGCGGGGTAAATTCAAAGACAATGTAATAAAAAAAACAATTTGGGTGAAGAAGAAAAATACTTTTGTTTGTTGATTGTTAACAAAAATAATAATAAAAACTTATTTAAATCAATAATGTAAATACTAGGGCATCAGGGTGTTTCCCTATATCGATATGAGATTCTTTGTGATCTAGGAAAATATCTATTTCATAATTTATTGTTCTTATACAATTATACACTTATGATTCGATTGAACTGAGACAATTCAAGAACGCATGATAACCTCGATTGATAATGCGGTTAGAAAAGTTTTTAGAAAAACCCATTCACTTTAAAACCTGATTTCTATTTGAAACTATTAGAAATTCATCTAAACAATAAGAAAAACATGATTGAACTTATTGAAAGCATGGAAGAACTATTACATCAAAAGAAATCTAAGTGAACAATCAAATATGTCGTTGATAAAATCCTAGAAAGAATCACGTTGAATATTCATACCGTATAGAAGAAACATAACCCCTAGCCCTAGCAAAGAGTTTAGGCTGCCATTAGAGAAAGAAAAATACAAGGTTTTCTCCCCAAAATTCGTTCTACACAGCCTCCCTTCCAAAACCCTAATGTCTAAGAGTCCAAAGAGAAATAAAACTTATACTATTTTAATTTCCATCCAAAGAGAAATAAAACTTATACTATTTTAATTTCAGTCCAGGTTTACAGCAGTAACTTGTGAGTTAATTTCGGCCTTCAAACATTGAGAATTTCGAAAAACTCAAAACTGGAAAGTTGTAGATATTTAAATCACAGTTCCAACCCATCTAGCCTTGTATCAATTGGAATTTTAAGAAGAAAGATACGCCCAAAATACTGATCAGTGCTCAAATCAGATTTTTCCTTTTCAGATTCTGCCTCTTTGATTTCTTTCCTTATTTAAAGCTTCCAATCATGGTAGACAATCCAAGCACTCCAGCTGCACCTCCTTAGACATTTAAGCATGGTCCTTTAGCTCCACTTTAATTCTAGTTTGACCCTCATTCTCTTACAAATTCCTATAAACTCATCTTTCTCACATGATTTCCTGAAAGTAGAAAATTACACACAATGAATAGCATCTTATTCAAGAAATTATGTAAAGATAAATAATAGGGACTAATGCAAATCATGACTTAATTATACAAATTAAGCATAGTAATAAGGAGATAACGGCCACATAAACATATAACAAGTATACATTTTAAGGCATTATCAAGTGGCCCCAGCCGGTTTACTACCTATTTTAGGCCAAGATGCCTTCCCAACAGAGCACTTTCAAAAAGAGGTCCTAGCTGGATACCAGAGAGACCATTTTCTCCCCTCCACCAAACCACACCCTTTGTAATTCCCTTGACCATGCGTCCACCCCCCTTGCATTGGGTGGATACAAATTGGTGGTGCTCTGGCCATAGCATTATTGTCTTATTGCTTCACGTTTTTCCATGCAATTTTTGCTGCTACCATTGGATGTTGTCTCATTTTATTCTTTTTTGAAATTGATTCCATTCACTCGTGTTTGCGTCTCTCAAAAACAATGTGGGCTTGGCTCATCTTCCCCTTTTAGGCCCGTGGACCTCTCAAGGCATTTCCTTTATTATTTACTTCTAATTCCTGCTAGGCCAGCACATCGGGCCTTTTTTTTTTTTCTTCCTCTTCCCTTCCTCTTGGAGCCCATTCAAGGCCTATTTTCTTCTCATTTGGAGAGGGCCATCTCATCGTGGCTGGCCCTTCCCTATTGCTCATGGGCCATTGTATTCTATTCCTTGCTTTTTTATGGGTATTCATTTTATTTGGGCCTTAGGGACATGGTCCTATTGTTCCTGCCATTATTCCTTAGTTTTTTCTTTCTTTCTCTTGGCTTAATTTGGGCTTTTTTGCCATTGGGCCCTTGTTATCAAAAATGGGTATTAGCATTGTGTATACCTCTCTATAACATTATAGTCTTGCATACATGCATCCTCCCTTTTCTCATGATCTCTTTAGCCAATGATGAAATTCTATAGCTATGCTGCCAAAATTATTTCTTAGCCTTGGTTTCATGATTTTCCATTAAAAATCAAGTTTTCAAAAACTCTTTCTTTTTTAAGCAATTATGCTGTCAAAATCTTGTCTCAAAATTGATTTACTAATCTCCATTAAAAAAAAATCAAATCTTCCGAAACTTTCTTTTTAAAGCAATTATGTTGCAAAATTTTGTCTCATTAAAAAAATTTTGATCTTCCAAACTCTCTTTTCAAAGCACAATTTATTTATTTTTTCAAAAATTCTATTTTAATTCCAGTTTAAAGGTTTCCCCTTTTCAAAAAGCCATCGAATAATGAAATCGTGAAGGAGGTTCTCCTCTATGTAATTACTTGGTTCAAACCTCATTAATCAAATAACAACATTATTCACAACAGAATGATGGGATATTAAGGATGGCTAGGACTGCCATCATAACGTGGGAACATTGAGATTTTCAATTTATCTCAACATTTATTCTTGTAAGTCACGGGTTTCTCAAAAAGGTTTTTAATCTAAAACCATTTTTTCCCTTTTAAAATCAAGATCCGTCAGTTTTCTTCTTCATTTCCATATTGTGCATCTGTTGCTTTATGATATGGTGCATATTGGTATACATTTAATTAATTTGCTACATAATACACAACTAGGGTCTAAACTACATGTTCTATTTCTTCTTATAATTGAACCTAATTCCCCAAATATGGCTCATAAACACAATTTTCATACACACAATTTCAAAATGAACCTATACTTTGACTAGTATATTGTGCATATGCCTAAAAGAAGTCATAATAGTTTACAAGGAAAAAAAGAGAGTACCAAAACAGATAATTTATTAATCAAAGTGAGATAAAAGTGGAAGGACAAATTATGATGAAGGCTTATCTATTTCTAAACTTGATCTTGATAAAATAGAAATGTCATTCCAAGGCCCCATTTCTTCATTTCTAACATAATCAAATTCTTCAGAACATATAATTTATTAATCAAAGTGAGATAAAAGTGGAAGGACAAATTATGATGAAGGCTCACCTATTTCTGAACTTGATCCTGATAAAATAGAAATGTCATTCCAAGGCCACATTTCTTCAAATTCTTCAAAATTTGGTTGATCAGGAGAAACTTTTTGCACTCCCTCCAACTCCATCACAATCTCTATCATCGTAGGTCGTTTCTTTCCATTCAAGTGCAAACATCTTTTCGCAAGGTTAGCAATTGCCATGACTTCATGTATATTACCGTCCTTCCTCACTTGAGTATCAAGTATATCAAAGAGACGGTTCTCTTTTATTGAATGAATGAAGTATGTAGATAAATTTCGATCTTCTAGTGATCTTGCTAAAGAAGCTGGTTTTTCTCCCGTTAAAAGCTCAATAAGGACTACTCCAAAACTATAAACATCACTTTTTTTCTGTAAATTGGCTGGTTTGAAAGTATTCCGGATCCAAGTACCCAAAAGTACCATATACCAGTGTGGTTACATGAGTTTGGTCAATGGCCACTGATCTTGAAGTTCCAAAGTCTGCTACTTTTGCTCTATATTTGTCATCAATGAGTATATTTGAAGATTTTACATCTCGATGGTAAATGGGAAGTGAAGCTGCTGAGTGTAAGTAAGAAAGAGCTCTAGCAACTTCTGTGGCAATCCTTAAGCGCATATCCCATGTTATCAATGAAAACTCTTCATTCTCTTCATGAATGTACTGAAAAAGTGTCCCATTGGGAATGAATTCATAAACTAACAAAGGAACTTCCGTCTCTAAACACCACCCAAGCAGTTTGACCACATTTCTATGGTTGATTTGGGAAAGAATGATAATCTCATTAATGAATTGTTCAAGATTCCCCTTATCCACTGTGTTGCACTTTTTAATTGCCACTATTCTTCCATCAACTAACATTCCTTTATAAACTGTACCTTGCCCACCTTTACCAAGAATTCTGTTTTTGTTAAAATGATCAGTCGCATTTTCTAACTCCTTTGAATTGAATAATTTTGTCTTTTGAACATTGTTGTCATTTGAAGATAATTGTTGTTGTAATAATAAACCACCATTCCTTTTGAAGAATTTTTTCTTGAGCTTGATTTTGTTTCTTTTCTTTATGATTTTGTACAAGCACCATGTAATAATGAATAGAAACAATGCCCCAAGGCTTGAACAAATACCTGCACAAATCAAGAAAATTAAATAGAAATATCACATCAACCTAAATTCGGATTATGTAAAATTGTGAATAAGTGTAAAATAGATTTGAAGAAAAGTACAATGAATTGGAAATATATTTCTCACGCATTTTAAAAAGAAGTTACTTTTTTTTTCTTATTTTACATTAATATTTTCTCATAATATCGTAGAATATAAATTGGTGTTAATTACTAATTAATTTCTTAAGAAGAATAAAATTTATTGTTTTGTTTTATGGAAATAATTTTTATAAGACATTGGGTTTTCTCTCTAGGGAAACCACTACGAGGTGAAAGAGCGTGCTTGTACTAGACAGGCTAGTTTTCTCCTACGGCTAGAAAAAGGTTTTTTCTAGTTGTGTTGAGTCTAGCCTTCTCTACACGAGGGAGGAGTTAGCACAATGGTGTGAAAACTTGAGGCTGTCAGAAAAAAGAGGGAGGGGAATTGGACATCGATCCAGAAGTGACTGAGGCTGGCCTGGTCGTGGTCGAAAATTTCCTTACGAAGAGAAGAATCAATTTAGAGGCGGTGGTCCATGCATTAAATCCTATCTAGAAGATGACAAAGAATTCTGAAGTCGAGGATGATGGGATAACACAACACTTTTTGTGTTTAGAAATGAGGAAGACCTGGATTGAGCCCCGTGGTCAAGCCCTTGGACTTTCGATAAGTATTTGCTAGTACTCCAAAAACTAGGCCTGGGTGAATTAGTGTCAACTTTGCCTTTTGACAGGGTGCCTTTCTGGGTACAGATACATGGCTGGCTGATGAGACAACTGACGAAGGCCACGGGGGAACGCTTAGAAGGATCATTGGGGGAGGTGGTGAAGTTTGACTTCAAGGAATGGGGTTTTAGCATGGGAAAGTTTTTGTGAGTGAGAGTTGACATTGACATCTCTAAACCTCTATGTAGGGGAAAAATGGTGAGAATGGGAGGACCTACGCCAATTTGGGTTGACTTTTGTTATGAAAGGCTTCCCATATTCTGCTACTGGTGTGGTAAACTTGACCATGATAATAGAGATTGCCCTCTGTGGATTCTAATCAAGGAATCTCTAGGTTCGGAGGACAAACAATTTGGTCCCTAACTGCGAGCAGAACCGGAGAGACTACAACGACCACTGGTAGCAGAAGCGCCAAAGAGCTTAACTAGAAAAAACAAATCGACAACAAAAGGGGAACCCGGAAGAGAAGATCAATCGAAAACTGGAGAACTTCTCCGGCGAGTGGAAGAAAGGAAACCTGGGTTGCGTTGGGAACGCTGGAGTTTGAAAGGGCGCCAATCATGGGTGAAATTGATCTTAAAGATATAGGGAATGATGAGGAAATGGTACAGAAGAAGAAACAAGCAAACTTTGAGGATCAGTTAGCAGAAGTAGATCAAGCCATTAATGGGGAGAAGATTACGAGGATGGGGGTCTTGGAAAGAGCAGGTTGATCGCCTGAAAACGTGGGAAGATAGCAAGGAGAGGCTTTCGAATCAGCTAATATAACGGGCAATTAAATCCTCACAAAGGCAAGAGGAGTGTTTTCGTCAAACCAAATTGGCCCAATTTTACTTGAAATCCCCTTTGGACTTACAGGCCCAACAACGACAGATAAGGCCCACTTTGATGTCTCTTTTAAAGCATCCAATGTACAGGTTAAGGACCAAATTAGAACCGGTAGGAATAAGACAGGGAATTTACTGAAGCCCAGGAAGGGTAAGGGGCAACAAACACAAGGGGTAATCAAAGTCACTGAGGTTAGAGTAAAGGAAAGTACCCCAATAGAGGTGGAGGTAGATTCACAAAGGAAGCCCTCGAAGGTAGATGGCACTTGGAAAAGGATCACTAGAGGTGGAGCGAGTGGATTGCGATGGTGACTCGGGTCCGAAGAGGAAAGGGATGAAGTCACTTGAAGAAATCCTAGGTAATTCCGTGACTGAGAAAAGGGTAAGGTTAGAGAAAGAAGTTTTGGCACTAAGCCAGCTAATGGCTAAACATATGGGATCGGCAAAGGCTATGATACAGCCCTGCAAATATCAATGAGTTACCTGACTTGAAACTGTCGGGGGCTTGGGAACCACCAAATAGTTCGTGCTCTCGTGAAGGTAGTGACTTCAGAAGATCCCATTTTGATTTTTCTTATGGAGACAAAACGTTTTGTATCTGAGATGAATGAAATAAAGGAGAAGTTGGATCAGTCACAGGGATTGATTGTGTCGAGTAATGGAAGGAGTGGGGGTTTAGCTCTACTGTGGAGAAGAGGTGTTGATGTGGTAGTACAAACCTACTTAGATTACCACATAGATGCCATCATTGGGTTTGAATCGGACTCACAATGGTGGAGATTTACAGGGTTCTATGGTAATCTAGATACTAACAAGAGGGAGGAATCATGGCTTCGCCTCGATAGACTCACTATTAGCAGTTCTCTTCTATTGGTTTGTATTGGAGATTTCAATGAGCTGATGCATAGCAAGGAGAAGGAGGGTGGTAGCATATGGCCAGTAAGGTAGATGGACGCTTTCTGTGAGGTAATAAACAATTGCCATTTGTGAGATTTGGGGTACATGGGTCAAGATCACACATTGACACGACATTTGGGTGACTAAGGGTGGATCTGAGAAAGTTTAGACAAAGCTCTAGTCTCTACGAATTGGGCTCCCTACTTCCCTAGACACCAAATCCACCACATTCCCAACTCCGCCTTGGACCATTGCATCCTGTAATTGAAGATGCCTCCCCTTGGAAGGACATAGCACCCAAGAGCCAATCCCTTTCTTTTTGAAATAATGTGGCTCCAAGATGCGTCATGCCCTGAGGTAGTGTTTATAGCTTGGGATAAGGGACTGTGTCAAGGTTTGGGTCCAACATTTACAAGTTGTATGGCTGAAGTTAGAGCATCACTTACCTTTAAGAACAAAACACATTTTAGTCATGTGGGAAAGAAAATCACATTGTGCAGAATCAGCTCCAAGTGTTGGAATGTCAGATGGGGTGCATGAGAACCATGAATGAAATACAGAGCATTAGACAAGATTTGAATAGGATGCTGGACATTGAGGAGTCGATGTGGCATTAGAGAACCCACATTACATGGTTGCAAAAAGGAGATAGGAACACTGCATTTTTCACACCAAAGCATCTAGCAGGCTTGAAAGGAACACAATTTTTGGAGTGTAAGACAGTGAAGGAGTGTGGTAGGAGGATGGAAAAGTGATTGGTAAAGTGTTTGAGGACTACTACAAAACCCTATTTACCTTTGCAAACCCTATAGTAAGTGAAGAACTTCTTGATGCAGTTCATACCAAGGTGACAGACCAGATGAACTCCTCATTAACAAAAGAGTTTAAGGTGATTGAGGTAGAGAGAGCCCTAAAGCAAATGTTCCCCATCATAGCACCTAGCCTTGATGAGATGCCCCCCTTTTTCTACCAGCAGTTCTGGTCCATAGTAGGTATGGTAACAATTAAAACTGTGTTGGATTTTTTAAATTGTGGAATTACACCCCCGAATTTCAATGAAACTCACATTGTGTTGATCCCAAAAGTTAAAAATCCAAGACAAGTGACTAAGTATCGCCTGATTAGCCTGTGCAATGTGGCCTACAAACTGGCCTTTAAAACATTGGTGAACAGGTTGAATATTATCCTTTTGGAGTTAATGTGTGAGAACCAAAGTGCCTTTGTGTTTGAATGCTGAATCACGGATAACACCCTAGTTGCTTTGGAGACAATGTTCCACACACACTAGAAGCGACAAGGCAAGAAAGGGGAATTGGCCTTGAAATTAGACATGAGTAAGGCCTACGACAGGTGGAAAGGATTTGCTTAGAAAAGATCATGTTGAAGCTGGGTTTTTTAGTGAGATGGGTGACCTTGGTAATGCATTGCATCTCTACTATGACATATGAGATCATATTGAAAGGTTGTCCTCAAGGGCACAACACATCTACTCGAGGGCTGCGCTAGGGAGATCCGTTGTCGCCATACCTATTCTTGCTATGTGCTGAGGATTTATCTACTCTCCTCCATAGGTTAGTGCAATGCTGCTGCTTAAAAGGCATCTTGGCATGTCAAAATGGGCCTAAAATCTCCCATTTGTTCTTTGCCAATGATAGTATGATTTTTAGGCAAGCAACGGTTGGGGAAGGTGAGGAAATCATGAGAATCCTTAAGGTGTATGAGAACAGCTCGAGAAAACTATCGAACAAGTAGAAAACCTCCCTATTTTTTAGTCAAAACATAGATCTAGCAACTCAGGAAGCAATAAAGACCCTCTTTGGTGCTTAGGTCATCAAGCAACACGAGACTTACCTAGGCCTTCCCTCTCTGATTGTAAGGTCCAAAACCAACACTTTTGCTCACTTGAAGGAGAAAGTGGCTAAAAAATTAGCCAAAAGGAAAGAGAAACTTCTATTAGCAGCTAAAAAAGAAGTTCTAATAAAAGCTATAGCCTATGTAGTCCCAACATACACCATGAGCTGATTTAAGCTCCTAAGTGCCATTTGTGAAGATCTAACCAACAAAGTGACCCAGTTCTGGTGGGGGCAAAAGGAGGAAAAGAAAATGGCTTTGATGAGTTAAGGAAAAATGTGCGAACCAAAAGAAAAAGGGGGCATGGGTTTTAAGGACCTAAAGAGCTTCAACCTAGCACTATTGGCTAAACAGGGATGGAGGCTGCAAACACATTAGAACTCCTTATTCTATAGAGTTTTTAAGGCTAAAAACTTCTAGGATTGTGAATTTATGGATGCAGTTTTGTGCCGACAGCCCTCGTATGCTTGGCAAAGCACCATGGCAACCCAGGACACGGTGAAAAAAGGCATGAAATGGAGAGTGAGTAACGGGGAATGCATTAGTTTATGGCGTGACAAATGACTCCCAGTCTCCCATCATCACACACGTACAGAGTGATTTCCCCAACCAGTGTCTTGCATAGGGAGGCTAAGGTCAGTGAACTTGGAGCATGGAAGGAAGAGTTACTCCATGAGGTTTTCCTACCACATTAGGTGGAAGAAATCATGAGTATTCCTCTGAGTGCGACACCTCAGACCGACAAGAGAATCTGGGTAGCAACCAACAACGGCAAGTTCACAGTTATTAGTGCTTACAGGTTAATCAGAGGAGATGAGGAAAGGGGAACCACAGAATCAGTTTCAAATGATTTGAAAATGAAGCTCATTTGGAAAAAGATTTGGAAAATGAAGACCCCGAACAAAATATAGAACTTTTCTTGGAGAGCATGCCGGAATATCCTCGCAACAAAGGACAATCTGAGAAGAAGACACATAATCTCCAAAGACCTGTGTGACGACTGTGGTAGGGAACTTGAGACTTGCTACCATATGTTCTAGCTCTGTGAGAAAGCAATGGAGACTTGGAGCAACAGCAAACTGTCTTATCCCTTCACCATTCAGAAGAATTGGGACTTCACAGATGTGGTTTGGCAGATATCCAATTTGAGTGGGGCAGTCCCTGGTCTGCTGGAAAAGACTATAACCATCTGCTGGGATATATGGAAGAATCGTAATGTAGTGAGACATGGAGGCTCGAGAAGACCAGGGCTCAACATCATTAAATTAGCATTAACACTAGTGAAGGATTACACAGCAGCCAACAAGCAACCCACCTCTTAGCAACCGGATGAAGTGGTTCAATGGAAACCACCGAGTGCTAACAGGTATAAGGTCAACGTGGATGGAGTCCCTTTCTCAGCAACTAAAATGACAAGGTTAGGGGTGCTGATCAGAGATGAAAAAGGTCAGGTAATGGCAGCCATAAGCAAGAAGATACACGCTCCCTTGGATGCCTTAGCAGCTGAAGCAAAAGCTATGGAGACATCTATCCAGTTTACATGGGATATGGGCTTCAGAGAGGTTTATCTTTGAGACAGACTCCAATCACCTATGCAAGATTCTTCAGGGAAAGGTAGAAGCAGATTACTCAGTGGAAACGATATGTGAGAACATAAGCAAGTTGGTAGTTTTCGTTTTGTTCACTTCTCCCATGTAAAGAGGCAAGGCAACAAGCCTGCCCATATCTTAGCCCAATTTGCCAAACAAATTGGGGACTTAGTAGTGTGGTTGGAGGAAACTCCTAATCTTATTGAGCTCGTGTGTGCTCAAGATGTAGCTCCTCTTATTTGATTAATGAATAATACCCCTCATGGGTTTTCCATCCAAAAAAAAAAAAAAAAAAAATTATACATAAAATTTATTGTTAGGTACTTGATTTTTCATGCAAGTCTATTGTGTTTTAAGGGGCCTATGAGTTATGAGCCCAAGATAAATTTCGCCGTTGCATGGCTTCAGCTAACTTTGCAACATGTACCTGCCAGTCCTACCTTACAATAAAAATCTATACTATAATAGATTCAAAATCTAAATTGAAATGAAGAATTATGCAACTTTATAGAGAGAAATTGTCTTTTCAAGAGATATGTGTGTGTGTATATATATATATATATATATATATATATATATATATAGAGTTAAAACTGAGAGAAAAATTAATTAAATTTTAAATTGGAGTCTAATTTTGCGTCACGTGTCTCATTTAATTTTTAAATTTGTGTGTCAAGTAAATTATTAGATGCAAAATCAAAGTGTCTAAATTCAATTAGATTCTAAATTAAATTTTAATTGGAGTTCAATTTTTTGCCATGTGTCTTATCTAATGTTTTCATTTTTGTAGCAAGTGAATTATTGGGTACAAAAACTGAAGAATCTGGATCCAATTAGATTCTAAATCATATATTTATATAAAACTAGCCTCTGAGCACGCGCTCACACGCATGCTCAGAGGCCCTTCTATTTTTTTGGGTAAAGGTTAATAATTTGCATTTATTATAATTTAGAAATATATTTTTTATGGACAAATCTTTAGCTACTGTTCCTTAAGTTCTCCTCTTAAGATTTAGCCATGTAACTACTTAACTAAAAAAATACACTTCCATCCCATGAAATTTATCCATATGATAGAATTTTAAAAGAGGAACCAAAGGAACAACACCTAAGTACTGTACCTAAGTATTGTTCATTTTTTATTTTTCAAACAAATAAAATTGATAAACTTTAGAGATAAGTAGTAACTGTAATTTCTTTTTTAAAGGTGAAGGAAAAAAATCCTAAATTTTAGGAATTCTCTTTTTGAATTAAAAATGAAATTTGTTATTTGACATTTATGACCCTAATTTTAAATGAAGTTACCTTTCATTAATGAGGGCATTTTTGAACCATATAAAAGTACAGTTGAAAGAGGAGAATCCTCTTATATATAGTATAGATGAGAAACCATTATATTTAAATTACACATTTTTTAAGCCATAAATTTCTAAAATATGTAATGGTTTCTTATTTTATATAAACTAGTTTGCATGGGTGCATTTAAAATTAAAACCAATTTTTATTATAAATATAAACAATTAGTCAAATTATTTTTAAAAAATAGCATGTAACACGTGCATAAGTATGGATACATTTAAAATTAAACATAATTTTTGTCATAAAAATATAAATAATTAGTCAATTTTTTTTTTTTTAAAAGTAAACATAATTAGTTACATATTAAAATTCTTACCTAAATTTAATACTACATATGATCTTTTTTTTTTCTTTTTTCTTTTTTAATTTATAGTTCATCAATATTAGATTCTTAGTATTTTGAATTCATTAACTCACTCAGCTCAAAGATTAAAAAACTTAAGTGGATACATGGCACAAAATTAAGTGAATAATTATGATGTGATCTCCACATAAATTTAGACACATGACACAAAATTGGATTCCATAAAAATATAAATAATTAATCAATTTTTTTTAAAGTAGACGTAATTAGTCGTATGTTAAAATTCTTACCTAAATTTAATATTACTTATGATAATTTTTTTTCTATTTTTTAATAAAATAGATCGTGTGGTGATCTTTGTTGTGTTATGATTTTTATTGAGTATATATGATTGGGGTTTTTTTTTTTTATTAAATTTTTTTATAGTTCATTAATATTAGATTCTTAGTATTTTGCACTCATTAACTTACTTGACACACAGATTAAAAAACTTAAGTGGATACATGGCACAAAATTAAGTGAATAATTATGATGTGATCTCCACATAAATTTAGACACATGACACAAAATTGGATTCCATAAAAATATAAATAATTAATCAATTTTTTTTAAAGTAGACGTAATTAGTCGTATGTTAAAATTCTTACCTAAATTTAATATTACTTATGATAATTTTTTTTCTATTTTTTAATAAAATAGATCGTGTGGTGATCTTTGTTGTGTTATGATTTTTATTGAGTATATATGATTGGGGTTTTTTTTTTTTATTAAATTTTTTTATAGTTCATTAATATTAGATTCTTAGTATTTTGCACTCATTAACTTACTTGACACACAGATTAAAAAACTTAAGTGGATTCATGACATAAACTTAAGTGGATAATTATGATGTGGTCCCCACATAAATTTAGACACATGACACAAAGTTGGATTCTAATTTCAAATTTTAATTGAACTTTTTCTGATTTTTGCCTATTAATATATATATATATATAGATATAAAAATGATTAAGAATCTAATTGGATCTAAACTCTTCGGTTTTCTTACCCAATAATTCACTTGCCTCAAAAATTAAAAAATTAGATAAGACACATGATGAAATATTAAACTTCAATTAAAATTCAATTTAGAATCTAATTGAATTTATACTTTTTTTTTTTTTTTTTTTTGCACCTAATAATTCACTTGACACACAAATTTAAAAATTAAGTGAGATACATGGCATAAAATTAGACTCTAATTTAAAATTTAATTGATTTTTTTATATTTTTAGTTTTGGCTATTAATATTATATATATGATTATAATTATTTTTAAATGTACTCATATATATATGCACAGGGTTACACGCTAGTATTAAATAATAGACAATCATATTATGATTTAGTACATTTTTAAATAAATAAAAAAAAGGGCATGTAAGAGTGATTATTAATGCAATTCTGCTAAAAGTCACTATCAAATTATAAAATGCATGGTTTTATCTTTTAGTGATAGATTACGAAAAGAACAAAACTTAAAAGCTAATGTACTTCTTCATCTTCTAAACGTACATAAATTTAGTAAACTAAAGGTTTGTTTGGGAACAGCTTATTTTAGTTAAAACTGAATTTTTTTTGCTGAAAGTATGATAGATAAAGCTAAAAGTTAGCTAAAATAGTATATTATGACCTATGAATAGTACTAAAACGTGCAATGAGACCCATAAATAGTAGCAAAAAAAGCTAAATAATAAAAAAATTTGCTTGTTTCATCCCATACCAAACGCAACCTAAAAATGTATAAAATATAGTTTTTTATCCGTTCTAGCCAGGGGCAGAGTTAGAGGGGGCACCCCCCTCCCCCCTCACGGCGGGCGTCTCGCCCTAAAATTTTCTAAGTTTGAAGTAATTACTTACTGACATGGAGGAAAAAAGAAAAGAAAAAAAGGACTTCTACTTAGTTGAAAGTAATTCTAACACAAGAAAAAGAAATGAGAAAAAGTTCTCAAACACTAAACTATATAAGCTTTTCACCAATTTCACTATTATTATAAGTAGCTTTTGTCTTGTCCTGTGTTGCACCTATTCCACTATTTTTTATTTTTTATTTTATATCGTTATTTACACAATTTTCACTATTTATGGTACTTTTTGTAGTATTTTATCATTGAATGATGTTAGAGATATTACAAATTTTACTACTTATGTCTTACAAATTGGATTGTCACCAATTACAAAAAAAAAAAAAAAAAAAAAAAAATTCAAACATTTATTCATTATATTTTTTAAGTAACACTAATCACATTTTTACTCCATCAGTTTGTAAATTTTTTAGTAGCTATGAATTGGTTATTTTTGTTTATTTATTTTAATAATATGAAATATATTCATATTTGCTTACAATTGTTTATTTATTTTGTTATCATTGTTGATTAATATTTTTTAGATTAATTTCACTTTTAATATTGTCTTTTAATTTTGCCCCCTCTAGACTAAAATCCTGGCTCCGCTATTGGTTCTAGCTCCGAAAAGTAGGATACCTAAGTGGCCAACTCATTCCCTTCCATGATCCATTGAGCTAAGTAAAACCAATAAACTAAAAGTACAATTCTATTTGCCAAGTAAAAATAAAAATTCAAATCCATACAAAAATTTAACTAAAAAAATTCTATGCTAATGAATGGATGTTAGAATTATATATCACCATAGAATTACAATAATGGATGAAAATTTGTGTATAGTCCCTCTTGTCAAGGACTTATGGTATAGCGCCTCTCCATCCTGTAACTATGATCTTGTTTTTATTTTCACTTTATTTATTTTTCAAATTTATAATCTATAATCTATGCCAAGTGCCTTCTAACTCAATTGGTTGACATTGCTTTGTGTTTTCAAGACATTCAAAGTTCAAATCTCCAATTTTTTGTTGTAACTATCGAATTATTAAAAACACTAAAGACATTTAACTTTTGATAAACCTCGTGATATTGGGCCATATAGGCTTTTGAAACCTCACAATTTTACACTATTATTTTAATATATACTTTTTAATTGATTTTGAATTCTACTATATATTTAAACAATCCATTAGAATTTTGGCACATCATTTTTTCTATAAATGCTAGAATATAAAATTTTATAAGTAAATAAATTTAAAATTGGTGATACCCATTTTTGATAATATGGACATAAAGGCCCAATGACAGAAAAGCCCAAACCAAACCAAGAAAAATGAGGGAGAGATTAGAGAATAGAAGTAAAATAATGGGGTCATACCCCTAAGGCCCAGAAAGTGAATAAGCATGACACAAGCAGGGGCCCAAAGAGAAAAAAAAATACCTATAAAGAACAAGGAATAGAAAACATTGGCCCATGGGCAATGTGAAAGACTCAGTCATGGTGAGATGACCCTCTTCAAGAAATAAGAACAGGTCTTGAATGGGCTCAATAAGAAAGGAAGGAAAAAAAATGCCCAATAGGCCAACTCGATAGGAATCAATGAAAAGCAATAAGGGAAAGACCTTGAAAGGCCCATAGGCCCAACCTAACGAGGCAAAATGGGGCAAGCCCAACAAGCCCACATCATTCTCCATAAAGGATGGATGCAAGTGGGAAGCCTCAGCCTTGACGAAGAATAAAAGGGACAAAATTCAAATAACAGCAGTGGAAATTGTGTGGGAAAGACAGAAGGCAAGGCGTGAAGAAAGAAGACAACATTGCAATGGTCGGAGCATCACCAACTTATACCCAGCCAATGTAAGGAGGGTTAGCCCATGGCTAAAGGGATTACAGAGGGTGTGGTTTGGTAGAGGTGGGAAAAGAGCCTATTTCCGGTATTTAGCCATGGCCTCTTTTGGGAGATGCTTTGTTGGGAAAACATCTTTACCCAAAATAGGTAGTAAACTGGCTGGGATCACTTGATGTACGATAGAGGGATTGGTTGAAAGAGACCCAAGATTTTACCATTCAAAGGAGACAAATAGGTACACAGCAGAATGAAAATAGGTGAGAATTTGTTGTGGGATATGTAGTGGAAGAGAGAGAAAACATTGTACATGCTTAGAGGTAGTGGAGGTTGAACCCATATGACGAGAAGGGTAATGGGTGCCTCTGAAGAGTGTTTGCAGCAAACAAAAATAGTCGGTGAGTAATGAGGGTAAAAGAAAGAAATCACATAAGCTTGATTTGGTGTATAAATAGGAACGGTACCCATAAGAGGAACAAGGATAGTGACCTAGGCAATTTGAACAGGGAACTAAAAAAGAAAAAAAAGAAAAAAAAGAGAAATGGCAAAGAGTGAAGTGAGACTTAGAGAATAAAAAAAAAAAAAAAAGAGTGAACACAGCAAAAATAGGATGCATCAATAGGCAAATCTTTTGCCTCCCTCACGTAATAAACCTACTCTTTGTAATCTCATCGTACAAAAAGTAGCTATCCTAACCCATCCTCCAAAATGTATAACTTTATGGCCTAATTTAGTAATAAGGTTGTAAAAGTTGAATGTTAGGCTATCTTTAGTTCACTTTCTGTGGAGACTACAATTTTATATATTATAATTCTACTGCTTTATATATACATTTATATATACACATATACACACACACATTGCTTGTTGTTTTTTTGAGGTGTCTTGTCTTGTGTACAAACTAACTCTGAGCAAATCCGAAGGAGATAACGAGTCAGATCCAACTCTCCTACCTACTAGCCCAAAAGCATAAAAGGCCCTTACAAAAATTAATTCTATTTGATTCTTAGAATATATACTTCTGTATACAAACACAATTATAAATTTTTTTTTTTTTATTAAGATCTACTATAATTTTCGACTAAAGGTAAAAAAATTATATCATATTATATAAATTATCACATGCATTACATAGTTTAACGACTAATATTTATAACATTGAAAACATTTGACTTATGGTTCACCTCAAATATTTTGCCAAGTAAGCTTTTGAGATTGCACAACTATACACATCATTATAATATATATTTTTAATTGAATTTAAATTTGTTCCTATATTAATTTAAACCCATAATTTGAATCATGGCACAATATATTTTATTTTAATGGTAGAATATATAATTCCATATACAAATACAATAATAAAAATAAATATCTATTAGTAACTATTATGATTATCAAATTTCATATTTAGTCTTATAAAGTGAAAAAAAAAATTATATTAAAAGTTTTTCATGCATTACAGAAGTTACTGTCGAGTTAAATCAGTATAAGGCGGATTCTCAATAAAAAAAAAAAAAAAAAAAAAAAAAAAAAAAAAAAAAAAAAAAAAAATCAGTATAAGGCGTACCTATATGGTTAAAAAATTGACATACCTATAATGGCTATCTTCATTGGAGATTTTGGCCTGTTGCAATTGTAGCTACCTTGTGTATTCACGCAATCTGACTTGTTGGGACATTTATTGAGTCTCTTGTCTTCGCATTCGTTTATATCTGATTGAAATAAACAAATTAGTTTACAAATTAGAACTAGCAGCTAACAAATAGTTTACAACTAATGCCCCTGCCTCAATTAGAATTAGACATTTTTTCTTATTTTGTTGGGTGAATTTATTTTATGTATTTTTTTTATTAACATATTAAATTTTGGGTAAAATGCAAAACTAACCCTCTAAGTTTTTTCGGATTTCATTTCAGTCCTTTAACTTTGTTTTTGTTCATTTCAATCCTCTAACTTTCAAGTTTATTCAATTATGGCTTTTCCATCAACTTTTTGTTATATGTTGTGGTTAATTTTTCAATTTTATAAATTTTTCTTCAAATTTTTTAAATTAAAAAAATTTTAATTAATGATTGAAAAATATTTTCCAGATTGATTTTTTTCAAAAATTTTTAAGAAAAGTTAACGGAAAGTCCTTAATTGAATAAATTTGAAACTTAGAGGACTGAAATGAAATCTAAAAAAAGTTAGAGGCTCAGTTTTACATTTTAACCTTAAATTTTTATCACATCTATAGTGAATACACTATTATCTCTTCTATGTTTTCGAAATTCATTCAAAAAAATAAAAAGAAAAAAATTCCTTATTTTATCAATATCTTTTAAGATTCAAAACCTATAAAAAGTAAATGGCTTCTGAACAAAAGGGAAAATAACAAAGCTTGAGTCTTAACAAAAGTAAAAAGAGAAAGAAAGAACATTATTATTATCTTTCAAAAAGTAATATAATAAATTCTTTATTGGATCGAAACAGGACATTAAATTCTTTATCTACTAATTTATTCTTCTTCATAAAATTTGTGTAATAAGGAATCAAATTTGGGATAATTACCTAAGAATAATGCTATAGCCACAAACTATTTTACAATATTTTTACAAACTATTGATGTGGCAAATTCTTATTAGTTCTAATATAGGTCTACTACTAATACCACATTTATGTTTACTAATAATTATTTAAAAATTACCAAAGTTGCATCAGCAATTTGTAAAAATATTGTAAAATAGTTTATGTCTGTAGCATTACTCAATTACCTAATAACATAATTTGCGGAAGTCGTACTTGGTGTTAATCCAACAATTAAGAATATTTGATTCATTACTGGAACTTTAACAACTTATTCATTCAAAATATCCTTAAAAGATAAATATATATATATATATATATATATATATATATATATATATATATATATATATATATATATAGTGAATATGCAAATGTTTTATGAGTTTTCTTTTTAAAAAATATCATTTGATATTCACATTAGTGACTTTGTGTGTGTGTGTATATATATACATTACTATTTAAGGGGCTTCTCCTGTTTGGGATCCTTATTTTTTTGTTCAAAAATTCTCCTACACTCCTATGTTTAACAATTTAAGTAGAGACAATTTAGTAAAAATACAACTCTAACTCCCACTAAAATATTGCCTAAAAAATAGGGCTACTGTTCTGTTGATTTTCAAATTGTTTTATCCATTTATAAATTAGATTTTCAAAATAAAAATTATATATAAAATAAAAACACAGGTTTTTATTTATTTATTTATTTATTTAAATTTACTACAAAAATTTATATATGTGTGTGTGTGTGTTACGTGATGTTTCCACTTGTTACATAACCAAATTTCGTTAAAAGTTAGTGAAAATAGCTCATAAAGAAATCACAAGTGAGGTATATGTTTTATAAAGTAAACCATAAGGAAGGTTAGTGTCACAAAATAAAAGTGGTATGTGTAAATTATCCTAATAGTAATTATTTAATATGCCAATGCAAGGAATTTGGGATTTGACAGTTGAATTCGAGGACAACTAACCTCCAAGAACAGGGATAGGGAAGAACAGAGAAAGAATTAGAAGGAATAGAGAAAAGTGACAGAGAAAGGAATCATGGAATTAACAAAATGGTTCATGACCTTCCCCAACTCATTTCCCAAGTCTAATACCCTCAATCACTAACTGAAGGCTAGCTGTGTAAATACCTTGATAGCTATTCACTCTAACTAACTCACTACATCAGCTAACACACATATGCCACATAACCAAGAGGTAAACACATCACCACTACAAGTAATACACGTGTAACTAACTTATACAATACAAGTATATAGTGCTAGCTAATCAATACACTCATTATCTGAAACATAGCCCCATACACACCCAAGCTGCATTGGAACCACACCCTTCATCAGCTGTGCACGCATGCCCCATTAGCAGCATACACCCCCCCCCCCCCCCACCCCCCACATTAGCAACCTAGGCACACCCTGTAACATCACCCTATGTAGCACCACACACATGCCTCATCAGCACCACACGCATTGGCCATCAGCACCACACACACACATACCACTGGACTCTCCTAACAATGCCATCTCCTTCAAAACACCTTGCCCACAAGGTGTGGAAACTTTTGTTGCAATTCAAATAAACTCTCCTAGGTAGCATCATCCTTAATCTCACCCTGCCATTGCACCAGTATCTAAGTGATGAGTCTACTCCTCAACTGATGAGTTCTAGAGTCCAAAACAGCCATAGGCTTAGGGGCAAGGATCTGATCTGCAAACACAACAAGCAAGGCAGGTCTAGGAATCACATGAGCACCTAATTTAGCCTTGAGATTTGAAACATGGAACACAAGATGAATTTGTGACCCCACAGGTAGATCAAGCTTGTAAGAAACCTGTCCCACCTTCTACATAACTTGTAAAGGCCCATAAAAATGAGGAGCAAGTTTCCCAAACTGTCTAGATTGCATTGAGGACTGCTTGTATGGTTGAAGCCTAAGATAAACCCAATCCCCCACCTCAAAGGACATATCCACCACTTTTTTGTCAGCAAACCACTTCATTCTCTCTTGAGCAACATTTAAATTGTGTTTCAACAATGAAAAGAGCTGCTGCCTATCATGCAAATAAGAATCAACAGCTGCAACCCTTGTCACACTTGGTACATATTCCATAACCTTAGGAGGTGGATAGCCATAAAGTGCCTCAAATGGAGTGAGCTTAATGGAAGTGTGGAAGTTAGTATTAAACCAAAACTTAGCTAAGGGTAGCCAATCCACCCAAGAGTGAGGTCTGTCAGCAGTAAAGGCCTTCAGGTAATGTTCTAGACTCTTATTTACCACTTCAGTCTACCCATTTGATTGGGGATGATATGAAGAAGACATAGCCAAGTTAGTTCCTTGTAATTTCATCAATTCAGACTAGAATTTGGAAGTAAACACTGGGTCATTATCACTCACAATTGTAGAAGGCATACCATGTAACTTGAATACATACTGTATGAACAAATGAGCAACCTTAGTAGTAGTGTAAGGGTGAGCCAATGGAATGAAATGAATATATTTGGTGAACTTGTCCACCACCACAAAAACCATTGACTTCTGTTGAGACCTAGGCAAACCTTCCACAAAATCCATGCTAATGTCTAGCCAAGGCCTATCAGGAACAGCCAAGGGCTGCAACAAACCAGCAGGTAAGCAGGTATCACTCTTCAACCTTTGCCAAGCATCACATTCCCTAACAAACTATTTTAAGTCCTTCACCATACTAGTCCAATAAAAATCCTTCTTAAGCCTTTGAAAAGACTTCAAATAGCCAGAATGACCCCCTAAAGGACTAGCATGTACTTGCTGCAACACCTGAGCCTTCAAATCTTGAGCTGAACTACCTAAAAATAGTCTACCCTTGTAAAACAACAAGTCATTACAAAAAGTGAACCCAGTGGGAATGTCTTGGCCTGACTGAATAGCAAGAATTATTTTCTGGATTGTAGAATCAGAATTATAGCTTGTCTTGAGATCATCCAGCCAAGTGGGAGTAGGGAAAGAGATAATGCAAAGGGTACCCACATTATCACCCTCAACAGCCTCCCTCCTAGAAAGTGCATCAGCAACCAAGTTCTCTTTACCATGTTTATATTCAACCAAAAATGCATAACCAAGGAGCTTAGTAATCCATTTTTGCTGAGCAGGAGTCCCAATCTTCTATTCAAGCAAGTATTTAAGGCTTTGATGGTCTGTTTTAATCACAAAGGGCTTGCCAAGGAGATAAGGTCTCCATTTCTTCATTGCCACTACCAGAGCTAGCAATTCTTTCTCATAAGTTGAAAGAGCAAGGCTTTTACCCTTCAAGGCCTGGCTGTGGTAAGCAATTGGTCTTTGGTTCTTCATTAGGACAGCTCCAACACCTAAACCAGATGCATCACACTCCACCACAAAGGAATTAGAGAAGTCAGGTAAAGCCAAAATAGGAGGATTTGACATTGCATCCTTAAGAAGTTGAAAAGCATGAGAAGCTTTAGAGGTCCAAGTAAAGGAAGCCTTCCTCAACAAGGCTGTTAAAGGGGCAGCAATTTGACCATACCCCTTGACAAACTTCCTATAGTAGCCTGTCAAGCCCAAAAATCCTTTTAAGGCCTTAACATCTTTGGGAATAGGCCACTGTTGCATAGTAGCAATCTTCCTTGGGTCTATTTTGACCCCATCACTAGAAATAAGGTGTCCTAAATATTCCACCTCCTTACAAGCAAACACACACTTTGATTGTTTAGCCTACAATTGGTGTTTAACCAAAACTTCTAACACCAAACGAAGATGATGCAAATGATCACTCAAATTCTTGCTATAAATAAGGATGTCATCAAAAAATACCAAGACAAATCTCCTTAAGTAAGGCTTAAAAAATGGAATTCATGAGGGATTGAAAGGTTGAAGGTGCATTGGTTAAGCCAAATGGCATTACCAAAAAATCATAGTGACCTTCATAAGTCCTAAAAGCAGTTTTAGGAATATTCTCCTCCTTCATTTTGATTTGATGGTACCCAGACCTCAAATCCAACTTAGAAAAAACAGCTGCACCAAACAACTCATCCAATAGCTCATCTATGACAGGTATAAGGTATTTATCCTTAATGGTTTCTTGATTTAAGGCCTTATAGTCAATGCACATTCTCCATGAGCCATCAGCCTTCCTAACTAAAAGGACTAGTGAAGCAAAATGGTTGCTACTATTTCTAATAAAACCAACAGATAGTAATTCTTTAACAATCTTCTCAATTTCAATTTTTTGGTAATAAATGTACCTGTAAGGCCTCTGGCAGATAGCTTGAGATCCCTCCTTCAAATTGATTTGGTGTTCATGATCCCTTAAGGGAGGCAGCCCCTCTGGAGTAGCAAAAACTGATTTGAACTCATCCAACAAGGCAACCACTTCTTCAGGTAGCTGACTGTCCCTTCTGCAGATGAAAATTGAGGATGAAAGGAAATATGAAGAACCAACCCCCTCTTAATTGACTGCATCAAAAAAGTATCCCCATCTTGCAATTGAGATCTTGTACTCCTTAACCCTTGTAACAGAACCTACCCGTGATTATAACTAAAACTCATTGTAAGCAGCTTGAAATCCCATCGAATTACTCCTAAAATGCCCAACCATTGAGTTCCTAAAACCAAATCACACCCCCTATTGGCAACACATGCAAGTGTACCAAGAACTCATGCCCTTGCAACAAGATTGGTACTTCCTAACAAACACCTTGAGTCTTGATTAGATCACCATTGGCAACCTTGACTTCCAAAACTTGAGAAGTATCAACATTAATGTGCAAATGTGACACCAAGGCAACATTAATGAAGTTGTGGGTACTCCCTGAATCAATGAGAATCACAACAGACCTATGCTTAATCCTTCCCATGACTCTCATAGTGCCTGAAGTAGGAGTGCCACTCAACGCATAAAGAGTGATCTCAGCACCTTCTTGGTCCTACCCAATCTGATCTACACTACCATTTTCCTCCAATTCAGTGATATGCACCCCATAATTGATGTTTTCTTGAGCTAACTCCACATAATCCAAAAGAAATAACATTGCATTCTTGCACTTGTGGCCAGGACCCCATTTCTCATCTCAATTATAACACAAACCCTTCTTCTTCCTCTCTTCCATTTAAGTAGGAGAAATTCTTATAATTGGTAGCCTAGCTTTAGACTCTAAAAAAGAAGTAGTTTTAGGTGGAGCACCCAAAATGGAAGGCTTTCCTTGATCCACCTGCATCTTAACACTCTTCTTACAACTCCAATTATATTCTTTTTGTATCTTTGCCAAACCAAAAGCCTCATTCAATGATTTGGGGTTGAGCATCCTCATTGGCAGCCTTATTTCATCTCTTAATCCACTAAGAAAACAACTTAGTTTATGAGTAGCAGATAACCCCTTAATCCTATTGGACAAGACCTCAAATTGAGCCTTATATAAAGATACTGAAGCAGTCTGCCTTAGCCTAGTGAGAGTTTCCATAGGGTCATCATAGGTTGTTGCACCAAATTTGATGTGGAAAGCTTGAATCATTGACTCCAAATCAACAAAAAGTCCAGCCTCTTCATTATCTTGGAACCATATCAAAGCCTCACCCTCCATATGAAATGAAGCAAGCATCAACTTCTCTGTAATTGGGGTATTGTAATACTTGAAATATTGGTTGGCTTTGTAAACCCAACTAGCAGGGTCTTCCCTAGAAAACTTTGGAAATTCCAACCTCACAGGCTGAGACAGAGGTAAAGATGAAGAATTAGTATGTTTGATTTCACCATTTGTTGGAGATGGAGGCAATCCTCCTTGATCAGAACCACCACGCCTCTGTATCAAAATTGCCAATTGTTGATTCATCTCATTCAAGGTTTGTGTGTGCACTTCTTGAATTGTTCACATTTCTTGAATTTCTTTAGCATAATGATAAGACGTAGTCCTAAGTGAAGCAATGGCTTCCTAAGTAGCAACAGTGCTTGATCGTGTTTCTACCATGGCCGAGGAAAGCTAAGCTTTGATACCAAATGCAAGGAATTTGGGATGTGATAGTTGAATTCGAGGACAACTAACCTCCAAGAACAGGGATAGGGAAGAACAGAGAAAGAGTTAGAGGGAATAGAGAAAAGTAGCAGAGAAAGGAATTATGGAATTAACAAAACGGTTCATGACCTTTCCCAACTCATCTTCCAAGTCTAATACCCTTAGTCACTAATTGAATGCTAGTTGTGTAACTACCTTGATAGCTATTCACTCTAACTCACTCACTACATCAGCTAACACACATATGCCACATAACCAAAAGGTAAACACATCACCACTACAAGTAATACACGTGTAACTAACCTACAATACATGTATATAGTGCTAGCTAATCAATACACTCATTATCTGAAACATATTCCGATACACACCCAAGCTGCATTGGAACCACACCCTTTATTAGCTATGCACGCATGCCCCATCAGCAGCATACGCCCCACTACATTAGTAGCCTAGGCACACCCTGTAGCACCACTGGCCATCGGCACCACATGCACACATACAATTGGACACTCCTAATAGCCAACTACTTCTTGAGAAATGGTCCCCTAGTATACACTTTATGTGGCCAAAAAAATAACTAAATAAAATAAAAGGTAAGTTAAAAAATTTATTTATTAGCATTTTCACGCTGTGAAAGCATATGACAATGGTACATATCAAAACTCTTTCCATTGCCATTTGAATCTCTTAATTAATATGCTATTTTTTTATTATAAAAAAATATAAGATAGAATTTTTACTCTAGCCTAATCTAAGTGTATATGTGTGTCCCTTTTAGAGACTTGAACTCCGGCTCTTACCCCTTAAACCCCACTAGTACTTATACTTATGGAGTGACCATCGTACGAAGGGTGTGCTATGGTAATATGCTATTATTTTTACTTTCCTACTATAATATGAAGTACTAATGGCAATTTAATCTCCTAAACCTTTCATAGCATGGGTCATGGGTGGATACTCGTTCTCAAATTGTTATGATTATACTAAAACAAATAAATTAATTTTTTTAGAGAGTTTCAACTTACGGCATCCACTCTTGATAATGCTTTTTTTATCATTAGACTAAGACAACAATTGGTTTTTAGTGTAGGCAGGGATCCAAACATAGGCATTAATTTGAATCCAAAAGTATGGTTCCAATGATTATGGTGATATAATTTGAATTAAAACATAGGCATTAATTTCTTTATAGAAAAATAATTGGGTAAATTGCGTAGTTGGTCCTTATACATTACACTATATGTCAATTTGATCATTAACCTTTCAATTGTGTCAATTTGGTTCATAATATTTTAATGTTGTGTCAATTTAGTCATTGCCATTATCTCTTGAATTGAAAATTTTGATGTGTCAAACGTAATAATAAAAAATGATTTTCTCTGCCACATTAACGGCCAACTTAAAAACCTGTAATGATATTGTGTTTGTGTTTGGAGTTTAACAATGATTGAGATTATGGAGTTTATTAGAGATGAGGATTTAATTTATTACTTATAGGGTTTAAATTGTATATTTTTATTTTCTTGCTTTGTTGTGTGAGACTTTTATTGCTGGAAAAGGTTTTGCTGCATACTAGTATGTAGCAATTGCTCCATACTAGTATGTAGCAATTGCTCCATAATGGGTTATGTGACAGCAAAAAGAAAGCAACATTTATACCCATGGATACATGTTGTTTTATTTTTGTTGCCACATAACCCATTATGCAGCAATTACTGCATACTACAAAACCTTTTCCTTTTTATTGTTTTCTTTAATAGTTAGTTGATTGGGTTATGTTTGGATTATTTTTTTTTTTTTTTTGATAGTGTTTGAATTGTTTTTGATTGCAGATAAGGGAATCTGATTGTGGTGGAGAATATTGAGAGGGGATAGCAGATCTCCATAAGATACGAGCAGTTTTTGGTTTTGGAATAGAGAAAGGACAAAGTTTAGCTTGTAGCTTAAGGCTACAAACTCACTCAATATCTTTTTATTGGAGGTAAATTTTGACAAATCTACCATTGGATTACATTTTCTTCTTATATCCTCCATGTTTACAAAATTTCAAAAAAATTAAAGATCAATAGTTATGTTATCAATAAAATTTTTAAATTGCAAGTTTTTTTTAATTTGAAATTATGCATAAAATATAAGCTTATAGATTATATAATAAATAATATCCAATTAACACAAAATTTGACATATGTATTAAAAGCATAAAGAATATGTAATTTAACGGTTAGATTTTTAAAATATGTAGTGATATTAATTTTATTGAGTGAGTTTGTAGCCTTAAGCTACAACCAATTTTGTAGCTAAACTTTGTTAATAGAGAAACGATATCACAACATTTTTGAAACATTTTTACAATAAATTTTAAATGACAGATTGTTAATGATTGTTATTGTTGGGGCAAAAAAGTAATTTTAGTGACCGTTTGGATAGAGCGTTTTGCTGCGTCCACGTTTTCTGCCTTTTTTTTTTTTTTTTTTTTTTTTTCTGCGCGTGAACAGTAACCTCACATGGGTTCACTGTTCACGCACTGTTTAGCACTGTTCATTCACTGTTTATCACTGTTCATGCACTGTTTACGTATTAAAAAATATTAAAAATGGGTCCCACGATACTATTTACACATTTAAAAATTATTTTGCTACAGTGTTTTCAGTTTTCAGTTTTCAGTTTTCAGTTTTCAGCAACAATAAGCTCAATCCAAACGGACCCTTAGTGTTAGGTTCAAATTTGAACCAATAACAACTAACCACCTATGATTTATTGTAAAAATGTTGTGAACGTATAGAGCACTTTTCTTTGGAATATGATTTTTTTAAGATAGTATCTATCTGAATTGT
The DNA here is from genome assembly GCA_029955455.1 of Quercus agrifolia. Taxonomy (NCBI): domain Eukaryota; kingdom Viridiplantae; phylum Streptophyta; class Magnoliopsida; order Fagales; family Fagaceae; genus Quercus; species Quercus agrifolia. The sequence continues at coordinate 24,286,215 of JARQAD010000002.1, read as the reverse complement.
AGAATTGTAATCAATATCTCTCTCTTTCAAATATGTGGACTTTGTAATATGTGGTGTTTTGATGTATTTGTGGTTGTAGCACACATTGAAAGAGATTTGGACCTGGCTATAAAATATTGTGTTTTGGTATAATCTATATATTTTTTGCTATGTGGTTCTTTAAAGTATATGTGCATGACGGTGGTTTACTATTTTATTTATTTATTTATCATTATTATAAAGAAAAATCTTATTTTGAGGGTTAAGAGATCCTTGAATAACATTCTTTATCGAAAGTTGTACTTTTAAATCTTTTTACCCTTGATTATTTTTAACATTTCAAGGGTTGGTGATCCTCAATAAAAATAAAGTATTTGTTTTGAGGGTCATTTTGGCCGTTAAAATTTCTTTTTTGAGGGAATTTGTTTCAAAAGTCATCAAGAGTAGTCATACAGAGCTTCAAAATAATTTTTTTAAAGGGTTTTTCATACTTTTTCTTTTTAAGGGTTTTGACGCTAAAAATGAATTTTAAAAAAAAAATTATAGTGAAATGGGTAACTAATCCCTATGATGCGGTGGCAAATTTGTTCAATAGCCGCAGCAATTGTACCGTGCATACCCTCCTAAACCAAAATAGTTGGGATTGCAATTAGTAGGAATAATCTTAATTAAATTGTTCCTTTCTTTTTCTTTTTCTTTTTTTTTTCAATTTTTTTCATTGAAGTTATGGGTTATTTTTGTTTGTTAAATTTGCAATATGTGACTTGATCTTTCTAGATTCAATAAAATTTATAATATTCATGATATACATTTTTTTATAAATAAAATGAATAAGAATCTCTTTATAGGTTTATGTTTCTATTCAGATTTGTATTTCATGCAATACTCAATAGGTTATTTAGTGAAAGATTGTCAAAAATTCATTTTCTTTGTTTATATTTAATATTTATTAAATTTTAAATTCTAGGATTATTAAACTTTGCCTTAGGTATTTTTGCACAAACTTTATCTTTGTAACTGAGTTTCTATTGCTTAATGTCATATTTGGATTTTTTTTTTTTTTTTTTTTGAAGCCTCCAAATGTGATTTTTAACATGCCAATTTTTTTTCCACATTAATACAACCAAATACCAATAGTTCATGCGAGTTAACTCTTAAAGAAATAAAGTAATACAATCCACAAGCAGCCAAAGAAGAGAAAATGCAATACTGGGAAAATTAAAACACCACGCAAAAATTTTCAAAAATATAATTAACAAATAATGAAGCATATATATCATGTAGCAACATTCCAAGGGTTATATAACTAATAGAAGGGGAAAAAAGGGTTGTCCAAATTTTCAAGCTATGAGATTAGATCTAATATAATATATATTAACTTCCTGTCTCTGTATTGTTCAATGAGTTTTATTTTGTGTAAATATATTTAATAAATTTAACAAAATATATCTTATACCTTTTCATGATATTATTTCATTTAGTTATTAAAGTACATACATCTTTATATATATATATATATATATATATATATATATATATATATATAAAATAAGTGAAACGAAGATAAAATTAAATTAGAATTCCAAATTAAAGTTTTAATTTTGCGCTATGTGTCCTAAATTATTTATTCTTAAAGAGTTTTATTTATTAATTTTAGAATAAAATGTGGGACCACATCATAAATATTCATTTAAGTGAGTTATTAAGTACAAAAATTAAAGAGTTTAAAATATATGAATCGTAAAAAAAAAAAAAAAGTGCTTCACAATAATTATAAAAAAATTGACAATTTACATTTTACACCTAATAACATTCTTACAAAATTTTTTAAAGAGTTAACAAAATATAAAAATGACCATCAATAATATTTGAATTATATATATATATAGAGATTATATTATGTACCTTATTTTATATATATATATATATATATATATATATATATATATATATATATATATATATATATATATATATCTTTAAGTGTATCCATATAAATACATGAAGTTACAAGCTAGCAGGGGCGGAGGCATGTATAAGGGTGGGGGGGCCATGGCCCCCTCTAAATTTTGAAAATTTTTAAAATATATATACAATTATTTTAATATTTTCAAAATTTAGTCTACAAAAATAAGAGTTGGCCCCCCCAAATATTTGAATTAATCCAATAATGCTCTTAAAAAAAATAATTAGTTTAATAGTTACAGAGATATAACTTTATTTTTTACAATTCTATTTTTTATTGTAAAATGTGTTCTTATATCTGTTAAATATTTGATAAAGTTTGGTATCAAATATGTTTGAATCTATCTTTTTCAACCCGTTATGTGACGATTAACAAGTCATTGACATATTAAAAAAAATTTGTTATTAAAACTACACATGAAATGTGTCTTTAGTTGTCATATAATATGGGTTAAAGCAATGTAGCTTTAAATATGTTTGGAGCCTAACTTATTCCTCCAAATTTTGGATAATTCATGTTTTTGAAAATTTCATTAATTCAATGGAAAGATTTTTTACTTTAGTATAAAATTTGATAATTTGTATTTAAAATGAAACTTTTTAAGAATTTGACTATGAAAGTGGAAAAAATGAATTTTATTTTATGAAAGATCGCCGTCAAAAATAATTTTGATTGAAAATACTAAAATATATATATATATTTTTTTGGTTGTGTGTATATATATAACTTATCAAATAAAAAGTGTGTATATATAATAAAAAAACACGCATATATGTATATATATGTGCGTGGAAGTTGTCTTGATAAATATATTAACATCGCACTTGGCCCCCCAGAGAAAAATTTCTGACTCCGCCCCTGCAAGCTAGTTAAATATAATAGAAAATCTAAATTGTGTTTGACAAATATATTTGTTAAGTACTTTTCAAAGGAGCATGACACGAAGAAAAATTTCCCGTTTTCATTCATATAATTACTAATAAATATATAAAAGTAGTGAAAACTAGACGAATAATATGCGAGAAAATGAAAGCTTATTGGTAATTGCAGTAGCTGACCTTGACATCCCGTGGGAAGATAAGGATTTCCTTGGTATCCTTCAAGGCAATAATAATATTCGGCCCCGTAATCTGTAGTATACCCTTCTGAGTTCCGTCTTCTCAGCTCGTTGGGATCCACGGTAATAAAGTCAGATGCTGTCCACTCCAGCACCACAGGAATATATTCCAAAAACTGCACATTGTAAGAGATATCTTTTGAACTCAACCATTTATCATCTGCAAGAAAGGCATATTTGCATTCTTCACTGGCTTTATTTTCTTCTTTTATGCTTCTGAAACTTGCATTCAGTACTTGAATCCCAGAAGGGATTGTGGTCATGCAGCAGTTGAAGCCTGAGCAGTGCTTAAGTTTGATGTCCTCTATCATGCTTTTATTAACTCAATTCGATTTGCATCCAACCATCACCATAGGATTGATGCCGGTCATCAGGGCCAAGTTGTCGCAACCAACCGAAATGAATTTATCCCGATAAGATGAGAAGAAAAATGGACTACCTGAGATATCCACAGCACCAATATTTCTGGAACTCCAACTCTTACACTTGGAAGAAATAATTGGCACGTTGAGTCGAACGAGTCCCGGATCATTCCAAAAATAATAATCATTATATGGATCAGTAATATTGATTTCCAGGACCTCCATGCCAATTCTGGGTAGGAATGCTTTAGGAGAACCACCAGTTTCATTGCAAACAATTCTGAACCAGTCATTCAAGTAACAATCGGTAGTCTTTCCAAACGGGTATGGAATGTAAATGTCTCCACAGCTATCAGAACAATTGGGTTTTGCTATGGGTGCTGCGGCTTCTGCTAACTCATAGGTGGTCAGTAGAAGTAAGAAAGTAATTCGCATTACCACTTTCACAGCCATTTCTGGGTGTCTATAGTTCAACAAAGCAAACCTCCTTGCCTTCATATATAAACCAATATATGCAGCCTTGCAAGAAAAGTATATTAAGAATCTTATTGTTCATCAAATTAAAAACTGAAAATATCACTGTAAGATTTATATTTAATATTTTTAAATGTATAAAAGGTATATATACAGTAAGGTAAACAGTATATATACTGTTTATAAACAGTAAATTTTGTCATTAAATATCAATAACTACGGCTTAAAAAAAGACAAAAAAAAAAAAAAAAAACGCGTTTGAAAATGTAAACACCAAACCCAAACCGGCACTAATAAGTGGACAAATTCAAGGCACAATAACCAACATGACATTTTTTTCGGAGTGGGTGGAGTTTTAATAGTTAATAAATGCCCGTGAAACAGACATTAATTTTTCCAACCCGAAAAGACTATTGACTTTATATTTTATTTTATTACTTAGTGGGTGGAATTTTAATGAAACCTTATATATATATATATATATAGTGGGTTCATGGGCCGCTCTAGGTTTTGGGCCAAATATATATATATATATATATTTATATAATTTTTAATTTTTTTTATTTGACCGTCTAAAAATAAATTTTTTTTTTTTGAAAACGATAGATTTACTCATTCATTAATATGTAAGCGATCAAAATGTAAAGCATCTACAGCAGGTGGGGGCTCATCCTCCATCCAATACAAAACATCCACAATATTCCTAGCAAATCTAGCTAAGGAATGAGCCACCATCCGCAATGTTAAAATAAATTTTGAATATCTTGAACCTAAATTTTTTTTAAACCTAGTTGAAATAAATTTTAATATAATTATCTTAACAATATCTTGACCTTTAAAAAAAAAAAAAACTCCAATAACAAACCAATTTGATCTAAAATATGGAGGAAAAAATAGTAAATCTAACAACAAAAGAATAAATTTGTTTATCTTAAATTTAAAAAAAAAAAATCATTTAGATCTTAACAAATTTGAAATAAACTAATACACCACCAATATTTCCGGAACTCCAACTTGTACAGTTGGAAGAAATAATTGGCACGTTGAGTCCAACGAGTTCCGGATCATTCCAAAAATAATAATCATTATACGGATCGGTAATATTGATTTCCAGGACCTCCACGCCAATGCTGGGTAATAATGCTTTAAGAGAGCCACCAGTTTCATTGCAAACAATTTTGAACTAGTAATTCAAGTAACATTCGGTAGTCTTGCCAAACGGGTATGGAATGTAAATATCTCCACAGCTATCAGAACAATTGGGTTTTGCTATAGGTGCTGCAGCTTCTGCTAACTCATAGGTGGTCAGTAAAAGTAAGAAAGTAATTCGCATTACCACTTGCACGGCCAGTTCGGGGTGTCTATAGTTCAACAAAGCAAACAAGCTAGCCTTCATATATAAACCAATATATGTAATATGTAGCCTTACAAGAAAAGTATATCTAGAATCCTGACATTAAGTGGACAAATTCAAGGCACAAGAACCAACATGACATTTTTTTGCGTAGTGGGAGGGGTTTTAATAGTTATATAAATGCCCGTGAAACAGACATTAATTTTTCTAACCCGGAAATACAATTGACCAATTTTTTTTTTTTGGCAGTGGGTGGAATTTTAATGAAACTTTTGTTTCTTCTTTTGGTAGTGGGTTGAATTTGAATGACTTATATTTTTTCTAACCTGAAAATACTATTGACTTCTTTTTTTTTTTTTTTTTTTTTGGTAGTGGGTGGAATTTTAATTAAACTTTTTTTTTTCTTTTTACACACAATTTAACTCAAAATATCTAAATCTAAAGAACATTTACTTAATTATTTTATATTAACTATTTATTCTTCTCATCATTATTCAATATATGATTTCAATTATATATAACCAATGAATAGATTATGTGTAAATAGAATAACCTATCTTTTTGTGCTTCCACCAAGTTCCAGTTGTTCAGACACAATGATTGGTTCTCTGAGAATGATTTAAATATTTTCTGTAGCTACTTCAAGGGTTGGCAGAATGGCAGTAGAATTTAATATGCAATTTTAATTGCAGAGCTGGATTAAACATCTATCATCGATGATCCAGCGTTGAATGGATGGGGTTGGGCCTTGGGCTTGGGAGCCACCTGGACAGGAGCCAATCCAATAACATTGCGTGATGTGCAGGGGCAATTTTCCTCACTCTATCAATCGAAAGATATTTATTAACTATATATAAAAAAAAGCCAATAAGTTTAGGAATATTGTTTTGGTCTAGTCAAGTTCTTGGACTCCTTCTAATACTGTTAAAAAACCTTTCATACTTATTCAAAGCATTTGACTAATCCGGTGAGATAGATGCTTTTTCTTCTCATGTACACCAATTTGTTTTTGTTTGTTTTATATTATATTAGCTATATATAAAGAGAGCGAATGGCTTAAAGTTACGGCATTTTTGATTTTCAACTTGCACTGTTTCGCCGGCTGCTTTTTTTTTTTTTTTTTTGAATGCGTAAAGTTACAGTAGTTTAGCTACACTAATTTTGGTTTGTTCAATTCGCAATGTTTTACAAAAATATTAACAAAATATTTTTCACAATTATTGAGGTGTTAATTTCTTATAGGTCAAAATAAAATAATAAAATATCACCAGCCTCATCATATGAGCTTCACACATGCGATGAGGATTTTTTTTAGTAGTCCTATTTTGTAGCCAAAAAAAAAAAAAAACTTGTGTTTTTAATTTTTTATATATAATTTTTATTCTGAGAATTTAATTTATAAGCGAATAGAATAATTTGAAAATCAACAGAAGAGTGACCTTATTTTTTTGACAATATTTTAGAGCGAGTTAAAGTTGTATTTTTACTGGAATATCCTTTAATTTCTCTAATTAAACATAGGAGAGTAGGGGCTTTTTTGAACCAAAAAAAAAAATGAAAATCTCACACAGGGGAAGCCCTTTAAATAGTAGTATAAATATTGGAACCAACAACAACAAAAAATAAAGTTATTGTGCAAAAAAAGTGCTACATTCACAACATTCTTCACAACACTTTCACAACAAACCACAAGTGGAAAATTGTTATTGGTTCTAATTTAAACATGCTAACAAAATTACTTTTTTGTCCACTAATAACAACCTATAATAACCTACTACTTATAATTTGCTATGAAAATATCATAAGCAAAACATTTTTTTTTGTGAAGATTTTAAGGCATCTTGTTGTCGTCAAAATATTTTCAAAACTACTAAGTTATAAATTCCTTACAAGTCAAAATAAAATATAAAAAGAGCCAATAGGCATAGGAATAGTGTTTTGGTTTAGTCAAGCTTTTGGACTCATCCTAATGCTACTAAAAGACCTTACATACTTATTCAAGACATTTGGCCAATCTGGGGAGATGGATTTTTTTTCTTCTCAAGTACACCAACTTGTTCTTATTTTGTTTTATATTATATTATCTATATATAAAAAGAGCGAATGCCTTGAAGCAACAGTATTTTTGGTTTGTTCAACTTGCACTGTTTCACCAGCCAATTTTTTATTTCTTTAAATGCGTAAAGTTACAGTAGTTTTGTTACATTATTTTCGGTTTGTTCAACTTGCAATACTTTACAAAATAATAAAATATTAACACAAAAAATTGACACAATATTTCAAAATTTTTGAGGTGTTAATTTCTTATAGGTCAAAATAAAATAATAAAATATCATTTTGGAACCAACTACAACTAAAAATAAAGTTATTACGCAAAAAAAGTGCAACATCCACAACATTTTTTACAAAACTTTTATAACAAACTATAGGTTTTAAATTGTTATTGGTTTGAATTTAAATTTCTAATAAAAATTAAGTTTTTTCCCACTAATAACAACCTACTACTTATAATTTGTGATGAAAATATCGTGAACATAACTTTTCTATTGTGAAAAGTTTAAGACATGTTGTTATCATCACAAAATTTTCAAAACTATTGAGCTATCAATTCTTTACAAGTCCAAATAAAGTATAAAAAGAGCCAATATGGTTAGGAATAGTGTTTTGGTTTAGTCAAGTTTTTAGACTCATTCTAATGCTACTAAAAAACCTTTCATACTTATTCAAGGCATTTGACCAATCCAGTGAGATGAATTTTTTTTTCTTCTCAGGTACACCAATTTGTTTTTGTTTTTTTTATATTATATTAGCTATATATAAAGAGAGTGAATGGCTTGAAGTTACAACCTTTTTTTTTTGTTTAATTTGCATTGTTTTGCCAGCTGCTTTTTTTTTTTTTTTTGAATGTGTAAAGTTACAGTCATTTAGCTACACTAATTTTGGCTTGTTTACTTCGCAATGTTTCACAAAAATATTAACACAATATTTTCACAATTATTGAGGTGTTAATTTCTTATAGGTCAAAATAAAATAATAAAATATCATTAGCCTCATCATATGTGCTTCACACGTGCAATGAGACTTTTTTCGTGGTCCTATTTTGTAGCCAAAAAAAAAATTTGTTTTTAGTTTTTTATATATAATTTTTATTTTCAGAATTTAATTTATAAGTGAATAAAATAATTTGAAAATCAACAGAAGAGTGACACTATTTTTTTGGCAATATTTTAGTGCAAGTTAGAGTTGTATTTTTACTGGAATGTCCTTTAGTTTTATCTCCAATTAAACATAAGAGAGTAGGGGCTTTTTTGAACCAAAAAAATGAGAATCTCACACAGGGGAAGCCCCCTTAAATAGCAGTATAGATATTGGAACAAACAACAACAAAAAATAAAGTTATTGTGCAAAAAAAGTGCTACATCCACAATATTCTTCACAACACTTTCACAACAAACCACAGGTGGAAAATTGTTATTGGTTCTAATTTAAACTTGTTAACAAAATTACTTTTTTGTTCACTAATAATAATCTGTAATAACCAATTACTTATAATTTGCTACGAAAATATTGTGGACAAAACATTTTTTGGTGAAAATTTTAAGGCATCTTGTTGACGTCAAAATATTTTCAAAACTACTAAACTATTAATTCTTTACAAGTCAAAATAAAATATAAAAAGAGCCAATAGGCATTGGAATAGTGTTTTGGTTTAGTCTAGTTTTTGGACTCATTCTAATGCTACTAAAAAACCTTTCATACTTATTCAAGGCATTTGGCCAATCTGGTGAGATGGATTTTTTTCTTCTCAAGTACACCAACTTGTTTTTATTTTGTTTTATACTATATTATCTATATATAAAAGAGCGAACGCCTTGAAGCAACAGTATTTTTAGTTTGTTCAACCTGCACTGTTTCACCAGCCACTTTTTTATTTCTTTAAATGCATAAAGTTACAGTAGTTTTTCTACATTATTTTTGGTTTGTTCAACTTGCAATGCTTCACAAAATAATAAAATATTAACACAACAAATTGGCACAATATTTTCAAAATTTTTGAGGCGTTAATTTCTTATAGGTCAAAATAAAATAATAAAATATCATATTGGAACCAACTACAACTAAAAATAAAATTATTACGCAAAAAAAGTGCAACATCCAAAACATTTTTTATAACACATTTATAACAAACTATAGGTGTTAAATTGTTATTGGTTCAAATTTAAATTTCTAACAAAATTAAGTTTTTTCCCACTAATAACAACTTACTACTTATAATTTGTGATGAAAATATCGTGGACATAACTTTTCTATTGTTAAAAGTTTAAGACATATTGTTGTCATCACAAAATTTTCAAAACTACTAAGCTATCAATTCTTTACAAGTCAAAATAAAGTATAAAAAGAGGTAATATGGTTAGGAATAGTGTTTTGGTTTAGTCAAGTTTTTGGACTCATTCTAATACTACTAAAAAACCTTTCATTCTAATTTAAGGCATTTGACCAATCTGGTGAGATGAATTTTTTTTCTTCTCAGGTACACAAATTTGTTTTTGTTTGTTTTATATTATATTAGCTATATATAAACGGAGCGAATCGCTTGAAGTTACAGCATTTTTGATTTGTTCAACTTGCGTTGTTTCGCCGACCGCTTTTTTTTCTTTTTTTTTTGAATGCGTAAAGTTATAGTAGTTTAACTACACTAATTTTGGTTTGTTTACTTCGCAATGTTTCACAAAAATATTAACACAATATTTTCACAATTATTGAGGTGTTAATTTCTTATAGGTCAAAATAAAATAATAAAATATCACTAGCCTCATCATATGTGCTTCACATGTGCGATGAGGCTTTTTTTTAGTGGTCCTATTTTGTTGCCAAAAAAAAAAAAAAAACTGTGTTTTTAATTTTTTATAACAAACTATAGGTGTTAAATTGTTATTGGTTCTAATTTAAATTTCTAATAAAATTAATTTTTTTCAACTAATAACAACCTGCTACTTATAATTTGTAATTAAAATATCGTGGACATAACTTTTCTATTGTGAAAATTTTAAGTCATGTTGTTGTCATTACAAAATTTTCAAAACTATTGAGCTATCAATTCTTTAGAAGTCAAAATAATGTATAAAACGAGTCAATATGGCTAGGAATAGTGTTTTGGTTTAGTCAAGTTTTTGGACTCATTGTAATGCTACTAAAAAACCTTTCATGCTTATTCACGGCATTTGGCCAATCTGGTGAGATTGATTTTTTTTTCTTCTCAAGTACACCAATTTGTTTTTATTTTGATTTATATTATATTATCTATATGTAAAAAGAGCGAATGCCTTGAAGCAACAGTATTTTTAGTTTGTTCAACTTGCACTATTTCACTAGCCACTTTTTTATTTCTTTAAATGCCTAAAGTTACAGTAGATTTGCTACGTTATTTTTGGTTTGTTTAATTTGCAATGCTTCACAAAATAATAAAATATTAACACAACAAATTGGTATAATATTTTCGCAATTTTTAAGGTGTTGATTTCTTATTGGTTAAAATAAAATAATAAAATATCATATTGGAACAAACTACAACTAAAAATAAAGTTATTATGCAAAAAAAAGTGCGACATCCAAAATATTTTTTACAACACTTTTATAACAAACTATTGGTGTTAAATTGTTATTGGTTCTAATTTAAATTTCTAATAAAATTAATTTTTTTCCCACTAATAACAACCTGCTACTTATAATTTGTGATGAAAATATTGTGGACATAACTTTTCTATTGTGAAAATTTTAAGACATGTTGTTGTCATTACAAAATTTTCGAAACTACTGAGCTATCAATTTTTTACATGTCAAAATAAAGTATAAAAAGAGCCAATATGGTTAGGAATTGTGTTTTGGTTTAGTCAAGTTTTTGGACTCATTCTAATACTACTAAAAAACCTTTCTTACTTATTCAAGGCATTTGACCAATCTGGCGACTTGAAATTTTTTTCTTCTCAAGTACACCAATTTGTTTTTTTTTTTCATTTTATAATATATTATCTATATATAAAACTAGCGACTGCCTTGAAGCTACAGTATTTTTGGTTTATTCAACTTGCACTTTTTCACTAGCCACTTTTTTTTTTCTTTAAATGTGAAAGTTACAATAGTTTTGCTACGTTATTTTTGGTTTGTTCAATATGCAATGCTTCACAAAATAATAAAATATTAACACAACAAATTGGCACAATATTTTCAAAATTTTTGAGGCGTTAATTTCTTATAGGTCAAAATAAAATAATAAAATATCATATTGGAACCAACTACAACTAAAAATAAAATTATTACGCAAAAAAAGTGCAACATCCAAAACATTTTTTATAACACATTTATAACAAACTATAGGTGTTAAATTGTTATTGGTTCAAATTTAAATTTCTAACAAAATTAAGTTTTTTCCCACTAATAACAACTTACTACTTATAATTTGTGATGAAAATATCGTGGACATAACTTTTCTATTGTTAAAAGTTTAAGACATATTGTTGTCATCACAAAATTTTCAAAACTACTAAGCTATCAATTCTTTACAAGTCAAAATAAAGTATAAAAAGAGGTAATATGGTTAGGAATAGTGTTTTGGTTTAGTCAAGTTTTTGGACTCATTCTAATACTACTAAAAAACCTTTCATTCTAATTTAAGGCATTTGACCAATCTGGTGAGATGAATTTTTTTTCTTCTCAGGTACACAAATTTGTTTTTGTTTGTTTTATATTATATTAGCTATATATAAACGGAGCGAATCGCTTGAAGTTACAGCATTTTTGATTTGTTCAACTTGCGTTGTTTCGCCGACCGCTTTTTTTTCTTTTTTTTTTGAATGCGTAAAGTTATAGTAGTTTAACTACACTAATTTTGGTTTGTTTACTTCGCAATGTTTCACAAAAATATTAACACAATATTTTCACAATTATTGAGGTGTTAATTTCTTATAGGTCAAAATAAAATAATAAAATATCACTAGCCTCATCATATGTGCTTCACATGTGCGATGAGGCTTTTTTTTAGTGGTCCTATTTTGTTGCCAAAAAAAAAAAAAAAACTGTGTTTTTAATTTTTTATAACAAACTATAGGTGTTAAATTGTTATTGGTTCTAATTTAAATTTCTAATAAAATTAATTTTTTTCAACTAATAACAACCTGCTACTTATAATTTGTAATTAAAATATCGTGGACATAACTTTTCTATTGTGAAAATTTTAAGTCATGTTGTTGTCATTACAAAATTTTCAAAACTATTGAGCTATCAATTCTTTAGAAGTCAAAATAATGTATAAAACGAGTCAATATGGCTAGGAATAGTGTTTTGGTTTAGTCAAGTTTTTGGACTCATTGTAATGCTACTAAAAAACCTTTCATGCTTATTCACGGCATTTGGCCAATCTGGTGAGATTGATTTTTTTTTCTTCTCAAGTACACCAATTTGTTTTTATTTTGATTTATATTATATTATCTATATGTAAAAAGAGCGAATGCCTTGAAGCAACAGTATTTTTAGTTTGTTCAACTTGCACTATTTCACTAGCCACTTTTTTATTTCTTTAAATGCCTAAAGTTACAGTAGATTTGCTACGTTATTTTTGGTTTGTTTAATTTGCAATGCTTCACAAAATAATAAAATATTAACACAACAAATTGGTATAATATTTTCGCAATTTTTAAGGTGTTGATTTCTTATTGGTTAAAATAAAATAATAAAATATCATATTGGAACAAACTACAACTAAAAATAAAGTTATTATGCAAAAAAAAGTGCGACATCCAAAATATTTTTTACAACACTTTTATAACAAACTATTGGTGTTAAATTGTTATTGGTTCTAATTTAAATTTCTAATAAAATTAATTTTTTTCCCACTAATAACAACCTGCTACTTATAATTTGTGATGAAAATATCGTGGACATAACTTTTCTATTGTGAAAATTTTAAGACATGTTGTTGTCATTACAAAATTTTCGAAACTACTGAGCTATCAATTTTTTACATGTCAAAATAAAGTATAAAAAGAGCCAATATGGTTAGGAATTGTGTTTTGGTTTAGTCAAGTTTTTGGACTCATTCTAATACTACTAAAAAACCTTTCTTACTTATTCAAGACATTTGACCAATCTGGCGACTTGAAATTTTTTTCTTCTCAAGTACACCAATTTGTTTTTTTTTTCATTTTATAATATATTATCTATATATAAAACTAGCGACTGCCTTGAAGCTACAGTATTTTTGGTTTATTCAACTTGCACTTTTTCACTAGCCACTTTTTTTTTTCTTTAAATGTGAAAGTTACAATAGTTTTGCTACGTTATTTTTGGTTTGTTCAATATGCAATGCTTCACAAAATAATAAAATATTAACACAACAAATCGGCACAATATTTTCATAATTTTTGAGGTGTTAATTTCTTATAGGTCAAAATAAAATAATAAAATATCATATTGGAAACAATCACAACTAAAAATAAAGTTATTATGCAAAAAAAGTTCTACATCCACAACATTTTTCACAACATCTTCATAACAAATCATAGGTGGTAAATTGCTATTTGTTTTAATCTAAACTTGCTAATGAAGTTACATTTTTGCCCACCAATAACAACCTACTACTTATAAATTGTTATGAAAATGTCGTGGATATAACATTTCTTTTGTGAAAATTTCAAGGCATGTTGTTGTCCTCGCAATATTTTCAAAATTGTTGAGCAATGAGTTCTTTACAAGTCAAAATAAAATATTAAAAGTGCCATTAGGCTTAGGAATAGTGTTTTGGTTTAGGCAAGTTTTTGGACTGATTTTAATGCTAACAAAAAACCTTTCATACTTATTCAAGGCATTTGGCCAATCTGGTGAGATGGATTTTTTTTTTCTTCTCAAGTACACCAATGTGTTTTTATATTGATTTATATTATATTATCTATATATAAAAAGAGTGAATGCCTTGAAGCAACATTAATTTTGGTTTGTTCAACTTGCACTGTTTCAGCAGCCACTTTTTTATTTCTTTAAATGCGTAAAGTTACAGTAGTTCTGCTACATTATTTTTGGTTTGTTCAATTTGCAATGTTCCGCAAAATAATAAAATATTAATAGAACAAATTGGCACAATAATTTCACAATCTTTGAGGTGTTAATTTCTTATAGGTCAAAATAAAATAATAGAATATCATATTGTAACCAACTACAACTAAAAATAAAGTTATTATGCAAAAAAAGTGCAACATCCACAAAATTTTTTACATTTATAACAAGCTATAGGTGTTAAATTGTTATTGGTTATAATTTAAATTTCTAATAAAATTAATTTTTTGCCCACTAATAAGAACCTACTACTTATAATTTGTGATGAAAATATCGTGGACATAACTTTTCTATTTTGAAAAGTTGAAGAAATGTTGTTGTCATCACAAAATTTTCAAAACTACTGAGTTATCAATTCTTTACAAGTCGAAATACAGTATAAAAAGAGCCAATATGGTTAGGAATAGTGTTTTGGTTTAGGCAAGTTTTTGGACTCATTCTAATGCTAAAAAAAAAAACCATTCATACTTATTCAAGGCATTTCGCCAATATGGTGAAAATGATTTTTTTCTTCTTCTCAAGTACAACAATTTGTTTTTGTTTTGTTTTATAATATATTATCTATATGTAAAAAGAGCGAATCCCTTTAAGCAACAGTTATTTTGGTTTGTTCAACTTACATTGTTGCACCAGCCACATTTTTTTTTTTTTTTGAATGTTTAAACTTACAGTAGTTTTGCTACATTATTTTTGTTTTGTTCAATTTGCAATGTTTCACAAAATAATAAAATATTAACACAAAAAATTGGTACAATATTTTCAAAGTTGTTGAGGTGTTAATTTCTTATAGGTCAAAATAAAATAATAAAATATCGTATTGGAACCCACAACAACTAAAAATAAAGTTATAATGTAAAAAAAGTGCTACTTCCATAACATTTTTTATAATACTTTTATAACAAACTATAGGTTTTAAATTGTTATTGGTTCTAATTTAAATTTCTAATAAAATTAATTCTTTTTCCACTAATAATAACCTACTACTTATAATTTGTGATGAAAATATCGTGGATATAACTTTTCTATTGTGAAAAGTTTAAGACATGTTGTCATCACAAAATTTTCAAAACTACTGAGCTATCAATTCTTTAGAAGTCAAAATCAAGTATAAAAAGAGCCAATATGGCTAGGAATGGTGTTTTGGTTTAGTCAAGTTTTTGGACTCATTCTAATGCTACTAAAAAATCTTTCATACTTATTCATGCCATTTGACCTATCTGGTGAGATGAATTTTTTTTCTTATCAAGTACACCAATTTGTTTATATTTTGTTTTATATTATATTATCTATATATAAAAAGAGTGAATGACTTGAAACTACAGTATTTTTGGTTTATTCAACTTGCTCTATTTCACCAGCCACTTTTTTTTTTCTTTTCTTTTTAAATGTGAAAATTATAGTAGTTTTGCTACATTATTTTTGGTTTGTTCAATATGCAATGCTTCACAAAATAATAAAATGTCAATACAACAAATTGGCACAATATTTTCACAATTTTTGAGGTGTTAATTTCTTATAGGTCAAAATAAAATAATAAAATATCGTATTGGAAACAATCACAACTAAAAATAAAGTTATTACGCAATCACAACTAAAAATAAAGGTTGAGAGCCTTTACCAATTCACCAATAAGTGCTATTGGATCTTGTGCTTGTGGCACATGCACTTTTGGCTTGTTTACTCTCTTAGCAGCTTGTAGCTTGTAACAGTTTGGACGAATGTGTCTAAACTTCCCACAAAAATGACACACCCAAGCAGGCTTACCATACTTCTTGTCCTTAGGAAAGGTAGACTCCTTAGGTTTAGATTCTTTCAGATTAACCCTAATCTTCCTAGATGGTGAAACTTTTATGGGTTTGACAACCTCACTCACAGGCGGTTTGACAGTTTCACTCACAACCTCACTTACAGAAGGTTCAGAAGAAGATGAAGGAACAAAGTTTGTGAAATGGGGAGCAGACAGAGATGTTTTCATCAAAACCTAATCCAGATTTGTCAGAAGGAGACTTTTGAACACTCAGCATTTGATCAAGTTTAGAACTAGCAGATCTAGCAACAGATAAATCAAGTTCCAACAATTTAACTTTATCAAGCAGTAGCATATTCTCAGTTTTCATATTGTTCAAAAGTTCATTAGCATCAAACAGTTTAACAAGCAAATTCTTCTTATCAAGCTCAAGAGATTCAATTTTCTTCAGGCCAAGTTCAACATTCATAGCATCCTTTGCAGCAACTTTGCAAAGTTTATTGTAGGCCTCTTGAAGATCTGTATCCTTAGAGAGTTCCTCATCAGAAGGGTTCTCTTCTGCAGACGCACTTTCATCTATTACAGCAGTAGCAGTGAAAGCAATGAAGTTTCCATCCTCGTCACAGCCTGACTCATCATCAGAAACTTCACCATCACTAAGGGTTACAGCCATAGCCTTACCCTTAAACTTTAAGTAAGTAGGACACTCAGATTTCATGTGACCATACCCTTGACATCCAAAACACTGAGGACCCATAGAATTATTTGAAGATTGACCTACTTTTTCTCTAGGTTTATCATTATTGTTAACTTTAGTGGGATCATTCTTCCTAAAATTTCTAGGTTCAATAGTGTTCGTACCTCTTGCCTTTCTATTATTATTCCGGAGAAAGTTTCTAAAATTCTTGGCAAGGTAAACAATCTCTGTAACAGAGAACTCATCATTAAATCCACCAACCTCAACATCATCAACTGACTTAAGAGCCATTAATTTGGATTTGCTAGTTTTGGGTAAGTCCAACTCATAAGATTGAAGTGATCCTACAAGTTCATCAACATGGATGAAGTCCACATCCTTACTCTTAGTGATGGCAGTCACCTTGGGTCTAAAGTTCTCAGTTAAAGATCTAAGAATCTTTCTAACAATTTTAGGTTGATCATAGATTTCACTCAAGTTATAAGCAGAATTAACAATATCATTAAGTTTAGCATATAATTCATCAAAAGATTCATCATCAGACATCTTAATGCTTTCAAATTTAGAAGTTAATTGCTGCAATTTGTTGATTTTGACAGTCTTTGTGCCTTCATGCACAGTCTGAAGGATATTCCAAGCAATATGAGCAACCTCAACATTAGAGATTTTCCTAAATTCCTTCATAGAAACAGCGTTAAAGATAGCATTCATAGCCTTGCTATTGAACGCGGCTGCTTCTTTTGGAGAAATTTGCCACTCACTAACAAGAGTAGTGGGCTTCTCCCATCCGTATTCAATGGAGTTCTAGACTCTCTCATCAATCGATTTTAGGAATGCTTTCATCCTTACTTTCTAATAAGCATAATTATTCCCATCAAACTGAGGAGGAATAACAAGAGAGTGTCCGTGTTCCATGACAACAGGGGTCAAGGATCATCCCAGTGATCAAAAGATCAACAACAAGAGAGCTACCTGCTCTAATACCAATTGATAGTTTTTAGACCCCTTAAAACCACAATTGGATTAACCTAGGTAATTAGCCAAGTTGTTATTTAGTCAAATTATTCAAATCTAGGTTAACATAATCAAACAATCATATCATGTAAAGTAACGGAAAGATAAATAACACAATGATATGATCACCTAGGAAACCAAACTGGTAAAAACCTGGGGAGAATTTAACCTAGCTATCCTCAAGGTAAATCTGAATCCATTATCTTGAAAGAATCGAAATTCATACAATAAGACTTACAAGCTCCAACGCTCGACTTCTTATTGCTACCCACCAGTAGAATTTACTGACATAACCACGTGCAAGCTCCAAATTTACGGACTCCTTTTTTCTTGGATTCATCATTAGATATAAGCACACTTGCTTGTGTTTCTTTAAACTTCAATGGCAGCAATTGAATTGATCATCAAGGTGTAGATAACATCTCCTCCTTGAAAACCCTAAGTTTGTGTAAAGGAAAACTCCTCAAGGATCTCACAAGAGATTCACACAAATAACAATATAAGCAACACTAAAACGTGGCTAGGGTTTGCCTTTTATACCTAGGACAAATTAGAAAACCCTAAACGTTTTAAAACAAAACAGGGCTGAGTTGGAATTCTGCAGAAAAAGCATTTTGACCCGATTTTCGATTGATTGAGCCTAAGCTTCGATCGATCGAACCAGGCTGAATTGCTTTATTAAATCCTACAACTGCTTATTCCAACTTTACGTAAAGAAATCAACTTTGAGCAAGTCTAAACACGACTAAACATATTGTTTTGATCATGATTTGCCAACAATACACATTAGAGTTCTAAATACATAAAAACCTAAATCTTTAGAACCTAACAAGTTTAAATTAAAACTAATAACAACTTATAACCTAAAATTTGTTGAAAAAGTGTTGTGAAAATATTATAGATGTAACACTTCTCATCTTTTATTCTCTTACTAGTAGGTACTATAAAAAATTTTGTAATAAAAAAATCACGTAGACCTCGAGATTCACATTTTTTTTTAACTCAAAATGCATCTTTTTACTGAACCCCTTAAAAATATATCCTGGAGCCTCGACTAAGTGGGTTGAATGAGTTATATAAATGCCCCATGAAACAAATTAATTTTTCTAACCCAAAAATACTGTTGACTTTGTTTTTTTTGGTAGTGGGTGGAATTTTAATGAAACTTTTTTTTAATAGTGGGTTGAATTTGAATGAGTTATATAAATGCCTATGAAACAGATTAATTTTTCTAACCCGAAAATACTATTGACTTTTTTTTTTTTTTTTGTGTAGTGGGTGGAATTTTAATGAAACTTTTTTTTTTCTTTTTTTGGTAGTGGGTTGAATTTGAATGAGTTATATAAATGCCCATGAAACAGATTAATTTTTCTAATCCGAAAATGCTATTGTCTTTTTCTTTGTAGTCGGTGGAATTTTAATGAAACCTTTTTTTTTTTTTCTTTTTGTAGTGGGTAAAATTTTAATTAAAATTTTTCTTTTTTTTTTTGGTAGTGGATTGAATTTGAATGAGTTATATTTTTTCTATACTTAAATTACTATTGACTTTTTTTTTTCTTTTTTTCTTTTTTGTAGGGGGTGGAATTTTAATTAAACCTTTTTATTTTTATTTTTTTGTGTGCACACAATTTAATTCAAAAGACTTAAGCCTAATAAACATGTGCTCAATTAAGTTATATTAATTACTTGTTCTTCTCATTATTATTCAATGGAGGACTTCACTCATATGTGCATACCCAACAAATAAGTTATGTGTAATGCTCTTGCTATAAAATAACCCATCGTTTTGTGCTTCCACCAAGTTCGAATTGTTCAGATACAATAATGGGTTCTCTAAGAATGATTTAAATATTTTCTGTAGCTACTTCAAGGGTTGGCAGAATGACAGTAGAATTTAATATGCAATTTTAATTGCAGAGCAGGATTAAACATCTATCATCGATGATACTGCGTTGAATGGATGGGGTTGGGCCTTGGGCTTGGTAGCCAACTGGACAAGAGCCAATCCAATCACATTGCGTGAACTGCAAGGGCAATTTTCCTCACTCTATCAATCGAAAGATATTACCAAAAATTTGTAAGGATACCACTCACCAAACTGCTGGCACTCTACTCAAACTTTGTTAAAATTATATTTACATTCTGTCCACTCCACAATGCTTTTGCTTTACACTGATTTGATCGTCATGTTGTTATGCTGCTATTTGGCCATGATAGAGTATTGCCTTAAGTAGGTACGCTTTCCAAATTCATCCTCACTATGACCTGACCATGCATACATACATTATTTAAACATTGTCATGTTGTTGGATAGATATTGGCTAGGTACACTCTCTTATACCCCTTTATAACATTATAGTCTTGCATACATACATCCTCCCCTTTCTCATGATCTCTTTAGCCAATGATAAAATTCTATGGAGAAAATGGGCATTTGCTTTTTTTGTCAAAACTTTTCATCAAAATGCCCCATATCTGAAACTAATTAGGGAAATTCCCCTATTTTGAAACTCGATTTTTGGACAATCGAGTTATAGCAAATGAAAAATTTTTAAAAATAAAATAAATTCTAGAACTCAAGTTCCATGTAAAGTACTCGATTTCCATGAACTCAAGTATCATGTGAAGTACTCAAGTTCCTTGAAAAAATTCAAGTGGAACTCGAGTTCAAAAAAAAAAAAAAAAAAATTTCCTAAGTCCACGTTCGCTATAACTTGATGTTTCAAAAATCGAATTTTACATTTGGAACTCGATTTTTAGAAAATCGAGTTTCAAAATAGGGGCATTTTCTTAATTAGTTTCAGACATGGGGCATTATGCTGGAAAGTTTGTGAGAAAGGAGTAAAAGCCAATTTTGGCCGAAATTCTATAGCTATGCTGCAAAAATTATGTCTTAACCTTGCTTTCCTAATTTTCCAATAAAAATCAAGTTTTCAAAAACTCTTTCTTTTTTAAGCAATTATGTTGCCAAAATCCTGTCTTAAAATTGATTTTCTGATCTCCATTAAAAAAATATATATATATGATCTTTCAAAACTCTCTTTTTAAAGTAATTATGTTGCCAAAATCCTATCTCATTAAAAAAATTTTGATCTTCCAAAACTCTCTTTTCAAAGCAGAAATTTTTTTATTAATTCAATTTTAATTCCAATTTTAAGGTCTCTCCTTTTTCAAAAATCCCATCGACTAATGAAATCATGAAGGAGGCTCCCCTTTGTGTAATCACTTGATTCATACCTCATCAATCAAAGAACCACATTATTCACAATAGAATGATGGGATCTTGAGGATGGTTAGGACTTCCCATCATAACTTGGGAAACATTAAGATTTTCAGTTTTTTTTAACATTAATTCTTGCAAGTCATGGGCCTCTCAAAAATGTTTTTAATGTAAAACCATTTCTTCCTTTAAGGTCAAACCATAAATATTTAAACACATTTATTATTCTCAATGTATGCAAGATATCTTGGGAGAAAGTATATATATTTTTTATTTGCATTGCACATATTTTTAAGGGATAATCAAAATTATGGTACTGACTAGGGTAGGGCATAATGGAGTGCTTAATGCCTTCCCCACGCTTAATCTAACCCCTGCACCTGTTATCTAGCTCCAGACAATGTTTATCTTATTTGGTTATAGAAACTAAATTTGAAAAAGCCCACTTTTTAAAATTTAGGTGATCAATCACACCTTTAATAAATCCCAATGATTGATAGCGACTCCAAACACTCACTTTTTGCACACTAGCACCACGAGTGCAATTAGTGAAAGCAATGCAAACACGAGATGGATCGTGAGAGAGAGAGAAGGATTGACATTTTGTCTCTCACACATACATTGTCACACCCATCTTCAAAAAATTCATCATTAAAACCCTTGGAGTATGATGTCAGGGTTTTCTAGCTTGCGTTGGGTTGTCAACAATTAAAACTTTTCTTGTTTATAATGGACATCATGTTGGGGAAGAATTCTCCCATAGTGGTTTTCCTTTTGGAGTGTTTTCCATCAGTTTTCTCCTTCATCTCTATATTGTGCATCTATTGCTTTATGATATGGTGCATGTTGGTATACAATTAATTAATCTACTACATAATACACAACTAAGGTCTAAACTACCTATTCTATTCCTTATAATTGAACCTAATTCCCCAAATATGACTCATAACATAATTTCTTACCCAATATTTCAAAATAAACCTATACATTTACTAGTATATTGTCCACATGCCTAAAAGAAGTTATAATAGTTTATAACAAGGGAAAAAAAGTGCCAAAACAGATAGTTTATTAATCAATGTGAGATAAAAGTGGAAGGACAAATGATGATGAAGGTTCACCTATTTCTAAACTTGAGCTTTATAAAATAGAAATGTCATTCCAGGGCCCCATTACTTCATTTCTAACATAATCAAGCTCTTCAAAATTTGGTTGATTCGGGGAAATTTTTTAAACTCCCTATAACTCCATCATGATCTCCGTCATCGTAGGTCGTTTCTTTCCATACAAGTGCAAACATCTTTGTGCAAGATTAGCAATTGCCATGACTTCATGTTTATTACCATCCTTCCTTACTTGAGTATCAAGTATGTCAAAGAGATGGTTCTCTTTTACTGAATGAATGAAATATGTAGATAAATTTAGATCTTCTTGTGATCTTGTTAAAGAAATTGGATTTTTCCAGTTAAAAGCTCAATAAGGACTACTCCAGAGCTATAAACATCACTTTTTTCTGTAAATTGGCTTGTTTGAAAGTATTCCAGATCCAAGTACCCAAAAGTACCATATACTAGTGTGGCTACATGACTTTGGTCAATGGCCACTAATCTTGAAGTTCCAAAGTCTGCTACTTTTGCTCTATATTTGTCATCGAGGAGTATGTTTGAAGATTTTATATTTTGATGGTAAATGGGTAGTGAAGCTGCCGAGTGTAAGTAAGAAAGAGCTCTTGCAACTTCTATGGCAGTCCTTAAGCGCATATCCCATGTTAATAATGGAAACTCTTCATTCTCTTCATGAATGTATTGAAAAAGTGTCCCATTGGGAATGAATTCATAAACTAACAAAGGAACTTCTGTCTCTAAACACCACCCAAGCAGTTTGACCACATTTCTATGGTTGATTTGGGAAAGAATGATAATCTCATTAATGAATTTTTCAATATTCTACTTATTCACTGTGTTACACTTTTTAATCGCCACAATTCTTCCATCAACTAACATTCCTTTATAAACTGTACCTTGCCCACCTTTACCAAGTATTCTGTTTTTGTTAAAATGATTGGTCGCATTTTTCAACTCCTTTGAATTGAATAATTTTTTCTTTTGAACATTGTTGTCATTTGAAGATAATTGTTGTTGTAATAATGAACCACCATTCTTTTTGAAGAATTTTTTCTTGAGCTTGATTTTATTTCTTTTCTTTATCATTCTGTACAAGCACCATATAATAGTGAATAGAAACAATGCCCCAGGCTTGAACAAATAACTGCACAAGTCAAGAAAATTAAATAGAAATATCACATCAACCTAAATTCGGATTATATAAAATTATGAATAAGTGTGAAATAGATTTGAACAAAAGTACAATGAATTGTAAATATCTTCTCATGTTTTAAAAGAAGTTACTAATTTCTTTCCTTTTTTTACATTAATATTTTCTCATAATATCCTAGAATATAAAATGGTGTTAACTACTAATTAATTTCTTAGGATGAATAAAATTTATTATTTTGTTTTATGGAAAATTTTTTTATAATTGAAATTTATTGTTAGGTACTTGATTTTTCATGCAAGTCTATTGTGTTTTAAGGGGCTTATGAGTTATGAGCCCAACAAAAATTTCCCCGTTGCATGGCTCCAGCTAACTTTGCAACATGTACCGAGCAGTCCTACGTACCTAACATGAGCTTAAACACCTAATTGACGAATTCTTATTATAGATTATAAAATTTACTACCAAAAAAAATTGTATAGTAGTGCTCATCAGTAAAATCAGCCTTCACTATTTTCTAGGACTAACCAAAACACTTCACTCATTTCTCCTTTATTTTCTTCCACTATTCAAATACCTCACATCTCCTGTTATATGTTGACTTTGATCAAAGTTTGACGTCGAATTTTTTATCCCTTTTTAGTGAACAATGACTGAAAAAGATGAGTTTGTCCTCTCTTCTCACACCACATTCAAGCTTACTGTAAAAATCTATATCATAATAGATTAAAAAATCTAAATTGAAATGAAAATCTAAAGAGAAATTGTCTTTTCAAGATAGATTTTTAATATTAGATAATAGACAATCATATTATGATTTAGTACATTTTTAAGGTTAAAAAAAAAAAAAAAACCATGTAAGAGAGATGAGTAATGCAATTCAGCTAAAAGACTGAAACTATTAAATTATAAAATGCATGATTTATCTTTTAGTGATAGATTATCAAAAGAACAAAGCTTAAAAGTTAATGTACTTCTTCATCTTCTAAACGTACATAAATTTAGTAAACTAAAAGTGCATGAAATATAGTTTTTTTATCCGTTCTAGCTCAGGGAAAGGTAGGATACCCAAGTGGCCTAGTCATTCCCTTCCATGATCCATTGAACTAAGTAAAACCAATAAACTAAAAGTACAATTCTATTTTCCAAGTAAAAAAAAAAAAATTGATCCATACAAAAATTTAACTAAAAAATATATATATGCGAATGAACGGATGTTAGAAATGTATATCACCGTAGAATTACAATAATGGATGGGAATTTGTGTATAGTCCCTCTTGTCAAGGACTTATGGTATAGCACTTCCCTATCACATAACTATGATCTTGTTTTTAT
Source organism: Quercus agrifolia (assembly GCA_029955455.1). Lineage (NCBI taxonomy): Eukaryota > Viridiplantae > Streptophyta > Magnoliopsida > Fagales > Fagaceae > Quercus > Quercus agrifolia. Next base: position 24,261,568 of record JARQAD010000002.1, on the reverse strand, counting down.
TTTTACTTTATTCATTTTCTAAATTTATAGTCTATAATCTAGGCCAAGTGCCTTCCGACTTAATTGGTTGGCATTATTTTATGTTTTTAAGATATCCAAAATTTAAATTTTCTTTATTCTGTTGTAACTATCAAATTATCAAAAAAAAGAAATTTAACTTTTGATAAATTTCATGATATTGTGCCATATATATAGACATCTGAGACCTCACAATTTTACACATAATTATTTTAATATATACTTTTTAATTGATTTTGAATTCTATTCTATATTTAAACCATCCATTAGAATTTTGGCACATCGTATCTTCTATAAATGCTAGAATATTTAATTTTATAAATAAATAAATTTACAATAAATTCTGATTCCTAGAATATATAGTTCACAGACACAATCATAAAATAAATTCTGATTAAGATCTACTATAATTATCAACTTTAATAATTAGAATAAAAATATATATCATATTATATAAATTGTTACATGCGTTACAATGGTAACCAACTAGTATTTATAATATTGAAGACATTTGACTTATGGTCCACCTCAAATATTATGCCAAGGAAGCTTTTGAGGCCGTACAATTTTACATAATATTATAATTTTTTTTAATTGAATTTTTTTTTTCTATATAAATCTAAACCCATCATTTGAATCATATATGGTACATTATATTTTATTTTAATGGTAGAATATATGGTTCTATATACAAACACAATAAAAATAAATGTCTATCAGTAATTATCATGATTATCAAATTTCTTATTTAGACTAAAGAAGTGAAAAAAAAATATATTATATTAAAATTTTTTTGTGCATGACATGAGTTAAATAAGCAATACCGCATACCTATGACGGTTAAAAAATTGACATACCTATAATGGCTATCTTCACTGGAGATTTTGGCTCGTTGCAATTGTAGCTACCTTGTATATTCACACAATCCGACTTGTTGGGACATTCATTGAGTGTCTTGCTTTCGCATTCGTTTATATCTGATTGAAATATATAGGAAAACAAATTACAAATTAGAATCAGCAACCAACAGATACTTTACAACTAATGCCCCTGCCTTAATTGAATTTGAATTTTTTTTTTCTTATTTAATTTTTGGGTGAATTTCTTTTATGTATTTTTTTATTAACATAATAATTTTTATCACACCTATACTGATTACACTATTATCTCTTCTATGTTTTCGAAATTCATTCAAAAAAGAAGAAAAAAAATGTTTCTTATTTAATCAATATATTTTAAGTTTCAAAACCTATAAAAAGTAAATGGTACGCGAACAAAAGGGAAACTAAAAGTAAAAAGAGAAAGAAAGAACATTATTATTACTTTCAAAAGCAATATTAAAAATAAAAAAGTTAATATGACATTAAATTCTTTATTTAGTAATTTATTCTTCTCCATAAAAATTTGTGTACTAAGAAATCAAATTTGGGATCGATAATTACCTAATAACATCGTTTACATATGACGTACTTGGTGTTTATCTAACTATTAAGAATATCTGAGTCATTAGTGGAACTTTAACAGCTTATTCATTCAAAGTATCCTTATCAGATAAAAAATATATACAGGGTCCGTTTGGATTGAACTTATTTTTGTTGAAACTGAAAACTGAAAATACTGTAATAAAATAATTTTTAAATGTGTGAATAGTGTTATGGGACCCATTTTTAATATTTTTAAATATGTGAACAGTGCTGCTACAGTGCGTAAACAGTGATGTCTCCTACATAGTAAATTCATGTGATTTTACTGTTTATGCGCTGAAAAAAAAAAAAAAAAAAAAAAAACCGCTGAACACAGACGCGTAAAACACGCAATCCAAACGGGTACACAATAACCATACAAATGTTTAATGAGTTTTCTTTTTAGGAAAATATCATTTAATCACCGCTTACTCTTGGTGTGATGATCACTTCATAAATACAAAGTTTTTGTGGAGTGTGAGGGGGACAAGAGACATGATTCAAGTCTCTAGGAGGAAGTTTCACACATATATACACTTAAATTATATCATAGTAGAATTTATATCTTGTATAATACACACACACACACACACATATATATATATATATATATATATATATATATTTATATCATTTAATATACACATAAATGAATTTACTCTCCCTAAAACCAAATCCTAGCTTAGCCATTGTCTGAATTGATGTTTCCACTTATTACATAATCAAATTCCGTAAATAGTGAAAATAGCTGATAAAGAAATCACAAGTGAGGTCAATGTTTTATAAAGTAAACTATAAGAGAGGTTAGTGTCATAAAATAAAAGTGGTATGTGTAATTTACCCTAATAGTAATTATTTAATATGTCAACTACTTGAACGGTCCTCTAGTATACACTTTATGCGCCAAAAAAAAGAAAATTTAAAATAAAGTAAAAGGTAAATTAGAAAAATAATTTATTGGCTTTTTTTCTCTTAAAAAAATTATTTTGGGACATCCTAAAATTGAATAGAGAACTAACTTTTTTTTTTTTTTGCTGAGAATATAGAGAACTAACCGTCTCAAAAGGAGAATATATATATGTGTGTGTTATTTAAAATCACATATCATTCTTGAATATAATTTTATATAAAGTGATACTATGTATATTTTTAGATTTAAAAAAAATAATTAAACTTTTACGGTGAAATGGATCTTTCTATTTTAAAGATCGATCATAGACCTTGGACGTCATCTTAGCCTCCATTCTTTTTTAGATCTCTTTTTTTGTTCTATTTCATTGATGGTCCATTTGGATTGAGAAGAAATAGAGTAGAGTTAGCCCAAAATTAGCCTATTTTCAACTAACTCTACTCTACTCCCCTCCAGTCCTCCTCTTTCCCCCCTCAATCCAAAAGGTTCCTGAGTCTTCATGACATAATCATCAAACGTAATTGCATTTAGTATATTTATTTATTTTTGTAACAATTTCAACATATCATACCAAAGGTTATTTTTCATAAGAATATGTTCTATCAAAATTTATTCATTTAATTTATCCGGATTCATACTACTTGCAATAGTCTTACCAAATGCAATCTTAATCAAAATTAATAGTGTCCCATTTAAAAGAACAGAAAAAAAAAAAAAAAAATTAAAGACACATGTTATATTATAACATTTTATATATATACACGGTGCCCCAACTGTGTACATACTACATACTTACATAGTACGTAGACCATATTTGTTAGAGATATATTAGACATATTAGCTCAATATAATAGGCCCAAGCTCACTTTTGATTGTACTAGTAGTCTAGAGTTTAGTCACCTATATATACTTATATTAGGGATTGTTTGTTTTTAGACCCCTTAAAACACAACTGAATTAACCTAGTAAATTAGCCAAGTGATTACTTAGTCCAAATTTCAGATTTAGGTTAACACAATTATATAATCATATCAATGTAAAGTGCGGAATATAAAGAACACAAAGATATGATGACCTAGGAAACCACACCAATAAAAACTTGGGGAGGATTTAACCTAGCTATTCTTAAGGTAAACCTGAATCCACTATGAAAGAATTGAAGTTTTACAATAGCGACTTAGACCACTAACATCCTATTGCTACCCACCAATAGAAACTTACTGACATGACCACGTGCAAGCTCCGAGACCATGGACTCTTTCTTTCTTGGATTCTCCAGCAAATACAATCACACCCGCTTGTGTTTCTTTAAGCTCTTTAGTGCAGCAACTGAATGATCATCAAGCTCTTAATGAAATCTCTTTCTTGATAATCCTAAGCATGTGTGAAGGCAACCACCTCTAGATCTCACAAGAGATTCACACACACAGCAGACAGAGCAACCTCAAAAACGTGGCTAGGGTTTTCTTTTTATACTTAAGACAAAACATAAAACCCTACACGTCATATGGCTTAGGGCTGAGTTGGAAATTCTGCAAAAAAAAAAATTTGCACAACTTTCATCGATCGAGCCAGACAGAATTGCACACTCAATTTTGCAGTTAACTCAATTCCAACTTTACATAAAAGTCCTATACTTTGAGCAAGTTTAAACAAGACTAACAACTGTTTTGATTATGGTTTGCCAACATTACAAAATAGAGTTCTAATACATTAGTTCCTAATTACTTAGAACCTAACAGGGATCACTGTAACACAAGTTATTATACTACATTCTTATATAATAAAGATGTAGCCTTTAAGGGATTCCTTCGTGGATGTAAGCCGACAAGTCTGAACCATGTAACCCCCATATTCTCAGTGTTTCTATTCTATACTTCCTCTTGCACATCCGCTTTAGCATATACAACATGGTATAACATATCTGTTGCTAATATATTTAACATAGTATCAAAGCCAAACTTTGTTCTTGGCATCAAACAAACATCTCTACACAGCAAAGAAGTTTCCCATGTGCACAACACGAATCCACCACAATGCCATTGCTTGCCTACAGATCTGGACTCCACGGCTTCACATAGCTCCCACAGAACCATCGTTGATGTATCACCACTATGTCTCTGATCTCTTAAGTATGTCATGCCTCCCCTCTCAGATTTGTTCAAAGCAAGCCTTTGCCTGACGAAACCAATCATGCAGACATGCTCCACGGCATACGACGAGAAAAACCTAGAGGTCCAGCCTCTACCGAACACCACACGCGCTCCCACACGCTACCATCGTTTCGGTGGACTTCTCCATGCACTGCCTCAGATTCCTCAAAAGTAAATCCTCCTCTGACAACACACGCCATCCTAATGGCCTCGTAGCTCGCCAATTCGCCAAACCAGCGAAGTCCGAGTGTCCATCTCACTCGCACACACCTACATGCGCCCCTAAAGTTTCTGCCATACACCATTGTTGTCACACTCCAGCCACGCACTGAAAACTACATCAGCCTTATTATGAAGTCATCCATGATGTCATTTGATGATGTCACCCCTAGCCACGTTAACGAGTCTCCATGTTAGCGAGTCTCCACGTTAACACCACGTCATCTTTGACTTTGACTCTGCTGACTCGGACCGACCCAACCCAGACTTCCAAATCTGACCCATGGACCTTCACTGTTGCTAACCATTGACTTTAACTGTCAGTTGACTTTTGCTGAGTTTTGACCTTTAGTTGACTCTGACTTCTTGCGTTGACCATTAACCAAAAATCAAAGTTTCTAAAAGAGCTCATCTTGTTCAGTTTTTCGTGGACTCCATTTCTTCATTTGAAACTACGTCAGTCAGCACATTCTTTATCGTGGTTTCTTCAAATGCATTATTTAAGGCATCTCCAAGGGATCTTCTCATGCTTATCCAACCTCAAGCCTTCATCGAGCTTCCGCCTTGAGTTTGAGGGAGGGTGTTTGAGATATATTAGACATATTAGCCCAACATAATAGGTCAAAGCCCACTCCTGCTTGTACTAGTAGTATAGAGTTTAGTCCCCTATATATACTCATGTTAGAGTTCATTGTAACATAGGTTATTATACTACACTCTTACATAATAAAGATGTAGCCCTTAAGCTGAACCACGTAACCCTCATGTTCTCAATATTCTTTAGAGTTCATTGTAACACAGGTTATTCCACGTAACCCTCGTGTTCTCAATATTCTTATTCTATACTTCCCCTTTCGCATCCACTCTAGCATATACAACATGGTGTAACACATCGCGTTGCTAATATATTTAAAAATATCCATGACTTTGACTTCTTTTTTTCCTTCTTCCTGAAAAGGCTATGACGGACTATTTATCTTTCTATTATATTATGTTTAATGTTTAGCAAAAAAAAAAAAAAATCTATCTATTATATATATCTATTAAAATTTAAATTCTCACAATTGGAGGATACATGCAATGATGACATATGTTTCTTTCTCAAATCATATTACAATGACACTTATCATTTCTTCTTAAAGCTAAAGATTCACAAGGAAAATATGATTCAAATGACTATTTATCTACACGTTAGGATATGGACACATGTTCGTATTCTAACGTGTCTAATGCATCAATGCATTGAACACAAGCTTTATATACATATATATATAAACAAATGATGAATACAATGATGACACATGCATGTCCTTTTGTGAAAGCACACGATAATGATAGATGTCAAAACTCTTTCCATTGTCATTTGAATCTCCTAATATGCTATTATTATTTATTTCCTAATATAATATGAAATAATAATGGCAATTTAATCTCCTAAACATTTCATAGTATGGGTCATGGGCAGATACCCATTCTCAAATTATTATGACTCTACTAAAAAATTTAAATTATTATGACTCAGAACCCCATCCGATAGAAGTCCCGGTGATGTAAGACATGATGTCGTCCAAAAGAGGAGACTCATCATAGGGATAGACAGGGTGCTGGACCAACGGTACCCCAAGAGCATCAGCCACTACCCTAGGAGTAATGGTATACTCTACATCTCGTATCCAACTCTTAACTAAAGTGTTGGAATCATAGATGTGGATAGAGAGGTTCGAGTAGAACTCTCTAATCAGGGCAACTAGAGGAGGATGACCAATATCCAACAGTGACAACCAGCCCCTACGCTCAAAGTTTGCCCTAATGGCAGGGATCAAGCTCATCTAGCAAAACCTTACGCTTAGCCCAAATCTTTCTCTTAATGTTCAAGGTTTCATACAACTCCTTGTTTTTCTCACTCCGAAACAACTCACTCTGAAAAGAAGACACAGGAGGGGAGGAGGCAGTCCTATGGGCTCTAGTCTTCCTAGGCATGGTGTTAGAGGGTAAGGACAAGACACAAGGATAAAAACAAAAAGAACAAAAAGAAAAAGACCAAGAGCAGACTGCAAGTTAGCACCAAAAAAATATAGAAAAAAAAAATCTATATGATGCATGAACAGTATAATGTCATAATGCATGCTTTAATGCAGAGAGAACAAGTTCAAATTAAGGTTAGAATCACAAAATTGGCTTGAGCATAGAGTTTAGAACAAGAACCCCAAAATTTTGAAAAACCACTTGTTCAGTTTGTACCAAATTGATCAATTGATCATCACGCAAGATAAAAAAATAGTTCATAATGATCAAAATAATCAATCCAACAAGCCAATTTCATCATTTAAACCCAATTTGAACAAAATCCCCAATTCGGGTAGTTTCAAACCTAGAAAATCCAATTTTTCTCAAATCACTAAATTGATCAAATTAAACACCATAAATCATGTTTATAACATCACCCAACAAAAACCCATTGATCAATTGTAAAAGAAAAGGCTTAATTCATCAAAATCCCCAAATTTTTCAAGGTCCGAAAATATCCCAAAATTGCATGATTTAATGCATGAAACATGTAAATAAATGCACAAGGAAGGGTAAAAGTGTCTTACCAGCCTTGGGAGAAAAACTTTGCAAAAAGAATGGAGGAAAATGACAAAAAATTGGATTGGAGCCTTGTTCGAGTCGTATGGAGAGAGAAAAAGTTGAAAACTTTTTGAAAAAATGAGTTTGAACACATGAAGAACAATTTTTTAAAAACTCTCTATACGATTTTTGATTGATCGAAAATTAGGTTCGATCGATCGAAAATGCTTTGATTGATCCAGTATCAATCGAGCAATGATCGAAACAGACAAAGGCTGACCAAAGTTTTTAATCACAATTTTGATTGATCGAAAAATAGGTTCGATCGATCGAAATTCTAGAAAAAACAAATTTTTGAAAATTCAAAGCAATTTTGTGTAGAAACTCCTCAAATCATTGAATTTGATGAAAATAATGCATGAGTATGAGATGAAATGTTTTTCAAACACACAAGTTTTGAACCCAGTTCTCGAAACATTGATATTTTCAATCCTTTCTCTTAAATTCTCAAGCATTAAATATGTTTTGCATAAAACTCAAGGTATTTTCAAACTTGGTTGGTCAGACAAAAAAAAACACACTATAACATGTACATAGTTTAGCAAAGAGTGACTTGTGTAGTGTAGCAAAAACTTGAGATACATGTGAGGTGATATGTGAATAGAAATCAAACACAAAGTCTACAAAATTCATCACATAGAATATGAAAGAGACTATCACCTAAAGAGTTACATCATATAACTCCCACATCTCCTAGAACATAAGCTTGGAATCATGTAAGTTTCTTGATTTGCCTCATATTGTACACATCAATTTTAATTTGATCAAAAACTTATTAAAATAGCCGAGATAATGTACACACCAATTTTATTTGTTTGAATTAACATTAAGTTCAATAATGTACACACCAATTTTAATCATTTAAACCGAGGCTACACCTTATGTTCTTTTTGTGCATGTGCTACACTTTCTTGAGCACAAAATCATACGATATGCACTAAGGTGTTCATGATTGGCTAGTGAACAGTGGTGAAATGGTTATTTATGCCTTTCTCCAAAGGTTCAAGTCCGACAATCAAAGACATGTGACTTCAAGATCAAGACAAAGTGATCAAAAACTATAAACATCTTTCTCACACAACATGCACTACAAAGCTTTACTAGTAAAGTGCAATAAATAAGCTCATCCAAGCTAAACAAGGTACAAAGACTTTTTTTTTTTTTTTTTAAAAGAAAACAAAAACAATCTAGAATGAAATGCATGAATGTTATGCAATGCAAATCCTAGAAACAAAGAAAACAAAAACCAAAGAACAATGGTCACAGAGAATAGAGCAGTGAAGCACAAGGACCATGTTAGAAAGACTCAATTAGATTAAGCCTTTTCCATCCAAAACCTTTTAGATGCACCTCGAGCATTGGAGTTCTTATTCACATGGGAATGATTTCCAACTCTAGGGTTGGAATAAAGGTTTAGAGCCTTTACCAATTCACCAATGAGTACCATATGATCTTGTGCTTGAGGTATAGGTACTTTTGGTTTGTTTGCTCTCTTATCAGCTTGCAGCTTATAACAGTTTGGACGAATGTGTCCAGACTTTTCACAAAAATGACAAACCCATGCAGGCTTATCATGTGTCTTGCCTTTAGGAGGGTTAGGAGTCTTAGATTTAGACTTATGAAGATCAACCCTAATTCTCCTAGGAGGTGTAACATCTACAGATTTAGCCTCACTCACAGAGGGTTTGACAACCTCACTCATAGGGGGTTCAGAAGAAGAAGAAGAAGGAACAAAATTTGTGGAATGAGGTGCAGACACAGAGATGCTTTCTACAAAACCTAAAACAGTTTTGTCAGAGTGAGACTTTTGAACACTTTGTATGTGATCAAGTTTGGAGCTTGCATTATTTCATTTTTCTTATTTAAATTTATAAAACCGTTGTTTGCTTTGCCTTTATATGTTTCTATGATGGTCTTTATCAGAAATTTTATGAAGTTTGTCTACGATTTAAAAAATATATAGAGAGATGGAGGGGTTGGGATTGAATGAGAGAAAGTGAGAAATAAAGAGTTAAAGGGGGAGAAAAGCCACTACCATAATTCTCTCTCTCTCTCTCCCCCCCCCCCCCCACATTAAATGTTTATTTTGTAGATCAACCTTTTTGAGGGTTGTTAAGGTCATATCCCAGTTGAACCCATGCTAAAATCTCAAAATGCTAGAAGCTAAGATTATAAAGATCTTAGATTTATAGAAAATGAATTAGAGAGAAAATTGAATATCTCATTAATTGAAATTAATTGGTACAAAATAATGTATATATATAGTATAGACCAAGGGAGTAAGTCTCGTACTGGAGGCTATACCGGTTTGACCAGTGGAACGATATATTTCGGTACCGATCAATACCGGTGTACCATTTCTGGTTTATTGTTATTTTTTATATTTATAAAGATATATATATATATATATATATATATATATATATATATATATATATATATGTGTGTGTGTGTGTGTGTGTGTGTGTGTGTGTGTGTGTGTGTGTGTGTGTGTGTTATAATAAATATAAAAGTTTACCATAAAATATTACCTCAATTCAGAACAAATTATTCTTGGTTTTAGATTTTAGCATCAATTAAAAGAAAAAAAAAACACAATATAAAAAATATAAAGCTTAATTGTTCATTGCATATTAAGAAAATAAATAATACTAATAAGTTACCATTCTAACCTTACAAAAATTCAAAAATTACAAAACTAAAAAAAAAAAGCTTTTTTTGTACCAACTAGTAAGCCCGATAATGCCTAAAATCGGCTGGTATGGTTGGTACATGGTCGGTACAACCGGTATTTAAATCGGTACGAAACATTGGCATTTTGATACTGGTACCGGTGTACGTACCGATATGGTACATACCAACCGGTATCGGTGCAGTATCTACTTCCTTGGTATAGAATCACTCACTCTATCTAATCTCTAATTAATTTGCTAATTTTTTCTAATAAAAATTAAAATAATCCTCCTCATTTGCTAATTTGCTAATTGTCTTCACCTTGAATGTGAACAAAAGGTTGTTCATAATCCTCCTCATTTAAAGCTACACTTCCAACAATATCAAGTCGGTTCTATTGTTGTTGTATCATCGTATCTCTTCTCAATTGAAGTCAAGGCTTGTAGTTGCCTCCTCTACAATTCCACTTCATCTTCTAAGCCATTTTGAACCCTTCTACCCATTGGTCCATTGGCTACAATATCATCTTCCTCTATTATAAGAATAGCTGACTTCTTTCCCTTGCCTTTTCTTCCCCTCTCTATCATCATGGCTTCTTGCTGCTGTAAACTATGCTAATGCAATTGAAGGCCGTGGTTAACAAAAGGAAGGTGTTAAAAATCATAATTAACAATCAAGATTGAATTTGGATGGTTCTTACTAACCGAAGATTTGTAATTGTAACTCTCACTCTCACTCTCACTCTCACTCTCACTCTCATAGGAATATATATAGCTACTTACTAACCGACATCTTCTCTCTACTCTATAAACTATAAATATTACAACTAAGTCGGTTATTGCCGCCTATTGCCAATTAATATTAGTTTAAATCATACTATTGATGATGCCAAAAATCATTAGTAAGCTACACAATACTCGAGTGCTCGAAACAAGACCTGCGAAACAACAACAAAGAGAAACCCTAGGAGAGTATCGGTATGGTACCAGCTAAAGACCTTCCGAAGGTTAAGTTAGAAAAACCTTTCACAACTCTAGAGTGCCGGAGCTAGGGTGAATTATGCGTACCTTGTTTTCTGAGGGCTTTGGGGTTTTTATAGTAGTGTAGAACCAACCTTCGTTTCTTGTGTAGGAAGGCGCTTCCTTATAGGGAAGATTATCATTAATGGGCGTATATTACGGAATCCTCCTCATGTTAGAATTTTATTCATATTGAGACTCTATGAGTTAGGGTTAACCGTGAGATGCAAGTTGTTTCCATTTAGGATTCCTTGGAGATTACTTAAACTAGGTGGATGCCACGTGGCCTCTAGACCTGTCCACCTTGTGTTTGTGCACTTTAGATCCGTCCATTATCAGCCCACTGGTCCAGAGTCGTCAGGTTTATTTAAATGGATCCGTCATCCATAATTTTACCCTCTTTAGTTGCCCCCTCACTCTATGGGTCCGTGATCTCTGAGTGGACGAACCCGTGGAGTGACGGTTCAATTTTTCTTTTGAAAAACATACCTAGCCTGACAAGCTGGCCTAGGGTCATTAATGTCATAAGGGTACGTGGCATCTACTTAGTGGTTAATCTCTTGAAACAAAGTGTCTCTTCATCTTCTATGCCATTCCCTCTATATAAACCTGCCTCCTCCTCACTCATTTTCCACTTTCCTTAGAAATTTTCGATTAGAGAGCTACCGTCACCCTTGTCAGAAAAACATACCATTCACCTGGTGCATCCGTCATCTACACCTTTTTGCTGCTCATCTCCAACTGGTAAGTACCCTTCTCCTTCCGTTCAAATTTCTTATCTTTTAGACTTCATACTATCGTCATCTATTTGAGATCCGTCAGTGTCTTAGGGTTTACCGTCATGTGTAGGTGATAGATGTCTAGTGCATTGAGTAACCAATTGTTTGTCCATGACAGGGCGGGCTACGATGAAGTGTTCTCGTCAGGTCAAAAAGACCCAGACACTTCAAGTGAAGAAAGAAATCCGTCCACCACCTCTCCTTCCTCAAGAGACGAGGGTTTGGACATGGATAGGCCAATGGGCGATTCTAGTGATGGTCTGGACGATGCTGAGCTCCCAATCCAATCCGTCATAGATCCTGATGGACTCAGGGAGTTCATCATGCTACCCTTGGGGACGGTTAATGATTTTAGGTCACAAATCAAAGAATCTCACTTCAAAACACTTAGGGCTAAGTACCAAATACCCGACAACATACCTCTCTATCTACCCTACAAGTCAGAGAAATGCTACTATAAAGGTGTTGAAGGTGTTGGGGCTTATGAGCAGATGCTGAAGGCAGGGCTCAGATTCCCCCTAAGTTCACTCCACCATCGCCTCCTCCAATACCTAGGTTTGGCCGTCACCCAGATTTCTCCAAATGCCTGGAGGTCTTGTACAGGGCTATGCCCAACGAAGCCAGGAGGTTGACGGTGGAGGAATTCTTTCACTGTTACCGTCCAGATGAGATTGCTCAGTCAAAGGGTGTGTATAGCTTTATGCCTAAGAGCCCATTGTTGAGGCTTGTGTGTGAGACCCCCGACTCCAACAGGAACTGGAAGAGTCGGTATTTTTTCATGGAAGGTGACGAATGGATGTGTTGTCCCGGTGACACTGAACATATGCCCGTCGACACGACATAGGGCACAATGCCCTTGTCTGGTATGCATCCATCTATATTCAATCCAATTTTTAATTAAAATTTCACTAATCGTCTTCTTTTACAGTTCGGGATCATCCACAAGTCTCACTTAAGCTGTGGAGTTTTTTGGAGAAATTTTTTAGCAAATCTAAGCTAGAAGAAAGGATGTGGGCAAAGTTGGTCACCTTAGACACTCTCCACTGGTATTGTGACAAGCCAGAGCCAACTACAGCTGCCCGTCGATATGACGCTCTAGTTCGCCAACGTAAGTCCGTCACCTAATATATTTATATTTGTGTTTGTTTTTTCAAACTTTTGACCTCTATCCCCTTTGTGCAAAAATGGACGATGCCAGGAGAAAGGCCCATATTAAGCAACAACCTGCTTTAAAGAAACAACAGGAGGGTCAGACCCCTAAGAGGACGAGTTCAGCCAATCCGCCCACCAAGAGGAAACAACCAGAGAAGACTGGTCGTCTTCCCAAGAAACCTAAAACTGTTCCTAAACTCGTCGTGGGTCTGCAAGCAGAGGCCAAGAAGACGGTTACCCATCCTGGTCATGGAAAGGGCAAAGGACTTATGACGGGTTCTGTCCCCATCACTGAAAAACCACCCGTCCTCTCCCATGAGGACTCTAAGTACGCGTTGGAGCAGCTCTCTTCCATCATTACGGCTAATGATTATGAGGACTTGAGCAACCACACAATAAAGATAATGGGGGAGACAGGGTTTTTTAGCATTGCTCAGGTAACTACATCCGTCCACTTTCTTTTTTTCTTTTTTCCTTTCCTTCAACTTGTCTTGCTACTAACTGTTCTGTCTTTAGGCAATGTTAATGATGAAGGGGTTGATGGGGCGTTGCCTGAACCATGAGATGTTGTTAGACTGTATAAGGGCAAAGGCGAGGTCAAAAGAGGACGAGATGAATGAGTTGAAGGCCTGGAAGATGGTCCAGGAGAAGAAGCTTGCCTTATCAGAGGAGGCTAGGGGTGAGTTGGAGAAGTAGACGGAGCTGTTGAAGCAAGTCTTGGAGGATAAGGAAAAGGAAATCAGTGATACCAAGAAGCAGCTCCGTCAGGCGAAGGAGGAAGCGATACGTAAGTACCGTGACTTTGACGCCCTTCTTTCAGAGCTTAAAGGCTCCTTTGCTGAAGGCTTCGACGACACCCTCCATCAAGTCAAGGCTTCTTATTCTGATCTGGACGTATCTCATGTTACCATTGATGCTCAGGCCCAAACCTCAGTTCAGCCCATCCATTTCGAGAGTACGGATGAATTATTTGCTGATGAAGCCTTTATGGACGACACTCATGGTGACGGAGGGACTTCTGTTAAGAGCCAAGCCAAAACCATCGAGGACAACACCCGTCAACCTGAAGATCAAGTTTTGGAAGAAAGAGACGATGATGCTCCCGTTCTGCAGTAACCATTTTTTTTTTCTCGAATGTAAAGGTTTTTAAAGAATAGTTAATGTTTAATTTAACTGTTACCTTTTGTAACTAAACTTCTTCCTTTATGAGCTTCAACAATATTGGATTACTCATTCTGTATTATCCGTCTACTTTTATTCTTATGGATGGATTTGTTTAGTTTATGGCTATGTATGAATATAACCTTTCATGCAACATGTTGTTGAACCCGTCCACTTTGTGTCATCTTCTCGGATGAACCCATCCTCTTATGGACTTTTAATTCAACGTGTTGTTGAACCCGTCCACTTTATGGACTTTACAATTTGATCATCCTCTTGGATGAACCCATCTACTTATTGATTTTATTATGTATTCGTCCACTTGTGGACCTAATTATACTCACCCTCATGGGATGGACCTGTTCACTAATGTACTTGTGGGCTCAATTATACCAACTCACCTTTATGGGATGAACCTGTTCACTTGTGGACTTAACCATGTATCCGTCCAGTTGTGGGCTTGACCATGTATCCGTCCAGTTGTGGACTTATACTCACCCTCATGGGATGGACCCGTCCACTAATGTACTTGTTAATTTCAAAGCATCCTTGTAGGATGAACTCGTCCACTTGTGGACTTGATAATTTCAAAGCATCCTTATAGGATAAACTCGTCCATTTGTGGAAATACTACTAACTCACCCTCCTGGGATGAACTCATCCACTTTATGGACCTACTAATAAACTTGTCCACTTTATGGACCAATAATAAATCATCCTCTTGGAATGAGCTCGTCCACATTAAGGGCTTATCTACTTTATGGACTAGTAATAATTCATCCTCCTGGAATGAACTCGTCCACTTTAAGTACTTACTGATAAACTCGTCTACTTTATGGACTAATAATAATTCATCCTCTTGGAATGAACTTGTCCACCTTAAGGACTTGATAATATTTTGTAGAAAAACATACTAGTCATATTTGAATAAACTCCTCTTATTATGATAAACCATGCATTCGTAGAAAAGTAGTTCTCTAAAGAAAAAGACTTGCCCTTTGGGCTTAAAAAGTATTGTAGCAAAAATTAACTAAGGTAAATTGGAAAATTGAGGAGTGTAGCTAAAATTAACTAAAGTAAACTGGAGAATGAAGAAATTTGCTCTATTGGTAGCACTTTCGCAGGTGCTCGGTGCTCCATGGATGGTGCAACTTCTGTCTGTCTAGTATCTCTAGGTGGTAGGTGCCTTTCCTCTACCATGATGTAATTCTATAAGGTCCTTCCCAATTGGGGCCGAGCTTTCTATAGGTAGGGTCTTTGGCTGCACTCATTACCTTCCTCAAGACGAGGTCTCCAACCTTGAAGTCTCGGTGTCTGACTCAGGAGTTGCAGTGCTTGGCCATGAGGTCTTGGTATCATGCGAGTCTCTACTTAGCTGTTTCCTTGACTTCGTCTAATAGATCCAGCTATAGATGCATAGCTTCGTCATTCCTTCTCTCATTATGATTATCCACTTTGTAGCTGGTGAGTCCAACCTCTGCTAGGATGATTGCATCACTTCCATAAGCTAATCGAAATGGTGTTTCCCCTGTAGGTGTTCTTGCTATCATCCTATATGTCCATAGTACACTTGGTAGCACTTCTAGCCATACACCCTTTGCCCCTTTGAGCCGAGTCTTGATGATTTTAAGCAAGGATCGTTTCGTGACCTCAACTTGCCCATTGGCTTGTGGGTGGACGGGGGAAGAGTAGTGGTTCTTGATTCCTAACTGTGAGCAAAAATCACTGAAGGAGTCATTGTCGAACTGTTTCCCGTTATCTGATACCAAGACTCTGGGGATTCCATACCTGCAGACGATGTTTCTCCAAACGAAACTTCTTACATTCTTCTCCGTAATGGTAGCCAAGGCTTCCGCTTCTACCCATTTAGTGAAATAGTCTATACCGACTACGAGGAACTTCAGTTGTCGCGTCGCTATTGGGAATGGACCCATAATGTTGAGTCCCCATTGAGCGAATGGCCACGGGGCTATCATCAGGGTCAATTCTTCCATCGACTGCCTAATGATGTTGTTGAACCTTTGACACTTGTCACATGCTTTGACATAAGTCTAGGTATCCTTCTACATGGTAGGCTAGTAGTATCCAGCTCTGATTAGCTTATGTACTAATGATCGTGACCCTGAGTGGTTGCCACAGATTCCTTCGTGTACTTCTCTCATGACATAATCAGCTTCTTTTGGAGTTAAACATATTAGGTACGGTCGAGAGAAGCCCCTTTTGTATAAGACGTCTTTTATTATGACAAACCATGCTGCATGAACCTTCAACTTTCTTGCAGCCCATTTTTTGTTGGGTAGTGTGCCATCTTTCAAATAGGAAACTATTAGGGTAGTCCAATTGCATCCTAAGTTCACTTCTTGCATGTCGACATCATCTATCAAAGGTGAAATTTGTACAAAGGAAAGTACTTTACCGGGCAGAAGCATGTAGTCGGCTGACGCAACTTTGGTAAGGCGATCAGCTTGCTCATTTTCTTCTCTTGGGATTTGGAAGAACTTGGCTTGAAGTTTATTAACACGTCTCCACACCTGATCCTGATACTTCTTCATCCTTTCTCCTTTGCACTCGTAGTCGCCATTTACCTGACTAGTGATCACACTTGTCGCTCCTACAGCTTTGGCGAGATCTAGTCCTGCAACTAAAGCTTCATACTCTGCTTCATTGTTTGTCGAGGGGAAGTTGAGTCAAATCATGCATTTGATCTTGTCTCCCTTTAGGGAGCGGAGCACTACACCGGTTCCACTAGCGTGTTTATTGAAGGATCCATCCTTGTGGACGCTCCATTGAGAAGGCTCTTCCATCCCTAGCCTTCCATATAGGTGAATTCCGTAATAAATTCGGCAACCATTTGTCCCTTTACGGCAATACGCGGGCGATATTGCACGTCAAACTTACTTAGTTCTATTGCCCATAGTGCCATTCGTTTGACAGCTTCCGAACTGTTCATTTCTCGTCGTAGAGGCTTGTCAGTTAATACAATGATAGTGTAGGCATGGAAATATGGTTTTAGCTTGCAAGCCGCTATAACTAAAGTGAAGGCGAGCTTCTCTATTGGTGCGTATCTTTTCTCTGCACCTCTGAGCGCTCAACTTGTGTAATACATGGGCTTTTGTACCCTGTCTTCTTCCCTGACTAAGGCTGCGCTGACGGCTGCCGAGGATACTGCCAAGTAGAGAAACAATTCTTCCCCAGGCTGGGAAGGACTCAGCAGCGGAGGGGACATGAAGTAGGTCTTCAGATCCTCGAATGCCTTCTGACATTTGGTCATCCATTTAAAAGACTTCTTCAGCGTACGGATGAAAATTAGATACTTATCTGCTGCCCTTGATATGAACCTGTTCAGCGCTTCTACTTTGCTGTTGAGGCTTTGCACTTCTTTCACGTTCCTTAGGGTTGGTCTCGATTCCCTTCTAAGACACCTTGAATCCTAGGAACTTTCCTACCATCACCCCAAATGCACATTTTCCCGGATTGACCTTCATGTTGTAGGAGCGAAGGGTGTTAAATGTTTCTTTGAGATCCTTCAAGTGATCTTCCTCCCTTCGATTTTTTACCAGCATGTCATCCACATAGACCTGGACATTTCTCACAATTTGTTGTGCGAACATTTTGTTCATGAGCCTCTGATATGTCGCACTCGCATTTTTGAGGCCAAATGGTAATACTTTATAGCAGAAAAGGCCCTAGCTAGTGACGACTGAAGTCTTCTCCTGATCTGCTTCGTCCACATGGATCTGGTTGTAGCCCAAAAAAGCATCCATGAAGCTTAATAACTGGTGTTGAGCCGTAGAGTCAACTAGGACGTCGACTCGCTGGAAGGGGTAGCTGTTTTTGGGGCAGGCCCTGTTTAGGTCGGCGAAATCTACATACATCCTCCACTTCCCGCTGGCTTTCTTGACCATTACCACATTTGCTAGCCAGTCAGAGTAGTAAACCTCCCTAATTAATTTTGCTTCCTGTAGCTTGTGAACTTCTTCTGTTATGACTTGGTCTTGTTCTAGGGCGAATACTTGCTTATTCTGACAGATGGGTGTGAAGAATCTGTGCACTATGACTGAAGGGTCTATTCTTAGCATGTCTTCATGACTCTAAGCAAACACAACCCAATTATCCTTGAGAAAAGTTGTTAGTGCTTGGCCAGCCGTCGGGTTGGCGAGGGTACCAATCTTGGTAGTTCGATCGGGCTTGGAGTCGTCAAGGAGTATCTCTTCAAGCCTTTCAACGGCCTTCGTCACCATTCGGTGTTCTTCTATGTTCATTGCCTAGAGGTGGTCGTCCATTTCCATCATAGCTATGTAGCATTCGCATGTGGCTACTTGATTTCTGCGCAGCTCCCCTACTCCATAATCGGTAGGGAATTTGATCATTAAGTGGTAGGTTAAGGTTACGGCCTTCCATGAATTGAGGGTAGGCCGTCCCAGGATGGCGTTGTAAGCGGACGAGTAGTCGACCATAAGGAATGTTACGTCCTTAGTGATCTATTAGGAGTAGTCGCCCACCATCATGGATAACATGACTACACCAAGGGGGAATACCCTCGTTCCTCCAAAACCAACGAGTGGAGTGTTCATCAGAACTAGTCGTTCTTTATCAATCCTTATCTGTTGGAATGACAGGTAATAAAGGATGTCAGCTAAGCTGCCATTGTCCACCAGAACCCAGTGCGTGTTGTAATCTCCTACTCATATGCTGACGATAAGCGCATCATCATGTGGGTGGTGAAGACGTCAGGCATCTTCTTCCGAGAATCCAATGGCAGGGTTGTCGATCTGTGGCATCTTTGGTACAGAACCTGTCAACTGGACGTTGTGAACCATCTTCAAGTAAGTCTTTTGGGCCTTTGTGGACTACCCGGTGACCGTTGTGCCCCCACAATCATTCTTATATCTCCTATGGGCGGCCTAGGATGCTTGTTTTCCCATCGGAGAGCTTGCTCTTGGGGTGGATCCACTCTCTCCTTGCCGATGAACCTCTACATCTTTCCTTACCTGATAAGGGCTTCAATTTACTGCTTCAAGTCGTAGTAGTCAGCTGTGTCACGGCCGTGATCACGGTGGAAACAACAATATTTATCTCTAGATCTTTTATTAGGATCTCCCTTTAGCTTGCCGGGAAAGGTTAGGGCCCCTTCGTCCTTAATCTACATCAAGACTTAGTTGATTGGGGCAATCAGCGAGGTGAAGCTTGTGAACTTCCTTGCAGAGGGCTTGGAACGTTTATCCTCTTACCATTCTTCGGTTCTTGCCATCTTCAGCCCCCTGTCCGGCTGCATGTCCTCCTGTCTTTCCCTTTTCTTGGGCTTTTCTTCTCAGGCCAGTAATGCATCTTCCGCATTCATGTACTTGGTTGCCCTATAAAGCACATCTGACATAGTCTTTGGGTCATTCTTATATAGTGAAAATAGGAACTTACCCTTTTGTAGCCCATTGGTGAATGCCGCCACAAGTATCTTGTTGTCTGCTTCATCGATCGAGAGGGCCTCTTTGTTAATGCGAGTTATGTAAGAGCCTTGAAGGTGCATCAGGGTCTTGAAAGACTCCAAGTGATCCAAGGGATCCTTGTATTCGTCGTAATTTTCCACCTACGGCATACGAAACTTTAGTGGAAGAGGGAACGAAGTGACGAGCACTATGAATGGGGAGTCGGTTCGATGGACCAAGTCTTCAAGTTCGCTAAACACCCGTCCTTTAAGGGCGTTCATTATAAAGTCCATCCGTTCTTTCATCATCTGCATCTCGGCGACTATGTGAGGTGGAATCGTGTCGGTGACAGATGGGCGACTCGTGTCCTGTTGTTCTGGCCTGCTTGGGACATTGCTTTCTTCTGGCCCATCTTGGTTCCTTCTCTCAGTGCTGGTGCCCTCTTGGTCTTCCTCCTGAGTATTAAGGTCTACGTTCTTTTGATGTAACTACTTCTCTATATCATGGTTCTATTTGGTGATGCGCTCCACAACAGTAGCAAGAGTTTAAACCTATCTCTCATAGGTGGTTGTTCATGGTTCGTCTCCATGAGCATCATTAGTGGTTGCCATCGAGCGAGTGAACACTATGAAACTCTTTGTCTGGGAAGCGATAGTATGGCTTATAAGTTGCAATTTCCCACAGACGGCACCAATTGATGATGTCAAAAATCATCAATAAGCTGCACAATACTCATGTGCTCGAAACAAGACCTGCAAAACAACAACAATGAGAAACCTTAGGAGAGTACCGGTGTGGTACCAGCCAAAGACCCTCTGAAGATTAAGTCAGAAAAACCTTTCATAACTCTAGAGTGCCAGAGCTTGGGTGAATTATGCGTACCTTGTTTTCTGAGGGCTTTGGGGTTTTTATAGTAGTGTAGAACCGACCTTTGTTTCTTATGTAGGAAGGCGTTTCCTTATAGGGAAGATTATCATTAATGGGCGTATATTACAGAATCCTCCTTATGTTAGAATTCTATTCATATTGAGACTCTATGAGCTAGGGTTAACCGTGAGACACAAGTTGTTTCCATTTAGGATTCGTTGGAGATTACTTAAACTAGGTGGATGCCACATGGCCTCTAGACTCGTCCACCTTATGTCCGTGCACTTTAGATCTGTCCATTATTAGCCCACTGGTCCAGAGTCGTCAGGTTTATTTAAATGGATCCGTCATCTATAATTTTACCCTCTTCACTAATAAATATATGTGTAACGTATAATATAATAATATTTTATGTTAATTGATAAAATAAAATTATTATTTTTTAAATTTCGAAAGCTGATGTGGCATTTATAAAACGCCAAATAATTTTTAATTTTTTTTATAGATATTATTTAGAAAACAAAACATTACCGTGTTTCTCTCCTTCATCTCACTCTCTTTCAAACCCTAAACCATGATCATTTAAACTCTCATGATTGGAGCTAGTTATAGTCGACCAACTCCATCACAAACAACCATTGGAGTAAGTTCTAATCTAGGGTTTCCAAGGTTTGGTTTGAGAGATGGAGGGGTTGAGATTGAGTGAGAGAAAAGGGGAGAAAAGTCACT
Source organism: Quercus agrifolia (assembly GCA_029955455.1). Taxonomy (NCBI): domain Eukaryota; kingdom Viridiplantae; phylum Streptophyta; class Magnoliopsida; order Fagales; family Fagaceae; genus Quercus; species Quercus agrifolia. The sequence continues at coordinate 24,240,374 of JARQAD010000002.1, read as the reverse complement.
GCCATAATGGCAATAGGGAGGAGCGATGAGAAGCTTAAAGGGATGGCTATAGGGGATTGACCTATTGGTTTGTATAGAGATTGGAGAAGGAGAGAGAGATAAAGGAGAGTTTGATCCATAATCCCATCTTTTATGCATAATTTTAAACTATAAAAGTTTGTACTTTAAATATTTGATCGATGATCTAATTATTGATCTTTGATTGTCTTGAAATTTTGCAAACAATGAGGATATACGAAGGTAATGTCTAGAGCCACCATTAAATGTCTATTTTGTAGACAAACCTTTTTGAGGGTTTGTCAAGGTCAAATCCAAGTTGAACCCATACTAAAATCTCAAAATGCAAGAAGTTAAGATTATATAGATCTTAGATTTATAGGAAATGAATTAAAGAGAAAATTGAACACCTCATTAATTGAAATTAATTGGTACAAAATAGTTTAATTATATATTTAGCATAGACTCACTCACCCTATCTAATCTTTGATTAATTTGCTAATTTTTTCTAATAAAAATTAAAATAAAAAACCTTAACTGCTACAATTAGTGAAACAAAAATAATTCATTGATCATCTCACTAACGAACAAACTCTTTGATTACAATGTATCAATTGAATTAATGAAATCACGTAACTTACTCATGTTTTAACTAAAATAGGCACACTTGTAAAGGTTGAGTAAAAAGTTTTTTTTATGTCAAGCTGGAGCAGGTAAAGTTGTTGCAAATCAAGGTAGGGTAGGGAAAAATTATCATCCCTAAAGCCAAGTCCAATCACCCATAGAAGTGTTAGAGATGCAAATTATGATTAGCTCAAAACCGAAACCATATTTTCTCTTTTCTATTTTATTATTAGTTGTTTTCTATTCTTGCAACTAGGACTTTGAACTTTATAATTATGGTTAATTGATTTTGAGTGAACCTTAATTGAATTAATTAAAATCAATTGCATGTCAAAATTTTATTTTATTTTTTAAAATTTTAAGGCAAGAATGTAATTAAAAACAATGGATAAATACTATTTTTTTTTTTTTTCAAAATTTGGTAAGTTGTCTTGTAACATAGACAGTTAATTTACTATGCTCAGAGGGGCTCCACATACTTATCCATAAAGCTACCATTGACGGAGAGATAATATATAAGAGTTTCCATTTGTTGTAATGGACCTAAACTAACACATTTATTCTTTGCATAAGATAGTATTCTATTTTGCAGGGCTAATTATCATGAGTGCCACAAAGAGTTAGAGATTCTCTCTCTTTATGAAAGAGCTTTGTGACTGCAACCTAATAGGGAGAAGACAATCTTTTTTTTTTTAGTATGTGTACATCCAGTGATATGCAAACCCAGATAATGGAAGATAATGGAGTGATAGAGATAAAGTAGTATGAATATTATTTGGGGTTGCCAGCATTAGTGGGGAGAAATAAAAGAATTGGTTTTGACCATATCAAGTAGCTAGCATATTTGGAAAAGATTGCATGGGTGGGAGGCTAAATTGCTTTCATAGGCTAGAAGAGAAGTTCTCATCAAATCAGTTGTGCAAGCAATTCCCCTAGATACCATGAGTTGTTTTAAACTCCCTCTTAGTTTGAGTCATGAGATAAAGACCCTCATTAGAAAATTTTTGTGGGGCAACGTGGAGATAGGCTGAAAATTTATTGGTTTAGATGGTTAGAGACGTGTAAACCAAAAAATGAAGGCGGCATGGGTTTCAAGGATCCCACTATCTTCAATGATGCAATGCTTTCTAAATTTTCTTTGGCTTTACTGAATGGTTATAATTCCCTCTTCTATAGGGTCTTCAAAGCTAGGTTCTTTCCCAATGACACTATTCTGGAAGCAAAAGAATCCTTATCTGCTTCTTATGTGTGGAAGTGTAAACTTAAAAGGAAAGGACTTGATTACCAAAGGTGCACTTTGGAGAGTAGATGATGGTAAAGGGATCAAAATTTGGGGTGATATTGATAATTGGTTGCCAACCATAAATCAATCCCAAAACATCTCCAGTTCTATATGGGCAAGATAATTCTTCGGTTGGGGTCTTAATTGATGAAATCTTTAAATGCTGGAAGAATGAGATTGTTGACCATTGTTTCACTACTACTGAGGTTGAGACTATCAAGAGCATGCCTCTGATCTCTTCCCCACAGCAAGACATCCGCACTTGGCCTTTCAATGTTGTATATATAGGTATATACATGGATGTGTTGTAATAATGATATTATGAGTTTGAAGAGTATTGATTTATAAAGGTGCGTGATAAAATGGAAATTTAAGTTCTAGAATTTTCTATGTGAAAATTCAAGTCAGGAATTTTCGATTGGTTGAGATTCTTCTTAATCGATCAAAGTGGTCGAGAAATTTAATCTGGAGCTTCTGCCTGACTCCATCGATGTTCGATTCCTCTTCGATCGATCGAAATGAACCTTCAGTTGTTGCTCGATTCCTTTCAATTGAACAAGACTCATGAAAGCTGAATTTCTACAGAATTTGGATCATGGAGGTTCCCAACAAAGTTAAAAATTTGGTGTGGCGGGCATGTAAGGAGGCACAGCCAATTAAGTTTAATCTGCTTAGGCGAAAAACCACCACCGACGCAACTTGTGAACAATGCAAAATAGGTATTGAAAACTCCTCACATGCCTTATTTTTCTGTATGACTTTACAAGGTATTTGGGACTCGGTGTAACAATGGCAAAGGCTATTTACCTTACAAGACTGAAGCTCTCTACAGATTTTCCACTTTGCGGTTTCTAATAATAAAGAAATGAAGTTGCTAGCTATTATAGGATGGGCAATCTGGAATAGTCGAAATCAACTCCACTTGAACCAGGAAGGATATCCTTTGAGTGAGAGTATTCGAGTTTCAAAGGATTAAGTAGAGTAATTTCACTCGATTAATTTAGTGCAGCCAAAGACTAACATGAAACAGCAACATCCCTGGATTCCGCTAGTTTTAAATGCTTTCAAGGTTATCAGTATGGGTAGTTATTTCTTCAGTCGTTTCCAAGTTTTCGAGGGTATTTCGGTCATTTTCAGATTTAGAGGGTATTTTGGTAATTTTCGAAGTATCATGGGCATTTTAGTCTTTTTAGTGTTTTTGTGATATTTTTAGAGTTAGATGATTTCTAGAAATGATACTTGGGTAATAATTGGGTCTAATTTGGTAAAAAGTTAAAACCCAATTAACATTAATGTTAAGTTGGGTTTAATTGAGTTAATATCCATTTAAATCAATTAATAATTAGGTGGGTTTGGGTCTTATTTAAGTGGGTGAGTTTGTGTTGATTTTGCCACCCCTACTAATTCAAGAGCTTCCACTTCTTGGTATGGTAGCACATGTTGAAGTTTTGGCAACTACGATAGCACATGTTAAAGCTTCGGTAGCAAGAAGAGCAGTGGAGTTTGCTTTAGAAGTGGGTAGTGGTCAAGCAAGTGACTCAGAGATTGTTTTAAAAGATCTTTGAACCATCTCCTACTTTGCATGGTCATATTATTTAGGATATCAAACTTCTAGCTTCTTATTTTTCTTATATTAGTTTTTCTAATGTTTGCCATCAAGGGAACGATGTAGCTCATTCTTTTGCAAAAATGGCAATTACCTTGCCCAATTTAATTGTCTAGATGGAAGATGTGCCAACAGACATTCTCCCTTTTATTAGGGCCAATTTGGCTGCTTTGATTTAATGCAATTGATATCTTTCTTTTGAAAAAATAAGAAATCAAATCCAGCCTATATTAAAAAATAAACTTATTAATATTTTAAGGAAAAAGTTTAGTTACAAAATTAGTTGTAGTTTAAGACTACAATCTTACCTAATATCATTAAATTTACTACATATTTCGAAAATCTAACTGTTGGGTTGCATGTTCTTTACGCTCTTAATACACATGTCAAATTTTTTATAAATCAGATATTTTTTACTATATTATCTATAAGATTATAATTTATACATAATTTTCAACTACAAAAACTTGCAATTTAAACAATCTATTGTTGATATAGTTATTAATCTTTAATTTTCTAGAAATTTTGCAAACATAGAGAATATAGGAAAAAAATGTAATACAATGGTGGATTTGTCAAAATTCATCTCTAATAAAAAAAAATATTGAATAATATTGTAACATTAAATTATAGCCAATTTTGTATCTAAAATTTGTCCATATTTTAATATGATAATAATGAATAATCATTATAAAACGAATATTTAAATCCTATTATATCTATTTAGAATAAATAAATAAATATACTATTTGTGAGAGGTATACTATGCTAGGCTAAATTAGAGTTCATATAATTATTTTTGTATTTCTTCCCCAAAAAATTGATAGAATTTCAACTTATGATATACGTTTATGATAATTGTACACTTTATTATCAAATCAAAATATCAATAAGTTTTTAGTGCAGGTAGGGACTGAATTTCAAATCTTTTATTCAATTATTAGATATTTTATCCCAATTGGTTTTTTGTATTTCTTCAAAATTTGTGTATAACAAATTCGAAATAAAAGTCTTGATGATGGAAAAAACAAAAGCCCCTGCCCCAATTCGTGGTTCGTGGGCCTGACTGAAGGGAACGTAAAATTAGCGCTCCTCAATTTTACGGGACTATTTCTACTTTTTTAAAAAGATAAAAAAATAAAAGCTTTTGGGGACATTATCGTACTTTCAACTTGAGCGCTATACCTACCATCCATATATATATATATATATATATATATGATATAACACGTGATCTAACGTCGACTCGCAAGCATTCGAAGTCTCCAAATAAAGGTGGCTTCAAAAAAAGTCTCCAAGTAAAGGTAAGATTTTCAATTTTTTTTTCTTTTTAGTTTTTAGATTTATTATATTTCTCTTTCTTTTCGATGGTGCAATAATAATAATAATAATAATTATAATGATAATAACTGTTCCTCATAATTTTGGTCTTAATTTTTTCTGGGTTTAGGTCGAGTTGGTTGGTTGGTTGGTTTGATCTTTCTGGGTATATGGTTTATTGGGGTTTGTTATTATATTTGTGTGTGTTATTTTTCTTTTTTTCCTAATATTTTACGGAATTTTTGGTGTTGGTGATTTTTGTGATTTTAGAGCATCTGAAGAAACGTCAAATAATGTTTAGAATTTATACATTTTTCAAGAAAAAAAGGAAAAAAAGGATCTTGTGGCTAGTGCTTTACTTTTGCTATCTTATTGATTTGTATAGCCTGTGGCTTTGTTGGAATTTGGCCCGTCATTTGTTTTTTAAGAAATTCAGTTTATATGTACTTTGTTGTGTGTTGTGTTGATAATTACAGACATTGTAACAAAGCACAAACACAGTTACATATACATGTACGACAATATTTTTAAAAAATAAAATAAAAATAAGACACATACGAATTGACATGTTTATTAAATAAATTTTTAAAAATATTTATTAAGTATTTAATTATTATTTAATGTTAAATATACATCAAATTAAGAGAAGTAATAGATAATAAAGCAATTCCATGACCGTTAATTAAAGGAAGTTTAGAAATTAGAATACAAACTAAGAATAAAGATACTTATTAATTTTCAAATGCACTATTATTATTTAAAGCATGTATACTATCTTTGTTTTGTAAAATAGTATTCGATTTCACTTGCTGTCATGTCCTTGTCGTGTCTTGCATTTTTTTATTTATTTTTTATTTATTTTATATATATATATATATATTTTATAAAAGAAATGACACAGCTGGGACATATATGCAAAAGTATCATTGACATATTGAGTATCCAACACAGGTAAGACATGATTATGACACCCAAATGAAGTGTTTGTGCTTTCTAGATAATTAGTAGTTGATGATTGTTTTGTGATACACTGTTATTGATTCTTTAAATGAGATTTCCTGCAAATAGCCCAAACTAGTTTAATTTTAACTCATTGAATAATTGACGAATCATAGTGCTAGACTACTGGTTTGATATTAAGATGCACTGTTTTGATGTGCAGTTATATTTTAGCTTTGGAGGTAAAAGATTGACTTCCAAAATGTCAAGTGATAGAAGAAGGCGTTCCTTGTGTGCAGATTTTAGTGCCCTGAGCATGGAACAAGGTATTCCAGAAGAAAAATTGGGATCAGTCAATGATGTGAAAGAATGGGAAGAAGCTAGATGCCCAATCTGCATGGAACACCCTCATAATGCTATTCTCCTGAAGTGTACCTCCCATGGGAAGGGCTGCCGGCCTTACATTTGCAACACCAACTACTGGTACGCCAGTTGTGTTGATCAGTTCTGTAATTCATTTGTTCCAGATGCCTCAAGGGCACTACACCCTTGTGAAATCTCGTTGCAAACAAAGGTTGTCTGTCCTCTTTGTTGGGGAGAGATTTATGGATACTTTATAGTAGAGCCTGCTATTAAATTCATGAATTCCAAAGCAAGGAGTTGTTCTATTGAGATTTGTGATTTTATTGGGACCTATTCAGAACTCAGGAAGCATTCAAGGTCTGAACACTCTTTCCGGCTATATGAGACAAGGCTGGAAAAGGAGAAGTGCAAAGAAGACAGCACTTTCTCAGAACTTGGGGTAGAGAGTAGTGAAGAAAGAACTTTCTCAATAGGTCTTAGTGATTTGACCTCTTCCTTGGTTGATTGCATGAACGGTATTTCGGGGGAAATTGACAACAATTTCAATTTGTCTTCAAATGGTATGATCCCACATTGGAGGTTCTTACCTCGACTTGATTATCATAGGCCTCCTGTTATTAGATAGGGTGTCATCAGAGAGTAACTCCCGTTCTTGGCCATTACAGAATAGTTCTCATCATAGGCCTCAGCTCCGGTTCTCACTAACGGCTGAGCAATTACCTAGGAGTGTTCCATAGGGTTATCTGAAAACATATACTAGGGGTGAAAGGTGGTCACCAAACAATAACCAGAGCTAATTGCAAGTTTGTTGTTACCAAGGTCACTTTTTAAGTGGGCAGGAGTATCATTCGGTTATTAATTAATTAGAACTTGTAGTTGTCCTCATTGTTAGCTTGATATATTAGGTTATATATGATATTGAAACTAAATTTGTTAGGTTTATTTATTTTGGATTTTGAGAATTATTTTTAAATTTGTTAGTGTTTTCTATTAAAAAAAAAATTGTTAGTTTGATTTCTTTTTGTATTTTTTGGGTTAGTTTAGGTGAAATTGGTAAATTAAGTCTTAGGGTCCATTTAGATAGAACTTATTTTACTGAAATTGAAAACTGAAAACTCTGTAACAAAATAATTTTTAAATATGTGAATAGTACTGTGGAACCTATTTTTAATGAAAAAGTTGTTGAAAAGTGAAGTTTATGGGTCTCATGAAAAGTGCACAAGATCCATTGATATGCTGAAAAGTAAAAAAATTTGGCTATTGTTTATGCACTGTGCATGAACAGTAGCTGTTTCAACTAAATTTTGTCTCTGAAATGTGTGGGGGAAAAAAAAAAAGGAGCAAAATGCAACACAAAATGCAAATGCCATATAAGTCCTATCCAAACAAATACTTATGGTGTAAATAGGCATATATGGTTGATTGATTTAGACCTTAAACTTTTATGAGTTGGATAAAATTGAGCCAAACTCGATGACTGTGCCAACTTGACCTACCGTGAGTTGGGTTAGGTTAATTTTTAAATTTGTGATGCTTGTAGTTGGGTTAGAACATAAGCATTGGGAGTTCTAGAATTCCCAATTTGCTATTTTAAACCATCAAATCACAAAAACAAGCATTATCTAGATTGCTATTTGTAAAAAAAAAAAAAAAAATCAACTCAGCTACAATAGAAATCACTGTAGCTGTGTGGATAAAATAATATAAAATAAAATATTTTATTGTCTTTCTATTCCTCCCTAAAATTAAAAATATCTACCATCTTTCTTTAGTCTCCTCTCTCTCTCTCGTGCTCTCTCGTACTCTGGTCTCTCTTCTCTCACTCCTCTGTCCTTTGTCCTCTCTCTATCTGCTCTCTTCTCTCTCTCTCCCCCTCTCCTTGACTTTCTCTCCTATCCCTCTTTCTCTCTTTGATCTGCATGTTGGTTGGTGGTGGGCCTCCACGATAATATCATAAGTTAGGCCTCCTCATTTAACTCTCTATACTTTCATTCTTTCTCTCTTTGAATTTGGTGGTTGTTGACTTAATGGATTTTGGTGGTGGTTGTTGATTATGGCGTGGTGGTGGCGATTTTGATTGTGGTGGTGGTGGCTGTGTTTTGATGGTTGGTTTGATGTGGGTTTTGGTGGTGGGTGGTGGATAGGTTGTTCTAGGCTCAGGTGGTGGCTGATTGGGAGGAAGAGAAATAGAGAGGAAGAGACATTGAAAGAGAAAAAGTTGGAGAGGGAGAGAGAGAAGAGAGAAATGGTTAGTTTTATATTATTTTATTGTAATTTATATTATTTTAATGTATTATATGTTTAAATAAAACTTGAGATGTTGGGTGATTTGTAAAATTGGATGATAAAATAGATAAAGTATATTTTCATAATATAAAATGAATATATATTTTTTTAGACAAAACGGATCCTAGGAATATATTAATTAGAGACAATGTAGGATTAGGTTAAAAAACTAAAACAAATTTGACAATCCCCCAAGGGTAAGAGCATCATTTTTGTAGCACAATTGGGCCTCCATGAATTACCATCCTACCTATAGTGTGACCTCACAAAACCAACACAACACAAAAAACACAAATCCTCTCTAGCTAGATGAGCATATACTCTCTTTTACAAGTTAAGGAAGCATAAGTGTGGATGGTTTTACCAAACCCTATTTGTAATTCAAATTCATTTCATGCTTATGATTCTAGAAGTATCTTAAATACTCATAAGATAAGACAATGTCATTTTCCAAACTCATTTGGAGGAATATTCTCTACTCATTACAACATTCATATGACTAAAAGTACAAATACATATTTAGGCCATAGATTCTCATAGTCATAATAGTTTATGTCACGGCTTGGAAACGAACTATGTCATAGATTCTCATGGTCATAATAAAACTATACAAGTCTTTCAAGAGCCAAAATTAGACTAAGAAAAAACAAGTTTGAGCCTTCTAGCTGTCTCCCTTGTTAGAAGGAATTTTCTAGGCAAATGACACAAACATACCCTTTGTTTATAAAATGGTTTTTTTTTTTTTTTTTTGGGGGGGGGGGTAGAATTTTTTTTTAGTCATGAGTTCGTGACTAGATGAGCATATACTCTCTTTTATGAGCTAAGAATGCATAACTGATATTCTAGAAGTATTTTAAAAACCCATCAAATAAGTTGGACAATATCTTTCGATAAACTCATTTGGAGGAATCTCCTCCACTCATTACACTATTCATGTGACAAAAAGTATGCCTACATACTTGTTCATTTGCCTAAACAATGTCACTCTTGCTTAAGAAAAATTGTACAAGAAATGACTCATGGAATTGGATAGGCGTCTAGTAATGAACAAATTTCCAAAATAGTCAATTGTCTATCTACCTTTCTCGAGTATAATATCCATGCATTGCCACCCACCCTTAGTTTCTTACAAGGCAGCCATTTTTTTAATGTAATAAAGCCAAACCAACAACCTACAGGGAAACCAAAAATACAATTGTGGACATTTTCGTATGCCTATCTGTAACGAGAGCTGACAGAACAATCTTATACAGATTCCAAGGCAGTAAAAACCTGGGAAAAAGCAAACCTCGCAGACAGTGAAGGAGCCAAAAATTTTGAGCCAAACTAAATGTATAATAAAATAAAAAATGTAAATGCACTTTTAGTTCCTACGTCTTTATTTTTAAAGCGAAACTCATCTCCGGTTATCTTGTAATAGCCGAGAAAATAACAACAGTGAGAACTTTGACTCTGTGGAAAGGTATTAAATCTCTCTCTATCTATGTCCTTATTTATAGCTATATAATATGCGTGTTGGTTGGTGATGGTTGCTTTGCATCTGGATTGTTTAGTATTATGCCTTTATGTTGTTTAGTGACTTTTGACTGTTTGTTGGTCCTTGTCTGAGTATGTGTTTGTTTGTGACTTCCAATATGGTCCATGTGTTTCCCTATTAAAGATAGTGAAATATGCCTAACATTATTTTAATTCAAAAAAAGCTAAATTTGTCTGATATCTGTTGTTAAATATGTGTGGAAAAAGCTTGAGTGTATGATATATAATGTTAAATAAATAAATTGTAGACTACATATGTGGATTAATATGCATATGTCTGTTTTTTATGACATTATTATTCAAACAGTTGTTAGAATTTGTTAAATAAGTGCTGTTTTGTTAAATAAATGTTTTGTTCTATAATCAGTATTATTTAAATGGGTTTGGTGGCATTTTGCAAGCAGAATGGGTGAATTATTTAGTATGACTGTGCATCATGGTGGTTATTTTATTGATAATCCTCGAGAATATGTGGGAGGTGATGATTCTATACTAGTTGATGAAGGTGAGGATATTGGTGAAGATGTGCAGCCATTGGCAGTGGAGCAAGACCTTATAGTTATTATGATGATGATGGTAGTGAACATGTTGACTATGAAAGGGATGAAATATTTACAGCTTTTATGCTTGTGATGGTATGTATGGTAGTGATAATAATTATAACAACTAGCCAATGTTCCCGTGCGATGCACGGGTTCGGTATTAATTTATTTTAAAATATTTTATAAGAAATTATCTTCAAGACCATACATAATACTCATTATGTGACTTAATGTTTGAGGAATTAGTTTCAATTACATTATATGTTACTAAAAATAGAGTAAATATAATTTGTTAATGTTAATGACATATTTTATGTAATTGGCTAATCCTTTGACAAAATGCACTTTACTTGTAATTGGGTAGATCTAGGATTGGTTTAAACTTCAAGAAACATGTTGTTCAAGCCAAGTATTAAAGCCATGAAGATTAGACCAAGAAACAAGTGAAGAAAAGCTATTCATTAAAGCTCGACAGATATCTTGACAGAATCTTTTCTATCGAGATTTAATGTTGAAGCTTGACAGAGGCTGAATCTATTGAGACTTACAAAATCAGAATTTTTAGATCTAATTTTTGTCCTAAGCTGAAATATTTGTGTAGGGTTTCTTTTCTCACAACCCTAGACATATATATAAGGCTTATTTTAAAGGCCGTCATAATGGTTATTCATATAAAGAACATATGAAAAAGTGACTGAGTGCCTTATTCTCTTTGTAAGAAGTTACTGCGTCTTTGCACCTTAGGGTTTTGTAACCAAGTGCTTCTTGATCTTCATTGTTGATGAAGTGAAGAACTTTGCAGCCAACAACACCTTCTTCAAGTTGCTGGACTTAGTCACGTACTGGAATTCATGCAAAGGAGTTAGTCACGTACTAGGATCCGTGCATCATTGGTGGCGTTCATATATTGAAGAGTTCAGAGGTTCTGAAGCGGTAGAAGGATTCTGCTATAAGTTCATCTACGGGGATTGTAGTGTCTAAGGACAAAGGTTTTATACTAGATCTGAAACTTCTCTTTACTATAATGAATTGTTTTTCGAGAAAGTTTTCCTCCAGGTTTTTTTATTGTGAAACTAGTTTATTTCATTGGTTTTCCTGGGTCATCTTATCTTGTCTTATTTACTATTCCCCTATACATGATATTGAGATGATATTGATGTTAGTTTGTTTTAACAAGGTTTATTCATAATAAATCTAATTAACAACTTGAGTTTAAAACTTATTAATTTTATCAACCGGGGTCTAAATTTACCAATAAGTGGTATCAGAGTGGGTACACTCTGATTGGATTAATTTCCTGAGTGTGATCCTTGACCCCCGTTGTCATGGATCATGGATAATCTTTTTTGATTCCTCCTTTATTTGATGGCACTAATTATGCGTACTGGAAAGTTCGTATGAAAGCTTTTTTGTAGGCTCTAGATGAAAAAGTATGGCAAGCTATTGAAGTTGGTTGGATTAAGCCAAAGGAAGCGCTGGTACATTAGGATGAAACAACAATCAAAGAAGCAAATTTCAATAGTAGGGCCTTGAATGCTTTGTTTTGTGGGGTGACCAATGAGGAATTCAAGAATAAATCACTCACAGAAGTTGCCAAGGAATCATGGACCATTCTTGAGACCACCTATGAAGATACCAAGGTAGTAAAGACTGTGGAGTTTCAAAAACTCACTAGTTGTTTTGAAGAAATAAGGATGGAGGAGGATGAGACCTTTGATGAGTTCTATGCTAAACTCAAGGATATTGTGAATTTTGCTTTCAACCTTGGAGAATATATAGTAGAATTCAAAATTGTTAGGAAAATCCTTAGGTCCTTACCTAAAAGATTCCATGCCAAGATCAATGTCATTGAAGAAGTGAAAGACATTGATCAAATTCCTTTGACTGGGCTTGTAAGGAACTTTCAAACCTATGAGATGGGATTAGGTTTAATGGGAAAATGTGGAAAGAGTAAAAACTTGGCTCTTAAGGGTATAGAGGAAGAGATTGATGACTCTGAAGATGAAGATGATGATGAGGATGGGGATCTAACCTTCATATCTAATGAGATTACCAAGCTTCTTCAATATAGGAAAAAAGATAAGGACAAATCTCCTAGGAAATCTAAATCCTCTAGGAAGGGCAAAAATGAGAAACCCCGTATCCAATGTCATGAGTACAAAGGTTTTGGTCATATAAGGATAGAGTGCCCAAACTATCTTATGAAGGAAAATACCATAAGTCAAAAGATAAAGGGTCGATTACTGCATGAAGTGACACTGACTCTTGTGATGAGTTTGTGGATGAATGTGGTCACTTTATGGCTTTTGCTGCCACAACCGATAAGGTGTTTGTGGGGAGTGCTAGTGACAGTGAGGATTCTTCTGATGATATAGTACCCAAGAAGTTGACCATTCCAGAAGCCTATGATAAGATATGCACTTAATTTATAAAATCTAAAAAGACTTCTCATTTTTGTAGAAAAGAGCTTAATGAGGTAAAAACAGAAAAAGCTAAACTGTTAGTCAAACTAGATGAGACTACAAGGTTAGTTGAGACTCTTGTTGTGGAGAACACCTCATTAGAGGAGAAGGTTAAGAATCTTGTGGTTGAGCTTAGTTAAGCTAGAACTCAAATGGAAAGGATGTCTAGTGCAAAGCTTGATGAGGTATTAAGTGCTCAAAAGCCTAGCTCTAATAAGACTGGCTTAGGATATGTTGTTTCCTCCGGCTCCTCCTCTTCCATAGTTTCTGAATCAAAGACTATCTTTGTGCCCAATCTAAGAAAGGGGATAAAGGTATGAAATCCATAACTAATTTGTCTAATTCTAAATCCTTTGTTAGACCTCACTCTAGGAAGTCTAGTAGTCCTAAAACTGCTTATGTTTGTCACCATTATGGTGTTTTTAGACACATTCGTCCTAATTGCTTTAAGTTGTATCCTCAAAAGTAATTGTCCAAATGATCACAGGTTTCCTTTCAAGGAACTACACCTTTATTTGGAGAGTTATTAAAAGTTTTAAGCTTTTTAACTCAATTTCAGGAGAATTCTAATTCTTCTATGTCCTTTAGTAGACATATTAGGACACGTGTTTTTTCATCTTCACGGCCAAAGACTCGTGCTATATGGGTGAGAAAGGAGCCTAAGACTTAATTATCTTTTTTGTTATCCTTTGTTTTAAATCTTTCTATCTAAAGTAGGACTTTCTTGCTTGATTTCTTATCTATTTTTGAAATCATGCTTTCATGCATCTACATCTTTCCTTCATGCTTTCATATTGTTTGTCTATTTTTGTTTGGTTGTTTAGTCTTTATTTTGGTTGTTTTGCAAAATAAAAAGAGAAAAATCAGAAGAAAAAAAAATACAAAAATAGTGTGTGTTTGTGTATATTGGTACTTGTGTACCTTGGATGGCCATTGAAACAAAGTTTTCTAAACTTTGTATTTCTTGTAGCTTAGATGAGCACTTTAATGCACAATTTAGCAAGTAAGCTTTATGACTCGTGTTTGTGATGAGTACGATTAAGTTTGTCTTTTTTACACTTAATGCTCATATCATTCTTGTTGACAGGAAGGACTAGAAAATCCTAAGAAAAAGGCATAAATAACCATCTCACCACTAAAGCCCGCCAATCATGTATGAACATCTGTGTGCTTCGACATAACAAAATTGTGATGTTTTGGCTTACATAATTGGGTATTTCTTCTCTCTCTATATATGCCCATGCATGATATGTTTAAAAAGAAAATATGCAAAGAATATAAAAGAAAAAAGAATCAAAATACTTTTAAATATGATTGCAAGCATGTTTTTAGGAGATGTGGGAGTTATATGATATACCTCGAAGCTGATAGTCCCCATCAAACAGTTATGATTGTGTGTGAGTTTTTTTGATTCTCTCATATCTCAAATCATCATAATATGAGAAACTTGTGCAAACTTTTTATGTTTTCACACACAACATGCAAAAATTCTTTGCTATTTTGGTACATGTGCAGGCATAATGTGATTTAGCCATCACAAGGGATACATGTGTTAATATATGCTCACTAAATTGTCTCAAGTTGTTTTTGAAATATAAAATTGGTTAGACTTGTTTAGTGTGTGTGTGTTTTTGGATCTATGAATGCTTTGCATTTTTGTTGAGAGATGTTTTGAGAGCTTAATATGTTGATTGGATCTTTGGTTGAGTTGCTTACTTATTGCATTCATGTTTATGTGTTTTTTCTCCCTTTTGAAAACACATTTTCTTCAAGCTCTACAGCTTCTTGGCAGATCCTCGATAGATTCTCTTCTATCGAACCCTTCTTCCTTGTTTTATCAACTGATCTTGACGGAATCTCAATCTATCGAGGTTTCTGGGTTTCTTCTCAATAGATTCTTGACAGCTTCTCAATCCATTGAGGAAATTTTCTAAGCTCACTGTTTGCTCGATAGATTCTCGATAGATCCTTGATCCATCGAGATTTCTGGGTTTTCTCTCGATAACATCTCGACACCTTCTCGATCTGTCGAGACCATCTTACATGCATTGTTTTTCACATGTTTTACATCTTTCTTTTATCTTGTCATTCATAGCATCTTGTTTCATTACATTCTTGCATTTTTATGGATTCCTTTTTGCCCCTTTGATTATCTTTGATCATCTTTATGTTTCTCGGGTGAAGTTTTGTAGCTTCTTGTACCCTTTGTCTATCATGACAAAAAGGGAGAGAAAATGTGGTCTCTTTTTAAGATTCTACATGTTAGGGAGAGAAATACATGCCTTTGTAAAGGGGTGTTATGTTTCATCTTGTTAGGGGGAGTGCTTACTTCCTTGTTGTTTTAGGAGATTTTTTAGTTTCTTGTACATCGGTCTTGTGACCATTTTTACATATATTGTGCTTATCTTTGATATATATATATATATATATATATATATATATATATATATGATGATGATGATGTATGTCTTCTTCACCTACCTATACATGTGTTGTTTTTTTTCTCTCTTTATACACATGTTTCTTTATGCATGTAGTCTTTATTTCTATTTCACACATGATGCCTAGATGAGTTTTGTTTAAGTGTTTTAGAAAAACAAGCTATGAAAATCTATCTTACCGTGAACTCTTTTCTTAAAAAGTTTTTCAAGAGTTTGTAGTAAGGATAAATTTATTTTGTAATGCAACAAGTGGTTATGAGTTGAGTGATTTAAGACTTCTCTCATGATTATTTGTTTTGTTGTGGTTTTGTCACGATTTTCCAAAGGGGGAGGTTGTTAAGGACATATTGACTAATCCTTCGATAAAATGCACTTTACTTGTAATTGGGTATATCTAGGATGGGTTTAAGACTTCAAGAAACATGTTGTTCAAGCCAAGTATTAAAGCCATGAAGATTGGACCAAGAAACAAGCGAAGAAGAGCTGTTCATTAAAGCACGACAGATATCTCGATAGAATCCTTTCTATCGAAATTTAATGTTGAAGCTCAACAAAAGCTGAATTTACCGAGACTTACGAAATTAGAATTTCCTGATCTGATTTTCGGCCCATGCTTAAATATTTATGTAAGATTTCTTTTTTCACAACCCTAGACACACACACATATATATATATATATATATATATATATATATATATATATATAAAGCTTATTTTAAAGGCCATCATATTAGGTATGCACATAGAGAACATATGAAAAAGTGACTGAGTGCCTTATTCTCTCTATAAGAAGTTACTATGTCTTTGCACTTTAGGGTTTTGTAACCAAATGCTTCTTGATCTTCATTGTTGATGAAGCAAAGAACTTTGCAGCCAACAACGTCTTCTTCAAGTTGCTAGGGTTAGTCACGTACTAGAATTCGTGCAAAGGAGTTAATCAAGTTAGTCACGTATTGGGATCCGTGCATCATTGGTGGTGTTCATATATTGAAGAGTTCAGAGGTTCTGAAGAAATAAAAGGTTTTTGTTGTAAGTTCATCTACGAGGATTGTAGTGTCTAAGGACAAATGTTTTGTATTAAATCTGAAACTCCTCTTTACTATAATGAATTGCTTTTTGGGAAGGTTTTCCCTCAGGTTTATTTACTGTGAAACTAGTTTGTTTCATTGGTTTTCCTAGGTCATCATATCTTTTCTTATTTACTATTCTGTTATGCATGATATTGATGTAAGTTTGTTATAAAAATGTTTATTCATAATAAATCTAATTAACAACTTGGGTTTAAAACTTGTTAATTCTATCAACCGCGGTCTAAATTTACCAACAGTTAAGGTTAATATACAAAAGAATATGAACCTAATGATCATATTTTAAATTGTTAAGTTTACTCAAACTAAAATAGTAGCTGTGAAGGCTAAATAAAGAGCATGTTGTTCTTTTAAAATAAAAAAGAAATATATACATTTTGAGATATTAAAAATTAGTTTAGTAGTTTCACTGCACTTTTGTAGCATTCTCAAGGTAATATTATTATTTTTTATAAAAGTCATGAAAATTAAAATAAATGCAAAAGAGTAATAGAACCATGGAAATCAACTAATTTGTGTTGTGTTCACAGATTGCATACCATGAAATGAAAGCATGCCCAGCTCTCTTACCTTCTTCCACTCATCAATAGTGCGGCAATAAGACATGGTATGAGCAAGTGTGTATGTATGTATCTTATAAATAATTTAAAACCATGATAGAATATGGCTTTACATTGCACACCAAATATTCTCTCTATTTATATACCCAAAAAAAAAACTATCCAACCAAATTACCCAAACTTACATCATATTTAAGCCCCTAATTTGAAAAGAAAGAAGAAAAAAAAATTATCCATAGGGGTTTGGCGGCTTGATGGTAGTGGGAGGCCAGTATGCCGGAGGTAGTGGTTAATAGTCCTAAATTTATTTATTTATTTATTTTTTATTGTTATTATTATTATTATTATTTTGCTTTTGTTTTTAATACTAATATAGTGGCTCAAGCAATTAATGAGATAACAACAAAAATAAGTTAATGTGAACTTTTGGGTAATAGTAAGAAAAACTTTATGAAAAGAGGTAAAAAAAAAATGCTAAATGCAATATTAAAGCGCCACATGGAAGGACCTCATGCCCTCCTATATGAGGTCTCTGCTTTTATATATATAGTCACTAACCCCTGCAATGCATAGGATAGTTATTGTGTATGAAAATTTAAACAATTATTTGTTTCTTTCTCTTTGATTGTACATAGAATTCCAGTCTCAAAAATTCCTATTATTGATATGAAACATTAAATTACTAAATTAAAAAATATCAATGAAACTTAAATTACAATTAAAAAAAACACAACCCATAAACTTAAATTAAATCCAAACACAAACAAACGAAAAAAAAAATTAAATAAATAAATAAATAAATCTCATATTTACAATAACAATTCAAATATATTAGGAATTGAATTTTTATATACTAACACTAATCTTTTAATTAAAATATTGAATTTTTGCTGTTGAGTATAAAGCTTGATTGGTACTGGTTACTAAACAATTAATATTGAAAAAGGTGTTGTTTTCGGCTATCATGAAAATATCCTATTCCTTGCTAATGAAAATAAGATAACCAAAAAATTAAATAAAAACTTATTCTTCACGATAACACCAAACCCCCTAGCTCCAATCATGGTTCTCGCAATTTAATTCCCAATGTCCATAACAAAGTATCCCCATTACTCACTCATCTATATTAGTGCGTCCATATTCTTTTTAAATTAATACCTTACAACTTCTTCATGTGGCCTTAACAGGTGAACTTTAAAGTTTAAAGAAATGATAACTTCAACATGTGGCATTTTGCTAGGCCACACATTTATCTAGTTGCTGTTATTAATCAATACAAAGGCAGGGAAATGAACAATTTTATGGTACAAACATCTTTGCAAAACAACTTGAGCCCTCAAACACAGCATACAATATTGATAGACATTGTTGGGTTACATTTTTTTTTTTACACCTAATATTATTTAAATAACACCTATTTATTTTCAAACGTCACAAACAAATTATTGGGCATACCTAAATATTTTTTACCATTGCAATGCTAGCCCACAACCATTCTCCTTTCCACCACAAAATTGGGCTACAAATGCAAAACACTATAAGACCCAATATTTTTTGTAAAACCCAAATTATTTATTGAGCAAGGTGAAATCTCATTCTTTCTAAAGCCCAAGAATTTCTTATGCTTAGCAATATTTGGAGAAAGCCCATGATTCAAATTCATGGCAATACTATTTTATCAATGGGATTCAACCCCATAATCAAAGCCCATGGTTCAAATTCATGGCAATGTTATCTTATCAATGGGATTCAATCCCATAGTCAATGCCCATGATTTAAACCCATGGAAAATTATTTATCAAAAAGCCCAATTTCCATCAGCAATATCAAAAGCCCAATTTTCATTGGCAACATTAAAAGCCTAGTTCTCGTTGGCAACATCAAAAAAGCCCAATTTCCATTGACAACATCAAATGCCCAATTCTCGTTGGCAATATCGAAATCCCAATTTATGTTGGCACTATTTTATCAAAAGCCCAATATTATTAACGCTCAGTAAAAAATATCATGTTTATTTCATTTAGAAGAAGAACATTATTTCTTGAACATTACTATGGCAAAAACCATGGCAATCGTTTTATAAAAGCTCATGGGAAGTTATCTTGAAGATTATGTTTTTGTATTATAAACCCATGAAACACTTGGTCATCATTTACATCACAACATCCATAATATATATATATATCTTCAAAGCTCATGGTAAATATTCAATCCCACAAGCTTACCATTTAAATTATGATGTGATTATTAGAAATCAGGAACATTACTTATGATATGGAATTCAACATAGTAAATGTTATTTACAAAGGCATTTTGAAACTTATCCTATTATTTCAAATGTTACAACTCATTGCCCAAAGGCCCATTACAAGTGTCTATGAAAACCCAAATATTTGCTAATAATAAAAGTCCATGAGGGATGAAAACTCATGGCAACATGTGTTGTTAATGTCCATTTTGTAGGATGAACACAGCCCAGCCCAATGGGACCAGCTCATATGAGCAAGCCCAGTCCAAAGAACCCCAACAAGAAGCAGAGGATTGAAAATGGACAACCAGCCCTTGTTCATTCTTGACCAAAGGTACAGATGAAGGCCTCTACAAGAGAACAAAGTCTTTGGGGATGAACTAGGGGTTGTCCCATTAGCTTTCTATCACCCTCTACCTGACGTGAACAATGCCCAGAGGTTGTGATATCAACTGAAGTCTAATGGGTGATGGAACTCCATCATTTTCCTTAAGACCATATCTTTAGCGGAAGGGGGGCTGAAACCAAGTTATCCAAATCTCAACAAATTGATGCTATAAATTTAAAAAATGTTCAAGACAAGGTTCATGTGCCAAGCCCATGAATCCTAAAGGGGAAAAATTGGGAACATGTGGTTTGTAAGGCATAAAGGGATCTCTAGCCGAACCCCCTAGAGTGGACTTAGATTTTGACACCTGGCTTAGGGTGTTGAATCCTACTTCTTGGGGTCCAAATCTCAATTGCAATACTAGAATTTGTTCTTTATACTTGCCTTAATCCCATTGGTTAAACTCAACTCCAAAAATCTTGACATTTAATGCAAAACACTCCAAAAACCCACCATCTGTCATATTACCCAAAGAAGCAAGGTAGCCCCAAAAGTAAATCTCCTACTTCTAGCCAAATCCTAGGACGGTTAAACTTGATTCCCTACCTCTGATCAGTCCTACGTTTTTTGGACTTTTGTTAATTAATGCTTTCTTAAACTCCACTATAAAAACATAAGCACCTTAGCCTACAAACACACAGCTACTCCCTTTGAAACTTTATGATTTGTTTGTAATATAGCCCTCCTCAAGCTCACAACCCATCTCCCTTAGCCCACACTCACCTAGCCTTAGACATTCCTTTTCCTCTTTTGCATAATCACAACTCATAATGCTTCCCAATTAGTCAAAAACAGCCCACTACTAACTAAAGCCTTAACCTCAGCATTAATTCCATCCCACTCACTCAAAACAGCCCACATTACCCCAATCATACGTCATGCACATATACTCCTCAAAATCTTAGCTTAATACTTGCTGCACTGAGCTGGGATCTCTCTCTCCCTTCACACCATGCCAATTAATCCATTTCTTCTTCCTATGGAACCTTTAATTTTTACCTTTTGTTTTTGAAGGATATAATATATTTGTGATAATGGAATTTTTCCCTCACATTGATGTAATGATGGCCAAAAGTACAATAAATTCCCCTGACCAAGACACACAAGGACTCCCAGAAGTGAACACTTTCCTAAATTTATTTAATCATTGACTACTGGACTCTAAGTGTAATTTCACCCCTACCGTTGGAGAACCTATTTTTTTGGACTAAGTGTAATTTGATCCCTATCGTTGGAGAATTTATTTTTCTTGCACTATCAAAATAGGACCACTAATGTATTAATTAAGTATTGTAAAGTATTTTTATTGGGCTTTTGTTGCCATTTTGTCAAGTGCAGCCTTTATTTCTTGCTTGGATAGGCTTGTCACCACACCGAAAGCCTTTGGGCACCATCTCAAGAGCCCATAGTCGAGTTTCGGCTTGGCTTCGCAATATTTTATTCAGAGGCATCAATTTTCCCCTTAACAGACATTATAATGAGTAGAAATTGCACTTGATGTGGCTCACTACATAAGTAACAACATATTAATGCCTGTCCAAATCAAGCTTCAATGTTGTTTCTTCAACTTGCTTAAATTGAAAATCATATCCATTTGCAATCAGTTAGTCTTAGCACATAGAAACTTGGTAGAAAGTCAATATATATGCTAGACAAAAAGGAAAAAAAAAAAAAAAAGAATCTTAATTGCTCTGGAGTTTCAATCTTGTCTATCCCACTGCATATCATATCAAATCCTCCTTGATAAAAAGAAATGGTGAGCAAATTAAATATGACTATTTTATAACTCCAACATGCATTGTTACATCTATAGCTCATGGCTAAATTACATATATAGTGAATAAAACTTTTGCACAGGTGTGTTTAGCAAGCCCAAAACACCCATCTTTTTAAGCTTATTTTGGTAGGCCTCACACTGAAAGAACTTCTCCCTTTCCTTTTCTAGAGTACTATTAGCAAATAAACAATAAACAAAAAAATAATAGTCACTAACTCGTGCAATGCACGGAAAAAATTCTTATAAAAGTATAGTTTATACATAAAAAAAGCTTTCTAATTTTACATGAACTATATAATCATAAAAATTCAAATGTGAACTCTCCATTGTAATGAATAATTCATGTTCAAAAAGTAGTTACAACATGTTAGAAAAATTGTGAAGTGTTCTAGACCTTCTTTTGATAAGTGAACAACTCGTCCCAAAACTTACTAAACCTAAAAGAAAATAATGAAAGAAAATCTAAATCAAATAATCATTCACGTGAACAGTCGCAAACAACCATGACAATTTCATAACTGCAATTGGGGGATTCCCTGGTTCTTTTTTTGTACACATAGCTCCTATACATTGGCTTCGACTATCACGAACTACTCCCAAATCATACCATATTTTGTTTTGCAATTTCCTTTTTTTTTATAGGTATTGTTCTGCAATTCCTTGATAGCCAAATTTACCTTATAATACATACCTACAAGAGGTCTCCATCTACACTCTTCAATAGACACTCTTAAAGGTTTTCTACATCAAATTCACTGCTGTCTTTAAAGAGCATCACCCGCCCACCTTTGGTTCCGATTATACCATAATAGCCAGGCTATATTTAGCATGACCTCCACCTCCATGACATGCCCATTTTGTTTTAAAGACAAAAAAGATTGAAATAATTCATAGGTAAATATTGTGGACTACCTTTCAAGCAAAGAGTATAAGTTATGGCTGCATATTTATTCTCCAATTCCAAAAACCTCTGTTTTCCCATACAGAAATTTGGGGGATATATGAGACTCCAATCTACCAAACCATGTAATCCTCAATTAAACAAAACAAAAGAATATATCAGATCATTTTATTAAATAGTTATAAAATTATCAAATGATTGTAGAAATATTTCTTAGTAAGCCCCCCCCCCCCCCCAAAAAAAAAGCTAGCCAGATAGGTTAGTTTTGAACTTAACATTCATCCAATGAAATTGATTCTTGAAACACATCATGTTTTTACTACAAAAGAGACCGAAAGATTGATTATAAAGCAATAACATTTGATCTCTGCTTTTGAAAAAAGAGAAAGAGCAGTGGGTGTTATTTAGGCAAACATTCAGAGTGAA
Source organism: Quercus agrifolia (assembly GCA_029955455.1). Taxonomy (NCBI): domain Eukaryota; kingdom Viridiplantae; phylum Streptophyta; class Magnoliopsida; order Fagales; family Fagaceae; genus Quercus; species Quercus agrifolia. The sequence goes on along the minus strand of JARQAD010000002.1, from coordinate 24,217,588 downwards.
AGACCAATAAATAGCACAGATGAGAGAAAATTCTTTTTGGAGCATAGCATGTCTTGTTGGAGCAGAATAAGCAACAGTGAATCCTATGACAAAATTAAAATCATGAGAAATTAAAAATCATTAGACTTACAAAAAGAAGTAGATTACCTAGATATAATTACAAACAAATAACGCAAGCATAAGTTGATGTAGTACCCTTCTGGCTCTTAAAAGTATAAGGGGGTGGTTGGGTCTAGAGGTATTCCTCTAGGCATATTTCAAACATATTACTAGCAAAAAAAATGGATCGAAGATATAGTAACTGGCATCATACAGCTATGGGCTACCCTTTGCTTTCTCTTTTGTAGGCATCTATTTATGAGTCAATAGTGCAATCATCTTTATGGTATTAAAAGTCAGAGGATTCATTTTGCAGGTGTATATTTTTTAAACAATATAATACTAAGGAAATAAAATGCAAGTCTATAAGACATGTTTTCAAACACATATCATGCTATAAAACTCAGTTAACATTTATGCAAACACTGTTAATGCAGTTAAAATAAATCTGTAATATATTAATTAGAAGCCCAACTATTAAAACAATCTAAATATCGTAGCCTTTGAATTGTAAGTTTGGAGTACCCTAAAAAAATGAATCCAAATATTCCAAGCAAAACCAAATCATTTCAAAGGCTACAGAATAAAGAAGAAATTGAATTAAAAATCAGAGGAGAAAAAATGAAATTTTTTTTTTGAAGATTTTGGTAATCTAAGAATCAATTAAGATAAACAATCTTTCTCAAAAAAATAAAAAAAATAAAAAAAATAAATCATATCAGTTGAGATCAATGCATGTCACTATTTGAAGGCTAAAGAGATATTTTGTATTAAGTGTGATTTAATAACATATAATTAATAACCACCAGAAACTAATCTTCATGATCATGTGCATGGCAGAGTACAATAAAAAATGGCATAAAAAATATTTTAAAAGAAGATTAGTGAGAAAAGGTATTTAACAGAAGTAATAGAAGTCCTAAAAACAAATATAAAAAAAGTACAGTGTGTCTCATATAAGAAAAGTGAAGTCCTAAAAAAGTAATAAAACCTGTGTTAGTGATAGATTGCCTATCTACTTTCTGCTTTATACACAGATAGAAAAATTAATGATAGATAAACCAAGGGAAATAAAAGCATCATGTATAGGAGGAAAAAAGAATAGATCAAGCATGGAAAAAGAATAAGAAAGAAAAAAACCTGGAGAATATTAATAGATCAAATCTAAAGGGCAAAAGCATTCTTCACAATTGTCTTTGCCAATGATCATAAGATTCATAACTAATGCCAATTACCTTATTATTCTGCAGTTGCCACATTACAATGAAAATTTCAATGTCATACATATAAATTTAATGTCATGATTTTATCTTCTCATATACTTGGATTAGCTACAAAAATATTGCCTTACGTACGTAAGAAGGGATGTGGCATTTTCCTTTATTGATAAAGGAACAATGTCAGCACCGAATCACCCCGTTCTTGAGAGACCATTAAGATTCTAGTAGAAAAAAAAAAAATTTTATCAACACATCACAATCCTTAAAAGTAGCAGAAACATTGAATCAAAGAACACTAAGAAAAGTGTCAAGTAGACTCAGTATTAAAATCACAATTACTTGGAATTACTTAAATAAACAATAACTTTGAATCATTATCCGAAAGAGGAGAGACATAAAAACTTGGTAAGTCTCAAAGATGAAGTTTCTTGGATATATTTCAGCATCAATGTCCAAGTTCTGCCTTACGTATAGCAAGTATTAGCAAAGTAACCACGACCTTCCTCCTTCGGAATTCACAAAGCTACTCCAAAGAGAAATTGTTAAAAAATGGTATACCACCCTACATCTCATGAGAAAAAGACTAACAAATGTAAATGTAACCAAGCCCTTTATTGGATATAACTATCGAACTAGTGATTAAAAAAAAAAAAACTATCAAACTAATGGTTCAATAGAGACAAATAGAAATGCTTATCATTTGTTAATATAAAGACATAGGCGGTAGGAACATTAAAAAATCTTATCAGATTAATATGGAATTGAAGTATTCTGAACATAATATAAAATGTTTGAGAAAAATGTTTTGGCAACTTCCTCAGAATCAAGAAAATGTAATCTTTGAAGTGGATTGAAATGTAAAGGCTAAAAAAAGAAATTTTATTTTCAAAAAAATAAACCAAAGAAAACTCAATTTTGCAGAGAACTATCCCAAATACATCAATTGACAAAATGTAATCCAATGAATGAATACAATGATACTGATATTGAGATAGAAAATAAGTCAATTGGAGAAACAACGGAATCAACCTAATGGAAGTCATAGGATAGAGAATGAGAAGAATGATAGTCAAGCCGTCCTAACCTGCCAGTTTTATCCAGTAATGTTTCTTGAAAACACTTGGTGAACATTATAAATATGTCTAAACAGAGGTAATTCAAACAAAAAATACATAATGGATAAAATGTATTACAAAGTATGAGATAAATGAAGGAGAAATTAGTCTTTCATAACCTATCAGTTTGTTCCAGCAACTCTTCTTGCTCTCTACTTCTGATTGCTTCCATCTTTCTCATTGGCCTATCGTTGGAGCTTTCTCTCACACTTGAATTATCCCCATCAAATGCCTTATCTGCATATTGATTTGCTGAATTGAAAGCTAATGAAACAATCTATACTTGAACTAAAAAAAAAAAAAAGGAGTAGAGGAGTAGAGGAGATATAGATGAAAGGAAAATTGCCGACATAGTTTCTTAGTCCATTAAATAAAGAATCTATCCTCATCAAGTACCTTGCATATTGAATTGCTGGGTTGAAAGCTAATGAAACTATCTATGCTTGATCTGCAAAAAGAAGAGAGAGAAAATGATGCGTGAGACATAAGAAGATTTTTATTTAGTATTATTTATGTTTGTAAGTCAATTGTATTTTTTATGTTTTAAGTCCTAGTAGTTTATTAGACTATTAGTATTTTAATTTGGAAGCAAGGTTATTTTCGTAATAAGGCAATTAGGGTTTCCTAGCCAATTAGAACTAGGGTTTAGTAATCCTTTATAAGCAACCTATTGTACTCCTTGAGGAGATAGTTGATATTTTGATGAATGAAAAAATGGTCATTTGGTCTTTCTTTGGTCTAGTGCTGACTTCAGGTCTACCTTAAGTGCTGACTCCTAATGATTTCCTTGCTTGGTGCTGACTCCAAGCCAGGCCTAGGTTTTGACTCCTAAGTCAAATCCATTTATTTTATTGTTGTTTCAGTTTTGTTTTGGTTGTCCTACGTTAGTTTTGGTATCAGAGCAAACACCAATTTGTTGAAGCATCATCGCAGGAAAGAACCAGAAAATATCACCCAAAAAAAAAATTAAAAAAAAATTCATTGCCATGTTTCTCATCCCATCAAACCACAATACCCACAAAAAAGCCAACCACCATAAAGGAAACCAAATCCAGAAAACCCATATCCCATTCCACCATAACAGTACCGCAAGAATTCGTTTATACCGATCTCACCCAGTCGTTCCAAAGCCATTTCCCACAACCATCATAAGCTGCCAAAAGTGCTAGCCACAACAACCACAACACCATCAGAAGCCTCAGCCTCATACGCTCTTGGTTCTACTGCAACACCAAACCTGCATCTATCTAATCTCTTGAGGTAACCCACTGGCCTGTCTAAATTCCCCTATTCCCCTCCTTTAGTCATTTACGTGACCTACCTGATCTGATTAACCTTAAACACATCTGACCTAACCCACTTTTATAACCCAGACCATTTCCTAATCTGACCCATTTGTTAATCAAGTTCCCCTCTCATGCTTTTGACACAGCCAATTAGGAAGCCTTTTTGATTTTAGCATTCCCTGACCCAGTCCAATTAAAACCAACCAACCAACCCCAGTCATTTTTAAACCCAAGCCTTTAAGTGAGTGCCCACAACTAGCCCCCCCCCCCCCCCCCCCTAAAAAAAAAAATCGAAACCAATTAACCAAATAGCCTAGTCCTATACCCCTCAACTGCAAAACCCACCCTAGCTCAATTTAAAAAACATATAAGTAGTCATATTAACCCATTAAACCCAGAAGCCAACCCATGCACATCAAGTGTTCTTCAACTTCGCAAAAATTTTCCATATTAGTGTTTTGTGACTCCAAGTCTGATCTAAAAATGATTGCCTTTGATTGAGAATTTGAGAAGGAGATTAAGGAGGCTAGGAATACACTCCTTAATCCTCCTTCCTCCATTGATGATCTCCTCACTCTTCTTGATAAAGTTAAAAAATTTTAACATATGTGGAGCAAGAACCATCCAAATCAATGTGTGATGCACTTTTACCCTCAGTAAAGGCACTAATCACTAATAAACTTTTGCGCCATGTTGAAATGGATGTGAAGGTTTTAATTTTATCTTGCATTATTGAGATTACAAGGATAATAGCACCAAATGCCCTATATAAGGATGAGCAAATGAAAGAAATATTTCAATTGATTTTGGCTGCATTAGAAAATATGTCTTATGTATCTACTCACTCTTATAAGAAGGTGGTTTCAATTCTTGATACCATTGCAAAGGTCAAGTTATGCTTGGTGATGCTAGATCTTGAGTATGATGCATTAGTTGTTAAGATGTTTCAAAGTTTCTTGAAGGTGATTAGGTCTAACCATCCACCTGCTGTACTTTCAACCATGGAAACAATTATGAGTCTGGTCATAAATGAAAGTGAAGACCTTTCCTTGGATCTTCTCAGTTCACTTTTTGCTATTGTAAGAAAGAAAAATTAGAATGTTTCACCTATTTCATGAACATTGGGGGAGCAAATAATCACTAGGATTAATGCCCAGCTAGAAAAGATAATGGCACCCACTCAAAAACTACCCAGCAAGCTTGAGGGTGCACATGATGTGAAAGTTGAAGTTGTTGAACGTTCTTCTAATCAATCCTCCACAGTCCTTGAAGATCTACATCTTGGTGAAGTCAAAGAGGTTAAAACCACAGTACTTCCTATGGTTCATAAGGTTCAAGATGAGATTATACTGATTCCACACATTGATTTTGTTATTCCAAATGAGTTTGATGTGGTGGAATTTAAGGTTTTTCTTTTCCCTGTGCTCCCTAAGGTGATTCCAGACTTGAAGCAAGTGTTACTTGTAAGCATCCTACTCCTTCAATGCTTTAAAACTTGAGGTTGAGTTTTCTCCAACCAAAGGAGAATGATGTGGGAGATGCAAGAAGATTTTTATTTAGTATTACTTATGTTTGCAAGTCAATTGTATTTTTTATGTTTTAAGTCCTGGTAGTTTGTTAGGCCTTAATATTTTCGTAATAAGGCAATTAGGGTTTTCTAGCCAATTAGAACTAGGGTTTAGTAATCCTTTATAAGCAACCTATTGTACTCCTTGAGGAGATAGTTGATATTTTGATGAATGAACAAAATGGTTGTTTGGTCTTCCTTTGGTTTGGTGTCGACTTTGGGTCTACCCTAGGTGCTGACTCCTAGTGGTTTCCCCGCTTGGTGCTGACTCCAAGCCAGGCCTAGGTGTTGACTGCTAGGTCATATCCATTTATTTTATTGTTGTTCCACTTTTGTTTCGATTGTCTTGCGTTAGAAAATTAGAGTCGTGAAGCATGATTGGAGATATAGATGAGAGAAGTAAATGATAGATGGGTGATGAAATACCATTTGATGTAAATGTCATAGCCAAAAAAGAAGATTATAATTTTTTATATATGTGTGTGAAAGAAATGTAAACTTTCTTTAATTGCTAAGATTAGCATTCTTTTTTTTAGGGGGAGAGGGGGGATAGGTCGCATCAAATACCAAGCATAAAATTTAAAACAAGAACAATAGTAAAAGCCTTAATATTGTTCACATTTATTTCTTTTCCAGTACAATTCCACAAGCAAATGAAGCATCAAATTAATAACCTTTCCACACATTTTATACTGTTTAGTTTCTAACAAAACCAAAAACTCAAACTTTGCTCATTCAATCTGTCCCCAATTGAACCAAAAACAAATTCAAATTTCCCTCATCATTCCCTCACTTAATCCTCCATTTTCTCAACAACCAATCAAAAACCTCATTGTTTCTAATTACACAAACTGAATAATCCCTTGAGTTATACTCTTTAAAGAAAAATAACAAATAACAAAGCATTTATAATCACAACTTTCTTGGGAAAAAAACAGGGATGGAAAGCAAGAGGGAAAGTGAGTTAGGGCAAGAAGGAAAGAACGCAAACATATCCATAACAAAACAAACAACATCAAAATTTGAAATCTACAAACCGTAACTGAAAATCCCAAAAAATCAAAGCAAATATCTAAATCTATACCTATCCAACCAAAATACCCAAAAACTAAGTCATATTTCATACCTAGATATAAGAAAGGGGAAAAATATTATCGATGGTAGTTTCAGCAATCTGATGATGGCAGGTAAATGGCCTGATCACTTAGATTTCTCTTCCTCAATCTCAATTCCTATGTGTGCTTGCGGTTTTGGTGTTTTGAGTCTGGCGAGGGAATGGATGGCGGCGGAAAAATTGACAGTAACAGTGGAACTTAGATATTTCTCTCTTGTTGCCATACAAACTCTGTCTCTCTTTGTGATTGTATCTTTCTGAAGCCTTTCGTTCGTATTTTTACCAGACTCTGTTCTCTTCCTCTTTCTTTGTATAGCAAGCGAGCCTTTTTTTTTAATTAATTTATGCGAGTATTTCATCCCCTCTCTCTTTCTCTGCTTCTTTCCCCATTTCCTCATCGCCTCTCTCTATATCTTTTTCTATGTACATTTAATTTTAACCAGTTATTTTTTGTTATTTATGATGAAAGGTGTGAGAGACCGCAACTTCTTGAGAGGGTGCTCTCAAAAAAAGAGATTTGGGTGCTTTTAAGGGTACCTCTATTTTTGAATAAGTGGTGTAGAGTCGCCACTTATTTTTTATACAAAAAATAAGAAAAAAATAAATACAAATTTACATTATCAAAATGCTTCATTGTCATTGATTGAATTAAAATAAATATAGTCTTGATAAATTAAACCTTACAAGGCTTTGAGTCCTAGTTACAATCTACCAAAAGAATACATGGCTTTTTTTCCTAGTTACAATCTACCCAAAAATAAAAAGAAAGACAAAGTATAGGTCTACATATCCAAAAGAACTAAGTTTGAATGCTAGGTTATGGAATGGGAAGGTGTTAGGCACCCATTCCGCCCAGACAAGGTCTGGTTTTCTAGACTCTAATGACCAATATACCATTTTTGCATGGTATGAATGATATGTTGAACATACATGACACACTTAACCAAAACTAAGTCACATAATTCTATATTATGAATGTATCCTCTATTTTTAGAAAAAAAAAAAAATCAGATCTGTTTTTGTAAATAAAAAAATTGATTTGATTCATTAAAAAAAAGAAACCAGATCTGTTAAATTTTTTTTTTTTTATAAAGAAAATCAAACCTGTTTTTATATAAGAAAGAACAAGGTTTTTGCTAAAATATATCATATCTGTTTTGGACCAAAGTTAAAAATGGTGATTTTTATTATGAAAAATTAGATCTGTTTTCTGAATAAGAAAATCTAGATTTGTAGAGAAAAAAAAATCAGATCTATTTTTTATGAATAAAATAAGAAAAAGACTTTTTTTTTAGTAGAGGAACTACACTCATGAAATAAATCTATGTTACTTACATCAATCAAAAATTATCTCAAATTTTAATTTCTTCTTTTAATTTTCAAAATCTGCTATTTTGTGACAAAGAAAATTTTCTTAAAAAAAAAAAAAAAATCAGATATGTATTTAATGAAAATACAGATCAGTTTTGTGTGCTTAAAAAATCAGATCTATATTTAACGAAAATAATGATATGTTTTGAGTTTTGAAAAAATCAGATCTAAAAAATTTAGATCAATTTTAGTTTTTTTTTTTTTTTTTAAATGTTTGTTAATTAGCAGATTTTTGAGACTCAAAAGAGGAATAATAACAAAAAAAATATACTAAGAACATATTTTAAGAAAGGTTTAAACAACACGTGGCAATAACATCAGAAATCAGAAATAATAAAAATACCTTAAATCTATTCATGCATCATCAAGTAGAATTAATAGAAAGGAATAGAAAAAGAAAAGAAAAACTACCTCTTGCATGAGTGTGCTCTTCTTAGTGAAGGAATATTTTAGGATTCAAAGAAAATTATTCAATTCTCTTCAAAACCTAAAATATTTTGCTTACAAAAAAGAAATTCCTAAGGCCAGATCCTCAAGAATGACTTTAACGTAAGAGAGAGAGTAAAAGAAGAGAAAAGCCAGAAAGAAGGGGGGGTCAAAGAACGTGAAAAAGTGTGCTGAATTTTGAGAGGTATCCTCTATTTATAGAAGCTAGGATGCTTAATGATGCTACACAGGATCAGTGGATTGAATGCTCCGACTTCGGTGGACTACGAATGGTGGTGGAAGACCTACAAAATAAATACCAAATCAGGAAGAGGGTCGGATTGAACAGACCAAACACCCTCCGATGGTTGAGTTAGTCTCACAGGGATGAAATTCTAACTTGATTTTGGAGTTCTGTGTTTTTTAGGATTTTTCTTACCATCGTTTTGTTCAGACCGGTCCTTTATATAGGGACATTGGGGCGGTTATTTCCTCAATAACTTCCCCAAGGTTCTCGGAAGCCAATGAGTTCGGAGATAACTTCCTCAACGGCTAGAAACTGCTAATAGAGATCAACTGCTCCAAGAACTTTGGGCGATAGTCATGGGTTCATCAACCGCTCTGTCATGTCGGATTTTCCCAAGTGTTGCCTGTTCGTCCGTCCGTTGTATGGACGATTGAATCGTCCCTTTCTCGTTATCGTCCACAGACGACGTCCATGGACGACTTCACTGTAGTCTATAGACAAATTCCACGGACGACCTAATCATCGTCCAAGGAGGACCTCGTCAACTGTATACTTGATTCTTAGTCTAAGGAAACTGTCAGTCTTTTTATCAATGATTCCTGACATTGTCCACTTTTGGTCATGGACGATCCTTATGGACGAACTGGAGACCGCACAAATTCAGTATCCTATCAGTTGCCCCTTTGTTCAAAGGGTCGTCCAGGATAAAAACGTAATTCACAGCTCGTTCACAAGGGTCTTTGCGAGCTACGTGTCGTAAAATTATTGATTGACCTACTGGGTCCATTTCGTCTTCCCAAGAAATGCCACGTGTCGATTTCTGATTGGCGCGTGTCGCTTTGCAAACACTGTTGCGTCGATTGCTTTTTCCAACAGTTGCACCACGTGTCACTTGCTGGATGGACGACGTCGTTTCGTTGTCCCACCTCGCCACGTGTTACGCTCTGAGTGGGTGACGTCGCTTCGTTGTCCCTACTTCTGGGCCCTATATATATATGTGTATTCTCTCTCTTGCCCCCCACATCTCAAACAATTCCCTTCCTGCCAACTCGTCCAAGATCCTCGTCTAGCTTCCTCTTAGTTTCCAGGTATTTATTCTTCCTTCTTAGGTTCTCCTTTTATACTTTCTTTAGTTATGTCTTCGTCTAATAGTAGCTTAGAGAAGGAGATAGACGAGTATCATGACGTGTCTTCTGGGAGTGACGGTAGTTATGAGAGTAGTGATAGTAGTACAGCTAGTAGTGAGTCCTCAGACGAGCATTACTCGTCTGGGGTACCTGGCATTCCTTTAGAGGAGTTCCAGGAATTGTTGCGTAGGAAGGCCTCAACGTCTGAGGCTAGTTCGTCTAGACAACCCCCTAGCCCTCAAGATGAGGAGGAAGAAGAGGAAATTATATATAGTTGTGCCCCTGAAGTAGCATCCATTCTAGACGACGTTAAGTTAAAAACCCTTGTAGATAGATATCAAATCCCCAAAGAATTTAACCCTCGTCTACCCAAAGAAGGTGAATGGTGTTGTTCTCCTTCTTCTGGGTTGGGAGTGTATAGCTCTTATCTTCTAGCTGGTCTTAGGTTTCCTCTGAACTCCTTTTGTAGAGGTCTCCTCCATAGGTTGGGTATTGGACCTAACCAACTTAACCCCAATGGATGGAGGACGGTAGTGGCCATGCAAGTGTTGTGGCGTGAAGCGTTGGAAGGGAACTGTCCTATCACCGTGGACGAGTTCCTTTTCTGTTATAAGCCTTCTAAGATAAAGAGATCTGCTGGTTTTTATCAGTTCTCGTCCAGAGGCTCTCACTATAGTTTAATTAAGGGCCGTAGCTCGTCTGACAGGCTCTGGAAAACAGAATTTTTTATTATTTCTGGAAACTGGGCTAGGGACCCAGTAGATGTGCATAGAGCCCCCTTCCCACCTTTTACCAATCCTATAGGTCGCCTTCGTCCTGAGGGTATGTCTTCTTCCCAATTTATTTTATTTTACATATATGTTTTTTATCTTTCAATCGTCTAACTATCCTGTATATTGATGCAGCTGTCATTCGTCCACGTTTGGACAAGTTTCATTTAGAGCGTATTGAAAAAGTACGTGCCTTCCCTGGGAGAACCTTCCACGATTTGGTTACTCTCAGTCGTCTAGCTGATTGGGGACTTGGTCCACTGCCTACTGCAGAGAACCTTAATCACGAGGAAACCACCCGTCGAAGTGAGTATCCTCAATTTATCTTTCCCTTTCTCATCCTTGTTGTTTGTTTTTTTTTTTAACTTAATTTTCCTTATTACAGGAATAATTACCATGAGAGAAAATAGGGAGAAGAACATAACAAGTGGGGACGAGGACGCTACAGCTACTCCGATCGTCCAGAAAACTTCCGTCCAGGCTGGGAAGAGAAAAGCCAAGCCTATTTCCTCTGCTGTGGATCTGGACGACCTTCCAAGTCGTCGAGGTCCTAAGAAACAAAAATCTAAGGCTGACAAGGCTCCTCTTCCCAAGGTGCCTAAATTTGTACCTCCGACGGTGAATTTGGACGAATCTCCAGTAGATGTAGAACCCGTCCAGACAATTCATCCTAGTCAGAGTGAACCTACCCCACCAACTAAGACTCCTCGCAAGCCTCCCTCGTCAGAGCCATCTGATCGTCCTTCTAACTTGGTGTTGGACGAAAGCTATGAATGGAGAACGTTCAAAGGGATCGTCACTGACAATGAAGTTAATGAATGCTACAACATGTCAGTGAAGGAATTTGAACGCTCTGGTATCCATGACCTTTTCAAGGTAAGTCTTATTCGTCTTGGTGCATTTTTGAATATGTTTCCAAAATAATGTTTCAACTTGCCTTCGTCTATGCACAGGCTATGTCCAAATTTTATACTGCGATATGCCAGGCTAAGGAGCTTGCTACAGAGGCTAGGACAGCTAAGGAGAAAGCGAAGGAACTGAGCAATGAAGTTTTATTAAAAAAGGGGGAGGTCCTTAGACTGACAGAAGACTTTAACCGTCTGCAAGGGAGTGAGACGAGGCTGAAGAACGAGGTGGAAGAACTCAAATCTGATAACATAGAGAAAGACACTCGCATCGTCTATCTTGAAGGGCAGATCTCTGGGTTGGTTTCGTCCTTGAGAAGGCACGTGAGGAAGCCGTAGCGTCCTTCAAGAAGTATGACGAGTATAAAGGTCGTCTAGACAGTCACTACGCTGCTGGCTATGAGGACTTCCGTGCTGACGCTAAGGAGACGTTCCCAGACCTGGACTTTGACTCTTTCAAGCTCCCTCTTGCCACTGAAAGCTCCGTCTTGCAGATGAGTTCTAAGGATGTCAATGTCATGGACGATGCCAGTAATGAGGTAACCCAGGGTGATCCCAAGACTGGGGGTAGCGCACCAGGTGGTTCGTCCAAATGATTTGTATTTTCTTTTGAAACATTGATTTACTTTTTGTTGGAAGTGCCCGTTGTTTTGGGCTTTATTTCTGCTTTTATATTCAAATTTAGACAAGTACAATTATCTCATCCAAGTTTATGGACGAGTTATTCATACACAAGGGTTTTTGGTACGTTGGTCGTCCACCCTTTTTCAAATCTTATGAATAAATGATTATTTCTCATTTACATCAGTGTTTGAATATGTCCATCTTTATATGTGAACTTGTTTATACCGTCCATTTGTCTTATGTGGACATGTTCGTCCTCTGAGGGAATCACCTCACCCCGTCTTGAGTATATAGGTGAATTTCTTGTTACATCACCAAAACAGGGTAAAATGAATCTTTTGTGCTCGCTAGTGGTTCTCGTCTACAAACAATGTTAGTAGAATTACCCCCATTAAACTTTCGTCCATACACAATCGTTGTGATGGTTAAATTTATTTAAGGGTTTGCTTTATACAACCTTTTTCCGTCCGAGGTTTGGACGATAGGCTTGTGGTTACTCTATTCGTCCATGTATTGGATGAAGAGTTTGTGATGGGCACCGACATTAATTCGTCCCTTTTTTAGACGAATGTTTTTGGTTGCACATCTTGTTTCTGAGCTTTAGACGTGTGTACCTTGGAGTATTTCTCCTTTTTGAGTCAAACTCATGGACGATACATCCTTGCGTCCAAGGAAGTTATACGTCCAGGCTTGTTTGCCTCTCATGGATCATTTTAGATAAATGCATAAAAGAGTGAAGGATTCTCATACAACTATGTACATACTTGAACATACATCATATATATATCTGAAAATCCAAACAAATCCAAACTTATGCAAATACTCGTCCATAGGTATGGCACATGCACAAGAGCTAGTGCTTTAGGGAATAAAAACACACAAACTCATCCAAGAATAGCACACAAGTGAAACACTAATGTACTTCCTAGGGGATTATGAAAACATTTAAAGCATTATTAAAATACCACACAAACTCGTCTAGGAATCTCGTCTATTGCCACCTTCGTCCAGAGTTCAGAGCCATCATTTACTGATAGTATCTCCTTAGATGCTCCACATTCCAAGGGTGTTCAAGCCTCCATCCATCCAGAGCTTCCAAATAATAAGATCCTTGCCTCTTGCAGTTGATAACCCTGTAGGGTCCCTCCCAATTTGGCCCCAGTTTCCCATAGGCTGGGTTTCTTGTTGCCAAGGTGACCTTCTTCAGGACGAGGTCCCCAATATTAAAGCGCCTAGGCTTCACCATGGCGTCATACTTTCTGGCCATTAGATTCTTGTACCTTGCTGTTCTCTGTTCTGCGTCCATCCTAACCTCGTCTATAAGGTTAAGGTTAAGACGTAGCTGTACCTCGTTTTCTTCACCTCCATACCCCTTCACCCTATGGCTGGCCATGTGCACTTCTGCTGGTATGACTGCTTCACTTCCGTATGCTAGTTTGAAGGGGGTCTCCCCTGTAGGGGTCCTCACAGTTGTCCTGTAAGCCCATAGAACACCGGGTAGCTCGTCCGGCCATATCCCTTTTGCCCCTTCAAGCCGAGTCTTGATAATCTTTAGCAAGGATCGGTTTGTTACTTCTGTCTGTCCATTGGCCTGCGGGTGGGAGGGTGAGGAGTAATGATTGTTGATTCCAAGCTGTTCACAAAATTCTCTGAAAGGTGTGTTGTCAAACTACCGTCCATTGTCAGACACAAGCACCCTCGGTACTCCAAATCTGCACACAATATTCTTCCAGACGAAGTTCTTAACATTTTGCTGTGTAATTTTCGCTAAGGGTTCGGCTTCCACCCATTTTGTGAAGTAATCTATTCCTACCACCAGAAACTTCATTTGCCGAGTCCTAGTTTGAAAAGGCCCCAAAATGTCCAGTCCCCATTGCGCGAAAGGCCAAGGGGCTATCATTGGCGTGAGATACTCTGCGGGTCGTCTGGGAATGTTGCTGAAGCGCTGACATTGATCACATACTTTAACATATGCCTTAGCATCAGCTTGGATGGTTGGCCAGTAGAATCCACTACGGATGACTTTGTGGACGAGTGATCTGGCTCCCGAATGGTTGCCACATGCTCCTTCATGAACCTCCCTTAACATGTAGTTAGCCTCGTCTGGAGCCAAGCATCTTAAGAGAGGTTGGGAAAACCTCTTTTGTATAACACTTCGTCTATAAGCACGTACCTGGCTGACTTGACCTTGAGCTTCCTAGCTTCGTCCTTCTCTTCTGGAAGCCTTCCATCCTTCAAGTATGACACTATAGGGATCATCCAATTTTCATCACCCTGTATCTGCAGTATCTCTAGGAGGTCTATACTAGGCATGTATTGTACTGCATCCAATTCGTCCATTGCTTCATTTGCAGACGCTTCCTTTGCCAGAATATCTGCTTCCATATTTTCTTCCCTTGGAATTTGGACGAAATGAGCTTCACTAAACTTCTTGATAAGGCGTCTCACCTTATTGAGATATTTCTTCATTCGTTCCTCTTTAGCTTCATACATTCCATTCACTTGACCTATAACCAACTGTGAATCTCCTTGGACGAGTACTGACTCTGCCCCCAGTGATTTTGCTAACTCCAGGCCTTTGAGGAGAGCTTCATATTCCGCTTCATTGTTGGTTGTTGGATAGTGCAAACGCACCTTCTGCTTCAGCGTATCCGCTTCGGGAGATTTCAGAACCACCCCAATTCCTCCTGCGTGTAGTGTAGATGATCCATCTACATGGACGACCCATGTTCTATCATCTTCTCTGTGGTCTAAGTCTCCATGGCCTGGAGTGAATTCTACAATAAAATCTGCTAGGGCTTGAGCTTTTATTGCATTCCTTGGTTTGTACTTGACATCGAACTCACTAAGCTCAATAGCCCATTGGACCAGTCGTCCTGCGGCTTCTAACTTGCTCATCGACTTCTTTAGTGGATGATCCGTCATAACAACAATTGCATGTGCTTGGAAATAATGCCTCAGCTTCCTGGAAGCCGTTATTAGTGCAAATGCTAATTTCTCCATCAACGGATATCGTCCTTCTGCTCCTCTCAGTGCTCGGCTAGTATAATACACAGGCTTCTGCGCCTTCCCTTCTTCTCTGATTAATGCTGAACTTACCGCATGCGGGGATACTGCTAAGTATAAGTATAACTCCTCACCTGGTATATATGGACTTAGCAGCGGAGCTGTGGTAAGGTAGACCTTAAGGTCCTGGAAGGCCTTTTGGCACTGGTCCGTCCAATCAAACGCCTTCCTGAGAATTTTAAAGAAGGGTAAGCATTTATCTGTAGCTTTAGAGACAAACCTGATCAGTGCTGCAACTCGTCCTGTTAAAGACTGGACTTCCTTGATGTTCTTTGACGGCTCCATGTCCAGTATTGCTCGGATTTTATCCGGATTTGCTTCAATTCCTCTTTGTGAAACCATGAATCCCAGAAATTTCCCTGAGGAGACTCCGAATGCACATTTGCTTGGATTCAGCTTCATCTGATGTCGTCTGAGCGTATCAAAGGTTTCTTTTAGGTCGTCCAGGTGCTTATCTTCGTCCAGACTCTTGACCAGCATGTCATCTACATACACCTCCACATTTCGTCCTATCTGTGGACGGAACATGTGATTAACCAACCTCTGATAAGTTGCCCCTGCATTCTTTAATCCGAAGGGCATCACCTTGTAGCAGAATAACCCTTGGCTGGTGATGAAGGACGTTTTCTCTTGATCTGCCTCGTCCATCTTTATCTGATTATACCCTGAGAAGGCGTCCATGAAGCTAAGCAACTAATGACCTGCTGTGGAATCTACCAGTTGATCAATGCGTGGCAAAGGATAACTATCCTTGGGGCAAGCTTTGTTTAAGTCAGTGAAGTCTACACACATTCTCCACTTGTCATTTGCCTTCTTAACCATCACTACATTGGCTAACCAATCTGGGTAATAGACTTCCCGAATAAATTGCGCCGTGGTTAACTTCTGGACCTCTTCCTTGATAGCATCGTCTCTCTCAGGAGCAAAGACTCTCTTCTTTTGACGAACTGGCTTGGAAGATGGGTACACATTCAAATGGTGAGTGATAACACCTGGATCGATACCCGGCATGTCTTCATGACTCCATGCGAAGACATCGATGTTCTCTCTTAAGAACTGGATGAGATCTTGCTTTGTCTTCTCTTCCATGTTGGTTCCAACTCTGGTAAACTTCTCGGGATTACCCTCTTCCAAAGGAACATCTTCCAGTATCTCAGTGGGTTCTGCCACAAATCTTCTTTCTTCAATGCTCATCATCTGCATCTGCTCGTCTAAAGCCATCATGGCTAAGTAACATTCTCTTGCTGCCAACTGATCTCCTTGTGCTTGCCCTATCCCATGCTCAGTAGGGAATTTGACTGATAGATGGTAGGTGGATGTTACTGCCTTCCAACTGTTTAGAGTTGGTCTTCCAATAATGGCATTGTACGAGGACGAACAATCCACCACAAGGAAATTGACCGACTTGGTTATTTGCTGTGGGTATGACCCTACCACTACAGGCAGTGTAACGGTGCCTATAGGCTGCACCTTCATTCCTCCGAATCCTATCAACGGCGAGCATGCTGGACGAAGTAAGTCCCGTCCAAGCCTCATCTGCTGGAAGGCCGGATAGTACAATATATCCGCCGAGCTCCCGTTATCCACCAACACCCTTCTAGTCGTGTAATCTGCAATAAGCAAGGTAATGACAATTGCATCGTCATGTGGATGGTGGATTCTCTCAGCTTCCTCATCGGTGAAGCAAATAGTTGGCTCGTCAACTTCTCTCGTCTTTGGGGATCGTCCAGAGAGTTGTACATTCTGTACCACTTTAAGATACATCTTCTTTGATTTGGAAGTTTGTCCGGCTGAAGTTCCTCCGATGATGACCCTTATTTCTCCTAACGGGGGTCGTGACAGCTCTTCCATCTTTGCCTTCAACTTCTCATCTTTGTGGTCCCTCCCAACAAAATGCCTCAACTTTCCCTGCCTGATGAGATTCTCAATCTGCTGTTTCAAGTCAAAACATTCGTCCGTGTCATGCCCATGGTCCCTATGGAAGCGACAATATTTATTTTTATTCCGATTATTAGGGTCTCCCTTCATCTTCTCTGGCCATTTCAAGGAAGGATCGTCCTTGATTTGCATGAGTACCTGATTGAGTGGGGCATTCAAGGGCGTATAATTCTGATTCCTTGTTGGGGGGCCTGTCTTCCTACTATCCCTGTCTTTCTTATCTTCCGTTCGTCCCTTATTTGGACGAGGACCTTGTTCAGAGTGACGTGCAGGATTGGCTTCCATCCTCTCAGCTCTCTTCCTCTTTTTGGCTATAATTGCGTCTTCTGCATTCATGAAATTTTGGGCCGAATGGACGAGTTCGGCCATGGATTGAGGCTCCTTCTCATATAGCTTGTGGATGAATAAATCAGAATTAACCCCATTGTGGAAGGCCGCTAAGAGTAACTTGTCATCAACTTCGTCCACAGTCAAGGCTTCCCTGTTAAACCGAGTAATGAAGGAATGCAGGCTTTCATTTTCTCCTTGCTCTATTGTTAGCAGGCTGGACGAGGAACGTTTGTGCCTCTGCCCTCCAATAAAGTTGTTGACAAACAACTTACTTAACTCTTCAAAAGAACTTACTGTATTAGGGGGTATTTTGCTGAACCACACCCGCGCTGGCCCTTTGAGAGTGGTAGGGAAGGCCCTACACATAATCTCGTCTGGGACTCCTTGAAGGTGCATGGTGGTCTTGAATGTTGCAATATGATCAAAGGGATCGCGCGCTCCATCGTACGAATCCAGTGAAGGCATTTTGAACTTCGGGGGCAGAGGGTGTCCATTGACGGAAGCCGTGAAAGGAGAATCTGTGCGGTGGACTAGCTCTTCCACCGGGTTCGTCCTCCTCATATTTTCCCTCATCTCAGCCATAACCTTTCTCATTTGATCCATCTCCTTCTCCAGTTGTGGCACCCTTCTAGATGTGGTACCCCTTGATTGGCTTTCTGGTCCAGCGTCTCCCCCATCTTCCTGACTTTGGGCCTGACCCTCAGCATACCCTTCATTGTGTTGCTTCTTGGAATTAATCTCCCTGATCAATTCTTGATTCCGTCGTGTTAACTCCGCCATAGCGGCTGCCATAGAATGCATGTGTTGAACCGAGGATTGTGGCATCACTGGGGCTGACTGACGGTCGCGTTGGGGATGGCTTGAAGCATCCCTACTCTCCTGATGGCCTGGGCTGGTAGCCCTTGACCTAGTTCGAACCATTCAACCCTTTGTCCAGGAAAGACAAGTGTAATATGTCCTTCCCACAGACGGCGCCAACTGATGCTACACAGGATCAGTGGATTGAATGCTCCGACTTCGGTGGACTACGAATGGTGGTGGAAGACCTACAAAATAAATACCAAATCAGGAAGAGGGTCGGATTGAACCGACCAAACACCCTCCGATGGTTGAGTTAGTCTCACAGGGATGAAATTCTAACTTGATTTTGGAGTTCTGTGTTTTTTAGGATTTTTCTTACCATCGTTTTGTTCAGACCAGTCCTTTATATAGGGACATTGGGGCGGTTATTTCCTCAATAACTTCCCCAAGGTTCTCGGAAGCCAATGAGTTCGGAGATAACTTCCTCAACGGCTAGAAACTGCTAATAGAGATCAACTGCTCCAAGAACTTTGGGCGATAGTCATGGGTTCATCAACCGCTCTGTCATGTCGGATTTTCCCAAGTGTTGCCTGTTCGTCCATCCGTTGTATGGACGATTGAATCGTCCCTTTCTCGTTATCGTCCACGGACGACGTCCATGGACGACTTCACTGTAGTCTATAGACAAATTCCACGGACGACCTAATCATCGTCCAAGGAGGACCTCGTCAACTGTATACTTTATTCTTAGTCTAAGGAAACTGTCAGTCTTTTTATCAATGATTCCTGACATTGTCCACTTTTGGTCATGGACGATCCTTATGGACGAACTGGAGACCGCACAAATTCAGTATCCTATCACTTAAAAAATAAGCAAAAAATGTATAGGAAAAATCCTTAAAAAAATGAGATTTGGATAAGAGTGAGCTGATTTTTTAGATCAAAACCAGTTTCAATATTTTGATCATTTATTTTTACTCAAAATTCGAATTAAATTGAAATTTTGAGATCTGAAGGGAAATTCGATTCTCTACAACTTTTCCAGAAATAACTGTCAAAATTTTGAGTTCTACTATGCCAAAAGTGCCTTGGAACGTGAATTTGAAATCTGCTACTTGATTAGGACATTTTTAAAGTGTTTTCCAACTCTAAAACTGTATTTGGATAAATTTCAAAGTTATTTTCATGATAAACCTCATTCCAAAGTGATAATTAGGACTTTTAAAATAATTATTTTGAATATAATTATCCCAAAAACCTAATTAGCTAGTCTTTAAATATTATCAGCTTATTTGTTTTAATCCCATCCAACAAATCTCACTTTAAGAAAAATACTTAACCAATCACAAAAATTCATTTAATTAATTTTAATCATTAACCAATCAAAATTAATTCCAATTAATCACAGGTGATCGGCTTCATCCCATATAATGCATGCAGACCATGAAAACTTGATATCATGATATCTTTCAACCTGTCGGTCCAATTTGGGAATCGGACATACCATCACAACTGTTAGAATCTCAAGATCATTTTTATGATATGTAATGAATGAATTAATGCATGTAATGCAACTCTAAATTTTGGGTATATGAATGGTCATTCCAGCCATTTTTCAAGATTAAATTATGGGTGCAAAATTGAGTGTCTACAAGAGGCTTTTAAACGGTGTTGTAGCATTTCTAGACAATATAATTTATCACTTTTTAACTCATAAGTGGTAGAATTTTAAGTGGACATTTTTCCTACATGGTAGCACCTCTTTAATTGCAAGAAAAGGCTTCTGCTATTATATATAGTATATGATATGATGAAGAGGTTGATGAGGATGATCCCTGAAAGTTCAATATGTGTACAAAACACCCTTGAATGATTAGACCCCCAATTTACAAAATACCAATTCAAGCTTAATGTCAAACAATTAATGTGCGGAATATGAACATAAGCTTAAAACAGAATTGATAAACAATCTAAACCAATTAAAATCACATCCACAGCAAAAATTAAATGGAAAAGATTTAAGGGAAGAGAGATGCAAACACAAGGACAACACTCAATGTGTTATCAAAGAGGAAACCGAAGCCCTCAGCGTAAAACCTCTCCGCTGCCTTCTAAGTGGTAAACAATCCACTAAAGAATGTAGTTGGGATACATGAACAGCAGAAGACCCTCCAAGCCTAATCTACCCAATGTACCTAAGCCCTCCAAGCTCTTACTCCAACGAGGTTATGTCGAACCTATTTCTTCTTTAGCTTGCCGGATTCCGCTACTTGACCATAGCATCTACTAATATGAAATTGGTCCCTTCTTAACTGCTTCCCAAACACCAAATGGCATTCTCACAGATATGGGTATGGTGAGAAAAGGTTTTGGTAATGTGCCTCTCAATGATTTAACAATGGAGAGGAAGAGAGTAGAGGAATTTGAAGAGTCTCTATGTGAAGATTGTGGATGAGTCAATCTTGTTTTCTCTAGGGTTTCTCTCTCAAAATTCTCTTTAGAAGCTCTCTCAAAATCGTGGGTATAAGGGTATATATATAGTAGGGTGAGAAGGAATGTGAAAAGTCAGTTTTTCCTAAATAGGGTGTTCTGGCGACTTGACCTTGTGACTGGGTTAAGTCGCGAGTTCAAGCCGCGAGCAAACGGCCTGGCTAGCCTGGGACTTTTGTCCTGTAGTGCAATAGCTGGTGCGACTCTTCAGCTTCTGGCATGCTTGGCAGGTGTGCAACATTTTGGTGGCTTGCAAGCCGTGAGCCACCTGCAAGATCCAGCCGTGAGTCCCTGTTTCTTTGCACAATCTTGAGCAATTCTTCACACTCTCTCACACACTACCCTTACATGATTCCCACCTAAATACAAGGTTACTAATTGTTAAAATACAAGCAAATTTGGCACAGAATAAAGCCAACAAGATGGTTGATAAAATTCAACCTTACAATCTCCCCCTTTGGCTATTCTGTGACAAAACCTAAAACAAACTTTAGACTTAAAATGTGAGTTAGGAATAGTTGAACAAAAACTCACTCACACCTAACTCTAGAATCTGATAAGCTCTTGAATCATATGAACAAGTAACTCCTGAAACACAATAACACAATTTGATCATTGTATGCAGAAAACTTGTAAGGCATGTGAGGCAAGCACAAAGTGATCAAGTAAAAAGGAATGAGAAACAAACCATGGCTTGACCAAACAAGCAATCACTATAAAATAGTGACCACAATGCTCATTCACACTTGGAATGAACATCCGGACATACAAGTCAATAAGCTCAATGCAAATCACTTGCATGCCCAACACTCAACCAACGCACTATACATAAAGTATATGCATCTAGGAACAAAATCCTACAAGGGCACAAGAGTGAAAATACTTGAAGAAAATGCAAAAACATTTAGCTAGAAGCATTGGCAACAGAAAATAAAGGCTGCATAGCATGGTACAAACCACAAAAGCCTTCAAATTTTCATGGAAACAAACTCTAAAAGCTTACAAAAGCAACATGGGCATAAACACACCAAACACATGAAAAAAGATTTCAAATATATAAATATACCCAAAGTATCATAGCCAAACAACACCAAGAGTTTATGAAGACACTAGAAAACTATAAGAAAATAACTGATAAGCTAGACTAGCTAAAGTTAGGCAATATGTCCAAAAGAATGAGTAAGTGTATATGATAGCTTTTCTCCTCTAGAGCACACAACTCCCCCTTTCACTATGCACACTTCCCTTTTTGTTGCTTTCCCCCTTACTATATGCTCTCCCCCTTTTTGGCACGAATAGCTAAAGGCTGCTCTCTAGCTTTTACTGAATAGCATCTAGCTGATTCTCCATGGTCGTGAGGCGTAATTGGACTTGATTGTTGGTGGAGTAGATGAGTCTTTCAATTCCGGCAATGCGTACATGAAGATTTTCAAACATTGAACCCAATCTATCTGCTTGAGGATCAAACTGTACTAGCTGATTGCTAGTTGGCTGTAACTCAGGGGTGATACGAGGAATAATCATGGTATGCACATGTGTATCTGACTCACGAGCATATGGAGTAGCAAGAGATATGTGTTCACTCTTTGGTGTTTTAGATGAGTGACTCTTGCTAGCTTGGAGAGATATCATGGATATAGGTCGAGGATGGTTCATCATTTTTCCATCTAATGGGGGACTGACACTTTCAAGAATCATGATTTTCATGATAAGGCTACTAAACAGGATACATGCTCTTGTAATAAGATCTATAAGATATGGGCACAGATATTAATCGGGGCTCTTGTAATAAGATCACTTAGGAATTGAGCTCTTCCAAGATTGATAAAAGCAATGTTGGACAGCGGGTAGAGATTGGAGAACATGATCAGTTTCAGTGTGGTCAACTCAGGAGCAAACTTTGAAGTGTTTATAGATGTGCCTTTACTTGAGACTTCATGATCAGGCCCAAGAACTTGCAGGATGTCTTGAACCTTAGGAGTTCGATCATCATAAGGGGTGAGATCCACATCCTCAGGTCTAGTGATGCGAAGGACCTTGGCTATGTAGTTCGGATTGATGGAGAACTCTTTTCCTCTTACCCAGCATTTTAGCTTAACTCCAATGTATCTGGCATTTGAGAAGAATTCCCTGACCAACTTTTCCATCGGATCTTCGAAATTCCCGAACAGATTAGC
The DNA here is from genome assembly GCA_029955455.1 of Quercus agrifolia. Classification (NCBI taxonomy): domain Eukaryota; kingdom Viridiplantae; phylum Streptophyta; class Magnoliopsida; order Fagales; family Fagaceae; genus Quercus; species Quercus agrifolia. The sequence continues at coordinate 24,194,915 of JARQAD010000002.1, read as the reverse complement.
CCAATCTTTAGCTTCAAAGATTCTAGGAATGAAAGTTGTCCCTAAAGTGTCAAATCTTACCACTCATTCCACTATAGAATTAGCATCTTCAAAAATGCTTGAGTGAATCTGTGAATCGAGAGGAGTTTTGAACCTCTCACGGTTTGAGTCTTTAGACGACTAAGATGAGAGACGAGTTCATTTAGCAGCAGGGGATGATGACACATCAGATACAATCTCTTTTCCTTTGGAAGATTGATGAGACATCTACAGAAGAATAAACACACAGCAGAGATCCAAGTGCATAGACACAAAACATGAACATCAACATGATTAGATTCACGAAAATCAACAAATGAATATTCAAGAAAATTTAGACTGAGATATCACTTAAACATAGTACCAGAACCCAGTCAATGGTATGCGAGAATGAGTAATACTGAATCAATGTATACTAAACATGTAATAGATGTTTAGCAATGATGAATAAGTAGACACAGTTCAGATGCACTATGAACTATGGTAAGTTACAAAGACACAAATATCTGTCATTGTGACATTCTACCATGAAAATGATATGTACAGAGTAACACAATGAAGATACTCATCTAAGGAACAGTCAAGAATTCCAATGAAGCAATCATCATATCACTAGAAACAACAAACCCCTTTAGCCAATCCAATAGAATAAACCCATGTTCGAAACCCATATAACTCAAAAACACCAACAACATCTCACAAAATCAAGAAAACAAGACTAAAAACATGAAATATAGATTGAGGACAGAAAACCCATACCTTTTCCTTGGAGATTTGCAAAAATGGAGTTTCTTCGAGAGTGACACGATGAGTTTTAGAGAGGTTTGAAATGGGGAAGACAATGAACAGTAAAAAATGTTCGAGGGAAAACTGAAAACATTTAAAAACTGACTTATATGCACAAAACACGCGATTTTTGCGACTGAGTCAAGTCGCGAGCAAGTTGCTAGGGCTAGTCGCCAGAACACTTAAAACAAAAATTTGAAAAAATTTTCTAAGTGTTTTTCGTGACTGGAAGTTCTACCTGCGAGAGAGTCGCAAGGTAAGCCGCGAAAATCTTTGAGCCTTCTCGCGACTGGACCTTCCACCCATAAACAATTCGTAGATTAAGTCACGAGAAACATTAGAAACCTAAATTTTGAAAAATATTCTAAGTAACTTTCACGATTGGGGCATTAACCTGCCAGTGAGCCGTGAAAAATCTCTGTGTGGACTCGCGACTGGGACATGTGATTGGACCAACCCGCGACTGAGTCGCCAGAATAGGGCAACACTGTTTTTTGAAATTTTGACATTTTTTGCAAAAACAAAAGACTTTCCAAAAACAGCTAAAACACTCAAAAATATTTTTGTGTTTGATCAACAAGGATTGAGCATGTGAAAACACATTTAATCAAGTACAATCAGAAAAATGAATATGGCATTCATTGAACATAGACATGTGTGTTGTGTGTGAATATCAAAAATGAGATAGTCCTTAGTCTAATGTGAAGCTTCAATGATCAATTCAATCAAGGCATACACAACTAGCACTAGTTAATGTGACCTATCTCAATTATAGAAATATACATATATGACCTCCCACCAAAAAAAAAAAAAAACCTTGAGTACAATATCTTTGAAGCTTTTCATTTGGCTCCATGTTCAACATATCATTTGATCTTTTTGAATCAATACATCTCATTGTGAGATTGATGGCTGAAATATTTGATATTTCACTTTGACGAGTTAGCCTTTGGCTTTTTGGGCATCATACAATTTTAATTTTGGTCGCTTTTCCTTTTCCTAGTCAAATACTAGTATGTGCAATAGGCTTTTGCAGCTCAATATCTCTTTTCATTTGGAGATTTACATTTGGTGAGCTCTTTAAGCAAAAATAAAAGAGTGGGAAGATATATAGGCACAAGTCTATGCATGTCTCAAGATCAACCAAATCATTCACTAGTCATTCATGACAAGGTTGAAGATCTATTTACAACAGTCACATAGATTTCAAAAATTCTCCCACAATGATATGAGTATATAGGAAACAAACTATGCTCGTAGATGCACAAAGCCATTTGCACAAAAGTACAAGGCAAAACATATTTTGAGACAAAAACTCAATAATGTTGATCAAAACTTTTTAGATTTTCTACTTTTTATTAGTTTTTGGATTTTTGACACACAAGAAGGAAAAGATTAATCTAAAACAACCGTGTAAAAATATTTGATGCAAAAACAAACAAACAAATAGTTTACAACTCAAACAACCAACAAGCACACAACCAATCATCTCCATCATGTTTATCATTCCGGGATCACTATTTTGATCTCTTGATGACTCAACATCCTAAGTCCTTTTGTCATTTCTTAGCCCTCTTGACCTTTGATCACTTGCATTCCTCAATGCTCTTAGCTTATGACAATTGGGTCGGGTGTGCCCTTGAAGTCCGTAGTGATGACACAGATGGTTCATTCTAGGACCTCTTTGCGATCATGGAAGAGATTTTGCTCTGGCTTCAAACCTGACCACAGATTGATTACTGGGCTTGTTCACTAGCCGTTGGTTAGCTACATCCATCCTCTTCTCAACATTTTCCTTTTCAACAGTAAAGGCAGCTACCATCAGCTCTTTGGCCTTCACAAACTTCACTTCTTTGGGGATGTTCACAGCTAAACTACTTTCTCTAGTGTATCCTAATCCGGTTTTGTCAGAGAAGGTCTTCTGAGAGGAAAGGACATCATCAAGCTTCTTTGTGGAAACTCGCTCTACCTTGGCATTTGCTTGAACCACCTCAAGCTCAAGGAATTTTACCTTGGTGTAAGCTTCGGTTAGTTCGCCATTTAGCGTCTCTATCTCACACTTGGCCTCCTTATATCTCACTAGGAGACTTCTATAGTCCTCCTCAGCTTTCTTCATCTTTTTCATGGCTGCCTTGGCCACCGTTGCATATTCCCCTGACTTCCCAAGTAGAGAATTGTAGTTTTCTCTAAGACCGAATGTATCTTCATCTTCATCAACATCTGATTCTTCTACAATTCCCATGAATTCCTCATCACTATGCTCCCCAAGCTCTTCTATAAGAAAATTCAAGTCCTCCGTGGACTCACCATGAGCAACAGTCATGAATGCTGAGAAATTCCCTTCTTCATCAAAGCTATCCTCAGAATCAGAGGTGGAGGAGTCTGAGTCACTAAGAGTGGTGGCATACACCTTGCCCTTTGATCTCAAGTAATTAGAACATTCCCTTTTGAAATGACCATGTCCATTGCATTCAAAAGAAGTGACACCTTGAGTAGGTTAAGACTTCTTCCCTTCTTTCTTTTTGAAGTCCTTCTTCTGTTTTCTAGAACTCATGAATTTCCCTTTATCACCAAATTTCTCACTATTCTTGAACTTTAGAAATTTTTTGAAATTCTTTGCAAGGTAGGCAACATCCTTTTCGACTACATCCTCGTCCGATGAACCATGAGTTTCTACCCTTTCATTTATCGTCTTAAAAGCAAGTGATTTGCTCTTTCTTTGATTTGGTAATGAAAGCTCATACGTTTGGAGAGAACCAATCAGCTCTTGGACTTTGATTTCATCAAGGTCATTGCTCTCCTCAATTGCAGTCACCTTTGCACAGAACCTCTCCGGCAATGAACGGAGAATTTTTCTTACAACTTTCGAGTCCTCTGTTTTCTCTCTCAAGTTGAACTTGCCGATGACCACTTCATTTAACTTACTATAGAAAAAGTCAAAGGACTCATCCTTGCTCATCCTGAGCTCCTCAAACCGAGTAGTCAGCATTTGTAGCTTTGTGTCCTTAACTTTCTTTGTACCCTCATAAGTGGTCTCCAAAATCTGCCATGCTTCCTTGGCAATGGTGATATAAGAAATTCTATGGAACTCATCTGAGGACACACCACAAAAAATTGCGATAAGTGCTTTGCTACTAGCATTTGATGCTGCAAGGGCTACCCTATCCCAAGTGGATTTGGCTGCCTCAGGCTTTGTCCAACCAATTTCAACAGCATCCCACACAGCCTCATTAATAGAACACAAAAATGCTCTCATCCTCACCTTCCAAAAGGCATAGTTGCTGCCATCAAAATATGGTGGAGCATTTAAAGATTGAGACCGGTCCATCTCAATTTGAGGTCAAGGATCACACTAAGGTAATGAAACCAATATGAGTGAACCTGTTCTGATACCAATTGAAAGTTCAATATGTGTACAAAACACTCTTGAATGATTAGACCTCCAATTTACAAAATACCAATTCAAGCTTAATGTCAAACAATTAATGTGCGGAACATGAACATAAGCTTAAAACAGAATTGATAAACAATCTAAACCAATTAAAATCACATCCACAATAGAAATTAAATGGAAAAGATTTAAGGGAAGAGAGATGCAAACACAAGGACAACACTCGATGTGTTATCAAAGAGGAAACCGAAGCCCTCGGCATAAAACCTCTCCGCCGCCCTCCAAACGGTAAACAATCCACTAAAAAATGTAGTTGGGATACATGAACAGCAGAAGACCCTCCAAGCCTAATCTACCCAATGTACCTAAACCCTCCAAGCTCCTACTTCAACGAGGTTACGCCGAACCTGTTTCTTTTTTAGCTTACCGGATTCCGCTACTTAACCATAGCGTCTACCAATATGAAATTGGCCCCTTCTTAACTGCTTCCCAAACACCAAATGGCCTTCTCACATATATGTGTATGATGAGAAAAGGTTTTGGTAATGTGCCTCTTAAGGATTTAACAATGGAGAGGAAGAGAGTAGAGGAATTTGAAGAATCTCTAGGTGAAGATTGTGGATGAGTCAATCTTGTTTTTCTCTAGGGTTTCTCTTTCAAAATTCTCTCTGGAAGCTCTCTCAAAATCGTGGGTATAAAGGTATATATATAGTAGGGTGAGAAGGAATGTGAAAAGTTAGTTTTTCTCAAACAAAGTGTTCTGGCGACTTGACCTCGCGACTGGATTGAGTTACGAGTTCAAGCTGTGAGCAAACAGCCTGGCCGGCTTAGGACTTTTGTCCTGTAGTGCAATAGATGGTGCGACTCTTCAGCTTTTGGCATGCTTGGCATGTGTGCAACATTTTGGTGGCTTGCAAGCCGCGAGCCACCCGCAAGATCCAACCGCGAGTCCCTATTTCTTTGCACAATCTTGAGCAATTCTTCACACTCTTTCACACACTACCCGTACATGATTCCCACCTAAATACAGGGTTACTAATTGCTAAAATACAAGCAAATTTGGCACGAAATAAAGCCAACAAGATGATTGATAAAATTCAACCTTACAATTCCATTGAGCTAGATGCTGAACAGGTGTATTCTAGGAGAGTAGGTCAAGAACTAATTTTGAGGAGGTCGATAAGGATGATCCCATTAAGCTAGATGCTAAACAGGGTATTCTAGGAGAGTGGGTGAAGAACCTATTATCGAGGAGGTTGATAAGGATGATCCCATTAAGGTAGATGCTGAACTGGTGTATTCTAGGAGACCAAGTAAAGAACATGAGCACCCATCTAAGGATAAGGTTGTAAATGATAGCAGTGAATGTGGAGGAAGTGATGGTGGGGGAAGTGGCCTAGAAGATGAAGCAGAAGTTAACCTTAGTCAGAGGAAGTTTGTTGAACACAGCAATGACATTTGGGATGGTAAGGGTGATGATGATGTTGAAGTAGGTCAAATGGGCACTAGTGTAATGAACTCTGATTATGAGAGTGAGGAATTGCACAGTTTTGATGAATCTTCAACTGATGATGAGATTGGGGATAATAGTGATGATAGTTCTGAAGATGATGAGATTGAAGATGTTAGTGATGATAGTTCTGAAGATGATGAGATTGAGGATGATAGTGATGATAGTTTTGAAGATAATATAAGAACACTTGTGGGGAAGGAAAAGGTAGAAAAACCTAAGAAAAGGAGAAACTTCCTTATGTTTAAACCAGTAGCTAAGGTTGAACATATTAGATTTGAGAGAGATATGTTTTTTACTATACCTAAGCAATTAAAGGAAGCTATAACTAAATATGCAGTTCATAGTAGCTGGGGAATCAGATTTGCTAAAATTGATTTATTGAGGGTAAGAGTTTTTTGTCAACCAAACTACAAGTTTGTAGCCTATCAAACAAAGGTTACAAAGGAGAGGAGCTACCAACTAAGAACATTGACTATGGATCACACATGCTCTAGGAGTTATAAGAATCTAAGGTGTACTTCTTTATACATTAAGAAGAAGTTGATGAAGAAGGTGAAAAGACTGCCTAACATGAAGCTAAGAGACATTCAAGATGTTGTTCATGAGAAGTTTACACTAAATTAGTGAAAGCAATACACACGCAAGATGGATCGTGAGAAAGAGGGATTGACATTTTGTCTCTCACACATACATTGTCTCACCCATCTTCAAAAAATTCATCATTAAAACCCTTGGAGTGTGATGTCGGGGTTTTCTAGCTTGCGCTGGGTTGTCAACAATAAAAACTTTTCTTGTTTATAATGGACATCTTGTTGGGGAAGAATTCTCTCGTAGTGGTTTTCCTTTTGGAGTGCTCTCCATCAGTTTTCTCCTTTGTCTCTATATTGTGCATTTATTGCTTTATGATATGGTGCATGTTGGTATACAATTAATTAATCTACTAACCACCGCACACCCTTGGTGCAGTGGTCACTCAACAAGTATAAATGCTTGTAGATTGTGGGGGGTAAGGGCCGGGGATCAAGTCTCCTAGAGGAAGCTTCACACACATATACACTTAGATTAGGTTAGAGTAGAAATTCTATCTTGTATCCACAAAAAAAAAATAATAATAATCTACTGCATAATACACAACTAGGGTCGAAACTGCCTATTCTATTTCTTCTTATAATTGAACCTAATTCCCCAAATATGACTCATAACATAATTTCTTACCCAATATTTGAAAATGAACCTATACATTTACTGCTATATTGTCCACATGCCTAAATGAAGCTATAATAGTTTACAACAAGGGAAAAAAAATGCCAAAAAAAATAGTTTATTAATCAATGTGAGAGGACAAATGATGATGAAGGTTCACCTATTTCTAAACTTGAGCTTGATAAAATAGAAATGTCATTCCAATGCCCCATTTCTTCATTTCTAAAATAATCAAGCTCTTCAAAATTTGGTTGATTAGGGGAAATTTTTTGAACTCCCTCTAACTCCATCAAGATCTCCGTCATCGTAGGTCGTTTCTTTCCATACAAGTGCAAACATCTTTGTGCAAGATTGGCAATTGCCATGACTTCATGTTTATTACCATCCTTCCTTACTTGAGTATCAAGTATGTCTAAGAGACGGTTCTCTTTTACTGAATGAATGAAATATGTAGATAAACTTAGATCTTCTTGTGAACTTGTTAAAAAAACTGGCTTTTTTCCAGTTAAAAGCTCAATAAGGACTACTCCAAAACTATAAACATCACTTTTTTCTGTAAATTGGCTTGTTTGAAAGTATTCCGGATCCAAGTACCCAAAAGTACCACATACTAGTGTGGTTACATGACTTTGGTCAATGGCCACCGATCTTGAAGTTCCAAAGTCTGCTACTTTTGCTCTATATTTGTCATCGAGGAGTATGTTTGAAGATTTTATATCTCGATGGTAAATGGGTAGTGAAGCTGCCGAATGTAAGTAAGAAAGAGCTCCTGCAACTTCTGTGGCAATTCTTAAGCGCATATCCCATGTTAGTAATGGAAACTCTTCATTCTCTTCATGAATGTATTGAAAAAGTGTCCCATTGGGAATAAATTCATAAACTAACAAAGGAACTTCTGTCTCTAAACACCACCCAAGTAGTTTGACCACATTTCTATGGTTGATTTGGGAAAGAATGATAATCTCATTAATGAATTTTTCAATATTCCCCTTATCCATTGTGTTACACTTTTTAATTGCCACAATTCTTCCATCAGCTAACATTCCTTTATAAACTGTACCTTGCCCACCTTTACCAAGTATTCTATTTTTGTTAAAATGATTGGTCGCATTTTTCAACTCATTTGAATTGAATAATTTTGTCTTTTGAACATTGTTGTCATTTGAAGATAATTGTTGTTGTAATAATAAACCACCATTCTTTTTGAAGAATTTTTTCTTGAGCTTGATTTTGTTTCTTTTCTTTATCATTCTGTACAAGCACCATATAATAGTGAACAGAAACAATGCCCCAAGGCTTGAACAAATAACTGCACAGGTCAAGAAAATTAAATAGAAATATATATCACATCAACCTAAATTTGGATTATATAAAATTATGAATAAGTGTGAAAGAGATTTGAACAAAAGTACAATGAACTGTAAATATCCTTCTCATGTTTTAAAAGAAGTTACTAATTTTTTTTTCTTTTTTTACATTAATATTTCTCATAATATCCTAGAATATAAAATGGTATTAACTACTAATTAATTTCTTAGAAAGAATAAAATTTATTATTTTGTTTTATGGAAACATTTTTTATACATAAAATTTATTGTTAGGTACTTAGTTTTTCATGCAAGTCTATTGTGTTTTAAGGGGCTCATGAGCCCAACATAAATTTCCCCGTTACGTGGCTCCAGCTAACTTTGCAACATGTACCTGGCAGTCCTACCTTACATGAGCCTAAACACCTAATTGGCAAATTCTTATTATAGATTATAAAATTTACTACCAAAAAAAAATTGCATAGTAGTGCTAAAATACTTCACTCATTTCTAGGACTAACCAAAATACTTCACTCATTTCTCCTTTATTTTCTTCCATTATTCAAATACCTCACATCTCCTGTTATATGTTGACTTTGATTAAAGTATGATGTCAAATTTTTTATCCCTTTTTAGTGAACAATGACTGAAAGAGATGAGCTTGTCCTCTCTTCTCACACCACATTCAAGCTTACTGTAAAAATGTATATCATAATAGATTAAAAAATCTAAATTGAAATGAAGAATTATGCAACTTTATAGAGAAAAATTGTATTTTCAAGATAGATTTGTAATATTAGATAATAGACAATCATATTGTGATTTAGAAAATTTTTAAGGTAAAAAAAAAAAAAAAAACATGTAAGAGAAATGAGTAATGCAATTCAGCTAAAAGTCTGAAACTATCAAATTATAAAATGCATGATTTATCTTTTAGTGATAGATTATCAAAAGAACAAAACTTAAAAGCTAATGTACTTCTTCATCTTCTAAGCTTACATAAACTTAGTAAACTAAAAGTGCATGAAATATAGTTTTTTTTATCCGTTCTAGCCCAGAGAAAGGTAGGATACCCAAGTGGCCTAGTCATTCCCTTCCATGATCCATTGAACTGAGAACACCAATAAACTAAGAGTACAATTCTATTTTCCAAGTAAAAAAGAATAATAATAATAATCCATACAAAAATTTAACTAAAAAAATATATATGCGAATGAATGGATGTTAGAATTGTATATCACCATAGAATTACAATAATGGATGAGAATGTGTATAGTCGCTCTTGTCAAGGACTTATGGTATAGCACCTCTCTATCACATAACTTCGAGCTTGTTTTTATTTTTACTTTATTCATTTTCTAAATTTATAGTCTATAATCTATGCCAAGTGCCTTCCGACTCAATTGGTTGGCATTGTTTTATGTTTTCAAGATATCCAAAATTTAAATTTCCTTTCTCTTGGTGTAACTATTAAATTATCAAAACAATAAAGACATTTAACTTTTGATAAAACTCATAATATTGTGCCATGTAGACTTTTGAGACCTCACAATTTTACACATAATTATTTTAATATATACTTTTTAATTGATTTTGAATTCTATTCTATATTTAAACCATCTATTAGAATCTCGGCACATCATATCTGCTATAAATGCTAAAATATATAATTTTATAAATAAATAAATTTACAATAAATTCTGATTCCTAGAATATATAGTTCACAAGCACAATCGTAAAATAAATTCAAATTAAGATCTACTACAATTATCAACTTTTTTTACTCAAAAAATAATTATTATCAACTTTAATAGTTAGAATAAAAATATTATTGTGAGGGCAAAAGCTTGAACTTTTATATTGGGTCTTAAGCCCCATTTACTAATGGGAATGCGTTCGAGGAGGAGCAAATGACTGGGAAGGTCCTAGAGCCGATAGTCGTGTCAGGAAAGGATAGAAAGCCATGGTCCGAGAGGGTCATTCTCCTCGGACCTAACGAATGTCAGTCAAGCAGGCATTCGATTGACTTGGGTAATCTTCTAGGAGATTCCAACAATGAAGATAGACTTTAGGCGCGTAAAAAGGTGATAAGGATACATAAATATCTTAGGGAAAAGCTGCCACCACCGCATTAAATGCACTGCAACAGCTTTCCTGGCTGCATTAATGTGGAGAAGACCTTTGAACAGTGTTTTCAACCACTACCGTTCACAGAAAGCCAGAAAAGATGCTCAATAGGATAGATACTTGAGTGCAGGGTTGGATGATAAACAAGTGGACGATGGAAATGGCTTGGAAGAGACTATATAACATGAGAAACCCTCCATAAGAAAAAAAAATGGAAAATATTAGCAAAGAAATAATAGAAAGAGAATTATTGTAGCACGGAAAGGAACTAACTTCCAGAAATAGCAATTTGATCATCAAACTTACTCCTCGGTCATATGCTCCGTCCATGCTTAAGTATCTTTTCCTACTCCGCCACATTTGAAACCTTGATTAACCGTTAGATAATCCATTAAAGACCCAGTTCTTTTACCCACTCTCTTACAAATTTATTGTATTGGGCTTATAACCCAATACTTCTGGGTTTGGGCTACAATTTGTGACCTTACAATTGTTGCCGTCTATGGGAAGAACTAGTGCTTCAATGGAGTATAACGGTCATGGCAGGATCAGGACCACACCAAACTAGTCTGCACCATGTAGAATCAGCTAATGTCCATCAACAGGGCGAGCTTCACGATCTTGAGCATGAAAAGGACATGGACAACCAACAGGAAGGCAGCTTGCAGACGCTTCATACAGGTGGAAGTGGTTATCGAAGAAGAGGTCATACAATACATAAGCAAGTTGATAAAAAAGCTATGCAACGAGAAATCAATGATTTAAAGAAGCAACTTCGTCGAGCACAACGAAAACAATCCCCTTTCAGCTCTAATGTTTCTTCTAATGACGAAGAAGAAGATACAAGCTACAGACAATGATCAGGAACTCCACCTAGTGAATCTTTCTCTGGCGATGAGGAACATCTTCATAAAAGGAGGCGCAAGAGTCCATCCGGGAGGGGAGTAAGAACTAATGTTATGAAGAAAGCTCTAAGCCAGATTTCTAAATCACCCTTCACCCGAGGAATAGAAAAGGCAAAGCTTCCCAGGCGTTTTCATCAGCCCACATTCGCCATGTATAACGGTCGCATGGATCCTGTAGAGCACGTGAGTCAGTTCAAACAAAAGATGGCTGTCCATTCTCAGGACGAGGCCCTGTTGTGTAGAGTATTTCCATCCAGCTTGGGACTGATGCCGATGAGATGGTTTGATGGGATAAGGAAAAACTCCATTAGTTCTTTTAAGAAGCTTACCCAATCATTCTGTTCCTGATTCATTACATACAGTAGAGTTCCTCAATCTCTAGACTCTCTGCTATCCATGTCAATGAGGGAAGGGGAGTCTGTGAAGGCATATGCTGAGAGGTATTGGGAGATGTTCAACGAAATTGATGGCAATTTTGATGAAGTTGCTATTAGAACTTTCAAGGTCGGTCTCCCATCCGAACACGGTTTAAGGAAATCTCCGACAGGCAAGCCTGTCACAAGTTTGCGCCAGTTAATGGATCGAGTTGATAAGTACAAGAGGATAGAAGACAATCAACAACAAGGAAAAGGGAAAGCTAAGGTTAATCCTCAGGAAATGAGAGATTTTAGGCCGGACTGATACGATAATAATCGACCGAGAAGGGATTACGTAGAACAATTATGGTCGAACAGCACCCAGGTTGTCGGAGCAGTCTTCCGAGAGCCAGTGCATCAAGTGTTAGAAAAAGTCAAGAACGAGCCCTTCTTCAACTAGCCCAACAAGATGGTGAAAAATCCCGAAAAACAAAACTGTAACCTCTACTATCAATATCATCAAGATCATGGCCATACCACAGGGGATTGCAGGAGCTTGTGGGATCACTTGGACAAACTTGTCTGAGAGGGCAAATTGAAGCAGTTGCTATATCATTCTAGCGGTCTGGGGGGACGAGCTAATTCTGGGTCTGAGAGAGAGATTCCTTCAAGACCCCCTCTGGGAACTATCAATGTTATCTTCGCTGCACCAGGCAGAACAAGATCGTGCCCGTCTAGGGTAATGTCTATAGCTCGCTTGTCTTCCGAGGACATTAATCAGGAGCCGAAGAGGGCTAGAGTGGAACGGCTGTTGGTCATGGGGTTCTCGGACGAAGATAAGATTGGAACCATTCAGCCCCATGATGATGCCTTAGTGATCACCCTCTGAATTGGGAGCTACGACATGAAAAGGGTAATGGTGGATCAAGGCAGTGCGGCTGAGATAATGTATCTCGATCTTTACGGGGGGCTGAGCTTAAGAGCTGAGGATCTGACACCCTATAGTTCTCCCCTAGTGAGTTTTGAAGGAAAGGTTATTATCCCAAAGGATCAGATTAGATTACTTGTGCAGACTGGCTCGGTGACGGTGGAGGTAGATTTCATCGTCGTGGATGCATACTCTCCCTATACAGCAATTGTTATTAGACCTTGGCTTCATACTTTGGGAGCAGTTTCTTCCACTTTGCACCAAAAGGTTAAATACCCGTTCGAGGTTCAAATTGAAGAAATACTGGGAGATCAAGCCATGGCGCGGCAGTGCATGGTCGCTGCCATCCGGCATAAGCCTGAAGCTGAACCTTCTTTTCGTGGAGAAAAGGGTTTATAGCAGTTAAAACCCCCGGTGTTATCCATCGATAGGCCAACTGAAAAGGAAAAGTGTGAAGATCTTGTGAAAGTTACTATAAGGGATGATCCGGAGAAGTTTTTTCAAATTGGATCCCAGCTACCTCAACAAGAGAAAGAGGAGCCGATAAAGTTCCTTAAACAGAACATTGACGTCTTTGCCTGGAATACTAACGAGGCCCCAAGATTAGATCCAGAATTCATCTGTCATCATTTAAATATTAATCCATTAATCGCCCCCAAGAAGCAGCCCCTTCGGCGCCCATCCAAAGAGCATGCCGAAGCAGTCCAAGAGGAAGTGACTAGACTTAAGCAAGCTGGGGCTATCAAAGAAGTTTTCTATCCTGAATGGTTAGCAAATACTGTGGTGGTGAAGAAAAAGAGTGGGAAGTGGCGAGTGTGTGTTGATTTCACGGACTTAAAAAAGGCTTGTCCCAAGGATCCATTTCCTATGCCCAAGATAGACCAGCTGGTAGATGCTACTGTCGACCATCCTCGGATGAGTTTCTTGGATGCCTTTCAGGGTTATCATCAGATACCTTTGGCCTTGGACGACCAAGAAAAAACGGCTTTTGTTACCCCTAATGGGAACTACAATTACAAAGTAATGCCATTCGAGTTGAAGAACGCAGGATCCACTTATCAAAGAATGATGACAAAGATTTTCGAGTCGCAATTGGGGAAAAATATCAAGATTTATATAGATGATATGGTGGTGAAAAGCAAAATGGTTTCGAAGCACCTGGGAGACCTTCAAACTATCTTTAAAATTCTTAGAAACTACAAATTGCGCTTAAATGCTTCCAAGTGTTCATTCGGCGTAGGGTCAGGCAAATTCTTGGGTTACATGGTCACTCACAGAGGAATTGAAGTTAACCCGACTAGATTAAAGCTATTAACAACTTGCGATCCCCTTGGAACCCCAAGGAAGTGCAGAAACTAACTGGAATGGCTGCCACTTTGAACAGATTCATATCTCGGTCAGCAGACAGGTGCAGACCCTTCTTCATGTTGGTCAATAAATGGAAAGGTTTTGAGTGGACAGAAGAATGAGCTACAGCATTCCAACAACTCAAAAATTATCTAGCTCGGCCGCCGATCATGTCTAGTCCTGAGCCAGATGAAATCCTTTTTGCCTACATTGCTGTGGCCCCATATGCTGTAAGTTTGGTACTAATACGAGTTGATAATGGCGTACAACGGTCAGTTTATTATGTGAGTAAGTCGTTGCACGAAACCGAAGTGCATTATCTACCACTGGAGAAAGCTATCTTGGCAGTAGTGTTTGGCACACGTAAGCTACCCCATTACTTCCAGGCACATACAGTTGTCGTTCTTACCCAACTTCCACTTAAAACCATATTCTGAAGTGTTGATTACATAGGAAGAATTGCCAAGTGGGGTACAATTCTAGGGGCTTTTGACATCAAATACATGCCTCGTACCTCCATAAAAGGACAAGTCCTTGCAGATTTAGTGGCTGAATTCACCGAACCCAAAATAGAAGAATTACCATCGATTGGAAACATGGATGAAAAATTGGTTGGCACGATTTCCCAATATCGCCTTTCGACTTGGGAAGTATATGTAGACAGAGCATCGAATCAGAAGGGCTCAGGGGTTGGGTCAGTACTGATGTCCCCTGAGAAGGTTGTCATTGAAAAATCTTTAAGGTTGGATTTTTCAGCCACAAATAATGAGGCTGAGTATGAAGCTCTGTTAGTAGGAATGGCTATGGTTCAAAGAATGGGGGGAAAGTCCATAAAACTCTTCTCGGACTCAAGGCTTGTCGTCAGTCAAGTAAGAAGGGAATTCGAGGCAAAAGACGAAAGGATGCAGGGGTACCTGAGTCAAGTTAAATGTCTACAGTTAAAGTTTGACTCCTTTGACTTGTTACATGTCCCCAGAAGTGGTAATGCACATGTTGACTCTTTAGCTATGCTTGCAACCTTCTCGGCACAAGACTTGCCTCGAGTAATTCTTGTTGAGGACTTATACAAACCCATAAAGACAAAAGGAGAGACGGATCAAATTAATCATATTAGAGCAGAGCCGAGTTGGATGGATTCTATCATACAATTCTTGAAAGAGGATATCCTGCCTGAGGAAATAATAGAAGATGACAAGGTACGAAGGAAGGCCACTAGTTATTGGTTATCCGAGAACCATAAACTATATAAACGATCCTTTTCAGGACCTTATTTGTTATGTGTTCATCCTGAGTTGACCGAATCACTTCTAGAAGAATTGCATGAAGGGATCTGTGGAAGCCATATTGGAGGCAGGTCCTTAGCACATAGAGCTATTACCCAAGGTTATTGGTAGCCAAATATGCAGAGAGAGGCTCTCGAATACGTTAGAAAGTGTGATCAGTACCAATGGTTTGCGCCGAGCATACACCAACCAGGGGGAATCCTTAACCTGCTATTTAGCCCATGGCCGTTTGCTCAGTGGGGCTTAGATATTGTGGGATAATTTCCTAAAGCAGTGGGAAACAAGAAATATCTCCTAGTCGGCACAAATTATTTTACGAAGTGGGTTGAAGTGGAACCCCTAACCAACGTTAGGGATGTGGATGCGAAAAGATTCGTTTGGAAGAACATTGTCACTCGATTTGGAGTTCCACATGTGCTCATCTCGGACAACGGCCTTCAGTTCGACAGCAAGATGTTTAGGAGATACTGTGGCGAGTTGGGGATTACTAATAGGTATTCTACTCTTGCTTATCCCCAAGGGAATGGATAGGTGGAAGCTGTAAATAAAGTTATAGTAAGTGGGCTAAAGAAAAGGCTGGATGATGCAAAAGGCAAATGGGTAGAGGAACTATCACGTGTACTCTGGACGTATAGAACCACGCCTCGCAGGTCTACTGAAGAGACCCCTTTTTTAATGACTTATGGAGCTGAGGCTGTCATCCCTTTGGAAACTGGTTTCCCAACGTCAAGAACCAGTTCATTCAATCTGAAGGATAATGATAAGCAACTAACAAAAAGTTTGGACTTGATTGAAGAGAAGAGAGAAAACGCGATGGTTTAGTTGGCTTATTATCAGCAGAAACTGAAGCAAGGTTATGATGCCAACGTAAAGCTGAGACCTTTAACTCCTGGGGATCTGGTGTTACGTAAAGTTGTGGGCGCTGCAAAGAATCCAGATTGGGGAAAGTTAGGACCAAATTGGGAGGGACCTTATCGTATTACCTCAAAAGCTGGTATTGAAGCATATTTTCTAGAAGATCTGGACGAATATGTAATACCACGTCCTTGGAATGTAAACAACCTAAAGAGGTATTACTATTAATAAGTATTTTCATGATCAATTTATTCGTTCTTCATATAAAGTGTTTATACTGTTCATCTTTTAGTTCTTTTAAGTGTTTAAACTTAAACCCAATCATGCCTGGAGTCCTCGGACCAGATGATTTGGGTTAGTTAACACTCGTTCACAGTTCTTTTAAGTGTTTAAACTTAAATTCAATCATACCTGGAGTCCTCGAACCAGATGTTTTGGGTTAGTTAACACTTGTTCACAGTTCTTTTAAGTGTTTAAACTTAAATTCAATCATGCCTGGAGTCCTAGGACCAGATGATTTGGGTTAGTTAACACTTGTTCATAGTTCTTCTAAGTGTTTAAACTTAAATTCGATCATGCCTGGAGTCCTTGGACCAGATGATTTGGGTTAGTTAACACTCATTCGCAGTTCTTCTAAGTGTTTAAACTTAAACCCAATCATGACTGGAGTCCTCGGACCAGATAATTTGGGTTAGTTAACACTCATTCCAAGTCTTCGTAAAGGTTTAAACTTGAGATTCAATCATGCTTAAAATCCTTAGATCAAATGATTTGAATGAATTATTATTACAATGTTGCGTTTGTAGATATTTATGTAACTTTTACATTGTGCTTAAATTCCTGAGCCTATTGATTGAACTTGACTTATAATATGTCCTGTTTACATGATATGACAATATATTCTATTCAAGTTAAAATGGAAAAAGATCACCATACTTTGACATTCAATCTTGCAATACTTATCATGACATACGAGGCAAAAGAAAGATATCTCCATTGATAACAAAAAGGTGATACATTTCTTTTAAAAAAAAAAAATAGTAAACATAACAAAATATATATATATATATACTATAAAAGCTAAAAACCCCTAGCCTAAGCTTTCATCTTGGGAGCCCCTGGGTCAGCAGCTTGCTTGGGTTGAGAGATAGCAGTGTCTGAGGCCTTCTCAATAGGGTTAGAAGAATTCTTCTTTTTGTCCTTGCCTTTATCCTTGCCCATGAGAGTTTCAGCCTCCTTTCCTTTGCCAGTATCTTGGTGGGAGTCTATTGAAACTTCCAAAAGAGCAGGAGGAACTTGGTCCACCTTTGGCAGCTCAGACACTTGGGCAGCTTGTTCAGGGAGAGAGGAGTTAGGATCTGAGAGCTCGCGAATCTCTGGGTCGTAGTAGATGCTCTCAGGTCGCCTCAAACCAGAGTCAAAAGGGACCCCAGCAACATCAAGGGCTTTACCCTAAGAGATATTGCAGTAGTCCTTAGCTACAACGGAGAATTCCTCTGTAAGTCTAGCTTGAGTCTCCTCAATCCCAAGCATGTACGCAACTTGTTTCTTGGCCTCGGCTGCCTCTTTAAGTAGTTGGGCAGCCTCCCTGGCTTTTCGAAATTCTTTGCGAAGTTCCGTCACCAGTTGCTTCTTTGTTGCCATGTTTATTTCAGTGTAATGCAACTGCTTACGGATGTCTTCAAACTGCTTTTCAATTGTCTTTAAGCCCGTCTCAACACTATCTCTCGCCCTAACAAATTCTTTTAGCTGTTCGGCCATGTTAGAATGGTTTTCTTTTAGGGCGTTTAGCTCTACCTCAACCTCAACCTCGGATCGAGCATCAAAGGCTTCCCTGGCCTCGCTACGAGCATTCTTAACCCATTCCTCAACCATAAAAACCTGTTGTGTAACCTAAAAAAAAAAAAAATTGTTTTACCTTTAGTATAAAATACAAGAAAAACTTGTGAAAATGGCCAAGTATTTAAATAGAGCGATGAATTAAATCACTTACCATGGCCAGATCCCTCTTAAGGGATAGAAAGAGCTCCGGGTGAGTAAAGCTCCTGTAGGCCTCCATGTGTTTTGGGAGGAGGAGGGGTTGCTCAAGGGCCTCTGCTACATGACCTGTATGCCCCCCATGGTAATGCCTGAGGGAGGCATCCCAGGCAATGGGTGCACCGTCCACCTCCAACTTAGGAGACCAAGTGCGAGTTGGACGGCGCACTTGAGCCACAGGAGGCTCCTCTCGACTGTCAACGAAGCCGGACCTCTTGCTTCTTTGATCCTGTGTTTGCCTCTGTTGTTTGCTTCCTTTGGAAGGGCCTACCTCACCTTCCTCAGGAGCCTCTGTGTATCTTTTCCTCCTCAGGTCAGGATTAGGCTTTAACCCAAGGTCAGTCGGAAGCTGACGGGGAGGAGGAGGATTCACTGAAGGCTTGGACTTGCTTTTTTTTTTTAGGAAAAGGCACCTTGTTCCTTCCCTTCATGAGCTCCCTCAAACTTGGGCCAGTCTTGGGGGCCATCCCTTCTTCCTCGTTATCTGAAAAGTCACCTACGTAAGTTATTATCAGGGTAGGAGTCTGAACGCACGAGTACTCGTCCGCTTCTTCCTCGGCCTCTAATATAATGATGGCTTCCTCCTCAAATCGGAACTTGTCAATTTCTTCTTCAAGAGAAGAGGAAGATGCAGCTCCTTCCTCGGCTACAGATTGTGCAAGGGGCACTTGCCGAAGTGGCTGAGCGGCCAAAGGAATACCCTGCGAAACGGGATGATCAACTGGTGGAAGATCGTGTGGAGCTAAAAAACCTGGTCGAGACACGTGTATACGAGCCAAACAATAGTCGTTTGCCCTGATAGAGTTGCGGACGTCTAAGAAAGTTCTTGAGAAGGGTTCGTAGTCTAGAATTAGGTGAGCGGCTCGAAGCTGTCCATCGTTGTACATGAAAATTTGAGACCTTAGCAAATAGTTGAGCGCGGGTACGTTGATTAAGCTAAGCCGAGGGTTTGTTTGTGTTTTATCTGTTAAATAAAAGAATCAAACAGTTAGAAACTCAAAGTTCAGTGTAAAAATAATGATGATGATAAGAGGAAAAACGAGTCTTTTTGGTACGATAAAGCAAGGCCGAGGACAAATAACTTAAATCTAATGTTAGAAAACCTAAATCTAAGGTACCCCACCTGGCTCTCCAAGCTGAGTTGGGCAAGGAAGACCGTCATGCCAAGGGCTTGATATGATGAGGTAGTCATCCTTCATCCCTTTGTTAAACTTAGGGAGACACGAGATGAGCTTGACAGCATCAGACCGGGATTTAAGGTAAAACCTCGCCCCTGTTTATTGGTAGCCTTCATATAGATGGGCTACATCATACCAAGTTAGCCCCAATCCTAAGTGTCGGTCCAAAGCGTCAATTGCTCCTAGAATTCTAAAAAAGTTAGGTGCACGCTGTTAGGGGCAAAGCCTATGGGCACGTAAATAGTCTCTTGTAATCCTACCCATGGGGATAGTCATTCCTCCTTCTATGAAGGCGATCAATTGGATTGTGACTTCTCCCACCTCTCGATCAAATGCTAATCTTTCTGGGGAATAGTATCGTATTGATACCTCTTGGGGTATGTGATATTTTTCTTTAAACAGTTCTATCAAGGCAGGGTTCTTCACTAAACGCTCAAACCTACCCATTCCGAATAAGTAGATGAGAAAATGACGGGCCGAGGAGGTTGTCCAAGGAGATAAAGAAATATTCGAAGTGAAAACTTACGTAAACTGAAGTAGGAAATGATCTTCGAAATTCTTGAGGATCTTTGAAGACTTCTTGAAAGTGTGACGAATTATCTGAAGGTTGGTGAGTTTGGATGTTTGAATGCTCTGAAGACTCTGAACTGTGATGAAGAAAAGAGAAAATGATACTTGTGAGCCTTTATATAAGAGACTGAAAACGAGGGGGATTTTATCCCGGCCAAATCTTGAAGAGAAATACGGCCTGTTGGATCAAAACCCCACCGTTGGATGCTAGGAGCATAACGCCGCCCAAAGTACTTAATGACGTTTCGCGAGTTCCGAAGCGTTAGAAACAATAGTAAAATGACTAGAATGACCCCTCCACGTGCGTAAGTTTGAATGTCTTTGCGGTTTTAATCACAATTAAATTGTCAAGTCAAAATTATATTTTTTCTCCTCGGGCAAGAGAGAAAAATTAAAATTTTGAGGGGCTATTGTGGGGGCAAAAGTTTGAACTTTTATATTGGACCTTAAGCCCCATTTACTAATGGGAATGCGTTCGAGGAGGAGCAAATAACTGGGAAGGTCCCAAAGCTGATAGTCATGTCAGGAAAGGGTAGAAGGCCATGGTCTAAGAGGGTCATTCTCCTCGGACCTAACGAATGTCAGTCAAGTAGGCATTCGATGACTTGGGTAATCTTCTAGGAGATTCCAACAATGAAGATAGATTTCAGGCGCATAAAAAGGTGATAAGGATACAGAAATATCTTAGGGAAAAGCTACCACCACAACATTAAATGCACTGTAGCAGCTTAATGTGGAGAAGACCTCTAAACAGTGTTTTCAACCACTACCATTCACAGAAAGCTAGAAAAGACGCTTAATAAGACAGATACTTGAGTGCAGGGTTGGATGATAAACAAGTGGATGATGGAAATGGCTTGGAAGAGACTATATAACGTGAGAAACCCTCCATAAGAAAAAAAATGGAAAATATTAGCAAAGAAATAATAGAAAGAGAATTACTGTAGCATGGAAAGGAACTAACTTCCAGAGATAGCAATTTGATCATCAAACTTACTTCTCGGTCGTATGCTCCATCCATGCTTAGGTATCTTTTCCTGCTCGGCCACATTTGAAACCTTGATTAACCGTTAGATAATCCATTAAAGGCCTAGTTCTTTTACCCACTCTCTTACAAATTTATTGTATTGGGCTTATTGGGCTTATAACCCAACACTTCTGGGTTTGGGCTACAATTTGTGACCTTACAATTATCATATTATATAAATTGTTACATGCATTACACTGGTTACCGACTGATATTTATAATATTGAAGGCATTTGACTAATAGTCCACCTCAAATATTTTGCCAAATACGCTTTTGAGGCCGCACAATTTTACAAGTCATTATAATATTTTTTAATTGAATTTAATTTTTTTTCCTAGATAAATCTAAACCCATCATTTGAATCATGGTACATTATATTTTTTTTTAATGGTAGAATATATATAGTTCTATGTACAAACCCAATAATAATAAATGTATTAGTAACTATCATGATTATCAAATTTCATATTTTAGACTAAAGAAGTGAAATATAAAAAGATCATATTAAAATTTTTTCGTGCATCACACGAGTTAAATCAGTATAAGGCATACCTGTAACGGTTAAAAAATTGACATACCTATAATGGCTATCTTCACTGGAGATTTTGGCTTGTTGCAATGGTAGCTACCTTGTATATTCACACAATCCGACTTGTTGGGACATTTATTGAGTGTCTTGCTTTCGCATTCGTTTATATCTAATTGAATTATATAGGAAAACAAATTACAAATTAGAATCAGCAGCCAACAGATACTTTACAACTAATGCCCCTGCCTCAATTGAAAGAAATAACATTATTATTACTTTCAAAAGCAATATTAAAAATAAAAAAATTAGTATGACATTAAATTCTTAATTTAGTAATTTATTCTTCTTCATAAAAATTTGTATAATAAGAAATCAAATTTGGGATAATTACCTAATAACATCGTTTACGTAAGACGTACTTGGTGTTTAATCTAACTATTAAGAATATTTGAGTCATTAGTGGAACTTTAACAGCTTATTCATTCAAAATATCCTTAACAGATAATATATATATATATATATATATATATATATATATAATGAATATACAAATGTTTAATGAGTTTTCTTTCAAAAAAAAAAAAAAATATATATATATATATATCATTTAACCACCGCGCGTTATTGGTGTGATGATTACTTCATAAGTATAAAGTTTTTGTAGGGTGTGCGGAGATAAAAGCCAAGATTCAAGTCTTTAGAAGGAAGCTTCATACACATATACACTTAGATTAGGTTAGAGTATAATTTCTCCCCTCAATTACCAAAACCCCCCTTCCCTAGAAGGAACGGGAAGTGAGGTTTTGGGGGCTATAGTGGGAGGACGAGAATCTGGGAATATAGACAGATAGGCTAAGGACAATGTCAGGAGTATGAACCTCGGAAAGCACTAATAGAACATCCTCGAGAAAATATAACCCTCTTCAGGTACAGGGAGACTATAACGCTCGAGGACCTCGAGGATACCGACATGCCCTCAGGGGACCGAGAACCAAGGCTAAAGGCCGTAGGATGAAAACCGAGGATGAGGGGGAAGATTTATCATCAAGCTAGGAAGGAAGGGAAGAGGACAGATAAAATGCAAGGGTAGTGAACAGGATGGTAAAGGAAATTAAGGGTGGAAATGATTGTGGGTAGCTGAGTTCGAGGACAGCTCTGCCTCTAGAATAGAAAGAATGAAGAATGAGAGAATAGAGATAGGAATTAGGTTGACTCAATGACAATTTGCTTGAATTCTTATTAATGACCAATCTCGCCTTTATACAAGAGTACAAATCTGTTTTGACTGCATAACTGCCCGTGACTTGTTCCTTAACCAACTGACCCTCTCAACCTAACTAACAACAGTTACAAATCTCAACCTAACTAATCATAGTTACAGTATTAACCACAGTTAAGCCCTAGTTAACAAGTACAACCAACTAATACAACCATCAACTTGTACAACAACCAATACAACAGTTACAATAGTAGCATTATAAAGTGATCCTAACAAGACCCCCTCCCTTAGAGCACCTTGCCCACAAAGTGAGGAAATTTGGCTTGGAAATCATAAAGGACTTCCCAGGTAGCATCTTCCTTGCACTCACTTTGCCACTGGACAAGAACCTGAGTCACAGTCCTGCTTCTTAACTGAATAGATTTTCTGTCCAAGATCAGCACAGGTTCTGGGGTAAGCACCAAATTTGCATTTACAGAAGGCAGTGTAGGCCTAGGCACCACCTTGTCCCAACTTAGTTTTGAGGCAGGAAACATAGAACACAGGATGAATGAGAGATCTCAAAGGCAAGTCCAATTTATAAGACAACTCCCCAATCCTTCGAATGACCTGAAATGGCCCATAGTACCTTGGAGCAAACTTCCCAAGTTTCTTATGATGCACTAAGAACTACTCATATGGTTGCAGCCTTAGATACATCCACTCCCCTACTGGAAAGGACCTCTCCACCCTTTTTTTTTCTACAAACCATCTCATCCTCTCTTGAGCAGCACACAAATTCTACTTAAGCAAGGATAGAAGCTGCTGTCTTCCTTTAAGCAACGAGTCCACTGCCCCAACCTTTGTAGTACCAACTGCATAATCTAGAACTCTAGGGGGACAGTAACCATATAAGGCCTCAAAGGGTGTCATCTTAGCAGCAACATGGAAGTTGGTATTAAACCAAAACTCTGCCAAGGGTAGCCACTCAACCTAAGTAGTAGGTTTGTCAGCTGCAAAAGCCATTAGGTAGTGTTCCAAGCTCTTGTTTACCACCTCAGTTTGGCCATCAGTCTGAGGGTGGTAAGAAGAAGACATAGTTAAAGCCACTCCTTGCAACCTCATCAATTCCCTCCAAAAATGAGAAGTGAATATAGGATCTCTATCGCTCACAATGGTAGAGGGCATACCATGCAATTTAAACAAAGATTGTAGGTATACATTAGCTACCTTGGCAGCAGTGTAAGGATGGGAGAGAGCCATAAAATGAGTGTACTTGGTAAGTCTATCCACTACCACCAACACCACAGACTGCATATGAGACTTGGGCAGCCCCTCCACAAAATCCATGCTCACATCTAACCATGGCTTTTCTGGAATAGGCAAGGGTTACAGCAGCCCAGCTGGAAAACAAGTCTCATATTTGAGTTTCTGGCAGACATCACATTCCTTCACATATTGTTTCAAGTCTTTCCTTAGGCCAGACCAGTAAAAATCTCTTTAAAGCCTCTACAAGGTCTTAAGGTAGCCTGAATGGCCTCCCAAAGGGCTGTCATGCACCTAATGTAGGACCGTAGACTTCAAATCACCACTAAACTCACCCAAATACAGCCTGCCCTTATAAAATAGTAACCCATTGCAAAGAGTAAACCTTAGATGAGCATCAGAACCTGATTGAATGGCCTACGTAATAGACTGTATCTTAATATCAGAAGTATAGCTATTCTTGAGATCAGACAACCAAGCTGGAGTAGGAAATGAGATAATGCACAAAGTGCCTTCTGAAGCAGGAGAAACATCTGAAATAGCTGACATACTAGGAATAGAAACATGCAAATTAGATTGGATAGAAGCAGAAGTTGACATTTCATCACTTAACCTTCTTGAGAGTGCATCAGCCACCACATTCTCTTTACCTTGTTTGTATTCCACAATGAAAGCATACCCAAGGAGCTTGGTAATCCATCTTTGCTGTGCTGGTGTGCCTACCCTCTGCTCTAAGAGGTATTTGAGACTTTGATGATCCGTTTTAATAACAAATGGTCTTCCCAACAAGTAGGGTCTCCATTTCTTGATTGCCACCACTAAAGCTAGTAATTCCTTCTCATAGGTAGAGAGTGAGAGTTTATTACCTTTCATTGCTTGACTATGGAAGGCAATAGGCCTATGATCTTGCATTAGGACAGCCTCTAAACCCAAACCAGAAGCAGCACACTCCACAGTAAAAGGCTTGGTAAAATTAGGCAAAGCCAACACGGGAGGATTTGAGACAGCCCCTTTAAGTTTCTAAAAGGCATTAGCAGCTTCTGGAGTCCAAACAAAGGAATCCTTCTTCAGTAGAGCAATCAAGGGTGCAGCAATTTTTCCATAGCCGTTCATGAACTTCCTATAATAGTTAGTGAGACCCAAGAAACCCCTCAAGGCTTTAACATCTCTAGGTACAGACCATTGCTGCATAGCAGTAGTCTTTTTTGGGTCAATTCTCAGTCCCTCACCAGAAATGAGGTAACCTAAGTACTCTACCTCCCCACAAGCAAACATACATTTTGATTTCTTAGCAAATAGCTGATGCTTGACCAAGGTTTCCAAAACCAATCTAAGATGACCAAGATGATCAAACAAGGCTTTACTATACACCAATATATCATAAAAAAAAAACAAGAACAAACTTCCTTAAAAAAGGCCTAAAAATGTCATTCATCAAGGACTGAAAAGTGGAAGGGGTATTAGTTAAGCCAAAGGGCATAACCAAAAATTCATAATGGCCCTCAAGTGTTCTAACAGCTGTTTTAGGGATGTCTTCTTCTTTCATTCTGATTTGGTGGTATCCAGACCTCAGGTCCAACTTAGAAAACACACAAGCCCCCCCCCCCCCAACTCATCCAACAACTCATCAATGACAGGAATAGGATACTTGTCCTTAATAGTGTCTTGATTCAAGGCCCTATAATCTATGCACATCCTCTAAGACCCATCAGCCCTCCTTACCAAAAGAACAGGTGAAGCAAATGGACTACAACTATGCCTAACTGAACCAGCAGACAACAACTCTTGAACTATTTTTTCAATTTCATTTTTCTGATAAAAGGGATACCTGTAGGGTCTCTGGCAAACGGCTTGAGCTCCTTCTCGAAGCTGAATTTGGTGCTCATGCCCTCGAATGGGAGGTAAACCCACAGGAGCAGCAAAAACTGACTCAAATTCCAGCAGTAGATCAGCAACCTGGGTAGGAACTTGGGTAGTTTGATCTGTAGAATTAGCAGTGGTATGACATGCAATCTGCAAGACCAGTCCTCTTTTCATAGGTTCCTTCAAGAACTAATTGCCTTCTTGAATGTGAGACTCTGCTTCCTTCAAAGCATGTAAGAGCACAGCCTTTTGTCCATGAGTGAAACACATAGTTAGTACTTGAAATCGCATTGAATGACCCCAAGAGTACTCAACCACTGAGTCCCTAATACCAGATCACACCCCCCCATAGGCAGTACATGTAACTGAACCACAAATTGGTGCCCTTGTAAACAAAGGGAAACTCCCTCACACAACCCTTGAGTCCTAAGCACCTCACCATTAGCTACCTTAACTTCCAAAACTTGTGAAGTGTCCTTAGGAATGTGCAACTGAGAAAACAATAAAGTATCAACAAAATTATGTGTGCTACCTAAGTCTATCAAAATTACCAAAGATTTATGCATAATCCTCCCCATTACCCTCATGGTACCAGAAGTAGGAGTACCACTTAGAGCATAAAGGGTGATTCCAACTTCTTCAACACTACCCTCTTGACCATTCAAGGAACAACCAGTAATAGAATTCTCACCTCCCTCTTCCAATTCAACAATTCTTATCCCTGAACCATTATTTGGCACAGACTCCACACAATCCAAAAGAAACAACAAAGCATTTTTGCATTTATGCCCAGGACCCTATTTCTCATCACAATTATAACATAATCCTTTTTTTTTTTTCCTCTCTTCCATTTGAGCAAGTGATATTCTTCTAATTGGCAGTTTATTAGACTTGTTATCTATTAAAGGAAGGGCTTTGGGTGGACCAAGAATTGAGGGCTTACCTTGATCCATCTGAACCTTGGGAGATTTCTTACAACTCCAATTGTACTCCTCTTGAATCTTGGATAATCCAAAAGCCTTATTTAGTGACTGAGGATTGAGCATATGAACAGGGAGCCTTATCTCATCCTTCAAGCCGCTGAGAAAACAACTCAACTTGTGTGCAAGGGATAACCCTTTAATCCTATTTGACAATACTTCAAATTGAGGTTTATACATCGCCACAGTAGCTGTTTACCTCAACCTGGTTAACATTTCCATAGGGTCATCATATGCAGTCGTGCCAAACCTCACTTGCATAGCTTGAACCAAAGACTCCCAGTCATAGAACACACCCGTTTCTTCACTTTCTTGGAACCAAATCAGTGCTTCTCCCTCCATATGAAATGAAGCTAACATCAATTTCTCTCCAATGGGGGTATTATAGTACCTGAAGTACTTATTAGCCTTATACATCCAACTTGCAGGTTCTTCACCAGCAAATTTGGGAAATTCCAACCTCATGGGCCAAGACACATGCAACAATGAAGAATTAGGGCTTTGATTTTCCCCAATTCTTGGAGATTGAAAAGACCCACCATGATCTAAAGAACTCAATTTCTGCAAGATCGTAGTCAGCTGTTGACTCATTTCATTCAACGTGCGTGTATGAATTTCTTGTATGGTTCTCATCTCTTGTAACTCCTTTGTGTGATGATCAGTTGTACTTCGAAGGGAAGCAATAGCCTCGTTGGTTGCAGCAGAAGCACGAGTCTCCGCCATGGATGCCGAGGAAAGCTTGCTCTGATACCAATTGCAAGGGTAGTGAACTGATGGTAAAGGAAATTAAGGGTGGAAGTGATTGTGGGTAGCTGAGTTCGAGGACAACTTTGCCTCCAGAATAGAAAGAACGAAGAATGAGAGAATAGAGATAGGAATTAGGTTGAATCAATGACAATTTGCTTGAATTCTTATTAATGACCAATCTCGCCTTTATACAAGAGTACAACTTAGTTTTGACTGCATAACTGCCCGTGACTTGTTCCCTAACCAACTGACCCTCTCAACCTAACTAACAACAGTTACAAATCTCAACCTAACTAATCATAGTTACAGTATTAACCACAGTTAATCCCTAGTTAACAAGTACAACCAACTAATACAACCATCAACTAATACAACAACCAATACAATAGTTACAACAATAGCATTATAAAGTGATCCTAACATAAAACATCCATCACCTCCACATTCAATACTCTACATCCATTTAACTAGCCACATTAATGAGGAAATGACCAATGAACAGTATCATCACAGCTCATAGCCAAGTGTGGAAGCCTTCTAGTAAGGCCCTGATGGGATAAGTATCAAGGGAATTGAACCATGACCGTCCAGATGTAGGGTTCGGTACACCTTAGTTGATTATATAAGGCTAAGAAGCCCCTGGAAGAAGGGGATTCACTTTTTAGAAATACAAAACCATTTATAATCACTAACTCGAACTAAATCCGAGGAGCTCAATATAGGCCCTTCAAGGCTTTTTCTTATCTATGTGCACATGTTTACACTTTGACTCAAATAAATCAACTCTAGTTAAATCTTTTCCTCTCAACTTGTCTCATATTTGTCTACCACGATATATATATATATATATATATATATATATATAAACAAATGATGAATACAATGATGACACATACATGTCCTTTTGTGAAAGCATACGATAATGATAGATGTCAAAACTCTTTCCATTGTCATTTGAATCTCTTAATATGCTATTATTATTTATTTCCTACTATAATATGAAATAATAATGGCAAATTATTCTCCTAAACATTTCATAGTATGGGTCATGGGCGGATACCCATTCTCAAATTATTATGACTCTACTAAAAAATTTAAATTATTATGATTTGCAAATATGTCCATGAATCCAAATGTATGGTTCTAATGATTTTTTTTTTTTTTTTTTTTGGTAGAAAGGATAATAATGCATTCAAGAAGAACTACATGACACGCTTATAAAAATTAAAAAAATAAAATAATTCATTTTCTTTTTTTGTATTTAATAAAAATTTAAATTCTAGGATTATTAAATTTGTCTTAGATACTTTTGCACAGCTTTTATCTTTGTAACTAAGTTTCTATTGCTTAATGCCATATGTGATTTTCTTTTCTTTTCTTTTCTTTTTAAAGCCTCCATGTGTGATTTTCAAGAAGCCAATATTTTTTTCCAGATTGCCTATATGATTTAGAAATTCATATAATACAACCAAATACCAATAGTTCATGTGAGTTAATTCTTAAAAGAAATAAAGAAGTACAATCCACCTGTAGCCAAAGAAGAATAAATGCAATATTGTTCAATTAATAATTGGAGAGAAAATTAAAACACCACACAAAATTTAAAAAAAAAAAAATTAATTATGTCATGTGACAACATTCCAAGAGTTATGTAACTGACGAAACTGACAAGAGGGAATAAAAAAAGGGTTGTTCAAATTTTCAAGCTATGAGATGAGATCAAATATATAAAAAATATTAACTTCCGTTTGTTATATGAATTATACCTTTATTGTTCAATGAGTTTTATTTTTGTGTAAATATATTTCATAAATTTTAAAAATATATATTAAATACATTTTCGTGATATTATTTCATTTTCAGTTATAAATGTCCATTAAATATAATAGAAAATCTAAATTAAGTTTGACAAATATGTTTGCTAAGTACTTTTCAAAGGAGCATGAAATTTCATTCATATATTCACAAATAAATAAAAGGAGTGAATTAAAGTATTAAAAACTAGACGAATATGCTAGAAAATGAAAGCTTGTTGGTAACTGCAGTTTACCTTGACATCCCGTGGAAAGATAAGAATTTCCTTGGTATCCTCCAAGGCAATAATAATATTCGGCCCCGTAATCTGTAGTATACGCTTCTGAGTTCCGTCTACGCAGCTCTTTTGGATCCAAGGTTGTAAACTCAGATGCTGTCCACTCCAGCACCACAGGAATGTATTCCAAAAACTGCACATAGTAAGAGAGATCTTTTGTTGTTGAATTCAACCATTTATCATCTGTAAGGAAGGCAAATTTGCAATCTTCACTGGTTTTAATTTCTTCTTTTATTCCTCTGAAACTTGCATTAAATACTTTACTCCCAGAAGGGACTGTAGTCATGCAGCAGTTGAAACCTGAGCAGTGCTTAAGTTCGCTGTCCTCTATCAAGCTTTTATCAATGCAATTCGATTTGCATCCAACCACCACCATAGGATTGATGCCGGTCATTAGGGCCAAGTTGTCGCAACCAACCGAAATGAATCTATCCCGATGAGATGAGAAAAAAAAAGGACTACCTGAGATATTCACACCATCAATGTGTCTGGAACTCCTATTCTTACAGTTGGAAGAAACAATTGGCATGTTGACTCGAACGAGTCCCGGATCAATCCAAAAATAATGATCATTATACGGATCAGTAATATTGATTTCCAGGACCTCCATGCCAATTCTGGGTAGGAATGCTTTAGGGAAACCACCAGTTTCTTTGCAAACAATTTTGAACCAGTCATTGAAGTAACAACCGGTAGTCATTCCAAACGGGTATGGAATGTAAATATTTCCACAGCTATCAGAACAATTGGGTTTTGCTATAGGTGCTGCAGCTTCTGCTAACTCATAGGTGCTCAGTAGAAGTAAGAAAGTAATTCGCATTACCACTTGCACAGCCATTTCGGGGTGTCTATTAGTCTATAGTTCAACAAAGCAAACCAGCTAGCCTTCATATATAAACCAATATATGTAATAGTAGCCTTACAAGAAAAGTATATCTAGAATCCTGACATTAAGTGGACAAATTCAAGGCACAAGAACCAACATGACATTTTTCTGCGTAGTGGGTGGGGTTTTAATAGTTATATAAATGCCCGTGAAACAGACATTAATTTTTCTAACCCGGAAATACAATTGACCTTTTTTTTTTTTTGGCAGTGGGTAGAATTTTAATGAAACTTTTGTTTTTTCTTTTGGTAGTGGGTTGAATTTGAATGACTTATATTTTTTCTAACCTGAAAATACTATTGGCTTCTTTTTGTTTTTTTTTTAATAGTGGGTGGAACTTTAATTAAACTCTTTTTTTTTTAATACACAATTTAACTCAAAATATTTAAATTTAATAAGTATATACTTAATTATTTTATATTAACTACTCATTCTTCTCTTTTTTATTATTATTATTATATCTTCACTTATGTATACCCAATGAATAGACTGTGTATATAGAATAACCCATCCTTTTGTGCTTCCACCAAGATCCAATTGTTCAGACACAATAATGGGTCCTCTGAGAATGATTTAAATATTTTCTGTAGCTACTTCAAGGGTTGGCAGAATGGCAGTAGAATTTAATATGCAATCTTAATTGCAGAGCTGGATTAAACATCAATCATCGATGATTCAGCGTTGAATGGATGGGGGTTGGGCCTTGGGCTTGGGACCCACCTGGACAGGAGCCAATCCAATAACATTGCGTGATGTGCAGGGGCAATATTCCTCACTCTATCAATCAAAAGATATTTATTAACTATATATAAAATAAAAAAAATTAAAAGCCAATAAGTTGAGGAAGAGTGTTTTGGTCTAGTCAAGTTCTTGGACTCATTCTAATTCTACTAAAAAACATTTCATACGGCATTTGACCAATTTGGTGAGATGGATTTTTTTTCTTCTCAGGTACATCAAATTTTTTTTGGTTTGTTTTATATTATATTAGCTATATATAAAGAGAGCGAATAGCTTGAAGTTACAGTATTTTTTATTTGTTCAACTTGCACTGCTTTGCTGGCTGCCTTTTTTTTTTTTTTTTTGAATGCGTAAAGTTACCGTAGTTTAGCTACACTAATTTTGGTTTGTTCAATTCGTAATGTTTCACAAAAATATTAACACAATATTTTCACAATTATTGAGGTGTTAATTTCTTATAGGTCAAAATAAAATAATAAAATATCACTAGCCTCATCATATGAGTTTCACACATGCAATGAGGATTTCTTTTAGTGGTCCTATTTTGTAGCCAAAAAAAAAAAAAACCTGTGTTTTTAATTTTTTATATATAATTTTTATTATGAGAATCTAATTTATAAGTGAATAAAATAATTTGAAAATCAATAGAAGAGTGACTTTATTTTTTTGGCAATATTTTAGTAGGACTTAGAGATGTATTTTTACTGGAATATCCTTTAGTTTTATCTCTAATTAAACATAATAGAGTAAGGGTTTTTTTTAACCAAAAAAATGAGAATCTCACACAGGGAAAACTCTTTAAATAGTAGTATAGATATTGAAACCAACAACAACAAAAAATAAAGTTATTGTGCAAAAAAAGTGCTACATCCACAACATTCTTCACAATACTTTCACAACAAACCACAGGTGGAAAATTGTTATTGGTTCTAATTTAAACATGCTAACAAAATTACTTTTTTGTCCACTAATAACAACCTGTAATAACCTACTACTTATAATTTGCTATGAAAATATCGTGGACAAAACATTTTTTTTTGTGAAATAAGGCATCTTGTTGTCATCAAAATATTTTCAACACTACTAAACTATCGATTCCTTATAAGTCAAAATAAAATATAAAAAGAGCCAATAGGCATAGGAATAGTGTTTTGGTTTAGTCAAGCTTTTGGACTCATTCTAATGCTATTAAAAAACCTTTCATACTTATTCAAGGCATTTGGCCAATCTGGTAAGATGAATTTTTTTTCTTCTCAAGTACACCAACTTGTTCTTATTTTGTTTTATATTATATTATTTATATATAAAAAGAGCGAATGCCTTGAAGCAATAGTATTTTTGGTTTGTTCAACTTGCACTGTTTCACCAGCCAATTTTTTATTTCTTTAAATGCGTAAAGTTACAGTAGTTTTGTTACAATATTTTTGGTTTGTTCAACTTGCAATGCTTCACAAAATAATAAAATATTAACATAACAAATTGACACAATATTTTCAAAACTTTAGAGGTGTTAATTTCTTATAGGTCAAAATAAAATAATAAAATATCATATTAGAACCAACTACAACTAAAAATAAAGTTATTATGCAAAAAAAGTGCAACATCCACAACATTTTTTACAACACTTTTATATAAAACTATAAGTGTTAAATTGTTATTGGTTCGAATTTAAATTTCTAATAAAAATTAAGTTTTTTTCTCACTAATAACAACCTACTACTTATAATTTGTGATGAAAATATCGTGGGCATAACTTTTCTATTGTGAAAAGTTTAAGACATGTTGTTGTCATCACAAAATTTTCAAAACTATTGAGCTATCAATTCTTTACAAGTCCAAATAAAGTATAAAAGAGCCAATATGGTTAGAAATAGTGTTTTGGTTTAGTCAAGTTTTTGGACTCATTCTAATGCTACTAAAAAACCTTTCATACTTATGCAACGCATTTGACCAATCTAGTGAGATGGATTTTTTTTCTTCTCAGGTACACCAATTTGTTTTTGTTTGTTTTATATTATATTAGCTATATATAAAGAGAGAGAATGGCTTGAAGTTACAGCATTTTGATTTGTTCAACTTGCACTGTTTCACTGGCCGCTTTTTTTTTTTTTTGAATGCATAAAGTTACAGTAGTTTAGCTACACTAATTTTGGTTTGTTCAATTCGCAATGTTTCACAAAAATATTAACACAATATTTTCACAATTATTGAGATGTTAATTTCTTATATATCAAAATAAAATAATAAAATATCACTAGCCTCATCATATGTGCTTCACACGTGTAATGATGCTTTTTTTTAGTGGTCCTATTTTGTAGCAAAAAAAAAAAAAAATGTGTTTCTATTTTTTTATATATAATTTTTATTTTGATAATCTAATTTATAAGTGAATAAAAAATTTTAAAATCAACAGAAGAGTGGCCCTATTTTTTTGGTAATATTTTAGTGGGAGTTATAGTTTTACTTTTACAGGAATGTCCTTTAGTTTTATCTCTAATTAAACATAAGAGAGTAGGGGCTTTTTTGAACCAAAAAGAAATGAGAATCTCACATAGAGGAAGCTCCTTAAATAGTAGTATAGATATTGGAACCAACAATAACAAAAAATAAAGTTATTGTGCAAAAAAAGTGGCACATCCACAACATTCTTCACAACACTTTCAC
This sequence comes from Quercus agrifolia, assembly GCA_029955455.1. Taxonomy (NCBI): domain Eukaryota; kingdom Viridiplantae; phylum Streptophyta; class Magnoliopsida; order Fagales; family Fagaceae; genus Quercus; species Quercus agrifolia. Next base: position 24,161,117 of record JARQAD010000002.1, on the reverse strand, counting down.
AATAAACCATAGGTGGAAAATTGTTATTGGTTCTAATTTAAACATGCTAACAAAATTAATTTTTTGTCCACTAATAACAACCTGTAATAACTTACTACTTATAATTTGCTATGAAAATATCGTGGACGAAACATTTTTTTTGTGAAAATTTTAACGGCATCCTGTTGTGGTCAAAATATTTTCAAAACTACTAAGCTATCAATTCTATACAAGTCAAAATAAAATATAAAAAGAGTCAATAGGCATAGGAATAGTGTTTTGGTTTAGTCAAGTTTTTGGACTCATTCTAATGCTACTAAAAAAAACCTTTCATACTTATTTAAGGCATTTGGCCAATTTGGTGAGATTGATTTTTTTTCTTCTTAAGTACACCAACTTGTTTTTATTTTATTTTATTTTGTTTTATATTATATTATTTATATATAAAAAGAGTGAATGCCTTGAAGCAACAGTATTTTTGGTTTGTTCAACTTGCACTATTTCACCAGCCACTTTTTTATTTCTTTAAATGGTTAAAGTTACAATAGTTTTGCGACGTTATTTTTGGTTTGTTCAACTTGCAATGCTTCGCAAAATAATAAAATATTAACACATCAAATTGGCACAATATTTTGAAAATTTTTGAGGTGTTAATTTCTTATAAGTCAAAATAAAATAATAAAATATTATATTGGAACCAACTACAACTAAAAATAAAGTTATTATGCAAACAAATTGCAACATCCACGACATTTTATACAACACTTTTGTAACAAACTATAGGCGTTAAATTGTTATTGGTTCGAATTTATATTTCTAATACAAATTAAGTTTTTTCCACTAATAACAACCTACTACTTATAATTTGTGATGAAAATATCGTGGACATAAATTTTCAATTGTGAATAGTTTAAGACATGTTGTTGTCATCACAAAATTTTCAAAACTACTGAGCTATCAATTCTTTACAACTCAAAATAAAGTATAAAAAGAGCCAATATGGTTAGGAATAGTGTTTTGGTTTAGTCAAGTTTTTGGACTCATTCTAATGATATTAAAAAACCTTTCATACTTATTCAAGGCATTTGACCAATCTGGTGAGATGGATTTTTTTTCTTCTCAGGTACACCAATTTGTTTTTGTTTGTTTTATATTATATTAGCTATATATAAACAAAGCGAATGGCTTGAAGTTACAACATTTTTTGATTTGTTCAACTACCGTTGTTTCGCCGGCTGTTTTTTTTTTTTTTTTTTTTTTTGAATGAGTAAAGTTGCAGTAGTTTAGCTATACTAATTTTGGTTTATTCAATTCACAATGTTTCACAAAAATATTAACACAATATTTTCACAATTACTGAGGTGTTAATTTCTTATAGGTCAAAATAAAATAATAAAATATCACTAGCCTCATCATATGTGCTTCACACGTGCGATGAGGCTTTTTTTTTAGTGGTCCTATTTTGTAGCCACCAAAAAAAAAAAAAAAAAAGCTGTGTTTTTAATTTTTTATATATAATTTTTATTTTGAGAATCTAATTTATAATTGAATAAACAATTTGAAAATCAACAAAAGAGTGATCATATTTTTTTGGCAATGTTTTAGTGAGAGTTAGAGTTGTATTTTTACTGGAATGTCCTTTAGTTTTATCTCTAATTAAACATAGAAGAGTAGGGGCATTTTTGAACAAAAAAAATGAGAATCTCACACGGGGGAAGTCCCTTAAATAGTAGTATAGATATTGGAACCAACAACAACAAAAAATAAAATTATTGTGCAAAAATAGTGCTACATCCACAACATTCTTCACAACACTTTTACAACAAACCACAGGTAGGAAATTGTTATTGGTTCTAATTTAAACTTGCTAACAAAATTACTTTCTTGTCCACTAATAACAACTTGTAATAACCTACTACTTATAATTTGCTACGAAAATATCGTGGACAAAACATTTTTCTTTGTGAAAATTTTAAGGCATCTTGTTGTCATCAAATATTTTCAAACCTACTAAGCTATCAATTCTTTACAAGTCAAAATAAAATATAAAAAGAGCCAATGGGCATAGGAATAGTGTTTTGGTTTAGTCAATTTTTTGGACTCATTCTAATTCTACTAAAAAACCTTTCATACTTATTCAAGGCATTTCGCCAATCTGGTGAGATGGATTTTTTTTCCTTCTCAATTACACCAACTTGTTTTTATTTTGTTCTATATTATATTATCTATGTATAAAAAGAGCGAATGCCTTGAAGCAACAGTATTTTTGGTTTGTTCAACTTGCACTGTTTCACCAGCCACTTTTTTATTTCTTTAAATGTGTAAAGTTAATTACAATAGTTTTGCTACATTATTTTTTGTTTGTTTAACTTGCAATACTTCACAAAATAATAAAATATTAACACAATAAATTGGTACAATATTTTCAAAATTTTTGAGGTGTTAATTTCTTATAGGTCAAAATAAAATAATAAAATATCATTTTGGAATCAACTACAACTAAAAATAAAGTTATTATGTAAAAAAAGTGCAGCATCCACAACATTTTTTACAACACTTTTACAACAAACTATAGGTATTAAATTGTTATTGGTTTGAATTTAAATTTCTAATAAAATTAAGTTTTTTCCCACTAATAACAACCTACTACTTATAATTTGTGATGAAAATATCGTGGACATAAATTTTCAATTGTGAATAGTTTAAGACATGTTGTTGTCATCACAAAATTTTCAAAACTACTGAGCTATCAATTCTTTACAACTCAAAATAAAGTATAAAAAGAGCCAATATGGTTAGGAATAGTGTTTTGGTTTAGTCAAGTTTTTGGACTCATTCTAATGATATTAAAAAACCTTTCATACTTATTCAAGGCATTTGACCAATCTGGTGAGATGGATTTTTTTTCTTCTCAGGTACACCAATTTGTTTTTGTTTGTTTTATATTATATTAGCTATATATAAACAAAGCGAATGGCTTGAAGTTACAACATTTTTTGATTTGTTCAACTACCGTTGTTTCGCCGGCTGTTTTTTTTTTTTTTTTTTTTTTTGAATGAGTAAAGTTGCAGTAGTTTAGCTATACTAATTTTGGTTTATTCAATTCACAATGTTTCACAAAAATATTAACACAATATTTTCACAATTACTGAGGTGTTAATTTCTTATAGGTCAAAATAAAATAATAAAATATCACTAGCCTCATCATATGTGCTTCACACGTGCGATGAGGCTTTTTTTTTAGTGGTCCTATTTTGTAGCCACCAAAAAAAAAAAAAAAAAAAGCTGTGTTTTTAATTTTTTATATATAATTTTTATTTTGAGAATCTAATTTATAATTGAATAAACAATTTGAAAATCAACAAAAGAGTGATCATATTTTTTTGGCAATGTTTTAGTGAGAGTTAGAGTTGTATTTTTACTGGAATGTCCTTTAGTTTTATCTCTAATTAAACATAGAAGAGTAGGAGCATTTTTGAACAAAAAAAATGAGAATCTCACACGGGGGAAGTCCCTTAAATAGTAGTATAGATATTGGAACCAACAACAACAAAAAATAAAATTATTGTGCAAAAATAGTGCTACATCCACAACATTCTTCACAACACTTTTACAACAAACCACAGGTAGGAAATTGTTATTGGTTCTAATTTAAACTTGCTAACAAAATTACTTTCTTGTCCACTAATAACAACTTGTAATAACCTACTACTTATAATTTGCTACGAAAATATCGTGGACAAAACATTTTTCTTTGTGAAAATTTTAAGGCATCTTGTTGTCGTCAAATATTTTCAAACCTACTAAGCTATCAATTCTTTACAAGTCAAAATAAAATATAAAAAGAGCCAATGGGCATAGGAATAGTGTTTTGGTTTAGTCAATTTTTTGGACTCATTCTAATTCTACTAAAAAACCTTTCATACTTATTCAAGGCATTTCGCCAATCTGGTGAGATGGATTTTTTTTCCTTCTCAATTACACCAACTTGTTTTTATTTTGTTCTATATTATATTATCTATGTATAAAAAGAGCGAATGCCTTGAAGCAACAGTATTTTTGGTTTGTTCAACTTGCACTGTTTCACCAGCCACTTTTTTATTTCTTTAAATGTGTAAAGTTAATTACAGTAGTTTTGCTACATTATTTTTTGTTTGTTTAACTTGCAATACTTCACAAAATAATAAAATATTAACACAATAAATTGGTACAATATTTTCAAAATTTTTGAGGTGTTAATTTCTTATAGGTCAAAATAAAATAATAAAATATCATTTTGGAATCAACTACAACTAAAAATAAAGTTATTATGTAAAAAAAGTGCAGCATCCACAACATTTTTTACAACACTTTTACAACAAACTATAGGTATTAAATTGTTATTGGTTTGAATTTAAATTTCTAATAAAATTAAGTTTTTTCCCACTAATAACAACCTACTACTTATAATTTGTGTTGAAAATATTGTGGACATAACTTTTTTATTGTGAAAATTTTAAGACATGTTGTTGTCATCACAAAATTTTCAAAACTACTGAGCTATCAATTTTTTACAAGTCAAAATAAAGTAAAAAAAGAGCCAATATGGTTAGGAATAGTGTTTTGGTTTGTTCAAGTTTTTGGACTCATTCTAATGATACTAAAAAACCTTTCATACCTATTCAAGGCATTTGACCAATTTGGTGAGATGAATTTCTTCTCTTCTCAAGTACACCAATTTGTTTTTGTTTCGATTTATAATATATTATCTATATATAAAAAGAGTGAATGCCTTGAGGCAATGGTAATTTTGGTTTGTTCAATTTGCATTGTTTCACCAGCCACTTTTTTTATTTCTTTAAATGCATAAAGTTACAGTAGTTTTGCTACATTATTTTTGGTTTGTTGAATTTGCAATGCTTCACAAAATAATAAAATATTAACCCTACAAATTGGCACAATATTTTCACAATTTTTGAGGTGTTAATTTCTTATAGGTCAAAATAAAATAATAAAATATGAAAGTTCAATGTGTATAAAACACCCTTGAACGATTAGACCCCCAATTTACAAATTACCAATTCAAACTTAATGGCAAACAATTAATGTGCGGAATATGAACATAAACTTAAAACAAAATTGATAAAAAATCTAAACCAATTAAAATCACATCCACAGCAGAAATTAAATGGAAAAGATTAAGGGAAGAGAGATGCAAACACAAGGACAACACTCGATGTGTTATCGAAGAGGAAACCGAAGCCCTCGGCGTAAAACCTCTCCGCCGCCCTCCAAGCGGTAAACAATCCACTAAAGAATGTAGTTGGGATACATGAATAGCAGAAGACCCTCTAAGCCTAATCTACCCAATATATCTAAGCCCTCCAAGCTCCTACTCCAACGAAGTTACGCCGAACTTATTTCTTCTTTAACTTGCCGGATTCCGTTACTTGACCATAGCATCTACCAATATGAAATTGGTCCCTTCTTAACTGCTTCCTAAAGCACCAAACAGCCTTCTCATAGATATGGATATGGTGAGTAAAGGTTTTGGTAATGTGCTTCTCAAGGATTTAACAATGGAGAGGAATAGAGTAGAGGAATTTGAAGAGTCTCTATATGAAAATTGTGGATGAATCAATCTTGTTTTTCTCTAGGGTTTCTCCCTCAAAATTCTCTCTGGAAGCTCTCTCAAAATCGTGGGTATAAGGGTATACATATAGTAGGATGAAAAAGAATGTGAAAAGTCAGTTTTTCCCAAACAAGGTGTTTTGGTGACTTGACCTCGCGACTGGGTTGAGTTGTGAGTTCAAGCTGCGAGCAAACGGCCTAGCCAGCCTGGGACTTTTGTCCTATAGTGCAACAACTGAAGCGACTCTTCAACTTCTGGAATGCTTGGCATGTGTGCAACTTTTTGGCAGCTTGCAAGCTGCGAGCCACCCGTGAGATCCAGCCATGAGTCCCTGCTTCTTTGCACAATCTTGAGCAATTCTTCACACTCTCTCACATGCTACCCTTACATGATTCCCACCTAAATACAGGGTTACTAATTGCTAAAATACAAGCAAATTTGACACGGAATAAAGCCAACAAGATGGTTGATAAAATTCAACCTTACAATCTCCCCCTTTGGCTATTCCATGACAAAACCCTAAAACAAACTTTAGACTTAATATGTGAGTTGGGAGCAATTGAACAAAACTAACTCACACCTAACTCTAGAATTTGATAAGCTCTTGAATCATATGAACAAGTAACTCCTGAAACACAACAACACAATTTGATCATTATATGCAGAAAAACTTGTAAGGCATATGAGGCAAGCACAATGCGATCAAGGAAAAAAAGAATGAGAAATAAACTATGGCTTGACCAAATAGGCAATCATAGTAAAATAGTGACCACAATGCTCATTCACACTTAGAATGAACATCCGGACATACAAGTTAATAAGCTCAATGCAAATCACTTGCATGCTCAACACTCAACCAATGCACTATACATAAAGTATATGCATCTAGGAACAAAATCCTACAAGAGCACAAGAGTGAAAATACTTGAAGAAAATGCAGAACATTTAGCTAGAAGTATTGGCAACAGAACATAAAGGCTGCAGAGCATGGTACAAACCATAAAAGCCAAAAAATCTCATGTAAACAAACCCTAAAAACTTACAAAAGCAACATGGGCACAAACCACACCAAACATAGTATAATGAAAAACATCTCAGATATATAAATATAAACCAAAGTATCATAACCAAACAAATCCATGAGATTTAAACCAGATTAAAACCTTTAAACCAGAAATTTAACCATAGAGTATTAAGCCCATAAAACATAAAACCATAAAGTAAAATTGAAAAACATAAAACTGAAAACACTTTTATGACAAGCTCCCCCTTAAAATGGCATTCCCCCTCAAGAGTTGTCCCTCAAAAGTTCTCGCCCTTTTTGACCGGAATGGCCAAAGGGTCACTGTTGGGTGTTGAAACTGTTAAACTTGGCTAAAAGTAAGTCAAGCTGATCTTGAATTGCTGCCATCCTGTCAATATGCTCATTCTGGACCTTTCTGAGTCCATCAATCCTCTCCAGGATAATCTGAAATGCATTTGGAGGTACCTCTGATGAGGTTGAAGTTCTGCTCCTCTTGCCTCGGCTTCTGGATGATGAAGCTTGTCCTGTAGCCACTATCTCAGTCTCCATTTGGTCACCATCACCTTGGTCACTTTCCTCTTCATCACCTGGAAGATGGACTTATATCCTGATGATGGTTAGCTTGTTGATGGCTGAAGGTGTAGGCATGGGGCTGATATTTTGAGGGATGACAACACCTTTTGCTCTGAAAAGTCTCATAAGAAGACTAGGAAAGATCAGCTTGGGCCTAGAGGTGGTTCGAGTCTCATCCACAATAGTGTTAAAGATTTGAAAGCTGATGTCAATGAAGGTTTTCTTCTTGAGTTCCATGAGGAAGATAGCTCTGGCATTGTTGATTGTAGTCAACTTCCTCACTGGATACTAGTTGAACATCATGATGGTGGTTAGACACCTCATGTCAGCCGGAAATGCTGTAGTGTTGAGGCATCTCCCCTCTCTTTGTCCACTAATGCGAGTTTGGACAGTTTCTATAGATAACATCATGTCCTTGTAGTTGGTGAAGTCATGGTCCTCTAAACCTTCAAGCCCTTGCACCTCATCTATGTCATAGGCATCTATAGTGAATTCCTTTCTTCTGACCCAACATCTCAACTCATCCTCCTTTATCACAGCATTTGCATAGAATTTCCTTATTAAGGGCTCACAAACTGCAGGTAGGTCACTCAATAATTTATCCCATCCTCTGCCTTCAAAACAACCTGGAATGAAGGTGTCCTTCAAATCCCTTAAGTCTACAAACCTTTCCTGAATAATAGTTCCTTTCATGAAAGAATCTCTATATCTCTCAAAGTGATGAACAGACCTAAATAGGTTATGGTCCATTTTCATCCTTTTGTCAGATTTCTTAGCAGGACTTTTCTTCTTTGTAGGAGATGGGTTTATCTGTAATCAAGTAGAAAAGGGCCACAACAACATAGCACAATAGATGAACACTCAAAACATTAGTAACATGTTAGTGTCATAGAGAAGGACGGAGTATCAAGACAATATTTAGACCATATTCAACTTAGAATCAGACAATGAAGGAGATAGCTCAAAACAGAAAAGCATAGAACAACCTATCAACAATTCTTATGAATAACACATTTTAACAGAGAGCACAACAACTCAAATAAGAACATTCTAAGGTACATACCCAATCATAGATTTCAACATGCAACAATCAGCAGTATTGAGGCAGTGTATACCACATTCATTCAAAAGAAAACATATATCAATGAGACATATTTTAATGAGTGTGAGATGCTCAAACCTAAACAGAGTAGACAATAGCAACACAAAATCAAAGCATTAAAAGTCAATCAGAAGAATCATTCTGAAACAACCATACTCACACTCAGAGTAAGTCACAGAGAACCCAAACACATATCATATGGGTATGAAATTTACCAACCAACACAGATTAGGCAAAATACTCAAACATATGAAGCATACTAAGCATCTTATAGCCAAAATCAATAGAACCCATACTCCCAAAGCCAACAAAAGGAACAAACCCATGTTCAAAACCCATAAAACACAACACTCCAACAACATCTCACAAAATCGAGAAAACAAGACTAAAAACTTGAAAAATAGAGTGAGGATAGAAAACCCATACCTTTTTCTTGGAGATTTGTAAAAATGGAGTTTCTTCGAGAGTGACACGGTGAATTTTAGAGAGGTTTGAAATGGGGAAGACAATGAACAGTCAGAAATGTTCGAGGGAAAAACTGAAAACATTTAAAAACTGACTTATATGCGTAGAACACGTGATTTTTGCGACTGAGTCAAGTCACGAGCAAGTCGCTAGGGCCAGTCACCAGAACGTTCAAGACAAAAATTTTGAAAAATTTTTCTAAATGTTTTTCGTGACTGGAAGTTCTACTCACGAGAGAGTCACGAGGTAAGCCGCGAAAATCTTTGAGCCCTTTCGCTACTGGACCTTCCACCCGCGAACAAGTCACCAGATTGAGTCACGAGAAAACATTAAAAACCCAAATTTTGAAAAATATTCTAATTATTTTTTGCGACTGGGGCATTGACCTGCCAGTGAGCTGCGAAAAATCTCTGTGTGGACTCACGACTAGGACATGCGACTGGACCAACCCGCGACTGAGTCGCCAAAACAAGGCAACACTATTTTTTTTTTTTTTTGGTTGAAATTTTGAAATTCTTTGCAAAAACAAAAGACTTTCCAAAAACAGCTAAAACACTCAAAAATCTTTTTGTGTTTGATCAACAAGGATTGAGCATGTGAAAACACATTTAATCAAATACAATCACACAAATGAATATGATATTCATTGAACATAGACATGTGTGTTGTGTGTGAATATAAAAAATGAGATAGTCCTTAGTCTAATGTGAAGCTTCAATGATCAATTCAATCAAAGCACACACAACTAGCACTAGATAATGTGGCCCATCTCAATTATAGAAATATGCATATATGACCTCTCACAAAAACTTGAGTACAATATTTTTGAAGTTTTTCATTTGGCTCCATGTTCAACATATCATTTGATATTTTTGAATCAATACATCTCATTGTGAGATCCATGCCTGAAATTTTTGATATTTCACATTGATGAGTTAGCCTCTGGCTTTTTAGGCATAATACAATTTTAATTTTGGTCGCTTTCTCTTTTTTCTAGTCAAATACTAGTATGTGCGACAGGCTTTTGTAGCTCAATATCTCTTTTCATTTGGAGATTTACATTTGGTGAGCTCTTTAAGCAAAAATAAAAGAGTGGGAAGATATATAGGCACAAGTCTATGCATGTCTCAAGATCAACAAAATCATTCACTAGTCATTCATGACAAAGTTGAAGATCTATTTACAACAATCACATAGATTTCAAAATTTCTCTCATAATGATATGAGTGCAAAGGAAACAAGCCATGCTTATGGACGCACAAAGGTACAAGGTAAAACATATTTTGAGACAAAGCTCAACAATGTTGATAAAAACTTTTTGGATTTTCTACTTTTTATGAGTCTTTGGATTTTTGACACACAAGAAGGAAAAGATTGATCTAAAACAACCGTGTAAAAATATTTGATGCAAAACCAAACAAACAGCCAGTTTACAACTCAAACAACCAACAAGCACACAACCAAACATAGGAAGTATTAATGCATGGACATGTTGTAATGCTTATGCATGATTACCTTTCTTCACCTACACATCACGTGCGTTTGAGGTGATATCCCTGTAGGATTGGATATGAGAGTTAGGAGTTTCAAATCTTCTAGTGAAGCTTTTCAAGCAGTTGGTGAATGCACCAATCATCTTCATCATGTTCATCATTCCGGGATCACCATTTCGATCTCTTGATGACTCAACAGCCCAAGTCCTTTTGTCATTTCTTGGTTCTCTTGACCTTTGACTACTTGCATTCCTTAATGCTCTCAGCTTATGACAATTGGGTTGGGTGTGCCCTTGAAGTTCGCAGTGATGATATAGATGGTTCATTCTAGGACCTCTTTGTGATCGAGGAAGAGATTTTGCTCTGGATTCAGACCTAACCACAGATTGATTAAGGGGCTTGTTCACTACCTGTTGGTCAGCTACATTCATCCTCTTCTCAACATTTTCCTTTTCAATAGTAGAGGCAGCTACCATCAGCACTTTGGCCTTCACAAACTTCACTTCTTTGGGGATGGTCACAGTTGAACTACTTTCTCCGGTGTATCCTAATCCGGTTTTGTCAGAGAAGGTCTTCTGAGAGGAAAGGACATCATCAAGCTTCTTTGTGGAGACTCACTCTACCTTGGCATTTGCTTGAACCACCTCAAGCTCAAGGAATTTTACCTTGGTGTAAGTTTTGGTTAGTTCGCCATTTAGCGTCTCTATCTCACACTTGGCCTCCATATATCTCACTAGGAGACTTCTATAGTCGTCCTCAGCTTTCTTCATCTTTTTTACAATTGCCTTGGCCACCCTTGCATACTCCCCTGACTTCTCAAGTAGAGAATTGTAGTTTTCTCTAAGACCGGTTGTATCTTCATCTTCATCAGCATCTGATTCATCTACAATTCCCATGAATTCCTCATCACTATGCTCCCCAAGCTCTTTTACAAGCAAATTCAAGTTCTTCGAGGATTCACCATGAGCAACAGTCATGAATGCTGAGAAATTCCCTTCTTCATCAGAGCTATCCTCAGAATTAGAGGGGGAGGAATCTAAGTCACTAAGAGTGGTGGCATATACCTTGCCCTTCGATCTCAAGTAATTAGGACATTCTCTTTTGAAATGGCCATGTCCATTGCATTCAAAACAAGTGACACCTTGAGTAGATTGAGACTCCTTCCCTTCTTTCTTTTTGAAGTCCTTCTTCTCCTTTCCAGAACTCATGAATTTCCCTGTATCACCAAATTTCTCACTATTCTTGAACTTTAGAAATTTGCGGAAATTCTTTGCAAGGTAGGCAACATCCTTTTCGACTACATCCTCATCCGATGAACCATGAGTTTCTACCTTTTCATTTATCGTCTTAAGAGCAAGTGATTTGCTCTTTCTTTGATTTGGTAATGAAAGCTCATACGTTTGGAGAGAACCAATCAGCTATTGGACTTTGATTTCATCAAGGTCTTTGCTCTCCTCAAAAGCAGTCACCTTTGCATGGAAGCTCTCCGACAATGAACGAAGAATTTTTCTTACAACTTTTGAGTCCTCTGTTTTCTCTCCCAAGTTGAACTTGCCAATGACCACTTCATTTAACTTACTATAGAAAGAGTTAAACGACTCATCATTGCTCATCCTAAGCTCCTCAAATCGAGTAGTCAGCATCTGTAGCTTAGTGTCCTTAACTTTCTTTGTACCCTCATAAGTGGTCTCCAAAATTTTCCATGCTTCCTTGGCAACGATGATATAAGAAATCCGATGGAATTCATCTGAGGACACACTGCAAAAAATTGCATTAAGTACTTTGCTATTAGCATTTGATGCTACAAGGGTTGTCTTATCCCAAGTGGATTTGGCTGCCTCAGACTTTTCCTAACCAATTTCAACAACATCCCAAACAACCTCATCAATAGGACACAAAAATGCTCTCATCCTCACCTTCCAAAATGCATAGTTGCTACCATCAAAATATGGTGGAGCATTTAAAGATTGAGATCGGTCCATCTCAATTTGGGGTCAAGGATCACACTAAGGTAATGAAACCAATATAAGTGAACCTGCTCTGATACCAATTGAAAGTTCAATATGTGTACAAAACACCCTTGAACGATTAGACCCCCAATTTACAAATTACCAATTCAAGCTTAATGTCAAACAATTAATATGCGGAATATGAACATAAGCTTAAAACAGAATTGATAAACAATCTAAACCAATTAAAATCACATCCACAGCAGAAATTAAATGGAAAAGATTAAGGGAAGAGAGATGCAAACACAAGGACAACACTCGATGTGTTATCGAAGAGGAAACTGAAGCCCTCGACGTAAAACCTTTATGCCGCCCTTGAAGCAGTAAACAATCCACTAAAGAATGTAGTTGGGATACATGAACAACAGAAGACCCTCCAAGCCTAATCTACCCAATGTACCTAAGCCTTCCAAGCTCCTACTCCAACGAGGTTACGCTGAACCTATTTTTTCTTTAGCTTGCCAGATTCTGCTACTTGACCATAGCATCTACCAATATGAAATTGGTCCCTTCTTAACTGCTTCCTAAGGCACCAAACCGCATTCTCACATATATGGGTATGGTGAGTAAATGTTTTGGTAATGTGCCTCTTAAGGATTTAATAATGGAGAGGAAAAGAGTAGAGGAATTTGAAGAGCCTCTATGGGAAGATTGTGGATGAATCAATCTTGTTTTTCTCTAGGGTTTCTTTCTCAAAATTCTCTCTGGAAGCTCTCTCAAAATCGTGGGTCTAAGGGTATATATAGTAGGGTGAGAAGGAATGTGAAAAGTCAGTTTTTCCCAAATCGGGTGACCTGATGACTTGACCTCGCGACTGGGTTGAGTTGCGAGTTTAAGCCGCGAGCAAACGGCCTGGCCAGCCTGGGACTTTTGTCTTATAGTGCAACAGCTGGCGCGACTCTTCAGCTTCTGGCATGCTTGGCACATGTGCAACTTTCTGGCGGATTGCAAGCCACGAGCCACTCGCAAGATCCAACTGCGAGTCCCTGCTTCTTTGCACAATCTTGACCAATTCTTCACACTCTCTCACACACTACCCTTACATGATTCCCACCTATATACAGGGTTACTAATTGCTAAAATACAAGCAAATTTGGCACGGAATAAAGCCAACAAGATGGTTGATAAAATTCAACCTTACAAAATATCATATTGGAACCAACTTCAACTAAAAATAAAGTTATTTTGCGTAAAAAGTGCAACATCCATAACATTTTTAACAATACTTTTATAACAAACTATAGGTGTTAAATTGTTATTGTCTAATTTAAATTTTTAACAAAATTAATTTTTTGCCCGCTAATAACAACCAACTACTTACAATTTGTGCTAAAAATATCGTGGACATAACTTTTCTATTATGAAAAGATTAAGACATGTTGTTGTCATCACAAAATTTTCAAAACTACTGAGCTATGAATTATTTACAAGTCAAAATAAAGTATAAAAAGAGCCAATATGGTTAGGATTAGTGTTTTGGTTTCATCAAGTTTTTTGACTCATTCTAATGCTACTAAAAAACATTTCCTACTTATTCAAGGCATTTGACCAATCTGGTGAGATGATTTTTTTTTTCTTCTCAAGTACACCAATTTGTTTTTGTTTTGTATTATAATATATTATCTATATATAAAAAGAGCGAATGCTTTGAAGCAACAGTAATTTTGGTTTGTTCAACTTGCATTATTTCACCAGCCAATTTTTTTTTTTTTTTTTTTTTCAATGTGTAAAGTGATGGTAGTTTTGCTACATTATTTTTGGTTTGTTCAATTTGCAATGTTTCACAAAATAATAAAATATTAACATAACAAATTGCTACAATATTTTCACAATTATTGAGGTGTTAATTTCTTATTGGTCAAAATAAAATAATAAAATATCATATTGGAACCAACTACAACTAAAAATAAAGTTATTATTCATAAAATGTGCAACATCCACAACATTTTTAACAACACTTTTATAACAAACTATAGGTGTTAAATTGTTATTGTCTAATTTAAATTTCTAATTAAATTAATTTTTTGCCCACTAATAACAACCTACTACTTATAATTTGTGATGAAAATATCGTGGACATAACTTTTTTATTGTCAAAAGTTTAAGACATGTTGTTGTCATCACAAAATTTTCAAAACAACTAAGCTATCAATTCTTTACAAGTCAAAATAAAGTATAAAAAGATCCAATATGATTAGGAATAGTGTTTTGGTTTCGTCAAGTTTTTGGACTCATTCTAATGCAACTAAAAAACTTTTCATACTTATTCAAGGCATTTGACCAATCTGGTGAGATGAATTTTTTTTCTTCTCAAGTACTCCAATTTGTTTTTGTTCCGTATTATAATATATTTTCTGTATATAAAAAGAGCGAATGTCTTGAAGCAATAGTAATTTTGGTTTGTTCAACTTGCATTGTTTCACCAGCCAATTTTTATATGAATGTGTAAAGTTACAGTAGTTTTGCTAAATTATTTTTGGTTTGTTCAATTTGCAATGCTTCACAAAATAATAAAATATTAACACAACAAATTGGTACAATATTTTCAAAATTGTTGAGGTGTTAATTTCTTACAGGTCAAAATAAAATAATAAAATATCGTATTGGAACCCACAACAACTAAAAATAAGGTTATAATGTAAAAAAAGTGCTACATCAATAACATTTTTTATAATACTTTTATAACAAACTAAAGGTGTTAAATTGTTATTGGTTCTAATTTAAATTTCTAATAAAAATAATTTTTTTTCCACTACTAACAACCTACTACTTATAATTTGTGATAAAAATATCGTGGACACAACTTTTCCATTGGGAAAAGTTTAAGACAAGTTGTTGTCATCAAAAAGTTGTCAAAACTACTGAGCAATCAATTTTTTACAAGTCAAAATAATGTATAAAAAGAGCCAATATGGTTAGGAATTGTGTTTTGGTTTAGTCAAGTTTTTGTCTCATTCTAATGCTACTAAAAAACCTTTCATACTTATTCAAGGCATTTGACCAATCTGGTGACTTGAATTTTTTTTTCTTCTCAAGTACACCAATTTGTTTTTGTTTCGTTTTATAATATATTATCTATATATAAAACGAGCGAATGCCTTGAAACTACAGTATTTTTTGTTTATTCAAGTTGCACTTTTCCACTAGCCACTTTTTTTTTTCTTTAAATGCGAAAGTTACAGTAATTTTGCTACATTATTTTTGGTTTGTTCAATATGCAATGCTTCACAAAATAATAAAATATTAACACAACAAATTGACACAATATTTTCACAATTTTTGACCTATTAATTTCTTATAGGTCAAAATAAAATAATAAAATATCATATTGGAAACAATCACAACTAAAAATAAAGTTATTGCGCAAAAAAAGTTCTATATCCACAACATTTTTCACAAAATCTTCATAACAAACCATAGGTGGTAAATTGCTATTTGATTTAATCTAAACTTGCTAATGAAGTTACATTTTTGCCCACCAAAAACAACCTACTACTTATAATTTGTGATGAAAATATCGTGGACATAACTTTTCTATTGTGAAAAGTTTAAGACATGTTGTTGTCATCACAAAATTTTCAAAACTACTGAGCTATCAATTCTTTACAAGTCAAAATCAAGTATAAAAAGAGCCAATATGGTTAGGAATAATGTTTTGGTTTAGTCAAGTTTTTGGACTCATTCTAATGCTACTAAAAAATCTTTCATACTTATTCATGGCATTTGACCTATGTGGTGAGATGAATTTTTTTTCTTCTCAAATACACCAATTTTTTTATATTTTGTTTTATATTATATTATCTTTATATAAAAAGAGCAAATGCCTTGAAGCAACAGTAATTTTGGTTTGTTCAACTTGCACTGTTTCACCAGCCATTTTTTTATTTCTTTAAATGCGTAAAGTTACAGTAGTTTTGCTACATTATTTTTGGTTTGTTCAATATGCAATGCTTCACAAAATAATAAAATATTAACACAACAAATATTTGGCACAATATTTTCACAATTTTTGAGGTGTTATTTTCTTATAGGTCAAAATGAAATAATAAAATATCATATTGTAACCAACTACAACTAAAAAAAAAGTTATTATGCCAAAAAAGTGCAACATCCACAACATTTTTTACAACACTTTTATAACAAACTATAGGTGTTAAATTGTTATTGGTTCTAATTTAAATTTCTAATAAAATTAATTTTTTGCCCACTAATAAGAACCTACTACTTATAATTTGTGATGAAAGTATCATGGACATAACTTTTCTATTGTGAAAATAGAAAAGTTATGTCCACGATACTTTCATCACAAAATTTTCAAAACTATTGAGCTATCAATTCTTTAGAAGTTAAAATACAGTATAAAAAGAGCCAATATGGTTAGGAATAGTGTTTTGGTTTAGGCAAGTTTTTGGACTCATTCTAATGCTAATAAAAAACCATTCATACTTATTCAAGGCATTTCGCCAATATGGTGAAAATGATTTTTTTCTTCTTCTCAAGTACAACAATTTGTTTTTGTTTCGTTTTATAAAATATTATCTATATATAAAAAGAGCGAATCCCTTTAAGCAACAGTTATTTTGGTTTGTTCAACTTGCATTGTTTCACCGGCCACATTTTTTTTTTTTTTTTGTCAATGTGTAAACTTACAGTAGTTTTGCTACATTATTTTTGTTTTGTTCAATTTGCAATGTTTCACAAAATAATAAAATATTAACACAACAAATTGATACAATATTTTCAAAATTGTTGAGGTGTTAATTTCTTATTGGTCAAAATAAAATAATAAAATATCGTATTAGAACCCACAACAACTAAAAATAAAGTGATAATGTAAAAAAAGTGTTACATCCATAACATTTATTATAATACTTTTATAACAAGCTATAGGTGTTAAATTGTTATTCGTTTTAATTTAAATTTCTACTAAAATTATTTTTTTTCCACTAATAACAACCTACTACTTATAATTTGTGATGAAAATATCGTGGACATAACTTTTTTATTGTTAAAAGTTTAAGACATGTTGTTGTCATCACAAAATTTTCAAAACTACTGAGTTATCAATTCTTTACAAGTCAAAATCAAGTATAAAAAGAGCCAATATGGCTAGGAATAGTGTTTTGGTTTAGTCAAGTTTTTGGACTCATTCTAATGCTACTAAAAAATCTTTCATACTTATTCACGGCATTTGACCTATCTGGTGAGATGAATTTTTTTTTTTCTCAAGTACGGCAATTTGTTTATATTTTGTTTTATATTATATTATCTATATATAAAAAGAGCGAATGCCTTGAAGCTACAATATTTTTGGTTCATTCAACTTGCTTTGTTTCGCCAGTCACATTGTTTTTTTTTTTTTAAATGCGAAAGCTACAGTAGTTTTGTTACATTATTTTTGGTTTGTTCAATATGCAATGCTTCACAAAATAACAAAATATTAACACAACAAATTGGCACAATATTTTCACAATTTTTGAGGTGTTAATTTCTTATAGGTCAAAATAAAATAATTAAATATCATATTGGAAACAATCACAACTAAAAATAAAGTTATTACGCAAAAAAATTTCTACATCCACAACATTAATTTTTCACAACATCTCCGTAACAAACCATAGGTGGTAAATTGGTATTGGTTTTAATCTAAACTTGTTAGTGAAATTACATTTTTGCCCACCAATAACAACCTAAAAAAAATCATTTAGATGTTAACAATTTTGAAATAAACTAATACATAAAAGTTTATTGTATTTAGATCTTACTTGGAGTTCACTTAATAAAAACAATTTATATGTTGATTGTATTTAAAAACAATAGATGATTTCTAAGATTAATCCTAGCAATAATAATTATTATTTTCATCGTATTAATAAACAATATGCAATGAACTAATAGTTTATCTTATATGAGAAACGCTATATTCATTATACGCTCATAATAAAACCTAAGTGATAGATTGTTACTAACTATTATTGATAAGAAAAAAAGTTCTTTTAGTAGTGAGTTTAAATTAGAACTAATAACAACTTATAACCTAAAATTTGTTGGAAAAGTGTTGTGAAAATGTTGTAGATGTAGCACTTCTCATCTTTTATTCTCTTTCTAGTAGGTACTATAAAAAAATTTGTAATAAAAAATCACATAGACCGGGAGATTCACTTTTTTTTTTACCCAAAATGCATCTTTTTACTGACCCCCCTAAAAATATATCCCGGAGACTCGACTAAGTGGGTTGAATGAGTTATATAAATGCCTAAGAAACAGATTAATTTTTCTAACCCAAAAATACTGTTGACTTTGTTTGTTTTGGTAGTGGGTGGAATTTTAATGAAACCTTTTTTTAATAGTGGGTTGAATTTGAATGAGTTATATAAATGCCTATGAAACAGATTAATTTTTCTAACCCGAAAATACTATTGACTTTTCTTTTTTTGGTAGTGGGTTGAATTTAAATTGAGTTATATAAATGCCCATGAAACAGATTAATTTTTCTAATCCGAAAATGCTATTGCCTTTTTCTTTGTAGTGGGTGGAATTTTAATGAAACCTTTTTTTTTTCTTTTTGTAGTGGGTGAAATTTTAATAAAACTTTTTTTTTTTTTTTTGGTAGTAGGTTGAATTTAAATGAGTTATATTTTTTCTATCCTGAAAATACTATTGACTCTTTTTTTTTTTGGTCTTGGGTGGAATTTTAATTAAACCTTTTTTTTTTTTGCGCACACAAATTTAATTCAAAAGGCTTAAGCCTAATGAGAATGTGCTAAATTAAGTTATATTAATTACTTGTTCTTCTCATTATTATTTAATGTAAGACTTCGCTCATATGTATATACCCAACAAATAAGTTGTGTAACTTGCTATAAAATAACCCATCGTTTTGTGCTTCCACCAAGTTCGAATTGTTCAGACACAATAATGGGTTCTCTGAGAATGATTTAAATATTTTCTGTAGCTACTTCAAGGGTTGGCAGAACGGCAGTAGAATTTAATATGCAATTTTAATTGCAGAGCAGGATTAAACATCTATCATCGATGATACTGCGTTGAATGGATGGGGGTTTGGCCTTGGGCTTGGTAGCCAACTGGACAAGAGCCAATCCAATCACATTGCGTGAACTGCAGGGGCAATTTTCCTCGCTCTATCAATCGAAAGATATTACCAAAAATTTGTAGGGATACCACTCACCAAACTGCTGGCACTCTACTCAAACTTTGTTAAAATTATATTTACATTCTGTCCACTCCACAATGCTTTTGCTTTACACTGATTTGATCGTCATGTTGTTATGCTGCTATTTGGCCATTATAGAGTATTGCCTTAAGTAGGTACGCTATCCAAATTCCTCCTCACTATGACATGACCATGCATACATACATATATTTAAACATTGTCATGTTGTTGGATAGATACTGGCTAGGTACTCTCTCTAATACCCCTTTATAACATTATAGTCTTGCATACATGCATCTTCCCCTTTCTCATGATCTCTTTAGCTAATGATGAAATTCTATGGAGAAAATGGGCATTTGTCCCGTTTGCCAAAACTTTTCAGCAAAATGTCCCATATCTGAAACCAATTAGGGAAATGCCTTTATTTTGAAACTTGATTTTTGGACAATCGAGTTATAGCAAATGACAAATTTAAAAAAATAAAATAAATTCTAGAACTCGAGTTCCATGTAAAGTACTCGATTTCCATGAACTCAAGTATCATGTGAAGTACTCAAGTTCATGGAACTCGAGTTCCTTGAAAAAATTCAAGTGGAACTTGAGTTCCCAAAAATTTTTTTTTTTCCTAAGTCCACGTTCGCTATAACTCGATGTTTCAAAAATTGAGTTTTACATTTGGAACTCGATTTTTAGAAAATCGAGTTTCAAAATAGGGGCATTTTCCTAATTAGTTTTAGACATAGGGCATTGTGCTGGAAAGTTTGTGAGAAAGGGGTAAAAGCCAATTTTGGCTGAAATTCTATAGCTATGCTACAAAAATTATGTCTTAACCTTGCTTTCCTGATTTTCCAATAAAAATCAAGTTTTCAAAAACTCTTTTTTTAAGAAATTATGTTGCCAAAATCCTGTCTTAAAATTGATTTTCTGATCTCCATTAAAAAAAATCTGATCTTCCAAAACTCTCTTTTTAAAGTAATTATGTTGCCAAAATCCTATCTCATTAAAAAAAAATTTGATCTTCCAAAACTCTCTTTTCAAAGCATATTTTTTTTTATTAATTCTATTTTAATTCCAATTTTAAGGTTTCTCCTTTTTCAAAAATCCCATCGACTAATGAAATCATGAAGGAGGCTCACCTTTGTGTAATCACTTGATTCAAACCTCATCAATCGAAGAACCACATTATTCACAATAGAATAATGGGATCTTGAGGATGGTTAGGACTTCCCATCATAACATGGGAAACATTAAGGGGGTGTTTGGTTTGTGATTTTAAACAACCATTTTCAGTTTTTAAAAAACATTTCACGCATTTCAACGTACTTTTTCACCCACACGTATTTCCACAAATGTTTTTAAACAACAATTTTCAGTTTTTAAACACATGTACCAAACGGGCCCTAAGATTTTCGGTTTTTTTCAACATTAATTCTTGCAAGTCACGGGCCTCTCAAAAATGTTTTTAATGTAAAACCATTTCTTCCTTTAAGGTCAAACCATAAATATTTAAACACATTTATTATTCTCAATGTATGCAAGATATCATGGGAGAAAGTGTATATATATATATATATATATATATATATATATATATTTTTTTTTTTTTATTTAAATTTTGCATTGCACATATTTTTTAAGGGATGATCAAAATTATGGAACTGACTAGGGTAGGGCATAATGGAGTGCTTAATGCCTTCCCCACGCTTAATCTAACCCCCAAACCTGTTTTCTTGCTCCAGACAATGTTTATCTTATTTGGTTATAGAAACTAAATTTGGAAAAGCCCACCTTTTAAAATTTAGGTGATCAATCACACCTTTAATAAGTCCCAATGATTGATAGCGACTCCAAACACTCACTTTTTGCACACTAGCACCATGAGTGCAATTAGTGAAAGCAATGCATACACGAGATGGATCGTGAGAGAGAGGGACTGACATTTTGTCTCTCACACATACATTGTCACACCCATCTTCAAAAAATTCATCATTAAAACCCTTGGAGTATGATGTTGGGGTTTTCTAGCTTGCACTAGGTTGTCAACAATTAAAACTTTTCTTGTTTATAATGGACATCATGTTGGGGAAGAATTCTCTCATAGTGGTTTTCCTTTTGGAGTGTTTTTCATCAGTTTTCTCCTTCATTTCTATATTTTGCATCTATTGCTTTATGATATGGTGCATGTTGGTATACAATTAATTAATCTACTACATAATAAACAACTAGGGTCTAAACTACCTATTCTATTCCTTCTTATTATTGAACCTAATTCCCCAAATATGACTCATAACATAATTTCTTACCCAATATTTCAAAATGAACCTATACATTTACTGGTATATTGTCCACATGCCTAAAAGAAGTTATAATAGTTTACAACAAGGGAAAAAAAGTGCCAAAACAGATAGTTTATTAATCAATGTGAGCTAAAAGTGGAAGGACAAATGATGATGAAGGTTCACCTATTTCTAAACTTGAGCTTGATAAAATAGAAATGTTATTCCAAGGCCCCATTACTTCATTTCTAACATAATCAAGCTCTTCAAAATTTGGTTGATTCGAGGAAATTTTTTGAACTCCCTCTAACTCCATCATGATCTCCGTCATCGTAGGTCGTTTCTTTCCATACAAGTGCAAACATCTTTGTGCAAGATTAGCAATTGCCATGACTTCAAGTTTATTACCATCCTTCCTTACTTGAGTATCAAGTATGTCAAAGAGACGGTTCTCTTTTACTAAATGAATGAAATATGTAGATAAATTTAGATCTTCTTGTGATCTTGTTAAAGAAATTGGCTTTTTTCCAGTTAAAAGCTCAATAAGGACTACTCCAAAGCTATAAACATAACTTTTTTCTGTAAATTGGCTTGTTTGAAAGTATTCCGGATCCAAGTACCCAAAAGTACCATATACTAGTGTGGTTACATGACTTTGGTCAATGGCCACTAATCTTGAAGTTCCAAAGTCTGCTACTTTTGCTCTATATTTGTCATTGAGGAGTATGTTTGAAGATTTTATATTTCGATGGTAAATGGGTAGTGAAGCTACCGAGTGTAAGTAAGAAAGAGCTCCTGCAACTTCTATGGCAATCCTTAAGCGCATATCCTATGTTAATAATGGAAACTCTTCATTCTCTTCATGAATGTACTGAAAAAGTGTCCCATTGGGAATGAATTCATAAACTAACAAAGGAACTTCTGTCTCTAAACACCACCCAAGCAGTTTGACCACATTTCTATGGTTGATTTGGAAAAGAATGATAATCTCATTAATGAATTTTTCAATATTCCCCTTATCCATTGTGTTACACTTTTTAATTGCCACAATTCTTCCATCAACTAACATTCCTTTATAAATTGTACCTTGCCCACCTTTACCAAGTATTCTGTTTTTGTTAAAATGATCGGTCGCATTTTTCAACTCCTTTGAATTGAATAATTTTGTCTTTTGAACATTGTTGTCATTTGAAGATAATTGTTGTTGTAATAATAAACCACCATTCTTTTTGAAGAATTTTTTCTTGAGCTTGATTTTATTTATTTTCTTTATCATTTTGTACAAGCACCATATAATAGTGAATAGAAACAATGCCCCAGCATTGAACAAATAACTGCACAAGTCAAGAAAATTAAATAGAAATATCACATCAACCTAAATTCGGATTATATAAAATTATGAATAAGTGTGAAATAGATTTGAACAAAAGTACAATGAATTGTAAATATCTTTCTCATGTTTTAAAAGAAGTTACTAATTTTTTTTTCCTTTTTTTACATTAATATTTCTCATAATATCCTAGAATATAAAATGGTGTAAACTACTAATTAATTTCTTAAGATCCTAAGAAATTAATTAGTAGTTTTCACCATTTATTTTTGATGTTTTGTTATTTATCGTGGTAATTGTGTTAATTTTTTTAAATGAATATATTTTCGTTAATTCTTTATTATTTACTGTAAATATAAATTTTTGTGTAGTTATAATTTGTGTATATTTATTCAGTTTAATTTGAAATATTGCAGAACAATGTTAGGGAGGAGATCATAGTGTGAATAATGACAAAAGATGACTTTAAGGAGGAAGGTGACTCTCAGATTGAGGAAACTGACTCAGACGATGACTGATCTTCCAATACTTATGCTTTCAAGTTTTGTGAAGAATATAATTAATATAGGTTTCATGTATTATTGAACATCACACTATTTTGTAGACCTTTTGATATTTTCATTTTTATTGCATTATTCACTTATTAGTTTTGAACAATTATGGATTTGTACTTGTTATTTTCTTCCACTATTCAAATACCTCACATCTCCTGTTATATGTTGACTTTGATCAAAGTATGATGTCAAATTTTTTATCCCTTTTTAGTGAACAATGACTGAAAAAGATGAGCTTGTCCTCTCTTCTCACACCACATTCAAGCTTACTGTGAAAATCTATATCATAATAGATTAAAAAATCTAAATTGAAATGAAACTCTAAAGAGAAATTGTCATTTCTAGATAGATTTTTAATATTAGATAATAGACAATCATATTATGATTTAGTACATTTTTAAGGTTAAAAAAAAAAAAAAAAAAACCATGTAAGAGAGATGAGTAATGCAATTCAGCTAAAAGACTGAAACTATCAAATTATAAAATGCATGATTTATCTTTTAGTGATAGATTATCAAAAGAACAAAACTTAAAAGTTAATGTACTTCTTCATCTTCTAAGCGTACAAAAATTTAGTAAACTAGAAGTGCATGAAATATAGTTTTTTTATCCGTTCTAGCTCAGGGAAAGGTAGGATACCCAAGTGGCCTAGTCATTCCCTTCCATGATCCATTGAACTGAGTAAAACCAATAAACTAAAAGTACAATTCTATTTTCCAAGTAAAAAAAAAAATTGATCCATACAAAAATTTAACTAAAAAAAATATATATGCGAATGAATGGATGTTAGAAATGTATACACCGTAGAATTACAATAATGGATGGGAATTTGTGTATAGTCCCTCTTGTCAAGGACTTATGGTATAGCACTTCCCTATCACGTAACTATGATCTTGTTTTTATTTTTACTTTATTCATTTTCTAAATTTATATTCTATAATCTATGCCAAGTGCCTTCCGACTCAATTGGTTGGCATTGTTTTATGTTTTTAAGATATCCAAAGTTTAAATTTTCTTTCTCCTGTTTTAACTATCAAATTATCAAAAAACTAAAGAAATTTAACTTTTGATAAATTTCATGATATTGTGCCATATAAACATCTGAGACCTCACAATTTTACACATAATTATTTTAAGAGAAATGATATGTCTACAACAATTTTACAACAGTTTTACAACAAATCATAAGTAGCAGGTTGTTACTTGATGATGCCGTAAATTTCACCAGTGAGAAGCATGATCCTAACGCTCAAATGAATCACCTACACAACAGAAAAAAAAAAAAAAAAAAAGACCTTGCAGAAGGCACAGGTGTGGTGCCGGCCAAATACCCTCCGAAGGTCAAGTTAGAAATATTCTCACAACTCTAGAGTGCTAGAGAGGGGTCAATTATGCGTACCTTGATGCGAGAGGGCATTGGGGCTTTTATAGTAGTGAGGTCTTGCCTCCCTTCCTTGTAACCCAAGTTCTTTCCTTATAGGACTCTACTTTGAGGAATCCAAAACGTAGTGGACAAGTTATTCCTCCATGGAGAACTCTTTGCTTTAAGGTGCTCCTTCAAGAATCTTCCAATGCTTTGCCCTACTCTTATTGGGTCCTTATTTTATGAAGTGTTCTATACAAAGGATGGGCTTGACTTTCCTTAGGCCCATGGACATAGACCCGTCAGGCCCACTCGTCGAGGCCCGTCGGGCCTTGTTTTCTGTTTTTATCCTCATTAGTTGCCCGCTTCACCCCATTTGGTCCGTCGCTATCTGCGGAAGGGGATCAATTGGGGTGACGGTCAAATAAATTCATGCTGACGGTTCTATGTTCATGGGTTAACGGTTGAGATACAGACATGAACGGTGACAAATTTTGGCTTAGATGACAATTTTAAAAGCTTAGTGGACGGTGTCATAATTAACAAGGTGACGGTTGAAATCTTCAGCGAACGGTGACGAGGATCCTTGGATGACGGTTCGGGGAGCATGAGGCTGTCAGGGGTACAGAGTTTTGACAAGCTGTCCAGAGGCATTTATGGCGTACAACACGTGTCGTTCATTGATTGGCTTGTATCTCAGATCGAAGCGTCGCTTCGTCTTCCGTGCACTCCATCTATAAAAACCACCACCCTTCCTCTCATTTCCTTGCTTTTCGTAGAAAATACATTGTTATAGCGAGTCTGTCACCTGTTAGAGATCCGTCTGTTCAACTTCTTCATCACAAAATCTCATCTGCTCACTCTTTTCCTTGGTAAGTGCTTCCATCCGTTTAATTTGTTTTTATCTCAGTTTTTATTCTCCCTTTGGTAAAAATTTAAGTTTTTTGCACCCGTCACCCTTTTTTCAAACCTGTCAGTCTTAGGTTTTGTCACTACGTGTAGGCAATGTCTAGTGCGTCAAGTAACCAGTCGTTCGTCCACAACGGGGCGGGTTACGAGGAATTGTACCCGTCGGGTTATAGAGATCCAGAAGAACTAAGCAAAAGGAGTTCGTCTGCCACTTCCCTGTCCTCAAAAAATGAGGATATGGAGTTGGTTGAACCAGAGGATGGTTCTGATGACGGTGAACAACAAAGAATTAAGTCGGTTGTAGGTACTGACGGACTTAGGGAGTTCGTCATGTTACTAGAGTGGACGGTCAATAACTTTACGTCCACGATCAAGGAGGCACATTTTAAAACCCTTAGAGCAATCTACCAAAATACCTGACTACATCCCCATCCGTCTACCCTATAAGTCAGAAAAATGCTACTATGACGGGGTGGATGAGGTAGGGGTGTACAAACAAGTGCTCAAGGTTGGCCTCAGGTTCCCCTTGAACTCTCTAAAGCGAGAACTTCTCAAGCACCTGGGTTTGTCTGTCAGCCAAATTTTCCCGAATGCCTGGAGGGTTTTTATAGCGATGGAGGTCCTGTACAGAGCTATGTCAGACGATGCCAGATCGTTGACAGTACGAGAATTCCTCCATTGCTACTGTCCAGATGAAATTGATAAGTCAAAGGGAATGTACAGTTTTGTCCCTAGGAAGTCCATCCTTAAAGTTATTTATGAAACCCCATATTCCAACCGTGACTGGAAGAGCCGTTACTTCTTCCTGGAGGGCGACGGTTGGATGTGTCACCCAGGGGAGATAGACTATATGCTAGTTGACAAAACTTGGGGAATATTGGATCCGTTTGGTATATATATCCGTTACGTTGTGTATGTGCTCTTTTATTTCCCTTAACACTTTTATGACCGTCTTGATTACTTCGTCTCTTTGTTTTTTACAGTACGATGGCACCCCCAAGTTGATATCAAGGAGTACAACTTTCTTGAAAGAATTTTTTCAAAGTCTAAACCAGAGGAACAGACCTGGGCTAAGATTGTGAACCTCAATACCGTTCATTGGTATTGTGATGGACCTGAACCTACTCCGGCGGCTATTAAGTACGAGGAGTGCACCCGTCAACGTAAGTCCGTCAACCTCCACGTTTAATTTTATTATTTTCCTGCAAACTTAATCGTCTACTTTTCAGAGATGGAAGACGCGAAAAGAAGGGCAGCTATAAGAGTTTAGGCTGCGAAGAGGAAAGAGACGGACGAGGGTGCCATGGGGACGGGTTCAAGCAAGCCTTCAGCAAAAAAGAGACCGTTGCCCAAAGGAGATCATGCACCCAAGAAGCAGAAGGTTTCCACGAAGCCCGTCATTGGTTTAATGGCAGAGGGTACCAAGACGGTAATCCCAGCCAAACATGGGGGTGGCAAGGGTCTCATGGTTCCTCCATCGGGCAGTCAAAAGAAATCGCCCGTCTTACTCCGTGAAGATCCAAAGTACGCTTTAGGGAAGCTTTCTTCAATTATTGGCAACGAGGACTATGAAGACCTTGGAAACCACTCGACAGAGGCCATGGGGGAGACGGGCCTCTTTAGCATTGCCCAAGTAGAAGTCCGTCATAATCTTGCCCGTGGATGATATTATTATTATTATTATTATTTTTTTTTTCAATCTAACTCCCTTTTGTCTTTAGGCCATGCTCATGACGAAAGGATTGATGGAACGGTCTCTCCATCATGAGATGACGCTCGAATGGGTCCACGAAAAGGCCAAGCTAGCGGAGGAGGAACTGTTCGAGCTGAGGAACTGGAAGGTGGTGACGGAGCAGAAGCTTAAGCTTGCAGAACGGGCCAGAGATGAATTTCAGAAGATGACGGAGGAGCTAAAAAAGGTTTTGGAGGACAAGGAGAATGATATCCGTCATGCCAAATAAAAAGCCATTCTGGAATATCGTGACTCTGATTCCCTTTTATCAGAGCTCGAAGTCTCATATAACGACGGTTTTGATGATGCACTCCGTCAAGCCAAGGCCTTGTATCCAAAGCTTGATTTTTCATCCGTCAATATCACCGTTGCGGAGGCTACATCCATTAATCCGGAACAGTCAAATGATACAAACGAGCTTTTTGCAGAGGAGGTGCCCATCTCCGTCGCCCCTGAGGTCCCGACAGTTGAAAGAGAAGAAGCTCGTCAAGCCAAAGACTCCATTGCTCCTGATGCTTAAAAAAAAAAAAATTTATCCATGTTTATTTTGTTCAAGTATTTTGAGAACAATTAGGCTTTGCCCGTTATGTACTGGGTTAAGTTGTATCCATTTTGTAGACATTTTATCTCGTTTGTTTAAACTTTTTATTAATGCATCTTTATCATTTTGTTGATATTTTGCTTTGGATGAGTTCGTCCACTTTATTTTTAAAAAATGTTCGCGGGCAATTTGTTTTGTAGGACCCGTCCTCTTTAAATAGTGTAGCCTTGAGGGTTCGTCCACTTTTGTGGGCTAAATATTGACCTCTTCTGAAGTCCGCCCACTTTGATGGTTTAAATAGCTAATACCAGTGGTGTTCGTCCACTTTGTAGACTTGTGAATTTTTATCTTCATAGGGTCCGTCCACTCTATGGACTGAAATTTTGACCCTTCGTGGTGTCCGTCCACTTTGTGGACTTGATTATTGACAATTTGTTGGGTCCGTCCACTTTGTGGATTTAGATCTTGACCTTTTGTGAAGTCCGTCCACGTTGATGTTTTTATTTAATGACCCTTGTCACTGGGTCTGTCCATATTGTGGACTGGAGTCTTGACCCTTCGTGGGATCCGTCCACTTTGCGGACTTATTTAAGTTGTTGACCCTTGTTGGGTCCGTCCACATTGTGGACTGGAGTCTCGACCCTTCGTGGGATCCGTCCACTTTGTAGACTTATTTAAGTCGTTGACCCTTGTTGGGTCCGTCCATATTATGGACTGGAGTCTTGACCCTTCGTGGGGTCCGTCCACTTTGTGGACTTATTTCAGTTTTTACCCTTGTTGGGTCCGTCCATGTTATGGACTGGAGTCTTGACCCTTCATGGGGTCCGTCCACTTTGTGGACTTATTTCAGTTTTTTACCCTCGTTGGCTCCGTCCATGTTGTGGACTAGAGTCTTGACCCTTTGTGGGGTCCTTATGCTTTGTGGACTTGATTAAATTTTCGACCCTTGTCATTGGGTCTGTTCACTGATAGTAGTAATCCTATAGTAGTAATAACACATAGCATAGTCTGAATGTTCCTCAATAAAATTTAAAGTTGTAGAAAAAGTACCTGCCCCCTTGGGCTTAAAAGGGTACTGAAAGTCATTGTAGCAAAGCTTGTTCAAACAAAAAAGATAATCAAAATTTTTAAAGAAAGACTAGTAAAAATAAATAAACTGGGGAATAGGGGGAAGTCGACCATCATTTTTACTGGTAGTATTTCTGAAGGTGTTCCGTGTTCCATGGGTATTGAAGCTTCCATCCGTCCATTGTTTCGAGGTGGTATGTGCCCTTCCTCTGCCATGACGTGATCCTATAAGGCCTTTCCCAATTTGGTCCAAGCTTTCCTTGTGAAGCGTCTTTAGCAACGCCCATTACCTTCCGTAGCACCAGGTCTCCAATCTGAAAGTCTCTACGCCTAACCTTGGTGTTGTAGTGCTTTGACGTGAGGTTCTGGTATCATGCCAACCTTTGTTTTGTCGTTGCTCGTGCCTCATCCACTAAGTCTAGCTAGAGGAGGCGCATGACTTCTTCGTTTTTATCATCCATGTAGTTCTGCACGCGATAGCTGGTAAGTCCTACCTCTACTGGAATGACTGCATCAACTCCGTATGTAAGTCGAAATGGGGTCTCTCTAGTCGGTGTCCTTACTGTCGTCCAATACGCCTATAGTTCGCTAGGTAGTTCGTCAGGCCAGATACCCTTTGCCCCCTCGAGCCAAGTCTTGATGATTTTTAGCAAGGTCTAGTTCGTGACTTCAACCTGTCCGTTGGCCTGCGGGTGTGCTGGAGATGAGTAGTGATTCTTGATACCTAGCTCTGAGTAGAAGTCCTTGAATGCGCTGTTGTCGAACTGCTTTCCATTGTCAGAAACGAGCACCCTCGGTATCCCATATTTGTAAATGATGTTCCTCCATACAAAGGTACGGATGCTCTTCTCTGTGATAGTGGCTAGGGGTTCTGCTTCCACCCACTTGGTGAAGTAGTCGATACCGACTTCTAGAAATTTTAGTTGTCTTAGGGCCGTTGGGAAGGGGCCCATGATGTCAAGTCCCCATTGGGTGAATGGCCAAGGAGCCGTTATAGGTGTGAGCTCCTCTGATGGCTGCCTGATCAGATTACTGAATCTCTGACATTTATTGTAGGCCTTTACATAAGCTTTGGCGTCCTTGAGCATAGTGGGCCAATAGTACCCAGCTCGGATCAACTTATGTACTAACGACCGTGCCCCTGAGTGATTTCCGCAGATCCCCTTGTGAACTTCTCTCATTAGGTAGTTTGCTTCGTCATGGCTCAAACACCTCAGGTACAGTCGAGAGAAACCTCTCTTATATAAGACATCCCTGATCAGCACAAATCGTGAGGCTTGGACTTTCAGCTTCCTTACGGCGTCTTTCCCGTCTGGCAGAATGCCTGACCTTAGATATGCTATCAAAGGCGTGGTCCAATTCTCTTCGACAGTTATTTCCTGCATTTGCGCTCCGTCATCAATAAGCGAGGAGGTTTGGACAAAAGATAATACCTATTCTGATGCATTCATAAACTCTGCAGAAGCTGCTTTTGCAAGACAGTCGGCACATTCATTTTCCTCCCTTGGTATTTGAATGAATTTGACTTCAAGGCTGCTAATTCGACTCTTCACTTCCTCCAGGTACTTCTTCATTCTCTCGTTTTTACACTCGTAGTTGCCGTTGATCTGGCTTGTTATTACCTGGGAATTGCAATGCATAATCATATTTTCAGCACCTTCTGCCTTTGCGAGATCCAACCCAGCCACCAAGGCGTCATATTTGGCCTCGTTGTTGGTTGTAGGGAAATCTAGTCGAATAATGCATTCGTTTTTATCCCCCTCTGGTGTTTGTATAACCACACCGGCACCTCCTGCGCACTGATTTGATAATCCGTCAGTGTGGATGCTCCATAGTCTGTGTCCTTCTGCCCCCTTGTCTTCTGACTGAGTATATTCAGCTATGAAGTCTGCCACTATTTGCCCTTTTACTGCGGTTCGCAGATGGTACTACACGACAAATTCGCTTAGCTCAATTGCCCATAAGGCCATCCTTCCGGCCGCCTCTGGGCTGCTCATGGCTCTTTTCAAAGGTTGGTCCGTCAGAACTATGATGGTGTGGACTTGGAAATATGGCTTGAGCTTCCGTGCAGCCGTTACGAGTGCAAAGGCCAACTTCTCCATCCTGGGGTATCTTTCTTCCACTCCTCGGAATGCCCTGCTTATAAAATAGACGGGCCATTGCGAGCCTCCCTCTTCTCTTACTAAGGCCGCGCTAACTGCTGCTTGCGAGACCACTATGTAGAGATATAGTTCTTCTCTTGACATGGACGGGCTGAGTAGTGGTGGGGACAAAAGGTATTTCTTCAAGTCCTCGAATGCCTTCTGGCACTCGTCTGTCCACTTAAAAGATTTTTTCAGAACACGGAAGAAAGGCAGACATTTATCCGTCGCTTTGGAGACGAACCTGTTTAGGGCCGCCGCTTTGCCGTTCAAGCTTTGCACTGCTTTCACTGTCCTCAAGGGTTCTAGCTCTAATATGGCCGGTACTTTCTCCGGGTTGACCTCTATACCTCTTTGGGACACCATGAAGCCTAAGAATTTCCCAGCTGTTACCCCAAACACGTACTTACTTGGATTCAGCTTCATGTTATATGATCGAAGGGTGTTGAATGTCTCCTGGAGGTCGTTCAAGTCGCCGTTCTTGCGTACACTCTTCACTAGCATGTCATCAATGTAGACTTGGACGTTCCTTCTGAGTTGGTGC
The DNA here is from genome assembly GCA_029955455.1 of Quercus agrifolia. NCBI lineage: Eukaryota > Viridiplantae > Streptophyta > Magnoliopsida > Fagales > Fagaceae > Quercus > Quercus agrifolia. The sequence continues at coordinate 24,129,229 of JARQAD010000002.1, read as the reverse complement.
ATGAACATTTTATTCATTAGTCTCTGGTACGTTGCCCCTACGTTCTTGAGTCTGAACAGCATCACCTTGTAGCAAAAAAGTCCTTGACTAGTGACGAAAGAAGTTTTCTCTTGATCCTCTTTTTTCATTTTGATCTGATTATAGCCTAAGAAAGCGTCCATGAAACTCAGGAGCTCGTGTCTGGCCTTCGAGTCTACCAAGGTATCTATCCGAGGGAGTGGATAGCTTTCTTTTGGGCACACCCTATTGAGATCCGTGAAATCAATGCACATCCTCCACTTTCCGTTAGGCTTCTTGACCATGACCACGTTTGCTAACCAGTCGGGGTAGTATACTTCTTGGATAAAACCAGCTTCTAGCAGTTTCCTAACTTTTTCCGCTATTGCTTTGTCTCGCTTTTGTGTGAACACCCATTTTTTCTGTTGGACTGGCGAGGATGTCGGGTTAACATTCAGTCTGTGGACGATAACCGACAGATCGATCCCGAGCATGTCTTCGTGACTCCACGCGAATACATCCTGATTCATCCTTAGGAAACCTGCTAGGTCTTGACGTATCATCGGGCTAGCCAAAGTGCCCATTCTGGTCGTCCGTTCAGGTCTTAATTCATCGAGGATTATTTCTTCCAACTCCTCAACCGGTTCTGCCGTGGTCCGCTGTTCTCCTATACACATGGTCTGCTGATGATCCTCCATTTCCAGCATGGCGATGTAGCACTCGCGAGCGGCCACCTGGTCTCCTCGCAACTCTCCAATCCCGTATTCTGTAGGGAATTTGATCATTAAGTGGTATGTCGATGTTGTTGCTTTCCACGAGTTCAGCGTGGGTTGCTCGAGGATACCGTTATAAGCGAACGAACAGTCGACCACTAGGAAGGTTACATCCTAAATAATTTGCTGCGGATAGTCACCGACCGTCACTGAGAGTGTGATAGCTCCTAACGGGAGTACCCTTGTTCCTCCAAAGCCAACCAGGGGGGCATTTGTTGGTATCAATCGTGCTCTGTCAATTCCCATCTGCTGGAATGCTACTGTATAGGATGTTTGCTGACCTGTCGTTGTCGACCAACATTCGGTGCACATTGTAGTCTCCTACCCGTACACTGACGACAAGTGCATCATCATGTGGGTGATGGAGGCGTCTCGCGTCGTCCTCCGAGAATCCAATGATCGGGCTTTCCCTCCGTGCTATCTTGGGTACAGAGCCTGTTAGCTAGACATTTCGGACCATCCTGAGGTAGATCTTTCGAGCCTTCTTGGAAGATCCTGTAGCCGCTGTTCCCCCTATTATCATCCTTGTGTCTCCAACCGGGGGTCTCGGATGGTCGTTTTCCCGTCGAGGGGCTTGTTCCCGAGGATGTGTATCCGTTCTCTCCTTGCTAACAAATTTCTGCAACTTCCCTTCTCTGATGAGGGCCTCGATTTGCAGCTTTAAATCATAGCAATCCACGGTATCATGACCGTGGTCACGGTGGAAATGGCAATACCTGTTTTTTGATCGCTTGGTTGGATCGCTCTTCAACTTTCCTGGAAACATTAGTGCCCCCTTGTCCTTGATCTGCATTAGGACTTAGTCTAACGGGGCGTTCAAGGGAGTGAAGCTTGTAAACCTTCCCCCTGGGGGCTTGGAACGCCTTTCATCGCATCTGTCTCCCGTCCTTGGTTTCTTCCTCCCTTGGTCCTGGCGTGCATCTTCAAGTCTCTCCCTCTTTCTAGGTTTGTCTTCCCTAGCTAGTAGCGCGTCCTCCGCATTCATGTATTTTGTGGCCCTATAGAGTACCTCAGACATAGTCTTTGGGTCGTTCTTATATAAAGAGAACAAGAATTTTCCCTTCCGTAGGCCATTGGTGAAGGCCGCCACCAAAATCTTGTCGTCGGCCTCATCAATCGAAAGCGCTTCTTTGTTGAAGCGAGTTATGTATGACCTCAGCATCTCGTCCTCCCGCTGCTTGATGCTCATTAAGCATGTTGTAGACTTCTTGTACCTGTGCCCCCCAATGAAGTGCGAGGTGAACTGGGCACTTAGTTCCTTAAAGGTGTTGATTGAATTTAGCGTTAATCTGCTGAACCAAATTCTTGTTGCGCCCTTCAGCATTGTAAGGAAGGCCCTACACATGATCTTGTCGGGTACTCCTTGGAGGTGCATTAGGGTTTTGAAGGTTTCCAGATGATTGAGTGGGTCCTTGACCCCATCGTAGCTCTCAATCTACGGCATTTAGAATTTCTGTGGTAGAGGACAGGAATTAACGGTTATAGTGAATGGCGAGTCGGTTCTATTCACCAAATCATCAAAGTCGCTGGAGACACGTCCCTTGAGAGCGTTCAGCATAACCTCCATTTGTTCCTTCATCGCTTGCATCTCCACGAAAATGGGTGGTGGGGCTGCATCCGTGAGAGAGGGCATGCTCAAGATCCGCCGTTCGGGTCTGCTGGGCTCGTTACTGCCCTCTGGCCTTTCAGGTCCCCCTCGTTCGGAGCTGTCCCCCTGGTTTTCCTCCTGGACGTTATGTCCCGCGTCCCTTTGACGTAGTTATTCCTCCAGATCGTGATTCTGTTTCGTGAGGTGCTCTACCGCAGCCATGAGGGTCTAGACCTGTCATTCTAATGCGGTGGATCTCGGTGGCTCGTCTCCTTGAACGTTGTTGGTTGTGGCCATCGAGCGTGTGAGTACCATGCAACTCTTGTGTCCAGGAAGCGATAAGTCTGGCTTAAGCAGTCACCGTTTCCCACAGACGACGCCAACTGATGATGTCGTAAATCTCATCAGTGAGAAACACGATCCTAACGCTCAAATGAATCACCTACACAACAGAAGAAAACAAAAAGACCTTGCAGAAGGCATCGGTGTGGTGCCGGCCAAATACCCTCCGAAGGTCAAGTTAGAAATATTCTCACAACTCTAGAGTGCTAGAAAGGGGTCAATTATGCGTACCTTGATGCGAGAGGGCATTGGGGCTTTTATAGTAGTGAGGTCTTGCTTCCCTTCCTTGTAACCCAAGTTCTTTCCTTATAGGACTCTACTTTGAGAAATCCAAAACATAGTGGACAAGTTATTCCTCCATGGAGAACTCTTTGCTTTAAGGTGCTCCTTCAAGAATCTCCCAATGCTTTGCCCTACTCTTATTGGGTCCTTATTTTATGAAGTGTTCTATACAAAGGATGGGCTTGACTTTCCTTCGGCCCATGGACATAGACCCGTCAGGCCTTGTTTTCTGTTTTTATTCTCTTCATTACTGATTGTTATTGTTAGGTTAAAAAAGTAATCTCAGTGCTAAATTCAAATTTGAACCAATAATAACTAACCACCCATGATTTGTTGTAAAAATGTTGTAGACGTAACACTTCTCTTATTTTAATATATACTTTTTAATTGATTTTGAATTCTATTCTATATTTAAACCATCCATTAGAATTTTGGCACATCGTATCTTCTATAAAAGCTGGAATATTTAATTTTATAAATAAATAAATTTACAATAAATTCTGATTCCTAGAATATATAGTTCACAGACACAATTCTAAAATAAATTCTGATTAAGATCTACTATAATTATCAACTTTAATAATTAGAATAAAAATATATATCATATTATATAAATTGTTACATGTGTTACACTGGTTACCAACTAGTATTTATAATATTGAAGACATTTGACTTATGGTTCACCTCAAATATTATGCCAAGGAAACTTTTGAGGCCGAACAATTTTACACGTTATTATAATATTTTTTTAATTGAATTTTTTTTTTCTATATAAATCTAAACCCATCATTTGAATCATGGTACATTATATTTTATTTTAATGGTAGAATATATACTTTTTAATTGATTTTGAATTCTATTCTATATTTAAACCATCCATTAGAATTTTGGCAGATCGTATCTTCTATAAATGCTAGAATATTTAATTTTATAAATAAATAAATTTACAATAAACTCTGATTCCTAGAATATATAGTTCACAGACACAATCATAAAATAAATTCTAATTAAGATCTACTATAATTATTAACTTTAATAATTAGAATAAAAATATATATCATATTATATAAATTGTTACATGCGTTACACTGGTTACCGACTAGTATATATAATATTGAAGACATTCGACTTATGGTCCACCTCAAATATTATGCCAAGGAAGCTTTAGAGGCCGCACAATTTTACACGTTATTTTAATATTTTTTTAATTGATTTTTTTTTTCTATATAAATCTAAACCCATCATTTGAAGCATGGTCCATTATATTTTATTTTAATGGTAGAATATATGGTTCTATATACAAACACAATAAAAACAAATGTCTATTAGTAATTATCATGATTATCAAATTTCTTATTTAGACTAAAGAAGTGAAAAAAAAAAAAAAATATATATATATATATATATATATATTATATTAAAAAAATTTTGTGCATGACACGAGTTAAATAAGGCATACGGCATATCTATGACGGTTAAAAAATTGACATACCTATAATGGCTATCTTCACTGGAGATTTTGGCTTGTTGCAATTGTAGCTACCTTGTATATTCACACAATCCGACTTGTTGGGACATTCATTGAGTGTCTTGCTTTCGCATTCGTTTATATCTGATTGAAATATATAGGAAAACAAATTACAAATTAGAATCAGCAACCAACAGATACTTTACAACTAATGCCCCTGCCTTAATTGAATTTGAATTTTTTTTTTCTTATTTAATTTTTGGGTGAATTTCTTTTATGTAGTTTTTTATTAACATAATAATTTTTATCACACCTATACTGATTACACTATTATCTCTTCTATGTTTTCGAAATTCATTCAAAAAAGAAGAAGAAAAATGTTTCTTATTTAATCAATATATTTTAAGTTTCAAAACCTATAAAAAGTAAATGGTACGCTAACAAAAGGGAAAATAAAAGTAAAAAGAGAAAGAAAAAACATTATTATTACTTTCAAAAGCAATATTAAAAATAAAAAATTTAATATGACATTAAATTTATTATTTAGTAATTTATTCTTCTCCATAAAAACTTGTGTACTAAGAAATCAAATTTGGGATCGATAATTACCTAATAACATCGTTTACATATGACGTACTTGGTGTTTAATCTAACTATATTAAGAATATCTGAGTCATTAGTGGAACTTTAACAGCTTATTCATTCAAAGTATCCTTAACAGATAAAAAATATATACAGAGTTCGTTTGGATTGAACTTATTTTTGCTAAAATTGAAAACTAAAAACATTGTAGCAAAATAATTTTTAAATGCGTGAATAGTATTGTGGGACCCATTTTTAATATTTTTAAATATATGAACAGTGTTGCTACAATGTGTGAACAGTGATTTTTGTCTCTGCATAGTAAATTCATGTGATTTTATTGTTCATGCACTGAAAAAAAAAAGAAAAAAAAAAGAAAACCCAAAATGCTGAACACAGACGCATAAAACACGCAATCCAAACGGGTTCACAATAACTATAAAAATGTTTAATGAGTTTTCTTTCAGAAAAATATCATTTAATCACTACGTACTCTTAGTGTGATAATCATTTCATAAGTATAAAGTTTTTGTGGAGTTTGAGGGGTACAAGAGACAGGATTTAAGTCTCCAGAAGGAAGTTTCACACATATATACACGTAAATTAGATTAGAGTAGAATTTATATCTTGTATAATACACATATATATATATATATATATATATATATATATATATCATTTAATATACACATAAATGAATTTACTCTACCTAAAGCCAAATCCTAGCTTAGCCATTGTTTGAATTGATGTTTCCACTTATTACATAATCAAATTCCGTAAGTAGTGAAAATAGCTGATAAAGAAATCACAAGTGAGATAAATGTTTTATAAAGTAAACTATAAGAGAGGTTAGTGTCATAAAATAAAAGTGGTATGTGTAATTTACCCTAGTAGTAATTATTTAATATGTCAACTACTTGAACGGTCCTCTAGTTTACACTTTATGCACCCAAAAAAAAAAAAAAAATAAATAAAGTAAAAGGAAAATTAGAAAAATAATTTATTGGCTTTTTTTCTCTTAAAAAAAATCATTTTGGAACATTCTAAAATTGAATAGAGAACTAACTTTTTTTTTTTTTTGCTGATAATATATAGAACTAACAATCTCAAAAGGAGAATATATATATGTGTGCGTGTTATTTAAAATCACATATCATTCTTGAATACAATTTTATATAAAGTGATACTATGTACATTTTTAGATTTAAAAAATAATAATTAAACTTTTATGGTGAAATGGATCTTTCTATTTTAAAGATCGATCATAGACCTTGGACGTCATCTTAGCCTCCATTCTTTTTTAGATCTCTTTTTTTGTTCTATTTCATTGATGGTCCATTTGGATTGAGGAGAAATAGAGTAGAGTTGGCCCAAAATTAGCCCATTTTCAACTAACTCTACTCTACTCCCCTCCAGGTCCCCTCTTTCCCCCTCAATCCAAAAGGGCCCTGAGTCTTCATGACATAATCATCAAACATAATTGCATTTAGCGAAGTCCGAGCGTCCATCTCGCCAATCCGCCAAACCAGCGAAGTCCGAGCGTCCATCTCACTCGCATACGCCTACTTGTGCCCCCAAAGGTTTTGCCACACACCGTTGTCATCACACTCCAGCCACGCACCAAAAACTACATTAGCCTTATTATGACATCATCCATGATGTCATTTGATGATGTCACCCCTAGCCACGTTAGCGAGTCTCCATGTCAACACCATGTCATCTTTGACTTTGACTTTGCTGACTTGGACCGACCCGACTCAGACTTCCGGATCTGACCCATGGACCTTCACTGTTGCTAACCATTGACTTTAACTGCCCGTTGACTTTTGCTAAGTTTTGACCTTTAGTTGACTTTGACTTCTTGCGTTAACCATTGACCAAAAGTCAAAGTTTCTAAAAGAGCTTATCTTGCTTAGTTTTTCGTGGACTCCATTTCTTCATTTGAAACTACGAAATTGGTCAATCGGCATATTCTTTATCGTGGTTTCTTCAAATGCATTATTTAAGGCATCTCCAAGGGATCTTCTCATGCTTATCCAACCTCAAGCCTTCATCGAGCTTTCGCCTTGAGTTTGAGGGAGGGTGTTTGAGATATATTAGACATATTAGCCCAACGTAATAGGTCCAAGCCCACTCCTACATGTACTAGTAGTATAGAGTTTAGTCCCCTATATATACTCATGTTAGAGTTTATTGTAACACAGGTTATTATACTACACTCTTACATAATAAAGATGTATCCCTTAAGGGATTCCTCTGTGGATGTAAGCCAACAAAGCTGAACCACGTAACCCTCATGTTCTCAATATTCTTATTCTATACTTCCCCTTTCGCATCCATTCTAGCATATACAACATGGTGTAACACATCGCATTGCTAATATATTTAACAATATCCATGACTTTGACTTTTTTTTTCCTTTTTCCTGAAAAGGCTATGACGGACTATTTATCTTTCTATTATATTATGTTTAATGTTTAGCCAAAAAAAAAAAAAAAATCTATCTATTATATATATCTATTAAAATTTAAATTCTCACAATTGGAGGATACATGCAATGATGACATATGTTTCTTTCTCAAATCATATTACAATGACACTTATCATTTCTTCTTAAAGCTAAAGATTCACAAGGAAAATATGATTCAAATGACTATTTATCTACACGTTAGGATATTGAACACAAGCTTTATATACACATATATAAACAGATGATGAATACAATGATGACACATGCATGTCCTTTTGTGGAATCACACGATAATGATAGATGTCAAAACTCTTTCCATTGTCATTTGAATCTCCTAATATTCTATTATTATTTTTTTCCTAATATAATATGAAATAATAATGGCAATTTAATCTCCTAAACATTTCATAGTATGGGTCATGGGGGGATACCCATTCTCAAATTATTATGACTCTACTAAAAAATTTAAATTATTATGACTTAGAACCCCACCGGATAGAAGTCCCGGTGATGTAAGACATGATGTCGTCCAAAAGAGGAGACTCATCATAGAGATAGACAAGGTGCTGGACCAACGGTACCCCAAGAGCATCAGCACTACCCTAGGAGTAATGGTATACTTTACACCTCGTATCCAACTCTTAACTAAAGTGTTGGAATCATAGATGTGGATAGAGAGGTTTGAGTAGAACTCTCTAATTAGGGCAGCTGGAGGAAGATGACCAATATCCAACAGTGGTAACCAGCCCCTATGCTCAAAGTTTGCCCTAATGGCAAGATCAAGCTCATCTAGCAAAACCTTATGCTCAGCCCAAATCTTTCTCTTAATGTTCAAGGTTTCATACAACTCCTTGTTTTTCTCACTCTGAAACAACTCACTCTGAAAAGAAGACACAGGAGAAAAGGAGGCAGTCCTATAGGCTCTAGTCTTCCTAGGCATGGTGCTAGGGTAAGGACAAGACACAAGGACAAAAACAAAAACTACAAAAAGAAAAAGACCAAGGGTAGACTGCAAGCTAGCACAAAAAAAATATAGAAAAAAAAATCTATATGATGCATGAGCAGTATAATGTCATGATGTATGCTCTAATGCAGAGAGAACAAGTTCAAATTAAGGTTAGAATAAAAAATTGGCTTGAGCATAGAGTTTAGAACAAAAACCCAAAAATTTTGAAAAACCACTTGTTCAATTTGTACCAAATTGATCAATTGATCATCACACAAGATAAAAAACAGTTCATAATGATCAAAATAATCAATCCAACAAGCCAATTTCATCATTTAAACCCAATTTGAAAAAAAATCCCCAATTCGGGTAGATTCAAGCCCTAGAAAATCCAATTTTTCTCAAATCACCAAATTGATCAAATTAAACACCAAAGATCATGTTTATAACATCTCCCAACAAAAACCCATTGATCAGTTGTGAAAGAAAAGACTTAATTCATCAAAATCCCTAAATTTTTCAAGGTCCGAGAATATCCCAAAATTACATGATTTAATGCATGAAACATGTAAATAAATGCAAAAGGAAGGGTAAAAGTGTCTTACCAGCCTTAGGAGAGAAAAACTTCACAGAAAGAATGGAGGAAAACGACAAAAAATTGGATTGGAGCCTTGATCAAGTCGTATGGAGAGAGAAAAAGTTGAAAACATTTTGAAAAATGAGTTTGAACACGTGAAGAACAGTTTTTTAAAAACTCTCTATGCGATTTTCGATTGATCGAAAATTAGGTTTGATCGATCGAAAATGCTTCGATTGATCCAGTCTCAATCAAGCATCGATCGAAACAGAGAGAGGTTGACCAAAGTTTTTAATCGCAATTTCGATTGATCGAAAAATAGGTTTAATTGATCGAAATTCTAGAAAAAACAAATTTTTGAAAAATCAAAGCAATTTTGTGCTGAAACTCCTCAAAGCATTGAATTTGATGAAAATAATGCATGAGTATGAGATGAAATGTTTTTCAAAAACACAAGTTTTGAACCTAGTTCTCCAAACATTGATATTTTCAATTCTTTCTCTTAAATTCTCAAGCATCAAATATGTTTTGCATAAAACTCAAGGTATTTTCAAACTTGGTTGGTCAGACCAAAAAAAACACACTATAACATGTACATAGTTTAGCAAAGAGTGACTTGTGTAGTGTGTGCAACTAGCAAAAACTTGAGATACATGTTAGGTGATACGTGAATAGAAATCAAACACAAAGTCTACAAAATTCATCACATAGAATATGAAAGAGACTATCACCTAAAGAGTTACATCATATAACTTCCACATCTCCTAGAACATAAGCTTGCAATCATGTAAGTTTATTGATTGCCTCATATTGTACACACCAATTTTAATTTGATCAAAAACTTATTAAAATAGCCGGGATAATGTACACACCAAATTTATTTGTCTGAATTAACATTAAGTCCAATAATGTACACACCAATTTTAATCATTTAAATCGAGGCTACACCTTATGTTCTTTTTGTGCATGTGCATGTGCTAAATTTATAAAACCGTTGTTTGCTTTGCCTTTATATGTTTCTATGATGGTATTTATCAGAAATTTTATGAAGTTCATCTACAATTTAAAAAATATATAGAGAGATGGAGGGGTTGGGATTGAATGAGAGAAAGTGAGAAATAAAGAGTGAAAGGGGGAGAAAAGCCACTACCATAATTCTCTCTCTCTCTCTCTCTCTCTCTCTCTCTCTCTCTCTCTCTCTCTCTCTCTCTCTCGATTAAATGTTTATTTTGTAGATCAACCTTTTTAAGGGTTTGTCAAGGTCATATCCAAGTTGAACCCATGCTAAAATCTCAAAATGCTAGAAGCTAAGATTATAGAGATCTTAGATTTATAGGAAATGAATTAGAGAGAAAATTGAATAGCTCATTAATTGAAATATATATAGTATAGACCAAGGGAGTAAGTCTCGTACTGGAAGCTATACCGGTTTAACCAGTGGAACAATATATTTCGGTACCGATCAATACCGGTGTACCATTTCTAGTTTACCATTATTTTTTATATTTATAAAGATATATATATATATATATATATATATATATATATGTGTGTGTGTGTGTGTGTGTGTGTGTGTGTTATAATAAATATAAAAGTTTACCATAAAATATTACCTCAATTCAGAACAAATTATTCATGGTTTTAGACTTTAACATCAATTAAAAGAAAAAAAAAACACAATATAAAAAATATAAAGCTTAATTGTTCATTGCATACTAAGAAAATTAAAAATACTAATAAGTTACCATACTAATAATACTAAGAAAAAAAAAAGCTTTTTTTGTACCAATTGGTACGCCCGATAATGCCTAAAATCGGCTGGTATGATCGGTACATAGCTGGTACAACCGATATTTAAACCAGTACGAAACATTGGCATTTCGATACTGGTATCGGTATACGTACCGATACGGTACATACCAACCGGTATCGGTGCGGTATCTACTTCCTTGGTATAGACTCACTCACTCTATCTAATCTCTAATTAATTTGCTAATTTTTTCTAATAAAAATTAAAATAATCCTCCTCATTTTGCTAATTTGCTAATTGTCTTCACCTTGAATGTGAACAAAAGGTTGTTTATAGTCCTCCTCATTTAAAGCTACACTTCCAACAATATCAAGTTGGTTTTATTGTTGTTGTATCATCATATCTCTTCTCAATTGAAGTCAAGGCTTGTAGTTGCCTCCTCTACAATTCCAATTCATCTTCTAAGCCATTTTGAACCCTTCTACCCATTGGTCCATTGGCTACAATATCATCTTCCTCTATTATAAGAATAGCTGACTTCTTTCCCTTGCCTTTTCTTCCCCTCTCTATCATCATGGCTTCTTGCTGCTGTAAACTATGCTAATGCAATTGAAGGCCGTGGTTAACAAAAGGAAGGTGTTAAAAATCATAATTAACAATCAAGATTGAATTTGGATGGTTCTTACTAACCGAAGATTTGTAATTGTAACTCTTACTCTCACTCTCACTCTCACTCTCACTCTCATAGGAATATATATAGCTACTTACTAACCGACATCTTCTCTCTACTCTATAAACTATAAATATTACAACTAAGTCGGTTACTACCTTATATTGCCAATTAATATTAATATTAATTAATATTATTTTAAATCATACTAATTGATGATGCCAAAAATCGTCAGTAAACTACACAATACTCATATGCTCGAAACAAGACCTGCGAAACAACAACAAAGAGAAACCCTAGGAGAGTATCGGTATGGTATCGGCCAAAGACCCTCCGAAGGTTAAGTTAGAAAAACCTTTCACAGCTCTAGAGTGCCAGAGCTGGGGTGAATTATGCGTACCTTGTTTTCTGAGGGCTTTGAGGTTTTTATAGAAGTGTAGAACCGACCTCCGTTTCTTGCGTAGGAAGGCACTTCTTTATAGGGAAGATTATCATTAATGGACGTATATTACAGAATCCTCCTCATGTTAGAATTTTATTCATATTGAGACTCTATGAGCTAGGGTTAACCGTGAGACGCAAGTTTTTTCCATTTAGGATTCCTTGGAGATTACTTAAACCAGGTGGATGCCACGTGGCCTCTAGACCCGTCCACCTTGTGTCTGTGCACTTTAGATTCGTCCATTATTAGCCTACTGGTCTAGAGTCATCAGGTTTATTTAAATGGATTCGTCATCCATAATTTTACCCTCTTCAGTTGCCCCCTCACTCTATGGGTCCGTGATCTCTGAGTGGACAGACCCTTGGAGTGACGGTTCGATTTGTCTTATGAGAAACATACCTAGCCTAACAAGCTAGCCTAGGGTCATTAATGTCGTTAGGGTACGTGGCATCTACTTAGTGATCAATCTCTTGGAACAAAGCGTCTCTTCATCTTCCGTGCCGTTTCCTCTATATAAACCTGCCTCCTCCTCACTCATTTTCCACTTTCCTCAGAAATTTTTTATCAGAGCGCTATCGTCACCCTTGTTAGACAAACATACCGTTCACCTGGTGCATCCGTCATCTACACCTTTTTGCTGCTTATCTCCAACTGGTAAGTACCCTTCTCCTTCCGTTCAAATTTCTTATCTTTTAGACTTCATACTATTGTCATCTATTTTAGATCCGTCAGTGTCTTAGGGTTTACCGTCACATGTAGGTGATAGATGTCTAGTGCATTGACTAACCAATTGTTTGTCCGTGACGGGGCGAGCTACGATGAAGTTTTCTCGTCAGGTCAAAAAGACCCTGACACTTCAAGTGAAGAAAGGCATCCGTCCACCACCTCTCCTTCCTCAAGGGATTAGGGTTTGGAGATGGGTAGGCCAAAAGGCGATTCTAGTGATGGTCTGAACAATGTTGAGCTCCCAATCCAATCCGTCATAGATCCTGATGGACTCAGGGAGTTCATTATGCTACCCTTAGGGACGGTTAATGATTTTAGGTCACTAATCAAAGAATCTCACTTCAAAACACTTAGGGCTAAGTACTAAATACCCGACAACATACCTCTCTGCCTACCCTACAAGTCAGAGAAATGCTACTATAAGGGTGTTGAAGGCGTCGGGGCTTATGAGCAGATGCTGAAGGTAGGGCTCAGATTCCCCCTAAGTTCACTCCACCATCACCTCCTCCAATACCTAGGTTTGGCCGTCACCCAGATTTCTCCAAATGCCTGGAGGATCTTCCTTGGTGTGGAGGTCTTGTACGGGGCTATGTCCAACGGAGCCAGGAGGTTGACGGTGGAGGAATTCTTTCATTGTTACCATCCAGATGAGATTACTCAGTTAAAGGGTGTGTATAGCTTTATGCCTAAGAGCCCATTGTTGAGGCTTGTGTGTGAGACCCCCAACTCTAACAGGAACTGGAAGAGTCAGTATTTTTTCATGGAAGGTGACGAATGGATGTGTCATCCCGATGACACTAAACATATGCCCGTCGACACAACATGAGGCATAATGCCCTTGTCTGGTATGCATCCATCTATATTCAATCCAATTTAATTAAAATTTCACTAATCGTCTTCTTTTACAATTTGGGACCGTCCACAAGTCTCACTTGAGCAGTGGAGTTTTTTGGAGAAATTTTTTAGCAAATCTAAGCTAGAAGAGAGGACATGGTCAAAGTTAGTCACCTTAGACACTCTCCACTAGTATTGTGACAAGCCAAAGCCAACTACAGCTGCCCGTCGATACGACACTCTAGTTCGCTAACGTAAGTCCATCACCTAATATATTTATATTTGTGTTTGTTTTTTCAAACTCTTGACCTCTATCCCCTTTGTGCAAAAATGGACGATGCCAGGAGAAGGGCCCTTATTAAGCAGTAAACTGCTTTAAAGAAACGACAGAAGGGTCAGACCTCTAAGGGGATGGGTTCAGCTAATCTGTCCACCAAGAGTAAACAACCAGAAAAGATTGGCCGTCTTCCCAAGAAACCTAAAAATGTTCCTGAACTCATCGTGGGTCTGCAAGTCGAGGCCAAGAAGACGGTTAACCATCCTAGTCATGGAAAGGGCAAAGGACTTATGACGAGTTCTATCCCTGTCATTGAAAAACCACCCGTCCTCCTCTATAAGGACTTTAAGTATGCGTTGGAGCAGCTCTCGTCCATCATTACAGCTGATGATTATGAGGACTTAAGCAACCACACGACAGAGACAATGGGGGAGACAGGGTTTTTTAGCATTGCTCAGGTAACTACGTCTGTCCACTTTCTTTTTTCCTTTTTTCTTTCCTTCAACTTGCCTTGCTACTAACCCTTCCGTCTTTAGGCAATGTTAATGATGAATGGGGTTAATGGGGCGTTGCCTGAACCATGAGATGTCGTTGGACCGTATAAGGGTAAAGGCAAGGTCAAAAGAGGACGAGCTAAATAAGTTGAAGGCCTAGAAGATGGTCCAGGAGAAGAAGCTTGCCTTATCAGAGGAAGCTAGGGGTGAGTTGGAGAAGTAGATGGAGCTATTGAAGCAAGTCTTGGAGGATAAGGAAAAGGAAATCAATGATACCAAGAAGCAGCTCTGTCAGGCGAATGAGGAAGCGATACGTGAGTACCGTGACTCCGTCGCCCTTCTTTCAGAGCTTGAAGGAACCTTTGCTGAAGGCTTCAACAACGCCCTCCATCAAGTCAAGGCTTCTTATCCTGATCTGGACATATCTCATGTTACCATTGATGCCTAGGCCCAAACCTCGGTTCAGCTCGTCCATTTCGAGAGTACGGATGAACTATTTACTGATGACGCCTTTATAGACAACACTCATGGTGACAGAAGGACTACTGTTAAGAGCCAAGCCAAAACCATCGAGGACAACACCCGTCAACCTGAAGATCAAGTTTTGGAAGAAAGAGACGATGATGCTCCCGTTCTGCAGTAACCATTTTTTTTTTTCTGAATGTAAAGGTTTTTAAAGAATAGTTAATGTTTAATTTAACTGTTACCTTTTGTAACTAAACTTCTTCCTTTATGAGCTTCAACAATATTGGATTACTCATTCCGTATTATCCATCTAATTTTATTCTTATGGATGGATTTGTTTAGTTTATGGCTATGTATGAATATAACCTTTAATGCAACATGTTGTTGAACCTGTCCATTTGTGTCATCTTCTCGGATGAACCCGTCCTCTTATGGACTTTTAATTCAACGTGTTGTTGAACCTGTCCACTTTATGGACTTTACAATTTGATCATTCTCTTTGATGAACCCGTCTACTTATTGATTTTATTATGTATTTGTCCATTTGTGGACCTAATTATACTCACCCTCATGGGATAGACCTATTCACTAATGTACTTGTGGGCTCAATTATACCAACTCACCTTTATGGGATGAACCCGTTCACTTGTGGACTTAACCATGTATCCGTCCAGTTGTGGACTTATACTCACCCTCATGGGATGGACCCGTCCACTAATGTACTTGTTAATTTCAAAGCATCCTTGTAGGATGAAATCATCCACTTGTGGACTTGATAATTTCAAAGCATCCTTATAGGATGAACTCATCCACTTGTGGAAATACTAATAACTCACACTCCTGAGATGAACTCGTCCACTTTATGGACCTACTAATAAACTTGTCCACTTTATGGACCAATAATAAATCATCCTCCTAGAATGAGCTCGTCCACATTAAGGACTCGTCTACTTTATGGACTAGTAATAATCCATCCTCCTGGAATGAACTCGTCCACTTTAAGGACTTACTGATAAACTCATATACTTTATGGACTAATAATAATTCATCCTCTTGGAATGAAATTGTCCACCTTAAGGACTTGATAATATTTTGTAGAACAACATACTAGTCATATCTGAATAAACTCCTCTTATTATGATAAACCATGCATTCATAGAAAAGTAGTTCTCTAAAGAAAAAGACTTGCCCTTTGGGCTTAAAAAGTATTGTAGCAAAAATTAACTAAGGTAAATTGGAAAATTGAGGAGTGTAGCTAAAATTAACTAAAGTAAACTGAAAAATGAAGAAAGTTGCTCTATTGGTAGTACTTCCGTAGGTGCTTGGTGCTCTATGGATGGTGCAACTTCCGTCCGTCTAGTGTCTCTAGATGATAGGTGTCTTTCCTCTACCATGATGTAATTCTGTAAGGTCCTTCCCAGTTGGGGTTGAGCTTTCCATGGGTAAGGTCTTTGGCTGTGCTTATTACCTTCCTCAAGACGAGGTCTCCAACCTTGAAGTCTCAGTGTCTGACTTGGGAATTACAGTGCTTGGCCATGAGGTCTTAGTATCGTGCGAGTCTCTATTTAGCTTTTTCCCTGACTTCGTCTAATAGATCCAGTTGTAGATGCATAGCTTCGTCATTCCTTCTCTCATTATGATTATCCACTTTGTAGCTTGTGAGTCCAACCTCCGTTGGGATGACTGCATCGCTTTAATAAGCTAATCGAAACGGTGTTTCCCCTGTAGGTGTTCTTGTTGTCGTCCTATATGTCCATAGTACACTTGGCAGCACTTCTGGCCATACACCTTTTGCCTCTTCGAGTCGAGTCTTAATGATTTTAAGCAAGGATCGGTTCGTGACCTCAACTTGCCCATTGGTTTATGGGTGGACGGGGGAAGAGTAGTGGTTCTTGATTCCTAACTGTGAGCAAAAATCGTTGAAGGAGTCGTTGTCGAATTGTTTCCTATTATCTGATACCAAGACTCTGGGGATTCCTACCTGCAGATGATGTTTCTCCAAACAAAAATTCTTACATTCTTCTCCATAATGGTAGCCAAGGCTTCTACTTCTACCCATTTAGTGAAATAGTCTATACCGACTACGAGGAACTTCAGTTGTCGTGTCGCTATTAGGAATGGACCCATAATGTCAAGTCCCTATTTAGCGAATGGCCACGTGGCTATCATCAAGGTCAATTCTTCTATCGACTGCCAGATGACGTTGTTGTACCTTTAACACTTGTCACATGCTTTGACATAAGTCTAGGTATCCTTCTACATAGTAGGCCAGTAGTATCCAACTCTGATTAGCTTATGTACTAATGACCACGACCCTGAGTGGTTGCCACAGATTCCTTCGTGTACTTCTCTCATGACATAATCAGCTTCTTCTAGAGTTAAACATCTTAGGTACGATCGAGAGAAGCCCTTCTTGTATAGGACGTCTTTTATTATGACAAACCGTGCTGCACGAACCTTCAACTTTCAACCATGCCATCTTTCAAATAGGAAACTATTAGGGTAGTCTAATTGCTTCCCAAGTTCACTTCCTGCACGTCGACGTCATATATCAAAGGTGAAATTTGTACAAAGGAAAGTACTTTATTGGGGAGAAGCATGTATTTGGCTGACGCAGCTTTGGCAAGGCAATCGGTTTGCTCATTTTCTTCTCTTGGGATTTGGAAGAACTTGGCTTGCAGTTTATTAACACGTCTCCGCACCTGATCCAGATACTTCTTCATCCTTTCTCCTTTGCACTCGTAGTCGCCATTTACCTAACTAGTGACTACTTGGGAGTCGTAGTATACGATCACACTTGTCGCTCCTGCAGCTTTGGCGAGGTCTAGTCCTACCACTAAAGCTTCATACTCTGCTTCATTGTTTGTTAGGGGGAAGTCGAGTCAAATCATGCATTCGATCTCGTCTCCCTTTAGGGAGCGGAGCACTACACCAATTCCACCAGCGTGTTTGTTGGAGGATCCATCCTTGTGGACGCTCCATAAAAAAGGCTCTTCCATCCCTTGGCCTTCCATATGAGTGAATTCCGCAATAAATTTGGCAACCACTTGTCCCTTACAATAGTACGGGGTGATATTGCACATCAAACTTACTCAATTCTATTGTCCATAGTGCCATTCGCCTGACAGCTTCGGGACTGTTCACTTCTCGTCCTAGAGGTTTGTCAGTTAATACAATGATAGTGTGGGCCTGGAAATACGGTTTTAGCTTGCGGGCCACTATAACTAAAGCAAAGGCGAGCTTCTCTATTGGTATGTATCTTTTCTCTACGCCTCTGAGTGCTCAACTTGTGTAATACACGAGCTTCTATACCCTGTTTTCTTCCCTGACTAAGGCTATGGTGACGGCCGCCGAGGATACTGCCAAATAGAGAAACAATTCTTCCCCAAGCTGGGAAGGACTCAGCAGCAGAAGGGGCATGAGGTAGGTCTTCAGATCCTGGAATGCCTACTGACATTTGGTCATCCATTTAAAAGACTTATTCAGCGTACGGAAGAAAGGTAGATACTTATCTGTTGCCCTTGATATGAACATTTTCAGCGCTTCTACTTTATCGTTGAGGCTTTGCACTTCTTTCACATTCCTCGGGGTTGGACTCGATTCCCCTCTGAGACACCATGAATCCTAGGAACTTTCTTGCCGTCACCCCAAATGCACATTTTCCTAGATTGAGCTTTATGTTGTAGGAGCGAAGGTTGTCGAATGTTTCTTTGAGATCCTTCAGGTGATCTTCCTCCCTTCGATTTTTTACCAGCATGTCGTCCATTTAGACCTGGACATTTCTCACAATCTGTTGTGCGAATATCTTGTTCATGAGCCTCTAATATATCGAGCTCGCATTTTTGAGGCCAAATGGCATTACTTTATAGCAGAAGACGCCCTAGCTAGTGATGAATGAAGTCTTCTCCTGATCTGCTTCGTCCATTCTGATCTGGTTGTCGCCTGAAAAAGCATCTATGAAGCTTAATAACTGGTGTTGAGTCGTAGAGTCAACTAGGACATCGACCTGTGGGAGGGGGTAACTGTCTTTGGGGCATGCCTTGTTCAAGTCGGTGAAATCTACACACATCCTCCATTTCCCGCTGGCTTTCTTGACCATTACCATGTTCGCTAGCCAATCGGAGTAGTAAACCTCCCTAATGAAGTTTGCTTCCAGTAGCTTGTGAACTTCTTCTGCTGTGGCTTGGTCTCGTTCTAGGGTGAATACCCACTTCTTCTGATGGATAGGTGTGAAGAAGGGCGATACGTTCAGTCTATGCACTATGACCGAAGGGTCTATTCCTAGCATGTCTTCATGGCTCCAAGCAAACATAATCCAGTTATCCTTGAGAAAAGTTGTTAGTGTTTGGCGGACTATTGGGCTGGCGAGGGTACCAATCTTGGTAGTTCGATCCGGCTTAGAGTCGTCAAGGAGTATCTCTTCAAGCCTTTCAACGGGCTTCGTCACCGTCTGGTGTTTTTCTATGTTCATTGCCTAGAGGTGGTCATCCATTTCCATCATATCTATGTAACATTCGCATGCGGCTACTTGATTTTGGTGCAACTCCCCTACACCATAATCGGTAGGGAATTTGATTATTAAGTGGTAGGTTAAGGTTACGGCCTTCCATGAATTGAGGGTAGGCCGTCCTAGGATGGCGTTGTAAGCAGACGAGCAATTGACCACAAGGAATGTTACATCCTTAGTGATCTACTGGGGGTAGTCACCCACCATCATGGATAACGTGACTACACCAAGGGGGAATACCCTCGTTCCTCCAAAACCAACGAGCGAAGCGTTCGTTGGAACTAGTCGCTCTTTATCAATCCTCATCTGTTGGAATGACAGGTAGTAAAGGATGTCAACTGAACTGCCTTTGTCCACCAGAACCCGGTGCGTGTTGTAATCTCCTACTTGTATGCTAAGGATAAGCGCATCTTCATGTGGGTGGTGAAGATGCCGGACATTTTCTTCCAAGAATCCAATGATAGGGTTGTCGATCCGTGGCATCTTTGGTACAGAACTTGTCAACTGGACGTTGTGAACCATCTTGAGGTAAGTCTTTTGGGCATTTTTAGACTACCCGACGGCCGTTGTGCCCCCCACAATCATTCTTATATCTCCTATAGGCAGCCTAGGATGCTTATTTTCCCATCAAGGATCCTGCTCTTGGGGTGGATCTGCTCTCTCCTTGCTGATGAACCTCTGCAGCTTTCCTTACCTAATAAGGGCTTTAATTTGCTGCTTCAAGTCGTAGTAGTCAACTGTGTCATGGCCGTGATCACGGTGGAAACGGCAATATTTATCTCTAGACCTTTTATTAGGATTTCCCTTCAGCTTGCCGGGAAAGGTTAGGGCCCCTTCGTCCTTAATCTGCATCAAGACTTGGTCGATCGGGGCAATCAGCGGGGTGAAGCTTGTGAACTTCCCTATAGGGAGCTTGGAACATCTGTCCTCTCGCCGTTCTCCGGTTCTTGCCATCTTTTGCCCCCTGTCTGGCTGCATGTCCTCCTATCTTTCCCTTTTCTTGGGCTTCTCTTCTTAGGCCAGTAGTGCGTCTTCCGCATTCATGTACTTGGTCGCCCTGTAAAGCACATCTGACATAGTCTTCAGGTCGTTCTTATATAGTGAAAATAGGAACTTACCCTTCCATAGCCCATTGGTGAATGCCGCCATAAGTATCTTGTCGTCTACTTCGTCGATCGAGAGGGCCTCCTTGTTAAAGTGGGTTATGTAAGATCTTAGCGTCTCGTCCTCCCGCTATTTAGTATTCATCGGGCATGCAGTGGACTTCTTATACCTGTGCTCCCCGATGAAGTGTGAGGCGAATTGGATGCTTAACTCCTTGAAGGTACCAATGGAGTTGGGCATTAGCTTGTTGAACCAGATCCTTGCGGGTCCCTTTAGTGTGGTGGGGAAGGCTATGCACATGATCTCGTCTAGCACCCCTTGAAGGTGCATCAGGGTCTTGAAAGACTCAAGTGATCCAAGGGATTCTTGTATCCATCGTAATTTTCCACATACGGCATACGAAACTTTAGTGGAAAAGGGAACGAAGTGACGGGCGTTATGAATGGGGAGTCGGTTCGGTGGACCAAGTCTTCGAGGTCGCTAGACACCTGTCCTCTAATGGCATTCATCATAAAGTCCATCCGTTCTTTCATCATCTGCATCTCGGCGACTATGTGAGGTGGAACCGTGTCGGTGACAGATGGGCGACTCGTGTCCTGTTGTTCTGGCTTGCTTGGGACATTGCTTTCTTCTGTCCCTTCTTGGTTCCTTCTCTCAGTGCTGGTGCCCTCTTGGTCTTCCTCCTGAGTATTAAGGTATGCGTTCTTTTGATGTAACTGCTTCTCCATATCGTGGTTCTGTTTGGTGAAGTGCTTTACGGTAGCAGCGAGAGTTTAAACCTGTCTCTCACGAGTGGTTGTTCATGGTTTGTCTCCTTGAGCATCATTAGTGGTTGCCATCGAGTGAGTGAGCACCATGAAACTTTTTGTCCGAGATGCGATAGTATGGCTTATAAGTCACAATTTCCCACAGACGACGCCAATTGATGATGTTGAAAATCATTAGTAAGCTACACAATACTCACGTGCTTGAAACAAGACCTGCGAAACAACAACAAAGAGAAACCTTAAGAGAGTACCGGTGTGGTACCAGCCAAAGACCCTCCGAAGATTAAGTCAGAAAAACCTTTCACAACTCTAGAGTGCCAGAGCTCGGGTAAATTATGCGTACCTTGTTTTCTGAGGGCTTTGGGGTTTTTATAGTAATGTAGAACCGACCTCTGTTTCTTGTGTAGGAAGGCATTTCCTTATAGGGAAGATTATCATTAATGGGCGTATATTACGGAATCCTCCTTATGTTAGAATTCTATTCATATTGAGACTCTATGAGCTAGAGTTAACCATGAGATGCAAGTTGTTTCCATTTAGGATTCCTTGGAGATTACTTAAACCAGGTGGATGCCACGTGGCCTCTAGACCCATCCACCTTGTTTCCGTGCACTTTAGATCTATCCATTATCAGCCCACTAGTCCAAATTCGTCAGGTTTATTTAAATGGATCCATCATCCATAATTTTAACCTCTTCACTAATAAATATATGTGTAACGTATAGTATAATAATATTTTTATGTTAATTGATAAAATAAAATTATTATTTTTTAAATTTCAAAAGCTGATGTGGCATTTATCAAATGCCAAATAATTTTTAATTTTTTTTATAAATATTATTTAGAAAACAAAACACTACTATGTTTCACTCCCTCATCTCACTCTCTTTCAAACCCTAAACCATCATCATTTAAACTCTCATGATTGGAGCTAGTTATAGTCGACCAACTCCATCACAAACAACCATTGGAGTAAGTTCTAATCTAGGGTTTCCAAGGTTTGGTTTAAGAGATGGAGGGGTTGAGATTGAGTGAGAGAAAATGGGAGAAAAGTCACTATCATAATGGCAATAGGGAGCAGCGTTGAGAAGCTTAAAGGGATGGCTATAGGGGATTGACCTATTGGTTTGTATAGAGATCGGAGAAGGAGAGAGAGATAAAGGAGAGTTTGATCCATAATCCTATCTTTTATGCATAATTTTAAACTATAAAAGTTTGTACTTTAAATATTTCATCGATGATCTAATTATTGATCTTTGATTGTTTTGAAATTTTGCAAATAAGGAGGATATACGAAGGTAATGTCTAGAGCCACCATTAAATGTCTATTTTTTAGACAAACCTTTTTGAGGGTTTGTCAGGGTCAAATCCAAGTTGAACCCATACTAAAATCTCAAAATGCAAGAAGTTAAGATTATATAGATCTTAGATTTATAGGAAATGAATTAAAGAGAAAATTGAACACCTCATTAATTGAAATTAATTGGTACAAAATAGTTTAATTATATATTTAGCATAGACTCACTCACCCTATCTAATCTTTGATTAATTTGCTAATTTTTTCTAATAAAAATTAAAATAAAAAACCTTAACCGCTACAATTAGTGAAACAAAAATAATTCATTGATCATCTCACTAACGAACAAACTCTCTGATTACAATGTATCAATTAAATTAATGAAATCACGTAACTTGCTCATGTTTTAACTAAAATAGGCACACTTGTAAAGGTTGAGTAAAAAGTTGTTTTTATGTCAAGGTGGAGTGGGTAAAGTTGTTGCAAATCAAGGTAGGGTAGGGAAAAATTGTCATCCCTAAAGTCAAGCCCAATCACCCATAGAAGTGTCAGAGATGCAAATTATGATTAGCTCAAAACCAAAACTATATTTTCTCTTTTCTATTTTAGTATTAGTTGTTTTCTATTCTTGCAACTAGGACTTTGAACTTTATAATTATGGTTAATTGATTTTGAGTGAACCTTAATTGAATTAATTAAAATCAATTGCATGTCAAAATTTTATTTTATTTTTTAAAATTTTAAGGCAAGAATGTAATTAAAAACAATGGATAAATACTAATTTTTGTTTTTTCAAATTTTGATAAGTTGTCTTGTAACATAGACAGTTAATTTACTATACTCAGAGGGGCTCCACGTACTTATCCATAAAGCTACCATTGATGGAGAGATAATATATAAGAGTTTCCATTTGTGGTAATGGACCTAAACTAACACATTTATTCTTTGCATAAGAGAGTATTCTATTTTGCAGGGCTAATTGTCATGAGTGCCACAAAGAGTTAGAGATTCTCTCTCCTTATGAAAGAGCTTTGTGACTGCAACTTAATAGGGAGAAGACAATCTTTTTTTTTTTTTAGTATGTGTACATCCAGTGATATGCAAACCTTGATAATGGAAGATAATGGAGAGACAGAGATAAAGTAGTATGAAAATTATTTGGGGTTGCCAGCATTAGTAGGGAGAAATAAAAGAATTGGCTTTGACCATATCAAGTAGCATCTTTGGAAAAGATTGCATGGATGGGAGGCTAAATTGCTTTCATAGGCTGGAAGAGAAGTTCTCATCAAATCAGTTGTGCAAGCAATTCCCCTAGATGCCATGAGTTGTTTTAAACTCCCTCTTAGTTTGAGTCATATGATAAAGACCCTTATTAGAAAATTTTTGTGGGGCAACGTGGAGATAGGCTGAAAATTTATTGGTTTAGATGGTTAGAGATGTGTAAACCAAAAAATGAAGGCGGCATGGGTTTCAAGGATCCCTCTATCTTCAATGATGCAATGCTTTCTAAATTTTCTTTGGCTTTATTGAATGGTGATAATTCCCTCTTCTATAGGGTCTTCAAAGCTAGGTTCTTTCCCAATGACACTATTCTAGAAGCAAAAGAATCCTTATCCACTTCTTATGTGTGGAAGTGTAAACTTAAAAGGAAAGGACTTAATTACCAAAGGTGCACTTTGGAGAGTAGATGATGGTAAAGGGATCAAAATTTGGGGTGATACTGATAATTGGTTGCCAACCATAAATCAATCCCAAAACATCTCCAGTTCTATATAGGCAAGGTAATTCTTCGGTTGGGGTCTTAATTGATGAAATCTTTAAATGCTGGAAGAATGAGATTGTTGACCATTGTTTCACTACTACTGAGGTTGAGACTATCAAGAGCATGCCTCTGATCTCTTCCCCATAGCAAGACATCCGCACTTGGCCTTTCAATGTTGTATATATAGGTATATACATGGATATGTTGTAATAATGATATTATGAGTTTGAAGAGTATTGATTTATAAAGGTGATAAAATGGAAATGTAAGTTCTAGAATTTTCTATGTGAAAATTCAAGCCAGGAATTTTCAATTGGTTGAGATTCTTCTTAATCAATCAAAGTGGTCAAGAAATTTAATCTAGAGCTTCTGCCTGACTCGATCGATGTTCGATTCCTCTTCGATCGATCAAAAAGAACCTTCAGTTGTTGTTCGATTCCTTTCAATTGAACAAGACTCATGAAAGCTGAATTTCTACAGAATTTGGATCATGGAGGTTCCCAACAAAGTTAAAAATTTGGTGTGGCGGGCATGTAAGGAGGCATAGCCAATTAATGCTATGTTTGGAAGTTTTATGAGAGAGGAGAGTAGAGGGGAGTAGAGGGAAGGAGAGTAGTGGAAAGGAGAGTAGAAGAGAATGGTTATCATTCACCTTGTTTGAATGTTTTTAAAATTAAGTAAGGGGGGGGGGGGAATAATTAGGCTTTTCATTTGTAATTTTGTTAATATGGTAAGGGTAAATTTGATAATTCATTTGGTTAAGCATTTTTATGCTTCACTCTCCCTCCAAATCTCTCCAATTTGGGGGAATTAAAAATGAGGGGTTGGAAGTAGTTCAAACCCCTCCAAATCCCTCCCCTCCTTCCTTAAAAATCATCCAAACAAGGTAATTAAATTACTCTCCCTCCCTCTACTCTACTCCTCCTCCTTCCCCCAACATCCAAACATACCATAAGTTTAATAAAAACCACCACCGACGCAACTTGTGAACAATGCAAAATAGGTATTGAAAACTCCTCACATGCCTTATTTTTCTGTTTGAATTTACAAGGTATTTGGGACTCGGTGTAACAATGGCAAAGGCTATTTACCTTACAAGACCGAAGCTCTCTACAGATTTTCCACTTTGCGGGTTTCTAATAATAAAGAAATGAAGTTGCTAGCTATTATAGGATGGGCAATCTGGAATAGTCGAAATCAACTCCACTTGAACCAGGAAGCATATCCTTTGAGTGAGAGTATTCGAGTTTCAAAGGATTAAGTAGACTAATTTCACTCGATTAATTTAGGGCAGCCAAAGACTAACATGAAACAGCAACATCGCTGGATTTCGCTAGTTTTAAATGCTTTCAAGGTTATCTATGATTAGGCGGATTTTTATGAAGAAAGGAAAGCAGGGATATGGGTAGTTATTTCGGTCATTTTGTAGGTTTATGGGGTATTTCAGTCGTTTCCAAGTTTTCGAGGGTATTTCGGTCATTTTTAGATTTAGAGGGTATTTTGGTAATTTTTTAAGTTTCATGGGTATTTTGGTCTTTTTAGTTGTTTTGTGGTATTTTTAGAGTTAGGTGATTTCTAGAAATGATACTTGGGTAATAATTTGGTCTAATTTGGTACAAAGTTAAAACCCAATTAACATTAATGTTAAGTTGGGTTTAATTGAGTTAATACCCATTTAAATCAATTAATAATTAGGTGGGTTTTATTTCTCAAAAAAAAAAAAATTAGGTGGGTTTGGGTCTTATTTAAGTGGGTGAGTTTGGATTAATTTTCCACCCCTACTAACTTAGGAGCTTCCACTTCTTGGTATGGTAGCACATGTTGAAGTTTTGGCAACTACGATAGCACATGTTAAAGCTTTGGTAGCAAGAAGAGCAGTGGAGTTTGCTTTAGAAGTGGGTAGTGGTCAAGCAAGTGACTTAGAGATTGTTTTAAAAGATCTCAATAAATTTGAACCATCTCTTGCTTTGCGTGGTCATATTATTTAGGATATCAAACTTCTAGTTTCTTATTTTTCTTATATTAGTTTTTCTCATGTTCGCCATCAAGGGAACGATGTAGCTCATTCTTTTGCAAAAATGGCAATTACCTTGCCCAATTTAATTGTCTAGATGGAAGATGTGCCAACAAACATTCTCCCTTTTATTAGGGCCAATTTGGCTGCTTTGATTTAATGCAATTGATATCTTTCTTTTGAAAAAACAAGAAATCAAATCCAGCCTATATTAAAAGATGAACTTATTAATATTTTAAGGAAAAAGTTTAGTTACAAATTGGTTGTAGTCTAAGGCTACAATCTTACCTAATATCATTAAATTTACTACATATTTTGAAAATATAACTGTTGGATTGCATGTTCTTTACGCTCTTAATATACATGTCAAATTTTGTATAAATCAGATATTTTTTACTATATTATCTATAAGATTATAATTTATACATAATTTTCAACTACAAAAACTTACAATTTAAGTAATTTATTGTTGATATAGTTATTGATATTTAATTTTCTAGAAATTTTGCAAACATAGAGAATATAGGAAGAAAATGTAATACAATGGTGGATTTATCAAAATTCATCTCTAATAAAAAAAAATATTGAATAATATTGTAACCTTAAATTATAGTCAATTTTGTAACTAAAATTTGTCCATATTTTAATATGATGATAATGAATAATCATTATAAAACGAATATTTAAATCCTATTATATCTATTTAGAATAAATAAATAAATAAACTATTTGTGAGAGGTATATTATACTAGGCTAAATTAGAGTTCATATAATTATTTTTGTATTTCTTCCCCGAAAAAATTGATAGAATTTCAATTTATGGCGTCTGTTTCTAATGATTGCGTACTTTATTATCAAATCAAAACATCAATCAGTTTTTGATGCAAGTAGGGATTGAATTTCAAATCTTTTATTCAATCATTAGATATTTTACCCCAATTGGTTTTTTGTATTTCTTCAAAATTTGTGTATAGCAAATGGCCCTTTGAAATAAAAGTCTTGATGACAGCTCCTTAAAAAAAAAAAAAAGCCTCCCCTAATTCGTGGTTCGTGGGCCTGACTGAAGGGAATGTAAAATTAGCGCTCCTTAATTTTATCGGGACTATTTCTACTTTTTTAAAAAGATAAAAAAAAATAAAAGCTTTTGGGGACATTATCGTACTTTCAAAAAGAAAGCAAATTAATTCTATGATAGCTTTTTGGACCTCTATGAAAGATTGAAAGCTTTAAATTCACCTTTGAAAAAAGAAAGCAAATTTGAACCTCATCATAGATCATCTTCAACTAAAACTATGACAGATAGTTGTTATATAAATAATAACTCAAAAGAAGAAATAGATAGGAACTTACAGACATTAAAAACAACTGAAATAAGAGTTGACAGAAAAACTAACCCAATTGAGGAAAGCACAACACGTATAAAAGATAAAAGAAAGGATTTCATAAAAGAAAGAAGTACTATAGAAAGTGTCAGAAATATAATAAATGAAGACAAGGAAAGAGATAAGATAAAGAAAGGTATGGTAAAAGAAATATTAGATAAATTTGAAAGACGAAATCGTGAAAAGAATAAAGAAAAGAATAAGGAAGTCATACTTAGGAAACTAGATATAAAAGATGAGATAGATAAAGTTAACAATAGTAATGATAGTCTAAAAGAAATGATGGAAAAGCATAATAACAATAAAGAAGTATCTAGTTCAATACAAATTATATGTAAGAAGTCAGAAATAGATTTACAGAAGGAAAAAGAGTTCTTTTTGAAACAAAACATAAAAAAACAAAAAGACATAATAGAGACAAAAGAAGAAGTAGGAAAAGTTAAAGACATGCTAAAACCAAAAGATAATAGTACTTATAAAGAATCTCTACATAGGAAGCTAGAAGTAGAAGAAGAGATAGGAAAAGATGAACCAAAAGAAAGAGAGAAAGTCAACAAAGGTAGGAAAAATAAAAATAGTTTAAAAGAAATAATTGAAGTAAAACTGGAAAAAGTGGAAGTAGTCAACAAAAAAGACAAGAAGTGTGATAGTCTAAAAGAAATAATTGATGAAAGACTAAAATTAATTGAAAGATCTATAGCAGAAACCCAAATGGATAGCTTAACAGAATTAACTAAAAAGATGAAAACTTTAAATACACCTTTAGAGATAGACAGAACAAGAGACATAATAGTTTTAAATACTACTGAGTTATCAGATAATGAGAAAAATGACAGACATGTTAACAATACTATTTGTCATAAATGCAAAGGATATGGACATACTAAAAAACAATGTGACAGACATGCTGAAAATGTAAAACGTATAAGTAAATTAGATTTTGAGAAAAATGTAATAAATGAATTAATGGAAATCTTTAAGGTTAGTCAAAAGGAAATAGATCAAGTAAAAGAGAAAGAATTAAAATCAACCAACCCACTTAAAATTAATAAAAGAAAAAAAAAAGCGAAAAGATATAATAATTAAATTGATAGAAAATCTACCGGATCACCACAAAGACAAGAAAGAATATTTACTAAGTTTGAAAGATTCTATGGACATACCTATAGTTTGTATTAGGTGTAAGAAATATGGACACCATGTTACAAAATGTCGAAAGAAAGAGAAAGATAAAGAGAGACAAGAAAAAGACAAGAAAGAAAAGACAAAAAAGAAACAAGATAAAGTAGACATAAAACCAATAACTCTACAGGAATTATTGATAGAAGCAAAAATGGTAAAACAAGAAATTAAAGATATTAAAGAAGATAACTCCATAGATATAAATGAACAAAATATTGCAGAAATAATAAATTTGAAAGAATTTTCTAAACCTATGACAGAACCCCCTTCATTACAAAAAAATAATTTAAATAATGACAGTAATAGACAAAATACTTTAAGCTTAACCAACAAAGTTATTCCTCAAAAAGGGAATACGAAAATTATAAATAAAGAGTTCTTAACATAAGTTGTATTAACAGAATTAGAAACTGACAACATGAATGAAAGATTAATACTTTTTAAAAATGAAACAGAATTTGAAGAATTAACTCCGACTAATAAAGAAACGCTGATTAATGATTACATATGTAATAAAGGAGTTAAATCTTATGATTTAAGAAAAGATATACTTTTAAAATTCATCTTACCCCTAATCAAGAAAGAAATTAATTATCTCAACGAAGTCACTATCTTGAAAGATGTCAATAAAGAAAGAATTTGTAGGGGACATTTGACAGAAAACTCACTGGATGAACACTTGACAGATGATGACAAAAAGAATGGTAAACAAGACAAAGAGACAGAGATATGTTCTTTATTCCTTTGAGATATGTTCTTATTCTCCTATTGCGTTTTTGCATAAGTACCAACATAAAGTCCAATGTCCTCATGCAAAAGAACTTAGTAGAAAAGGCATAAAAGACGGAAATATGGATGCAATCTTTTGTAGTCAATATGCACGGACTGACAGCATGATAAGAGTACCAAACAAAATTATAGTAAATGACATATTTACAGTATCCTTAAATATTCATTTGACAGATATTTTAAAAAATGAAGCTTTGACAGACTATCCTTTATTAATCATTAAAGAAAACGTTAATTGTGGTAATTTCTTAAATAATGGCATTTTTACTCTCCTAACAGACAGAATTAATTATAATCCCCTAACAGATTTTCCTATTAATAAAAGACTTTACAAAGAAATTTTATTTCACATACCCTCACAGAATGAGATATATAGTAAAATATACGTGGATAGAATCACACTGGATTTTAAAAATCATTTGAAACCCACTCACTTTGACAGACTTCATCATGACTGCTCTAATACTACAGTTACTCAGCAAGAGCACAAAAGTGTATAGCAAGATGTTTGTTTTATTATATATACTTTATATTATAAAAATGATTTTCTTATAAAACATTTTAAAAAGACTTTACAAACGAACAATGACAGAAAACTTTTCAAGATAAACTCTACAAAAGCTTTGCAAGAAGATATTTATTTTCAAAATCATATTTCAAGACATAATCTTTTTCCCAAAACTCAATTGCAGACTACTATGAGTAAAAGAACCTCCCAGGCAGATAAAGGAAAGGGCAAAGCACCAGCGGTGCAACCCCACTTCCAAAAACCTTCAGTAAGAATTTTAGATTTGCATGAAGGCGTCTCGATAGAGACAATATCCCTTCAGGATACGTTGTCAGCAGAGGCAATGTATTCATGTGGTGAAAAAAGTGTAATTCTATAGAAAGTGCTCCACACTGATCTCATGTTTCAGAATGGAGAATTTACAGACCTTCCTTTTCATATTAAACTACTTCTTGATAATTTACAAGCAGCTTTCACCATCAGACAGAAACCTTTATTCCAAAAGACCCTTTAGGCTTTGGAATTACATCTTGTTAGCACCGGGGCATTTATTGAAGCACTCAGTTGTCAACTCCCTGGCAAGGAGGATGGAGATTCAAGCTCCACAAAGACAGAATTACAGTCTCTAAATAGCTATCTTATGGGAACAAGCTTTTCAAAGCTCCACCCTAAGATTCAGCAAAAAACGAGACTTGCCATTAGAACCTTACCCCCTGAAATTCAACAGAATATATTAACTCATAAAGCTATAACAAGTTCTTATGACAAATGGATGTATCTTTTTAAAGTATTAGTTTCTACAACATTTATCAAAACAGAAGATATGACAGGTGACACATGGCTATCTCACAAAACAACATGGTATGAGAGTTTTGGAGATGTGGACAGAGTTTATGAAAGAACAGGAGGCAGATATAATCCCTACCCGGGATTACTTATCAACACAGAGATAGAGGATCCAGTAATCCGTGATCCTTTATGGTTATCTAAAATGTTAGAAGCAGGGTTTATTAGCAAACTAATTATAACTTCTGCAATTTAGATTAGCTTATTCCCCAAAGTCATCCAAGAAGTAACTGCACAGATTGGAGGACTTAATTATATGAAGATGGAAATCTGGAGTACTCTTCTAGTTTGGGACACTAGCTATTATATGGAAACTTAGTCAACACATATTCTGGTCCTTATCTACGATTGGGGTTGTATCCTTGAATACAACTAGTATATAGGAGATACTTATTTATCACTTGATGATCCAGGTGCTTTGGCTCAAGAATGGTCTAATTTCATGTGTAACAAGATTTATGAAGTACAGAACGAATTAGACAGAGGTTTCCACTTATATGGCTACACCAATAGAATAGCAGTATATGGTCCAAGACCTTCAGCAAGAAGGCTTATTGGGAAAAGAAGGATTGCTAAGGATCCTAGATTGATGACAGCAAAGGATCATGTTCCTGTTTTCCTTCTTATTTCTTACTGTCCTCTATGTAATGATTATGGAGTGCTCCATGAGCATGAACAATATAAGGATAACTCTGATCCGCTAGATTATGATAACTATGCAAATACAGATTGATAGACAGATAATGACGACATATCACTATTCACTGAAGGCAGATCACTGTTCATCAGCATGCGTTAATTGCTTCTAGACAATCAAGATAGTCCAGACAGATACAGACAGAGACAGAATAACTTTTTACTGTTCAAGATTCCACCGTTAGTTTAACTTGAGTTCACTTTACTTAACGCAGGTTACTTTTGAAGACTTACCATGGTTTACTTCATCTATAAATAGACAGACTCCGAAGACAGAAGACAGGTCCAAAATTTAGGTCTAGAATTTAGGTCCAGAATTTAAGGTCCAATTTCTAGGTTCAAATTTTCAAGTCTAAATTTCAAGAAGCTTCAAATTTCTCTCAAAGCCTAGATAGTTCCCTTTCGCCCTCAGAAAGACTTTTGTAATCCTTCCTCTCTTGTAATCTTGTAACCCTTCCCTTCCAGACAGATATAATCTTGTAACATTTTTATAGATTTTACTTTGTAATCTTGTAACTCTTCAGATAATGTTTATTTTCAAAGCTTGTATCAAAGACAGTTTGTTTTCAAGTTTAATCAAAGACAAAAGTATTTTCAAGTAAGATTTTATTTGTTTTAGTTTTCATATTCCATACTCTATTTTAACTTATTTTGAATATATCTGTTCTACTATTTTCTTCTTTATCATCTATTTTATCACTGTTTATGCTTCCATATTACTGCAAACTAAGAATAAAGATACTTATTAATTTTCAAATGCATTATTATTATTTAAAGCATGTATACTATCTTTGTTTTGTAAAATAGTATTTGATTCCAATTGCTGTCATGTCCTAGCCGTGTCTTGCATTATTTTTTATTTATTATATAAATATATTTTTTATAAAAGAAATGACACAGCTGGGACATATATGCAAAAGTATCATTGACATATTGAGTGTCCAACACAGGTAAGACATGATTATGACACCCAAATGAAGTGTTTGTGTTTTCTAGATAATTAGTAGTTGATGATTGTTTTGTGATACACTGTTATTGATTCTTTAAATGAGATTTCTTGCAAATAGCCCAAACTAGTTTAATTTTAACTCATTGAATAATTGACGAATCATAGTGCTAGACTACTGGTTTGATATTAAGATGCACTGTTTTGATGTGCAGTTATATTTTAGCTTTGGAGGTAAAAGATTGACTTCCGAAATGTCAACTGACAGAAGAAGGCGTTCCTTGTGTGCAGATTTTAGTGCCCTGAGCATGGAACAAGGTATTCCAGAAGAAAAATTGGGATCAGTCAATGATGTGAAAGAATGGGAAGAAGCTAGATGCCCAATCTGCATGGAACACCCTCATAATGCTATTCTCCTGAAGTGTACCTCCCATGGGAAGGGCTGCCGGCCTTACATTTGCAACACCAACTACTGGTACGCCAGTTGTGTTGATCAGTTCTGTAATTCATTTGTTCCAGATGCCTCAAGGGCACTACACCCTTGTGAAATCTCGTTGCAAACAAAGGTTGTCTGTCCTCTTTGTTGGGGAGAGATTTATGGATACTTTATATTAGAGCCTGTTATTAAATTCATGAATTCCAAAGCAAGGAGTTGTTCTATAGAGATGTGTGATTTTATTGGGACCTATTCAGAACTCAGGAAGCATTCAAGGTCTGAACACTCTTTCCGGCTATATGAGACAAGGCTGGAAAAGGAGAAGTGCAAAGAAGACAGCACTTTCTCAGAACTTGGGGTAGAGAGTAGTGAAGAAAGAACTTTCTCAATAGGTCTTACTGATTTGACCTCTTCCTTGGTTGATTGCATGAACGGTATTTCGGGGGAAATTGACAACAATTTCAATTTGTCTTCAAATGGTATGATCCCACATTGGAGGATCTTCCCTCAACTTGATTATCATAGGCCTCCTGTTATTAGATAGGGTGTCATCAGAGAGTAACTCCCGTTCTTGGCCATTACAGAATAGTTTTCATCATAGGCCTCAGTTCCGGTTCTCACTAACGGCTGAGCAATTACCTAGGAGTGTTCCATAGGGTTATCTGAAAACATGCCCGATTCATGGCAATTGCATATACTAGGGGTGAAAGGTGGTCACCAAACAATAACCAGAGCTAATTGCAATTTTGTTGTTACCAAGGTCACTTTTTAAGTGGGCAGGAGTATCATTCGGTACTTAATTAATTAGAACTTGTAGTTGTCCTCATTGTTAGCTTGATATATTAGGTTATATATGATATTGAAACTAAATTTGTTAGGTTTATTTATTTTGGATTTTGAGAATTATTTTTAAATTAGTTAGTGTTTTCTATTAAAAAAAAAAAATTGTTAGTTTGATTTCTTTTTGTATTTTTTGGATTAGTTTAGATGAAATTGGTAAATTAAGTCTTAGGGTCCGTTTGGATAGAACTTATTTTGCTAAAACTGAAAACTGAAAACACTGTAGCAAAATAATTTTTAAATATGTGAATAATGCCGTAAGACCCATTTTTAATGAAAAAGTTGCTGAAAAGTGAAGTTTGTGAGTCCCGTGAATAGTGCACGGGACCCATCAAATCACAAAAACAAGCATTATCTAGATTGCTATTTGTATTAAAAAAAAAATTGCAACTCAGCTATAATAGAAATCATTGTAGCTGTGTGGATAAAATAAAATAAAATATTTTATTGTCTTTCTATTCCTCCCTGAAATTAAAAATATCTACCATCTTTCTTTAGTCTCCCCTCTCTCTCTCTCTCTCTCTCTCTCTCTCTCTCTCTCTCCTACTCTGGTCTCTCTTCTCTCACTTCTCTGTCCTTTGTTCTCTCTCTATTTGCTCTCTTCTCTCTCTCTCCCCCTCTCCTTGACTTTCTCTCCTATCCCTCTTTCTCTCTTTGATCTGCATGTTGGTTGGTGGTGGGACACCACGATAATATCATAAGTTAGGCCTCCTCATTTAACTCTCTATACTTTCATTCTTTCTCTCTTTGAATTGGTGGTTGTTGACTTAATGGATTTTGGTGGTGGTTGTTGATTATGGCGTGGTGGTGGCGATTTTGATTGTGGTGGTGGTGGTGGCTGAGTTTTGATGGTTGGTTTGACGTGGGGGGTTTTGGTAGTGGGTGGTGGATAGGTTGTTCTAGGCTCAGGTGGTGGCTAATTGGGAGGGAGAGAAATAGAGAGGAAGAGACATTGAAAGAGAAAAAGTTGGAGAGGGAGAGAGAGAGAGAGAAGAGAGAAATGGTTAGTTTTATATTATTTTATTGTAATTTATATTATTTTAATGTGTTATATGTTAAAATAAAAGTTAAGATGTTGGGTGATTTGTAAAATTGGATGATAATATAGGTAAAGTATATTTTTCTAATATAAAATGAATATATATATATTTTTAGACAAAACGGATCCTATATATATATTAATTAGAGACAATGTAGGATTAGGTTAAAAAACTAAAACAAAATTGACAATCCCCCAATGGTAAGAGCATCATTTTTGTAGCACAAGTGGGCCTCCATGAATTACCATCCTACCTATAGTGTGACCTCACAAAACCAACACAACACAGAAAACATAAATCCTCTCTAGCTAGATGAGCATATACTCTCTTTTACAAGTTAAGGAAGCATAAGTGTGGATGGTTTTACCAAACCCTATTTGTAATTCAAATTCATTTCATGCTTATGATTCTAGAAGTATCTTAAATACTCATAAGATAAGACAATGCCATTTTCCAAACTCATTTGGAGGAATATTTTCTACTCATTACAACATTCATATGACTAAAAGTACAAATACATATTTAGGCCATAGATTCTCATAGTCATAATAGTTTATGTCACGGCTCGGAAACGAACTATGTCATAGATTCTCATAGTCATACTACAACTATACAAGTCTTTCAAGAGCCAAAATTAGACTAAGAAAAAAACAAGTTTGAGCCTAGAAAAAAAAAAAAACGTAAATGCGCTTTTAGTCCATACATCTTCATTCCTAAAGTAAA
Organism: Quercus agrifolia; assembly: GCA_029955455.1. Lineage (NCBI taxonomy): Eukaryota > Viridiplantae > Streptophyta > Magnoliopsida > Fagales > Fagaceae > Quercus > Quercus agrifolia. Next base: position 24,093,707 of record JARQAD010000002.1, on the reverse strand, counting down.
ACCCATCTCCAGTTATCTTGTAATAGCAGAGAAAACAATAGCAGTGAGAACTCTGTCTCTGTGGAAAGGTATTAACTCTCTCTCTATCTATGTCCTTATTTATAGCTTTATAATATGTGTGTTGGTTGAAATTGTTAGTAAGGGCCACAATGTTGGTGATGGTTGCTTTGCATCTGGATTGTTTAGTATTATGCATCTATGTTATTTAGTGACTTTTGACTGTTTGTTGGTCCTTGTTTGAGTATGTGTTTGTTTGTGGTTTCCAATGTGGTCCATGTGTTCCCCTGTTAAAGATAGTGAAATATGCCTAGCATTATTTTAATTCAAAAAAAGCTAAATTTGTCTGATATTTGTTGTTAAATATGTGTGGAAAAAGCTTGAGTGTATGATATATAATGTTAAATAAATAAATTGTAGACTACATATGTGGATTAATATGTATATGTCTGTTTTTTATGACATTATTATTCAAACAGTTGTTAGAATTTGTTAAATAAGTGTTGTTTTGTTAAATAAATGTTGTTTTGTTCTATAATCAGTATTATTTAAATGGGTTTGGTGGTATTTTGCAAGCAGAATGGGTGAATTATTTAGTATGATTGTGCGTCATGGTGGGTATTTTACTGATAATCCTCAAGAATATGTGGGGGGTAAAGTAGATTTAGTGGATAATTGTGACCTTGATAGGTGGTCTAAGGTTGAGATTGAGGGTATATATAGGAACTTTAAGTACACCTCTTTCAGCAGGCTATATAATAAAATGCTTGGTATGAACCAAGATAGGGCAAATTTTCATTTGGTTGTTGATAATTATGATGTCATGTTCATGACAAATTTAGTGAGGGGTCATGAAGAGATTCATATGTTTGTAGAGCACCCAGTAGATGATCCTATACTAGTTGATGAAGGTGAGGATATTGGTGAAGATGTGCAGCCATTGGCAGTGGAGCAAGACCTTATAGTTATTGTGATGATGATGGTAGTGAACATGTTGACTATGAAGGGGATGAAATATTTATAGCTTTTATGCTTGTGATGATATGTATGGTAGTGATGATAATTATAACAACTAGCCAATGTTCCCGTGTGATGCACGGGTTCGGTATTAATTTATTTTAAAATATTTTATAAGAAATTATCTTCAAGACCATGCATAATACTCATTATGTAATTTAATGTTTGAGGAATTAGTTTCAATTACATTACATGTTACTAAAAATAGAGTAAATATAATTTGTTAATGTTAAGGACATATTTTATGTAATTGGCTAATCCTTTGACAAAATACACTTTACTTGTAATTGGGTAGATCTAGGATGGGTTTAAACTTCAAGAAACATGTTGTTCAAGTCAAGTATTAAAGCTATGAAGATTAGACCAAGAAACAAGTGAAGAAAAATTGTTCATTAAAGCTCAACAGATATCTTGACAGAATCCTTTCTATTGAGATTTAATGTTGAAACTCGACAGAAGCTGAATCTATTGAGACTTACAAAATCAGAATTTTTAGATCTAATTTTTGGCCCAAGCTGAAATATTTGTGTAGGGTTTCTTTTCTCACAACCCTAAACATATATAAGGCTTATTTTAAATGCTGTCATAGTGGTTATTCATATAGAAAACATATGAAAAAGTGACCGAGTGCCTTATTCTCTTTGTAAGAAGTTACTGCGTCTTTGCACCTTAGGGTTTTGTAACCAAGTGCTTCTTAATCTTCATTGTTGATAAAGTGAAGAACTTTGTAGCCAACAACATCTTCTTCAAGTTGCTGGGCTTAGTCACATACTGGAATTCATGCAAAGGAGTTAGTCACGTACTAGGATTCGTGCATCATTGGTGGTGTTCATATATTGAAGAGTTCAGAGGTTCTGAAGCGGTAGAAGGATTCTATTGTAAGTTCATTTATGGGGATTGTAGTGTCTAGGGACAAAGGTTTTGTACTAGATCTGAAACTTTTCTTTACTATAATGAATTGTTTTTTGGGAAAGTTTTCCCCCAGGTTTTTTTATTGTGAAACTAGTTTATTTCACTGGTTTTCCTGGGTCATCATATCTTGTCTTATTTACTATTTTCCTGTGCATGATATTGATGTTAGTTTGTTTTAACAAGGTTTATTCATAATAAATCTAATTAACAACTTGGGTTTAAAACTTGTTAATTCTATCAACCGAGGTCTAAATTTACCAATAAGTGGTATCAGAGCGGGTACACTCTGATTGGATTAATTTCCTGAGTGTGATCCTTGACCCTCATTGTCACGGATCATGGACAATCTTTTTTGATTCCTCCTTTATTTGATGGCACTAATTATGCGTACTAGAATTTTCGTATGAAAGCTTTTTTGCATGCTCTAGGTGAAAAAGTACGGCAAGCTATTGAAGTTGGCTGGATTAAGCCAAAGGAAACGCTGGTAGATTGGGATGAAACAACAATCAAAGAAGCAAATTTCAATAGTAGGGCCTTGAATGCTCTGTTTTGTGGGGTGACCAATGAGGAATTCAAGAATAAATCACCCATAGAAGTTGCCAAGGAATCATGGACCATTCTTGAGACCACCTATGAAGATACCAAGGCAGTAAAGACTGTGGAGTTTCAAAAACTCACTAGTTGTTTTGAAGAAATAAGGATGGAGGAGGATGAGACCTTTGATGAGTTCTATGCTAAACTCAAAGATATTGTGAATTTTTCTTTCAACTTTGGAGAATATATAGCAGAATTCAAAATTGTTAGGAAAATCCTTAGGTCCTTACTTGAAAGATTCCATACCAAGATCAATGCTATTGAAGAAGTGAAAGACATTGATCAAATTCCTTTGACTAGGCTTGTAGGGAACTATCAAACCTATGAGATGGGATTAGGTTTAATGGGAAAATGTAGAAAGAGTAAAAACTTGGCTCGTAAGGGTATAGAGGAAGAGATTGATGACTCTAAAGATGAAGATGAAGATGATGATGAGGATGAGGATCTAACCTTCATATCTAATGAGATTACCATGCTTCTTTAATATAGGAAAAAAGACGAGGACAAACCTCCTAGGAAATCTAAATCCTCTAGGAAGGGCAAGAATGAGAAACCCCTTATCCAATGTCATGAGTACAAAGGTTTTGGTCATATGAGGATAGAGTGCCCAAACTTTCTTATGAAGGAAAAGACCATAAGTCAAAAGATAAAGGGTTAATTATTGCTTGAAGTGATACTAACTCTTTTGATGAGTATGTGGATGAATGTGGTCAGTTTATGGCTTTTGCTGCCACAACCGATAAGGTGATTGTGGAGAGTGCTAGTGACAGTGAGGATTCTTCTGATGATGAAGTACCCAAGAAGTTGACCCTTCCGGAAGCCTATGATAAGCTACGCACTAAATTTATAAAATCTGAAAAGGCTTCTCATCTTTGTAGAAAATAGCTTAATGAGGTAAAAACTAAAAAAGCTAAATTGTTAGTCAAACTAGATGAGACTACAAGGTTAGTTGAGACTCTTATTATGGAGAACACCTCATTAGAAAAGAAGGTTAAGAATCTTGTGGTTGAGCTTAGTTAAGCTAGAACTCAAATGGGGAGGATGTCTAGTGCAAAGCTTGATGAGGTATTGAGTGCTCAAAAGCCTAGCTCTAATAAGACTGGCTTAGGATATGATGTTTCCTCCGGCCCCTCCTCTTCCATAGTTTCTGAATCAAAGACTGTCTTTATGCCCAATCTAAGAAAGGTTATAAAGGTATGAAATCCATAAATAATTTGTCTAATTCTAAATCTTTTGTTAAACCTCACTCTAGGAAGTCTAGTAGTCCTAAAATTGCTCATGTTTGTCACCATTATGGTGTTTCTAGACACATTCGTCCTAATTGCTTTAAGTGGTATCCTTAAAAGCAAGTGTCCAAACGGTCACAGGTTTCCTCTCAAGGAACTACACCTTTATTTGGAGAGTTATTAAAATTTTTAAGCTTTTTAACTCAATTTTAGGAGAATTCTAATTCTTCTATGTCCTTTAGTAGACATATTAGGACACGTGTCTTTTCATCTTCACAGCCAAAGACTCGTGCTGTGTGGGTGAGAAAGGAGCCTAAGACTTAATTGTCTTTTTCGTTGTCCTCTATTTTAATTCTTTCTATCTAAAGTAGGACTTTCTTGCTTGATTTCTTATCTGTTTTTGAAATCATGCTTTCATGCATTTACATCTTTCCTTCATGCTTTCATGTTGTTTGTCTGCTTTTGTTTGGTTGTTTAGTCTTTATTTTGGTTGTTTTTCAAAGTAAAAAGAGAAAAATCTGAAGAAAAAAAATAATACAAAAACTGTGTGTGTTTGTGTATATTGGTACTTGTGTACCTTGGATGACCATTGAAATAAAGTTTTCTAAACTTTGTATCTCTTGTAGCTTAGATGAGCACTTTAATGCACAATTTAGCAAGTAAACTTTATGACTCGTGTTTGTGATGAGTACGATTAAGTTTTTCTTTTTTACACTTAATACTCATATCATTCTTTTTGACGGGTAGGACTAGAAAATCCTAAGAGAAAGGCATAAATAACCATTTCACCACTAAAGCCTGCCAATCATGTATAACATCTGTGTGCTTTGACATAACGAAATTGTGATGTTTTGACTTACATAATTGGGTATTTCTTCTCTCTCTATATATGCCCATACATGATACGTTTAAAAAGAAAATATGCAAAGAATATAAAAGCAAAAAGAATCAAAATGCTTTTAAATATTGTTGCAAGCGTGTTTTTAGGAGATGTGGGAGTTATATGATATACCTCGAAGGTGATAGTCCCCATCAAATAGTTATGATTGTGTGTGAGTTTTCTCGATTCTCTCATATCTCAAATCGTCATAATATGAGAAACTTGTGCAAACTTGTTATGTTTTCACACACAACACGTAAAAATTCTTTGCTATTTTGGTACATGTGCAGGTACGATGTGATTTGGCCATTATAAGGGATACATGTGTTAATATATACTCACTAAACTATCTCAAGTTGTTTTTGAAATATAAAATTGGTTAGTATGTGTGTGTGTGTGTTTTTGGATCTATGAATGCTTTGCATTTTTGTTGAGAGATGTTTTGAGAGCTTAACATGTTGATTGGATCTTTGGTTAAGTTGCTTACTTATTGCATTCATATTTATGTGTTTTTTCTCCCTTTGAAAACACATTTTCTTCAATCTCAACAGCTTCTCGGCTGATCCTCGACAGATTCTCTTCTATCGAGCCCTTCTTTCTTCTTTTCTCGATTGATCTTGACAAAATCTCGATCCATCGAGGTTTTGGGTTTCTTCTCAATAGATTCTCGATAGATCCTCGATCTATCGAGATTTCTGGGTTTTCTTAGGATAACATCTCGACAGCTTTTCGATCTGTCGAGACCTTCTTGCATGAATTGTTTTTCACATGTTTTACATCTTTCTTTTATCTTGTCATTCATAGCATCTTGTTTCATTACATTCATGCATTTTTATGGATTCCTTTCTGCCCTGTTGATCATCTTTGATCATCTTTATGTTTCTCGGGTGAAGTTTTGTAGCTTCTTGTACCCTTTGTCAATCATGACAAAGAGGGAGAGAAAATGTGGTTTCTTTTTAAGATTCTACATGTTAGGGGGAGAAATACATGCCTTTGTAAAGGGGTGTTGTGTTTCATCTTGTTAGAGGGAGTGCTTACCTCCTTGTTGTTTTAGGAGATTTTTTAGCTTCTTGTACACCGGCCTTGTGACCATTTTTACAAATATTGTGCTTATCTTTGATATATATATATATATATATATATATATATATATATGATGATGATGATGATGATGATGATGATGATGATGATGTATGTCTTCTTTAACTACATCTACATGTGTTGTTTCTTTTCTCTCTTTATACATATGTTTCTTTACACATGCAATATTTATTTCTATTTCACACATGATACCTTGATGAGTTTTGTTTAAGTGTTTCGGAAAAATAGGTTGTGAAAATCTATCTTACCGTGAACTCTTTTCTTGCAAAGTTTTTCAAGAGTTTGTAGTAAGGATAGATTTATTTTGTAATACAACAAGTGGTTATGAGTTGAGTGATTTAAGACTTCTCTCATGATTATTTGTTTTGTTGTGGTTTTGTCACGGATGGCCAAAGGGGGAGGTTGTTAAGGACATATTGACTAATCCTTTGACAAAATACCCTTTACTTGTAATTGTGTAGATCTAGGATGGGTTTAAGACTTCAATAAACATGTTGTTCAAGCCAAGTATTAAAGCCATGAAGATTGAAACAAGAAACAAGTGAAGAAGAGCTGTTCATTAAAGCACGACAGATATCTTGACAGAATCCTTTCTATCGAAATTTAATGTTGAAGCTCGACAGAAGCTTGACAAAATCTGAATCTACCGAGACTTACGAAATTAGAATTTCCAAATCTGATTTTGGGCCCATGCTGAAATATTTATGTAGGATTTCTTTTCTCACAACCCTAGACATATATATATATATATATATAAAGCTTATTTTAAAGGCCGTCATATTGGGTATGCACATAGAGAACATATGAAAAAGTGACCGAGTGCCTTATTCTCTCTGTAAGAAGTTACTGCGTCTTTGCGCCTTAGGGTTTTGTAACCAGGTGCTTCTTGATCTTCATTGTTGATGAAGCAAATAACTTTGCAGCCAACAACGTCTTCTTCAAGTTGCTAGGTTTAGTCACGTACTAGGATTCGTGCAAAAGAGTTAATCAAGTTAGTCACGTACTGGGATTTGTGCATTGTTGGTGGCGTTCATATATTGAAGAGTTTCAGAAGTTCTGAAGCAGTAGAAGGTTTCTGTTGTAAGTTCATCTACTGGGATTGTAGTGTCTAGGGACAAATGTTTTGTATTAAATCTGAAACTCCTCTTTACTATAATGAATTGCTTTTCGGGAAGTTTTTCCCCTAGGTTTATTTACTATGAAACTAGTTTATTTCATTGGTTTTCTTGGGTCATCATATCTTGTCTTATTTACTATTCTGCTGTGCATGATATTAATGTTAGTTTGTTATAAAAAAGGTTTATTCATAATAAATCTAATTAATAACTTGGGTTTAAAACTTGTTAATTCTATCAACTGCGGTCTAAATTTACCAACAGTTAAGGTTAATATACAAAAGAATATGAACCTAATGATCATATTTTAAATTGTTAAGTTTACTCAAACTAAAATAGTAGCTATGAAGGCTAAATAAAGAGAATGTTGTTCTTCTAAAATAAAAAAGAAACATATACATTTTGAGATATTAAAAATTAGTTTAGTAGTTTCATTGCACTTTTGTAGCATTCTCAAGGTAATATATATATTTTTTAATAAAAGTCATGAAAATTAAAATAAATGCAAAAGAGTAATAGAACCATGAAAATCAACTAATTTGTGTTGTGTTCACAAATTGCATACCATGAAATGAAAGCATGCCCAGCTCTTTTACCTTCTTCCACTCATCAATAGTGCGACAATAAGACATGGTATGGGCAAGTGTGTATGTACATATCTTATAAATAATTAAAACTATGATAGAATATGGTTTTACATTGCGCACCAAATATTCTCTCTACTTATATACCCAAAACAAAAACTATCCAACCAAATTACCCAAACTTACATCATACTTAAGCCCCTAATTTGAAAAAAAAGAAGAAAAAAAAAAGTATCCATAGGGGTTTGGCGGCTTGATGGTAGTGGGAGGCCAGTATGACGAGGGTAGTGGTTAATAGTCCTAAATTTATTTATTTATTATTTTTTTTTTTTTTTTTTTTTTTTTGCTTTTGTTTTTAATACTAATATAGTAGCTCAAGCAATTAATGAGATAACAGCAAAAATAAGTTAATGTGAACTTTTGGGTAATAGTAAGGAAAACTTTATGAAAATAGGTAAAAAAAAAATGTTAAATGCAATATTATAGCGCCACATGGAAGGACCTCATGCTCTCCTGTATGAGGTCTCTGCTTTTATATATATAATCGCTAACCCCTGCAATGCACAGGAAAGTTATTGTGTATGAAAATTTAAACAATTATTTGTTTCTTTCTCTTTGATTGTACATTGAATTCCAGTCTCAAAAATTCCTATAATTGATATGAAACATTAAATTACTAAATAAAAAAATATCAATGAAACTTAACTTACAATTAACAAAAACACAACCCATAAACTTAAATTAAATCCAAACACCAAAAAAAAAAAAAGAGTCTCATATTTACAATAACAATTCAAATATATTAGGAATTGAATTTTTATATACTAACACTAATCTTTTAATTAAAATATTGGATTTTGCTGTTGAGTATAAAGCTTGATTGGTACTGGTTACTAAACAATTAATATTGAAAAATGTGTTGTTTGGCTATCATGAAAATATCCTATTCCTTGCTAATGAAAATAAGATAACCAAAAAATTAAATAAAAACATATTCTTAACGATGACACCAAACCCCCTAGCCCCAATCATGGTTCTCGCAATTTAATTCCCAATGTCCATAACAAAGTATCCCCATTACTCACTCATCTATATTAGTGCATCCATATTCTTTTTTCATTAATAACTTACAACTTCTTCATGTGGCCTTAATAGGTGAACTTTAAAGTTTAAAGAAATGATAACTTCAACATGTGGCATTTTGCTAGGCCACCCATTTATCTAGTTCCTGTTATTAATCAATACAAAGGCAGGGAAATGAACAATTTTATGGTACAAACATCTTTGCAACACAACTTGAGCCCTCAAACACAGCATACAATATTGATAGACATTGTTGTGGTACATTTTTTTTACACCTAATATTATTTAAATAACACATATTTATTTTCAAACGTTACAAACAAATTATTAGGCATACCTAAATATTTTTTACCATTGCAATGCTAGCCCACAACCATTCTCCTTTCCATCACAAAATTGGGCTACAAATGTAAAACACTATAAGACCCAATATTTTTTGTAAAACCCAAATTATTTATTGAGCAAGGTGAAATCTCATTCTTTCTAAAGCCCAAGAATTTCTTATGCTTAGTAATATTTGGAAAAAGCCCATGATTCAAATTCATGGCAATACTATTTTATCGATGGGATTCAACCCCATAATCAAAGCCTATGGTTCAAATTCATGGCAATACTATCTTATCAATGGGATTCAATCCCATAGTCAAAGCCCATGATTTAAACCCATGGCAAATTATTTATCAAAAAGCCCAATTTCCATCAGCAACATCAAAAGCCCAATTTTCATTGGTAACATCAAAAGCCTAGTTCTCGTTGGCAACATCAAAAAAGCCCAATTTCCATTGACAACATCAAAAGCCCAATTCTCGCTGGCAATATCGAAAGCCCAATTTACGTTGGCACTATTTTATCAAAAGCCCAATATTATTAACGCTCAACAAAAAATATCATGTTCATTTCATTTAGAAGATGAACATTATTTCTTGAACATTACTATGGCAAAAACCATGGCAATCGTTTTATAAAAGCTCATGGGAAGTTATCTTGAAGATTATGTTTTTGTATTATAAACCCATGAAACACATGGTCATCATTTACATCACAACATCCATAATATATATATCTTCAAAGCTCATGGTAAATATTCAATCCCACAAGCTTACCATTTAAATTAGGATGTGATTATTAGAAATCATGAACATTACTTATGATATGGAATTCAACATAGTAAATGTTATTTACAAAGGCATTTTGAAACTTATCCTATTATTTCAAATGTTACAACTCATTGCCCAAAGGCCCATTACAAGTGTCTATGAAAACCCAAATATTTGCTAATAATAAAAGTCCATGAGGGATGAAAACCCCAGGCAACATGTGTTATTAATGTCCATTTTGTAGGATGAACACAGCCCAACCTAATGGGACCAACTCACATGAGCAAGCCCAGTCCAAAGAACCCCAACAAGAAGCAGAGGATTCAAAATGGACAACTAGCCCTTGTTCATCCTTGACCAAAGGTACAAATGGAGGCCTCTACAAGAGAACCAAGTCTTTGGGGATGAACTAGGTGTTGTCCCATCAGCTTTCTATAACCCTCAACCTGACATGAATAGTGCCTTGAGGTTGTAATATCAACTGAAGTCTAATGGGTGATGGAACTCCATCATTTTCCTCAAGACCATATCTCCAACGGAAGGGGGGCTGAAACCAAGTTATCCAAATCTCAACAAATTAATGCTATAAATTTAAAAAATGTTCAAGACATGGTTCATGTGCCAAGCCCATGAATCCTAAAGGGGAAAAATTGGGAACATGTGGTTTGTAGGGCATAAAGGGATCTCTAGCCGAACCCCCTAGAGTGGACTTAGATTTTGACACCTGGCTTGGGGTGTTGAATCCTACTTCTTGGGGTCCAAATCTCAGTTGCAGTACTAGAATTCGTTCTTTATACTTGCCTTAATCCCATTGGTTAAACTCAACTCCAAAAATCTTGACATTTAATGCAAAACAATCCAAAAACCCACCATGTGTCATATTACCCAAAGAAGCAAGGCAGCCCCAAAAGTAAATCTCCTACTTTTGGCCAAATCCTAGGATGATTAAACTTGATTCCCTACCTTTGATCAGTCCTACGTTTTTTGGACTTTTGTTAATTAATGCTTCCTTAAACTCCACTATAAAAACATAAGCACCTCAGCCCATAAACACACAGCTACTCCCTCTAAGACTTTATGATTTGTTTGTAATACAACTCTCCTCAAACTCACAACTCATCTCCCTTAGCCCACACTCACCTAGCCTTAGACATTCCTTTTCCTCTTTTGCATAATCACAACTCATAATGCTTCCCAATTAGTCAAAAACAGCCCACTACTTACTAAAGCCTTAACCTCAGCATTAATTCCATCCTACTCACTCAAAACAACCCAAATTACCCCATTCATACCTCATGCACATATACTCCTCAAAATCATAATTTAATAATTGCTGCACTGAGTTGGGATCTCTCTCTCCCTTCACACCATGCCAATTAATCTATTTCTTCTTCCTATGGAACCTTTAATTTTTACCTTTTGTTTTACTGTTGAAGGATATAATATATTTGTGACAATGGAATTTTCCCCTCACATTGATGTAATGATGGCCAAAAGTACAATAAATTCCCCTGATCGAGACATACAAGGACCCCCAAAAGTGAACACTTTCCTAAATTTATTTAATCATTGACTACTGGAATCTAAGTGTAATTTCACCCCTACCACTAAAGAACCTATTTTTTTGGACTGAGTGTATTTTGATCCCTACTGTTGGAGAATTTATTTTTCTTGCACTATCAAAATAGGGCCACTAACGTATTAATTAAGTATTGTAAAGTATTTTTATTGGGCTTTTGTTGCCATTTTGTCAAGTTCAGCCTTTATTTCTTGCTTGGATAGGCTTGTCACCACACCGAGAGCCTTTGGGCACCATCTCAAGAGCTCATAGTCGAGTTTCGGCTTGGCTTCCCAATATTTTATTCAAAGGCTTCAATTTTCCCCTTAACAGACATTATAATGAGTAGAAATTGCACTTGATGTGGCTCACTACATAAGTAACAACATATTAATGCTTGTCCAAATCAAGCTTCAATGTTGTTTCTTCAACTTGTTTAAATTGAAAATCATATCCATTTGCAATCAGTTAGTCTTAGCAAATAGAAACTTGGTAGAAAGTCAATAAATAAGCTAGAAAAAAAGAAAAAAAAAAGAATCTTAACTGCTCTGGAGTTTCAATCTTGTCTATCCCACTGCATATCATATCAAATCCTCCTTGATAAAAAGAAAAGGTGAGCAAATTAAATATGACTATTTTATAACTCCAACATGCATTGGTACATCTATAGCTCATGGCTAAATTACATATATAGTGAATAAAACTTTTGCACAGGTGTGTTTAGCAAGCCCAAAACACCCATCTTTTTAAGCTTATTTTGGTAGGCCTCACATTAAAAGAACTTTTCCCCCTTCTTTTCTAGAGTACTATTAGCAAATAAACAATCAACAAAAAAATAATAGTCACTAACCTGTGCAATGCATGGAAAAAATTCTTATGAAAGTATAGTTTATACATAAAAAAAAGCTTTCTAATTTTACATGAACTATATAATCGTAAAAATTCAAATGTGAACTCTCCACTGTAATGAATAATTCATGTTCAAAAAGTAGTTACAACATGTTAGAAAAATCGTGAAGTGTTCTAGACCTTCTTTTGATAAGTGAACAACTCATACCAAAACTTACTAAACCTAAAAGAAAATAATGAAAGAAAATCTAAATCAAATAATCATTCACGTGAACAGCTGCAAACAACCATGACAATTTCATAACTGCAATTGGGTGATTCCCTAGTTCTTTTTTTGTACACATAGCTCCTATGCATTGGCTTCAACTATCACGAACTACTCCCAAACCATACCATATTTTGTTTTGCAATTTCCTTTTTTTTTATAGGTATTGTTCTGCAATTCCTTGATAGCCAAATTTACCTTATAATACATACCTACAAGAGGTCTCCATCTACACTCTTCAATAGACACTCTTAAAGGTTGTCTGCATCAAATTCACTGTTGTCTTTAAAGAGCATCACCCGCCCACCTTTGGTTCCGATTATACCATAACAGCCAGGCTATATTTAGCATGACCTCCACCTCCATGACATGCCCATTTTGTTTTAAAGACAAAAAAGATTGAAATAATTCATAGGTAAATATTGTGGACCACCTTTCAAGCAAAGAGTATAAGTTATGGCTGCATATTTATTCTCCAAATCCAATTCCAAAAACCTCTGTTCTCCCATACTGAAATTTGGGGGATATATGAGACTCCAATCTACCAAACCATGTAATCCTCAATTAAACAAAACAAAAGAATATATCAGATCATTTTATTAAATAGTCATAAAATTATCAAATGATTGTAGAAATATTACTTAGTAAGCCCCCCCCCCCCCCCCCAAAAAAAAAAAAACAGCTAGCCAGATAGGTTAGTTTTGAACTTAACATTCATCCAATGAAATTGATTCTTGGAACACATCATGTTTTTAGCACAAAAGAAACCAAAAGATTGATTATAAAGCAATAACATTTGATCTCTGCTTTTGAAAAAAGAGAAAGAGCAGTGGGTGTTATTTAGGCAAACGTTCAAAGTGAAAGACCAATAAATAGCACAAATGAGAGAAAATTCTTTTTGGAGCATAGCATGTCTTGTTGGAGCAGAATAAGCAACAGTGAATCCTATGACAAAATTAAAATCATGAGAAATTAAAAATCATTAGACTTACAAAAAGAAGTAGATTACCGAGATATAATTACAAACAAATAATGCAAGCATAAGTTGATGTAGTACCCTTCTGGCTCTTAAGAGTATAAGGGAGTGTTTGTGGTCTAGAGGTATTCCTCTAGGCATATTTCAAACATATTACTAAAAAAAAAAATGGATTGAAGATATAGTAACTGGCATCATACAATTATGGGCTACCCTTCGCTTTCTCTTTTGTAGGCATCTATTTATGAGTCAATAGTGCAATCATCTTAATGGTATTAAAAGTCAGAGGATTTGTTTTGCAGGTGTATATTTTTTAAACAATATAATACTAAGGAAATAAAATGCAGGTCTATAAGACATGTTTTCAAACATGTATCATGCTATAAAACTCAGTCAATATTTATGTAAACACTGTTAACGCAGTTAAAATAAATCTGTTGTATATTAATTAGAAGCCCAACTATTAAAACAATCAAAATATCGTAGCCTTTGAATTATAAGTTTGGAGTACCCTAAAAAAAAAAATCCAAATATTCCAAGCAAAACCAAATCATTTCAAAAGCTGCAGAATAAAGAAGAAATTGAATTAAAAATCAGAGGAGAAAAAATGAAAAAAAAAAAAATTTGAAGATTTTGGTAATCTAACAATCAATTAGATTGAGATCAAAAAAAAAAAAAAATGAAGAAGAAGAAGAAGATAAAAAATAAACATAAATCATATCAATTGAGATCAATGCATGTCACTATTTGAAGGTCAAAGAGATATTTTGTATTAAGTGTGATTTAATAACATATAATTAATAACCACCATAAACTAATCTTCATGATCATGTGCATGGCAGCGTACAGTAAAAAATGGCATAAAAAAATATTTTAAAATAAGATTAATGAGAAAAGGTATTTAACAGAAGTAATAGAAGTCCTAAAAACAAATAGAAAAAGTACATTGTGTCTCATATAAGAAAAGTGAAGTCCTAAAAAAGTAATAAAACCTATGTTAGTGATAGATTGCCTATCTACTTTCTGTTTTATACACAGATAGAAAAATCAATGATAGAAAAACCAAGGGAAAAAAAAGCATCATGTATAGGAGGAAAAAAGAACATATCAAGCATGGAAAAAGGATAAGAAAGAAAAAAACCTAAAGAATATTAATAGATCAAATCTAAAGGGCAAAAGCCTTCTTCACAATTGTCTTTGCCAATGATCATAAGATTCATAACTAATGCCAATTACCTTATTATTCCACAATTGCCACATTACAATGAAAATTTCAATGTCATACATATAAATTCAATGTCATGATTTTATCTTCTCATATACTTGGATTAGCTACAAAAATATTGCCTTACGTACATAAGAAGGGATGTGGCATTTACCTTTATTGATAAAGGAACAATGTTAGCACCGAATCACCCTGTTCTTGAGAGACCATTAAGATTCTAGTAGAAAAAAAAATTTATTGACACATCACAATCCTTAAAAGTAGCAAAAAAATTGAATCAAAGAACACTAAGAAAAGTGTCAAGTAGACTCAGTATTAAAATCACAATTACTTGGAATTACTTAAATAAACAATAACTTTGAATCATTATCCGAAAGAAGAGAGACATCAAAACTTGATAAGTCTCAAAGATGAAGTTCCTCGGATATATTTCAGCATCAATGTTCAAGTTCTGCCTTACGTATAGCAAGTATTAGCAAAGTATCCACGACCTTCCTCCTTCAGAATTCACAAAGCTACTCCAAAGAGAAATTGTTAAACAATGGTATACCACCCTACATCTCATGAGAAAAAGACTAACAAATGTAAATGTAACCAACCCCTTTATTGGATATAACTATCAAACTAGTGATTAAAAAAAAAAAAAACTATCAAACTAATGGTTCAATAGAGACAAATAGAAATGCTTATCATCAGTTAATATAAAGACATAGGCAGTAGGAACATTAAAAAATCTTATTAGATTAATATGGAATTGAAGTATTCTAAACATAATATACAAAGTTTGAGAAAAATGTTTTGGCAACTTCCTCAGAATCAAGAAAATGTAATCTTTGAAGTAGACTGAAATGTAAAGGCTAAAAAAAGAAATTTTATTTTCCAAAAAATAAACCAAAGAAAACTCAATTTTGCAGAGAACTATCCCAAATACATCAATTGAAAAAATGTAATCCAATGAATGAATCCAATGATACTGATATTGAGATAGAAAAGAGAAGAAGTCAATTGTAGAAACAACGGAATCAACCTAATGGAAGTCATAGGATAGAGAATGAGAAGAATGATAGTCAAGCCATCCTAACCTGCCAATTTTATCCAGTAATGTTTCTTGAAAACACCTGGTGAACATTATAAATATGTCTAAACAAAGGTAATTCAAACAACAAATACATAATGGATAAAATGTGATGATACTCGGAAAAAATTGCAACTCTATACTCGTCCATGATGGGTCGTCCTGATCTACGACCTCAACTCGTGAAAGTCAGGACGAGGATAACTCGTCCTTAGCCAAACAGGAAGGACGAGATTTTAGGTAATCTCGTCCTTAGCCTAACCTCGTCCTGAGTATGCTAGGCGGTGAACATCACTGACCAGACATGGGGACATCATACCTTTCCGTAATCGACAAAATTGATGGGAACCGTTGCCAACGACGGTTAGATCAATCGGGCCAAACGATACGGTACCAAAAACAGTTATAACTTACTGTTAAAACCGTCGACTTACATGAAGGGAGACGACTGTTCCGTGGGTGTGCTATAAAAGCACTGATCTACGAACAAGGTAATAAATTCAGAACTTCCATTCACTTTTCCTTCAAACAAAAAATCACAAAGATACTAACTTTGCCATCGGAGGATTTTTGGCCGGCCTCCACCGGTCACCTTTGATTTTAGTCTTTGTTTTCAAGACTTGCTAGCGACCTTTGGTAACGTCGAAGACAGTTTCAGCCCACTGATCATCCAAGCATTATCAAAATGTATTACAAAGTATGAGATAAACGAAGGAGAAATTAGTCTTTCATAACCTATCAGTTTGTTCCAGCAACTCTTCTTGCTCTCTACTTCTGATTGCTTCCTTCTTTCTTGTTGGCCTATCATTGGAGCTTTCTCTCACACTTGAATTATCCCCATCAAATGCCTTATCTACATATTGATTTGCTGAATTGAAAGCTAATGAAACAATCTATACTTGAACTAAAAAAAGAAAAAAAGAAAAAAAATAGGAGGAGTAGAGGAGTAGAGGAGATATAGATGAGAGGAAAATTGCTGCCATAGTTTCTTAGTCCATTAAATAAAGAATCTATCATCATCAAGTACCTTGCATATTGAATTGCTGGGTTGAAAGCTAATGAAACTATCTATGCTTGATCTGCAAAAAGAAGAGAGAGAAAATGATGCGGGAGACGCAAGAAGATTTTTATTTAGTATTATTTATGTTTGCAAGTCAATTGTATTTTTTATGTTTTAAGTCCTATTAGTTTATTAAGCTATTAGTATTTTAATTTGGAAGCAAGGTTATTTTTGTAATATGGCAATTATGGTTTCCTAGCCAATTAGAACTAGGATTTAGTAATCTTTTATAAGCAACTTATTGTACTCCTTGAGGAGATAGTTGATATTTTGATGAATGAAAAAATGGTCGTTTGGTCTTTCTTTGATCTGGTTCTGACTTCAGGTCTACCCTAGGTGCTGACTCCTAGTGTTTTCCCCACTTGGTGCTGACTCCAAGCCAGACCTAGGTTTTGACTCCTAGGTCATATCCATTTATTTTATTGTTGTTTCAGTTTTGTTCTGGTTGTCCTATGTCAGTTTTGGTATCAAAGCAAACACCGATTTATTGAAGCATCAATGCAGGAAAGAACCAGAAAATATCTCCCAAAAAAAAAAAAATTAAAAAAAAATTCATTGCCGTGTTTCTCATCCCATCAAACCACAATACCCACAAAAAATCCAACCACCATAAAGGAAACTAGATCCAAAAAACCCATATCCCATTCCACTAGAACAGTACCGCAAGAATTCGTTTATACCGATCTCACCCAGTCATTCCAAAGCCATTGCCCACAGCCATCATAAGCTGCCAAAAGGGCCAACCACCACAACCACAATACCATTGGAAGCCTCAGCCTCGTACGCCATTGGTTCTACTGCAATGCCAAACCTGCATCTATCCAATCTCATGAGGTAACCCAATGGCTTGTCTAAATTCCCCTATTCCCATTCTTTAGTCATTTACGTGACCTACCTGATCTGATTAACCTTAAACACATCTGACCTAACCCACTTTTATAACCCAAACCATTTCCTAATCTGACCCATTTGTTAATCAAGTTCCGCTCTCTTGCTTTCGACACAGCCAATTAGGAAGCCTTTTTTATTTTAGTATTCCCTTACCCACTCCAATTAAAACCAACCAACCCCAGTCATTTTTAAACCCAAGCCTTTAAGTGAGTACCTACAACTAGCCCCCCCCCCCCCCCCCAAAAAAATAAAAATAAAAACCAATTAACCAAATAGCCCAGTCCTATACCCCTCCACTACAAGACCCACTTTGGCACAATTTAAAAAACATATAAGTAGTCATATTAACCCATTTAACCTAGAAGCCAACCCATACATATCAAGTGTTCTTCAACTTCACAGAAATTTTCCATATCAATGTTTTGTGACTCCAAGTCTGATCTGAAAATGACTGCCCTAGATTGAGAATTTGAGAAGGAGATTAAGGAGGCTGGGAATACACTCCTTAACCCTCCTTCCTCCATTGATGATCTCCTCACTCTTCTTGATAAAGTTGAAAATTTTTAGCATATGTGGAGCAAGAACCATCCAAATCAATGCGAGATGCACTTTTACCCTCAGTGAAGGCACTAATCACTAATAAACTTTTGCGACATGCTGAAATGGATGTGAAGGTTTTAGTTTTATCTTGCATTATTGAGATTACAAGGATAATAGACCCATATGCCCCATATAAGGATGAGAAAATGAAAGAAATATTTCAATTGATTTTGGCAGCATTAGAAAATATGTCTCATGTGTCTACTCGCACTTATAAGAAGGTGGTTTCAATTCTTGATACCATTGCAAAGGTCAAGTTATGCTTGGTGATGCTAGATCTTGAGTATGATGCATTGGTTGTAAAGATGTTTCAAAGTTTCTTGAAGATGATTAGGTCTAACCATCCACCTGCTGTACTTTCAGCCATGGAAACAATTATGAGTCTGGTCATAAATGAAAGTGAAGACATTTCCTTGGATCTTCTCAATTCAATTTTTGCTATTGTAAGAAAGACAAATTAGAATGTTTCACCTATTTCATGGACATTTGGGGAGCAAATAATCACTAGGATTAATGCCCAGCTAGAAAAGATAATGTCACCCACTCAAAAACTATCCAGCAAGCTTGAGGGTGCACATGATGTGAAAGTTGAAGTTGTTAAACGTGCTTCTAATCAACCCTCCACAATCCTTGAAGATCTACGTCTTGGTGAAGTCAAAGAGGTTAAAACCACAATGCTTCCTATGGTTCATAAGGTTCAAGACGAGATTATACTGATTCCACACATTCATTTTGTTATTCTAAATGAGTTTGATGTGGTGGAATTTAAGGTTTTTCTTTTCCTTGTGCTCCCTAAGGTGATTCCAGACTTGAAGCAAGTGTTACTTGTAAGCATCCTAATCCTTCAATGCTTTAAAACTTGAGGTCAAGTTTTCTCCAACCAAAGGAGAATGATGCGGGAGATGCAAGAAGATTTTTATTTAGTATTATTTATGTTAGCAAGCCAACTGTATTTTTTATGTTTTAAGTCCTAGTAGTTTATTAGGCTATTAATATTTTAATTTGGAAGTAAGGTTATTTTTGTAATAAAGCAATTAGGGTTTCCTAGCCAATTAGAACTAGGGTTTAGTAATCCTTTATAAGCAACCTATTGTACTCCTTGAGGAGATAGTTGATACTTTGGTGAATGAAAAACATGGTTGTTTGGTCTTTCTTTGGTTTGGTGCCAACTCCGGGTCTACCCTAGGTGCTGACTCCTAGTAGTTTCCTCGCTTGGTGCTGACTCCAAGCCAGGCCTAGGTGCTGACTGCTAGGTCATATTCATTTATTTTATTGTTGTTCCAGTTTTGTTTCAATTGTCTTGTGTCTAAAAATTAGAGGAGCAGTGAAGCATGACTGGAGATATAGATGAGAGAAGTAGATGATAGATGGGTGATGAAATACCATTTGATGTAAATGTCATAGGCAAAAGAGAAGATTATAATTTTTTATATATGTGTGTGAAAAAAATGTAAACTTTCTTTAATTAATAAGATTCGCATTCTTTTTTTTAGGGAGGGGGGGATAGGTCGTGAAAGTTCAAATAGTGTAAAATACACTATGAACGTTTAGACCCCCAAAAATAAAATTACCAATTCAAGCTTTATGACAAACACAAAGTGTGCGGAAAGTGAACACAAGCAATAAACAGAATTGATAAACAATCTAAGCCAATTAATATCACATCCACAGCAGAAAATAAAAGGCAAAGATAAGGGAAGAGAGATGCAAACACAAGGACAACACAACGATGTGTTATCGAAGAGGAAACCGAAGGCCTCGGAGTAAAACCTCTCCGCCGCCCTCCAAGCGGTAAGTAATACACTAGAAAATGTAGTTGGGATACATGAACAGCAGTAGGCCTTCCAAGCCTAATCTATCTAATGTACCTAAGCCCTCCAAGCTTCTTACTTCAACGAGGTTGCACCAAACCTATTTCTTTTCTAACTTCCCAGACTCCGCTACTTGACCATAGCATTAACCAATGTGAAATTGGTTCCTTCCTAACTGCTTCCCAAAGCACCAAACAGCCCTCTCACAGAAATGGATATGGTGAGAAAAGGTTTTGGTAATGAGCCTCTCAAGG
Organism: Quercus agrifolia; assembly: GCA_029955455.1. Classification (NCBI taxonomy): domain Eukaryota; kingdom Viridiplantae; phylum Streptophyta; class Magnoliopsida; order Fagales; family Fagaceae; genus Quercus; species Quercus agrifolia. The sequence continues at coordinate 24,073,537 of JARQAD010000002.1, read as the reverse complement.
ATTTGACAATGGAGAGGAAGAGAGTAAAGGAATTTGAAGAGTCTCTTAGGTAAAGATTGTGGATGAGTCAATCTTGTTTTATCTAGGGTTTCTCTCTCAAAATTCTCTCTGGAAGCTCTCTCTAAATCGTGGGTATAAGGGTATATATATAGTAGGGTGAGAAGGAATGTGAAAAGTCAGTTTTTCCTAAAATAGGGTGTTCTGGCGACTTGACCTCGCGACTGGGTTGAGTTGTGAGTTTAAGTCGCAAGAAAACGGCCTGGCCAGCCTGGGACTTTTGTCCTGTAGTGCAATAGCTGGCGCGACGCTTCAGCTTTTGGTATGCTTGGCACATGTGCATCATTCTGGCGGCTTGCAGCCACGAGTCACCCGCGAGATCCAGCTGCGAGTCCCTGTTTCTTTGCATAATCTTGAGCAATTCTTCACACTCTCTCACACACTACCCCTGCATGATTCCCACCTAAATACAGGGTTACTAATTGCTAAAATACAAGCAAATTTGACACGAAATAAAGCCAACAAAATGGTTGATAAAATTCAACCTTACAATCTCCCCCTTTTGCTATTCTGTGACAAAACCCTAAAACAAACTCTAGAGTTAATATGTGAGTTGGGAATAGTTGAACATAACTCACTCACACCTAATTCTAGAAACTGTGAAGCTCTTGAATCATATGAACATGAATCTCTTGAAACACAACAATACACCATGATCATTGTATGCAGAAAAGAATGAAATGCATATGAAGCAGGCATGATGTGATCAAGCAAAGATGGAGTTAAGAAACAAAGCATGGCTTGATCAAACAAGCAATCACTACAAGGTAGTGACCACAATGCTCATTCACACTTGGAATGAACACTTGGACATACAAGCTAATAAGTTCAATGCAAATCACTTGCATGCCCAACACTTAACCAATGCATAATGCACTAAGCATATGCATCTAGGAACAATCCTACAAAGGCATAAGAGTGACAGTACTTAAAAAGAAAATGCATGACATTTAGTTAGAAGTACTGAATACACAATGCATAAAGGTTGCTTAAAAGCATGGTACACACCATAAAGCCTACAAAGTATGCATAAAACATAACCCTAAAAGCTTACAAAAGCAACATAGGTACAAACCACATTATATACTGGAAAACATCATCAATATATAAATATACCAAAGTTTCAAAACCATCCACGAGCTTATAAGTTTAAAGCAAACATAAACCATAACCACAGTGTATCAAGCCCAATCAACAATTATCCAAAACATAAACAAAAACAACATAAAATAAAAACTTAAACAGTTTCTGAATTATGAAAACTTCTCCCCCTCAAACAGGCACTCCCCCTCAGGTGCTGCTGCCCCTTAAAAATTCTCCCCCTTTTTGACCAGAATGGCCAAAGGGTTAGTGCTCCTGGTTGGTGTAGATGTTGTCAAACTTGGCTGAAAGTACATCAAGCTGATCCTGCATTGCTATCATCCTTTTAGTATGCTGATTTTGAACCTCTCTGAGGCCATCAATCCTTTCCAAGATGATTTGGAATGCATCTGGAGGTACAACTAATGAGGTAGAAGCCTTGTTCCTCTTGGCTTTGCTTCTGGATGTGGAAGTCTGTCCTACAGCCTCTACTTCAGTATCCATTGGATCACTTTCTTCTTGTTCAGCCCCTTCTTCATCTACATCACCTGAAAGACGTACTCGTATTCGTATGATGGTTTGCTTGTTAATAGCTGAGTGTGTAAGCATTAGGCTAAGGTCTTGAGGAATTGGAACACCTTTTGCTTTGAAAATCTGCATAAGAAGGCTAGGAAAAACTAGCTTTACTCGTGAAGTTGTTCTGGTCTCATCCATTATTGTATCAAATATATGAGAGCTGATATCAATGAATGTTTTCTCCTTGAGTTCCATAAGAAAAATGGCTCTGACATTGTTAATTGTAGTTAGCTTCTTCACAGGATACAGGTTATTCATCATAATGATGGTGAGACACCTCATGTCAACTAGAAATACTGTAGTATTGAGACATTTCCCTTCTCTCTGTCCACCAATGCGATTTTGGACAGTTTCTAATGACAACATCCTGCCTTTGTAGTTGACAAACTCATACTCCTCTAAACCTTCAAGACCAAGGACCTCATCAATATCATGTGCATCTAGAGTGAACTCATGTCCTCTTACCCAACAATCTAGCTCATCCCTTCTAATCTTAACATTAAAGTAAAACTCTCTTATCAGTGGCTCACACACTCCAGGTAAACCACTTAACAACTTTTCCCAACCTCTGCCCTCAAAACAGGTAGGAATGAAAATGTCCTTTAAGTCCACTAGGTCTACAAATCTCTTCTAAATGATAGTTCCCTTCATGAAAGAATCTTTGTATCTCTCAAAGTGTTGAACGGACCTAAACAGGTCATGGTCCATTTTCAATCTTTTGTTAGCCTTTTTTGCAGGAGTTTTCTTCTTCGGAGGTGAGGGAGCCATCTGTAATCAAGCAGAAAAGGCCACAACAGACATATAGCACAATAGATAAAATTATAAACATTAGTGATCATGTCATTGGCATTGTGAATAGCAGAAGATCAATTTATTGAAACGGATACCACATAACATAAACACTATCAGAGTATAATAGAGACAATATTATGCAACCACAATATTATGATACCAACCACACAAGCCCTACAAGAAATGTATACCACACATAAACAGTCAAAAACTTATGTCAATGAGACAAGACTAAATACGACTGACCATGAGCAACTTAATCATAGAGCAGTCAATGACTTCAAACCAGATTCACCATAAATGAAAAACAGGGAGCACAAATAGTCTTAACAAAGTAAGGGTATCACAAAAGACCCACACAGATTAGGTTCAAACAAAATGGGTAAGATACAGAAATCACAAATCGAGCAACAAATTATCTTAAGGAAACCAACACATGATAATACATGAATCTATCAACTGAAACAAGTTCACATAAGAACAATACCTTAACAATCCAAACAAGGACAATCTCAAAAATCGAAACAAACTCATAACAAAAAAAAAAAAACAAAACATCAACACAAATATTCACGAAAATGAAGTTCAAAACATGAGATATGATGTGAGGAAATGAGAACCCATACCTTTTTCTTGAAGATTTGAAGGTGAAAAAGTGCAGAAATGGAGTTTATAGAGAGTGACACGGAGTGTTTGGGTGAGTATCAATTGAGAGAGAAATGGGGAAAACAGTGAACAGTCACAAAAAGTCGAGGGGAAAACTGAAAAAGTTTTAAAAATTGTCTTTGAAACGCAAAACACGCGTTTTTTGTGACTGAAAGAAGTCGCCAATAAGTCGCCAGGTCAAGCCGTCAAAACACTCAAAGTCACAATTGTGGAAAAAATTTCTAAGTGTTTTTCGTGACTGGAAGTTCTACTCGCGAGGGAGTCACGAGCTGAGCCACGAAAATCTCTGTGTACCCCTCGCGAATGGACCTTTCACTTGCGAACAAGTCGTCGAAATCAACCTGCGAGCTCACGGCCATAGCATGCGACTTGGATGACCCGCGACTGAGTCGCCAAAATAGGGCAACACTGTTTTTGAAATTTTTCAGTTTTTGTAAAAATAAAGTACTTTCCAAAAACACCTAAAATACTCAAAAATCTTTTTGTGTTTGAATCAACAAAGATTGAGCATGTGAAAACACATTTTATCAAGTACAATCACACAAATGAATATGACATTCATTGAACACAAACTTGTGTGTTGTGTGTGGATATCAACAATGAGATAGTCCTTAGTCTAATGTGAAGTTTCAATGATCAATTCAACCAAGGCATACACAATTTGCACTAGATCATGTGACCCATCTCAATTATAGAAGTATGTATATATGACCTCCCACATGACTTGATAACATAACTTGGAGCTTTACATTTGGCTCCATTTTTTTTTTTGGTCAACATTAGATCTTTTTGATCTTTTTGGAACAATTACATCTCATTGTGAGAATGACTCTTGATATTTCACCTTGATGGGATAGCCTTTGGCTTTTTGAAGAATCATACACTTTATTTTTGGTCACTTTCCCTTTTTCCTAGTCGAATACTAGTATGCGCGACAGGCTTTTCCTGTTCAATATCTCATTACATTTGAAGATTTACATTTGGATAGCTCTTTTTAGCAAAAATAAAAAATAAAGAGTGAGAAGATATATAGGCACAAGTCTATGCATGTCTCAAGATCAACAAAACTATTCACTAATCATTCAGGACAAGTTTGAAGATCTATTTACAACAGTCACATAGATTTCAGGATTTCTTTCACAGTGATAAGAGTGCAAAGGAACAAGCTACGCTCGTAAATGCACAAAGCCATTAGCACAAAGGTACAAGGCAAAACAAGTTTTGAGACAAAGCTCAACAATGTCAATCAAACTTTTGATTTTCTACTTTTTATGTGGTTTTTTGGATTTTTGACACATAAGAATGAAAAGATTGATCAAAAACAATAGTAAAAACAATTTGTATGAAAGAATGCAAAAACAAACACACATATTTCAACTCATATAATCAATAAGCAAACAACTAAACAAAGTCACAAAACATAAGAAGTATTGATGCATGGACATGTTGTAATGCTTATGCATGAGTACCCTTTTTCACCCACACGTCACTTGCATTTGGGGTGATATCCTTATAGGATTGGGTACGGGAGTTAGGGCTTTCAAACCTTCGTGTGAAGCTTTCCAAGCAGTTGGTGAATGCACCAATCATCTTCATCACGTCCATCATTCCAGGATCACCTTTCGACCTCTTGATGGTTCACCAGCATAATTTCTCCTGTCATTTCTAGGTCCTCGAGACCTCGGAGCACTTGCATTATTCATTATTCTCAGCTTTTGACAATTTGGTCGAGTATGCCCTTGAAGTCCGCAGTGATGACACACATAGTTCGATCTAGGACTTCTTTGTGAATGAGGACGAGACTTGGCTCGAAATTCAGACCTGCCCACAGATTGCTTACGGGAGTTGTTCAACATCCTTTGGTCATCCACATTCCTCTTTTCCTCCATCTTGGGCTTCTCAGCAGTAGGACTAACTTCAATTTGCTCTTTGGCATTTATAAACTTCACTTCTTTGGTAACACTGCCCAATGAGCTACTTCCTCCAATATATCCCAACCCGGACTTGTTTGAGAACTGTTTTTGAGACGAAATGACATCATTTAGCTTCTTGGTGGAGACCCTCTCTATCTTGGCATTGGCTTGCTCTTTGGCCTTTGATTGAGAATTTGAGAAGGAGATTAAGGAGGTTGGGAATACACTCCTTAACCCTCCTTCCTCCATTGATGATCTCCTCATTCTTCTCGATAAAGTTGAAAATTTTTAGCATACGTAGAGCAAGAACCATCCAAATCAATGCGAGATGCACTTTTACCCTCAGTGAAGGCACTAATCACTAATAAAATTTTGCGACATGCTGAAATGGATGTGAAGGTTTTAGTTTTATCTTGCATTATTGAGATTACAAGGATAATAGCACTAGATGCCCTATATAAGGATGAGCAAATGAAAGAAATATTTCAATTGATTTTGGCAGCATTAGAAAATATGTCTCATACGTCTACTCACTCTTATAAGAAGGTGGTTTCAATTCTTGATACCATTGCAAAGGTCAAGTTATGCTTGGTGATGCCAGATCTTGAGTACGATGCATTGGTTGTTAAGATGTTTCAAAGTTTCTTGAAGATGATTAGGTCTAACCATCCATCTGCTGTACTTTCAGCCATGGAAACAATTATGAGTCTGGTCATAAATGAAAGTGAAGACATTTCCTTGGATCTTCTCAATTCACTTTTTGCTATAGTAAGAAAGAAAAATTAGAATGTTTCACCTATTTCATGGACATTGGGGGAGCAAATAATCACTAGGATTAATGCCCAGCTAGAAAAGATAATGTCACCCACTTAAAAACTACCCAGCAAGCTTGAGGGTGCACATGATGTGAAAGTTGAAGTTGTTGAACGTGCTTCTAATCAACCCTCCACAATCCTTGAAGATCAACATCTTGGTGAAGTCAAAGAGGTTAAAACCACAGTGCTTCCTATGGTTCATAAGGTTCAAGACGAGATTATACTGATTCCACACATTCATTTTGTTATTCCAAATGAGTTTGATGTGGTGGAATTTAAGGTTTTTCTTTTCCCTGTGCTCCCTAAGGTGATTCCAGAATTAAAGCAAGTGTCACTTGTAAACATCCTAATCCTTCAATGCTTTAAAACTTGAGGTCAAGTTTTCTCCAACCAAAGGAGAATGATGCGGGAGATGCAAGAAGATTTTTATTTAGTATTATTTATGTTTGCAAGTCAATTGTATTTTTTATGTTTTAAGTCCTAATAGTTTATTAGGCTATTAATATTTTAATTTGGAAGTAAGGTTATTTTTGTAATAAGGCAATTAGGGTTTCCTAGCCAATTAGAACTAGGGTTTAGTAATCCTTTATAAGCAACCTATTGTACTCCTTGAGGAGATAGTTGATATTTTGGTGAATGAAAAACATGGTTGTTTGGTCTTTCTTTGGTTTGGTGCTGACTCTGGGTCTACCCTAGGTGCTGACTTCTAGTGGTTTCCTTGCTTGGTACTAACTCCAAGCCAAGCTTAGGTGCTGACTGCTAGGCCATATCCATTTATTTTATTATTTTTCCAGTTTTGTTTCGATTGTCTTGCGTCTAAAAATTAGAGGAGCAATGAAGCATGACTGGAGATATAGATGAGAGAAGTAGATGATAGATGGGTGATGAAATACCATTTGATGTAAATGTCATAGGCAAAAGAGAAGATTATAATTTTTTATATATGTGTGTGAAAAAAATGTAAACTTTCTTTAATTTCTAAGATTAGCATTCTTTTTTTTTAAGGGGGAGGGGGGGGGGGGATAGGTCGTGAAAGTTCAAACAGTGTAAAATACACTATGAACGTTTAGACCCCCAAAAATAAAATTACCAATTCAAGCTTTATGATAAACAAAAAGTGTGTCGAAAATGAACACAAGCTATAAACAGAATTGATAAACAATCTAAGCCAATTAATATCACTTCCACAGTAGAAAATAAAAGGCAAAGATAAGGGAAGAGAGATGCAAACACAAGGACAACATAACGATGTGTTATCGAAGAGGAAACCGAAACCCTCGGCGTAAAACCTCTCCGCCGCCCCCCAAGCGTAAGTAATCTACTAGAAAATATAGTTGGGATACATGAACAGCAATAGACCCTCCAAGCCTAATCTACCCAATGTACCTAAGCCCTCCAACAAGGTTGCGCCGAACCTGTTTCTTTTCTAGCTTCTCGGATTCCGCTACTTGACCATAGCATCAACCAATGTGAAATTGGTTCCTTCCTAACTGCTTCCCAAGGCACCAAACAGCCCTCTCACAGAAATCGATATGGTGAGAAAAGGTTTTGGTAATGAGCCTCTCAAGGATTTGACAATAGAGAGGAAGAGAGTAGAGGAATTTGAAGAGTCTCTTAGGTAAAGATTGTGGATGAGTCAATCTTGTTTTCTCTAGGGTTTCTCTCTCAAAATTCTCTCTGGAAGCTCTCTCTAAATCGTGGGTATAAGGGTATATATATAGTAGGGTGAGAAGGATTGTGAAAAGTCAGTTTTTCCCAAACAGGGTGTTCTGGCGACTTGACCTCGCGACTGGGTTGAGTCACGAGTTCAAGTCGCGAGAAAATGGCCTAGCTAGCTTGAGACTTTTGTCCTATAGTGCAACAGCTAGCATGACGCTTCAGCTTCTAGCATGCTTGGCACATGTGCATCATTCTGCCGGCTTGCAGTTGCGAGCCACTCACGAGATCCAGCCGCGAGTCCTTGTTTCTTTGCACAATCTTAAGCAATTCTTCACAAACTATCCTTACATGATTCCCAGCTAAATACAGGGTTACTAATTGCTAAAATACAAGCAAATTTAGCACAGAATAAAGCCAACAAGATGGTTGATAAAATTCAACCTTACAGGTCGCATCAAATACCAAGCATAAAATTTAAAACAAGAGCAATAGTAAAAGTCTTAATATTCTTCACATTTATTTCTTTCCAATACAATTCCACCAGCAAATGAAGCATCAAATTAATAACCTTTCCACACATTTTTTACTGTTTAGTTTCTAACAAAACCAAAAACTCAAACTTTGCTCATTCAATTTGTCCCCAATTGAACTAAAAACAAATTTGAATTTCCCTCATCATTCCTTTACTTAATCCTCTATTTCCTCAACAACCAATCAAAAACCTCATTGTTTCTAATTACGAAAACTGAATAATCCCTTGAGTTATACTCTTGAAAGAAAAATAACAAATAACAAAGCATTTATAATTATAACTTTCTTGGGAAAAAAATAGGGATGGAAAGCAAGAGGGAAAAGTGAGTTAGGGTAAGAAGGAAAGAACGTAAACATATCCTTAACCAAACAAACAACATCAAAATCTGAAATCTACAAATCGTAACAGAAAATCCCAAAAAATCAAAGCAAATATCTAAATCTATACCTATCCAACCAAAATACCCAAAAACTAAGTCATATTTCATACCTAGATATAAGAAAGGAGAAAAAATTACCGATGGCAGTTTCGGCAATCTGATGATGGCAGGTAAATGGCCTCATCGATGGAGTTAGTGGCACTTAGATTTCTCTTCCTCAATCTCAATTCATGTGTGTGCCTGCGGTTTTGGTGTTTTGAGTCAGCGAGGGAACGAATGGCGGCAGAAAAATTGACAGTAACAATGGAACTTAGATATTTCTCTCTTGTCGCCATACAAAATCTGTCTCTCTTTGTGACTTTATCTTTCTCAAGCCTTTCGTTCGTATTTTTACCAAACTCTGTTCTCTTCCTTTTTCTCTGTATAGCAAGCGAGCCTTTTTTTTTTAAATTATTTTATGCGGGTATTTCATCCCCTCTCTCTTTCTCTGCTTCTTTCTCCATGTCCTCATTGCCTCTCCCTCTATTTCATCGCCTCACTCTGTATCTTTTTCTATGTACATATAATTTTAACCAGTTATTTTTTGTTATTTATGATGAAAGGTGTGAGAGATCGCAACTTCTTGAGAGGGTGCTCTCAAAAAAAGAGATTTGGGTGCTTTTAAGGGTACCTCTCTTTTTGAATAAGTGGTGTGGAGTCGTCACTTATTTTTTATACAAAAAATAAGAAAAAAATAAATACAAATTGACATGATCAAAATGCTTCATTGTCATTGATTGAATTAAAATAAATACAATCTTGATAAATTAAACCTTACAAGGCTTTGACTCCTAGTTACGATCTACCAAAAGAATACATGGCATTTTTTCCAAGTTACAATCTACCCAAAAATAAAAAGAAAGACAAAGTATAGGTCTACATATCCAAAAGAACTAAGTTTGAAAGCTAGGTTACGGAATGGGAAGGTGTTAGGCACCCATTCCGCCCAGACAAAGTCTGGTTTTCTAGGCTCTAATGACCAATATACCATTTTTGCATAATATGAATGATATGTTGAACATACATGACACACTTAACCAAAACTAAGTCACATAATTCTATCTTCTGAATGTATCCTCTTTTTTTAGAAAAAAAAAAAAAAAAATCAGATCTGTTCTTATAAATAAAAAAATTGATTTGATTCATTAAAAAAAAAAGAAACCAGATCTGTTTTTGTGTAGATAAAAAAAAGTTTTTTAAAGAAAATCAAACCTATTTTTATATAAAGAAAGAACAAGGTTTTTGCTAAAAAATATCAGATCTGTTTTGGAGCAAAGTTAAAAATGGTGATTTTTATTATGAAAAATCAGATCTGTTTTTTATGAATAAAATAAGAAAAAAACTTTTTTTTAGTAGAGGAACTACACTCATGAAATAAATATATGTTACTTGCATCAATCAAAAATTATCTCAACTTTTAAGTTCTTCTTTTAAATTTCAAAATCTGCTATTTTGTGACAAAGAAAATTTTCTTAAAAAAAAAAAAAAAACAGATCTATATTTGATGAAAATACAGATCAGTTTTGTGTGTTTAAAAAAATCAGATCTATATTTAATGAAAATACTGATCTGTTTTGAGTTTTGAAAAAATCAAATATAAAAAATTTAGATCAGTATTCGTTTTTTATAAAAAATAAAAAAATAAAAAAAATCTTTGTTAATTAGCAAATTTTTTAGACTCAAAAGAGGAATAATAACAAAAAAATATACTAAGAACATATTTTAAGAAAGGTTTAAACAACACGTGGCAATAACATCAGAAATCAGAAATAATAAAAATACCTTAAATCTATTCATGCATCATCAAGCAAATTTAATAGAAAGGAATAGAAAAAGAAAAGAAAAACTACTTCTTGCATGAGCATGCTCTTCTTAGTGAAGGAATATTTTAGGATTCAAAGAAAATTATTCAATTCTCTTCGAAACCTAAAATATTTTGCTTACAAAAAAGAAATTCCTAAGGCTAGAGCCTCCAGAACGACTTTAACGTAAGAGAGAGAGAGAGAGAAAAAGAAGAGAAGAGCCAGAAAGAAGGGGGTTCAGAGAATGTGAAAAAGTGTGCTGAATTTTAAGGTATCCTCTATTTATAGAAGTTGGGATGCTTAAAAAATAAGCAAAAAATGTATAGGGAAAATCCTTTAAAAAGGGAGATTTGGATAAGAGTAAGCTGATTTTTTAGATCAAAACCAGTTTCAATATTTTGATCATATATTTTTACTCAAAATTCGGATTAAATTGAAATTTTGAGATCTGAAGGGAAATTCGATTCTCTACAATTTTTCCAGAAATAGCTGTCAAAATTTTGAGTTCTACTATGCCAAAAGTGCCTTGGAACGTGAATTTGAAAGCTGCTACTTGAATAGCACATTTTTAAAGTGTTTTCCAACTCTAAAACTGTATTTGGATGAATTTCAAAGTTATTTTCATGATAAACCTCATTCCAAAGTGACAATTAGGACTTTTAAAATAATTATTTTGAATATAATTATCCCAAAAACCTAATTAGCTATAGTCTTTAAATATTATCAACTTATTTGTTTTAATCCCATCCAACAAATCTCACTTTAAGAAAAATACTTAACCAATCACAAAAATTCATTTAATTAATTTTAATCATTAACCAATCAAAATTAATTTCAATTAATTACACATGATCGGCTTCACTCCATACAATGCATGCAGACCATGAAAACTTGATCTCGTGATATCTTTCAATCCGTCAGTCCAATTTGGGAATCGGACATACCATCGTGACCATTAGAATCTCAAGATCATTTTTATGATATGTAATGAATGAATTAATGCATGTAATGCAACTCTAAATTTTGGGTATATGAATGGTCATTCCAACCATTTTTCAAGATTAAATTATGGGTGCAAAATTGAGTGTCTACAAGAGGCTTTTAAACGGTGTTGTAGCATTTCCAAACAATATAATTTATCACTTTTTAACTCATAAGTGGCAGAATTTTAAGTGGACATTTTTCCTACATGGTAGCACCTCCTTAATTGCAAGAAAAGGGTTTTGCTATTATATATAGTATATGATATGATGAAGAGGTTGATGAGGATGATCCCATTGAGCTAGATGCTAAACAGGTGTATTCTAGAAGAGTAGGTCAAGAACTAATTATTGAGGAGGTCAATGAGGATGATCCCATTGAGCTAGATGCTAAACAAGGTATTCTAGGAGAGTGGGTGAAGAACCTATTATCGAGGAGGTTAATGAGGATGATCCCATTGAGGTAGACGCTGAACTAGTGTATTCTAGGAGACCAAGTAAAGAACATGAGCACCCATCTGAGGATAAGGTTGTAAATGATAGCAGTGAGAGTGGAGGAAGTGATGGTGGGGGAAGTGGCCTAGAAGATGAAGCAGAAGTTAACCCTAGTCAGAGGGAGTTTGTTGAACACTGCAATGACATTTGGGATGGTAAGGGTGATGATGATGATGATGATGGTAATGATGTTGAAGCAAGTCAAATGGGCGCTAGTGTAATGAACTCTGATTATGAGAGTGAGGAATTGCACAATTTTGATGAATCATCAACTGATGATGAGATTAGGGATAATAGTGATGATAGTTCTGAAGATGATGAGATTGAGGATGATAGTGATGATAATTCTGAAGATAATATAAGAACACTTGTGGGGAAGGAAAAGGTAGAAAAACCTGAGAAAAGGAGAAACTTCCTTATGTTTAAACCAATAGCTAAGGCTGAACATATTAGATTTGAGAAAGATATGTTTTTTACTATACCTAAGCAATTCAAGGAAGCTATAACTAAATATGTAGTTCATGGTGGCTGGGGAATCAAATTTGCTAAAATTGATTTATTGAGGATAAGAGGTTTTTGTCAACCAAACTACAAGTTTGTAGCCTATCTAACAAAGGTTACAAAGGAGAGGAGCTACCAACTAAGAACATTGACTATGGATCACACATGCTCTAGGAGTTATAAGAATCTAAGGTGTGCTTCTTTATACGTAGTTGATGAAGAAGGTGAAAAGACTGCCTAACATGAAGCTAAGAGACATTCAAAATGTTGTTCATGAGAAGTTTACACTAAACATAAGTGTAGGAAAAAGTCAATAGGGCTAGGGGTAAGGCTCAAGAATATGTTGATGGGGCTTGATGAGTCAAGAATAACATCGGGTCATCATTTCGTGTCTATAACTATCCAAATAGGCATTATGCATTTATTGCATGCGTTGATGATAAAAAGTAACGGACAAAGCAATGGTAACAGGCGATTGTGTACTTTAGAGCTCCCATTCATGACACACTAGCCGTTGCTCATAAATGCCAAAAAATTTTATCCATAAAGACGGGAAAACAACTATAAAAGAAGGAGATAACATAATCCAAAGGTACACACAAATACTTACCCAAAAACTACTCCAAGCCATCTTTCTCTCTGATAAAGGAAGTACAGAGTTGATGAAGAAGAAGAATAAGGAGTTGCATTTGAAATCTGAGGAAGATGAAGACTAACGACTAGTTCTACCAACGGTAACTTAATCCTAAGACCAAAACGGTGTCGTGAGACTTGAAGGAAATGGTGTCGTGTGACTTAAAGGAAAAAGGAGGATTAATGAGTTAAAAGTGACGTTTTGGTATTAATACAAATGATGCCATTTTGATCTATCTTCCTCAAATTTCCAATTTCAAGAACCACTCTATTCTTCAAAGATTCTCGAGGCTAGTTCAGAAGTAAAGAGAGAGATTTAATTTCAATCATAACTATCTTTCCTTGAATTCAAGAGTCTGTTATTGGGTTATTACAATATGTTTATGATAGAGTTTCTAGAAGGTTCTTGATTTTATGTATTCTCAGGCTTCATAAATAAGAGCTCTGTATAACGTATTGAACTTGAGCTTGTATAATCTATTTTCTTCATTTTTCAAAAATCTCTCTCTCTCTCTCTCTCTCTCTCTCTCTCTCTCTCTCTCTCTCTCTCTCTCTCTCTCTCTCTCTCTCCACTTTCTATTACAATTTTTCCGCCATTGATAACCACCTTCAAGCTCCAAAATCTCACATGGTATCAGAGCCCTAGATCTATGGCTTTAACAACACCTAGGGAATCTTCTCAATCCACACATACTACTCCAGTTCAATCACCTCCCACTCACATAGCTTCATCCCAATCTCCATTACTGTTACTCTCCAATATGTCAAACCTCATGTCAATCAATTTAGATTACACTAACTACATACAATGGAAGTACCAGCTGATCACTATACTGGAAGCATACTTGTTGATTGAGCACATAAATGGTACAGCTCTAAAACCATCTCCTTTAGTGCTTGATGCTATAGGAAATCCAACTTCAGTTGTGAATCCTAATTTTCAAGTTTGGAAAATCAAGGAAAAAGCCTTGCTTTCTTTGATCAATTCTACTCTCACTCCTCAAGTTTCTCACTTTTTTTTGGTATCACAAGCTCAAGGGAAGTCTAGAACACTCTAGAACAGAGGTTCACCTCCACATCAAGAGCTAACATCCTGAATCTTAAACTTGAGCTCCAAAGTCTCAAGAAAGGGAGTGATTCTATAAATATTTTTTTGCAAAAAATCAAGGTTGCTCGTGATAAACTTCTTGCAACAGGAGTCATTATTGATAATGAAGAGTTTATTTGATTGTGCTCAGTGGACTTCCTAGAGATTTTGCTCACTTTTGTTCTGCAATTTGAACTAGGAGTAATCCTATCACTTATGAACAACTAGCTATTATATTGCATAGTGAAGAACAAGCAATGATAGAGCACTTAGATTCAATCCCTCACTCATTAGCTATGTTTGCTTCTAATAGCAAATCAAATAGCAACTCTCAGAATCCATCTCAGAATCATGGTTCTGGAAGAGAAAGGGGCATAAATAGCTCCAATCGAGGAAGATGAGGAGGTAGATATAATCATAATGGAGGTAAGCAATTCACATCTTAGACATCTCAAGGTTTTTCTCCTTAGAACTATCAAAATCAGAATTCTTCTCATACTCTCAAAGTTGATCGTCCAACGTGTTAGATCTGTGGAAAATCTAGACATCAAGCCTTAGATTGTTACCACAGAATGAAATTTACTTATCAAGGAAAGAACCCCCTAGCTAAACTTGCTGCCATAGCTAGTGCTTCTAATGCAACTATCACCAACAATCAGGATCCTTGGCTTGCTGACTCTAGTACATCTGACCATCTTATTGCCAATCTTAATAATCTTGCAATTCAGTCTCAATATAAAGGACCTGAACAAGTTACTGTGGGCAATGGTTAGACTCTACCAATCTACCATATAGGTAACACTACCCTTCACACCAAATATCACAAATTTATACTTAAATATGTTTTACATGTGCCTAGAATAGCTATGAACTTACTCTCTATTCATAAATTTTGCCTTCACAATAATTGCTCTTGTCACTTTGATGCAAATGAACTTAAAATTTAGGATATTCCTATGGGGAGACTCCTCTACAAGGGCTTGAGTGAGAACTTAAAATTTATCCAATTTACTCAAAGAACTTTCTCAAGCCAACTGTCTTTAATTCTCCTTTAGCACCACAATCTTCCTAGTTAGCTTAATCACCTCAATTTCCTTATGCTTTTCATGTAAATAGGGTTAATAAGTGGCTACTATGGCATTATAGGTTAGAGCACCCTAGTAATAAAGTGCTTAGCACAGCACTGTCTTCTGTTGATGTATCATGTATTTTACCAATTGGTGATTCTGTCACTCATTGCAAGCACTGTCTCAATGGAAAAATGCATCAATTTTCTTTTGATAAATATGATTTTAAAGCTTGTAAACCACTTGAATTGATTCACTTTGATGTTTGGGGTCTAGCACCCATTACCTCTATCAATGATTTTCAATATTATGTTCTTTTTGTTGATGATTACTCCAAGTTTACTTGGCTTTTCCTATTAAAATTCACGTCTGATGTTTTTGATGTTTTTAAGTATTTTAAAGCTACTGTAGAGAATCAACTTGAGTCTAATATTAAAATTTTGAGAACTAATAGAGGTGGTGAATTTACTTCTAATTCCTTTAAAAGATTTTGTTCCTCAAATGGTATTATTCAACATCTCTCTTATCCTCATACTCCTTAGTAAAATGGGGTAGCTGAGAGAAAGAACAGGCACTTAGTTGAGTGTGCACTTACCAAGTTATCACACTCTCAGCTACCATACTTTTACTGGTCCTATGCAATTTCCACAGTTGTTCACATTATTAATAGGCTTACTACCCTAAATCTCAAGAATCAGACAACTTGGGAGTTGTTGTTCCTCACCAACTTGACCTTTCACATCTAAAGTCCTTTGGTTGTACTTGCTTCCCTTTACTTAGACCATACAATTCTCTTGTATTTTTCTTGGGTATCTTGCTTATACCAAAGGTTACATCTGTTTAGACCTTATTTCCTCTTAGATTTACATCTCCAAGCATGTCTTATTCAATGAAAATGAGTCCATTGCTTCACAGTCTTTACCCACTAGTTCAACTACTACTTCTGCTCCCACATAGTCCTCTACCTCTACCTTTCCTTTACTTTATCCACTTCTTGTGTTAGACAATTCTATACCAGCCTCTTTTGTTCCTTCACATCAGCCTCTAAACCACTCCATTTCATCCAACACATCTCAGCCTAGCTCTTCTGCTATACCTGCAACTTCTACCTCTAATCCTGTCTCTACTGGTCCTGTGCCTATACCTGATCAATCACCATCCAATCCTATCCCTAATCCTAGCACCACTGACTTAACATCTGTTCCACAAGTGGCTTTTGTGTTTCAAGTTCCTTCCATCATCAATACACACCCTATGATTACAAGGTCAAAAGATGGCATTTTTAAGCCTAAAGCACTTGATGCTAAGGCTAGTTCTAATGAGTCTCAGTTAGTAATCAAGCCTACCAAACCATCCAAGGCTTCCTCAAGTCCAAAGCCTGATTACACTCTCATTGAACCCCCTTCTTATAAGGTTGCAGCCCAATATCCTCAGTGGTGTGCTACAATGGATGAGGAATTTGCAGCCTTGCAGAGACAAGGTACTTGGTCTTTGGTTCCACCCTCTCCATCTTAGAATGTAGTTGGTTGCAAGTGGGTGTTCAAGCTAAAACTAAATAGTGATGGCAATATCAATAGGTACAAGGCCAGGTTGGCTGCTAGTGGATTTCATCAACAATATGGTGTGGACTTTGAGGAGACCTTTAGCCAGGTTATTAAGCCTCCAACGGTTAGAAATATCCTCTCTCTTGCTGTCTAATTAGACTGGCCTTTGAGACAACTGGATGTTAGGAATGCCTTTCTTCATGGTTTCTTAAGGGAGGAGGTTTATATGGTACATCCCCCTGGGTATGTTGATTCCTTATGTCCTAATTATGTTTGCAGGCTTTGAAAGTCTCTCTATGGTCTTAAACAGGCACCTAGGGCCTGGTTTGATAAGTTTTCTACTCAGCTTTTGCATATGGGGTTTCAAGGTTCTCTTGTTGATTCTTCCTTGTTCATTCTTCACCATGGCAAGCTTGTTGTTTATTTGTTAGTATATATGGATGACATAGTGCTTACTAGTAACAATCCTAAGTTCTTAGATTCTTTGATTTCTTAGTTAAATGAGGCCTTTGAGCTCAAGGACTTGGGCCCCCTTCACTACTTCCTTGGCCTTTAGATCACAAGGTCTTCCAAAGGATTGTTTTTCAGTCAAGCCAAATATGCCCAAGATTTGCTTCTCAAGCTTAACATGCACTCTTCAAAGCCTGCCAGATCTCCTTGTGCTCCTTATATCAGATCGGTTCCCAATGAAGGGTCTTTTCTTCCCAATCCACATGAGTATAGAAGTTTTGTTGGCTCTCTTCATTATTTGATTTTCACACGCCCATATTTGAGCTTTGTTGTGCATTAAGTTTGTCAATTTATGTCTTTTCCCACTGATATTCATTCTATTGCTACTAAGTGCATCCTTAAATACATCAATGGCACCCTCAATTTTGGTATTCTTCTACAACCTTGTCCCATCTCTCTTTCCGCTTTCTCAGACTAAAATTGGGCAGGTGATCCTTTTGATAGGCACTCCACTGCTGGTTTTATTGCCTACCTTGGCTACAACCCTATTACCTGGAGTGCTAAGAAGCAAAACACTATTTCTAGGTCTTTCACTGAGTTAGAATATCGTGCTTTAGCTTCCATTGCTGCTGAGCTCTCTTGGCTACGCCAGGTTTTACAGGACCTTAGGATTTTCCTCTCTTTTACCCCAAAACTTTGGTTTGATAATATCTTTGCCTTGGCCATTGCCCCTAATCCTGTGTTTCACGCATGCACCAAACATGTGGAGGTAGACTATCATTTTGTTAGAGAGACAGTTTTGCGTAGGGATCTTCAGGTTAAGTATATTGCTACTGGGGATCAACTTGTTGACATTTTCACCATGAGCCTTTCCACTTCTCGGTTTGTCTTTCTCAGGTCCAAAATCATGGTGTCTATTGACCCCATGGTTTTGAGGGGGGATGATGGAGGAAGTACAAAATTGATGGATAAGAAGAATAAGGAGTTGTGTTTGAAATCTAAGGAAGATGAAGACTAACAGCTAGTTCTACCAACGGCAACTTAATCCTAAGACCAAAATGGTGTCATGTGACTTGAAGGAAATGGTGTCGTGTGACTTAAAGGAAAAAGGAGGTTTAATGAGTTAAAAGTGAAACGATGACGTTTTGGAATTAATACAAATGATGCTGTTTTGATCTATCTTCCTCAGATTTCCAGTTGCAAGAACCACTATATTCTTCAAAAATGCTTAAGGCTAGTTCAGAAGTAAAGAGAGAGATTCAATTTTAATCATAACTGTCTTTCCTTGAATTCAGGAGTTTGTTATTGGGTTGTTACAATATGGTTATGATAGAGTTTCTAGAAGGTTCTTGATTTTATGTATTCTCAGGCTTTATAACTAAGAGCTCTATATAATGTATTGAACTAGAGTTTTTTTTTTTTGGAAGCCGGAACCAACCAATTTTCATTAATTTAAAGCATTAGCATCCAAATACAAAGCATTAACCACAGGTGGGGATCCTCCTCCAACCAAACAATATCATCATCAATTAATCTAGCAAATCTAGCCAAAGCAGGAGCGACCCCATTAGCAGTGCGCCTAACACAATTAATTGAAATGGATCTAAAACTTGCAGCCAAGCACCAAATATCCTCATAAATTAATCCAAGCCGGGAAATATTTGGTTGAGCCTAGGAAACCGTCTGCATCACCAACACACTATCACCTTCCAAAATAATTTCCATAAAGCCCGCGTCTATTGCAAACTCGAGAGCTTTACAATAAGCAAGCACTTCCACTTCTTCACTATCCCATACAGCACCGCCCTTCACAGCCAAAGCAGCCATTACGTCGCCCTTTTCATTTCTAATCATAGCCCCATAGCCCGAAACAACTCCCTCATCAAAGCAAGCACCATCAAAATTTAGTTTGAAGCTATTACCCATCGAAGGTTGCCATACCTATTGTGGCACAAACAGAATTGGAGTTGAAACACGCAGCTAGTCTTGTGCCTCTGTGAACTCACTCAAATTTTCCAATGCTCGCTGAGATGACCTTGAAGGATGCTAGAATACACCCCCGTGCATGGCTGTATTACGTTGATTCCATATCTGCCAACAGGTGACCCAAAATATATCCTATTCCTTTCTTGAAAGTCTCGGCATTAAACTTGTAACCAGCTGTAGAAAATCGGTCTGCACAATACTTGATTTTTGAAGTCGAGATAAACTCCCAATGCAAACATCTTATGCCGCCCCACAGCACATGCAAAACCGATTCATCTTGCAGCTGACAAGAACTACACCATGCCTCCTCCACTACCCTTCTACGTGCCAGATTTGCTTATGTGGGCAGAATATTCAGACAAGCATGCCATGAAATTTTTTTAATCTTGTTAGGAACATTGGCCTGCCAGATACGTGACCAGAATGCCCCATCCATTCCTTGCCTCGATGACTCCCCAAGGTTGCTCTCTTCCATCCGTAGCTGCTTTGCCACATAATATCCAGACTTCACCACATAATTTCCCTTTTTTGAACCAAACCACACCACCACATCTTGCACCACCCGCCTGCTCAAAGGCACTTGGAGAATAGCATCTGCATCAAATGGATGGAACATGGCATTGATACGTTCTTTGTCCCACTGGTGATTCGGCCAAGCAATTAAATTTGAGACCTTCCACTCCCAAATCTCCTCCTTCGGTTGAAAAAGAATTTTTTTTATTGGTTGATTAGGCAGCCAACAATCCTTTAAAACCCGGATAGAAGCTCCATTACCCACTCTCCAATAACATCCTTTCTTCAAAATTGGTTGAGCCGCTAACAAACTCCTCCATACATAGGAACTATTTTGACAATCCTTCGCCTTAAGGAAATCACACCTCAGAAAATATTGTCTTGAAACAACTATACATAGGAGAGTTTTTATCCTGCAATAACCGCCAACCTTGTTTTGCTAGCATGGCTAAATTAAATGATCGTAAATCTCTAAAACCCATTCCACCCTCTTTCTTTGACAATGTTAAAAAACTCCAATTTTTCCAGTGTATTTTCCTCTCCTGCCCAATTTGTCCCCACCAAAATCTAGCACACATAGCATTCAACTCATCACATAATTTCCCAGGTTGTTGAAAAACCCCAATTAAAAATGTAGGAATGGATTGAGCCACAACTTTGATGAGAACCTCTTTGCTAGCCCGAGAGAGCAACTTCCCCTTCCAACCTTGCATTTTTTTCCAAACCCGTTCCTTAATAAAAGCAGAAGTGTCATATTTCCGTCTTCCTATCAAAGTAGGCAGCCCTAGATAAGCATCAAACTTCCCAACTTCCTTTACCTTTAATTTATCAATTATCCATGCTTTCTGATCTATAGGCACATTACTATTGAAATAGGCAGAAGACTTCTCCAGATTTATGCATTGGCCCAAAGTTTCAGCATATAGCTGTAAAGTATCAGAAACAACCTGCACTTCATTTTTATTAGCCTGACAAAAAATCAAAGAATCACCAGCAAAAAGCAGATTAGTTACAGATGGGGCACGTCTACATACTGCCACTCCATGCAAACTCCCTTCAAATTCAGCCTTAGCAACGAGTGACGTAAATCCTTCAGCACATATTAGAAATAAGTAAGGGGATAAAGGATCACCTTGTCGTATACCCCTAGTAGGCACAATATTCCCATAGGCCTTGCCATTAATCCGGATTGAAAAATAGGGTGTAAAGACACAACTCATAACCCTATCCACCCAAACCTTTAGAAACCCCAATTTAATCATCATGCCTTTAAGAAATCCCCATTCCACCCTATCATAGGCCTTATTGACATCCAATTTAAGAGCTAAAGCCCCCTTTTTCCCCTTTTTCCCCTTTTTCCTAATATGCATGGCATACAGAGTCTCATAGGCTACTAACACATTATCTGTAATAAGGCATCCCCGTACAAAAGCACTTTGAGTAGGAGAAATTATCTGTGGCAATATCAACTTTAGCCTATTTGCCAAAACTTTTGAAATAATTTTATATATCACATTACATAGACTAATAGGTCTAAAATTTGCCATTTTTTTCACTTTCTTTACTTTAGGGATCAACACAATATGAATATAATTAATATTAGGCACCATATGACTAGTATGGAGAAAATCTAACATAGCCTCAATCACTTCATTACCAACAATATTCCAAAATTTTTGATAAAAAAGTGCATTCATACCATTAAGTCCAGGAGCCTTTGTTGGTCCCATCTGGAACAATGCTGCTTTCACTTCTTCACTGCTATACAGCCTAGACAGCACCTCCAGCATATCATCAGTTATTTTTCTGTCAATTGTATTGAGTCATTCCTCCATTCTGTCACAAGTACCTGCTTTAAAAATCCTTCACCACTTCATCCACTTCCTCCACCCACACCCCATTAGCATTTTTCATTCCCTCAATAAAATTCTGACGCCTCTGTTAGGTCACCTTGGAATGAAAAATTTTAGTGTTTTTATCCATATATTTTAACCATGACACTCGGGACCTTTGACACCAAAAAATCTCTTGCTTAAGCATTAAATCATCCAACTGTTTACTCACATTAAGAAATTCCCTTCTGCTCTCTTCAATCATCTCCTCTGCATTTAGCACTTCCAATTTCTTTTGTAATCTTTTAATTTCCTCTGTCTCAGGTTTAGTCTTTAATGATCCCCACGCATTCAAATCAGCCCCACAGCCTTGGATTCAGTCTATAACACCCCTCAAACCCAGACTACCCTGCCCCCTATTTTGTCCACACCTCATGCACAACTTCCTCACAATCATCCCACAACAACCAACTCTCTTCAAACCGAAAACCACCAGCCCCCCTTCCCCTAAATCTCTTGTCATTCATAATTCTCAACAAAATAGGAATATGATCAAAAGCATGGCTGAATAAGTGAGAAACCGAACTGGCAGGGAACTTTTCAATCCAATCTTTGTCAGCAACAACTCTATCTAATCGTTGTTTTGTGTGGGCTGATCCTGGCCACCGATTTGTCCAAGTAAATTTATGCCCATTAAAACCCAAATCTGTCAATTCACAATTCTCCAAAGCAACCCGAAAATCCTCCATCTGATTATGATAAGGTGCATGGACACTTTGTTTTTTTGATGCATGAAGTATGGCATTGAAATCTCCAATACAACACCATGGACCCTTAACAAAAGACTTTAAATGAGCTAACAGTGCCCACGACTTCCGCTTTTTATTTGCCTCAGGCCATCCATAAAACCCTGTGAGATACCATACAAAACCATCCTTCTCCACCACCTTAGCCAAAATGTGGTTATCAATAAAATTAATAACATCTAAAATCATCTCCTCCTTCCAAAGCAAAGCCGACCCTCCACCCGAATTAGGCATTTTCACTATTAATTTATTTTTAAAAGGTACATCACCACAATGCTTCTCAAAATCACTTCGATCCAACCTTGTTTCCATTAAGAAGCATACATCGGGAACTTGTTCCCTCACTAATTTGTGAAGGCTTTGAACTGTCCAAAGGTTCCCAAGCCCTTGGCAATTCCAACTTAAAAGCCTTATTGCTCTTGGCAAGGGTGTTGCAACACCCCTGCCGCTTCAGTCATGGATAAGTCCTCACAAACCTTCCCTTTTTTCCCAAGATTCTTGTCTGTCTCTACCTCCCCATCAACTCCCATAGTCAGGTTATTTCTTTTCCCCAAAATATATTTAGCTCCCTCTTTTAATACTCCCACAAGCCCAACCTCCATCCGAACTAATCTAGTCCATGTAGAGAGCTTTCTAGTGTTATTTAGCCCTACCCCAGCATTATTGATTTGCACATGCTCAGCATGAGTTTTTGGCGCCACCTCTGACTTTCCATGTAGGCACGGTTTTTGCCTTCCCAAAATTAGAGAATCGGAATCACCACCTCCCTTCTCCACGCCTCCACTCCCTTGATTCTCGGCAATGTTTTCGTTGTTAGCACAATCTTCTCCCACACTTCCAGTAGCACCCTTCTCTCCCTCTGTAACCGTTTTGGTGTGTTGCCTCCCTTCCCCATCACCGTTGACTCCCACCTCCACCATATTTTGTGAAACTGACTGGCCATTACTGTCACCCTTCTTCCCCTCATGCAAATCATCCTCTGTTACTTCCCTTCGCCGTGGTGATCTCATTTTGCCCCCCAATGCCTTAAGCCAATCTCCGTAACTACATTCAACCTCAGCCCCAGATTTTGTTTTATTGAAATACTAAGCACAAAACCGGAGTTCATGCCTAAGCATTCCACAGTAATGACAAAATATAGGCAATTGCTCGTACTTGAAATCCACCCAATATTTCTTCCCCTTTGAACTTGCCAAGAAAGCCCCACACTGTATCATTTTTTCTAGTGGAAGAGCCACCTTAACCCGCATAAAAAAATTCTGCCTGTTATTGTTACGCCACCTCTCAACCTCCAAAACCCTCCCTAAACGGTTCCCCACCTCCTCCGTAACCCTGGCAGATCTCATCTCAAAAGGTGCCCCCTATATTTGTATCCAAAGAGCTATTGTATCAAACTTAACATTCGTCGCTGTCATCCCTGACTTCCATCTTATTAAGAGTAGAGCTTGATTATCAAAACTCCATCGACCTCTGGTATAAACTCTGTTCAACTCAAATTCAGATCTAAACTTAAACTGAAACAAGTTAGAGCCGACTTCCACAACTTGCACACCGTCCTCCAATCCCTAAGATTTTTTAAGTGTCGCCAAAGCTGCTCTTTTATTAAAGGGTTTGCAAGTTAAAAACTTCCCAATAAGACTTAAAGCACAGCTCTCCAATTCTTCTTGCTAACCTTCATAAGATATATTAATCGTCTCTTCTTCGTCCAAGGTTAACTTCATCTTCTCTAAGATTTGTGAGACATCATCTACCATGTTTGTGAACTCCACGGCAGAAAAAAAAAAAAAAAAAAAAAAAAAAAAAAAAAAAAAAAAAAAAAAAAAAAAAAAAAAAAACAACAACGGCAAAAGAAAAGCAAAAAGCAGCCCTGTAGGAAACCCTAGGGAGGGAAATCTCGAGGAAAACGAGAGAGAGAAGCTCCTAAAAAATAGGAGAGAAAAAAAAATCAGTTAAATATAAATTAATTAATTAATATTTATTTTTAGATATATTTAAATATTTTTGTACATAATTTATATTTATTTTTATTCTATTGTTTTAAATTATGATATCACAGACCCACCTATGACATACCCATTCTCAGCAAAAAAATAAAATTAAAATAATATATATACTCTTGAGTCACATACCCATGAGGCCCAAGACAATGAGGCACACGACAACAAAACAAACATACCCATTCTCAACAACAACAACAACAACAACAACAAAAAAAAAAAAAAAACCATTCTCTGGTTTCTGAGTCACAGATCCAGAGGTTTTGTGCAGAACAGATGTGAATAGTGATTCAAAATAGTAAGTAAGGAATGGTTTGAAAGATTTAAGAAAAGTAACATCTTGAGTTTCTAAAACTCGAGATCCATATTAGAACTCGAGTCCGAAAGACTTGCTTTGCAAGTGTGAAAATGTCACATAGATCTCGAGTCTTTAAGACTCGAGTTTTATGCAAAAAAAATTTCACCTATAGTGGCGTTTTTAAGCTTTACAGTGACGTTTTAAAGCCCTATAGCGGCGTTTTCCTGCAAAAAAAATTTTATAAGTACCAGGTTTAGGGAGCCCTATAGTGGCGTTTTTAAGCCCTATAGTGACGTTTTTAAGCCCTATAGCGGCGTTTTTCTTCAATTTATGGAAATCAAGTCTTTAAAACTCGATTTTCACGTCGATTTTTTTCCCACATTAAACCAATCCTCTTACAAATAGAGACTTAAAAACTCGAGTTTTATCTTAGAACTCGAGTTTTAGACACTCGAGAGGCTAGTTTTCAACATTGAGGCTAGTTTTGAAACGTGACAACTAACTAAATTTTTTAATATTTATTATTATTTAGAAAAAAAAAATCCACAGATCCACAACAAACATGAGCCGAGCCGAAGGGCCCAAGGCCCCAAAACCCAAAACGAAAAAACAGAGAGAAGGGAAGGCGAAAAGGGAAAGGAAAAAAAAAAAAAAAAATCCTCTCGGCGATTCCGATTTCCGATTCAGAACAGAGGCAAGCGAGAGGCGAGGTAGAGAGAGTGAGAGTTTGAGAGACTTACCGGCGGCAAGAAGAAGGAGGAGGAGCTCTTGTCGTGGGTCTGTCTGTGACGGCAAGGTCAGAGCAGAGTAGAGACTTTGAGAGTGAGCGACTGAATATTCATATTTCTTCTTCTATTGAATTCCTTTGTGTTCCGAACCTGTTAGAGAATTCAAAAAGCTTTTACAAAATGAGTGCAGTTACTCTCTCTCTCTTTCTTTTTATTGTCCTATGTTTGGCTGCTTAGAGAAAGCAGAGAATATGAAATATGCAATTCTGCACTTCTGTTTTGTAATTTTTTTAATGGGAAAAAAGTGTTTAGGAGCTCATTCATGAAGATAAACAATCATAGTAAGGTCAGCTAAGTGGAAAATGCCAACATTTCAATCCTTTTTGTGCTTCTTTTGGGATTTGGAGGTCATAGGGAAAATGGGTCCTTTGAAATATTGCTATGTTGGGATTTTGATGCAAAAAGAATGAAAATTGTGGATATGAGATTTGAAAACATTAATTCCAATTTGCTTAGGGATAAGATACATGCATTTGTGGTTTGCTTGAAATTTTAAGTGTTTATCTTCATTTGTATTAGAAATGTTTTGTGTTTCTTATGTATGAAATGTTCTTATATATTTCATCATTTGTAGCTTAGAGCTTCTTTCTTATTGGATCTTTTAGATAGTGTTAGATGAGAGATTAGAAGAACAATTATTATTGATTTCTATGAGATCCCAGGTAGGAAATAGCACTATAAAATAGTTGTGGCAGAAAAAAAAAGACATTGGTTTTCATCAAATAATCAGATATGCAGTCATGAAAAGCAATAACGAATAGACTGCAAATTGTAGATGACAATATATATATATATATATATATATATATATTGAGAATAAAGTTGCCTAGAAAGATAAATTGTAGATGACAATATATATATATATATATATATGTATATATATAAATTTGTAAGTTTGCTTTTCTCTTCTGTAATGGTAAAGCATACTAGAATTACTAACAAAGAAAAAATGCCACTTTTGTCCTTAAGCCATCCCCCACACCCCCCCCCCCCCAAAAAAAAAAAAGCAATGGAGTTTTCTTTTTGTTTGCATGCTAAGAAAACTGAGGAAAAGAAGAGTTAATATATATTTGACTTCTTTGTGTTTTGGTTTCCAATAAACTGGGAAGTTTTGGCTTTAGGGAGAAGAGAAGTTTTATCGATGTGCTTGTGGGCTTAGATCTTTTGTTGATTAATTAAAAATTAGGAAAAGCATATTTGTTTCTAGGAAGTTGTATGTCCATGGCAACCTCCCCAATGAGAGTATTTGTGTATGATTATTTCTAGTGATCTTGCTTGGTTCTTATGGAAATTCTGACTTTTGAGGATAAACTACATCTTCTTATGAGAATTTTGGTTTCAGAAATAATTTAAATTCTTTGAATCTTTTAATAGTTGTACTTGTGCCTGTATACCTAGAGAAACCAACACAATATAGAAATATTTTGCTAGCCTTTGTAGTGATAACTGATATAGGCTGAACTATTGTTCTGTTGTGAAGTGGATGGAAAGGTGATTCCCGTGGTGGATTCATTTGGGTTTTTTTGAATAAAATTCTAAATTTTTGAGAAATTTTTTTCCTTTTTTTTAAAATTTTATTATTATTATTATTTTTTTTTTTTTTTTTTTTTTTTATAAGAATAGCTGACAGATGGAAGTAATTAAGTTTTCAAATTTTACTTTCTTCTTTTCTTTTCCCACTGTTATTATGCAACACCAAATAAGGGCTGTAAGTTTCTATTATTCTGGTTATTTTAAAATATGAATGTTAATGCCCATCATGCTAGAAAACTAGTTTCAGTACTCCTATGTAAGTGAATGACGTCTTCTCCTCCTTTTTCTTTTCTTTTTTTTTTCCCTGCAATTGTCTTTTGATAGGAATGAACCGATCACAAGGACTCTCATCTCTGAAGCGTAAACAGCCTGACTCGAAATCACCTATTGAGTCTTTGACAGAACATGAGCGTATCCTTTATAATCTGATCCGAAGCAAGCAAGACATGGCTATTTGGACAAGAGACATGAAACGAGAAACAAACATCCCTGACAATGTGCTTAACAAATCCCTCAAATCACTTCAAGCTAAGAAACTGATAAAAGAGGTTGTAACCATCCAAAATAAAGGCAGAAAACACTATATTGCGACAGAGTTTGAACCATCAAAGGAAATCACTGGTGGAGCTTGGTATGTTGAGGGGAGCCTCGATACAGAGTTTATAAACTTTTTGAAAAAGCACTGTGTGAAGATCATTTATGAGCAAAAGATTGTTACACTGGAGGAAATTTTGGACACGATAAGGAGGAGTAGAGCCTTCAATGTTGAGTTCACAACTCAGCAAATTGAAGAGATTGTGAATGCTTTGGTTTTGGACAATGAGATATTGGAGTTGAAGAGTACTGGAATGGGGGAGTTTAATTCTATTCCTATTGGGAAAGTTTGTTATAGATGTGCAAGCAAAGCAGGCCTTAAAGCGGAACCGAAAATTGGGGCCATGGCTTCAATTCCATGCGGAGTTTGTCCACAGATAAGTCTATGTACACCGGATGGAATAATTTCCCCAACGACCTGTGTATACTACACTAAATGGTTGGATTTCTAATTTGCTTGTGTATCACTGCAACGTTTCTGAATCTAAGATGGGTTTATAGAGTTCTTCTCCTTTCCTTTATCGCCTTTTTGTTTGGGGTATAGGCTGCATAATTTAGTGCTTCCCGATTTTGTCTATGAATTCAAGGTAAAAACTATATTTGAACTTTCTATTACTTCTTGCATCTCTTTTTGGATTGTTGGTGACAATTACATTGCAGCAATTCTGTCATTTTCACATGTTTATGATGGCTTGAAATTATAATTAGATCATCCTGACAGCTTCTTAGGATTTTTTATTCCTGCTTTAGTCTAAAGATTGATAAGAGTAATTTTATTGTGAAAGGAATATTGGGGAGAAAATTTGAAGGGATAGGATTTTCTTTTTCTTTTTCTATTGCATTTAAAGTACCACTTTTGTTATGCTGAGCTGAATTAACAAATTTTGATTGTAAAGAAACTCAAAAATGAACTAAATCAGTTATGTAAGTTTTTCCTTTTAAAGAAGGAAATCCTTCGTAAAACAACTTGAGCTTGACATTGACAGAATGCTAACTGCAGTAATTCAGGTTACTTAAATGAACTAAATAATCGATGCAGGTAAATCCTTCTTGAAACAACTCAACATTGTCAAAATGCTAACTGCAGTAATTCAAGTTACTTAAATGTACTAAATCATTGATGTATGTTTACCCTTTCAATCAGGGAAATCCTTCTTGAGGCAACTTGACATTGTCAAAATGCTAAATACAGCGATTTAAGTTACTTGCTATTACCTGGACAGCTGGCTGAGCTAATGGGAGAGAATTTCACGAAGGATTTCCTTCTTTAAAAGAAAAACACTTATGTGTAATCCTTATGACTGCTGCCAATGCAGCTTGAGTTTTATCTTATGTGTAATTTTCATTAGAGATTCGAAAGTTTTAATGATTTCTGTGGAGTAATAGGATTAAAGTAGATTCAATAAAAATGATGTCAAAGGTAGTCCCATAAAAGTGATGCTATACTAATCAAAATCTACCATCTCACATGTGAAATTTTTTTGTGAAATTTTTGTGTCTATAGCCTTGTTAAATAAAAAATCTTGTTTAGCTGTTGTGGTTAGATATCATAAAGGTAAGTGCAAAAAGGAATGGGTTTGAAAGTGTCTTGCAAACAACAAAATCTTTAAGTTTGGGGATGATTGAAGAGAGCCATTGAAGAGGGCTTTACTCAAGGAGTTGCCAAGGTGGGATTTGATGACCCACGGAGTTCAGTCTGCTGGGAAATTCTGTAGATCATGGAAGATGTAGAGGGGCGCTGTGGAATATCCTTTAAACCTTTAAACCTTTAAACCTACTACGTAGTGGTTGAATTATATGACTTTTAATGAGTGGAGGAAAACATTGTCCAACTTATATGATGGGTATTTAATATAGTTCAAGGAAACATAAACGTGCAATGAATTTAAATTAAAAGCAGGGCTCGGTAAAACCTTTCACAGTGCTTCGTTGACTCATAAAGGAGTGTATGCTCCTCTAGTAATGATTCAAAAAAATTTTCAGAGAGAGAGAGAGAGAAAGGGCATGGAGAAGCTGAGACTTGAGAGATCGCTAACTAGCCAAGCATTCGTCATTTGCCTTGAAATGATTACTTCCTAAAAGGGAGACAGCTGGAAGACCCAAACTTGTTTAATCTTGCTCTGTTTATTTCAATCTTTTGTGAATATAGGTTTTCACTTTTTTATTTTATTTTTTATTTTTTTATTTGGTAGTATAGAAGGAAAAAAAAAAAAAAAAAAAAAGTCAACCAAAAAACCTGTTAAAATATAGCTCATTTTAAAGTTACTATTAAAAATATCTTTATCTCATTTTGAAGTAACTCTCAAATATAGAAAAATGAGATAAATTTTCACATTTTCTTGTATTTGGTAGTATCAAAAAAGGTATCTAAAAGAGATTCTATTTTTGGTCAATAAAAACCTCCATTAAAGTATGACTCATTTTGAAGAAAAAATTCTATCTCATTTTAAAGTCACTATTAAACTTAGAAAAATGACTCATTTTTAAAGATAAACATAGGTTTACTTGTGTTCATCCAAAACCAAAAATCCCTGTCAAAAAGACTGACTTGCCCTACTAAAAAAGAAACATGGTAATTTATTGTACCTCTAGTAAAACTCATAATTCATATAAATAAATTATACAAGCCGCAAAGGGGACAGGAATTTGACTGATCTACCCTTGGTTGCTAGAAAGCTCTCTACTCTAGTCTACGTATATTATGTACCATTAGGATTATTCCAAAGATCATACTTCTCCTCATACAGTCACTCCTGGGATATAGCTCATAGGAGTTTAGAGGAAATGGTGAAAGCAGTGACTTTTCTGCTCTTTTTGGCCTTCCTCTTCACATTCTCCCAAGCCAAGTCAATCATTCCTCAACCCCAGCAGTTCAGATCCTTCAAGATCAACAATACCCAGGTATGAAAATACTCCTTGAAGATTCCCACATGGTGCTTTGATCTTTTTCTAAAAAGATAGATCCCTTTAGAGCAAGAGTCTTTTTTTTTTTTTTTTTTTTTTTTTTTTGGGTTCAAAACAATGGACTTAGACAGATAGAGGGTAACTTGGACAAAATTATTTTATTCCAGTATAAAAACCAAAAAAAGGTTATGTCACAATTTTTAAGTTACGCCTCTAAAATAATACTAATTTTCTTGTAGAATGTAAGGAGCTGCTCTTACACAGTATCAATAACGACAAGCTGTTCATCAACAAAATATACAAGGGATCAAATCAGTCTTGCATTTGGTGATGCTTATGGCAATCAGGTTCTTCTTAACTCACTGTACACATTACATACATTAGTATAACATAAATTCATGTTTCTCTTCTATTATTTTATTTTTTTTCTCTTTTGCCTAAATATAAGTACATATACCCGTACATAAAATAATTCATGAATAAACGTAAATGCGAGTTAGTTTGACGGAGAAAGTCTCTTATTGTCCAATAAAATATTTTGGATTTGAATCTCGCATGTACCAAAAATCAATTCTTGTTTTGATTGATGATAAAAGAGCAGTCATGAGAATCCAGAATGGATAATTAATTAATTGTGTAACTTATTAGCATTTCTTGAATGTAATTACCATTTGTTTGATGGTCAGGTGTATGCACCAAGACTGGATGATCCATCAACAGGAACGTTTGAGAGGTGCTCTAGAGATACATTTCAGATATTAGGACCATGCTCATACCAAATCTACTATGTCTACCTTTACAGGAGTGGATTCGATGGTTGGATGCCTGAGAAAGTGACAATCTATGGTTATAACACCAAGTCTGCTACATTTTATTATGACACTTATATTCCTAATGATGTTTGGTATGGATTCAATCTTTGTAATGGAGCTTCAGTCAGTACAATATAGGAGGAAGATGTTTCTCTCTATTTCATAGCAGATTTGGTCTTTTGATCTTTTCTAGCCCTCTGTTGTCGTGGGTGCTTAATTAGTGACATATGAACAAAATAAATCATGAATAAAAGTGTTCATTATCATATGCAAGTGCTTTTGAGGAAGCAACAATACAATTTCAACACAGTTTGGTTGTCATACTTTGAGTTTCTGTAATTTTTCATTGAGTATAATCTATAAAAAGTTTGTGATATTGACCAAATAAAGAGTTACCATGCTTCTATCAAAGAAAAAAAAAAGAAAAAAGGAAAAAAAAAAAAGAAAAAAGAAAAAGAAAAAGAAGAGCAACCTTGTTGAATTATTTACATTAATTTAGAATAACCCAATACAATTATTAGCATTAATTACTACAAGTACAAAGTGCATATAATATGTTTGCCACGCCACTACACAGTAAGATTCTGTCCACTTGATAAATCTGATTTATAAATAGTCCACCCACCCCTTGGCCTTGTACATATGCGAAACCAGATATAAAGCCGATTGATATTGACAAAATGCAAAAAGAGCATCTCCCAGCTATACCACACCTGATACCACCTTTTTTTTTTTTGAGAACTTGTTCCTGTGTATTTGTTGAATGATTTAATAGTTAAAAATGGGTTAAAGTACAGTCATACTTTAAAAAGGTGCAGTTTTTAAAACTATGTATTGATAAATAATGTAAAATTTGTTTGGAAGTAAAATATTTTCTATGTAAATCATTTTTTTTATATAATATTTTTAGATGTTTGGTATAAGTTACATGTAAAATATTTCAAGCACAAACTACCAAAACTAGCAGCTCTAACCATCAAAACCATCAATGACCAGATTGTCTTTTTGGATGCAAGACTGGCAGCTTCTGTGACTTGACCCTTAGTATCGGCCACCTGAGTGGCAACTCCGACAACCAAATTGGCAACTTCGGCGACCGAATTATCGGCATTGGTTGCCTAGTCCATCGAATCGGTGACCTAGCCACCAGATGAAGGGAGGACCACTGTTTGTTTTTGTAAATTATTTTACCAAGTGTCTAAAGGTAAGACATTTTACAACTTTTTACAAATAATTTTAGGCTTAACTAAAAATATTTTTTACAATTTGACCACATTTGACATATAAAAAAAAACGCCTAAAAATGAGAAAATATTTACTTTTAAAAATCATCCAACCCTCTGCATGATTCAAAGGAAAGAGCTGATTTTACCCCTATGAACAAATCACAAACAAATTGCTCTCTTATGCTGAAGCTTAAATTAGAACTAAACCAACAAAAGTATCAGGTAAGGTTTGGTAATGTTTTTAGCTTTCTATTTGCAGAAATTTGTTTTTAATAAATAAAAAAAAGCACTTGGTAAGTTGGGAAAAAAGTTTTTCGAAAATAAAAAAAAAGATTTTATTTTTAGAACAGATTTTGTGTGTGTGTGTGAGAGAGAAAGAAGGAACTGATAGTACAATAGTTTTCTGAGACTATATATATATATATTCAAAACCGCAACTTGAACTAAGAACGAAACCACTGCCACAAACCCAACTAATTTAGTACCCTTAGTTTTATACTATGGACATTTTGCAACTAATTCATCAATGGAAAGATTTCCATTTCGCCATTAACTTTTTAAGGATCTACTGTTGTTCAGAGGCAGGAAGCTCTTAGACAGGTCATAAATCTTATATGAGAAGCAATAGGTTTAATTAGAGAAGCAATTTAGACAGGTCATAAATCTTTAAAATAACAAATAAATATTTAATTGCAAGCATGACCATATGCAAAAGCATACACATATGGCTATATGGATAGAAATTTATGTTGCATCGTTTAATTGCCTCTTTTGAATATGGTTTGCACTTTATGACATAGACCTTAAACCAAAAAATAATAACTCAAAATAAAATTTGACATCTCTATCCATCAAAGAAATTAATTTCATCTTTAAAGAAAAATTACATGTATGACCTAATAAAAATAAATGACCAAATATGTCAAAGTAAATAAACCCAAATAAAAAACAAAACATGTGATTTATGAAAATCAGTTAAATTTTTTAATTAATTTTATGCTCAAAATTTTAATGGCACGCTTAATAAATGAGACCCAAATGGTATATTTAGTACAGATTTTCTAAGGAAATACACTAAACTTTTAGCATGGGTTCCATAGAAAATTAAATACTTTTTCCACAATTAAAATGCAAAATGGGTAATTTCATTAGTTAAGTGCTACCTCATTTGATTCAAGTTCAATTTTTGCCCCTAACTAGTTAAATTAAAGGGAATTTCATGATCTTAAACATAATTCCAAAACTAATCCAATCACATGGTCAAATTTCAATTAAAGCTCAATTAAATTTAGCCAACCGCATTAAAATTGATAAAAATTAACCAAAAAAAAAAAAAAAAGAGGTTTAACTATTAAAACCATGAAATCCTTTAATTTAGGACTAAAACTTCGAGCAAAATTTATAGCCGAAAAAAATACAGTATTACCAACCAGTATTGCCAATTGCATTCATGCTGAAATTTGTAAAGATACCACTCACCAAATTGCTAACACTATACTCGAACTTTGTCAATATTATGTTTGCACTGATATGATTGTCATGTTGTTCTACTTCTATTGGGTGTAGACACCTCATTTTGTACCCCTTATGACTCGGGCCCCCATTCCCTAATGACAACATTACTTTGAGGCCCAAGGTTGATTTTGTTGCAAAATCTAGTTTTGCATCTCATACAAAACACACAGCGGAAGCAATAGAACATGGATTTACTTCATTCATGATAGATAACAAGTAACCTTGAATTTTAGAACAAAGAATAGAAAGCGTACCTTGATGCAGTGAAATTCAAAACCAAGACTTGAGAATACCTTTAATCAACATCTCAATTCCACATGATGCCCAAGATGAGTGGTCTCTCAATCAGTCTTTTTGTACGTTGATTCTCAAAGAAAGCTCTTCTTCTTCTCCTTATAGAGAGAAAATGTTTTCTTTTCTTTTCATCATACGTACATACTAACTACCTTGATAGTTACTTTATTTAATAACTCTTATTAAATAAAAACTAATTATCTAATTGGGTTAGCCTTTTGGGCCTACTCAATTGGGCTTTAGTTTGTGGCTTGAGATGGGACCAAAGGGAATAAATAAAACTCTAGCTTCAATGGGCCTTGGACTTATCTGTCAACTCTTGACAAATTCAAAGTTACCATTAATTATATTTAATACCACTATATAAATATAATTGTACTCTAGGCCTTATTAATAAATTATATCCCAAGACTCTAATGATATCATTTGACCTCTCCATGAAATATCCATAGTGAACAAAATCATAATGAACTGTCACTTTGTAAACAACTATTTTATCCTTGAGTACCCGGTTTAATCTTTTAGTTATTTATATTTATTGAAATCCAATTTCAATAAATATAAACTTTAGTAACTCCTTACTTAAGTGGGTGTCCTAAATAACCAATTCTCATTAAACTTATCTCAAGGGGATATTTCGTGTCTATATAAAAAGAGAATATGGATTCCATTTTGAGAATATGTGTTCCCTCAACACTACGTGTGGTTACCCAACATACTGAGGTTTTGACTGTGAATATTAGATCTCACTCTTGATATATCAAAGTAACCTACATTTCATAATCGGGTTCATTATCCTCTCAGGATTGAGAGTTTATGAAATTAGAAGTCGTGAAATTAATTATTCAGGTGACAGTTGTTGATTGAATAATTAATCTCACAACGATCTAGTTCAATATGTCTTAATGAACACTTACAATACATCAACTAGAAGTCTTCACTTCCATGATCAAGAAAAACTATCTTAGTTGATGTGTTATAGTCTTCGCAGATGAAACACCCAATTTCATCACCGACTACAAACTACGTTTTGAGTTTACAAGGAAATTGTGATTTATATCTTCTGTGACTAAATCACATACAATGCATCTCAAGGTCTATGATAATGTCCCATTAGTTCATTTATAAATAGTCTCATATAATTAAAAAATTTAATTATATATGACATGCCAATAAATTGGATTTTAGGGCATAAACCCCAACAGATTTAGGGTCCAATCTTGTAAAAATTGACTTGAGAATTTATTTATGGAGAAAATAAAATTATTTTTGGAAGAATAAACCTATTTTTGGAGAAGAAAGGTTGTTGGAAACCCTAAGTGTATATACTCATACACGCGTATGCTCACACACACTTGAATCATGCGTATGCATACTTAGGGTATGTACACACATACCTCAAGCATGCGCATGCAGCTAGGGTTCCAGAATTATATAAATGGAAACTTTTTTACATTTAAATCTGCACTTAACGAATCCCACATCATCTGGGAGCTGCCCCGCGCCCTTATTTTACCATTATATAAAGCCATAAAAGGCACTTTTTCAATGGGAAGGAAAATATATGCAAGATTCACTAGAAAATAGTGAATCAAAGAGGGAGTTTTTCACAAAACATCCTCAAGTCAAGTTTTATTTGGTTGGGACCTATTTTGGTCTTGGCTTTTGAGTTCTAAAGCTTACTATTTTATTGTTGATTAAATTGACTGAAGGGAATGGTCAAATCAAGCTCTAGTTCATGTGTTGAGGTGTAGGTTCCAACTTTGGTTCTTCAATTTTTCTTTGTTTTGTTGTTTGTTTATATGTTTTATATGCTTTAATATGTTTTAATATGTTCATGTTAGTTTAGGTTTATTTTGTGTTCGTATTAGAAGCATGATAGGTTGTTAGTTTTTTTATTTTCTTCTATTTTCTTTGCTAAGTTGCTGGGTTTAGGGTTCCAGGCGTGTATTTGTACGCATGCTTTATGCATGCGTATGCATACAATTGGGATGCGCATGCATACTTGTGTCCAGAAACCCTAAATCTCTTTTTTATTCGTTTTCTTTTGTTTTCCTTTACATGTTTGGCCTCTGTTTTAGTGTACCTTTCTTATTTTAAGCCTCTGTTTATCTGCTTTAACATGTTTTGTTCTTTTTAGTGATCAGATCTTAATTAGGGTTTTGTTGGTTGGATACCATGAACATACATATGAATATAAACATGCATTGATTTTATAAGTGTTGTGATGTAGTAAGGTAAGTGAGGTAAGTTATGCATAAATCACATGAACATGCATTTAGATGTTTGAGATTTGAGTTGCTTAATATGCTTGGTTGAATATCATGAGTTTGATGCTTGGATATATAGATGTGTTTACTCTAATCTGCCTTTTGATGTCGTTGTTTTGTTGGTTTGTGTTGAATACCATGATAGATGAATGCTAGGCTTAGGGATGATATGCCATGTTTACTTGCTTTAGATGCATGTTAGAATGTGTGTGAGTTATAAGACCCTTTAATGAGACTAAGATTTGGACCACAATGAGTGGAGGCCAACCCACGGGTCTGGTGGGGTTGGGTTTTTAACACCTTCTCATCTCCATACATAAACTTCGGACACACACTCTGGTAAATATCAGTCCTTCCATAAGGGCGTTATATTTATGATTCCTAGACCTAATTTAGGTGACAACTCCATTTACACCTTCCACAATGGTCCACCCTAAGCTAAAGCGTACTTCCCACGAGAAGCCCAAAAGCACGTTGCGGGCGCTTGCGCCCATATTGGGTGATGATAGAGTATTGCCTTAAGAGTAAGGAAGCTCTGCCCATATAAGTAGGTATGCTATCCAAATTCCACCTCACTATGACATGACCATGCATACATACATATATTAAAATATTTACATATAGTTGTGTGTAGGGGCCTTTTGTATTTTTGGGCTAAGGCCCTTTCTATCATGGGTTAAAGAGTTGGGCCTAGCCTACTATCTTCGCAGGACCTTGCTAAAGGGCCAGTCTGTGAACAAGACAAACATCCTAAAAGAAAGACAACAAGTAATATATGTATATATGTGTGAGTACATGAATATATATATCTATATATGTTATGGCAGAAAGATTAGTCAAAAGAACCATTAGTAATTAAATGTAGTTAAAGCAACAAAACGTAAATAATAAGTCTCCCACAGGAAGTGAACTAAAGAGAGCCTAAATCCCAACCTAGACAACCTTATTACTAAATTAAACCATAAAGTTGTTCATTTTGGAGAATGGGTCTAGATAGCTACTTCTTGTTTTGCTGGGATTACAAATAGTGGGTTTGTTACATAAAGAAGGGAAAAGATTTCCTATTGATGCATGCTATTTCTTTTATGATCACTCTTCTACCTTTCTAAGTCATACTTCACTCTCTTTTTTTTCTTTCTTATTTCCTTTCCAATTCTCTGTGTTTCTTGCCTTAGTCGCTGTCCCTCTTCCTTTTATGGTTATTGTTCCTATTTATATTGAATCAAGCCTACATGATTTCTCCCTATTACCCTTATTACTCACCAACCATTTTTTTCTATTGTGAACACCACTTAGAAGTGCCCACTACCCTTCTGGCCGTTCGGCCTCCATTACATCTAGGCATGCTCAGTTTTTTCTGTCTCTTCCAATACCCATCCCACAAAAAATTCTTATCCATTCCCTTCTACCGTATATCTTCCTCTATCCTTTGCTGGGTAAAACCTTAGGTCTCTCTCTACCTATCTCTCTAGCATGCATCAAGTGGTCTCAACCGGTTTACTACCTATTTTGGGCCAAGATGCCTTCCTAGTAGAGCACTTCCCAAAAGAGGTCCTGGCTAGATGTCGGAAATAGACCTTTTTCCCCCCTCCACCAAACCACACCCTCTGTAATTCTCTTGACCATGGGTCCACCTCCCTTGCATTGGCTGGATACAAATTGGTGGTGCTCCAGCCATAGCATTGTTGTCTTATTGCTTCACGTTTTGTCTTCTTCCTTTCCCACGCAATTTCTGCCGCTGCCATTGGATGTTGTCTCGTTTTATTCTTTTTTGAAATTAATTCCCTTCACACGTGTTTGCCTCTCACGAAAACAATGTGGGCTTGTCTCATCTTCCCTTTTTGGGCCCGTGGACCTCTCAAGGTATTTCCTCTATTATTTTCTTCTAACTCCTGTTGGGCCAACCCATTTGGCCTTTTTTTTTTTTTGCTCTTCCCTTCCTCATGGAGCCAGTCAAGGCCTATTTTCTTCTCTCTTGGAGAGGGTCATCTCACCGTGACTGGCCCTTCCCTACTACTCATGGGCTGTTGTATTCTATTCCTTACTTTTTTATGGGTATTCCTTTTCTTTGGGCCTTAGGGACATGGTCCTATTGTTCCTACCATTATTCCTTAGTCTTTTCTTTCTTTCTCCTGGCTTAATTTGGGCTTTTCTGCCATTGGGCCCTTGTTATCAAAAATGGGTATTAACATTGTGTATACCCGTTTATAACATTATAGTCTTGCATACATAAATCCTCCCATTTCTCATGATCTCCTTAGCCAATGATGAAATTCTATAGCTATGCTGCCAAAATTATTTCTTAACCCTGGTTTCATGATTTTCCATTAAAAATCAAGTTTTCAAAAACTTTTTTTTTTTTTTAAAGCAATTATGCTGCCAAAATCCTGTCTCAAAATGGATTTCCTAATCTCCAATAAATAAATAAATAAATCTAATCTTCCAAAACTTTCTTTTTAAAGCAATTATGTTGCCAAAATTCTATCTCATTAAAAAATTTTGATCTTCCAAAATTCTCTTCTCAAAGCACAAATTTTTTTTTTTTCAAAAATTCTATTTTAATTCCAATTTAAAGGTTTCCCCTTTTTCAAAAAGCCTTCGACTAATGAAATCATGAAGGAGGTTCTCCTCTATGTAATCACTTGGTTCAAACCTCATCAATCAAATAACCGCATTATTCACAACAGAATGATGGGATCTCAAGGATGGCTAGGACCTCCCATCATAACGTGGGAAACATTGAGATTTTCAGTTTATCTCAACATTAATTCTTATAAGACCATTTTTTCCCCTTTAAAATCAAGATCCATCAGTTTTCTACTTCATCTCCAAATTGTGCATCTATTGCTTTATGATATGGTGCATATTGGTATACAATTAATTAATCTACTGCATAATACACAACTAGGGTCTAAACTACATGTTCTATTTCTTCTAATAATTGAACCTAATTTTCCAAATATGGCTCATAAACATAATTTCTTACACAATATTTCAAAATGAACCTATACATTGACTAGTATATTGTGCATATGCCTAAAAGAAGTTCTAATAGTTTACAACAAGGAAAAAAAAGTACCAAAACAGATAATTTATTAATCAAAGTGAGATAAAAGTGGAAGGACAAATGATGATGAAGGTTCACCAATTTCTAAACTTGATCTTGATAAAATAGGAATGTCATTCCAAGGCTCCATTTCTACATTTCTAACACAATCAAATTCTTCAAAATTTGGTTGATCAGGATAAACTTTTTGAACTCCCTCCAACT
Source organism: Quercus agrifolia (assembly GCA_029955455.1). Lineage (NCBI taxonomy): Eukaryota > Viridiplantae > Streptophyta > Magnoliopsida > Fagales > Fagaceae > Quercus > Quercus agrifolia. The sequence continues at coordinate 24,033,831 of JARQAD010000002.1, read as the reverse complement.
CCATCACAATCTCTGTCATCGTAGGTCGTTTCTTTCCATTCAAGTGCAAACATCTTTTTGCAAGGTTAGCAATTGCCATGACTTCATGTTTATTACCATCCTTCCTTACTTGAGTATCAAGTATATCAAAAAGACGGTTCTCTTTTATTGAATGAATGAAATATGTAGATAAATTTCGATCTTCTTGTGATCTTGCTAAACAAACTGGTTTTTCTCCCGTTAAAAGCTCAATAAGGACTACTCCAAAACTATAAACATCACTTTTTTCTGTAAATTGGCCTGTTTGAAAGTATTCTGGATCCAAGTACCCAAAAGTACCATATACCAGTGTGGTTACATGAGTTTGGTCAATGGCCACTGATCTTGAAGTTCCAAAGTCTGCTACTTTTGCTTTATATTTGTCATCGAGGAGTATATTTGAAGATTTTATATCTCGATGGTAAATGGGAAGTGAAGCTGCTGAGTGTAAGTAAGAAAGAGATCCTGCAACTTCTGTGGCAATCCTTAAGCGCATATCCCATGTTAGCAATGGAAAATCTTCATTCTCTTCATGAATGCATTGAAAAAGTGTCCCATTGGGAATGAATTCATAAACTAACAAAGGAACTTCTGTCTCTAAACACCACCCAAGTAGTTTGACCACATTTCTATGGTTGATTTGGGAAAGAATGATAATCTCATTAATGAATTGTTCAAGATTCCCCTCATCCACCATGTTGCACTTTTTAATTGCCACAATTCTTCCATCAACTAACATTCCTTTATAAACTGTACCTTGCCCACCAGTACCAAGAATTCTGTTTTTGTTAAAATGATCAGTCGCATTTTCTAACTCCTTTGAATTGAATAATTTTGTCTTTTGAACATTGTTGTCATTTGAAGATAGTTGTTGTTGTAATAATAAACCACCATTCCTTTTGAAGAATTTTTTCTTTAGCTTGATTTTGTTTCTTTTCTTTATGATTTTGTACAAGCACCATGTAATAGTGAATAGAAACAATGCCCCAAGGCTTGAACAAATAACTGCACAAATCAAGAAAATTAAATAGAAATATCACATCAACCTAAATTCAGATTATGTAAAATTTTGAATAAGTGTAAAATAGATTTGAAGAAAGTACAATGAATTGGAAATATCTTTCTCACGCGTTTTAAAAAGAAGTTACTATTTGTTTTCTCTTTTTTTACATTAATATTTTCTCATAATATCCTAGAATATAAATTGGTGTTAACTACTAATTAATTTCTTAGGAAGAATAAAATTTATTGTTTTGTTTTATGGAAATATTTTTTATACATAAAATTTCTTGTTAGGCACTTGATTTTTCATGCAAGTCTATTGTGTTTTAAGGGGCTTATGTGGGCAACAAAAATTTCCCCGTTGCATCGCTCCGGCTAACTTTGCAACATGTACCTGGCAGGCCTACCTTACTATAAAAATCTATATTATAATAGATTCAAAAATCTAAATTAAAATGAAGAATTATGCAACTTTATAGAGAGAAATTTTCTTTTCAAGATATATATATATATATATATATATATATATATATATATATATATTTATATAGCCAAAGTTGAGAGAAAATCGAATTAAAATTTTAATTGGAGTCTAATTTTGCATCACGTGTCTTATTTAATTATTAAATTTGTGTGCCAAGTGAATTATTAAGTGCAAAAATCAAAAAGTCTAAATTCAATTAAATTCTAAATTGAATTTTAATTTGAGTTCAATTTTTCGCCATGTGTCTTATCTAATTTTTAAATTTTTTTAGAAAGTGAATTATTGGATGCAAAAACTAAAGAGTCTAAATCCAATTAGATTCTAAATCATATATTTATATAAAATGAGAAACCATTACATATTAGATTCTAAACCATTATATTTAACTTACACATTTTTTATGCCATGAATTTCTAAAATAAGTAATGGTTTCTCATTTTATATAAACTAGCATGTAACTCCATGCAAATGCATGGATGCATTTGAAATTAAACAAAACTTTTATTATAAAAATATAAATAATGAGTCAAATTTTTTTTTTTTAAAAGCATGTAACACATGCATTCATGCATACATATAGATATATATATATATATATATATATATATATATATATATAAAATTAAACACAATTTTTATCATAAAATATAGATAATTAGTCAAATTATTTTTTTAAAGTAAACGTAATTAGTCACATATTAAAATTCTTACCTAAATTTAATACTACTTATGATCATTTTTTCCCCTAATTTTTAATAAGATAGAACGTGTGGTGATTTTTGTTATGTGGTGATTTTTATTTTATTTATTTTTTGAGAAACATGTTGTGATTTTTATTGAGTATATGTGATTGTTTTTTTATTTTTTTTATTTTATAGTTCATTAATATTAGATTTTTAGTATTTTGCACTCATCAACTCACTTGACACAAAGATTAAAAAACTTAAGTAGACCCATGGCACAAGCTTAAGTGGATAATTATGGTGTAGTTCCACATAAATTTAGACACATGGCGCAAAATTGGATTATAATTTCAAATTCTAATTCAATTTTTTCTAAGGTTTACCTATTAATATATATATATATATATATAGATGACTTATAAATTTGAATTTTTTTAATTATATGATTATGTTTTTTATGGTTTATTATATTGGACTCCTTATTTTCTACACTAAATTAACTAATTTGGCACAAAAATTTAAAAATTTAAATTAGATGGGACACGTGATGCAAAATTCAACTCTAATTGAAATTCAATTTGGGTCATGCTAATGAGTGCCCTTAGGATATTGGTTAATAATCTATTTTAGGAAAATTTTGACACGACTTTTATGGAAAATGATAAAAGATGTCAAAACATTAATTACTTTTTTTTCTTTTCTCATAAAAACTTTCTTTAAATAGATTATTAATCAATGCCCAAGGGCATTCGTTAGCATTTCCCATTCAATTTTTACACTAAATTAACTCACTTGGCACAAAATTTTAAAATTTAGATTAGATAAGACACATGGCGCAAAATTAGACTCTAATTGAATTCCAATTTGAAATTTAATTGGATTTTGTTTATTAATATTAGATTCTTAGTATTTTGTGTTCATTAACTCACTTGACACAAAAGATAAAAAAACTTAAGTAGACACATGACACAAGCTTGGGTGGATAATTATGGTGTAGTTCCCACATAAATTTATACACATGATGCAAAATTGGATTATAATTTCAAATTATAATTCAATTTTTTCTAAGGTTTACCTATTAATATATATATATATATATATATATATATATTACTTATAAATTTGAATTTTTTTAGTTATATTATTATTTTTTTATGGTTTATTATATTGGACTCCTCTTTTTCTACACTTAATTAACTAATTTGGCACAAAAATTTAAAAATTTAAATTAGATGGGACACGTGGCACAAAATTAAACTCTAATTGAAATTCAATTTTTACACTAAATTAACTTACTTGGCACAAAATTCTAAAATTTAGATTAGATGAGACACATGGCTCAGAATTAGACTCTAATTGAATTCAAATTTGAAATTTAATTGAATTTTCTTTCTGCTTTACCTATTATTATATATATAGACTAGTATGTAACCCATGCAAACGCATTGGCGCATTTAAAATTAAAAATAATTTTTATTATAAATATAAACAATTAGTCAATGATACATTTAAAATTAAACACAATTTTTTTTCATAAAAATATAAATAATTAGTCAATTTTGTTTTTTAATAGTAAACGTAGTTAGTCACATATTAAAATTCTTATCTAAATTTAATACTACATATAACCATTTTTTTTCTAATTTTTAATAAGATAGAACGTATGGTTATGTGGTGATTTTTATTGAGTATATGTGATTGGTTTTTTTTAAAAATAATTATAGTTCATTAATATTAGATTCATAGTACTTGTACTCATTAACTTACTTGGCTCAAAGATTAAAAAATTTAAATGGACACATGGCATAAACTTAACTGGATAATTATGATGTGATCCCCATATAAATTTAGACACATGACACAAAATTGGATTCCATAAAAATATAAATAATTAGTCAATTTTTTTTTAAAAGGTAAATATAATTAGTCATATATTAAAATTCTTATCTAAATTTAATACTACTTATGATCATATTATTTTTCTAATTTTTAATAAGAAAGAATGTGTGGTGATCTTTGTTGGTTGTAATTTTTATTGAGTATATGAGATTGGTTTTTTTTTTTTATTTTTTATTTTATAGTTCATTAATATTAGATTTTTAGTATTTTGCACTCATTAACTCACTAAGCACAAAGATTAAAAAAATTAAGTGGACACATGGCACAAACTTAAGTAGATAATTATGATATGGTCCCCACATAAATTTAGACATATGGCGCAAAATTGAATTTTAATTTCAAATTTTAATTGAACTTTTTTTGAGTTTTGCCTATTAATATATATATATATATATATATATATATATTAAGAATCTAATTGGATCTGGACTCTTTGGTTTTTGTATCCAATAATTCACTTGTCACAAAAATTAAAAAAATTAGTTAAGACACATAACGAAAAATTGAACTTCACTTGACACACAAATTTAAAAATTAAATTAGACACATGTCGCAAAATTAGATTATAATTTAAAATTTAATTGAATTTTCTCTCAGTTTTAGCTATTAATATTATATATATATATATATATATATATATATATATATATATCTATTTATATAATTGTAATTGTTTTTAAATGTACCCATGTATATGCTTGAGTTACAACTATAGTATTAAATAATAGACAATCATATTATGAATTAGTACATTTTTAAGTAAATAAATAAAAAAAAGGCATGTAAGAGTGATGAGAAATGCAATTCTGCTAAAAGTCTGAAACTATCAAATTATAAAATGCATGGTTTATCTTTTAGTGATATATTGCGAAAAGAACAAAACTTAATGTACTTCTTCATCTTCTAAACGTGCATAAATTTAGTTTGGGAACAGCTTATTTTAGGTGGTAAAAGTAAGGTAGATAAAGTTAAAAACTAGGTTTATCATAACTTTTGAGTAGAGTTGTGGTGTGCTTTTGTGTTAGAACCCCTTTCCCTCTCTCTTGTGTATGTGTGTTTGTTTCTCAAAAAAATAAACCTAAAAGCTAACTAAAATAGTATAGTGGGACTCATGAATAGTACCAAAAAGTACAATGGGAGACATGAATAATAGCAAAAATAAGTCGAATAGTAGTAAAAATAAGCTAAATAGTAAAAAAAAAAAAAACTGCATTTTTCAGCCAATGCTAAACACAACCTAAAAGGGCATAAAATATTTATTTATTTATTTATTATTATTTTTTTATATCTGTTCTGGCTCAGTATGGTAGGATACCCAAGTGGCCAACTCATTCCCTTCCATGATCCATTGAGATGAGTAAAACCAATAAACTAAAAGAACAATTCTATTTGCCAAGTAAAAACAAAAATTCAAATCCATACAAAAATTTAACTAAAAAAATTCGATGCTAATGAATGGATGTTAGAATTATATATCACCATATAATAATAATAATAATAATAATTGGTAAAGCTGAGAGAAATTCAAATTAAAATTCAAAATTAGAGTTCCAATTTTGCGCCATGTGTCCTAAATTATTTATTCTTAAAGAGTTTTATTTCATAATTTTAAAATCAGGTGTAGGACCACATCATAAATATTCATCCAAGCGAGTTATTATTAAGTACAAAAATCAAAGAGTCTAGAATAGATAAATCGAAAAAAAAAAAAAAAGTGTTTCACAATCATTAAAAAAAAGGACAATTTATATTTTATACCTAATAATATCCTTAAATTTTTTTTTAAGAGATAACAAAATATAAAAATGAATATCAATATACATCTTATTGTATATCTTTAAATGTATCCATACATATGTATGGGGTTACAAGCTAGTAACAATAATGGATGAAAATTTGTGTATAGTCCCTCTTGTCAAGGGCTTATGGTATAGCGCCTCTCTATCACGTAACTATGATCTTGTTTTTATTTTCACTTTATTTAATTTTCAAATTTATAACTATAATTTATGCCAAGTGCCTTCTAACTCAATTGGTTGACATTGTTTTGTGTTTTCAAGACATCCAAAGTTCAAATCTCACATTTCCTGTTGTAGCTATCAAATTAAAAAAAAAAAAAAAACACTAAAGTCATTTAACTTTTGGTAAACCTCATGATATTGGGTCATATAGACTATTGAAACCTCACAATTTTACACACAATTATTTTAATATATACTTTTTAATTGATTTTGAATTCTATTATATATTTAAACCATCCATTAGAGTTTTGGCACATCATATTTTCTATAAATGCTAGAATATATAATTTTATAAGTAAATAAATTTAAAATTGTTGATACCTGTTTTTGATAATATGGACATAAAGGCCCAAACCAAACCAAGAAAAATGAGGGAGAGATTAGAGAATAGAAGCAAAACAATAGGGCCATACCGCCAAGGCCTAGAAAATGAATAAGCATGGCACAAGCAGGGGCCTAAAGAGAAAAAAAATACCTATAAAGAACAAGGAATAGAAAACATTGGCCCATGGGCAATGTGAAAGATTCAGTCATGGGGAGATGACCCTCTTCAAGAAATAAGAATGGGCCTTGAATGGGCTCAACGAGGAAGGAAGGAGGAAAAATGCCCAATAGGCCAACTCGACAGGAATCAATGAAAGACAATAAGGGAAAGACCTTGAAAGGCCCATGGGCCCAACCTAGCAAGGTAAAATGGGGCAAGCCCAACAAGCCCACATCATTCTCCATAAAGAATGGATGCAAGTGGGAAGCCTCAGCCTCGGCGAAGAATAAAAGGGACAAAAATCAAATAACAGCAGTAGAAACCACGTGGGAAAGAAATAAGGCAAGGTGTGAAGGAAGAAGACAACATTGCAATGGCAGGAGCACCACCAACTTATACCCAGCCATTGCAAGGAGGCTGGGCCCATGCCTAAAGGGATTAGAGAGGATGTGGTTGGGTGGGGGGAGGGAGGGGTGGGGGGGGGGGGGGGGGCAGAGCTTATTTCGGTATTTTGCCATGACCTCTTTTGGTAGGTGCTCTGTTGGGAAAGCATATTTATCCAAAACAGGTAGTAAATTGGTTGGGACCACTTGATGCATGCTAAAGGGATTGGTATAAAGAGACCCAAGGTTTTACCATTCAAAGGAGACAGATAGGTACACGGTAGAATGAAAATGGGTGAGAATTTGTCGTGGGATATGTAGTGGAAGAGAGAGAAAACGTTGCACATGCTCAAAGGTAGTGGAGGTTGAACCTACACAACAAGAAGGGTAATGGGTGTCTCTGAAGAGTGTTTGCAGTAAACAAAAATGGTTGGCGAGTAATGAGAGTAAAAGAGAGAAATCACAAAAGCTTGATTTGGTGTATAAATAAGAACGGTACCTATAACAGGAACAAGGATAGTGACCTAGGCAATCTGAATAGGGAACTGAAAAAGAAAGAAGAGGAAAATGGGAAAGAGTGAAGCCAGACTTAGAGAAATAAAAAGAGTGAACATGGCAGAAACAAGATGCATCGATAGTCAAATCTTTTGTCTTATTCACGTAATAAACCCACTCTTTGTAATCTCATCATACAAAATGTAGCTATCCTGACCCATCCTCCAAAATGTATAACTTTATGGTCTAATCTGGTAAAAAAGTTATATAAGTTGGGGTTTAGGCTCTCTTTAGTTCACTTTTTGTGGAGACTACATTTTTATATATTATTATTCTACTGCTTTATATATACATTTACACACACACACACACACACATTGCTTGTTTTTTTTTGGGGGTGTCTTGTCTTGTGTGCGAACTAGCTTTGAGCAGATCCTACGAAGATAACGAGTCGACCCAACTCTCCTACCTACTGCAGAATGCCTTAGTCCAAAAGCATAAAAGGCCCTTACAAAAATGAATTCTATTTGATTCCTAGAATATATAGTTTTGTATACAAACACAATCATTTAAAAAAAAAAAAAAAAACTCTTATTAAGATCTACTATAATTTTCGACTTTAATACTTAAGATAAAAAAATTATATCATAATATATAAATTATCATTCATTACATAGATTAACGACTAATATTTATAATATTGAAAACATTTGACTTATGGTTCACCTCAAATATTTTGCCAAATAAGCTTTTGAGACCACACAACTTTACACGTCATTATAATATTTTTTAATTGAATTTAAATTTGTTTGTATATTAATTTAAACCCATAATTTGAATCACGACACATTATATTTTATTTTAATGGTAGAATATATAGTTCTATATATAAATACAATAATAATAATAATAAATGTCTATTAGTAACTATTATGATTATCAAATTTCATATTTAGTCTTATAAAGTGAAAAAAAAAAAAAATTTATATTAAAATTTTTTCATGCATTACACAACTTACTGTCCAGTTAAATTAGTATAAGGTGTGCTGCAATCGTTGGGGCCGACCGGAGCCGAGAAACCGCACTGCGCCTGGGGCCGACCGCAGAACCTGAGGCCGGCAAGTGGAGGTCGTGGATCTTTCCAATGCTAGTGAGGTGATGCAGTCGGAATTGATTTCCGAAAACCAAATCCTCACCGAACCGATCTGTTATATATATATATATATATATATATATATATATATATATATATATATTCTTTAATATTTTAATATATTTAAATTACGCTTTTACGCCTATAACTAAATGAAACAACGCCGTTCACTAGGCTGTTTAAAAAAAAAAAAAAAAAAAAGGCAAAAGACGTCATGGAACTGGAAGGCTAGGGTTACGAAAATTGAGGAACCGTATAAATACTTCTTTTCCAACTTTTGATCTCAGAAATCTCTCTCCCTCGCCTCTCAGTTGCTGTAGCACTGAAGCTGCTCAGTATAGCAGTGCTCACTTCCCTACCAATCTGCCGCAAGACCGCCGGTAAGTTTCGATGTTTCATAGTCCGCTAATCCATTTTGTCTCTCTCTATTCTCTCTCTATTCTCTAAGTCTACTAATCCAGTTTGTTTCAAATATTGACTAGTATATTTTCAGCATTTTTGTATTTTTATTTTTATGTTTTTTGACTTGGGGATTTTGAGTAAGTAGAAGCTTTAGAGTAGAACTACTATGGACCTGTGGTACTACCGTACTATCTATTAGGCTATTAGGCATTGGCTTTTGTTTATTTGTTATACAATAAATTCAATGTAAAGCAGTAAAGGTTGATGTATTAATGTGTAAATAGGTTTGTGTGTGAACAGGTTGATGTATTAATGTGTGAACATGTTTTGTATTAATGTGTAAACCGGTTTATGTGTGAAAAGTTTGTCAATTGGACATTTTGTTTGAAATATTAAACAGGTTGTGTATTGATATAGTTTTTTTAATATATCAAGCCAAGCAAACTGACCGCAAAAAATCGCACTGCTATAAGTTTAAAAACCGACCTTAGGCAGCCGATCCCTATCGGTTTGATAATAAATTTGAGAAAAAACTGAGCCGAGCAAACTGCTCACACCCCTAAGTATAAGGCTTACGTATAACAGTTAAAAAATTGGCATACCTATAATGGCTATCTTCACTGGAGATTTTGTCTTGTTGCAATTGTAGCTACCTTGTGTATTCACACAATCTGACTTGTTGGGACATTTATTGAGTGTCTTGTCTTCGCATTCGTTTATATCTGATTGAAACAAAAAAAATAAAAAATTAGTTTACAAATTAGAATTAGCAGCTAACAGATAGTTTACAACTAATGCCCCTGCCTCAATTAGAATTTGTATTTTTTTTTTCTTATTTTTTTGGGTGAAGTTACTTTATGGATTTTTTTTTATTAACATGTTAAACTTTTATCACACCTATAGTGAATACACTACTATCTCTTCTATGTTTTCGAAATTCATTCAAAAAAAATTCCTTATTTAATCAATATATTTTAAGATTCAAAACCTATAAAAAGTAAATGGCTCGTGAACAAAAGGAAAAATAACAAAGCTTGAGTCTTAACAAAAGTAAAAAGAGAAAGAAGGAACATTATTATTATCTTTCAAAAAGTAATATAAAAACAAAAGTTACTTAACAGGACATTAAATTCTTTATCTACTAATTTATTCTTCTTCATAAAATTTGTGCAATAAGAAATCAAATTTGGGATAATTACCTAATAACATAATTTACGGAAGTCGTACTTGGTGTTAATCTAACTATTAAGAATATTTGATTCATTAGTGGAACTTTAACAACTTATTCATTCAAAATATCCTTAAAAGATAAAAGATATATATATATATATATATATATATATAAAATGAATATGCAAATGTAATATGAGTTTTCTTCTTAAAAACTCATGTTAAGAGGCTTCTCATATTTGGGATTCTCTTTTTTTTTTTTTTTTTTTTTGGTTCAAAATACCTCTACACTCCTGTGTTTAAGTAGAGACAAAATTAAAGGATAATCCGGTAAAATACAACTCTAACTTCTACAAAAACATTGCCTAAAAAATAAGGCTACTCTTTTGTTAATTTTCAAATTGCTTTATCAATTTATAAATTAGATTTTCAAAATAAAAATTATATATAAAATAAAAACACAGTTTTTATTTATTTATTTTAAATTTTGCTACAAAAATTATATATATATATATATATATATATATATGTGTGTGTGTGTGTGTGTGTTATGTGATGCTTCCACTTGTTACATAATCAAATTCCGTTAAAAGTTAGTGAAAATAGCTCATAAAGAAATCACAAGTGAGGTAAATGATTTATAAAGTAAACCATAAGGAAGGTTAGTGTCACAAAATAAAAGTGGTATGTGTAAATTACCCTAATAGTAATTATTTAATATGCCAACTACTTTTTGAGAAATGGTCCCCTAGTATAAACATTATGCGCCCAAAAATAAAATAAAAGGTAAGTTATAAAATTTATTTATTGGCATTTTCACATTGTGAAAGCATATGACAATGATACATATCAAAATTCTTTCTATTTCCATTTGAATCTCCTAATTAATATGCTATTATTTTTTATTTCTTACTATAATATGAAGTAATAATGGCAATTTAATCTCCTAAACATTTCATAGCATGGGTCATGGGTTAAACATTTCATAGCATGGGTCATGGGTGGATACCCGTTCTCAAATTGTTATGATTCTACTAAAACAAATAAATTATTATGATTGCAAATATTTCCATGGATCCAAATGTATGGTTCCAATGATTAGGGTGATATAATTTGAATTAAAACATAGGTATTAATTATTTAATAGAAAAATAATTGGGTAAATTGCATAATTAGTCTTTATACTTTACACCATATGTCAATTTAGTCCTTAACCTTTCAATTGTGTCAATTTGATTCCAAACCTTTTAATGTTGTTTTAATTTATTCATTGTTGTTATCTCTTGAATTGAGAATTTTGATGTGTCAAACGTAATAATAAAAAATGATTTTCTCTACCACATCAATGGCCAACTTAAAAAATTGTATTTCTCACCAAAAAAAAAAAAAAAACCCTTAAAAACCTGTAACGATATTGTGTTTGTGTTTGGAGTTTAACAAGGATTGAGATTTTGGAGTTTATTAGAGATGGGGATTTAATTTATTACATATAGGGTTTAAATTGTATATTTTTATTTTCTTTCTTTGTTGTGTGATACTTTTATTGTTGGGAAAAGTTTTGCTCCATAATGGGTTATGTGGCAGCAAAAAGAAAGCAACATGTATACCCATGGATACATGTTGTTTTATTTTTGCTGCCATATAACACATTATGCAGTAATTACTGCATGCTGCAAAACCTTTCCCATTATTGTTTTCTTTATTGGTGAGCTGATTGGTTTTTTTTTTTTTTTTTTTTTTTTTAAGTGTTTGGATTGTTTTTTATTGCAGATATGGGAATCCGATTGTGGTGGAGAATACTGAGAGGGGATAGTGGGATCTCCATAAGATACAAGCAATTTTTGGTTTTGGAATATGATTTTTTTAAGATAGTATCTATCTGAACTGTAGAATTGTAGTCAATGTCTCTCTCTTTGAAATATGTGGACTTCGTAATATGTGGTGTTTTGATGTATGTGTGGTTGTAGTACACATTGAAAGAGATTTGGACCCGGCTATAAAATATTGTGTTTTGGTATAATCTATATTTTTTTGCTATGTGGTTCTTTAAAGTATATGTGCATGACAGTGATTTACTTTTTTTTTTTTTTAATTATTATAAGCAAAAATCTTATTTTGAGGGTTAGGAGACCCTTAAATAACATTCTTTATCAAAAGTAGTACTTTTAAATGTTTTTACCCTTAATTATTTTTAACTTTTTCATGGGTTGGTGATCCTCAATAAAGATAAAGTACTTGTTTTGAGGGTCATGTTGTTAGGATCATTACTGTGTAGTGTAGTGTGGTTGTGATAAACATTGTAATTCAATATTACTATACTGTGGTATGTTTTATTGTTGTATGAGGCTTGTAAGTGACTATAGTTAGTAAGGTTGGGTTAATAGGACTAAGGTGTGGTTAGTTGCAGTTATAATGTGTGGCTGGCAGAGTAGTGTGAGCTGGAGAGTTAGTTAGAAGTAACAAATCAAGTATTAGTAGAAGTAACAGATCATGTATATAAGGGCACGTGTATGATTGAGGACATTCAAGCAATTGACTAATGGTACTCTCATTCGGACACGGTTTCTGTCCAGTGGCCAGTGCCACTGGACGCAAGCCAAACCCCTCTCATTCTTCTCTATCTTAGTCTCTCTATCTCTTCTATTTCTTTCTCTCCTTTAATCCTTTGTTCCCTGTATCTTGTTCCGGAGGTTCAACTGTCCTTTAAATCAGCTATTATCCATCTTAGCCATTGATAATCCTTGCAATTTGGTATCAGAGTAGGCTTTCTTGATCAACCATGACAGAGACGCTTGCTACAGCAATGACCAATGAAGCTATTGCATCGCTTAGAACCACCACTGATCATCATACTAAGGAATTCTAGGAGATGTGAATTGTACAAGAAATTCACACAAGAACTCTAAATGATATGAGCCAATAGTTGAATATGGTATTACAGAAATTAAGTTCTTTTGATCAAGGTTCATAGGGATCCCAGTCTCAGAGAAATGGTGAGAATATGAATCCTAATTCTAGTACTGCATTATTACCTGTATCTCGCACCATGAAATTGGAATTTCCAAGATTCTTTGGGGAAGATCCTATGAGTTGGGTCTACAAAGCTAATCAATATTTCAAATACTATAACACCCCCATTAAATAAAAGTTGATGTTGGCTTCATTTCACATGGAAGGTGAGGCCCTGATTTGGTTCCAAGAAGGTGAGGAAATAGGGGTGTTTCATGTTTGCGATTCTTTAATTCAAGCTTTGCATGTGAGGTTTGGTACCACTGCATATGATGACCCTATGGAAACACTAACAAGATTGAGACAGACCTCTTCTGTGGCAGTGTATATGGCCCAATTCAAAGTTTTGTCAAACAGGATCAGGGGTCTTTCATCTGCACATAAACTGAGTTGCTTCCTCAGTGGGTTGAAGGATGAGATTAGACTTCCTGTACAAATTCTTAATCCTCAGTCACTGAATAAGGCTTTTGGGTTGTCCAAGATTCAAGAGGAGTACAATTGGAGCTGTAAAAAGATTTCCAAGAATCAATTGGAACTAGGTAAGTCCTCCATTCTTGGTCCACCTCCTAAAATACCAACTCTGATAGATGCTAAGAATAATAGGTTACCCATTAAGAGAATATCTCCTACTCAAATGGAAGAAAGAAAGAAAAAGGGTTTATGTTACAATTGTGATGAGAAATGGGGTCCTGGTCATAAGTGTGAAAATGCCATGCTATTTCTTCTTGATTGTGTGGAGTTTATGCCTAATGCTAATCCAGGAGTGCACATTACTGAGTTAGATGATAGTACTGGTAGTTATGCATCTGGAAACTCTTTGGATTGTCAAGACAGTGGTGTTAAGGAGGTTGGTATTACACTCTATGCTCTAAGTGGTACTCCTACTTCTGGTACCATGAGAGTGAGGGGTAAAGTCCAGCATAATTCTGTGATAATTTTGATAGATTCAGGCAACACCCATAACTTTGTTGATATTGCATTATTTTCTCAATTGCATACACCTGTGGACAGTACACAAATCTTGGAGGTAAAGGTTGCTAATGGTGAGGTGCTTAGAACTCATGGCTTGTGCAAATATGTTCCTATTGTGTTGCAAGGACATCAATTTTTGATTCAACTGCATGTTTTGCCTATGGGAGGGTGTGATTTGATCTTGGGTACTTAGTGGTTAAGCACCCTTGAGGTTATCCAATGGGACTTCAAATTGCTAACCATGTGCTTCTTGTATGGCCAAGGGTCTGTACTTCTCCATGGTTTAAAGGGGGCAGAAGGTAATCTCATTCAAGATGGGGTTCATTTCTTGAAGGAACCTGTTAAGAGGGGTTTGGTTTTGCAGATTTCTAATTCCACTAAGACTGTAAAGGGTGTTGCTCAGATTCCTACACAGGTTGCTGCTTTGCTATAGGAATTTGATGCAATATTTGCCACACCTGTGGGCTTACCTCCCATTAAGGGGCATGAGCATCAGATTTAGCTCAAGGAGGGTGCCTAAGCCATTGTCCAAAGACCATACAAGTACCTTTTTACCAAAAAAATGAAATTGAAAAAATAGTCAAGGAGTTGCTTTTTGTAGGTTCAATTAGGCATAGTTGTAGCCCATTTGCATCTCTTGTTCTTCTGGTTAGGAAGGCTGATGGTTCATGAAGAATGTGTATTGACTATAGATCTTTAAATCAAGATACTATTAAAGACAAATATCCTATTCTTGTCATTGATGAGTTGTTGGATGAATTGGGAGGTGCTTATGTGTTTTCTAAGTTGGATTTGAGGTCTGGTTACCATCAAACCAGAATGAAGGAAGAGGATATACACAAAACTGCTTTTAGGACACATGAGAGGTATTATGAATTCTTGATTATGCCATTTGGCTTGACCAATGCCCCCTTTACCTTCCAATCCTTAATGAATGCTATTTTTAGACCATTTTTGAGGAATTTTGTCCTTGTGTTCTTTGATGACATCCTAGTATATAGCAAGTCTCTTTTGGATCACATTGGTCATCTTAGGTTAATTTTGGAAACATTGGCAAAGCACCAACTTTATGCTAAACAGTCCAAGTGCATGTTTGCCACTATTGAGGTGGAGTACCTTGGACACCTTATCTCTACTGAGGGATTTAGAACTGACCCTAAGAAGACTGTTGCTATGCAGCAATGACCAGTCTCTAAAGATGTGAAGGCCTTGAGAGGGTTTCTTGGATTGACTGGATATTATAGGAAGTTTGTGAAAGGTTATGGCCAAATTGCAACCCCTTTGACTGCTCTTTTGAAGAAAGACTCTTTTGTTTGGACTTTAGAGGCTGACAATGCTTTTTAAAGGCTTAAGGCAGCTATTTCTTGCCCTTCAGTTCAGGCCTTGCTTGATTTTACCAAATCCTTCACTGTGGAGTGTGATGCTTTTGGTTTAGGCCTTGGAGCTATCTTGATGC
Source organism: Quercus agrifolia (assembly GCA_029955455.1). Taxonomy (NCBI): domain Eukaryota; kingdom Viridiplantae; phylum Streptophyta; class Magnoliopsida; order Fagales; family Fagaceae; genus Quercus; species Quercus agrifolia. Next base: position 24,018,200 of record JARQAD010000002.1, on the reverse strand, counting down.
AAGACCACAAGCCTATTGCTTATCACAGCCAAGCTTTAAAGGGAAGTAAGCTCTCTCTCTCCACTTATGAGAAGGAGTTATTACCCTTGGTGGTGGTAGTAAAGAAATGGAGACCTTACCTATTAGGGAGGCCTCTTGTTATCAAGAATGACCACCACAGTCTTAAGTACTTGTTGGAACAAAGGGTGGGTACCCTAGCCCAACAAAAGTGGATTTCTAAGCTATTGGGATATGCTTTCATAGTGGAGTATAAGCAGGGCAGGGAGAATGTGGTGGCTGATGCCCTTTCTAGGAGGCAGTGTGATGTTGCTGTTGTTTCTTCTTCTGATTTAGCTCAGTCTGAAGCCTTGGTCCTTGCTGCAAGTAGTTCATGTGGTGCTGATGTTTGTGCTGTTTCTACAGGTACTTTATGCATTATCTTATTTCCCACTCCTTGGCTGTCTGAGCTTAAGAGCAGCTATGATTTTGATCCAATGTTGAAGGCTATTTTGCAAGCTGTATAGTCAGGTACCAACAGTTTCCCAGGGTTCACATTCTGTAATGGGTTGCTATTTTACAAAGGTAGATTGTATTTAGGTGACTCTAATCAGGATTTGAAGGCTGTGATGTTGCAGCAGGTACATGATAGCCCCGTGGGGGGTCACTCTGGTTACCTAAAGACCTTGCACAAGCTTCAAAAGGATTTTATTTGGCCTGGCTTGAGGCAAGATCTGAAGTAGTATGTGAAAGAGTGTGACACCTATCAGAAACTTAAGCATGGAACTTGTTTTCCTGCTGGATTGTTGCAACCCTTGCCCATTCCTGAGAAACCATGGTTGGATGTAAGCATGGACTTTGTTGAAGGTTTACCTAAGTCCCATTTGAAGTCTGTGGTGTTTGTGGCTGTAGATAGACTCACCAAATAAACTCATTTCATGGCTTTTTCCCACCCTTACATTGCTACCGAGGTTGCTAATCTTTATTTGCATTATGTGTTTAAGCTGCATGGGATGCCCTCAACCATTATTAGTGATAGAGATCCAGTTTTTACCTCACACTTTTGGAAGGAATTGATGAAGTTACAAGGTGTTTCACTAGCCATGTCCTCAGCTTATCACCCTTAGTCTAATGGCCAGACTGAGGTGGTGAACAAGAGCTTGGAGCATTACCTAAGGGCCTTTATAGCTAATAAGCCTAGCACTTGGGTGGAGTGGTTGCCCTTAGCAGAATTCTGGTTCAATACCAACTTCCACACCTCAATTAAGATGACACCCTTTGAAGTCTTGTATGGATACCCTCCCCTAAGGGTTTTGGACTATGTGGTTGGTACTACAAGGGTTAATGCAGGGTTGATGCAGTTGATTTGATGTTAAGGGCAGTAGATTCTCTCTTTGCTCAATATGAACTTGTGTGTTGCTCAGGAACGTATAAGGTGGTTTGCCAATCAGAAAAGGGTGGAAAGGTCCTTTGTTGTGGGGGATTGGGTGTATCTTAGATTGTAGCCTTACAAGCAGACTTTAGTGCCTAACAAAAAGCTGGGTAAGCTTGCTTCAAGGTATTAAGGGCCATTTAAGGTTCTTCAGAAGATTGGGGAAGTTTCCTACAAGCTAGATCTGCCTCTTGGTTCCTTGATCCATCCTGTGTTCCATGTATCCAACCTTAAGGCTAAATTGGGCAATCAAGTGGTGCCAAGACCCACTTTACTTGCTGTTAATGCTGATATGGTGCTTACTCTTGAACATGTGCTGATTTTGGACAAGAAATCAATCAAGCTACGGAGCAGGACTGTGACTTAGGTGTTAGTGCAGTGGCAAGGAGAGAGAAAAGAAGATGCTACTTGGGAAGTACCATATAACTTGCAGACTCAGTTCCTTCACCTTGTGGGCAAGGTGCTTTTGGGGGGGGGGGGGGGGAGGGGAATTGTTAGGATCGTTACTGTGTAGTGTAGTGTGGTTGTGATAAACATTGTAATTCAATATTACTATACTATGGTATGTTTTACTGTTGTATAAGGCTTGTAAGTGACTATAATAAGTAAGGCTGGGTTAATAGGATTGAGGTGTGGTTAGTAGCAATTATAATGTGTGGCTGGTAGAGTAGTGTGAGTTGGAGAGTTAGTTAGAAGTAACAGATCAGTTATTAGTAGAAGTAACAGATCAGGTATATAAGGGCACGTGTATGATTGAGGACATTCAAGCAATTGACTAATGATACTCTCATTCTTCTCTATCTCAGTCCCTCTATCTCTTCTATTTCTTTTCCTCCTTTAATCCTCTGGTCCCTGTATCTTGTTCTGGAGGTTCATCTGTCCTCTAAATCAACTATTATCCATCTCAGCCATTGATAATCCTTGCACATGTACATGTAGGCCATCAAAAATTCTTTTTTGAGGGAATTTGTTTCAAAGGTCATCAAGAGCCATGATGAGCCTCAAAATAAATTTTTAAAGGGTTTTTCATAATTTTTTTTTTTAAAGGGTTTTGACCCTAAAAAAACAAACTTTTTTTGTAGTGAAAGGGGTAACTAACCCCTATGATGGGGTGGCAAATTTGTTCAATAATCGCACCAACTGTACCATGCATACCCTCCTAAATCAGAATAGTTGGGATTGTAATTAGTAGGGATAATCTTAAATTGTTCCTTTCTTTTTCTTCTTTTTTTCAATTTTCTTCATTAAAGTTATGGGTTATTTTCGTTTGTTAAATTTGCAATATGTGACTCGATCTTTCTAGATTCAATAAAATTTGTAATATTCATGATATACTTTTTTTTAAAATAAAATGAATAAGAAATCTTTTTATAGGTTTATGTTTCTATTCAGATTTGTCTTTCATGCAATACTCAATAGGTTATTTAGTGAAAGATTGTCAAAAATTCATTTTCTTTGTTTGTATTTATTAAATTTTAAATTCTAGGATTATTAAACTTTGCCTTAGGTATTTTTGCACAAACTTTATCTTTGTAACTGAGTTTCTATTGCTTAATGTCATATGTGATTTTTAACATGCCAATTTTTTTTTCCACATTAATACAACCAAATACCAATAGTTCATGAGAGTTAACTCTTAAAGAAATAAAGTAATACAATCCACTAGCAGTCAAAGAAGAGCAAATGCAATACTGGGAAAATTAAAACACCACGCAAAAGTTTTCAAAAATATAACTAACAAATAATGAAGTATATAATGTAGCAACATTCCAAGGGTTATATAACTAGTAGAAGGGGAAAAAAAGGGTTGTCCAAATTTTCAAGCTATGAGGTTAGATCTAATATAATATATATTAACTTCCCGTCTTTGTATTGTTCAATGAGTTTTATTTTGTGTAAATATATTTTATAAATTTAACAAAATATATCATATACATTTTCATGATATTATTTCATTTTTAGTTATTAAAGTACGTAAATTAAATATAATAGAAAATCTAAATTGAGTTTGACAAATATATTTGCTAAGTACTTTTCAAAGGAGCATGAAATGAAGAAAAATTTCCCCCAAATTACATGGTTTTCATTCATATAATTACACATAAATAAATAAAAATAGTGAAAACTAGACGAATAATATGCGAGAAAATGAAAGCTTGTTGGTAATTGCAGTAGCTGACCTTGACATCCCGTGGGAAGATAAGGATTTCCTTGATATCCTTTAAGGCAATAATAATATTGGGTCCCGTAAAGTGTAGGATACCCTTCTGAGTTCCGTCTTCTCAGCTCGTCTGGATCCACGGTAATAAAGTCAGATGCTGTCCACTCCAGCACCACAGGAACGTATTCCAACAACTGCACGTTGTAAGTGATATCTTCTGAACTCAACCATTTATCATCTGCAAGGAAGGCATATTTGCATTCTTCACTGACTTCATTTTCTACTTTTATGCTTCTGAAACTTGCATTAAGTACTTGAATCCCAGAAGGGATTGTGGTCATGCAGCAGTTGATGCCTGAGCAGTGCTTAAGTTTGATGTCCTGTATCATGCTTTTATCAACGCAATTCGATTTGCATCCAACCACCAGCATAGGATCGATGCTGGTCATTAGGGCCAAGTTGTCGCAACCAACCGAAATGAATTTATCCCGATAAGATGAGAAGAAAAAAGGACTACCTGAGATATCAACACCACCAATATTTCCGGAACTCGAACTCTTACAGTTGGAAGAAATAATTGGCACGTTGAGTCGAACGAGTCCCGGATCATTCCAAAAATAATAATCATTATACGGATCAGTAATATTGATTTCCAGGACCTCCATGCCAATGCTGGGTAGGAATGCTTTAAGAGAACCACCAGTTTCATTGCAAACAATTTTGAACCAGTGATTCAAGTAACAGTCGGTAGTCTTTCCAAACGGGTATGGAATGTAAATATCTCCACAGCTATTAGAACAATTGGGTTTTGCCATAGGTGCTGCAGCTTCTGCTAACTCATAGGTGGTCAGTAGAAGTAAGAAAGTAATTCGCATTACCACATGCACAGCCATTTCTGTGTGTCTATAGTTCAACAAAGCAAACCAGCTAGGCTTCATATATAAACCAATATATGTAGCCTTACAAGAAAAGTATATCTAGAATCCTGACATTAAGTGGACAAATTCAAGGCACAAGAACGAACATGAAATTTTTCTGCGTAGTGGGTGGGGTTTTAATAGTTATATAAATGCCCGTGAAACAGACATTAAGGGTCCTCTGAGAATGACTTTTGTAGGCTTACTGCCTTTAATTTAGCCATTTTGACCTAATGATTTAATAATAATATTTCCTTTTAACAAAAAAAAAAAAAAAAAAATTTCTGTAGCTACTTCAAGGGTGGGCACAATGGCAGTAGAATTTAATATGCAATTTTAATTGCAGAGCAGGATTAAACATCAATCATCGATGATACTGCGTTGAATGGATGGGGGTTGGGCCTTGGGCTTGGGAGCCACCTGGACAGGAGCCAATCCAATAACATTGCGTGAAGTGCAGGGGCAATTTTCCTCACTCTTTCAATCGAAGGATATCTATTAACTATATAAAAAGAACCAATAAGTTTAGGAATAGTATTTTGGTTTAGTTAAGTTCTTGGACCCATCCTAATACTATTAAAAAATCTTTCATACTTATTTAAGGCATTTGGCCAATATGGTGAGATGGATTTTTTTTCTTCTCAAGTACACTAATTTGTTTTTATTTGTTTTATATTATATTAGCTATATATAAAGAGAGCGAGTGGCTTGAAGTTATAGTATTTTTGGTTTGTTCAACTTGCACTGTTTCACCGGCCACTTTGTTTTTTGAATGCGTAAAGTTACAGTAGTTTAGCTACACTAATTTTGGTTTGTTCAATTCACAATGTTTCACAAAAATAATAACACAACAAATTGACACAATATTTTCACAATTGTTGAGGTGTTAATTTGTTATAGGTTAAAATAAAATAATAAAATATCACTAGCCTCATCATATGCGCTTCACACATGTGACGAGGCTTTTCTTTAGTGGTCCTATTTTGTAGCAAAAAAAACCTGTGTTTTTAATTTTTTATATATAATTTTTATTTTGAGAATCTAATTTATAAGTAAAAAATGTTTTTTTGAAAATAAACAAAAGAGTGACCTTATTTTTTTGGTAATGTTTTGGTGGGAGTTAGAGTTGTATTTTTACTGGAATGTCCTTTAGTTTTGTTTCTAATTAAAACATAGGAGAGTAGAGGTGTTTTTGAACCAAAAAAATGAGGATCTCACACAGGGGATGTCCCTTAAATAGGAGTATAGATATTGAAACCAACAACAACAAAAAATAAAGTTATTGTGCAAAAAAAGTGCTACATCTACAACATTTTTCACAACACTTTCATAACAAACCACAGGTGGAAAATTGTTATTGGTTCTAATTTAAACTTGCTAACGAAATTAATTTTTTGCCCACTAATAACAACTTGTAATAACTAACTACTAATAATTTGCTATGAAAATAACGTGGACATAACATTTATTTTTTGTGAAAATTTTAAGGCACCTTCTTTTTGTCAAAATATTTTCAAAACTAATGAGCTATTAACTCTTTACAGGTCAAAATAAAAAGTAAAAAGAGCCAACGGGCTTAGGAATAGTGTTTTGGTTTAGTCAAGTTTTTGGACTCATTCTAATGCTACTAATAAACCCTTCATACTTTTTTATGGCATTTGGCCAATCTGGGGAGATGGATTTTTTTTCTTCTCAAGTACAACAATTTTTTTGTTTTGTTTTATATTATATTATGTATATATAAAAAGAGAGAATGATTGAAGCAACAATATTCTTGAATTGTTTAACTTGCACTCTTTCACCAGCCACTTTTTTTTTCTTTAAATGCGTAAAGTTACAGTAGTTTTGCTACATTATTTTCGGTTTGTTCAATTTGCAATGCTTCACAAAATAATAAAATATTAACACAAAAAATTGGCACAATATTTTCACAATTTTTGAGGTGTTAATTTCTTCTAGGTCAAAATAAAATAATAAAATATCATATTGAAAACAATCACAACTAAAAATAAAGTTATTATGCAAAAAAGTGTTACATCCACAACATTTTTCACAATACCATTATAAAAAAACCATAGATGGTAAATTGTTATTGGTTCTAATCTAAATTTGCTAATGAAATTACATTTTTGCTCACCAATAACAACCTACCACTTATAATTTGCAATGAAAATGTTGTGGACATAATATTTCTTTCGTGAAAATTTTAAGACATGTTGTTGTCTTCACAATATTTTTAAAACGGCTAAGCAATTAATTCTTTACAAGTCAAAATAAAATATAAAAAGTGTTAATAGGCTTAGGAATAGTGTTTTGGTTTAGTCAAGTTTTTGGACTCATTCTAATGCTTACTAAAAAACCCTTCATACATTTTTATGGCATTTGGCCAATCTGGGGAGATGGATTATTTTTCTTCTCAAGTACAACATTTTTTTTGTTTTGTTTTATATTATATTATCTATATATAAAAAGAGTGAATGATCGAAGCAACAATATTCTTGGATTGTTTAACTTGCACTCTTTCACCAGCCACTTTTTTTTTTCTTTAAATGCGTAAAGTTACAGTAGTTTTGCTACATTATTTTTGGTTTGTTCAATTTGCAATGCTTCACAAAATAATAAAATTTTAACACAAAAAATTGGCACAATATTTTCACAATTTTTGAGGTGTTAATTTCTTCTAGGTCAAAATAAAATAATAATATATCATATTGGAAACAATCACAACTAAAAATAAAGTTATTATGCAAAAAAGTGTTACATCCACAACATTTTTCACAATACCATTATAAAAAAACCATAGATGGTAAATTGTTATTGGTTCTAATCTAAATTTGCTAATGAAATTACATTTTTGCTCACCAATAACAACCTACCACTTATAATTTGCAATGAAAATGTTGTGGACATAATATTTCTTTCGTGAAAATTTTAAGACATGTTGTTGTCTTCACAATATTTTTAAAACGGCTAAGCAATTAATTCTTTACAAGTCAAAATAAAATATAAAAAGTGTTAATAGGCTTAGGAATAGTGTTTTGGTTTAGTCAAGTTTTTTGGACTCATTCTAATGCTACTAAAAAACCCTTCATTCTTTTTTATGGCATTTGGCCAATCTGGGGAGATGGATTTTTTTTCTTCTCAAGTACAACAATTTTTTTGTTTTGTTTTATATTATATTATCTATATATAAAAAGAGTGAATGATTGAAGCAACAATATTCTTGGATTGTTTAACTTGCACTCTTTCACCAGCCACTTTTTTTTTTCTTTAAATGCGTAAAGTTACAGTAGTTTTGCTACATTATTTTTGGTTTGTTCAATTTGCAATGCTTCACAAAATAATAAAATATTAACACAAAAAATTGGCACAATATTTTCACAATTTTTGAGGTGTTAATTTCTTCTAGGTCAAAATAAAATAATAATATATCATATTGGAAACAATCACAACTAAAAATAAAGTTATTATGCAAAAAAGTGTTACATCCACAACATTTTTCACAATACCATTATAAAAAAACCATAGATGGTAAATTGTTATTGGTTCTAATCTAAATTTGCTAATGAAATTACATTTTTGCTCACCAATAACAACCTACCACTTATAATTTGCAATGAAAATGTTGTGGACATAATATTTCTTTCGTGAAAATTTTAAGATATGTTGTTGTCTTCACAATATTTTTAAAACGGCTGAGCAATTAATTCTTTACAAGTCAAAATAAAATATAAAATGTGTTAATAGGCTTAGGAATAGTGTTTTGGTTTAGTCAAGTTTTTGGACTCATTCTAATGCTTACTAAAAAACCCTTCATACTTTTTTATGGCATTTGGCCAATCTGGGGAGATGGATTTTTTTTCTTCTCAAGTACAACATTTTTTTTGTTTTGTTTTATATTATATTATCTATATATAAAAGGAGTAAATGATTGAAGCAACAATATTCTTGGATTGTTTAACTTGCACTCTTTCACCAGCCACTTTTTTTTTTTCTTTAAATGCGTAAAGTTACAGTAGTTTTGCTACATTATTTTTGGTTTGTTCAATTTGCAATGCTTCACCAAATAATAAAATTTTAACACAAAAAATTGGCACAATATTTTCACAATTTTTGAGGTGTTAATTTCTTCTACGTCAAAATAAAATAATAATATATCATATTGGAAACAATCACAACTAAAAATAAAGTTATTATGCAAAAAAGTGTTACATCCACAACATTTTTCACAATACCATTATAAAAAAACCATAGATGGTAAATTGTTATTGGTTCTAATCTAAATTTGCTAATGAAATTACATTTTTGCTCACCAATAACAACCTACCACTTATAATTTGCAATGAAAATGTTGTGGACATAATATTTCTTTCGTGAAAATTTTAAGACATGTTGTTGTCTTCACAATATTTTTAAAACGGCTGAGCAATTAATTCTTTACAAGTCAAAATAAAATATAAAAAGTGTTAATAGGCTTAGGAATAGTGTTTTGGTTTAGTCAAGTTTTTGGACTCATTCTAATGCTTACTAAAAAACCCTTCATACTTTTTTATGGCATTTGGCCAATCTGGGGAGATGGATTTTTTTTCTTCTCAAGTACAACAATTTTTTTGTTTTTTTATATATTATATTATCAATATATAAAAAGGGCGAATGCCTTGATGCAACAGTAATTTTGGTTTGTTCAACTTGCATTGTTTCACCAGTCACTTTTTATTTTTTTATTTTTCTGAATGTGTAAAGTTACAGTGGTTTTGCTACATTATTTTTGGTTTGTTCAATTTGCAATATTAAATAAAATAATAACATATTAACACAACAAATTGGTACAATATTTTTACAATTTTTGAAGTGTTAATTTCTTAAAGGTCAAAATAAAATAATAAAATATCATATTGGAACTAACTACAAAAAAAAAAAAAAAAGTTATTATGCAAAAAAAAACTGCCACACCCACAACATTTTTTACCACGCTTTTATAACAAACTATAGGCGGTATATTGTTATTGGTTCTAATTTAAATTTCTAATAAAATTAATTTTTTTTCCACTAATAACAACCTACTATTTATAATTTGTGATGAAAATGTCGTGGACATAACTTTTCTACTGTGAAAAGTTTAAGACATCCTATTGTCATCACAAAATTTTAAAAACTAACGAGCTATCAATTCTTTACAAGTCAAAATAAAGTATAAAAAGAGCCAATATGTTTAGGTATAGTGTTTTGGTTTAGTCAAGTTTTTGGACTCATTCTAATGCTACTAAAAAACCCTTCATACTTTTTTATGGCATTTGGCCAATCTGGGGAGATGGATTTTTTTTCTTCTCAAGTACAACATTTTTATTGTTTTGTTTTATATTATATTATCTATATATAAAAAGAGTGAATGATCGAAGCAACAATATTCTAGGATTGTTTAACTTGCACTCTTTCACCAGCCACTTTTTTTTTTCTTTAAATGCGTAAACTTACAGTAGTTTTGCTACATTATTTTTGGTTTGTTCAATTTGCAATGATTCACAAAATAATAAAATATTAACACAAAAAATTGGCACAATATTTTAACAATTTTTGAGGTGTTAATTTCTTCTAGGTCAAAATAAAATAATAATATATCATATTGGAGACAATCACAACTAAAAATAAAGTTATTATGCAAAAAAGTGTTATATCCACAACATTTTTCACAATACCATTATAAAAAAACCATAGATGGTAAATTGTTATTGGTTCTAATCTAAATTTGCTAATGAAATTACATTTTTGCTCACCAATAACAACCTACCACTTATAATTTGCAATGAAAATGTTGTGGACATAATATTTCTTTCGTGAAAATTTTAAGACATGTTGTTGTCTTCACAATATTTTTAAAACGGCTGAGCAATTAATTCTTTACAAGTCAAAATAAAATATAAAAAGTGTTAATAGGCTTAGGAATAGTGTTTTGGTTTAGTCAAGTTTTTGGACTCATTCTAATGCTTACTAAAAAACCCTTCATACTTTTTTATGGCATTTGGCCAATCTGGGGAGATGGATTTTTTTTCTTCTCAAGTACAACCTTTTTTCTGTTTTGTTTTATATTATATTATCTATATATAAAAAGAGTGAATGATTGAAGCAACAATATTCTTGGATTGTTTAACTTGCACTCTTTCACCAGCCACTTTTTTTTTTCTTTAAATGCGTAAAGTTACAGTAGTTTTGCTACATTATTTTTGGTTTGTTCAATTTGCAATGCTTCACAAAATAATAAAATATTAACACAAAAAATTGGCACAATATTTTCACAATTTTTGAGGTGTTAATTTCTTCTAGGTCAAAATAAAATAATAATATATCATATTGGAAACAATCACAACTAAAAATAAAGTTATTATGCAAAAAAGTGTTACATCCACAACATTTTTCACAATACCATTATAAAAAAACCATAGATGGTAAATTGTTATTGGTTCTAATCTAAATTTGCTAATGAAATTACATTTTTGCTCACCAATAACAACCTACCACTTATAATTTGCAATGAAAATGTTGTGGACATAATATTTCTTTCGTGAAAATTTTAAGATATGTTGTTGTCTTCACAATATTTTTAAAACGGCTGAGCAATTAATTCTTTACAAGTCAAAATAAAATATAAAATGTGTTAATAGGCTTAGGAATAGTGTTTTGGTTTAGTCAAGTTTTTGGACTCATTCTAATGCTTACTAAAAAACCCTTCATACTTTTTTATGGCATTTGGCCAATCTGGGGAGATGGATTTTTTTTCTTCTCAAGTACAACATTTTTTTTGTTTTGTTTTATATTATATTATCTATATATAAAAGGAGTGAATGATTGAAGCAACAATATTCTTGGATTGTTTAACTTGCACTCTTTCACCAGCCACTTTTTTTTTTCTTTAAATGCGTAAAGTTACAGTAGTTTTGCTACATTATTTTTGGTTTGTTCAATTTGCAATGCTTCACCAAATAATAAAATTTTAACACAAAAAATTGGCACAATATTTTCACAATTTTTGAGGTGTTAATTTCTTCTAGGTCAAAATAAAATAATAATATATCATATTGGAAACAATCACAACTAAAAATAAAGTTATTATGCAAAAAAGTGTTATATCCACAACATTTTTCACAATACCATTATAAAAAAACCATAGATGGTAAATTGTTATTGGTCCTAATCTAAATTTGCTAATGAAATTACATTTTTGCTCACCAATAACAACCTACCACTTATAATTTGCAATGAAAATGTTGTGGACATAATATTTCTTTTGTGAAAATTTTAAGACATGTTGTCTTCACAATATTTTTAAAACGGCTGAGCAATTAATTCTTTACAAGTCAAAATAAAATATAAAAAGTGTTAATAGGCTTAGGAATAGTGTTTTGGTTTAGTCAAGTTTTTGGACTCATTCTAATGCTTACTAAAAAACCCTTCATACTTTTTTATGGCATTTGGCCAATCTGGGGAGATGGATTTTTTTTCTTCTCAAGTACAACAATTTTTTTGTTTTTTTATATATTATATTATCAATATATAAAAAGGGCGAATGCCTTGATGCAACAGTAATTTTGGTTTGTTCAACTTGCATTGTTTCACCAGCCACTTTTTATTTTTTTATTTTTCTGAATGTGTAAAGTTACAGTGGTTTTGCTACATTATTTTTGGTTTGTTCAATTTGCAATATTAAATAAAATAATAACATATTAACACAACAAATTGGTACAATATTTTTACAATTTTTGAAGTGTTAATTTCTTAAAGGTCAAAATAAAATAATAAAATATCATATTGGAACTAACTACAAAAAAAAAAAAAAAGTTATTATGCAAAAAAAAACTGCCACACCCACAACATTTTTTACCACGCTTTTATAACAAACTATAGGCGGTATATTGTTATTGGTTCTAATTTAAATTTCTAATAAAATTAATTTTTTTTCCACTAATAACAACCTACTATTTATAATTTGTGATGAAAATGTCGTGGACATAACTTTTCTACTGTGAAAAGTTTAAGACATCCTATTGTCATCACAAAATTTTAAAAACTAACGAGCTATCAATTCTTTACAAGTCAAAATAAAGTATAAAAAGAGCCAATATGTTTAGGTATAGTGTTTTGGTTTAGTCAAGTTTTTGAACTCATTCTAATGCTACTAAAAAACCCTTCATACTTTTTTATGGCATTTGGCCAATCTGGGGAGATGGATTTTTTTTCTTCTCAAGTACAACATTTTTATTGTTTTGTTTTATATTATATTATCTATATATAAAAAGAGTGAATGATCGAAGCAACAATATTCTAGGATTGTTTAACTTGCACTCTTTCACCAGCCACTTTTTTTTTTCTTTAAATGCGTAAAGTTACAGTAGTTTTGCTACATTATTTTTGGTTTGTTCAATTTGCAATGCTTCACAAAATAATAAAATATTAACACAAAAAATTGGCACAATATTTTAACAATTTTTGAGGTGTTAATTTCTTCTAGGTCAAAATAAAATAATAATATATCATATTGGAGACAATCACAACTAAAAATAAAGTTATTATGCAAAAAAGTGTTACATCCACAACATTTTTCACAATACCATTATAAAAAAACCATAGATGGTAAATTGTTATTGGTTCTAATCTAAATTTGCTAATGAAATTACATTTTTGCTCACCAATAACAACCTACCACTTATAATTTGCAATGAAAATGTTGTGGACATAATATTTCTTTCGTGAAAATTTTAAGACATGTTGTTGTCTTCACAATATTTTTAAAACGGCTGAGCAATTAATTCTTTACAAGTCAAAATAAAATATAAAAAGTGTTAATAGGCTTAGGAATAGTGTTTTGGTTTAGTCAAGTTTTTGGACTCATTCTAATGCTTACTAAAAAACCCTTCATACTTTTTTATGGCATTTGGCCAATCTGGGGAGATGGATTTTTTTTCTTCTCAAGTACAACATTTTTTTTGTTTTGTTTTATATTATATTATCTATATATAAAAAGAGTGAATGATTGAAGCAACAATATTCTTGGATTGTTTAACTTGCACTCTTTCACCAGCCACTTTTTTTTTTCTTTAAATGCGTAAAGTTACAGTAGTTTTGCTACATTATTTTTGGTTTGTTCAATTTGCAATGCTTCACCAAATAATAAAATTTTAACACAAAAAATTGGCACAATATTTTCACAATTTTTGAGGTGTTAATTTCTTCTAGGTCAAAATAAAATAATAATATATCATATTGGAAACAATCACAACTAAAAATAAAGTTATTATGCAAAAAAGTGTTACATCCACAACATTTTTCACAATACCATTATAAAAAAACCATAGATGGTAAATTGTTATTGGTTCTAATCTAAATTTGCTAATGAAATTACATTTTTGCTCACCAATAACAACCTACCACTTATAATTTGCAATGAAAATGTTGTGGACATAATATTTCTTTCGTGAAAATTTTAAGTCATGTTGTTGTCTTCACAATATTTTTAAAACGGCTGAGCAATTAATTCTTTACAAGTCAAAATAAAATATAAAAAGTGTTAATAGGCTTAGGAATAGTGTTTTGGTTTAGTCAAGTTTTTGGACTCATTCTAATGGTTACTAAAAAACCCTTCATACTTTTTTATGGCATTTGGCCAATCTGGGGAGATGGATTTTTTTTCTTCTCAAGTACAACATTTTTTTTGTTTTGTTTTATATTATATTATCTATATATAAAAAGAGTGAATGATTGAAGCAACAATATTCTTGGATTGTTTAACTTGCACTCTTTCACCAGCCACTTTTTTTTTTTCTTTAAATGCGTAAAGTTACAGTAGTTTTGCTACATTATTTTTGGTTTGTTCAATTTGCAATGCTTCACCAAATAATAAAATTTTAACACAAAAAATTGGCACAATATTTTCACAATTTTTGAGGTGTTAATTTCTTCTAGGTCAAAATAGAATAATAATATATCATATTGGAAACAATCACAACTAAAAATAAAGTTATTATGCAAAAAAGTGTTACATCCACAACATTTTTCACAATACCATTATAAAAAAACCATAGATGGTAAATTGTTATTGGTTCTAATCTAAATTTGCTAATGAAATTACATTTTTGCTCACCAATAACAACCTACCACTTATAATTTGCAATGAAAATGTTGTGGACATAATATTTCTTTCGTGAAAATTTTAAGACATGTTGTTGTCTTCACAATATTTTTAAAACGGCTGAGCAATTAATTCTTTACAAGTCAAAATAAAATATAAAAAGTGTTAATAGGCTTAGGAATAGTGTTTTGGTTTAGTCAAGTTTTTGGACTCATTCTAATGCTTACTAAAAAACCCTTCATACTTTTTTATGGCATTTGGCCAATCTGGGGAGATGGATTTTTTTTCTTCTCAAGTACAACATTTTTTTTGTTTTGTTTTATATTATATTATCTATATATAAAAAGAGTGAATGATTGAAGCAACAATATTCTTGGATTGTTTAACTTGCACTCTTTCACCAGCCACTTTTTTTTTTCTTTAAATGCGTAAAGTTACAGTAGTTTTGCTACATTATTTTTGGTTTGTTCAATTTGCAATGCTTCACCAAATAATAAAATTTTAACACAAAAAATTGGCACAATATTTTCACAATTTTTGAGGTGTTAATTTCTTCTAGGTCAAAATAAAATAATAATATATCATATTGGAAACAATCACAACTAAAAATAAAGTTATTATGCAAAAAAGTGTTACATCCACAACATTTTTCACAATACCATTATAAAAAAACCATAGATGGTAAATTGTTATTGGTTCTAATCTAAATTTGCTAATGAAATTACATTTTTGCTCACCAATAACAACCTACCACTTATAATTTGCAATGAAAATGTTGTGGACATAATATTTCTTTCGTGAAAATTTTAAGACATGTTGTTGTCTTCACAATATTTTTAAAACGGCTGAGCAATTAATTCTTTACAAGTCAAAATAAAATATAAAAAGTGTTAATAGGCTTAGGAATAGTGTTTTGGTTTAGTCAAGTTTTTGGACTCATTCTAATGCTTACTAAAAAACCCTTCATACTTTTTTATGGCATTTGGCCAATCTGGGGAGATGGATTTTTTTTCTTCTCAAGTACAACAATTTTTTTGTTTTGTTTTATATTATATTATCAATATATAAAAAGAGCGAATGCCTTGATGCAATAGTAATTTTGGTTTGTTCAACTTGCATTGTTTCACCAGCCACTTTTTTTTTTTTTTTTTTTTTTTTTTTTTTTTTTCTGAATGTTTAAAGTTACAGTGGTTTTGCTACATTATTTTTGGTTGGTTCAATTTGCAATATTAAATAAAATAATAAAATATTAACACAACAAATTGGTACAATATTTTCACAATTGTTGAAGTGTTAATTTCTTAAAGGTCAAAATAAAATAATAAAATATCATATTGGAACTAACTTCAAAAAAAAAAAAGAAGTTATTATGCAAAAAAAAACTACCACACCCACAACATTTTTTACCACGCTTTTATAACAAACTATAGGCGGTATATTGTTATTGGTTCTAATTTAAATTTCTAAGAAAATTAATTTTTTTCCCACTAAGAACAACCTACTACTTATAATTTGTGATGAAAATGTCGTGGACATAACTTTTCTACTGTGAAAAGTTTAAGACATCCTATTGTCATCACAAAATTTTAAAAACTAACGAGCTATCAATTCTTTACAAGTCAAAATAAAGTATAAAAGGAGCCAATATGTTTAGGTATAGTGTTTTGGTTTAGTCAAGTTTTTGGACTCATTCTAATGCTACTAAAAAACCTTTCATACTTATTCATGGCATTTGGCCAATCTAGTGAGATAGATTTTTTTTCTTCTCAAGTACACCAATTTGTTTTTATTTTGTTTTATATTATATTATCTATATATAAAAATAGTGAATGCCCTGAGGCTACAGTATTTTTGCTCTGTTCAACTTGCACTGTTTCACCAACCACTTTTTTTTTTTTTTTGAATGTGTAAAGTTACAGTAGTTTTGCTATATTATTTTTGATTTTTTCAATTTGCAATGTTTTACAAAATAATAAAATATTAACACAACAAATTGGTACAATATTTTCACAATTGTTGAGGTGTTAATTTCTTATAGGTTTAAATAAAATAGTAAAATATCATATTGGAACCAACTACAAATAAAAATAAAGTTATTATGCAAAAAAGGTGCTACATCCACAATATTTTTTACAACACTTTTATAACAAAATATTGGTAGTAAATTGTTATTGGTCCTAATTTCAATTTCTAATAAAATTAATTTGTTGCCCACTAATAACAACCTACTATTTATAATTTGTGATGAAAATGTAATGGACATAACTTTTCTATTGTGAAAAGTTTAAGACATCTTGTTGTCATCACAAAATTTTCAAAACTACTGAGCTATCAATTTTTACAAGTCAAAATAAGGTAAAGAGCGAATATGCTTAGGAATAGTGTTTTGGTTTAGTCAAATTTTTGGACTCATTCTAATGCTACTAAAAAACCTTTCATACTTATTCATGGCATTTGGCCAATCTGGTGAGATGGTTTTTTTTTCTTCTCAAGTACACCAATTTGTTTTACATTATATTATCTATATATAAAAAGTGCGAATGCCTTGAAGACAGTATTTTTGATTTGTTCAACTTGCATTGTTTCACCAAGCACTTTTTTTTCTATTTAAATGCGTAAAGTTTCAGTTGTTTTGCTACATAATTTTTGGTTTATTCAATTTCTAATGCTTCAAAAAATAATTAAATATTAAGAAAACAAATTGGCACAATATTTTCACAAATTTTGAGGTGTTAATTTCTTATAGGTCAAAATAAAATAATAATATATCATATTGGAAACAATCACAACTAAAAATAAAGTTATTATGCAAAAAAGTGTTACATCCACAACATTTTTCACAATACCATTATAAAAAAACCATAGATGGTAAATTGTTATTTCTAATCTAAACTTGCTAATGAAATTACATTTTTGCTCACCAATAACAACTTACTACTTATAATTTGTGATGAAAATGCCATGAACATAACATTTATTTTGTGAAAATTTTAAGACATGTTGTTGTCTTCACAATATTTTTAGAACTGCTGAGCAATTAGTTATTTACAAGCCAAAATAAAATATTAAAATTGCCAATAGGCTTAGGAAAAGTGTTTTGGTTTAGTCAAGTTTTTGGACTCACTCTAATGCTACTAAACAACCTTTCATACTTATTCATGGCATTTGGCCAATCTGGTGAGATGAATTTTTTTTCTTCTCAAGTACACCTATTTATTTTTAATTTGTTTTATATTATATTATCTATATAGAAAAAGAGTGAATGCCTTGAAGGTACAGTATTTTTGTTTTGTTCAACTTGCACTGTTTCACCAACCACTTTTTTCTCTCTTTAAATGCGTAAAGTTACAGTAGTTTTGCTACATTATTTTTGGTTTGTACAATTTGCAATGCTTCACAAAATAACTAAATATTAACACAACGAATTGGCACAATATTTTCACAATTTTTGAGATGTTAATTTCTTATAGGTCAAAATAAAATAATAAAATATTATATTGGAACCAACTACAACAAAAAATAAAGTTATTATGCAAAAAAAGTGTTACATCCACAACATTTTTCACAATACCTTCATAACAAACCATAGGTGGTAAATTGTTATTGGTTCTAATCTAAACTTGCTAATGAAATTATATTTTTGCTCACCAATAACAACTTACCACTTATAATTTGTAATGAAAATGTCATAAACATAGCATTTTTTTTTTTTTGAAAATTTTAAAACATGTTGTCTTCACAATATTTTCAGCACTGTTGAGCAATTAGTTCTTTACAAGCCAAAATAAAGTATTGAAAGTGCCATTAGGCTTAGCAATAGTGTTATGGTTTAGTCAAGTTTTTGGACTCATTCTAATGCTACTAAAAAAACATTTCATACTTATTCAAGGCATTTCGCCATTATAGGTAGATGGATTTTTTTTCTTCACTAGTACAACAATTTTTCTTTTTGTTTTGTTTTGTGTTGTATTATCTATATATAAAAAGGGCGAATACCTTGATGCAACAGTAATATTGGTTTGTTCAACTTGCATTGTTTCACCAGCCACTTTTTTTTTTCCTTTTGAATGTGTAAAGTTACAGTAGTTTTGCTACATTATTTTTGATTTGTTTAATTTGCAATATTTCCCAAAATAATAAAATATTAACATAAAAAATTGGTACAACATTTTCACAATTTTTGAGGTGTTAATTTCTTATAAGTCAAAATAAAATAATAAAATATCATATTTGAACTAACTAGAACTAAAAATAAAGTTATTATGCAAAAAAAGGGCCACACCCACAATAGTTTTTTACCACACTTTTATAACAAACTATAGGTGGTATGTTGTTATTGGTTCTAATTTAAATTTCTAATAAAATAATTTTTTTTCTCACAAATAACAACCTACTAGTTATAATTTGTGATGAAAATGTCACGGACATAACTTTTCTATTGTAAAAAGTTTAAGACATCCTATTGTCATCAAAAAATTTTAAAAACTACTGAGCTATCGATTCTTTACAAGTTAAAATAAAGTATAAAAAGAGCCAATTTGTTTAGGAATTGTGTTTTGGTTTTGTCAAGTTTTTGGACTCATTCTAATGCTACTAAAAAGCCTTTCATACTTATTCAAGACATTTGGCCAATCTGGTGAGATGGATTTTTTTTCTTCTCAAGTACACCAATTTGTTTTTATTTTGTTTTATATTATATTATCTATATATAAAAATAGTGAATGCCCTTAGGCTATAGTATTTTTGGTTTATTCAACTTGCACTGTTTCACCAACCATTTTTTTTTTTTTTTTTGAATGTGTAAAGTTACAGTAGTTTTTCTATATTATTTTTGGTTTGTTCCATTTGCAATGCTTCACAAAATAATAAAATATTAACACAACAAATTGGCACAATATTTTCACAATTTTTGAGGTGTTAATTTCCTATAGGTCAAAATAAAATAATAAAATACCATATTGGAACCAGCTACAACTAAAAATAAAGTTATTATGCAAAACAAAGTGCTACATACACAACATTTTTCACAATACCTTCATAACAAACCATAAGTGGTAAATTGTTACTAGTTCTAATCTAAACTTGCAAAAGAAATTATATTTTTACTCACCAATAACAACCTACTACTTAAAATTTGTGATGAAAATGTCATGGACATAACATTTCTTTTGTGAAAATTTTAAGACATGTTGTCTTCACAATACTTTCAAAACTACTGACCAATCAATTCTTTATAAGTCAAAATAAAATATTAAATGTGCCATATGTTTAGGAATAATGTTTTGGTTTAGTCAAGTTTTTGGACTCATTCTATTGCTACTAGAAAACCGTTCATACTTATTTAAGGCATTTGGCCAATATGGTGAGATAGATTTTTTTTTCTTCTCAAGTACACCGGTTTGTTTTTGTTTTGTTTTATATTATATTATCTAAATATAAAAAGAGCAAATGCCTTCAAGATATAGTATTTTTGGTTTGTTCAACTCGCACTAGTTCACCAGCCTTTTTTTTTTCTCTTTAAATGTGTAAAGTTATAGTAGTTTTGCAACATTATTTTTGGTTTATTCAATTTCCAATGCTTCTCAAAATAATTAAATATTAAGACAACAAATTGGCCCAATATTTTCACAATTTTTGAGGTGTTAATTTCTTATTGGTCAAAATAAAATAATAAAATATCTTATTGGAACCAACTACAACAAAAAATAAAGTTATTATGCAAAATAAGTGCAACATCTACAACGTTTTTCACAATACTTTCATAACAAACCATTGGTGGTAAATTGTTATTGGTTTTAATCTAAACTTGCTAATGAAATTACTTTTTTGTTCATCAATAAGAACTTACAACTTATAATTTATGACGAAAATGTCATGAACATAACATTTCTTTTGTGAAAATTTTAAGACAAGTTGTTATCTTCACAATATTTTCAGAACTGCTGCGCAATTAGTACTCTACAAGCCAAAATAAAATATTAAAAGTGCCAATAGGCTTAGGAATTTTGTTTTGGTTTAGTCAAGTTTTTGGACTCATTCTAATGCTACTAAACAACCTCTCATACTTATTCGTGGCATTTGGCCAATCTGGTGAGATCGATTTTTTTTCTTCTCAAGTGCACCAATTTGTTTTATATTATATTATTTATATATAAAAAGAGCGAATGTCTTGAAACTACAGTATTTTTGATTTGTTCAACTTGCACTGTTTTAGCAGCCACTTTTTTTTCTCTTTAAATTAGTAAAGTTAGAGTAGTTTCGCTACATTATTTTTGGTTTGTTCTATTTGCAATGCTTCACAAAATAATAAAATATTAACACAACAAATTGGCACAATATTTTCACAATTTTTGAGGTGTTAATTTCCTATAGGTCAAAATAAAATAATAAAATATCATATTGGAACCAACTACAACTAAAAATAAAGTTATTATGCAAAACAAAGTGCTACATACACGATATTTTTCACAATACCTTCATAACAAACCATAAGTGGTAAATTGTTACTAGTTCTAATCTAAACTTGCAAAAGAAATTATATTTTTACTCACCAATAACAACCTACTACTTAAAATTTGTGATAAAAATGTCGTGGACATAACATTTCTTTTGTGAAAATTTTAAGACATGTTGTCTTCACAATACTTTCAAAACTACTGACCAATCAATTCTTTATAAGTCAAAATAAAATATTAAATGTGCCATATGTTTAGGAATAATGTTTTGGTTTAGTCAAGTTTTTGGACTCATTCTATTGCTACTAGAAAACCGTTCATACTTATTTAAGGCATTTGGCCAATCTGGTGAGATAGATTTTTTTTCTTCTCAAGTACACCGGTTTGTTTTTGTTTTGTTTTATATTATATTATCTAAATATAAAAAGAGCAAATGCCTTCAAGATATAGTATTTTTGGTTTGTTCAACTTGCACTAGTTCACCAGCCTTTTTTTTTTCCTTTAAATGTGTAAAGTTATAGTAGTTTTGCAACATTATTTTTGGTTTATTCAATTTCCAATGCTTCTCAAAATAATTAAATATTAAGACAACAAATTGGCCCAATATTTTCACAATTTTTGAGGTGTTAATTTCTTATTGGTCAAAATAAAATAATAAAATATCTTATTGGAACCAACTACAACAAAAAATAAAGTTATTATGCAAAATAAGTGCAACATCTACAACGTTTTTCACAATACTTTCATAACAAACCATTGGTGGTAAATTGTTATTGGTTCTAATCTAAACTTGCTAATGAAATTACTTTTTTGTTCATCAATAACAACTTACAACTTATAATTTGTGACGAAAATGTCATGAACATAACATTTCTTTTGTGAAAATTTTAAGACAAGTTGTTATCTTCACAATATTTTCAGAACTGCTGAGCAATTAGTACTCTACAAGCCAAAATAAAATATTAAAAGTGCCAATAGGCTTAGGAATTTTGTTTTGGTTTAGTCAAGTTTTTGGACTCATTCTAATGCTACTAAAAAACATTTCATACTTATTCAAGGCATTTTTCCATTCTGGTGAGATTGATTTTTTTTCTTCTCCAGTACAACAATTTTTCTTTTTGATTTGTTATGTATTATATATATATATATATATATATATATATATAATGGACGAATACCTTGATGCAACAATAATTTTTGTTTGTTCAACTTGCATTGTTTCACCAGCCACTTTTTGTTTGGCCATTCTGGTGAGATGGATTTTTTTTCTTCTCAAGTACACCATTTTTTTTATATTATTTTATCTATATATAAAAATAGCGAATGCCCTGAGGCTACAATATTTTTGGTTTGTTCAACTTGCACTATTTCACCAACTACTTTTTTTTTTGAATGTGTAAAGTTACAATAGTTTTGCTACATTATTTTTGGTTTGTTCTATTCGCAATGCTTCACAAAATAATAAAATATTTACACAACAAATTGGCACAATATTTTCACAATTTTCTAGGTGTTAATTTCTTATAGGTGAAAATAAAATAATAAAATTTCATATTGGAACCAAATACAACTAAAAATAAAGTTATTATGCAAAAAAAGTGCTACATCCACAACATTTTTCACAATACCTTCATAACAAACCATAGGTGGTAAATTTTTATTGGTTTTAATCTAAACTTGCAAAAAAAAATACATTTTTGCTCACCAATAACAAACTACTACTTATAATTTGTGATGAAAATGTCATGGACATAACATTTCTTTTGTGAAAATTTTAAGACACGTTGTTGTCTTCACAATACTTTCAAAACTGCTGAGCAATCAGTTCTTTACAAGTCAAAATAAAATATTAAATGTGCCATATGTTTAGGAATAGTGTTTTGGTTTAGTCAAGTTTTTGGACTCTTTCTAATGCTACTAAAAAACCTTTCATACTTATTCAAGGCATTTGGCCAATCTGGTGAGAATGATTTTTTTTTTCTTCTCAAGTACACCAGTTTGTTTTTGTTTTGTTTTATATTATATTATCTATATATAAAATGAGTGTATGCCTTTAAGATACAGTATTTTTGGTTTGTTCAACTTAGACTGTTTCACTAGCCACTTTTTTTTTTCTTTAATTGCGAAAGTTATAGTAGTTTTGCTATATTATTTTTAGTTTGTACAATATGCAATGCTTCACAAAATAATAAAATATTAACACAACAAATTGGCACAATATTTTCACAAATTTTGAGGTGCTAATTTCTTATAGGTCAAAATAAAATAAAATAAATCTCATATTGGAAACAATCACAACTAAAAATAAAGTTATTATGCAAAAAAGTGCAACATCCATAACATTTTTGACAAGACCTTCATAACAAACAATAGGTGGTAAATTGTTATTGGTTTTAATCTAAACTTGGTAATGAAATTACATTTTTGCCCACCAATAACAACCTACTACTTCTAATTTGTTATGAACATGTCGTGGACATAACAGTTCTTTTGTGAAAATTTTAAGACATATTGTTGTCGTCACAATATATTCAAAACTGCTAAGCAATCAGTTCTTTACAAGTCAAAATAAAATATTAAAAGTCCCAATACGCTAAGCAATAGTGTTTTGGTTTCGTCGAGTTTTTGGACTCATTGTAATGCTACTAAAAAACATTTCATACTTATTCAAGGCATTTTGCCATTCTGGCCAAATGCTTTTTTTTTTTTTTTCTTCTCAAGTACAACAATTTTTCTTTTTGTTTTGTTTTCTATTATATTATCTATATATAAAAAGAGCGAATACCTTGATGCAATAGTAATTTTGGTTTGTTTAACTTGCATTGTTTCACTAGCCATTTTTTTTTTTCCTGAAAGAGTAAAGTTACATTATTTTTGCCACATTAGTTTTGCAATATTTCACAAAATAATAAAATATTAGCACAACAAATTAGTACAATATTTTCACAATTGTTGAGGTGTTAATTTTTTATAGGTCAAAATAAAATAATAAAATATAATATTGGAACTAACTACGACTAAAAAGAAAGTTATTATGCAAAAAAGGTGCCACACCCAAAACATTTTTTACCACACTTTTATAGCAAACTATAGCTGGTATATTGTTATTGGTTCTAATTTAAATTTCTAATAAAATTAATTTTTTGCCCACTAACAACAACCAACTACTTATAATTTGTGATGAAAATGTCATGGACATAACTTTTCTATTGTCAAAAGTTTGAGACGTCTTGTTGTCATCACAAAATTTACAAAACTACTGAGCTATCAATTCTTAAAAGTCAAAATTAAGTATCAAAAGAGCCAATATGTTTAGGAATAGTGTTTTGGTTTAGTCATGTTTTTGGACTCATTCTAATGCTACTAAAAAACCTTTCATACTTATTCAAGGCATTTGGCCAATCTAGTGAGATGGATTTTTTTTCTTCTCAAGTACACCATTTTGTTTTTATTTTGTTTGATATTATATTATCTATATATAAAAAAAGCGAATGCCTTGAAGTTAAAGTATTTTTGGTTTGTTCCACTTGTACTATTTCACCAGCCACTCTTTTTTTTTTTAAATGCGAAAGTTACAGTAGTTTTGCTACATTATTTTTGGTTTGTTCAATTTGCAATGCTTTACAAAATAATAAAATATTTACACAACAAATTAGTACAATATTTTCACAATTTTTGAGGTGTTAATTTCTTATAGGTCAAAATAAAATAATAAATATTATACTAGAAACAATCCCAACTAAAAATAATGTTATTATGCAAAAAAAGTGTTACATCCACAACATTTTTCACAACACCTTCATAACTAACCATAGGTGGTAAATTGTTATTGGTTCTAATTCTAAACATGCTAATGAAATTACTTTTTTTGCTCACCTATAACAACCTACTACTTATAATTTGTTATGAAAATATCGTTAACATAACATTTCTTTGTTTGAGAATTTTAAAACATATTGTTGTCTTCACCATACTTTCAAAACTGCTGAGCAATCAGTTTTTTTGAGTCAAAATAAAATATTAAATGTGCCAATAGGCTTAGGAATAGTGTTTTGGTTTAGTCAAGTTTTTGGATTCATTCTAATGCTACTAAAAAACCTTTCATACTTATTCAAGGCATTTGGCCAGTTTGGTGAGATGGATTTTTTTTCTTCTCAAGTATACCAATTTGTTTTTATTTTTTATTTTTATATTATATTATCTACATAAAAAGAGAGCGAATGCCTTGAAGCTATAGTATTTTTGGTTTGTTCAACTTGCACTGCTTTACCAGCCACTTTTTTTTTTTTTCCTTTAAATGCAAAAGTTACATTAGTTTTTCAACATTACTTTGTAATGTTGGCAAACCATGATCAAAACGTTTTTAGTCTTGTTTAGACTTGCTCAAAGTATATGCTTTTTTTGTAAAGTTGGAATCGAGTTACTGCAGGATTTACTGTGTAAATCTGCCTGGCTCGATCGATCGAGAATTAGACTCGATCGATCAAAAGTCGTGTAGTTTTTTTTTTTTTTTTTTTTTCTACAGAATTTCCAACTTAGCCCAAGCCCGTTTGACGTGTAGGTACTACAACAAAAGGGCTATGGTGACAAAATCTAGTGAGGATAAACTATTTCGTCACCAAATGATAACATTTCGTGAGGAAAAGAGGAATTCGTCACCAAATATTATAAAAAATTTAAAATTGGTGACGAAATCAGTATTTCGTCACCAAAGATGTACCAATTGAATTGGTGATGAAATTAATATTTCGTCACCAAAGATGTACAAATTGGTGACGAAATATTTATTTCGTCACTATAGGTCATGAAAAAAAGGCAACCCTAGGGTGACGAAATATTAACGTTACCAAAGACTTACTAGAGGTGATGAAATTCTAAATTCGTCACCCAATATTTGGATGTAGGTGTTTTTGGTGACGAAATAAATTTTCATCACCTATTGTTTAACTAAAGACTAATCAGAGGTGACAAAATTCCAAATTCATCATCCAATATTAAGATGGAGGTGTTTTTGGTGACGAAATAAGTGTTCGTCACCTATTGTTTACAAATAATTAAGGATGACCAAGGGCAGGGTATACCTATATATACCCTAGACGACATCATGTCTTGGGGTGCCAGTGGTCCAGCATCCTATCTACCCTTATGATGAATCTCCTCCCCTTGACGACATCATGTCTTATATCACTGGATCTTCTATCTAGTGGGGTTCTGATCCTCAAATCACTACTGCTGAGCTCACTGAGATTCACTATCTTTTCTTTAGGATTGCTTGTCATTCTTTATGGCCTATCTCTCATCTACACACCATTCCTTTGGAGCGTTGTGCATTTTTGTACACCCTTGTTACTGATGCTTCTATTAGCTTTCCTCATCTTTTCATTCGTTCTTTGATTGAGGTTCATAGGAGTAGTTCTACTACTCATGCTCTTTTCTTCCCCGTTTTTATTCATCGGATTCTTTTGCATCTAGGATTAGATGAGTTTCCCGGTTCTGAGCCTGTCCATATTATTGCTACTATAGGTGCCACCTTTCTTTGGCAGAAGGCTGCTCAGATGAGAGCAAGCTCTAAATGCCCTAAGGTAGAGACTTCTGGTGTCGCACCTCCTCCTCCCTCTTCTACAAGTGATACTATGGCTGAGGAGTCTGTTGATCTTGCTGCTGCTACTGTTCCCACTGCTGTTCCTCCACCTTCTACCTCGGATGATTTAGACATTTGACGTATGTTGGAGACTGTCATGACCGTTCAGGCGGCTCATGGTCAGATTTTGGTGGACATGCTTGATAAGCTTCGTGCCTTGTGAGCAGATTTGGAGCATCCTAGACGGTCGCCTCCGCCACCTCGTTTTGATGATGTGTGATTGCCCTTTGGCATTTCGTCAGAAAAATGGGGAGTACATATGTAGAAGAGTTTTAGTAGTTGGGGGAGATTTTTTGTATTTGTGGAGCTTGTGGAGCTATTAGATTGTATCTAGGTGCTTCTTTATGTATTTACATTTTTGGCTCATGATGTATTTTTGTTTTTGTTTGGGTTGTCCATGATAGGGGGAGATACATTGATTTGTATATGTTTCTTGTTTCACATTGTTTATTGATTTATATTTATGAGGTTATTCATGATATATGTCTTTATTTTGTGTTATGTGAAATCAAGAAGTTATTTTTGTTTTACTTGTATTTTCCACACATGCGTTTATGCGTTTGTTGAGCATTTCAGGAAATATATAGGTTGATTTAGTCGTTCTGTTGTCTACACTTGCAACTGATAGATAGTAGTTAGGTTGAATTTGTTGTGTTGGGCAATATTTTTGTAATGGGCTGTTTTTTGTAAACTTTGAGCATTTTGTTTAAGTTTGCGTTTTGTCACGTATTGCCAAAGGGGGAGTTTGTTAGGTTCTAAGGAATTAGAAACTAATGTATTAGAACTTCATTTTGTAATGTTGGCAAATCATGATCAAAACGTTTTTAATCTTGTTTAGACTTGCTCAAAGTTTATGCTTTTTACGTAAAGTTGGAATCGAGTTGCTGTAGGATTTACTGTGTAAATCTACTTGGCTCGATTGATTGAGAATTAGACTCGATCGATCGAAAGTCGTGCAGATTGTTTTTTCTGCAGAATTTCCAACTCAGCCCAAGCCCGTTTGACATGTAGGGTTTTATGTCTTGTCTTAAATATAAAAGGGAAAACCCTAGCCACGTTTTCAAGTTGCTCTTTATGCTGTGTGTGAATCTTTTGTGAGATCAAAAGGTGGTTGCCTTTACACATACTTAGGGTTTCCAAGATTCTAGATTATGTCAAGAACTTGGTGATCAAATTAGTTGCAGATTCAAGAGCTTAAAGATACACAAGCGGGTGTGCTTGTGCTTGCTGAGAATTCAAGAAAGAAGTAGTTTGTGGACTCGGAGCTGTCACGTGGTCATGGTAGTAAGTTTCCTACTCGAGGTAGCAATATGATGTTAGTGGTCTAAGTCGCTATTGTGTAAACTTCAATTCTTTCATAATGAATTCAGTTTTACCTTGAGGATAGCTAGGTTAAATCCTCCCCAGGTTTTTTATCGGTTTGGTTTTCTTGGGTTATCATATTGTTGTGTTCTTTTTTTTCCACACTTTACAATAATATAATATATGTGTGTTGTAAAGTTGTGATTTACAGCTATGTGTTTTGTTGGCTTTAATTCTGTGCCAAATTTGATTGTAATTCTATTCAATCTTTTGTACCCTGTATTTATTGTGGGATTTGACTGCAAGGGTTATGTGATAAAGAGAGAGTGTGAAGACTCAAGCAATTGAAGACTGAAGAGTTTTCGCGGGTATCTCGCAACTAAGCATCCCGCGAAGTGACTTATGTGACTTGTACATGCTGGAATGTAAAGAGTCAGGACAAGATGGAGACAGCTGTGTCTCGTGAGTAAGGCCTTCCCGTGAGACACCTGCGAGACATTTTGTTTTGCCAGACTATCAATTCTGATACACACTTTTTATGCCTACACTATATATACCCATATTACCCAAAAATGTTAAGGAGTGCTTCTGAGAGAAAACCCTAGCAAAACACCTTGAGAGGTTGATAGCCCAAACACTTACCACACCCTTTAAGAGTGTCAAGTGATAGTTTGGTGCTGCTGAGAAGCATTGGAAGAAGCCAAGGATGGCAGATGCAACATGGAGCTTGTTGCGAGATCCAAAGAGTTAGACAAGACGCAGTTCCGAGAAGCCTTATTGGAGTAGGAGCTTGGAGGGCTTAGGTACAGTGGGTAGATTAGGCTTGGAGGGTCTCTTGCTAACTCATGTATTCCAATTGATTGTCTAGTGGATCGATTACCACTTGGAGGGCGGCAGAGAGATTTTTCGCCGAGTTCTTCGATTTCCTCTTCGATAACACATAGGCATGTTATCTGTGTTTGCATTCTTCTTCCCTACTCTTTTACATTTCATTTTACTACTGTGATTATATGAATATGTGTTAGAGTAGCTTGTTTGTTTATCCGTTCTCATTTACACTATTCCACACTTAGAATTAAGTTAGTGTAAAATCTATCGAGCCGTAACTTTAATTTGGGGGTCTAAACAGCTCTTGTGTTTTTAACACATTTTCGAGCTTTCATGTGTTAACCTAGATTTGATAATTTGACTAAATAATCACTTGGCTAATTAACTAGGTTAATCTGGTTGTGTTTTAAAGGGTCTAAAAACAAACAATATTATCTATATATAAAAAGAGCGAATGCCTTGAAGCTATAGTATTTTTGGTTTGTTCAACTTGCATTGTTTCACCAGCCACCTTTTTTTTTTTTTGGAATGCATAAAGCTACATTAGTTTTGCAACATTATTTTTGGTTTCTTCAATTCATAATATTTCACAAAATATTAAAATATTAACACAAAAAATTGGCACAATATTTTCACAATTATTAAGATGTTAATTTCTTATTGATCAAAATAAAATAATAAAATATCATATTGGAACCAACCTCAACTAAAAATAAATTTATTGTGCATAAAAAGTGCTACATCCACAACATTTTCATAACAAACCATAGGTAGTAAATTATTTTTGATTCTAATTTAAACATACTAATGAAATTACTGTTTTTCCCACCAATAACAACCTACTACTTATAATTCGTTATGAAAATGTCATGGACATAACATTTCTTTTGTGAAAACTTTAAGACATCTTGTTTTCATCACAATTTTTTCAAAATTGCTTAGCTATCAATTCTTTACAAGTCAAAAACAAAATATTACAAAATTATAAAGGTATTATAAAAATTGTTGTGCCATTTGGTTGTGTTTCTATAAATATTTTATTCATTTAGTTAACGTCATTGAGTCAAAATTCACTATTTCACATACAATTTTCTTTGGTTGGCTTTGTGTATTTTTTTTCTTTACAAGCCATTTTAAGTAAAAACACAAAGATTTACACACACACACACACACACACACACACACAAAAACTTATGTTAAAAACACTTTTCATCCTTTATGTTTAGGGTAGTTTACAATTCCTCTAACTTTAAAATCAAGCAAATTTTCCCTAAATATTTTGGAAAATAGCAAATATGTCATATTGTGATTCTCTTAGTTAAACTCTAATGAAAGTTTATGATTCTCAAAATATTTTATTGGACAATATCTAAAATACTCCCTCTAAATTTTAACTTTCCAAAAGTTTTCTTCACGTATATTGAGTTTTATATATGGTAGTAATGTTTAGAAAGTTGGAATGATAATATAAGGTGTTTTATATGTTATCTAAAGAACATTGATTTTGTGGATTTAAATTGTTGACACTTATATATTATCTAATGGAAAATTTGATGACATATGCCTTTTGTTATCTTTTTTTTTTCTTAGCAAAACTTAGTTGCTTATTGTTGGAAGATGATGATTTTCGTTATCATTGTTAGAAGTTTTTATTGAGTGGATATGTTGCCTTTAGCAAATAGGTACTAAAAAACTATGATAGTAAAATAGATATTTATATGTTAAATAACTACCCTAACTTTGTGTGTGATTAAAATTCTTATATGAAGAAAATTAACTTTTTATGACATAATTATCAAAATTCTTAAAATTTATGTCTCTTTTGATTAATGTAAATCTCTATGTACATTAAAAATCAAATGATTTATATCTTTGTTTTATAATATAAATAAAATTTAGAATTGACCTTAATCACTACTCTTATTGCACGGCAAGCATGTGCAAGCCCTAACTAGTATATTACCCAAAATTTGTAAAGATACCACTCACCAAACTGCTGGCACTCTACTCGAACTTTGTCAAAATTATATTTACATTTTGTCCACCACAATGCTTTTGCTTTACACTGATTTGATCGTCATGTTGTTATACTGCTATTTGGCCATGATAGAGTATTGCCTTTAGCAGGTACGCTATCCAAATTCCACCTCACCATGACATGACCATGCATACATACATATATATTTAAATATTGTCATGTTGTTGGATGGATACTGGCTAGGTACACTCTCTTATACCCCTCTATAACATTATAGTATTGCATACATGTGTCCTCCCCTTTCTTATAATCTCTTTAGCCAATGATGAAATTCTACAGCTATGCTACAAAAATTATGTCATAACTCCGGTTTCTTGATTTTCCATTAAAAATCAAGTTTTCAAAAACTCCCTTCTTTTTTCTTTTCTTTTTTTTTTAAGTAATTATATTGCCAAAATCCTGTCTTAAAATTGATTTCCTGATATCCATTAAAAAAAATACGATCTTCCAAAACTCTCTTTTTAATTAAAGTAATTATGTTGCCAAAATCCAATCTCATTAAAAAAAATTGATCTTCCAAAACTCTCTTTTCAAAGAAGAAATTTTTTTATTAATTCTATTTTAATTCCAGTTTTAGGTTTCCCTTTTTTCAAAAATCCCATCGACTAATGAAATCATGAAGGAGGCTCCCTTTGTGTAATCACTTGATTCAAACTTCATCAATCAAAGAACCACATTATTCAAAATAGAATGATAAGATCTTGAGGATGGTTAGGACTTCCCATCATAACGTGGGAAACATTGATAAGATCTTGAGGATGGTTAGGACTTCCCATCATAACCTCTCAAAAAGGTTTTTAATGTAAAACCATTTCTTCCTTTAAGATCAAAACCATAAATATTTTAACACATTTATTATTCTCAATGTATGCAAGATATCATGGGAGAAAGTATATTTTTTATATTTTGCACTACACATATTTTTAAGGGATAATCAACATTATGGTACCAACTATGGTTGAGCATAGTGGAGTGCTTAACACCTTCCCCACGCTTAATCTAACCCCTAAACCTATTTTCTGGCACTCCAAACAATTTTATCTTATTTGGTTATAGAAACTAAATTTGGAAAAGCCAACTTTTTAAAATTTAGATGATCAATCATACCTTTAATAAATCCTAATGATTGATAGCGACTCCAAATACTCACTCTCTGCACACTAGCACCGCGAGCGCAATTAGTGAAAGCAACGCACACACGAGATGGATCGTGAGAGAGAGGGACTGACATTTTGTCTCTCACACATACATTGTCTCACCCACTTTCAAAAAATTCATCATTAAAATCCTTGGAGTATGATGTTGGGGTTTTCTAGCCTGCATTGGGTTGTTGACAATTAAAATTTTTCTTGTTTATAATGGACATCTCTTTGGGGAAGAATTCTCTTGTGGTGGTTTTCCTTTTGGAGTGTTCTCCATCAATTTTCTATTTGATCTCTATATTGTGCATCTATTGCGTTATGATATGGTGCATGTTGGTATACAATAAATTAATCTATTGCATAATACACAACTAAGGTCTAAACTACCTATTCTATTTCTTCTTATAATTGAACCTAATTCCCCAAATATGACTCATTACACGATCTCATACCCAATATTTTAAAATGAGCCTATACATTTACTAGTATATTGTCCACATGCCTAAAAGAAGTTATAATAGTTTACAACAAGGGAAAAAAAAAGGTGCCAAAACAGATAGTTTATTAATCAATGTGAGATAAAAGTGGAAGGACAAATGATGATGAAGGTTCACCTATTTCTAAACTTGAACTTGATAAAATAGAAATGTCATTCCAAGGTCCCATTTCTTCATTTCTAACATAATCAAGCTCTTCAAAATTTGGTTGATCAAGGGAAATTTTTGGAACTCCCTCCAACTCCATCATGATCTCTGTCATCATAGGTATTAGCAATTGCCATGATTTCATGTTTATTACCGTCCTTCCTTACTTGAGTATCAAGTATGTCAAAGAGATGGTTTACTTTTACTGAATGAATGAAATTTGTAGATAAATTTCTATCTTCTTGTGATCTTGTTGAAAAAACTGGCTTTTTTCAAGTTAAAAGCTCAATAAGGACTATGCCAAAACTATAAATATCACTTTTTTCTATGAATTGGCTTGTTTGAAAGTATTCCAGATCCAAGTACCCAAAAGTACCATATACTAATGTGGTTACATAAGTTTGGTCAATGGCCACTGATTGTGAAGTTCCAAAGTCTGCTACTTTTGCTCTATATTTGTCATCGAGGAGTATGTTTGAAGATTTTATATCTCGATGGTAAATGGGTAGTGAAGCTACTGAGTGTAAGTAAGAAAGAGCTCCTGTAACTTTTGTGGCAATCCTTAAGCGCATCTCCCATGTTAGTAATGGAAACTCTTCATTCTCTTCATGAATGTACTAAAAAAATGTCCCATTGGGAATGAATTTATAAGCTAACAAAGGAACTTTTGTCTCTAAACACCACCCAAGCAGTTGACCACATTTCTATGGTTGATTTGGGAAAGAATGATAATCTCCTTTATGAATTTTTCAATATTCCCCTTATCCACTGTGTTACACTTTTTAATTGTCATAATTCTTCCATCAGCTAACATTCCTTTATAAACTATACCTTGCCCACCTTTACTGAGTATTCTGTTTTTGTTAAAATGATCGGTCGCATTTTCAACTCCTTTGAATTGAATAATTTTATTTTTTGAACATTGTTGTTATTTGAAGATAATTGTTGTTGTAATAATAAACCACCATTCTTTTGAAGAATTTTTTTTGATTTTTTTTTTCTTTTCTTTATCATTCTGTACAAGCACCATATAATAGTGAATAGAAACAATGCCCCAAGGCTTGAACAAATAACTGCACAGGTCAAGAAAATTAAATAGAAATATCACATCAACCTAAATTCAGATTATATAAAATTATGAATAAGTGTGAAATAGATTTGAACAAAAGTACAATGAATTGTGAAAGTTCAATAAGTGTACAAAACACCCTTGAATGATTAGACCCCCAATTTACAAAATACCAATTCAAGCTTAATGTCAAACAATTAATGTGCGGAATATGAACATAAGCTTAAAATAGAATTGATAAACAATTTAAACCAATTAAAATCACATCCACAACAGAAATTAAATGAAAAATATTTAAAGGAAGAGAGATGCAAACACAAGGACAACACCTGATATGTTATCGAAGAGGAAACCGAAGCCCTCGACGTAAAACCTTCCGCCGTCCTCCAAGTGGTAAACAATCCACTAAAGAATGTAGTTAGGATACATGAACATCAAAAGACCCTTCAAGCCTAATCTACCCAATGTACCTAAGCCCTCCAAGCTCCTACTCCAACGAGGTTACGCCGAACCTATTTCTTCTTTAGCTTGCTGGATTCCGCTACTTGACCATAGCATCTACCAATATGAAATTGATAATTTCTTAACTGCTTCCCAAAGCACCAAACAACTTTATCACAGATATGGGTATGGTGAGTAAAGGTTTTGGTAATGTGCCTCTCAAGGATTTAACAATGGAGAGGAAGAAAGTAAAGGAATTTGAAGAGTCTCTATGTGAAGATTGTGGATGAGTCAATCTTATTTTTCTCTAGGGTTTCTCTCTCAAAATTCTCTCTAGAAGCTCTTTCAAAATCGTGGGTATAAGGGTATATATATATAGTAGGGTGAAAAGGAATGTGAAAAGTCAATTTTTCCCAAACAAGGTGTTCTGGCGACTTGACCTTGCGATTGGGTTGAGTCGCGAGTTCAAGCCGCGAGCAAATGGCCTGGCTAGCCTGGGACTTTTGTCCTATAGTGCAATAGTTGGTGCGACTCTTCAGCTTCTAGCATGCTTGGCAAGTGTGCAACATTCTAGCAGCTTGCAAGCCGCGAGCCACCCGCGAGATCCAGCTGCGAGTCCTTGTTTCTTTGCACAATCTTGAGCAATTCTTCACACTCTCTCTCACACTACCCTTACATGATTCTCACCTAAATACAGGGTTACTAATTGCTAAAATACAAGCAAATTTGGCATGGAATAAAGCCAACAAGATGGTTGATAAAATTCAACCTTACAATCCCCCTCTTTGGCTATTCCATGACAAAACTCTAAAACAAACTCTAGACTTAAAATGTGAGTTGGGAATAGTTGAACAAAAACTCACTCACACCTAACTTTAGAATTTGATAAGCTCTTGAATCATATGAACAAGTAACTCCTGAAACACAACACAATTTGATCATTGTATGCAAAAAACTTGTAAGGCATATGAGGCAAGCACAATGCAATCAAGTAAAAAGGAATGAGAAATAAACCATGGCTTGACCAAATAGGCAATCACTATAAAATAGTGACCACAATGCTCATTCACACTTGGAATGAACATCCAAACATACAAGTCAATAAGCTCAATGCAAATCACTTGCATGCCCAACACTCAACCAATGCACTATACATAAAGTATATGCATCTAGGAACAAAATCCTACAAGGGCACAAGAGTGAAAATACTTGAAGAAAATGCATAACATTTAGCTAGAAGTATTGGTAACAAAACATAAAGGCTGCATAGCATGGTACAAACCACAAAAGCCTACAAATATTCATGGAAACAAACCCTAAAAGCTTATAAAAGCAACATGGGCATAAACACCAAACACAAAATATTGAAAAGCATAACATAACATAAGTTCTGAAACAAAATATTAAACATAAAACATAGGCCAAATGCTTAAATCTCCCCCTTTCATAGTGCTCCCCCTAACATCATCATCTCCCCCTTTTTGTCATGGAATATGTTAACGTGTATTAGGGTATGTGGGCTTTAAGCCCACCTTGTTTACTTGTATAGCACAGTTACTTGTATTACACACTTTGCCTTCTATATAAAAGGCACTCATGTATATTATATTACTTGAGAAATACAATATATTCATTCAGTATTTCTAACATGGTATCAGAGCCACTGCTCTAATCCTTTGGTGTGCCGCTCTTAAGCAGTCTTGTCTTCTTGGGTGTCATCTGCAGCCGTTGTTGTGAGCAGCACCATTGCCTCCACCGCGAATTCAGTACATCAAAGACCACTGCCTTGCCGCCACCACCGCTTTCGCTTCTCCGATCAGACCATAGATTGCACCATCGGAAATTAATCTCTTTGATTTGCCTTTCTGTGAAATATCATCTTCATCGGACCTTCCATGCGCCTCCACGCGCCACTATAATTCTCGGCATTACTGGCATGCGCCTTCACGCGCCTCCACGCGCTTCCACATGCCAGAACTCGGTCCGCTGACGTCATCATCTTCGCCACGTCAGCCTTAGTGACGTCATCGCTGCTTGCTTCAGCTTGCTTATGTCAGCACTCAGCAGCGATCACGTCATCACTGTTGACTGCGTTGACTTTGACCGTTGACTTTTCTCTGGGTTGACTTTTTTAGTCCAGGTTCTCATTATCCAATTTTTCGCGTAGATTTCATTTTTGTAGTCCATTTTTGCATATTTTGCTTCTAAATGAAGAATAAGGACAGGTCTTCTTCTTATTGCAACAATCGTCGCTGCCAATCCATCAAACGTTTTTGCAAATTTTGCAAACGTTTTGGCCACAATATTAAGACTTGCTATCATTGCAACAAATTAGTTATTTCAATTTCTACTGCCACTGTTGCTAACACTGAGAGTGTCCAACCAATGGCTTCTGTCTCTACACAGTCTAAGTCTTCTGGATCCACTTTCTCCATTTCTAGAGATGACTTTATAAATATCATCGCCAATGTCATTCATATGGTTGGTAATGCATCTTATTCTTCTTCTCTCTCAGCTTTATCTGGTATGTCTCCTACCTCTTGGCTTATGGATTCTGCTTGTTGCAATCACATGACACCTCACTCGTCCTTATTTTCTGAACTTCAACCTGCACCACTCCCTCTTAATATTTGCACTGCAAATGGTTCCACAATGTCTGGTCATAATATAGGTTCCGTTTCGACTTCCAACCTCTCAGTTCTTGGGGTCTTTAATGTTCCTGACCTTTCTTACAATTTATTCTCTATGGGACAATTAGTTGAGTTGGGTTATCGCATTATCTTTGATTATTTTAGGTGTATTGTGCAGGATCCAAGGACGGGACAGGAGCTTGGGACCGGTCCCAGAGTTGGGCGTATGTTTCCCGTGGACAACCTTCATCTTCCACTTGTTGCTCCTGTTTCTGTTGCTGCAATTTCTTCAATTCCTTCCCTTACACTTTGGCATGCTCGACTTGGTCACACATCTTCATCTCGGGTACAACAATTGGCTTCTAGAGGTTTGTTAGGTTCAGTGTCTACAGAAAATTTTGATTGTGTTTCATGTCAATTAGGAAAACAACCAGCTTTGCCTTTCAATTCTAGTGAATCAATATCCACTGATATCTTTGACCTTATTCATTCTGATGTTTGGGGGCCTTCCCCTGTCTCTAGTATTGGTGGATCTCGATATTTTGTTGTCTTTGTTGATGATTATTCCGGCTATAGTTGGATTTTTCATATGAAACATCGTTATGAATTATTGCAAGTATATTCTAATTTTGCAAAAATGGTTGAAACTCAATTTTCCAAATGTATCAAAATTTTTCAATCTGATAATGCTCTTGAGTACACTCAATATGCTTTCCAAGCTGTTTTGCATTCCTATGGCACTGTTCATCACCTAACTTGTCCAGGTTTCTCTTAGCAAAATGGTAGAGCTGAACGAAAACTTTGTCATATTCTTGACACTTTTCGTGCTCTCCTTCTCTCTGCCAAAGTTCCTACTCCTTTTTAGGGCGAAGCTACTCTTCATGCTGTTCATGCTATTAATCGCATTTCAAGTCCTGTTATCCACAATCAAACTCCATATAAGCACCTTTTTGGGTCACCTCCAGATTATCACCACCTTCGCTCCTTCGGTTCTGCTTGTTTTGTTCTTCTTCAACCACATGAGCATAACAAACTTGAGCCTCGGTGAAGGCTTTGTTGTTTTCTTGGCTATGGCGAAACTCAAAAGGGGTATCGGTGTTATGATCCTGTCTCTCATCGTCTTTGTGTCTCCCGCAATGTTGTCTTTTGGGAACATCGCTCCTTTGTCGAGCTCTCTCACTTCCGTGCCTTCCTATCTTCCTCCTTTATCTTAGATCTTTTTTCAGATGAGGCACATATTCCTGTAGTTGCTCCTGATCCTCTTGTAGTTGCCCCTGATTCTCCATTAGACTTCTCTATCCAACCACCAAATATCCTTGATCCCTTTCCTATTTCACCCTTTAATGAACAAGTGGAAGATGAACAGGTTGAAGACGAGCTACCCAACCCTGAGCTTGGATCCCCTGCTCCTGCTCCGCCTGATCATGCATAAGACATTCCACCTCGTCACTTAACTCGGGTAAGATCCATTCCTGCACATTTACTTGACTATCATTGTTACACTGCCCTTGCTACACTACACGAGCCTCACACCTATCGTGAGGCTTCCATTGACCCTTTATGGCAGATTGCAATGAAAGAGGAGCTTGATGCATTATCTAAAAACCATACTTGGGACTTGGTGACTCTCCCCCCTGGGAAATCTGTGGTTGGTTGTAAGTGGATCTGTAAGATTAAGACTCGTTCTGATGGGTCCATTGAGCGATACAAATCTCATCTTGTTGCAAAAGGTTTTACACAGGAGTATAGGATTGATTATGAAGGGACCTTTGCTCCAGTTGCTCGTATCTCATCTGTTCGTGCCCTCTTAATTGTTGCTGTTGCCAGTATATGGGACCTTTTTCAAATGGATGTCAAAAATGCATTCCTTAATGGAGATTTAAGTGAAGAAGTTTACATGCAACCTCTTCCTGGTCTCTCTGTTGAATCAAACATGGTTTGTCACCTTTGACGTGCACTTTATGGCCTTAAACAAGCTCCACGAGCTTGGTTTGCCAAATTCAGCTCTACCATCTCTCGCTTGGGTTACATGGCCAGTCATTATGATTCTGTCCTATTTCTTCGTCGCACTGACAAATGCACTATTTTACTTCTCCTGTATGTAGATGATATGATCATAACTGGTGATGACCTTAATGGCATTCAAGAACTCAAGGATTTTCTCGATCAGCAGTTTGAGATGAAAGATCTTGGACATCTCAGCTACTTCTTGGTTCTTGAAATCACTCATTTTACAGATGGACTTTATATTACTCAAGCCAAGTATGCTTCTGAACTATTGTCTCGAGCTGGACTCACTGATAGCAAGACTATTGACACTCCAATTAAGCTTAATGCGCTTCTGACTCCCACAGGAGGGAAAACATTGTCTAATCCCTCTCTTTATAGTTGCTTGGTTGGCAGTCTAGTTTATCTCACTGTCACTTGTCCAGACATTTCCTATGCTATTCACTAGGTGAGCCAGTATTTGTCTACTCCACGATCGACTCATTATGCTGCTGTTCTGCGCATTCTTCAATACTTAAAGGGCACTCTCTTTCATGGCCTTTTCTACTTTGCTCAGTCTCCTTTTGTTCTCCGTGCATTTTCTGATGCTGATTGGGCAGGAGATCCCACTAATCGCAGGTCCACCACTGGTTATTGCTTTCTTCTTAGTTCTTCCTTGATTTCTTGGCGAAGCAATAAACAAACTCATGTGGCCCGCTCCAGTACTGAAGCAGAATATCATGCCCTTGCTGATACCACATCTGAGCTTCTTTGGCTACGATGGCTTCTCAAAGACTTAGGTGTGTCCACATCCTCTACCACTCCTCTTTATTGCGACAACTAGAGTGCCATTCATATTGCTCACAATGATGTCTTCCATGAACGAACTAAACATATCGAGATCGATTGTCATTTTATCTGTTATCATCTTGTCCATGGTGCTCTCAAGTTGATCTCAGTTTCCTCTAAAGATCAACTTGCAGATATCTTCACCAAGTCACATCCTAAGGGACGTCTTCGTACTTTGGTTGACAACCTCAAGTTGGTCTCACATCCACCTTGAGTTTGAGGGGAGCTGTTAACCTGTATTAGGGTATGTGGGCTTTAGGCCCACCTTGTTTACTTGTATAGCACACTTACTTGTATTACACACTTTGCCTTCTATATAAAAGGCACTCATGTATATTCTATTACTTGAGAAATACAATATATTCATTCAGTATTTCTAATAGAATAGCTAGTCCTTATTCTTTTCTAGCTGTCTTTGAATCTGGTCCAACTATGTTTGGAGAGAAGTAAACTTCATATCACACCGGATGGTATGATGGTGCATGAGAGAAATGAGTCTAGACATTTGAGTGCTCAAATCATGGACGGAGGTGATAATGGAATCTAGCTTTTCATCAAAGAAGTATGAGGTAGAATGTGATCCACTATGTGAAGGTTGTGATTATGATTTGACCCCCTTTTTGCTATGACCAATGCTAGCATTTAGCATTCGAAGATTGATTGGACATGGCTTTGATAAGAAGACTTATCTGTTGATGGATAGATGACTTTAAGTTTCAGAATCCGTGAAACGAGGCAGTAGAAAGGAATGCAGATCCGTGAATCAGTCTGCACTACAGTTTTTCGTAGGATATGAAAGATATGAACACAAATGTCAATCTCTACATTAGATATCAGATCATGAAGGAACAGAGCTGTTCCTAGGTTCATATACCCGGTGCTAGATAGAGGATATAGATTGTGGAACATGATGATTGTGAGCACCCTCAATTTAGGAGACAGAGAGGAAACATTGATTGAGTTTCCATTTGGAGAGAATTCCAAGTCTTTACCAAGTGCTTCCCAAAGCAAATCTTCTTCTGGGTATAAATCATCATAAACTAGTGGTTTTCTCAGCATCGGCCTGTTGATGTGAAGAATTTCTGCCAGATAGGCAGGAGTCACAGAGAAGGTCTTTCCTTAAACCCAGCATGAGTTCGTCCTCTTTAACTATTGCATTAGCATAGAATTCTTTCACCAAATTCTCATAGGTATCATCAAGTGTGGAGAGAAGGTAATTCCAATCTTTTGTGGCAAACCATTTAGGGAAGTCAGTGTCAAATAGAGATGACTGATCAAGAACCCTTTCAAGTAGAGGTTTGGCTTCTTTGAAATATTTTTCATGTGTCTGAAAGGTAGCATAGGTCCTGAATTTGTTGGGATCATATATGCCTGACGACGACCTGTTCCTTTTTAACCTAGGAGAGAGATCATCAACATCAATCACATGTTCTTTGCCTTTATTGTTTCCTCCTTTCGCAGCTGCTCTTTTGAAAGGAGACATTGACACACTGCATCATGTTACACAAAGGTGCAAGAAGAAACACACAAGACAACAAGCTTTATTAGCACAAGATGACCTTAAATCAGAAAAATAAAATAAAGTCCTAAATTCATGGGAATTAGGTCCGAATCATATCAATGTGTGTGTGTGTGTCTCAATTAAGACATTATACATGCAAAGCAAAGAGAGTCACTGTAAAAACACCAACAATACACACCCAATCCATTAGAAATCAAATACCCATATTCAACTATCAGATATACAACAAAAAACACACAATCTATGAGGTACTCCCTCTGTCCCATTTTTTTTGTCCTCTATTCCATTTTGAGATGTCCCAAAATAT
Organism: Quercus agrifolia; assembly: GCA_029955455.1. NCBI lineage: Eukaryota > Viridiplantae > Streptophyta > Magnoliopsida > Fagales > Fagaceae > Quercus > Quercus agrifolia. The sequence continues at coordinate 23,976,740 of JARQAD010000002.1, read as the reverse complement.
TGTCCTGTTTCTAAAAATAAAAGTCATTAATTTACTAATGTTCCTATTATATCCCTATTAATTTACTAATTCAATTTTTTGATAAATTTTTTTAAGGGTAGTTTTGGAAATTTATACATTTTTAAAAGATAGACAAGACAATAAATGATGTTCCCTTAAAAATTTTGACTTTTCAAACAGGATAAAAAAAGTAGGATGGAGGGAGTATATAACAAGATATGTAACACATATTGAGAAAGAAACAGAATCCATACCTTTACTTGAAGATTGGTGAAGGGGGAAAGAGAAATGGAGAATATGAGAATTTGTATGTGAACACTGTGATGTAGAGAGGGGTTCAGATAAGAAAGATGATGAATAGTCACAAATCTTCGAGGGAAAACTGAAAACATTTAAAAACTAACCTATATGCGCAAAACATGCGATTTTTGCGACTGAGTCAAGTCGCGAGAAAGTCGCCAAGGCCAGTTGCCAGAACACTCAAAACAAAAATTTGAAAAATAAAATTTCTAAGTGTTTTTTGCGACTGGAAGTTCTACCCGCGAGAGAGTCACGAGGTAAGCTGCGAAAATCTTTGAGCCCTCTCATGATTGGACCTTCCACCTGCGAACAAGTCGCCAAACTGAGTCACAAGAAATATTAAAAACCCAAAATTTGAAAAATATTCTAAGTATTTTTCGCGACTGGGGCATTGACCCGCCAGTGAGTCGCGAAAAATCTCTATGTGGACTCGCGACTGGGACATGCGACTGGACCAACTCGCGATTGAGTCGCCAAAATAGGGCAACACTGTTTTTTGAAATTTTGACATTTTTTGCAAAAACAAAAGACTTTCCAAAAACAGCTAAAACACTCAAAAATCTTTTTGTGTTTGATCAACAAGGATTGAGCATGTGAAAACACATTTAATCAAGTACAATCACACAAATGAATATGGCATTCATTGAACATAGACATGTGTGTTGTGTGTAAATATCAAAAATGAGATAGTCCTTAGTCTAATGTGAAGCTTCAATGATCAATTCAATCAAGGCATACACAACTAGCACTAGTTAATGTGACCCATCTCAATTATAGAAATATACATATATGACCTCCCACCAAAAAAAAAAAAAAAAACTTGAGTACAATATCTTTGAAGCTTTTCATTTGGCTCCATGTTCAACATGCCATTTGATCTTTTTGAATCAATACATCTCATTGTGAGATCAATGCCTGAAATTTTTGATATTTCACTTTGTTGAGTTAGCCTTTGGCTTTTTGGGCATCATACAATTTTAATTTTGGTCGCTTTCCCTTTTTCCTAGTCAAATACTAGTATGTGCGACAGGCTTTTGCAGCTCAATATCTCTTTTCATTTGGAGATTTACATTTTGAGAGCTCTTTAAGGAAAAATAAAAGAGTGGGAAGATATATAGGCACAAGTCTATGCATGTCTCAAGATCAACAAAATCATTCACTAGTCATTTATGACAAGGTTGGAGATCTATTTACAACAGTCACATAGATTTCAAAATTTCTCCCACAATGATATGAGTGCATAGGAAACAAGCTACGCTCGTAGATGCCCAAAGCCATTTGCACAAAAGTACAATGAAAAACATATTTTGAGACAAAACTCAACAATGTTGATCAAACTTTTTGGATTTTCTCCTTTTTATGTGTTTTTGGATTTTTGACATAAAAGAAATGACAAAAGCTAGCAATAAGAAAAATTTAATGCATAAGCAAACAAACATTCAACCCAAAAGTGTGTGCTCAAGACAAGAATAATCAACTTAAGACAAATAAACAGAGCACACATCACACAAGAGATTCAAGGAATTGTACCAACATCGATGGTCTTACGGAGTGATTCAAACCGTGGACCATCGAGAGGCTTGGTGAAGATGTCCGCCTTTTGATTGTCTGTATGAATGAACTCAAGACAGATAACTTTATCTTCCACCAAATCCCAGATGAAGTGGTATCTTATCTCTATGTGTTTAGACTTGGAATGTTGAACTGGATTCTTAGAGAGATTTATGGCACTGGTGTTGTCACAGAAAACACACATTGTATCTTGTGGAATCCCATAGTCATGAAGTAGCTTCTTCATCCAAAGTAGTCGTGTACAACAACTTCCAGCAGCTATATATTCGGCTTCAGCTATAGAGAGAAACACAGAATTTTGTTTCTTGCTCATCCAAGAAATAAGATTATTTCCAAGATAGAAGTAGCCACCTGAAGTACTCTTTCTATCAGCCACAATTCCAGCCCAATCGGCATCTAAATAACTAGCAAGACAAGCATTTGATTCCTTTGAGTACCACAATCCATAATCCGAAGTTCCATTGACATATCTTATAATTCGTTTTACCGCAGTCAAATGAGATTCTTTAGGAGCGGCCTGATATCGAGCACAAACACCCACACTAAAAGCAATGTCTGGTCTGCTTGCTGTGAGATAGAGCAAACTTCCTATGATACTCTTATACAATGTTGCACTCACTTCTACTCCAGAAGAATCAACATTGAGTTTTGTAGATGAACTCATAGGAGTTGAGGCATGTTTCTTGGAGTCTAATCCAAACTTCTTGACTATATTTCGAGCATATTTTTCTTGAGAGATAAATATGCCTTCCTTCCTTTGTTTAACTTGAAGACCTAAGAAGAATGTAAGCTCCCCCACCATACTCATCTCAAACTCTTTCTTCATTTCCTCAGAAAATTCTATGGCTCGAGCATCAATAGTAGCTCTAAAGACTATGTCATCAACATATACTTGAGCTACAAGAAGATAGTCTTCATCATTCTTGGCAAACAGAGTTCTGTCAACATACCCTCTTTTAAATCCTCTATATAGGAGATACTAAGTAAGCCAATCATACCAAGCTCTTGGGACTTGTTTCAAGCCATAAAGTGCTTTCTTCAATCTCAGCACATGGTCTAGAAAGTGAGGATCTTTGAAACCTTTGGGTATTTAACAAACACTTCTTCATTTAGATAGCCATTTAGAAATGCACATGTCACATCCAATTGGTAGAGTTTGAAGTTCATAGTGCATGCAATTGACATGAGAATGCGAATAGACTCAAGTCTTGCCGCGAGAGCGAAGGATTCATCAAAATCAACTCCTTCTACTTGAGTGTATCCTTAAGCTAATAACCGAGATTTATTCCTGATAATCTCTCCATCTTCATTGGTCTTGTTTTTGAAGATCCATTTGGTGCCAATAACATGAGCACCTTCAGGCCTAGGAGCCAGTTCCCATATATCATTTCTCACAAATTGATTCAGCTCCTCATGCATAGACTCAACCTAATTTTCATCTTGAAGAGTTTCTTCTACCCTTTTTGGCTCAAATTGAGCTAGGTAGCAGTGATATGTCACATGATTGGCCAAGCGTATGTTTCCTTTTCTAAGGCGAAGACCTTCATCTAAAGACCCTATAATGTTGCTATCCGGATGATTCTTAATCACTCTTGATGATGGCTTCTTTGATGTGGAGACTTCATCATTTCGAGAGATGGGAGGATGAACTTTCTGGGGAGTGAGAGGACTTGATGTTCTAGATGTCAATCTTGTTTCCATTCTTGGGTTCATGGGAGTAGATTCCTCTTCCAGTGTAGATCCTTCAACTTCTATATCAAGAACTTCGACCTTAACAGTGGGTTCTTTGGTGCTTGATCTTTCTTTATCATCAACCATTCCTACCTTTGTTATGGCATCATCAATTTTAACATTGATGGACTCCATTACTGTTTTAGTTCTCTTGTTGAAAACAGTATATGCCCAGCTAGTAGTAGAATACCCAAGAAAAATACCTTCATCACTTTTTGCATCAAATTTCCCAAGATTCTCCCTATCATTTAGAATGTAGCACTTGCTTTCAAACACTCAGAAGTACTTTACTCTCGGCTTCTTTCCATTCCAAATCTCATAAGCGGTCTTCTTTGTTCCCACTTGGAAGAATATTCTATTACCAATGTGACATGAGGTGTTCGTGGCTTCTCCCCAAAATTTTTGAGGAATTTGCTTATTCAATAACATAACTCTTGCCATCTCTTGAATCACCCTATTCTTTCTCTCTACCACTCCATTTTGCTGAGGAGTTTTAGGAGCTGAAAATTCCCTTTTGATTCCATTCTTTTCACAAAATGACTCAAATCTTGCATTCTCAAACTCCTTGTCATGATCACTTCTTATTTTAACAATAGGAACTTCTTTCTCGTTTTGTAGTCTCTTGCAAAGAGTTTCCAACTTCTCACATGCTTCTGATTTTTCTCTAAGCAACCCAAGTGTATCTAGAGAAATCATCAACAATGACCATAATGTACCTCTTTCCTCCTAGGCTTTCAGTTCTTGTAAGCCCCATTAGATCAACGTGAAGAAGCTCTAAACATCTTGAAGTAGCAATCACATTCACCTTGTAATGACTTGCCTTTGTTTGTTTTCCAATTTGGCATGCTCCACAAATAGTCTTCTTCACCTTTCCAAACTTTGGAAGTCCCTCAACTGCTTCAAGTTTAGATACTTTAGCTACTTGTTTGAAATTTGCATGCCCAAATCTGTGATGCCATAGTTCCAACATGTCAACACGAGCACTTCTACATGAAATGGGTGCCGTAGGAACTATTCCATAACAATTATCGGTAGTCCTAATTCCCTCCAAAACTTGAATCCCTTCTTCATTAATGATTATTCATCCCTTCCTTGAAAATTGGACAAGGAAATCCTCATCACATATTTGAGTAATGCTTAAGAGATTTGCCTTCAGCCCTTTGATGTATAAGACATCTTTTAATAGAGGTAATCCTGGTATCTCAATTGTTCCTTTGCCTAGAACTTAAGCATGACTTCCATCACCAAACGACACATTGTCACTGATCTTCTCTTTGAATGTCTTAAACAAAGATTTATATCATGTCATATGATGAGAACACCCGCTATCAAGATACCATAAGCATGAATTAAATACCTTTAATGAGGTGTGCACAAACAGACAAGCATGAGACAAACACTCTTGACCTTCAAATAGAGATTTATCTTCAATTTTCATGCTTCTGTTAGACTAAATTTTCTTTTTCAGATTATCAACCTTCTCACACAATATTCTATTTTTCTTTTATACTTCTCAAGCAAAGAGTTAGATTCAGATAGGTTATTGTGTAAGATGTGAATCTTGTTCTCAAAATATTTCAGCATGTGAACAAACATCCTAGCATGTTTCTTTGTTTTTAATAACTCTAAGAGTTCATTATCACAAACATTTAAACCACAATTCAGCATGGCCTTTTCTATAGCTATGGAGTCAAGGATCGCACTTAGGTAATTAAACCACAGCAAGTGCACCCGCTCTAATACCAATTGAAAGTTCAATATGTGTACAAAACACCCTTGAACGATTAGACCCCCAATTTACAAAATACCAATTCAAGCTTAATGTCAAATAATTAATGTGTGGAATATGAACATAAGCTTAAAACAGAATTGATAAACAATTTAAACCAATTAAAATCACATCAACAGCATAAATTAAATGGAAAAGATTTAAGGGAAGAGAGATGCAAACACAAGGACAACACTCAATGTGTTATCGAAGAGGAAACCGAAGCCCTCGGTGTAAAACCTCTTCGCCGCCCTCCAAGCAGTAAACAATCCACTAAAGAATGTAGTTGGGATACATGAACAGCAGAAAACCCTCCAAGCCTAATCTACCCAATGTACCTAAGCCCTCTAAGCTCCTACTCCAAAGAGGTTACGCTGAACCTATTTCTTTTTTAGCTTGCCGGATTCCGCTACTTGACCATAGCATCTACCAATATGAAATTGGACCCTTCTTAACTGCTTCCCAAAGCACCAAACAGCCTTCTCACAAATATGGGTATGGTGAGTAAAGGTTTTGGTAATGTGCCTCTCAAGGATTTAACAATGGAGAGAAAGAGAGTAGAGGAATTTGAAGAGTCTCTATGTGAAGATTGTGGATGAGTCAATCTTGTTTTTCTCTAGGGTTTCTCTTTCAAAATTCTCTTTGGAAACTCTCTCAAAATCGTGGGTATAAGGGTATATATACAGTAGGGTGAGAAGGAATGTGAAAAGTCAATTTTTCCCAAACAGGGTGTTCTGGCGACTTGACCTCGCGACTGGGTTGAGTCACGAGTTCAAGCCACGAGCAAACGGCCTAGCCAGCCTGGGACTTTTATCCTGTAGTGCAACAGCTGGCGCGACTCTTCAGCTTCTGGCATGCTTGGCACGTGTGCAACATTCTGGCGGCTTGCAAGCTGCGAGCCACCCGCGAGATCCAGCTGCAAGTCCCTGTTTCTTTGCACAATTTTGAGCAATTCTTCACACTCTCTCACACACTACCCTTACATGATTGCCACCTAAATACAGGGTTACTAATTGCTAAAATACAAGCAAATTTGGCACGGAATAAAACCAACAAGATGGTTGATAAAATTCAACCTTACAAATTGTAAATATCTTTCTCATGTTTTGAAAGAAGTTACTAATTTTTTTTTCTTTTTTTACATTAATATTTTTCGTAATATCCTAGAATATAAAATGGTGTTAACTACTAATTAATTTCTTAGGAAGAATAAAATTTATTATTTTGCTTTAAGGAAACATTTTTTATACATGAAATTTATTTTTAGGTACTTGATTTTTCATGCAAGTCTATTGTGTTTTAAGGGGCTTATGAGCCCAACAAAAATTTCCCCGTTGCGTGGCTCCAGCTAACTTTGCAACATGTACCTGGCAGTCCTACCTTACATGAGCTTAAACACCTAATTGGCGAATTCTTATTATAGATTATAAAATTTACTACCAAAAAAATTTGTATAGTAGTAGTGCTCATCAGTAAAATCAGCCTTCACTATTTTTTAGGACTAACCAAAATACTTCACTCATTTCTTCTTTATTTTCTTCCATTATTCAAATACCTCACATCTCCTATTATAAGTTGACTTTGATCAAAGTATGATGTCAAATTATTTTTTATCCCTTTTTAGTGAACAATGACTGAAAAAGATGAGCTTGTCCTCTCTTCTCACACCACATTCAAGCTTACTGTAAAAATCTATATCATAATAGATTAAAAAATCTAAATTGAAATAAAGAATTATGCAACTTTATAGAGAGAAATTGTCTTTTCAAGACAGATTTGTAATATTAGATAATAGACAATCATATTATGATTTAGAACATTTTTAAGGTAAAAAAAAAAAGCATGTAAGAGAGATGAGTAATGCAATTCAGCTAAAAGTCTGAAACTATCAAATTATAAAATGCATGATTTATCTTTTAGTGATAGATTATCAAAAGAACAAAACTTAAAAGCTAATGTACTTCTTCATCTTCTAAGCGTACATAAATTTAGTAAACTAAAAGTGCATGAAAATTTAACTAAAAAATATATATATGCGAATGAATGGATGTTAGAATTGTGTATCACCATAGAATTACAATAATGCATGAGACTTTGTGTATAGTCCCTCTTGTCAAGGACTTATGGTATAGCACCTCTCTATCACATAATTATGATCTTGTTTTTATTTTTACTTTATTCATTTTCTAAATTTATAGTCTATAATTTATGCCAAGTGCCTTCCGACTTAATTGGTTGGCATTATTTTATGTTTTAAAGATATCCAAAGTTCAAATTCCCTTTCTCTTGTTGTAACTATCGAATTATCAAAAACACTAAAGACATTTAACTTTTGATAAACCTCGTAATATTGTTCCATATAGACTTTTGAGACCTACAATTTTACACATAATTATTTTAATATATACTTTTTAATTGATTTTGAATTCTATTCTATATTTAAACCATCCATTAGAATTTTTGCACATCATATCTTCTATAAATGCTAGAATATATAATTTTATAAATAAATAAATTTACAATAAATTCTGATTCCTAGAATATATAGTTCACAAACACAATCATAAAATAAATTCTAATTGAGATCCACTATAATCATAAACTTTTTTACTAAAAAAAATAATAATAATTATCAACTTTAATAGTTAGAATAAAAATATATATCATATTATATAAATTGTTATATGCATTACACAAGTTACCGACTAATATTTATAATATTGAAGGCATTTGAATTATGGTCCACCTCAAATATTTTGCCAAATTCGCTTTTGAGACCGCACAATTTTACACTTCATTATAATTTTTTTTTAATTGAATTTAATTTTTTTTCCTATATAAATCTAAACCCATCATTTGAATCATGGTACATTATATTTTATTTTAATGGTAGAATATATACAGTTGTATATACAAATACAATAATAATAAATGTCTATAAGTAACTATCATGATTATCAAAATTTCATATTTAGACTAAAAAAGTGAAAAAACAAATATATTATACTTCAATTTTTTTTCGTGCATCACACGAGTTAAATTAGTATAAGGCATACCTATAACGGTTTAAAAATTGACATACCTATAATGGCCATCTTCACTGGAGATTTTGGCTTCACTGGATATTCTGGCTTCACTGGAGATTTTGGCTTGTTGCAATGGTAGCTACGTTGTATATTCACACAATCCAACTTGTTGGGACATTGATTGAGTGTCTTGCTTTTGCATTCGTTTATATCTGATTGAAACATATAAGAAATCTGTAAAGTTGTGATTTACAACTATTTTGTGTTGGCTTTAATTCCGTGCCAAATTTGATTGTAATTTTGTTCAATCTTATGTACCCTATATTTTATGTGGGATTTCTTTATAAAGGTTGTATGTGAGAGAGAGTGTGAAGACTCAAGGCAAATTGGAGATAAAAGAAATTTCTGCAGGTAGCTCACGAGTAGCCTTCCCATGAAGTGAAACATGTGCTCAACACATGACTGGAATGCGAAGAGTTATGACAGATGGTGACAGCTGGTTTTCGCGAGTTTCTCACAGGTAAGGCCTTCCCACAAGATACCTGCGAAATATTCTGTTTTGCTATTTTGTTATACCTGATACACCTTATTTCTACCCACACTATATATTACCACATTACCCACATATTGAGAGGATTGCTTTTAGAGAGAAAACTCTAGCCATTACCCTTGAGAGTGAGAGATTGTCATACCCACAATTTTCTACACAATCCATTGTGGTTTTCCTCAACTCCTACCTCTCCATATCCAAATCCTTGAGTGGTTGATAGCCCAAACACTTACCACACCCATCCTAAGTGTAAAGTAAGGTTTTGGTGCTGCTGGGAAGCATTGGAAGAAGGCATTTGTTTGGTGGATGCAATCGGGCTAAATTGCATGATCAGGAGAGCTAGAGAAGATAAGGCTTCGTTAAGTCAATTGGTAGCAGGGGTTTGGAGGGCTCAAGTACATGGGATAGACTAGGCTTAGAGGGTCTTTTGTTATTCGTGTACTCCAGTTTTATTCTCTAGTGATTCGATTTATCGCTTGGAGGGCAGCAAAGAGGTTTTTCGCTGAGTTTTTCGGTTTCCTCTTCGATAACACATTGACGTGTTATCTTGTGTTTGCATTCTTCTTCCCTACTCTTTTAGCTTTCATTTTACTGCTATGATTTGACGAATATGGATTAAAGTAGTTATATTGTTTGTTCGCTCGCATTTACTCTATTCCGCACTTAGTTTAAGTTAGAGTAAAATCAACCGAACCGTAATTTTAATTTGGGGGTCTAAACAGCTCTTGTATTTTCACACAAATTCGAGCTTTCAAAATCAAATTACAAATTAGAATCAGCAGCCAACAGATACTTTACAACTAATGCCCCTGCCTCAATTGAATTTGATTTTTTTTTCTTATTTAATTTTTGGGTGAATTTCTTTTATGTATTTTTTTTATTAACATAATAATTTTTATCACACCTATAGTGATTACACTATTATCTCTTCTATGTTTTCGAAATTCATTCAAAAAAGAAGAAAAAAAATGTTTCTTATTTAACCAATATATTTTAAGATTCAAAACCTATAAAAACTAAATGGTACGTGAACAAAAGGGAAAATAAAAGTGAAAAGAGAAAGAAAGAACATTATTATTAGTTTCAAAAGCAATATTAAAAAAAAAATTAATATGACATTAAATTCTTTATTTAGTAATTTATTCTTCTTCATAAAAATTTGTGAAGAAATCATATTTGGGATAATTACCTAATAACATTGTTTACTTAAGATGTACTTGGTGTTTAATCTAACTATTAAGAGTATTTGAACTTTAACAACTTATTCATTCAAAATATCCTTAATAGATTATATATGTGTATATATATATATAATGAATATACAAAATTTTAATGAGTTTTCTTTCAAAAAAATATCATTTAACCACCGCGTACCATTGGGGTGATGATTACTTCATAAGTATAAATTTTTTTTTTGGTGTAGGTAGACAAGAGTCAGGGTTCAAGTCCCCAAAAGGAAGTTTCACACACATATATATTTAGATTAAGTTAGAGTAGAATTTCTACCTTATAATATATATATATATATATATATATATATCATTTAATATACAAAATTTAACTCTCCCTAAAGCCAAATCCTAGCTTAGCCATTGTTTGTATTGATGTTTCCACTTATTTCATAATCAAATTATGTTAATAGTGAAAATAGGTCATAAAGAAATCATAATTGAGGTAAATGTTTTATAAAGTAAACTATAAGAAAGGTTAGTGTCACAAAAAAAAAAGTGGTATGTGTAATTTACCCTAATAGTAATTGTGGGGGCCAATTGATACCCTATGTTCAAACTGCATTGGAGGAGGCCAGGCCCAATATCTAGTCTCATATGTACAACCCGCGTAAGAAAGGGCTAGGCCCAATATCCAGTCCGAGGATGAGAGAATATCTGAGGACGACTAGCAAAAGAAGAGATGAAAGTTACCCTCCGAGAAGAGGTAAAGAGTGCTTGTGAAGAATTTGACCGTGTCTGAGGACAATAGCCACCTTGGAACTTCTGTCCGAGGTGTCTGGTAAACTTATCAGTCACTTAGAGTAACGCCTCGGACAAACCTTGCAACAAAATGAATGGGAAAATATCAAATAAAGGGTAAGAGTGAGAAATAACAAATATCTAGGGGTACTGTCACCTCCGCATTAAATGCCGCCCAGCTAACCTTCTGGCCGCATTAATGTGAAGGTGATACTTGAACAGTAAACACGCAGCCTTACAGCTAAGAATGGAAGATTCAAGAAAAGGCAAGAGAGATGGAGAAAAAGGACTTTCAACGCCTAATCCACACGTGGATGGAGGAAACGGTAAAAAAGCCATAGTATATAATACGAAGGAAGAAAAAAAGGAGGAAGAAAAAGAAAAAACGGGAGAATGATAAGAGAAAGAAAAAGAGAAAACAAGAAGAATGGTGTACTCTCAAGTCATAGTACTAGAGCATGTCCGAGGATACTTTTTGTACAGATATATGCGCATAACTCTTTCCTTCTAACGCGATAATCCAATATCTTGGCCCTAGATTCAGATTAGCTTTTTATCCCGCACTCTACAAATTTATTGTTCGGGCTTTGTGGGCCTGGATCCATTACTGTTCTGGGTTCAAGCCAAATCTGGTCCTTACAATTGGCGCCGTCTGTGGGAAACTGCTTGATCTGATCAGAAAGAGATTTTGGTTTAGCGCATGAAATGGAAGAATCAGGTTCGCATCAACCAACGATTGGGCCATATCAGGGTAATGATAACCTGCACCAGGCGGCATCAGGAGATTCGCAACATATCTACTTGGAGGTCAACCCTCAACAAAGGGGAGATCGTGAGCAAAGTGGGCAAACCGTGCACACTAATAGGAGCCAATCGCGTGGGAAAAGTCACGTGTCCCATGCAGAGAATGAGAAAGACATGCAACGTGAAATTAATGAGTTGAAGAAGAAGTTACGTCACGCGCGGCAGAGGCGAGCATCATTTGAATCTGAGTCTTCTTCTGGGGATACAGAGGATGATACGTATAGGCAGAGATCTAGAACTCCGACTAGTGAAACCTACTCCGGTGATGAAGAGTACAGTAGTTATAGGTGGAAGAGCAAAAGTACATTGCATAAGGGCCTAGGAAACAAAGCCATGAACGAGGCATTAAGTCAAGTCGCTAAATTGCCTTTCACGCGTCGGATCGAGGGCGCCAGTTTTCCTCGGCGATTTAATCAACCAACATTCTCTCTTTATAATGGCTGGACAGATCCAGTGGAGCATGTTAGCCATTTTAATCAAAAATGGCTGTTCATTCAAAGGATGAGGCCCTAATGTGTAAGATCTTTCCGTCCAGCTTGGGTCCAATGGCAATGAGATGGTTTAATGGCCTCAGGGAAAATTCCATTGACTCTTTCAAGAAACTTACCCAGTCCTTAGGCGCCCGCTTCATCACATGTAGTAGGGTACCGTTGCCTTTAGGATCTTTGCTATCAATGTCTATGCGTGAGGGAGAGACTCTGAAGGCTTACTCAGATAGGTATTGGGAAATGTTTAACGAGATAGATGGGGACTATGATGATGTGGCCATTAGTACATTTAAGGCAGGATTGCCGGCGGAGCATGATTTGAGAAAGTCACTCACTAGCAAACCTGTCACCAGTGTATGCTTACTAATGGATAGGATTAACAAGTATAGGAGGATTGAGGAAGATCAGTTGCAAGGTAAAGGGAAAGCGAAGGTGATCCCCCAAGAGAGGAGGGATTCCAGGTCGGATCGGTTGCAGAACAATCGTCCTCGGAGAGACTTTTCAAGGCAATCTGCATCTGCCAACGCCTAGGCAGTCAACGTTGTGTTTCGGGAACCAGTGCAGAAAGTCTTGGAGAAAGTAAGGAATGAACCATTTTTTAAATGGCCGAATAAAATGGCAGGAGATCCAAACAATCGTAACCAAAACCTGTACTGCCATTATCATCAAGATCATGGTTATACTACTAAAGATTGTCGGAACTTATGGGGCCATTTAGAGCAGCTGGTCCGAGAAGGGAGGTTAAAGCATCTATTGCATCATTCCAGTGGCCGAGGAGGCCAGACTAGTGCAGCGTTTCAGGGAAATCCTGCATCGAAGCCTCCTCTGGGCACCATCAATGTTATATTCGCTGCCCTAGGGAGGACTGGATCCTACCCTTCCAGGATAATGTCAGTATCCCATTACACCGATGATGAGCCTAATTCAATGCCGAAGAGAGTCAAGACGAATGTCCCTCTAGTGTTGAGTTTTTCAAAAGCAGACAAACAGGGAACCATACAGCCACATGATGATGCTCTGGTGGTTACCCTTAGAATTGGTGGATACGATGTGAGGAGAGTCATGATTGACCAGGGAAGTGCAGCGGAAATTATGTATCCTGACCTCTTTAAGGGTCTGGGTTTAAAGCTCGAGGATTTATCTACATACAGCTCGCCTTTGGTGAGTTTTGAAGGTAAGATGGTTGTCCCTAGGGGCCAGATCAGACTGCCTGTGCAAACTGGATTGGATGTGGTCGAGGTAGATTTTATCGTGGTAGATGCTTTTTCCCCATACACGGCCATTATGGGCAGGCCATGGTTGCATTCCTTGGGTGCCGTTTCTTCTACCCTTCATCAGAAAGTAAAGTATCCTTCTGGAGGTCAAGTACTGGAAATAGTGGGAAGCCAGTCCATGCTTAATTGGGCTAGGCAATGCTTAATTGTGGCAATTCAGCACAAACCGGAAACTGGCGCCTCGGCCAGTAAAGAAAATGATTTATAGCAGTTAAAAGCCTCATCGTCACCGCCCGATGGGCCAGACGACGAGATGAAGTGTGAGGACTTGGATAAGATGATTATAGGGGACGACCTTGAGAGATTCTTTCAAGTTGGGGCTCGACTGCCCCTACAAGAGAAGGAAGAGTTGGTCGAACTTCTGAGGAAAAACGTAGACGTTTTTGCATGGGATACTTATGAAGTCCCTGGTTTAAATCCGGAATTCATCTGTCATCGTTTAAATGTAGATCCCTCAGCCACTCCAAAAAAGCAACCGCCTCGGCGCCCATCAAATGAACACGTAGAAGCAATCAAGAGTGAGGTGGTTAAACTTAAACAGGCAGGGGCTATTAAAGAGATATTCTACCCTCAATGGCTGGCTAATACCGTGGTGGTGAAGAAGAAGACAGGAAAATGGCGTGTCTGCGTGGACTTTACAGACCTTAACAAGGCTTACCCCAAAGACCCCTTCCCTATGCCGAGGATAGATCAATTAGTAGATGCGACAGTAGGCCATCCTCGAATGAGTTTCCTGGATGCCTTCCAAGGTTATCACCAAATACCATTGGCAGCGGAAGATTAGGAAAAAATGGCTTTTGTCACTCCTATGGGGAACTACCACTACAAAGTAATGCCTTTTGGCTTAAAAAATGCAGGATCAACTTATCAACGGATGATGACAAAAATGTTCGAATCACGGTTAGGAAAAACTATTGAAGTCTATATTGATGATATGGTTGTGAAGAGCAAATTAGTTTCTGAGAACTTAACAGATCTTATAAACATTTTCGAAATCCTGAGGTGGCACAAGTTGCGTCTGAATGCCTCCAAATGTTCCTTTGGAGTAGGGTCAGGAAAGTTCCTAGGATACATGGTGACTCATAGGGGAATTGAGGTAAACTCAGATCAGATCAAAGCAATCAATAGCTTGCAACCACCTCGGAATCCAAAGGAAGTCCAGAAGCTTACTGGGATGATGGCAGCTTTAAATCGGTTCATATCTAGATCAGCGAAAAGGTGTAGACCTTTCTTTCTTTTATTGCATAAATGGAAAGAGTTTCAATGGTCCGAGGAGTGTGTCAGGGCATTCCAAGAACTTAAACGCTACCTGTCCCATCCACCCATAATGTCTAGCCCATTGGTGGACGAGGTCCTCTTTTCTTACCTCGTCGTTGCCTCACATGCCATAAGCCTTGTGCTCATACGGGTGGACAATGGTATACAACGACCAGTCTATTATGTGAGCAAGTCACTTAACGAGGCTGAGGTGCGCTATTTGCCACTAGAAAAAGCGATACTGGCTGTAGTGCATGCCACAAGGAAACTTCCCCATTACTTTCAGGCGCATACTGTGGTCGTTCTGACTCAACTTCCCCTCAAGTCAGTGCTTAGGAGCGCCGATTATACAGGGAGGGTAGCTAAGTGGGGTACGATTCTAGGGGCTTTTGATATAAAGTACATGCCCCGTACCTTTGTAAAGGGGCAGGTGCTCGCTGATTTGATGGCCGAGTTTGCTGAATGTCCAGAGGAGGTGGAAATGGGAGATGAATCAGTGGATGAACGTTGGTAGGCGTGGCCTCTATTCAGGGCCTACCGCCTTGGGAATTATATGTTGATGGAGCAACCAATCAACGGGGATCAGGAGTGGGGCTAGTACTGGTATCCCCTGAGAAGATTACCATCGAGAAATCCTTAAGACTGAATTTCTCCGCCATGAATAATGAAGCAGAGTATGAAGCTTTGTTGAAGGGAATGGTGATGGTTCAAAAAATGGGGGAAAAGGCAGTAAGGGCTTTTTCGGACTCGAAACTGGTTGTAGGACAAGTAAGAGGTGACCTAGAGGCACGAGACTCAAGAATGCAGGAATATTTAGGTTAAGTCAAGAGTATACAAGAAAAGTTTGAAGTTTTTGACTTGTCTCATGTTCCTAGAAGTGGGGAACACCCATGCAGATTCGTTGGCCACCCTAGCCACGTCCTCGGCCCAGGATTTGCCTCGGGTAGTCTTGGTGGAAGACCTATATACGCAAGCTTTGACACATCAGGGTGCTCCACGGATACATCAGATTACGCTAGGACCAAGCTGGATGGATGTTGTATCACTGTTCCTGGAAAAAGATGTACTGCCTGAAGAAAAGTCTGAAGCTGATAAACTGCGAAGGAAAGCTCATCGGTTTTGGTTATCCGAGGATAGAAAACTGTACAAGCGCTCATTCTCTGGGCCTTATTTGTTGTGTGTGCACCCAGAGGCATCAGAGTCACTTCTAGAGGAATTACATGAGGGGGTTTGTGGAAGTCATACAGGGGGAAGGTCACTGTCTCACAGGGCTCTTACCCAAGGATATTGGTGGCCAAACATGCAAAAAGAGGCGCAGGAATATGTCAAGAAATGTGATCAATGCCAGAGGTTTGCACCGAATATTCATCAGCCTGGAGGGGTGCTCAACCCTCTGTCTAGTCCGTGGCCTTTTGCTCAGTGGGGCCTAGATATTGTGGGTCCTTTCCCCAAGGCTGTGGGGAACAAGAAATACCTCCTGGTATGCACCGATTATTTCACTAAGTGGGTCGAAGCTGAGCCTTTAGCCAATATCAGGGATATGGATGTCAAAAGATTCATCTGGAAGAACATAGTTACGCGATTTGGGGTTCCCAACGTCCTCATCTCAGATAATGGTCTTCAATTTGACAACAAAGCTTTTAGGAAGTACTGTTCTGACCTGGGAATAAAGAACAGGTATTCCACTCCAGCCTATCTGCAAGGAAATGGGCAAGCTGAGGCTGTTAATAAGGTCATCGTGAACGGACTTAAAAAAAGGTTGGATGATGCCAAAGGAAGATGGGTTAAAGAGCTACCACACGTTTTTTGGACGTACAGGACAACTCCTCGGAAGTCTACTGGAGAGACCCCCTTCTCAATGATGTATGGGGCTGAAGCTGTAATCCCTCTGGAAAGCGGTTTCCCTACTATGAGATCTAGCGCATTTACCTCGGATGGATATGACGACTTGCTAAAGAGGAAACTGGATCTAATTGAAGAACGACGAGAAAACGCTAGGGTGCAGTTAGCCTACTATCAACACAAGCTAAAACAAGGCTACGATATGAGCGTGAAGTTGAGACCATTGGCCCCAGGGGATTTGGTTTTGAGGAAAGTTGTGGGAAACACTAAAAACCCTGTCTGGGGAAAATTGGGGCCCAATTGGGAAGGACCATATCGCATCACTTCAGTAGCAGGAATAGGTACATACTACTTAGAAGATTTAGATGAGAGAGCTGTACTTCATCCTTGGAATGTAAATAATCTGAAAAGATATTACTATTGATAAGAAAAGTTACACTGTGTTTTTCCTTACTTCCATTTATCCTATGACATCTATTGAAATATTAAACAGAAACTAAGTTATGTCGAGGTCCTTAGACCACAAACTTAATGGAAATTAATATCCTATGGCATCTACTGAAATATTAAACAGAAACTAAGTTATGTCAGGTCCTCGGACCACAAACTTAGTGGAAATTAATATCCTATGACATCTATTGAAATATTAAACAGAAACTAAGTTATGTCAGGTCCTCGGACCACAAACTTAGTAGAAATTAATATCCTATGGCATCTACTGAAATATTAAACAAAAACTAAGTTATGTTAGATCCTCGGACCACAAACTTAGTGGAAATTAATATCCTATGACATTTATTGAAATATTAAATAGAAACTAAGTTATGTTAGGTCCTCGGACCACAAACTTAGTGGAAATTAATATCCTATGACATTTATTGAAATATTAAACAGAAACTAAGTTATGTCAGGTCCTCGGACCACAAACTTAGTGGAAATTAATAGAAACTAAGTTATGTTAGGTCCTCGGACCACAAACTTAGTGGAAATTAATATCCTATGACATTTATTGAAATATTAAACAGAAACTAAGTTATGTCAGGTCCTCGGACCACAAACTTAGTGGAAATTAATATCCTATGACATGTATTGAAATATTAAACAGAAACTAAGTTATGTCAGGTCCTCGGACCACAAACTTAGTGGAAATTAATATCCTATGGCATCTATTGAAATATTAAACAGAAACCAAGTTATGTCAGGTCCTCGGACAACAAACTTAGTAGAAATTAATATCCTATGACATCTATTGAAATATTAAACAGAAACTAAGTTATGTCAGGTCCTCGGACCACAAACTTAGTGGAAATTAATATTTCAGGACATCTCTTAAAATGTGAAATGGAAAATCATCTGTGTCTAATCCTCGGACCATAAACATTGTAAAAATAATTGTCCTAGCAATGTTAAGGAATATATTCAATGGAATATATGTTGTGTTAAAATCTTTAGAACATGATCTTGAATATAAGTTATTATTTTCTGGATTAAGTCTTGGCCTGTTTTATAGGTCATGATTGACTTCGTGGATATCAAATAAGAGTAAGTATGTTTCAATATATTCACATCCTGCTTATTATTTAAGTGTTGTGACATTGCTTGAAAATTGTGAAACTTATTAGTGAACTTGGTAAAAGGGAGATACATTTTTGAAAGTTAACATTATGTTTTATTAATGTGTCGTGTTCCTTAATAATGCATGATGGTTTCTTGATAATGTATCGTGTTTTGAAAGTAGATAGGGAACAGAGCAAAGTAAATATCATACAGCTAAGTAAAACAATAATGCTGACAAGTATTACTTGAAATAAAGAAAAATGTTTCATACATTATCAAAATTGATCTTTAAGTACAGAAGATGAAAGTACAGTCATTATTATTATCTTAAAAACAAATACAAAACTAAGGCTTCAATTTAATCTGAAGTTTGGATTTGGGAGCCTAGTCAGCTGCCTCAGGAGGGGCCTCTTTCTCCTTCTCCTTAAGAGACCCTTCTGCAGGTAAAGTAACCAAGGCTAGTTGCTTCTCAAAGTCTTGAGAAGCTGCCTCAGGCTGAGGAGCCTCAGTCACTTTATCCAGAGAAGAATCCTTTAAGGTCTCTTGCTCTCTGCCCTTTGCCTGCTGACTGGTTGAGGAAGGATGCTGAGATTGAGCCTCTTTGATTGGCTAGGAAGTAGGAGGAGCTGTATCTTTCTGATTAGAAATCTGCAAGGCCAGAGGAAAGACAATGTTCTCAGGCTTCCTTAGCTCAGAAGAGACATCAATTCCAGCTTGGTTGAGGGCTTCCTCCCAAGTCTGGTCGCAATAGGCACGGCAGACTGCAGGGACCTCAGCCCGTAGAGCATCCTCGGTCTCGACTACGCCAACATCGTAGCCGTGTTGCTCAGCCTCATCTCTTTCCTTCTCAGCCTTGAGCTTGTCTTCCTCAGCCTGCAGTCTGGCTTTCTTGGCCAAGTCTTTAAGCTTGTTAGCCTCCTCCAGCTGCTGCCTTAGGGCTGCAATCTGCTCCTTGGTCGTAACCAACTGCCCTTTAATGTCATTGGCCAGCTTCCTTTGGCTCTCGGCCTGTGTCTCAGCACCCTTCAAGGCAGCCTCAGCGCTTTTCCTTTGCTGCTCCTCAACCTTCAGCTTCTCCCTGAGGTCAGCATTGCTATTCTCAGCAATGGTTAACGTCTGCACAGCAGAGACCCTTCTTTTTCTTTCGTCATCCAGCTGTTGTGCGACGGAGTGATATATTTCTTCCATCCTGAATGTACTTTGAACAGCCTGTTTTAAAAATAAAAAAAAAAGACAACAACAAAACAAACACAAAAAAATATATAAGGATAATAACGTGTATACGCACAAGTAACACGAAATTAGTGTTATGCCAAGTTTAAAAAAAAAAAAAAAAAGAGATTGAAAAAAGTAACAATACATACCATTCCTAAAAACCGCTTGGCTTGGAGAAAAACTTCGTTCCTCCTTAGTCCTCGTAGCTCCACCATGTCTTTGGGGAGCAGGAGGGTTTCTTCCAACACCGAGGCCACTTGGCAGCCTATACCCCCATTGTAATCTCTGATCGATGCATCATCGGTCAGAGGCTCACCACCAAGCATGGGAGCTAGAAGCCATGCTTGAGGTTCATGCTGTTGAACCTCTCCCCTCTCTGGTCCTCGGCTGGGGGCATGGCTAATTTTTAATTGCTTCATTGGCCTATGGGCCTCCTCTTCACTGGAAGAACGAGCCCTTCCAGTCTCGACCACTTCCTTGTCCTTGGGCTCCCTTCTCCTTTTAGGGTCAGGTTCTTCAGTTCTAGAGGGAAGAGGTCGCTGAGGGGCACGAGGAGGAGATTTAGGAGGGGGAGGAGGAAGTCTTGGTTGGGTAGACCTCCCAGCCTCCCCCCTTCCAGGTTGGCTCTCTAATAGTTCTTGGAGACTGCGTTGGGGCTTCCTCTGGATGCCCATATCCTCAGGAGTGTTAGGTGATGGAGTGGATTGGTTGAAGACTTCGTAATCATCTGTGGCCGAGGTGAGGTCCACAAAACCTTCTTCCTCTCGCTCAGCTTCTTCTTCCTCCTCTACTTGAAAAACGGGGGGAGAGGATGGTGCTGCTTCTGCGAGGCTGGCAACAGGCAATGGCTCGGTGAGCTAGGAGTATCTGGGAAGAGGAACACCTTAAGGGACTATGAACCCTTCGTAAGCAACGCTAATTCTGCGAAGCCGAGGATCCTTGGCCTTTATCACACACGAAGGAGCTTGGAATGCACATGATATAGGGTTGTAGCCAAGGATGAGATGAGCTGCTCTTAACTGACCGTCTGATGGGTTAACGTAAATTTCAGCTTAAAGAACTCTATCCAAGCTGGCTTTGTTCACTAAACGTAATGATGGTGTAGTGGCGCGGGGATCTGCAATGTCAGTAGAGACAATGAGTAGTAACTTTAGTATCAGCCGACAACAATGGGAGTACCAGAATATGTAAAGTTAAATGTGAAGATTAAATAAGTAAGTTCCCCACCTGGTTCACCCTCGATAACTGGGCATGGTAAGCCATCATGCCACCACCCAGAGAAGATTAGAAAATCTTCTTTTAATCCCTTGTTAGATACAGGGAGACACTGAATCATCCTAACCTCGGCGTGTCTGGATTTTAAATAATATCCCTGATTTTTTAGGTGTTGAAGGTTGTAAATCCAGTTTATATCGTGGTGGGTTAGGTTTAGGTTCATTCTTTCGTTCAGGGCTTCTATACATCCTAATACCCTAAACATATTCGGCGCGCACTGTGTGGGTGATAACCTAAAATACCTAAGGTAATTCCTAGTAAGGGTGCCCATGGGAATGGTCATCCCCCCTTCTATGAAGGCAATCATAGGGATGACCACCTCGTTCGTTTTTCTTTCATCATACCACTCACCCTGTGCCGCGTACCTAACGCTCACATGTGAAGGGATGTTATACTTAGTTCTAAAATTCTTCATTTTCTCCTCGGTGTCTACTAATTCCCTAAATCTACCCATTTTCTGAGAGGTCCTATAAGGGAAATTTTACAATAAAAGGAATAAGAGTTGGAGATAGTTTAGGAAGACTTACAGGTGTGAGAAATGGTCCTCGGACAGGATTTTGGTATTTGTAGACGCACAAAGGAATGAAAGAAAGAAAGAAAGTATTGGGTTCTAGAATAACGCAATCGTTCAAAAGTGACAAAAAACGGATTTGAAAGGCTACTTATAGTGGTGCAAAAATTAGAAGCGGGAATTCGCCCGCTCAAATTCCCAGAAAGCTCAACCGCCGTTGGATTATCATCCAACCGTTGAACGTGGGAGACAAAGGAGTTGCCAAAATTAAATGAAGGCATGCCCTGGGCACTGAAAGGTCAGGAATGGGTCATAAGGAGACAAACACGTGTAGTTGCGATTTGACCCAATAAAACTAGATCATAAGGTAGAACAGACGAGAGAATCAAAATCCTCCTTTTCTCCTGAGGAGCCGAAAAGCAAGATTTTGAGGGGCTATTGTGGGGGCCAATTGATACCTTATGTTCAAACTGCATTGGAGGAGGCCAGGCCCAATATCTAGTCTCATATGTACAACCCGCGTAAGAAAGGGCCAGGCCCAATATCCAGTCCGAGGATGAGAGAATATCCGAGAACGACCAACAAAAGAA
This sequence comes from Quercus agrifolia, assembly GCA_029955455.1. Lineage (NCBI taxonomy): Eukaryota > Viridiplantae > Streptophyta > Magnoliopsida > Fagales > Fagaceae > Quercus > Quercus agrifolia. The sequence goes on along the minus strand of JARQAD010000002.1, from coordinate 23,955,010 downwards.
GAGATGAAAGTTACCCTCCGAGAAGAGGTAAAGAGTGCTTATGAAGAATTTGACCGTGTCCGAGGACAATAGCCACCTCCGAACTTCTGTCCGAGGTGTCTGGTAAACTTATCAGTCACTTAGAGTAACGCCTCGGACAAACCTTGCAACAAAATGAATGGGAAAATATCAAATAAAGGGTAAGAGTGAGAAATAACAAATATCTAGGGGTACTGTCACCTCCGCATTAAATGCCGCCCAGCTAACCTTCTGGCCGCATTAATGTGGAGGTGATACTTGAACAGTAAACACGCAGCCTTACAGCTAAGAATGGAAGATTCAAGAAAAGGCAAGAGAGATGGAGAAAAAGGACTTTCAATGCCTAATCCACACGTGGATGGAGGAAACGGTAAAAAAGCCATAGTATATAATATGAAGGAAGAAAAAAAGGAGGAGGAAGAAAAAGAAAAAATGGGAGAATGATAAGAGAAAGAAAAAGAGAAAACAAGAAGAATGGTGTACTCTCAAGTCATAGCACTAGAGCATGTCCGAGGATACTTTTTGTACAGATATATGCGCATAACTCTTTCCTTCTAACGCGATAATCTAATATCTTGGCCCTAGATTCAGACTAGCTTTTTATCCCGCACTCTAAAAATTTATTGTTCGGGCTTTGTGGGCCTGGATCCATTACTGTTCTGGGTTCAAGCCAAATCTGGTCCTTACAGTAATTATTTAATATGTCAACTACTTGAACAGTCCTCTAGTATGCCAAAACAAATAATAAATAAATAAATAAAGTAAAAGGTAAATTTGAAAAATAATTTATTGGCCTTTTTTTTCTTTAAAAAAAAATGTTATTTTGAGACATCCTAAAATTGAATAGAGAACCTATTTATTTATTTATTTTTTTTTTTTTTTGGCTGAGAATATAGAGAACTAACAATTTCAAAAGGGGAATATGTGTGTGTGTGTGTGTTTTATTTAAAATCACATATCATTCTTAAATATAATTTTATATAAAGTGATACTATGTATATTTTTAGATTTAAAATAAAAAATTAAACTTTTATTGTGAAATGGATCCTTCTATTTTAAAGATCGATCATAGATCTTGGACGTCATCTTAGCCTCCATTCATTTTTAGATCTTTTTTTTTTTTTTTTTCTGCTTTACTAATAGTCCGTTTGGATTGGGGAGAAATAAAATCGAGTTGGCTAGAATTGGTCCAAAATTAGCTTATTTTCAATCAATTCTACTCTACTTCTCTTCACTCCCCCTGAATTCAAACGGCCCCTAAATCTTCACAACATAATCATCAAACGTATTTGCATTTAGGGTGCGTTTGTTTCCAACGTCTATGTTTGCATTTGTTTCCTTGCATTTTTTTTTTTTTTGGCTGGTCCGTGGCACTGTTCATGGACCAGCCAAGTGCTAAAAAGGGGTGAAGGGTAATTTGTAACAATAAAAAATATTTTGCTACAGTATTTTTAGCAATAAATTTTCAGTTTTTAGCAAAATAAGCAGTATCAAAACGCACACTTAGTATATTTATTTGTTTTTGTAACAATTTCAACATATCACACCAAATGTTATTTTTCATAAGAATATATATGTTCTATCAAAATTTATTTATTTAATTTATCCGGATTCATACTACTTGCAATAGTCTTACCAAATGCAATATCTTGATCAAAATTACTAGTGTCCCGTTTAAAAGAAGAGAAAAAAAAAAAAAAAATTAAAGACACATGTTATATTATAATATATTAAATATATACAGGGTGTCGCAACTGCACGTGTACATACTACATACTTACATAGTACGTAGACCATATCCATGACTATGACTTTTTTTCTTCTTCTTCTTCTTTTTTTCCTTCTTCTTGAAAAGGCTATGATGGACTATTAATCTTTCTATTATATTATGTTTAACGTTTAGCCAAAAAAAAAAAAAAAATCTATCTATTATATATATATATATATATATATATATATATATATATATATATATATCTATTAAAATTTGAATTCTTACCGTTGGGTACATGCAATGATGACATATGTTTCTTTTTCAAATCATTTCTTCTTAAAGCTAAAGATTCACAAGGAAAATATGACCCAAAAGACTATTTATCTACACGTTAGGATATGGACACATGTTCATATTCTAACATGTCTAATGCATCAATGCATTGAACACAAACTTTATATATATATATATATATAAACAAATGATGAAAACAATAATGACACATGAATGTCCTTTTGTGAAAGCATACAATAATGATAGATGTCTATATATATAAACAAATGATGAATACAATAATGACACATGAATGTCCTTTTGTGAAAGCATACAATAATGATAGATGTCAAAACTCTTTCCATTGTCCTTTGAATCTCCTAATATGCTATTAGTATTTATTTCCTACTATGATATGAAATAATAATGAGTCCAAATCTTCTGTCTCATCAATTGTACTCCACTTCATGCTCCACCAATAAAACTTGGACAGCTAACCTTTCTCATTAAATGAGATAACTCTACTTTAACACTCACGTTACTAAGACGTTAACATTAAAATCCCTTTCTTTATTATTTTTTTTTTTTTTCTTCGGCAGCTTTTATTTCTTCTCTGTTCCATCTTTTGGTTTCTTTTTTTTCTCTTCTCCATGTGGTTTGTCTCTTGCCGCAGCTTTTGGGATTGATTTGGACTCTTCCCCTAAAATCCCTTTCTTTATTTTCTTTATTTTCTTCGGCAACTTTTATTTCTTCTCTATTCTGGCTTTTGGTTTCTTTTTTTTCTCTTCTCCATGTGGTTTGTCTCTTGCCGCAGTTTTTGGGATTGATTTGGACTCTTCCCCTATTTTGTCTCATTGTAATTCTTTCTCCCAAAGTCAGAGTTCGGCTTTTGCTTTTGTTTTTGTATGCCACAGAGGTCCTTTTGTCCTATAAGTGCAAATTTGTTTCAACTTTTGAGAGACTCTTGCTGCAACAAGCAACCTTCAAGGCTTTCAAGGTTTCTTTTTTTTCTCTTCTCTATGTGGTTGATGTCTTAAGTGTTCATCTTCATCCTCACTTCGCCCCGGTTACAGACACATCCTCACTTCATCTTCAAGTGTTCATTTGCTTCTATTGGTTTCTACAAAGTGACTTGTCTATGGTGATAATGGTGTTTGATTTTTGTTCCATTATGAAACATGTGGAAAGAAAAACGTTTTTGGACGATGTAAAGGTTGTAGTCAGTAAATAATTGGGGTTGCTGGATTTTGTATTTTACATGTTTGTTGAAATTCTTATATGATCTACTGGGATGGGAAGCTCCTCCATAGAAGCTCTCTTTTATATATCTTATTGTAGAGATTACAATTTGATTTGAATATACGAATAACATTTTATTTAAATTCCAGATTTCATTATTTTATCAAACTCTATTGGATAATGACTGACTGGATTAATAGATATCTGTTGAGAATGCTTGGACCGATAAGGTCGGATATGTCTCAATAGATGTTTTTTTTTTTTTTTTTTATAGATGAAACCGGACCTATTCTATAGGAACAAAACATTATATGCAGGAAAAACAGTTTCTATCGAAACAAAAATAGGGGAACCATACCAATTCTGCAGAAATAGAGAAACATTGTTATCTGCTTGAAGTTGTACACATCCCTTGATGATGGTGAATGTTGGGTGCACTACACCATGGTCCAGCCCACACTTTGTCTTAGCTCATTAAATGAGCTTGTTGAAGAATTGGCAAGAAGTCAGCAAAGCAAATTGAACTTGCTGGAGAAGCTTGTCTGAAAGAGAAGAATTGAGTTCATCTTTTCCTCTATAATTATGTACAAAAGTCCAGCAACATTTATTTATGAAGGAATGAACAAAAGTCAAGCCACATAAATGAATAGGTGATGTTAAACTTGTGGGACACGTTGGAAGGAAGAAAGAAAAGAAAGAAGCAAAAGGCAAGGGTCATTCGGCTAAGGGAGAGCTGAAGAAAAGAAATTGGTTGAAGCAAAGTCAAGATAAGTTGGCTTGCATTTATTATGACTTGGTGTGAAGAGTGTGAAAGGGAGAAAAGAAGGAAAAGATGAAGAAATAAAAGGAGAGGCCATTCGGCCATTTGAAGGGGTGAAGAGTGAAAGAGTGAAGTCCCAAAGTTTGCTTCTCAAGGCTAACCGTGTTGTCAATTGTGTTGCTTGGCTAGCCACTGTGCTTTGGCCATTGCTTGGAGCTATCAAGAAGAGGCAAATCCATAGGCAGGGAGTAACCTTGTCAAGTGAGGCTAGTTACAATTGTACTGTCATGCTAGGCTAATAGGATCTCATATATGAAATTTAAAATCCACCAGTATTTTCTCTATATGGATATGACTTTCAATTGACTCTAGAGTCAAGAACTTTGTCACTACAATTAAAATAGGACTCCATGAACAAAATTAGGCAAGTGCCACAAATACAGAAGTTCAAGGAAGATAATTTTTAAAGGAAGCAGAAGTTTTAGGCCTACAAACAAACAAAAAATGATGCTCCTCCCCCAAATACAGAAGTTCAAGGAGCCTTTTTGCTAACAAGATCTAACTAAAAGACACATCTGGAAAACCATAGTAAAAGATAAAAAATTTGCAAAATTAAGTTAATATCTCAATACATGATCTCTATGGACTTGGAGCATGGCTGATAAATTCCTACAAGCAATCACACTTCTATCTTCAATTCTCTCTTGTTATTCAACATCTTCATAATTTCTTTGATTTCCCACTTTGGGTAATTGTGCCTACATATCAATGTATAACAAATCAAAAATCAATAAAATCAAAGCAAAAAATTAATAATTAAATCAACTTTCATCTAATTACCTGTATCAAGTTCAACATATCAGTAAAGCCAGGTGTATTTAAATTTGTCGTGCTATCTTCCTGATACATTTAACAATGAAACAAATAAAAATAAAAGCAAAAAATAAATCAATAAATAAACTTTCATTTAATTACCTGTGTCAAGTTCAGCATATCAGTAAAGCTAGGTGTATTTAAATTTGCCATGCTATCTTCCTGATACATTTCACAATGAAACAAATAAAAATAAAAGCAAAAAATAAATCAATAAATAAACTTTCATTTAATTACCTGTGTCAAGTTCAGCATATCAGTAAAGCTAGGTGTATTTAAATTTCCCATGCTATCTTCCTGATACATTTCACAATGAAACAAATAAAAATAAAATCAATAAATAAATCAATAAATAAACTTTCATTTAATTACCTGTGTCAAGTTCAGCATATCAGTAAAGCTAGGTGTATTTAAATTTCCCATGCTATCTTCCTGATACATTTCATAATAAAACAAATAAAAATAAAGGCAAAAAATAAATCAATAAATAAACTTTCATTTAATTACCTATGTCAAGTTCAGCATATCAGTAAAGCCACGTGTATTTAAATTTCTCATGCTATCTTCCTAATACATTTCACAATGAAAATCATATAAATAATTTAGAGAATTAGTACATACTATTGTCTAACAAATCGTAAGCACAAAGTAACAAAACACAAAACAAATTTCATACCGGTGTGAGCTGTTGAATATGAGAGGATGCTATAGTTTGACGTTTTCTCTTTCTTGTAGCTTTCTCTAATGCACCCTTTCTTCTACGAGATGTCCCTACACATGCTTGTCTCCCTTTAATCTTAATTCCTTTAATTTTATTTCCTTCACAATTAGTAGGCTGCACATTATCATTAGCTTGTTAAGCCTTTGATTTGAAATGAGTGCTCCCAACAGTAGATTCTTCAATTGATAAATTTTTCAAATTTGCCTCTATTTTGTTCAAAGTACTTTCATGAGCATCCAAAGAAATATGAAAAGTCTCATCAGTCAGTGCAGCTCTTGCTACCAAATTAGAATACAATTTAAGCAACGCTTTATAACAACTTCCCACATCTGCATTTTGGTCATGTGGTCCTACATGCATATAATTTTTCACTGCAGAACCTACCTTTGCATCTTTTGTCCACCTTTTTAAAATATACTCATTTGGCACCCTTTTACAATTTTGAAGAGATAACACTTTTAAGGCATGGGCACATAAAATTCTAACAAATTCAAATTTATTACAACTACGCATCACTGTAGAAGCCAATGAATCAAATTGAACAATGTGTTGGCGAGATTTACGGGGAGAAATAACTTTATATTTTACCACAGATCCAACCTCACCCTCCTTATGCAATTCACAATCCCAAGTGAGCTATAATTCATAATTAAACAACTTAAATACTGTAGGAGTATAAACACTTGTTGTATGCTTCAATATTTCTACTGGATATTCTAATGATGGTTTACTTTGAGTTGCTTTAAAATCTGCTCTCAACTCTTCAAAACGTCTATCATCAGCTAACCTTTGAAAGTGACGAAAGAAACGCAACAAGACATAATTATAAGTTATGTACCTTTTAATTTGACTGTTCATACTTTCACTTCTCTGAGTAGTAGACATATTAGCACAAAATGTTTTCCTCCCATAAACCAAAGCCCATTTCTCCCTTAACTCAAATTGTCTTTGCAACCAACTATTATTCTTTAGATCATATTTATCAAGCATATCATCCCATGCATCTAAAAAATCATCTTCATAGTCATGGTCATATACATAACTACTAAAATCTGCTGCAAAAGTACTGTACCTTCCAAACTCTTCTTTGAGGTTCTTAGCTGCATTTTGGTACATATGCCAAACACATAAACGATGATGTGTTTCTGGCCATTGTGAAGCTAATGCCTTTGCCATTGCAGCATCTTGGTTTGTAAGGATAGTCTGTGGTTTCTAACCAAACATTGCTTTCTGAAAAGAATCAAACAACCACATGAAAGTCTCAAATGTTTCATCATATAACAATGCAGCACCAAAGATGATAGTTTGTTTATGATGATTTACACCAACAAACAATGCAAACGGCCTACCTTCTTTATTTTTTTTGTAAGTTGTATCAAAGCAAACTACATCCCTAAAATATTCATAATCCAACTTCATTCTACCAGCTGCCCAAAAAATATTTGTAATTAGATCATCAAGGTCAACCTGAATTGCATAAGAAAAATTAAGATCTTCAAATTGCATTCTTTGAAGATATTCAAGTAAGCCTCCTGTATCCCCGCTTTTCATCTCTTCTGTTCATCTTGTACACAAATAATTATTATAATCCTCAGGAATGAAGCCAAGATTGTCAAGTCCACCTACCCTTCAGCCATTAGTCCTACACTTGCTCTTGGTGCAATTCCAAAACTATCTGCTAATTCAGCCTCAACAGCTTGGGCTAGATTAATGGATCTTTGAGATCTAAGGAATATACGCTTATGAGGAGAAGCTAAGACATGTGTGTGCTCTAACACAAATTTTACCACACAATATTTTTCACTATATCTACAACTAATTTTCATCTCTGTTCTGCAACCACATCTTGTTTCTGGACGATGACATTTCACATTATCATCTCTTTTGTCATTCTCTCGTATACCCTCACAAGAGCAACAAAAAACTCTATCTAACCATTTACGTGAACTATCTTTATCACCCTTGTGGCCCTTACTTCGCCTAATACTAAATCCAAATACATGTGCATAACTATTATAGAAATCATACGCATCTTGCTCAATCTCAAACTCAATTCCTAATTTTGGAATCACTTCTTCTTCTACGTTAGCATGAATTTTATCGACACTATCTATTGATATTGGTTCTGGTTGTTCAACTATCACAAGTGGTGAATCCTCATCTTCAAAATTCAATTTTCGAACCGATTGACTATCAGTCTTAGTATGATAATTGCTATCACTCATAACCTTAATACAAAACAAAAACAACATAGTTATTTTTTTTTTTAATAAACAACATATATATATATACACACACTTTAGACACAAACTCACACAAGTGTATATAACAAAGTTGTTATAAATCCTAAAATAAATTTTAAAAAAAATTATTTACACTCAACCAAAAGGAGAGAACTTACTATGTGACTGAACAATACGTACAAGCCTTGAAGTTTGCTTGTTGCAACAAGAGTCTCTCAAAAGTTGAAACAAATCTGCACCTATAGGACAAAAGGACCTCTGTGGCTCACAAAAACAAAAGCAAAAGCTGAACTCTTGACTTTGGGAGAAAGGATTACAATGAGACAAAATGGGGGAAGAGTCCAAATCAATCCCAAAAGCCGCGGCAAGAGACAAACCACATGGAGAAGAGAAAAAAAAGAAACCAAAAGCCAGAATAGAGAAGAAATAAAAGCTGCCAAAGAAAAAAAAAAAGAAAGGGATTTTAACGTTAACACCTTAGTAAAGTGAGTGTTAAAGTCAGAGTTATCTCATTTATTGGTGAAACATGAAGTGGAGCACAATTGATGAGATAGAAGATTTGGACTCTTTGGATCCACGGTAATAAAGTCAGATGCTGTGCACTCCAGCACCACAGGAACGTATTCCAAAAACTGAACATTGTAAGAGATATCTTCTGAACTCAACCATTTATCATCTGCAAGGAAAGCATATTTGCATTCTTCACTGGCTTTATTTTCTTCTTTTAAGCTTCTGAAACTTGCATTAAGTACTTGAATCCCAGAAGGGATTGTGGTCATGCAGCGGTTGAAGCCTGAGCAGTGCTCAAGTTTGATGTCCTGTATCATGCATTTATTAACGCAATTCGATTTGCATCCAACCATCACCATAGGATTGATGCCAGTCATTAGGGCCAAGTTGTCGCAACCAACCGAAATGAATTTATCCTGATAAAATGAGAAGAAAAAAGGACTACCTGAGATATCCACACCACCAATATTTCCGGAACTCCAACTCTTACAGTCGGAAGAAATAATTGGCACGTTGAGTCGAACGAGTCCCGGATCATTCCAAAAATAATAATCATTATACGGATCAGTAATATTGATTTCCAGGACCTCCATGCCAATGCTGGGTAGGAATGCTTTAAGAGAACCACCAGTTTCATTGCAAACAATTTTGAACCAGTAATTCAAGTAACAATCGGTAGTCTTTCCAAACGGGTATGAAATGTAAATATCTCCACAGCTATCAGAACAATTGGGTTTTGCTATAGGTGCTGCAGCTTCTGCTAACTCATAGCTAGTCAGTAGAAGTAAGAAAGTAATTCGCATTACCACATGCACAGCCATTTCTGGGTGTCTATAGTTCAACAAAGCAAACCACCTAGCCTTCATATATAAACCAATAGATGCAGCCTTACAATAAAAGTATGTTCAGAATCCTGACATTAAGTGGACAAATTCAAGGCACAAGAACCAACATGACTTTTTCTTCCTAGTGGGTGGAATTTTAATAGTTATATAAATGCCAGTGAAACGGACATTAATTTTTCTAACCCGGAAATACTATTTACATTTTCTTTCTCTTTTTTTTTGGGTAGTGGGTGGAATTTTAATGAGTTATATAAATGCCGGCCAAAATGGCCAAATACCACATTTTTTGGAAATTTTTAGCAAAAAAATACTGTTTCGGAAATAAATGGCAAAGTACCACTTTTTCTAGAACTCAAGTTTCAGAAACTCGAGTTCCTCATCAGTTTTGCCACCGTGGTCTGCTGAGTTGGAATTTGTGCGATTAAAAAAATTATGTGGTACTCGAGCTTGGTAAACTCGAGTACCATGCAACACAGTACTCGAGTATACCAGGCTCGAGTACTTTTTATAAAAAATAAATAAATAAATAAATAAATTTACATAGTACTCGAGTTTGGTAAACTCGAGTAATGTGTAAATTTTTTTTTTTTTTTGGGATAATCAACAAATAAACATAAAGATAAAAATAAGTAGCTTTTTTATGTTTTTATTTATTTAAATAGAAGCATTGTAAAATATAGAGATTTTAATTTTGAAATATGAATTTAATTTCTACATTAATTAAAATTGTTCATTGTTTTCTCATAAAAATTGTTCACTATTTTCTGTATAAACAATTTCTACGATTTTGCATAAAATTATTTTCTGTTCAGTATTATTTAAGAAATTGTTCACTCTCTTTTTTGCATAAATTATTTTCTGTTCACTATTTAAAAAATTGTTCACTGTTTTCTCATAAAACATCTAGTGAAATCATGTTTTCTTAATTTAAACGCCAAATCTGAATGCTTTTTCATGTTTGAATGTCACAATAATCGAATATATTTTTCTGCATTGATAAAATCTGTTTCTACATTAATAAAATTTTCTCTCTTCACATCATATTTACTGTATATTTAAATCTGCTTACTGCATTCATAAAATCTGTTTTTTGCATTAATTAAAACTGTTCACTGTTTTCTCATAAAAATTGTTCACTATTTTCTGCAAAAACTATTTCTAGCATTCTGCATAAAATTATTTTCTGTTCAGCATTATTTAAAAAATTGTTCACTCTCTTTTATGCATATATTATTCTCTGTTCACTATTTAAAAAATTGTTTGCTTTTTTCCCATAAAACACCTAGTGAAGTCGTGTTTTCTAAATTTAAACGCCAAATTTAAATGCTTTTTCATGTTTAAATTTCACAATAATCGAATATATTTTTCTGCATTGATAAAATCTGTTTCTACATTAATAAAATTTTCTCTTTACACATCATATTTACTGTATATTCAAGTCTATTAATGAAGTTACTGCGTTAGATGATGAAAGAGATATTTCAGACTTCTCAAATTCAAGTAATGATGATTTCCAAAAATTTCTACCTACGAACATTAGACGTTGTTGTTAATGTCTACACATTCTGCACAATACAAAATGTTGTTGTTAATGTCTGACAACTAATGATTATATACATTCAACTTTTACAAATCTAAAGATTAACTGTTGAGTTTACATGATTTTGTTCATTCAACGATTTCAAATTTTTCAACAAATTGTATGTTCAACAATTTTGAAATTTTCATCAAATCAGGATGATTAGTACATTAGTACATAGTTTTAAATTGAATTTTCACGATTTTGTACATTTGACGACTTCAAATTTGGAAACAAATTTGGATGATCTGTACATCTAATGTAATTAATTTTCCATTAAGTTTACTCAATTTGTTATGTTCTTCAATTTTCATTTGAATTTTCACGATTTTACACAATCAACGAGTTCAAATTTTTCAACAAATTCGTACATCTGTACATCTAATGTACACAATTTTTCCTTGAGTTTTTACAGTTTGTACATTCAACGAATTCAAATTTTTAAACAAATTCATACGATCTATACATCTAACGTACATACTTTTCCATTGAATTTTCATTATTTTGTACTTTCAATGAAATCAAATTTCTCAACAAGTCTAGACTATTTGTACATCTTATGTACACCTTCACAATTTGGTACGTTCATTGATTTTCCATCGATTTTTGTAGAATTTCTACATTCAACTAATTCGAACTTTTTTACAAATTCGAACTTTTCGAGGCATTTACCATTAGGTGATTTATACGAATCATTCATTTTTCTTTCATGGAGTTTGTCCATTATTCATATGGTTACATATTTAAAAACCACAAAAACCATTTAAGTGCAATAATTGCGCCAATGCTAAAAACAGTTTATGCAGAAAACAGTGAACAATTTTTATGAGAAAATAGTGAACAGTTTTACTTAATACAAAAAACAAATTTTATGAATGCAATAAGAATATTCGAATATACAGTAAACATGATGTTTAGAGAGCAAATTTTATTAACGTAGAAACAGATTTTATCAATGCAGAAAAACAAATTCGATTATTATGAAATTTAAACATGAAAAAGCATTCAGATTTGGCTTTTAAATTTAGAAAACACGATTTCACTAGGTGTTTTATGAGAAAATAGTGAACAATTTTTTAAATAGTGAACAGAAAATAATATACGCATAAAAGAGAGTGAACAATTTTTTAAATAATGCTAAACAGAAAATAATTTTATGCAGAATGCTAGAAATAGTTTATACAAAAAACAGTGAACAATTTTTATGAGAAAACAATGAACAATCTATATACATATGTATATATATATATAATAGTAGAAGATGAGAGAAAGTGGATTCCTACAATTAAGGAGGTTGTGACAAATAGGAAAAAATGCCCCTTAAAATAGGAAAAGTGTCTATCTAAAATTCAGACACGTGTACAGTTTAATCTTTAAAAAATTGTACGGTGCATTGTTTGGAGGGGCATCCTATCACAGCTTGATGGTCTTTGAGTATAAATTACATTCAAGAGGCTTGCCCATATACGAAGAAAGAGAGAACGACAGAAAGAGGCAGAGTTCGTAAGAATCGTCGGAACAGCAATTGCAAGGCTGGCGATTATTCGTTCCCTGGCCAAACTTAGACCATTGGAACAGCAAGCACATAAAGAAATTGTTAGACCATATATCAACCACTTGAATCGTCGGGGTCGGGATCGGTAACGGTAAATTTTTTTTTTTTTCCATTTCTTAGATCTGGGTATGAAAGCATAAAAACCTAGAACCGTCTGAAAACCAAAATTGCAAGTTGTTTTTTATTTTTGTTTTACCTACTGCTTCCAATTTGTGCTCTATGTTTTCTTTATTTCATATATTTCTTTCTTTTTGGCTTTCACTTTTCAGGAAACAGAGGTCTCTTCTCACAAAACCTTGCAGCAAGTTGTTCTCCCAAGTCCAACACAGATTCTGATGTGTACCTCTCATTTCTTTCAAGACTTTGTTTGCTCAAGTAATCAATTTTATTGCTCTACGAACTCATTATTATTCTCAACTTTATTCCCATCATCTATTAGAGTTTCAATTTTCATTTGATTTGGAATTTGTTCTTCTCAGATTGAAGTTGCTAATTTATGCCCAATATGTTTAGAATGGGAATTTAATCTAAAGTTAATTAATATCAACTTGAATATTGTCCAGGCAACTTTGGTTAGATATGGGCTCAAATTGCAAATTTTGAAGTACTAATACATACGTGTTTAGGAAGTTTTTTTGTTACATTTGAATTTTACAATGATTCATTAAGTGTTGTTTCTTTTACATGTACACAAGGTATTTGATAAAATTCTTAAGTGATGTTTGTTGGCCTTTATTATTCCCTTCCCCAGTGATGCTATTAGCCCAAAGCACCGACTCCTTCAAGGTCACTCTTTTCCTCCCTTTCTGACAAAATTGCATAATATAATTGTGAATCGTTTTAACTTTTATTTAGTTTTACTAATTCTTTTATTTTCAAATTGCTTTTAGTTCAAGTATTGTTTATTTCAAAAGTCAATTTGGATTATAAGACTAAAATCTGCACCTAAGAATCAGTTAAATTGTTTGTTCGTTTTTCAAATTTCAATTTGCTTCCAATAAGGTTCCATTTCTTTATTTCAGCATGTTTTCTTTCCTCTCTTTTTTTTCTTTTTTTTTTTTGGCTGCAGAAAAAGTCTTTGATATTTCCAGAAGTATAATATTAGATTTTTTGATTGGTAGGTGGCTGACAACTTTCATTGTGATTTGATGGTTGGGTTGTGTACATGAAAGCTTCTTAGAGAGCAACTTGGCTATTGTTGGTGGCGGTGTCCAGTTAATGAGGAAGGATTGTCAAGGTAATAAAAAGTTTCCACCTACTCTTGAGTGTGGAAGGATTGTGGGCTGTTTTTTATTTTTTGGTTTTTATGGGTTTTCTTAATTCTTTCATGTTAAAGTTTATTGCATTGATTTTAGCAATGCTAATGAATTTTTTTGGGGGGAGGGTTTGTGTATAACATCATTGATAAAATTCCTCAATGAAGGAGTGGTATTGGTATACTATATAGATTAAAAAAGAGTTGTAGCTGTAGTTTCCTTTATTTTAATTTTTGTTTGTTAGCCCACCAAGGAGATTAAATTTAATCTCAAACTATTGATATTGAACCATACTTTTATATTGTTATTTTGTTGTGAAAGTTTAATACGTAGAACAAGCTTCTTCTTCTTCTTCTTCTTCTTCTTCTTCTTTGTGTGTGCATGTTATCTCATTTATAAAATCTACTAAAAATTGAAACAATCTATGTTTCGTATGGTTTTTGGAGCCTAGATAAGCCTGCTGTGAGGTAATAACTTAAATAAAAAAAAATAAAAACATAAAAAATAAAATAAAAACATAAAACAGTGAGAAATGCTTCTGTCATTGATGATGGAATTTATATAGCAACTGATATCTATTGGTAAGCTATCTCGGTAAGTGAAAAACATATTACAATACATAGTCTTCTATGATTGAACACAATATGATATTTCGGTTTTGATCTTTTTTTTCTTTTTTTCTTTTTTTAATATTGTAAGAGCCTATTGCATTATCAATAAAGAATTTCTTGTGTCAAGGATATTTAAAAAAGAATTTCGGACCCATTAGATTGAGAAGTCTTTTTTACTCATAAGCCTAACTTTTAGTTACTTCTTGAAGTATTTTCCTGTAATGCTTGGTTTTTATTTATGCAGTAAGTTTTGGATTTCTATTGTTTTAGTTTCTATAGTTCACATTTGTATGTGCAATTTATCTTTTTAATAAAAGCTTATAGAAATTGCAATTGGTAAATCAATTTTGCCAACACATTTACGTCTTTGATTAGTTTTGGTGATAATATGTTTTTTTCTTTCAAAGATTGCCTTTTAAAAATATTGTTTGCTAATTTGTGGGTTGAAAAATAGCACTTGAATAGATTTTTTTTTTTTTTTTTTTTTACAAAGTTGGTCTAAAATTTCCCACAACCAAGGTGGGATGCAAAATTGGGTATGGATACATAGCTTGAGGTCATTCACAGTGAAAGCTCCTACCTATGCCTTCAAACTTTTTTAAGAGCATGCTCTGTAGTAAAGAATTATTATCTTCAACTATAAGATTTAATATATATATATATATATATATATATATATATATATTGTTTCTATAGCCAATCTGACTATTTTGGTTTTGATGTAATAATATTATTCTTATTTTTCTTTTTGGAAGGCATAACAAATCGAAGATATACTATATGATAGTAGATCTAAAACAAAACTAAAAACTTAAACTATCAAAGTAGAAATTTTATTCATATATATACATATTGTTTTGCTTTCAAAGTTGGCTAAATTAATAATAGTCTATCATGTGTTGGATGGAATTCATGATATATGTAATGGTTAGTGGAACTCATTTGCTGATTTATATATCAATGTTTAGTATTTTTAAAATAGGCAAATACTTCCATTCTTCATATTTTTATAATAGGCCTTGATGCCTGCAACGTCCCATTAAAGATTATGCCACATAGTTTAGTGTTTTGAAGTGCATTGTTTTCCCATAACGTTGTATTGTAACAAGAATAACTCAAGATGTTGGTTATTGTGTTTTTTATATCACAGAGGTGTAACAAAGTATATTTTATTTATTTGTAAGCAGTCAATTTACATATTTGCAAGCAAATTTAGTAAGGACAAGTGAAATGATTTGTTGGTGGTAATGTAGTTGAGAAGATTTTGGATTCATAAGTCAACCTTTTTTTTAAAAAAAATTTGAGCTAATGTAATTTTTTTTATTCAAGGTTTTCTTATATATTGTTCAATATACATTTCGTAGTCAAACAGATTCATTTCGAATTGAATAAATTTTTTATTTCTGTTGTTTTCAATAACTAAAATTTAGTTTGCTTTTGGACGAATTCTGTCAGTTCATCAGCAATAAAATAGTGCAGAAAACCGGGGTACAATGCACAATTAACCACCACAGGAAGATATTTTTAGTAGTTGGGAGCTGCTGGAGTGGGTGCCGATATAGGAAATTCAGTGTTTCTTCCAATGATTGCTAATCCGGTTTTAGAAGGTTATTCAAGAATTGTTGCTTTGGTAAATGAATGAAAATAATTAATTTTTTACTGAGTTTTGATTTTTTTAATACATATTCTGGTGTATTTAATAAAACCCAATTTTTGGATATGTAAATTCAAGTGCTATTTGAGAAGAATAGAAAGTAGTTTGTACCAACTGAGAAATTTTTTTTTAATGTTGTTTGTGCAGAAATGGAAGTGTTTTTCTTTCAAAGTTCTTTTTGATAAGTAATTAAAGTAGAATTAATAGTCTATCTAAGGTGAAGGAAATGTCTATACTTGGTGAAGAGAAGAAATTCTACCTCTATTCTCTGATAGTCTGATGTAAAAAGTTAAGAAAACAAAAAATATCCAAACTGCTTGATGTGTTTAAATGTTTTAAAGATGAGATTTTAGATGCAATTCCTCTAGCATGTATGTGCTTCAACTTTGGACATCGGTTTAGTATAATTTTCTAAAGAACCACTTGAATTACAACTTATCAAAAAATAAAACCATTTGAATTATAAGAACTATGTGCTTTTAATTATTAAAAAAATAAATAAAATCTCTTGACACTATAATGCTTATGACCATTACACACTTGAAACTTCCATAGTTCAATTTTGGTGGCTAGGATTGTAAGATGCATTCTTAGAATTCAGACTACAAAAGGTTGAGCAAATTGTAACTTGGCAGAGAAAAAAATTTGAATTTATTTTTCTTTTCCAATTTTGTTTTAGGTTCTTTGTTCTTTTATGGTTTTCAACTTTTCACAAATTTAATTTAGATGTTGTTTATATATCAAAATTTTCAATTGTTAATCATGTTTGATGCTTTATTTATTTATATCTATTTAAGACTAGAACAACAATCTTTGGCATCTACATCAATCTGTTGCTTAGTGCTAGGGCTATAAAAGATCTTATAATACTTATAAGTACATTAAAGTTCTTTTTTATATCAATTATGCTTTCTCTTATCAATCACTTACTTTCTACCAATAGAAATTAAAATATTGTTTCTTTGTATTTATACATTGGAATTTTACCTTATATTATTATTGAATATGTTCTCCTAACATGGAGCTCAAAAGGTTGTATTAGTTCCTATTATTTCAAAGGTTACATTTAAATAGGTCTTCATTATGCTATTGCCTCCAGTTGGACAACAATCACCCATTTAGCACACCAAAGAATCCATTTGAGAGGGTTCTACATATGTGCTATAGTTTTTGCAGGTGATTGATGATGACTCAATTCATCCAAGTGAAACAGAGCCAGCATTTATAGTACATCAGGCCTAGCTAGAATATGGCTTTGCTCACTAGATGTTTTTTTTTTGTTAATAAGTACTTAGACTTTATTTTTTGCTATGGGGAATTTTTGACTTTTGACATTGTTATTGAACTTGACTCTACATCGCACAATTGTAATTTTTATTTTTTGAATTGATTGGCATTATTAAATCAAAGCCTTTAATAAACATATTAATTGTTGTATTTTATTGTATTATTATGTCAATTTGATGGTATTTTAGAAGTGTAAAATTTTCCCCACGCACTGCGCAGGTTAAATGCTAGTTTTAATTAATGTAGAAATTAAATTCATATTTCGAAATTAAAATCTCTATATTTTACAATGCTTCTATTTAAATAAATAAAAACATAAAAAAAGCTACTTATTTTTATCTTTATGTTTATTTGTTGATTATCCCCAAACAAAAAAAAAAAAAAACAAAAAACAAAACAAAACAAAACAAAACAAAATTACACAGTACTCGAGTTTAGTAAAAGGTACTCAAGCTTGATATATTCGAGTATTGTGTTGCATGGTACTCGAGTTTACCAAGCTCGAGTACCACATAATTTTTTTTAATCGCACAAATTCCAACTCAGCAAGCCACGGTGGCAGAACTGATGAGGAACTAGAGTTTCTGAAACTCGAATTCTAGAAAAAGTAGTACTTTTCCATTTATTTCCAAAACAGTGTTTTTTTGCTAAAAATTTTCAAAAAATGTGGTATTTGGCCATTTTGACCTATAAATGCCCATGAAACAGATGAATTTTTCTAACCCGAAAATACTATTGACTTTTCTTTTTTTGTAGTTGGTGGCCGGAATTTTAGTGAAACCTTTTTTTATTTTTACGTAGTGGGTGGAATTTTAATGAACCCTTCTTTTTCTTTTTCTTTTTTTCTAGTGGGTGGAATTTTAATGAAACTTTATATATATATATATATATATATATATATATATATATATATATATATAGTGGGTTCATGGGCGGCTCTAGATTTTGGGCCTATATATTTTTAATTTTTTAATTTTTTTTATTTGACCCTCCCAAAATAAATTTTGAACCCCTAGACCTAAATTTTTTTTAAGCCTAGTTGAAATGAATTTTAATATAATCATCTTGAAAATATCTTGGTCTTTTTAAACACAAAAAAAAATTTTAAAAAAAATAAAACTCAATAAAATATGGAGGAAAAAATAGTGAGCTGAACAACAAAAGTATAAATTTGTTCATCTTAAATCTAAAAAAAAATCATTTAGATCTTAACAAATTTGAAATAAACTAATACATAAGCTTATTATATTTTGATCTCACTTGGAGTTCACTTAACAACAGTAATTCATATGTTGATTGTATTTAAAAACAATAGATGATTTACAAGATTAACCTTAGCAAATCTTAGCAACAATAATTATTATCTTCACCGTATTAATAAACAACTAGTCGCTAACCCATGCAATGCATGGAAAACTTATAAAAATGAGATCTTAAAAAATATAGTGTTAATTTTTCTATTAAATACGTCCACTTTGTTCTTTTCTTGTTTTCTTAATTTCACATCCACTTTGTTCTAATAATAATTTTTTTTAAATCTTATTTTTAAGAAGCCAAAAAATAAATTAAACCAAAATGACACATAATTTAATTTTCAGCAAACTTTGATGAGTCTGAACTAAAAAGCAGCCAATGCACCACAAAGAGAAATGAAGTTTAGAAAAACATGATGTCATCCAAATGTATTATATAGTAGTTGTAAAACCATGCAATCCATGGGAAAGATTTTGAGTATAAAATATTATTTAATCTTATTTTATTTACAATAGTCATCATATCATAATGGCACAATATATTTAGAAATATGAGGTAACTACAAATTTTAGTAATTGAACCTACATAATAAATTTTTTTTTTTTTTTTTAAAACCTACATAATAAATTAAGTACTATTCGTTCATAAAAAAAAAAAATATATATATATATATATATATATATATTCAGCCAATATTGTAACTCTTTTGTGATCAACGTTAAGTGAGCACAGTTTTTAGTAATTTTTTTTTCTAAAATGTATATAAATGTTTTGCAGATGTAACTTCCATAAATTTTTTAAAGAAGATCTAAAAAAATTTTTTTTTTTCATTTTTCTTTATTTGCACATTAGGATTGCAATCTCAAAAATCCCTAACCTCAATATGAAACATTCAATTACTAAATGAAAAGGATCAAGTAAACAAAAAATTAAATAAAATTAGAATATGAAATACAAAGAAAGAAAAGCTATGAAAAAAAATTCACATACTTTAAGGACAAAGAATTTGAGAAACAAAAGAATGAGCAAAGACAGTTTTGACGTGGTGTGTCATATATATATATATATATATATATATATAACATAATTTTACAATATGTTCACTAGTAATTGAGTAATTTTAGTATCACAAATTATTCTACGATTTTTTTATCATAATTTTGATGCAAAAAACTATGAATATTTAATCATTGATAACATATGAACCCATTATTTTTACTACATCGATCACATTTTACTAAGGGTCGACAATGGGCCGGGTCGGGCCAGCCCGGCCCATTTTTACTTGGCCCATGGGCACAATGGGCTAGGCATATTGGGTTATTAATTAGTTAATGGGTCGAGTCAGGTTGGGCCGAAAGAGAAAACCTCAGCCCATGACCCTGCCCATGGGCAATGCCATTTTGTCTTTAGCGAGCTGGGCTATCGGGTTAGACCTAATGGGCTAC
Source organism: Quercus agrifolia (assembly GCA_029955455.1). Lineage (NCBI taxonomy): Eukaryota > Viridiplantae > Streptophyta > Magnoliopsida > Fagales > Fagaceae > Quercus > Quercus agrifolia. The sequence goes on along the minus strand of JARQAD010000002.1, from coordinate 23,935,170 downwards.
TCATGAGCTTGTGTTAACATATTATTTTATTATTTTTATAAAGAAAGAATCAATTTTTTATAAGGAAATAATCAAACTATCTTTTTTTAAGGAAATAATTAAAGAATTTGATACTTAATTACAAATTTTTTTTACCATCAAATCTATTTAACTTTTTGTTTTGTTGATAGAACTTATTTAATTTTTTTTTTTTATTAAGGCTTTAAATATTTTTTTATTTTTATCTTTAATAAAAAAAAATGTCATGAGCTTGTGTTAGGCCAACGAGCTGGGCAACGGGTTGGGCTACTGGGCTAGCCCACTGGGTACCCATGGGCATAAAAACTAGCCCACGGCCTAACCCCCTGGGCTAGTGGGCTATCCATAGGCCTCAATAACAATGGGCCGAGCCATCCCTTAACCTGGTGGGCCGTTGGATTTCTGGATCGAGTTTTGGATCGTAGGCTATTTGATAATCCTTACATTTTACCAAGATATATTGTTGTAAAAAGTTTGTGAAAACTGTGTGACTCTAAACTCTTTTGCATGAGTCAGCCAGCCAGTCAGTACAAAATGATAAGACAAATTTATTTTTTTATTTAAAAAAAAGTTTGATTTTGAAATGAAGCCCACGTTGGTGGGTTGTCAGTGGCATTAATGATTACATCACCACACAAAAAAACTAAAAAGCAAGATTGAAAAGAAGCCAAGAGACACATTGAAAAAGAAGCAAAGGAAAGAAACATTTTTTATAATCCGTGGGAGCCGAAGAAATAGAAGAAGAAGGTGGAGGAGGAACGTGGAACGTGGTGTGGCGTGGCGACAACTACAACGAAAACATGTTGATGATGACGGCAACGCGAGCAAGAGCTAGTCAGTACTTAGTAAGTTACAAAGAATGGAGAGAGATATTTTTATATCTGAAAACCTTTGTTTCCTCTGGTTTATGTCCGGTATGAAATTTCCGGTGAAAATCCAATATGTTTTCCGGTAAGGGTCGATTATTAAATCAGCACAAAACATAGGCGTTTCTGTACCAGATTAGGTGCCGATACGAAATATTTTGGCTCTATTAATTTGATCCAACCCCTGCACCATATCCTAATCCAACAAGCCATTCAACCAAATCATTTAACATCGACAATTTCATCATCCCCAAATTCTCAAATTCTATAATCAACCCAAAAAAAAACTACCCACATCTCCTAAGATGGAAAAAAAACTATCAAATGCATACAATAATAACAATTAAATGAAAATAGTGTTCGAAAAAAAAAACCTATAAATTTTTTATTGCTTTTTCCAACACTACCCATTGTAAAGGGTAAAAGCCTCTTTCCACCCTTGCACTCTTTGCAAAAGTCTCTTTCTACATTTGCTGGCTCAGTAACTTGAATCAAAATACTAAAACGGAACATGGCGTTCAAACCCCAAAAGTTTGGGGTATAAAGAGAGAGGGTGAAGAGTGAATTCTTGTTTTTTTTTTTTTTTTTTTTTTTTTTTTTGGGTTTAAAGAAAATATAAAGTGAAAATTTATAAACAACGGTGTTAAATTAATAACTACCCAACGGAATGATGCAATTGTACACCAGCAGTAGGAAAATAGTACTGAAACGGTTTTCCAAACGAAAAATTATACCTTTTTTGTATTTTAGGCAGCCTGATGTTGGTAAGCGACTGGCTTGCCGGTGGATGATAGTCTGACACCCGAAGATTTCTCTCTCAATTTCGTATTTTCTGTCTCTGTTTGTCTGATGGTGAACGATCCTCATATTATCTTTCTCTTTCTGCGTTTCACGGTTTATGGGTTCTTTCTGTATTTTTTCCTATAAGTAGAATATGATTGAGAGTTTTTCGTGTAATACTATAATTTATAGTTAATTCTTAAAATGTGTACTTAAAACAAATTGAATTAAATGATTTGTTAAAATCCCGAAAAGTCACAATGTTTGGTGTTTTTAAATGTAATGGTGGCAGTAATTTATGTAGCTATGTGGCGCAATGAAGTGTGTCAACAAAAAGTCAAACGTTTCAGCTATTAGTTATTACCAGTCACTAACCCGTGCGATGCACGGGAAAGTTTTTAGAAATGCTAAATATTTTTTTTAATCAAATTAAATGCATTTTTTGTCGAGTTGAGAGAAATTTAGTCAACTTAAATGAACCATTTCGCTTTGGATTTTAAGGAATAACTCATACAAAAAGGAATATACAAATTTCTTAATCTGCCAACAAAGCAAATTATTGCTCATTTAAAGCAATTTACGGGAAAAGGATCCAAGATCGTCCAACATCAGAAACGGAAAACGATCCAAATTCTTCAAGTTAGACCTGAAAATCAAATGCCCAGAAAGGGGGCCAAAAAATATTCAATGCCTAGATGATAAAAACTCAAGAACAAAATAACCATGAATCAAAATTGACATCATCCATAGGAGTTGTGGCTAAGAAAAGGAGGGAGCTACATTGAATGAGAGAGTTAAAGAAGAAGAAGGAGATGGGAGTGAGCTTGAAATAGAGAGAGTTTGATCGAGGGTTTTGTTAGGGTTGAGTTTGCGTTTGAGAGATAGGTTTGAGATAGTTGCGGTTGAAACCTACGGTTTGTAATTTGTATTTGGTGGGGGGGAAAAAAAGATTTATTATTATTTAAGTATTGGCTGAAACCTACGGTTTGTATTTGTATTTGGTGGAAAAAAAAAAGATTTATTATTATTTATTTATGTACTGCTGACGTAGAAAATTGTGGGAGCTTAAAAAGTTTCGGTTTTATATATATATAGATTAGTCGCTAACCCATGCGATGCAGGGGATAGTTGGTTAAATAACAATTACAAATAATCAAACAAAGCCCGCAAAATATGTTCTTTGAATATAAATGTAGGGTGTTTCACATAACACATAAAGATCACACCTTGGTTTCTCTATGTCGATGAAAAAATTATTGCCAACATTCCAATAGCTCATACACAAATTTGGGCACAATATGAATTCACATAATGCTCAATTGCAAATCAATTTATAGTCTACCACCAATATAAATCATATAAAAAAATTTATTGATAAAATGAATATTTAAATGTGTAAATAATCTCATGACAGCATTAGCAAGACCATGCATTTGCTGCCAGGGAATAATATGCCACATAAACACATGGGGCACTATGCCACTATCTCTTATAAGAAGCAACTCATAAACACAATATTCAAAACTTTGAAAAGAAATAGCTGACAAATAGTCTAAGTATCTCTGCTTATCTACTCTTAATGGCCCCCAATTTTGATTATGTTGGCTTCTTGGAAACTGTTGAGGAGATCATTTGCAGCAACATATATTTGTGTCAAATGCATCTAATTTCCTCTAGATAGATCTTAAGTACATGCAAATAATAGTAGTTCGAAAGGAATCAAACGAAATGCCTATATATTTTAGTTTCAACTATCTCTATAAACAATTAAAACCAAATTTCATAAACTCTTTGAATACATCTTAAGACAGACATACAATCAATTTCAAAAACACCAAATGTTGGGTTGAAAGTAATACACAGTTATTCGAAGCAGTGCTATTAGGCTCAGCCAAGCCACTCTCTATGGAAAAAATTTAAAATACAGTAAGGTTCATTTAAATAGAGACAATGCAATAATATATTAATAGCTATTTCTATGAGCAAGAAAATAAAAAATATTTGAAGCAATTTCTTGAAATCATTTAAGTACATGCCATCAATGAAGCTGCTTGAAATTAATTTAAATACATACCATCAATGAAGCTACAACATTAACATTGTTCATAACATTATTTTATTATTTGTTGCACAAGTTCTTGGTTCATGATAAGCAGTGTGTGCATGTAAGATATACATTGGTGCATGGAAATCTACAAAATAACCTACACAAAAAAAAAAAAAAGGAGAAAGTTAAATTAATGATTGTGTAATAATCATAGTGCAGTTTAGATAGAGATGAATTCTAAATGCAGGTTTAGTCTCCTCCTTTTTTGGGTCTCTAAAATTTACAAAATCATAGATGCATTGCAAACAAACACCAACTGATTTGATCAATCTATGATCAAATTAGAATGGAGTATATACGTTCATATTATGCTATTCTTTTTTATTTATTAAACAAATTAACAACTTTCCTAATACCTAAACAATATGGACTTTTAAAAAGGAAAGAAGTGAGAGACCAACCACAACAAATTAATATCTTTCCTGATATTTAGTTTTTTAAAAGTTGGCAATATCCTGCAAAGGTTTGCATTTTGAATTTCTCAACTCCAAATATTTTCCTTGTTCATGACCTTTATTTATTTATTTGTTTTTTTGTATATAATACAACAATCACACTCATTACTTAAAATTAGGACTCAGATTCATTAACTTATAATTAGAAGATTTTTAATGCACCTATCAAAATGAATACTCATGGCAATCTCAATTTTCAATCAATCTTGTATTCCCAAAATAAGTCTACATTGAACAAAGCAGAAATCTAACAGAGAGGCAAATGAATTGCAATCTGCACTTCAATTTTCTTCAATTGGACAAAGACATAGGAAATGAAAAGATGGAAAAAAATGACATCAACAAAGACAGATGTAAGCAAGAATCTACCTAAAAAACCCTATCTCTATAACTGAAATTTCGCAACCAACATTAGGAAAGAATTATAGTTGGATTCAAAATTGGAATCACATATATTACAGCACTTGCAACTCATGTTGATATAAGAGTCTTAGGATGCTCAGAACATCCTATGACAAAACTTAAAATTGAATGAAAAAGATGGCATAAAGAAATTGAAACAAATCCCCTAACAATGACAAAACCATAACCTAAATAAAGAAAACTATAAAATCTCACAAAAGTATACCAAACAGGGAAAAATATTCTAACCAAAAAACAATAATTGACAAAATAGATCCCCAGAAATTGGAAAAAAAAAAAGGGAAATCAAGGTACCTTTAACCCTAATTCAATTATTTTTTTTGGCATAAGACCCAATGTCTAGTACAAAAACACGATATACTACAATTGGAGAAAAAGACAAAAAAGAATGAAAATAAGAAATCATAAATTAATTAGGAAGATGGAATCATAACAACAATGAACAATATAGAAGTATTAAGGCATAAACAATGTAAGAATGGAACCTTTCTTGTTGCAGGGAAGGAATGGCACAAAAGCAGGAGAAGAAACTATACAGCATGAAGGAAGGAAAAAAAAAAGAAACTATAAAACAGTAAAAACTAATCTGAACCATAAATTTAAAACTATCTTCACATTAAGACAGAGTTTTGATTGAATTTAACATAACCCAGTACGGGCTCCAAACCCATCAATCTAAAAGAGAAAACACTCCCAAACAAAACCCTAAATCATATTTAACAGGAAAACTTATAAAACAAAATTAGAAAACTTACTGGTAATAATGTCTGAGGAAAACTGGTCTCTGATGGTGGTAAAAAGAAATCACAGAGTGGGCCTAATTTCTGAGCTTTTCTCTACAACCAATGGCAACAACTAAAAATGCAAAAAATTACAGACCATAAACTCAAACTCAATAGCCAAAAGGAAAAACACAGAAGAATTAATCCCAAAATTTTTAAATATACATAGAAAATAAAATTGAAGTATGCCTCAACTTGATATACAATAATACAAACCTTGTAGATATCAACGGCTCGGCATCTAACAACTCCTCACCATTAAAGTTGACGGTTGCCTTGAACCTAAAACAAACAAACAAACAAAATTGTATACCTCTGTTTCTTGAAAACCAAAAAAAAAAAAATATATATATATATATATATATATATTTGCAATATAGAAAACATAAAACAAATTGGAAAGTAAAATGAAAAAAAAAAAAAAAAAACAAATTGTATTTGGTTTACGGATGGTTCTAGGGCTTTTATGCTTTGAAGTTGTGTCTCCAAAACCAAACAAAACAATAAAAAACAGAAAAGAAGAGATTAAAAAAAAAGCAAATCACTACAATTGAAAGGGAAAGCGAAAGAAGTCATCTTTACCGACAGTGGGTTTGCAAGCTGACGGTAGCGGCAGACTCTGTTCTCTCTTCAAGTATCTTCCTCGTAGGGGAAAAGGGGGCATTACTGAGAAGGAAAAAACTGAAGAGAAGTTGAAAATATATATATAGACACACATAAAGTGGTTTCCCACTGAAACGGTGTTGGGCTTTTAAAAATAATTTGTTACAATTTCCTTTTTTTATAATTTATTTTTAAAAAGGCTTATTTGCTGATTTGTTGCTATTTTAAAAAAGTTTTTTTTTTTTTTTCCTTGTAACTACTGCCCAAACGAAAAGACATTGTTTTGGTGTTTTTAGATGTAAATGTGTCGGTTATTTATGTAGCCACATGGTGCAATGAGACGCTGTCAATAAAAAGTCTAACGTTTCGACTATTAATTATTATATAGATATAGATATGCAATGAACTTATAGTTTATCTTATATGAGAAACGCTACGTTCATCATAAGCTCATAATAAAGCCTAAGTAACAGATTGTTACTAAGTGTAACTTATGAGATAAAAAGTAATTTCAGTAATAAGTTTAAATTGGAACTAATAACAACTTATAACGTAAAATTTGTTGAAAAAGTGTTGTGAAAATGTTGTAGATGTAGTACTTCTCATCTTTTATTCTCTTACTAGTACGTACTATGAAAAATTTTGTAATAAAAGAATCATGTAGACCGCAAGATTCACTTCTTCTTTTTTTATACCCAAAATGCATCTTCTTATTGACCCCCCAAAAAATATATCCTGAAGGCGCGACTAAGTGGGTTGAATGAGTTATATAAATGCCCATAAAACAGATTAATTTTTCTAACCCGGAAATAATACTGACTTTTTTTTTTTTTTTTATTGGTAGTGAGTGGAACTTTAATGAAACCTCTTTTTTTCTTTTTTGTAGTGGGTGGAATTTTAATGAATTTTTTTTTTTTTTTAATAGTGGGTTGAATTTGAATGAGTTATATAAATGCCCATGAAACAAATTAATTTTTCTAACCCAAAAATACTTGTAGACACTCAATTTTGCACTCATAATTTAATCTTGGAAGATGGCCAAAATGATCATTCATATACCCAAAAAAAAAAAATCATAGTTGCATTACATGCATTAAATTGTCCATTGCATATCATAAAAATGATCTTGAGATTCTAACAATCGCAACGGTGTGCCTGATTCCCAAATCGGACTGTCAGATTGAAAGATATTACATGATTAAATTTTCACGGTATGCATGCATTTTGTTTGGGTGGAACCGATCGTGTGTGACTAATTTAGATTAATTCTGATTGGTTAAAAAATTAAAATTAATTAAATAATTTTGTGATTGGTTGTTGGTTTTTGTCAAAAATAAGCATGCTTGCTTAGGAATAAAATGGATAATCAGATAATAAGAAAATTGTTGATAATTAAGTCTTTTTAGAATATTTATCTATCAAATAATTATTACTTTGAAGACCTAATTATCAAGAAAAAAGGGATTAATTTTAGAATATGAATTAAAAAATGCGTCTAGGTGCAATTCCCAACTCAAAAATCCTAAAAAAAGAGTCCAAATCAAACCAAAATTGGAAGAGGGGCTTGGCATCCAAGAGGGTCAATTGGCACTTTCCAAGTGCCGATTGGCACAAATTCAAGGCCTGGCCCGGGAACCTTCTGATTAAGATAAAACCTATCTTTTTTTTTCGAATTTTTAGGCATAACGATGCATCATAATTCATACCTGATATGATTCAGCTTATTTTTCAAGCATCCAATCTCTATAAATAGAGGAAAAAGATCAAAGATCAGGCCCTTCTTTTTCTGACTTCTTTGCTCCCCAAACGTTAAAGATTTTCTAGAAGCCTTGGCTCTAAGAACTTCTTTTTTGTAAGTAAAATATTTTTGATCTCAAAGAAGTGAAAATTTCTTCGATTTCTAAAGTATTCTTCCATTGAAGCGTATATTTATGCAAGTAGGTATTTAATTTCGTTCTTGTTTTTATTTTTCTTTTCTCTTAATTGATATATTTGTGTTGTTCATTGCATGTTTTTTATGAATATGTGTCTGATGTCATTATCAATATGATCTTATTCACAATTTGTATATGCCATGTTCATGTGTTTAGTTGGATTTTCTTTAGTTGATTAACATGTTTATGATTTAATTCTTCTTTAATTTCAAAATCTGTAATTAATCACTATAACCCTTTTTTAAACAAACACATATCTGTATTTTCATTAAATACAGATTTGAAAAAAAATTTGAAGTTTTTTTAAAACAAAAACAGATCTGTGTTTTCATTAAATACAGATCTGAAAATTTTTCTGAAATTTTTCCAAAACAAAAAACAAATATATATTTTCATTAAATACAAATCTAAAATTTTTTTTGAAGTTTCTGAAAATTTTTCCGAAACAAAAATAGATATGTATTTTCATTTAATACAGATCTGAAATTTTTTCTAAAATTTTTCCAAAACAAAAAAAGATCTGTATTTTCATTAGATACAAATTTGAAAATTTTTCTGAAGTTTTTTTCCAAAAAAAAAACAGATTTGTATTTTCATTAAATACAGATCTGAATTTTTTTTCAAGCATACAAAACTAGTATGTATTTTCATTAAATACATATCATAATTTTCTATAATAAAAATGGCTTTCTTCTTAAATAAAAATTGCAGATTTTGGATTTGAAAGACTAAATTAATTTTGAATTTAGGGATTTTTAATATGTTATTGTAATGTCATGCATATTTTGAAAGGGTATATAATGGTCATTTAGAGTCTAGAAGACTAGACTCCATCTAGGTGGAATGGGTGTCTAACACCTTCCTATGCCGTAACCTAGCCCCCGAACTTAGGTTTTTGGATAGTAGACTAGTGTTTTATCTTTTGTTTTGGTAGATTGTAACTAGGATCAAAGTTTTGTAATTTTTACATAGATTGTATTTAGGACCAAGGCCTTGTAAAGATAATATACCAAGTTGTATTTGTATAATCAATTAATGAATTTGAGGTATTTTTGGACATGTGAGTTGTATTTCATTTTTTCTAATTTTTATAAAAAAAATAAGTAGCGACTCCACACAATTACCCAAAAGAGAGGTGCCCTAAGCATCCAAATCTCTTTTTTAGAGCACCCCCAAAGTAATGCAGTCTCTCACAGTGGCAACTTCGCTGGGGATATCGAGGGTTAAGTTTCGTTTGGTTGCTTGTATCTTGATATGTTTGTATGATATTTTTTTTGAATTTGCCATATTGTTGTTAAAAGCTTTCCCTAACTGTCATAGTGTGTGCTGTCAAAATAACAAATATGCATGCACCCATCTTAACATATGGTGGTAGTAACCATGGATCACCGGTCTTCATTAGATTTGGGTACCCAGTGGTGAACTCACCAACTCTCAGGCCAAAGTCACTGGATCATTTCTTGTTGACTACAAAGGATAAACCATGCCACTTGGACCAACATAATGTACATCACATTACAAGTTGGGAGATGTAACATCCTAACTATGGGAAACAATGAAACAACAAACCTACCCTACAATGTAATGACTTAGAATCTACCCTTAGGCCGATCCATGTTAAAATTGCACTGCATTTTGTGTGTGTTTGTTTGGTTGATAGGTTGATATAGATGGGGGCTTATCTTTGTTTGACCCAACCAAGCCTTTTCTTAGGGGAGAATTTGTTCAAGATCAAAGGGAAGACTCCAAAGAGAATCCAAGAATGACAGTCAAGCTAGCAGTTCCAATTCCAAGCCTATGACGATACTAAAGTCGTGAGCATAGAAGGCACTCTGCAATTACAACATCTCAATCCTGTGTTCGACTTACAAGATAACCCAAGCCACAAGAAGTCCAAAGACTCCGTCACCATGGAAGAAGGGGAAGAGCACCCAAACACTAAAGAGGCAATAAACACTCAAAAGCCAATAAACACTCAAGAGCTACTAAACACCATGGTTACAAGTCAAATTTAGTTGAGGGAAGACATGAACCTTATCATACAACAATTTCAAAACTTGAAAGGTGGCCAAGAAGAAAACAAGACCGATCAGAATCCCCATATCTTGGAGGGTGAGAAGAAAATTAATGAGAGGATAAATAAGATGGAGAATATGATCAAAAGGGTTCGTAAGATGGAAGACCTCATGGATCACTCTCGCTTTTCCCAAATGTGAGATTGCCCCCTAAGTTCAAAATCCCAACCTTGGACAAGTTCGATGGTACAGGTTGGCCCAAGTCCCACTTAAAGATGTACATGAGGGCCATGCAGCCCCTAGGAGCTACTGAAGAAATGTTGCAAAAATGGTCCAAAACACCTTGATCAAAGCCGCTCTCAGGTGGTTCCTCAATGTTGAGGACAATAGAGCAAGAAACTGGGAAGATATTTGTAGGGAGTTTCACAACCAATACAAGTACAATATAGAAGTGGACGTGACGAGGAGAGATTTGGAGACCACTAAACAAGAGCCGAAAGAGTCTTTCTCTGCCTTCATTACCAAGAAGGTCCAAAGCTACACAGATGATGAATGGGCCAAATGAAGAAGAGCAATTAACCATGGTTGTAAAAATTACCTATATACCATAAATATTTGTTTGCTTAGTACTTTCCAAATTTTAAGGCTTTAATTGCTGCTAATACCCAAATTGGGGATGCAATAAATAATGGCACAATAAAAAATGAGGATGCACCTAAGTTTGAAAAGAATTTTGGGTCTAGTTCCAAAACTGCAAAGATCTTTAATATATATAAAAATGATTCCTACCAACTTATTGGCCCAGTGCAAATATCACAAGGGCCACCTCCAAGGCCTATGAGGGAATTTCATGAGCTGTATATTTCATGAGCTGTATATGCCAATAAGTCAAGTGTTTAAAAAAACTGAAAGTAAAGGGGTTACTAAAACCGTTAGACCCAAAACCAATCCTAAACCCATTACCTGCAAGGTTTGATGTGAGTAAGAGGTGTGCCTACCATCAAGGCCCAGGCCATGAGACTGACATGTGTTATACCCTTAGTCATGCAATCCAAGATTTAATAGATACTAAAAGGTGTGCCTACCATCAAGGCCCAGGCCATGACACTGACATGTGTTATACCCTTAGTCATGCAATCCAAGATTTAATAGATACTAAGGTGATTGCACCGCCTACAAGGCCAAGCATCACCAATAATCCCTTGCCCAGCCATAATTTTGGGAGAGGGCCAAGGATTAATTTTTTGATGTCTAAAGAAGAAAAAGAAGAAGACCCGTCTAAGTTAATTTATGACTTACCCGAGTGCTTTATGATGACATGGGAAGAGTTGATGGGTATGACGTCTGCTGCAAGGTATGATATATAAGGTGAAGATGCTACAGAAACTCCAAATTACCCTACTTCCACATATAGGGGGAGACACTTCAAACCCTAAGACACTGAATTAAATGACCCATCGAAAATTGCCCATATCATAAGGGGGGGAAGACACTTCAAACCCCTACATCTTGAGACAGACAACCCGATGGAGGCCTTGAACAAATCTACCCAAAAAACACCCAATGAAAAGGATGAGGTCCTCAAGCAGTTGCAAAAGACACAAGCCAATATATCTTTATGGGGTTTACTCATGGCCTCATACAAGCACCGCCAGAAGCTAGTAGACCTTCTCAATCAAATCCAAGTCCCTACAACCACTACTTCTCAAGATCTTAATGCTATGATTGGGTCTATAAGTAGGGAACTTACTATTTCCTACTCTGACAAAGATTTGACAAAGAAGGGGAAGCATCACAATGACACATTGCACATTACTGTAGATGCCAAAGGCAAGAGGATCCCAATGGTCCTAATTGACGACGGAAGTGCCTTAAATGTGTGTCCTTTAAAGACCGCAAGTTGCCTAGGCCTAAGCATTGAGGATTTTGTACCAACTGATTAGCATGTGAGAGCATATAACAACAGTAGAAGAGAGGTCTTAGGAACCATGACACTGAAGCTCACCATTGGGTCAATAATTAAGAAAGTGGAATTTCAAATGCTGAATATAGCTTTATTCTTCAATATGCTCCTTGGGTGACCATGGATCCATGATATAGAGGCCATACCTTCATCCCTATATCAAAAGGTTCAGTTTCTGCATGAAGGAACCATAGTCACCATATATGATGATACTTTGACAGTACCAACGCCCATTTTTGGTATTGATTCTGAGAAGGAGCTATTAACCTTGGATGGCTTTAATATTGAGAAGCCTAGTTTTGGAAAAAGAGAAGAGGAGGTTGAGAGGATTCCTATGGACTTTGCTCCCTACAACAATAATAATGTGATAGGATTGATGAGGAAAATGAATTATCTTCCAAGGATGAACTTAGGGAAGGCTATGAAAGAGGCAACTACTCAAGCTCTGATAATTCCCACTGCCACACCACCTTTTGGGCTAGGTTATAAACCTATTGATGATGACTTATTAGAAATGGAGGTCAGAAGGATGGCACGTGCAAAGGCCAAAGCAAAGGGACTTTCTTGTCCCTCAGAACCCCTGAAGCCCTACATTCCCACATTGAACGAAAAGTCTGTCAAAGTTGGAGATAGTCAATGCTATTGGAGATTCCCTGAACCTCTTGAGTTGAAAACAATGGTGCCTGGATTTGAGCTATTCTTTGATTGTGAAAACAAGATCCCAAAACTGAATAAGGAAGATGCAAGTTGGGTCTCGACTGATTGGGCTAATTACATGGATCTTGATGCAATAACCACGCTTTTGGGAGATGCCATCTGCAATATAGAAGAAAAAGAGTACTAGGAGGCTTGCCAACATGCATTGAAAGCCCATATGAAGCAAGAACAGATGATGAAGATGAGGAAAAGGGAGAAGCCCCTAGTGATGATGATGAAGGTAGCGATAACGAAAGTGATAATAGTAGTGACAACAGTAGTAGTGACAGCCAAGATAGTGGGGACAATAACAACAGTGATAGTGATAGTGATAGTGACAACAGCAGTAGTGAGAATTATGATAGCCAATATGGTGGCAATGATAAAGGAGAACCCCCTAGTGATGGAGAGGATGAAGATGTGAGATTTTTCTATGAAGACCACTTTGATGATGATGTGGACTACTATGATGGAGATATGGAGGATGATGCCGAAGCTGGGGATGTAAATATAGAAGATGGTCTAGAAGCTAAGGCTAAAGAAATAGAGAATGATGTAGAAGCTGAAGATGAAGATGTAGGAGATGACGCAAAAGCTGGGGATGAAAATGTAGAGGAAGATGTAGAAGCTGAAGGCATAAATTATGATGAATCCCTTATAGGCAACCTTCAGATTAGAGTAGCATTACTGATGTTAGTTCAAGATCAGGCCCTCGATATGACAAGCATGGTAGAGAAATTCCTAAGTTAGGGTCATTCCACAATTCAGAACTTGGCTCACTGACCCGATACATTAAGGAAGAAGATGGCACAAATGCTAGATTGGCAACACTAGACAGAAAGCTGATGATCCACAGTTTCAGAAACTTAACTCTAGAGAATCTTGAAGATGAAGATGAGAGAATGGAAGGGAATGAGTCAGAGTACTTCCCCCAATACATCTATCCAAGCAACAGAGGGAAACAAGATCTATTTGGGGAATGGATGGATAGCATAGAGCACCTGGATGCCTATATATCTGACAAGCCTATAGATATGGAGATTGATGGTGAAAGCATAGATTATATGGATGAAGACCCCATGGTATTGATGCTGAGGGAAGAAGGGATTCACTGGGAGCCAACTGCTATTGTTGAAGCCAAAATCGAGTTGAAGAACTAGGCATGGGAAGGAGCCATGCACCCTATGGAAGACTCTCTGGAGAAGATCAAAATCGTTGAGCCAATCACTCTTGCCAAAAACATTATCTCTATCCCTATTGAGTCTGTTTGTGATCATGTTCCTATAAAGTCCATTCCTGTTAAGTCTATTAAGAACTCTATTCCTTATAATGTGATTTATGATTCTGCTTATTTATTGGCTTTGAATGTTTTTATTTCAAAAATTAGTAAAGAAACTTTTAATAATGAGGAATTAAAACAAGGGTGTGTAGAACTTGTAAAATAAGAAACTCGACCTATTAAGCTGGGAACTGATGATGAACCTAAGATGGTACAGATGGGTAACACCTTAACCTCCTCTGAGAAAGATGCATTAGTCGCACTACTAACAGAATTCAAATAGGTATTTACCTGGTCATACGAAGACAAGCTTGGGATTGATACAGATATAGTGCAACATTGCATTCCAACAGATCCAACCATAAAGCCTGCTAATTAGAAGCTAAGAAGAATGAAGCCAAAGTGAACTCTCAAGATTAAAGAAAAAGTTGAGAAACAGTACAATGAGGGATTTTTTAGGGTGGTGAACTACCCTAAAAAAGGATGGGAATGTGAGAATGAGTGTAGACTTCAAAGACCTTAATAAGGCTAGCCCGAAAGATGATTTTCCTTTACCTTATATTGACATCCTAGTTAATAGCACAGCAGGACATGCCTTGCTATCCGTTATAGATGGCTTCTCAGAATACAATCAGCTAAAGATGGCTCTAAAAGATATGGAGAAGATCTCCTTCATTACTCCACAGAGGACGTATTGCTACAAGGTCATGCCATTTGGCCTTAAGAATGCTGGTGCTATTTACCAACGTGCAACCACTACTCTGTTGCATGGTTTGATACACAAAGAAGTAGAAGTTTATGTGGATGAAATGATAGTGAAATTCAAAGACCGTGAAGGGCACATACTAGCTTTGTAGAAGTTCTTTGAAAGAATCCAATTTTATAAGTTGCAGTTGAATCCAAAGAAGTACAATTTTGGCATAACATCCGGAAATTTGTTGGGGTTTATGGTAAGTCAAAGTGGAATTGAAGTAGATCCTGACAAGATCAAGGCGATTGTGGAGATGAAGCCTTCAAGGACTAAGAAGGAGATCTGAGAATTTGTAGGAAGCATACAATACATAAGTAGATTCATAGCCCAGCTCACCATGACATGTGAGCCACTTTTCCAACTGCTCAAGAAAGAAGTTCCCACAGTATGGAATGAACAATGTCAAGAAGCTTTTAAGAAGATTAAGAGTTATTTGATGAAGCCACCAATATTGGTTCCACTGGTACCTGAAAAGCCATTATTGTTATATCTCACAACCACGGATACAGCAATGGGGGCTTTGCTTGCTCAGTACCTAGAGGAGTCTAGGAAAGAGAATGTGATTTATTATATTAGCAAGAAGATATTGGCATATGAAGAGAAGTATTCACCACTTGAGAAAACTTATGTAGCACTTGTATGGGCAACCCGAAAACTCAAACATTAAATGCTTGATTTCAAGGTCTTGTTGATTGCAAGAATGGACCCTTTGAAATATCTTATGGATAAGCCTGTGCATGATGGGAAGACAGCTAAATGGGTTCTGCTTCTGTCAAAATTTGATAAAAAATATGTGACTCAAAAGTCTGTAAAGGGAAAAGCAATTGCTGATCACTTAGCCCACTATTCACCTGAAGAAGCCAAAGAAATCCAAGGAAACTTTACATATGAGGATATCATGGGGATAGAGTTAGAATCATGGAAGATGTATTTTGATGGAGCAACTAATCAGAATGGAAGTGGCATTGGAGTTCTCCTAATTTCTCCAAAGGGAACACACATCCCATTCTTTGGTAGGCTCAACTTTCCTGCCACTAATAATGCCACTAAATATGAAGCTTGTATTATGGGGTTACAAGTGGCCCCAGGTCTTGGGGTGAAAGAGTTGGAAGTATATGGTGATTCAGCCTTGATAATTTCTCAGATTCAGAATAGATGGAAGATTAAGGAAGAAAAGCTAATGCCTTATCATGAATGTTTTCAGAAGTTGGCATCAAAATTCAATAAGATTCAGTACTAGTATGTGCCAAGAATGCAGAATCAGATTGCAGATGCTTTAGCAACAATGACATCCATGATAGATGGACCTAAGGAAGATGAAGCTCGACCAATAGTGGTGAAACAAAAAGAAGAGCCAGCTTATTATATGGCAATAGAAGGAGATAAGGGAGCGAATGGGGAAGGTGAATATTATTCAAACATCTTACAGTACCTCAAGGATGGAACCTACCCAATGTCTGTAGACAAGAATGACCAATTGATCATTAGAAGGTTGTCCACTAATTACATTATTTGTGGTGAAAGGCTTTACAGAAGATTGTATGATGGAATTCATCTCCTTTACATGACTACCAAGGAAGCACAACAAATAATTGAGGAGGTTCATGAGTCAAGTTATGGTCCACATATGAATGCACACATGCTGTCATGAAAGATAATGAGACAAGGTTATTACTAGACTACTATGGAAGCAGATTGCGCAGTTCATGTTTGAAAATGCCATCAATGCTAAGTCCATGGACATTTGAAGCACATGCCACATATGCCATTACATACCATGGCTTCACCTTGATCTTTCTCTACATGGGAAATAGATATTTATGAGAAGATTCACCCAACGGCATCCAATGGCCATGAATTTATACTTGTTTCTATTGATTACTTCATTAAATGGGTGGAAGTTGCCTCATATAAGGTTTTGAACTCGATGAAAGTTGCTCAGTTTATTGAGACCAATATCATTTGTAGATATAGGAATCCGCGTCAAATTATTTCAGATAATGGGCTGCATTTCAAGGGAGAAATAGAAAAGCTACTTTGACAGTTTAATATTCAACACCATAAATCCTCACCCTACTGTCCTCAAACCAATGGAGCAGTTGAGGCTGCAAACAAGAACCTAGAGTGAATTTTGAAGAAAAGCACAAAGAACTACAATGATTGGCATCTATAGTTACCCTATGCACTTTAGGTGTAGAGGACATCAATTTGATCTTCCACAGGAGCCACTCCTTATTCATTATTGTATTGGATGGAGGCAGTCCTTCCCATTGAAATGGGTTTTCGTTCGTTGAGAACAGTATTGGAGAGTGAAATCCCTGAAGTAGATTGGTTGCAAAGTAGATATGACCAATTATGCATGATGGATGAGAAAAGACTCAAGGCCTTGTATCACATTCAAGGTTACCAAAGGAGACTTAGAAAAGCTTTTGATAAGAAGGTAAGAGCTAGAGACCTGAAGATAAGAGATTTAGTGCTGAAGGAGACTCGAGCCCTAGTTCAAGAAACAAACAAAAAATTTAAGCAAAATTGAGCATGTCCATTTATTATCAAGCAGATATACTCTAGAGGAGCGGTAAGATTGATGGATTTAAATGCAAACCCTTTTACTGAGCCAACCAATATGGATCAATTGAAGAAATACCACGTCTAAGGTGGTAGTCTGAAAACACCACGTTTGAAGTGGTTGTAAATTATGTCATTTTCTTTCCTAGGTTCGGCCAAAAAAAAAGGTAGGATGAAAAAGAGAGTGAGAGAGCCCGCTAGGCTGAAAACCCGAAAGGGCGGCCTAGGCAAAAGTTAAGGCAAATAAAATGAACTACGTGATGATCTGATCCTTCTACTAAAGAGGTACGTAAGCAACCATATATTGGCCAGTCACAACTTCCCCAAACCCACCATTTACCCATCAAGCACAAAAAAAGAGAAGAGAAAAAAAGAATTGTTTCCAAAATTTAACAATTCTATTAACCCATGCCATTACACAAACTTCAAAAACCAAACCTTAAAAAAAATCCAAACCCTAAACAAATAAAAAAATTCCTAAACTTGAAAATCCTAAATAATTCCTAAACCTAAGAGTTTCACATCAATTTTTAAAATAACCATGTTCAAAGCCACAAAAAAAAAAAATAATAATAATAATAAGAGAATCCTTTTTTTCTTTTTCTAGTCTTTTCTCCTTTGGTTGTTCATTGGTTCCATCTATGGTAGGTACTTTGTCATCTTTGTCCCTCCTTTTGAACTCATAGTTGTTAGCCTCGTGTTTGTCTTGGTTATCTTTAAGAAATTGTTTTCTCATAGCAACCATGTTGACCTCCTTATCCACAATTTTGTTCACTAGCCAGTTAGAATACTCCATGGTCATCCTGTGAAAGTGAACCTTAACAAAAGATTGATCCACTCGGTCAGCCATGTCCAAGCCCAACAACACGTTCCTTATAGAAGTAGGATTTGTGTCCACAGGAGTGAAAGGTTTTCATCCTTTTCCACCAAGCATTCCCTGCTCATATTGGAATTATCTTAAGAGTCTATCATCCTTATAGAAAGTGGCTCTTCTTAATCCAACTATGAAGATGTGATCTAATCCCTGGGACCGCAACAAAGGAGGCGGGCACTTCCACCAATAACAATTCCATCGAATTGAGACACTAAATTTCTTGTTTAGAACTTTCACCTGGTTGCTTTCAGTTTGACACTCGGTTTTAAGGATAGCCCTACCGAGAAAATTGCTAGGACCATAATTAGCAACAATAGGTGTAGCAATCATGTCCAGTCTTTCCATCAACTATATCTGCAAAGTCAAGGGACTCCCAAGAAAGTGTTGTGACTCTCCACCAAGAAATACAGAATCCAATCCTAAAAGAGTTTTTGCCAAGATCAAAGAAGTAAGATTATCACCATCCTTAACTTGACTCACAATACCTATGGCTCGAGCATCCACAAAACTAGGCCTTCCAAAGCAAAGCAAAAATTCTCCCATGAAGCAAAGAGCTAAGCCAAAAATTTTCTCATGTTGTCAGATACACCATGAGTATGTTTATCAATAAGTCTTGTAACAAATGTGGCGTTCAATTATGCTGCTGGTAATTGAAATAGAAAGCCCTAGAGCATCAGACAAGATCTCCCTATGTTTAGGATCACAAGAAACTGCTACGAATTTTTTGCCAAGATCATAACCTAAGATAGCTGAAAATTCTTCAATTGTGGGACAAAGTTCAGCAGTTTTAAATCGGAATACATGATCTTCAGTATTCCAAAACTTCACAACGGCATGAAGAAAATCCCACTTGATCTTGATATTCCTCAGATTTTTAATCCCCTCTAGCTTGTAGACTGTGAAATTGGTCTTGGTGATAAAATCAAAACTACAGACCCATCTGTTGATATCATGTGTGATTGAATGAGGAAATTGATAGGCCAAAAACGAATTGACCCCTTGTGATAAATTAATTGATTAATTAGTCAAGTTTATTAATTAATCAAATTAACATGCACAATGCATGGTAGCATAAACAAATCACCAAATAACTAAATATGCAGCGGAAAATAAATGACACGGTAATTTGTTTACGAATAGGGAAAACCTACACGGCAAAAACCCCACCGGGTGATTTTTAGGTCACCACTCCTGAAATTCCACTATTATCACAACAAGCAGTTACAAGTAAAGGAATCCCAATACCTTATACCAACCTGCAGTTGAACCCTTACCCCAATACCTAATTGAACTTTTTTTGTAGTGGAAATTTCCCCTTTTAATGCATGGCTCCCAAGTACATGACTAACCAACTGCACGGATCCCAGTACGCGACTTCAATCATCAACTAGAAAAGGTTGTTAGCTGCAAAGTTCTTCAATTCATCCAAACGATAAAGATCAAGAAGATGCTTGGTCACAAAACCCTACAGTGCACAAATACGGCAACTTCTTCAGAAGAGATGAACTAGGGTAAAACTTTGTCTCTAGTTACAAATTGCTTAAACAAACTTTGCTCAACACTTGTGCAACTTGTATATACTTTGACAGCCCTTAAAATAATCTGTAAGGTTGAATCTAATCAACCGTCTTGTTGGCTTTATTCCATGCCAAATTTTCTTGTATTTTAGCAATTAGAAACCCTGTATTTAGGTGGGAATCATGTAAGGGTAGTGTGTGTGAGAGAGTGTGAAAAATTGCTCAAGTGTGTGCAAAGAAGCAGGGACTCGCGGCTGGATTTCGCAGGTGGCTCGCGGCTGCAAGTCGCCAAATTGAAGCACATATGCCAAGCATGCCAGAAGCTGAAGCGTCGCGCCAACTGTTCCCTACATGACAAAAGTTCCAGGCTGGCCAAGCCGTTTGCTCGCAGCTTGAACTCGCGACTCAACCCAGTCGCGAGGTCAAGCCGCCAGAACACCCTGTTTGGCAAAATATGACGTTTCACATTCCTTCTCACCCTACTATATATATACCCTTATACCCATGATTCAGAGAGAGCTTCCATAGAGAATTTTGAGAGAGAAACCCTAGAGAAAACAAGATTGATTCATCCACAATCTTTACCTAAGAGACTCTTCAAATTCCTCTACTCTCTTCCTCTCCATTGTCAAATCCTTGAGAGGCTCTTTACCAAAACCTTTTCTCACCATATTCATTCTTGTGAAAGGGCTATTTGGTGCTTTGGGAAGCAATTAGGAAGGAACTAATTTCATATTAGTTGATGCTATGGTCAGGTAGCGGAATCTAGGAAGCTAGAAAAGAAATAGGTTCGGCGTAACCTCGTTGGAGCAAGAAGCTTGGAGGGCTTAGGTACATTGGGTAGATTAGGCTTGGAGGGTCTATTGCTGTTCATGTATCTCAACTACATTTTCTAGTGGATTACTTACCGCTTGAAAGGCAGTGGAGAGGTTTTACACGAGGACTTCAGTTTCCTCTTCGATAACACATCGCTGTGTTGTCCTTGTGTTTGCATCTCTCTTCCCTTATCTTTGGCCTTTTATTTTCTGCTGTGGATGTGATTTTAAATTGGCTTAGATTGTTTATAAATTCTGTTTATAGCTTGTGTTCATTTTCCGCACACTTTGTGTTTGACATATAGCTTGAATTGGTAATTTTTAATTTGGGGGTCTAAACGTTCATAGTGTATTTCACACTATTTGAACTTTCATAATCCTTTTTTATGTCTAAGGTTGTGAGAAAATAAATCCCAAACACATAATCATGAATTAGAGTCAAAACAGAACTGGAATTTTGTTTTTCATAAAGCTTGACAGATACCTATCTGTCAAGATGCTGTCAAGTAACTGTCGAGCCACAGGGCTAGGACAGCTTCTTAAGCTCAATGGATAGCTAGCTGTCAAGCTTTAATGAACAGCACTTCTTCAGCTTGAATCTTGGACAGACTTGCATGTCTTCAACACTTGATCTTGAAACATAGTTTGTTGAAGTATTAAACACATCCTAGATCTACCCAAATACAAGTAAAGTGCATTTTGTCAAAGGATGGGCCAATTACATAAAATAGTGACATATGTTCCTAACAAGTGACTCACATATGTCCTAACAGAAATTTTTGATTGTTAGCCATGAATAATTCTTATATGTGATTGCTATTTCTTGATAACCTTGATGCAGAGATTTGTTTGCAGGTTTAATGCTAAAATAAGCTCCCTTAGTCTCTATTCAGGTTTAAATAGGTTTAAAGAGTTTACAAATAACTAGAAAAGTGTTTCATAGTCCCAAACCAAGAAAATATTTTTCAAAAAACCCAAAAAAACATAGAAAATGCATTTGAAAAATGCGAGTCAAGGCAAAATTGGGTATGCTTGTCGGCACCCCAAAGTGCCAATTAACACTTTAAGAGTACCGACTGGCACCTAACCAAACCACGACCTAGTTACCTTGTTTTGTATTTTCGAGCACCTCGTGGGTCTATTTTGGCTCTATTTTTCACTCCGAAAAATGGTTGTGCAATAAAAATTTCTCCAAAATTCACATAGATTGTCAAACTAGGGCAGTTTGGCCATGTCTTGCTCATTTTTCAAAAATTATCACCTGCATCGTTTTTTCAAAAGAGAGAAGAGAAAATTAACCAAATCAAGATTTCTCAAAATCATGCATCTATTCTCTAAACTAGGGGCATTCGACTCTGCCTTATCCCTTCTTCTGAAACAAATAAAGTCAATCATCACTTTTCAAAAAAAAAAAACAAAAAAGAGAGAAACCCATATCTCAAAAATAAAAGGTCATCATGCATAAGTTTTCAAACTAGGGGCATTTAGCTATGCCTCATTCAGGTAAGTACAAATCACATTAGAAGTGGTCGAAAAAGTTCAAATTGTTTACTACAGAGCTTCATCAGGTGAATTCTAAACTTGTCTCATCTAAGTTTTAGCAAGACTAAAAGCAATCCCAAGATAGGGAGCTAAGAGCAGAAGTTAATACTAATTTTCTAAGGAATACATTTTTTTTTGTCTTTATAGGAAGATTAAAATATAGGTCAAGCATCATTCAGGCTTCGGCTCCGCCTGTGGGAAGATCTCCTAGACCCACCTCTGGAGGAGCCACCTTCAGTGTCTCCTTCTTGACTTGCATAAAACTGAGATTATTGTTGCCGGTTCTGAAGTTCAAGATTTCTGATTCTCTCCACCAAGGATCTTGTGTTGGCATCAGCCATTGCCATTCGGTTGTTCTGAAAAATAACCAGAGACGGATTTTAAATCCATTACCATGAAGTTCAAGCAAAAAGCATTAAGGAAGCATCATCTTTTACCCAATTCATTTCATTGAGCACATATTGAAAAGATTGAGTGCAGGCCACCAACTGCAAACCTCCAATCATCCGCATGCTTTCTTACACAAAATCAACACCAACCTGAAGCACAAATCCACAAGTTCAAAAATAACTCAATGAACAAAAATAAGGACAGAAGACTAAAGGATTCAGGAATATATTGGGTCATTCCAAGGGAAATTTGGAGTATAGTATGGCTGGTCTAGATTCATAAAGTTGAATGATCCATCAGGATTCATTACTTCATATTGCCATGCTAGAAAGTGAGGATATGTCTCCATGAAGGAACTAGAAGAACCATTAGCATTGCTAGAAGGACTCTGCTTCTCTTCAGAGGATGAAGCCTAAAAGTGCAACATGTAGATATTTTCACAAGAGGTAGAACAAAGAAGATAAAAGATGAGGATGCAAGCCATGATGCATAGACTTGGGAAAGAAAGAAAGCTACCGATGTTCCAGAAATGCCAGCTAAACAACCTTGTAGTTGAGTTTGGACAAATTCAAGATAGTCTCCTGATGTCCCCCAAACAACGTGGCTAACCCGAGCACGAGCAATTTCTTCATTAGCCAAAAGGTTTACCAATCGGATAGAGGGACAAGGATGAGCAGGAATTGTCTCAGGAGGGTACACATGTTGAACCTGAGCCAATACCCGGTCACCAAGATACCAATATCTCCCATGGCCATACTTAAACAACACTTGGCGGCCATTCAGCTCTTAAGCCCATGCACACTCTACATGCTCCTCACATCCAAGCCAAGGATTTATAGACATCTAAAAATCATGAAAAACCCAGAATGAAAAGAAAGCCAAACCACACAACATAAAAAAAAAAAAAAAAAAAAAAAAAAAAAAAGAGAGAGAGAGAGAACAACACAAAACCACTAAGAAAAGAGAACAAAACAAAAACAAAAAAACTCACATCATCAGCAGTTAAGTTATCAATCACCATATGCCAAACTTGCAAAGAACGCTTGGGAGGCTCTGACAGATGATACTTAGGCAGCCAACGAAGAAACCTGGGATACATATCATCAACATCTTCTAAGAGGTATGGACCAACCCCAAAATATTCATACATCCAGACCTAAGAAAAATCCATACACATCCTCAACAGCATAACAACATAAATAACCTTTACAAAATGCATCCGACCAAGAATTTAAACCTCACCTACCAAAGGGTTGCACCGAGAAAGCTGAGTCACTAAGTGCAAAAGGGTTGCATAAGCCATGCCACCCCAGTCATAATTTTTGATTTGGCCAATATCCCTCAAGCTCCATAAATGACATAAACTCATAGCGCTCCCCAAGTCTAGACATAAGAGAGTTCCAATGAAGAAAAGCATGAACATACGAATGTTGGTTGCTATAGTCTCACAATTGTCAATATTGGAGTACAGCCACATCAAGGGTACATTCTTACTCCTGATTTTTGGAGGCATCACACCCAGAAGACCTCTAATTTCCACTGATGAGATGGAGTCATTAACTTTAATTCTTTCACCACCCAATACCTGGAAAATGGAAAGTGTAAGTAGTATCCTAGAATTTCTTTGACAAGGCAAGAAGCAATTGGAGGTCCTTATACTCATTAATATCATGGTCCAACAAAGCTCGAAAAAAGGTTCGAAAGCCGGCTTCATTAATGACATTCTTAATGTCCAGGGACAGTGCCTCCTACCTACACTTCAACATCTGGAAACTACCTTGACTCTTGAGGTTCTACAAAACAAAGTTTAGCCAATCATTGAGATGTACACAAAACACCCTGTCCAAAATACTCACTCCAAAATCCCAACCAATAAAAAATGCCCCTCAAGAAAATCAATCAAACCACAAATGCCATTCCACACATTCAAATTCCACTGCATCCAAACAATATCCCAATCAACTCAAAAATACCTCATCTCCATAAATTCATTCAACAATGACTTAAACATATGTCCAACACAAAAAATTCCACACCCATAAAAATAATACCCACATAAACATTCCACACCCATGAAAATAATACACAAAAAAAATTTTCATACCCATAAAAATAAGGCCTACACATACCAACAAAATTTCCATACGCACAAAAATCAAGTCAAGTTTCATCCAACAATATCATAAGCTACATACAATGCAAAGCTTCATAAACCATCAACATTGTCCAAATGTCACAATACCTGATAGGCCAAAAATGTATTGACCCCTTGTGACTAATTAATTGATTAATTAGCCAAGTTTATTAATTAATCAAATTAACATGCAAAGTGCGTGGTAGCACAAATAAATCACCAATTAAACTAAGTGCAGTGGAAATTAAATTGATACGGTGATTTGTTTACGAATGGGGAAAACCAACACGGCAAAAACCCCTACCGGGTGATTTTAAGGTCACCATACCCAAGAATCCACTATTATCAAAACAAGCAGTTATAAGTAAAGGAATCCCAATACCTTATACCAATCTACAGTTGAACCCTTACCCTAATACTCAATTGGAATTGTTCTGTAGTGACAATCTCTCCTTGTAACGCACAGCTCCTAGTACATGACTAACCAACTGTGTGGATCCCAGTACGCGACTTCAATCACCAATTAGAGAAAGTTGTTGGCTGCTGTTGGGAAATATAAACCCCAGTTGAGAGAATTAACAAGTTTTAAACCCAAGTTGTTAATTAGATTTATTATGAATAAAACTTGTTAAAATAAACAAACATCAATATTATGTCAAAATCATGCAGTTGGAAAAATAAATAAGACAAGATATGATGACACAGGAAAACCAATGAAACCAACCAGTTTAACAGTAAAAAAACTGGGGGGAAACCTTCCCGAAAAGCAATCCACTATAGTAAAGAGAAGTTTCAAATCTAGTACAAAACCTTTGTCCCTAGACTCTACAATCCCCTTAGATGAACTCACAGCAGAAACCTTCTACCGCTTCAGAACCTCTAAACTCTTCAATATATGAACACCACCCTTTTGATGCACGAATCCCAATACGTGACTAAACAATTGCGCGGATCCCAGTACGCAGGATCCCAGTACGTAACTTCAATCACCAACTAGAAGAAGATTGTTGCCTGCAAAGTTCTTCACTTCATCTACAATGAAGATCAAGAAGCACTTAGTTACAAAACCCTAAGGCGCAAAAATGCAGTAGCTTCTTTCAGAGAGAATAAGGCATCAGTCACCTTTTGCATATGTTCCCCTTGTATTCTCTTCTATGACAGCCTCTAAAATAAGCCTTATATATGTCTAGGGTTGTGAGAAAAGAAACCCTACACAAATACATAAGCATGGGCCGAAAATCAAATCTGAAAAACTGAATTTCATAAAGCTCGACAGATAAGCTATCGAGAAGGTGCCGAGTAGGTGTCGAGGAACATCTCAATCGATCCACCAGGTGTCGAGAAGCTATTAAGGAGACAGAAGATTTCTCAACCGATCGACCAGCTATCGAGAAGGTGTCAAGATTGCGATAAGAAACACCTTAAGAGGCTTGATAGATAGCCTAGCTGTCGAGAGGTGTCGAGCAGCAATCGAGCTTTAAAAATTCAGCACTTCTTTACTTGTTCCTTGGACAGACTTGATGACTTCAACACTTGATCTTGAAACACAATTTCTTGAAATATTAAACCACATCCTAAATCTATCTAAATACAAGTAAAGTGCGTTTTGTTAAATGATTAGTCAATTACATAAAATCATGACATATGTTCTTAACACACGAACCACATATGTCCTAACAACTGCAAAGTTCTTCAGTTCATCTAAACAATGAAGATCAAGAAGATGCTTGGTTACAAAACCCTATGGTGCACAAACACAGCAACTTCTACACAAGAACGATGAACTAGGGCAAATTATATCTTCAGTCACAATTTGCTTGAACAAACTTTGTTCAACACTTGTGCAACCTGTGTCCACATTAACGGCCCTTAAAATAATCTTTTTATATGTCTAGGGTTGTGAGAAAAGAAAGCCCAAACATACAATCATGGATTGGAGTCAAAACAGATCTGAAATTCTGTTTTCCATAAACCTCAACAGATAGCCATTTGTCAAGCAACTGTCAAGCCACGGGGCTAGAATAGCTCTTCAAGCTCGATAGATACTAGTTGTCGAGCTAGCTGTAGAGCTTTAATGAACTAGCACTTTTCAGCTTGAATCTTGGACAGACTTGCAGGGCTTCAACACTTGATCTTGAAACAAAGTTTCTTGAAGTATTAAACACATCCTAGATCTACCCAAATACAAGTAAAGTGCATTTTGTCAAAGGATTAACCAATTACATAAAATAGTGACATATGTTCCTAACAAGGGAATCACATATGTCCCAACAATACCAAACAACTCAACAATTCAAAAATGCCCCAAAACAAAGAAAACAATATAACCACATAATGATTTCCAACTAAATCATACAATGTCCAAGATTCCCACAAAAACAAACAACAAAATGACAATGTCCCATTATAATGTTCTCAACAAAACGTGAAATCAACAAATTTACCAACAACAAAAAAAAAAAAGCAAAAAATGAGCTCACCTTGAAATCCTTTTTGGATGAGTGTGGAGCTGGGATTTTAGGTCTTGAAGGAGCCCCTCTTCATCATTCCATTCTAGGGATGGATGATATTTCTTCCCATTGAAAGTAAGAAAAGTTGGTCCATGAGAAGATGCCATGGAAATGCAAAGATGGAGGTTTGAAAATGGGTTTCAAAAAAAAAAAAAGGGTTTTGCAAAGATGATCAAGAACTCAAGGATCTGAAAAAAATATTTTGAGGGATGGAAGAAATCGAGTTTCGAAGCCTAGAGAAGTGATTTTCTAAGCAAGAAATGGTGTGGAAATGAAGAAAAAAGGAAGAAGCTTGTGAATAGTGACAATGGAGGAAGAAGAAGAGTAAAAAAAAAAAAGGAAAACACAAAGAAAAGGGGGCCAAATTCCCCCCCCCCCCCCCCCCCAATTAAAACCTCACATGAGTTTCTGAGTCAACTCATGTTTGATTGAGTTGACTCAGTCAACTCACCACCAAAAAAAATAAATCTCTTTTAAAAAAAATGATGAAATGAAATGATGAATGGATGATAAAAAAAATAAATGAATGAATGATTAAAAAAAATAAAATAAAAATTCAAGGATTTCCCAAAAAATAAGATAGATGATATCAATTTCAAGAAAATTTCAAATTTTGAAAGAAATTTTATTTTTTCAAAGATGTTCAAGAATAAAGAGTTTCATTTTTCAAAGAGAATTTCAAAAAAAAAAAAATTCAAAGGATCCCAAAAAAAATTAATGGATTTTCCTTTTGAAGAAGAAATACAAGTCTAAAAAATGGGGAATGAAGAAGAGGAAAAATTGCAAATCTCAAATTGTGAAACAATAAAGCACTAATCGCTTAAAATCTAATTCAAGACTTTGGTCTTTTTCTTGTAAAGCCCAGATTCCGACAGAGATAGAGAAAGCTCTCAGTCGCCCCAGATTCTAACTAAGATAAAGAAACCTCTCAGTCGCCCCAGATTCCGACTGAGATAGAGAAAACTCTTAATCACCCTAGATTTAGATCGAGATAGAGAAAGCTCTCAATCACCCCATTTTCAAACTGAGATAGAGAAACCTTTCAGTCACCCTAGATTCAGACCTAGATAGAGACACCTTTTAGCCACCCAGATTCAAACCGAGATCAAGAAAGCTCTTAGTCACCCCAGATTCAAACTAAGATAGGGAAACCTCTCAGTCGCCCCAAATTCAAAACGAGATAAAGAAAACTCTCAGTTGCCCCAAATTCAGACCGAGATAAAGAAACCTCTTAATCGCTTCATATTCAAGCCGAGATCGAGATAGCTCTCAGTCGCCTCAGATTTTCGAATTGAGCTGGATATAGTTCTCAATTGCTTCATCAGCATTCGGGATTTAATTCAAGTTCAACAAATATCAAGTAGATTAAGTATTCATAGTTTTCATTTTTCAGGACAATAAAACACTAGTTCTATGTCCCAAGGTTTTAGGTTTTAGGGCTAGGAATTCTTTGAAAAGTCAACCTCAATTAAATCATGGTCACTAAAATCAGAGTCTTTGTTTAACATTAACATTCGCTTTGCAAGCTCTGTCAATGAGGGGCATTTTGTAGACACTCGATTTTGCATCCATAATTTAATCTTGGAAGATGGCAAAAATGACCATTCATATACCCCCCAAAAATCATAGTTGCATTACATGCATTAAATTATCCATTGCATATCATAAAAATGATCTTGAGATTCTAACAGTCCCGACGATGTGCCTGATTCCTAAATTGGACAGTCGGATTGAAAGATATCACATGATCAAGTTTTCACGGTCTACATGCATTTTGTTTGGGTGGAACCAAATTCGTGTGATTAATTTAGATTAACAATGATTGGTTAAACAATTAAAATTAATTAAATAATTTTGTGATTGGTTGTTGGTTTTTGTAAAAAATAAGTGTGCTTGGATGGGAATAAAATGGATAATCATATAATAAGGAAATTGTTGATAATTAAGTCTTTTTAGAATATTTATCTATCAGATAATTATTACTTTGAAGACCTGATTATCAAGATAAAAGGGATTAATTTTAGAATATGAATTAAAAAACGCGTCTAGGTGCAATTCCCAACTCAAAAATCCTCAAAAAAGAGTTCAAATCAAACCAAAATTGGAAGAGGGGCTCGGCATCCAAGAGGGTTAGTTGGCACTTTCCAAGTGCCGATTGGCACAAATTCAAGGTCCGGCCCGGGAACCTTCTGATTAAGATAAAACCTATCTTTTTCGAATTTTTGGGCATAACGACGCATCCTAATTCATACTTGATCTGATTTAGCTTATTTTTTAAGCATCCAACCTCTATAAATAGAGAAAAAAGAGCAAATATTAGGCCCTTCTTTTTCTTACTTCTTTGCTCCCCTTACATTAAAGACGTTCTGGAAGTCTTGGCTTTAAGATTTTTTTTTTTTTAAGTAAAATATTTTAGATCTCAAAGAAGTAAAAAATTATTTGATTCCTAAAGTATTCCTCCATTGAAGGGTATATTCATGCAAGTAGGTATTTAATTTCATTCTTGTGTTTATTTTTCTTTTCTCTTAATTGATATATTTTTGTTGTTCATTGCAAGTTTTTTATGAATATGTGTTTGATGTCATTATTAGTATGATCTTATTCACAATTTATATATGCCATGTTCACATGTTTAGTTGGATTTTCTTTAGTTGATTAACATGTTTATGATTTAATTCTTCTTTAATTTCAAAATCTGCAATTAATCACTATAACCCTTTTTAAAAACAAACATAGATCTGTATTTTCACTAAATACAGATCTGAAAAAAAAAATTTAATTTTTTTCAAAACAAAAACAGATCTATATTTTCATTAAATATAGATCTGCAATTTTTTTTGAAATTTTTCCAAAAAAAAGCAGATCTGCATTTTCATTAAATACAGATCTGAAAATTTTTCTAAAGTTTTTTTCAAAACAAAAATAGATTCGTATTTTCATTAAATACAGATCTGGAAATTTTTCTGAAATTTTTCCAAAACAAAAAAAAAAAAAACAGATCTTTATTTTCATTAAATACAGATCTGAAAAATTTTCTGAAGTTTTTTTCAAAACAAGAACAGATCTGAATATTTTTCTGAAACAAAAACAGATCTGTATTTTCCTTAAATACAGATCTAAAAAATTTTCTGAAATTTTTCCAAAACAAAAATAGATATGTATTAATTAAATACAGATCTCAAAATTTTTCTGAATAAAAAACTAGTATGTATTTTCATTAAATACAGATTTGAATTTCTTTTCAAGCATACAAAACTGGCCTATATTTTCATTAAATACATATTTGAATTTTCTATAATAAAAATGGCTTTCTTCTTAAATAAAAATTGCAGATTTTGGATTTTCAAAGAGTGAATTAATTTTGAATTTAGGGATTTTTAATATATCATTGTAATGTCATGCATCTTTTGAAATGGTATATAATGGTCACTTAGAGTTTAGAAGACCAAACTCCATCTAAGCGAAATGGATGCCTAACACCTTCTCATTCCGTAACCTAACCCCCAAACTTAGGTTTTTGGATAGTAGACTAGTGTTTTATCTTTTGTTTTGGTAAATTGTAACTAGGATCAAAGCTTTGTAATTCTTACATAGATTGTATTTAGGACCAAGGCCTTGTAAAGTTATTCTACCAAGTTGTATTTGTATAATCAATTAATGAATTTGAGGTATTTTTGGTCATGTGAGTTGTATTTCATTTTTTCTTATTTTTTATAAAAAAAAATAAGTGGTGACTCCACACAATTACCCAAAAGAGAGATGTCCTAAGCACCCAAACCTCTTTTTGAGAGCACCCCCAAAGTAATGAAACCTTTTTTTGTTGTAGTGGATGGAATTTTAATGAAATTTTTTTTTTTTTTTTTGGGTAGTGGGTTGAATTTGAATGAGTTGTATAAATGCCCATGAAACAGATTAATTTTTCTAATCCGAATATACTATTGACTTTTTTTTTTTTGGTAGTGGATGGAATTTTAATGAAACTTTTTTTTTTTTTTTTTTTGGTAGTGGGTTAAATTTGAATGAGTTATATTTTTTCTAATCTGAAAATACTATTGCCTTCTTTTTTTTTCTTTTTTTGTAGTGGGTGGAATTTTAATTAAACCTTTTTTTTTTGCACACACAATTTAACTTAAAAGACCTCAGCCTAATGAATATGTTCTCAATTATTTTATATTACCTACTCGTTTTTCTAATCATTATTCAATGTGGGATTACACTCACGTATGTATACCCAACAAACAGGTTATGTACAATGCTTTTGCTATAGAATAACCCATTGTTTTTGTGCTTCCACCAAGTTCCAATTGTTCAGACACAATAATGGGTTCTTTGAGAATGATTTAAATATTTTCTGTAGCTACTTCAAGGGTTGGCAGAATGGCAGTAGAATTTAATATGCTATTTAAATTGCAGAGCAGGATTAAACATCTATCATCGATGATACTGCGTTGAATGGATGAGGGTTGGGCCTTGGGCTTGGGAGCCAACTGGACAGGAGCCAATCCAATCACATTGCATGAAGTGCAGGGGCAATTTTCCTCACTCTAACAATCGAAAGATATTACCAAAAATTTGTAAAGATACCACTCACCAAACTGCTGGCACTCTACTCGAACCTTGTCAAAATTATATTTACATTGTCCACCACAATGCTTTTGCTTTACACTGATTTGATCGTCATGTTGTTATGCTGCTATTTGGCCATGATAGAGTATTGCCTTAGAGCATTAGCATTGGAAAATTCTGATGTCACTCTATTTTACAATTCTAAAAAGCCATTTTATCATTATACCATATCATTTTACAATACCTCCACATTCCAAACTTCTACTTCCCTTTTTTACTCATTAAAATAATATATTTACATAATAAAATAATATATCTCAAAATTATATCTTTTCTCTCCCATCTCTCTCCTCTCTCTACATAATAAAATATTATTATTTTTTTACAATACTTGCTACAGTGCAATTCTATGTTTAGAATTGCACTGTAGCAATATTGCAAAAAAATTTGCAATACTGTTGTTTAGCATTCCCCAATGTAGATGGTTTTAGGGCTTAAAATTCCAAATTTCCCTTAGATTTGGCAATAGCATTCTCCAATGCTAATGCTCTTAAGCAAGTATGCTATCCAAATTCCACCTCACTATGACATGACCATACATACATAACATATATTTAAATATTGTCATGTTGATTAATAGATACTGGCCAGGTACAGTCTCTTATACCCCTCTGTAACATTATAGGCTTGCATACATGCATCCTCCCCTTTCTCATGATCTCTTTAGCCAATGATGAAATTCTACAGCTATGCTGCCAAAATTATGTCTTAACGTTAAAAATCAAGGTTTCAAAAACTCTTTTTTTTTTAAGCAATTATGTTGCCAAAATCTTGTCTTAAAATTGACTTCCTGGTCTCCATTAAAAAAAAAAAAAAAAAAAAAAAATCTAATCTTCCAAAACTCTCTTTTTAAAGTAATTATGTTGCCAAAATCCTATCTCATTAAAAAAAGTTGATCCTCCAAAACTCTCTTTTCAAAGTAGAAATTTTTTTATTAATTCTATTTTAATTCCAATTTTAAGGTTTCCCCTTTTTCAAAAATCCCATCAACTAATGAAATCATGAAGTAGGCTCCCCTTTGTGTAATCACTTGATTCAATCCTCATCAATCGAAGAACTACATTATTCAAAACAGAATGATGGGATCTTGAGGATGGTTAGATGTTCCCATCATAACGTGGGAAACATTGAGATTTTTAGTTTTTTTCAACATTAATTCTTGCAAGTCACCGGCCTCTCAAAAAGGTTTTTAATGTAAAACAATTTTTTCCTTTAAGATCGAAACCATAGATATTTAAACACATTTATTATTCTCAATGTATGCAAGATATTATGGGAGAAAGTATATTTTTTTATATTTTGCATTGCACATATTTTTAAGGGAAAATCAAAATTATGGTATTGACTGTGGTAGGGCATAGTGAAGTGCTTAACACCTTCCCCACCTTCCCCACTCTTAATCTAATCCCCCAACCCATTTTCTAGCTGCAGACAATGTTTATCTTATTTGGTTATAGAAACTAAATTTGGAAAAGCCCACTTTTTAAAATTTAATTGATCAATCACACTTTTAATAAATCCCAATGATTGATAGCGACTCCAAACACTCACTTTCTGCACACTAGCACCACGAGTGCAATTAGTGAAAGCAATGCACACACAAGATGGATCGTGAGAAAATTCATAAAAACTCATACATTGTCTCACCCATCTTCAAAAAATTCATCATTAAAACCCTTGGAGTATGATGTCGAGGTTTTCTAGCTTGCGCTGGGTTGTCAACAATAAAAACTTTTCTTGTTTATAATGGACATCTTGTTGGGGAAGAATTCTCTCGTAGTGGTTTTCCTTTTGGAGTCCTCTCCATTAGTTTTCTCCTTCGTCTCTATATTGTGCATTTATTTCTTTATGATATGGTGCATGTTGGTATACAATTAATTAATCTACTGACCACCGCGCACCCTTGGTGCGATGATCACTCAACAAGTATAAATGCTTGTAGGGTGTGGGGGATAAGGGTCGAGGATCAAGTCTCCAGGAGGGAGCTTCACACACATGTACACTTAGATTAGGTTAGAGTAGAAAATCTATCTTGTATCCAAAAAAAAAAAAATTTAATCTACTGCATAATACACAACTAGGGTCGAAACTACCTATTCTATTTCTTCTTATAATTGAACCTAATTCCCCAAATATGACTCATAACATAATTTCTTACCCAATATTTCAAAATGAACCTATACATTTACTGCTATATTGTCCACATGCCTAAAAGAAGCTATAATAGTTTACAACAAGGGAAAAAAAATGCCAAAACAAATAGTTTATTAATCAATGTGAGATAAAAGTGGAAGGACAAATGATGATGAAGGTTCACCTATTTCTAAACTTGAGCTTGATAAAATAGAAATGTCATTCCAATGCCCCATTTCTTCATTTCTAACATAATCAAGCTCTTCAAAATTTGGTTGATCAGGGGAAATTTTTTGAACTCTCTCTAACTCCATCAAGATCTCTGTCATCGTAGGTCGTTTCTTTCCATACAAGTGCAAACATCTTTGTGCAAGATTGGCAATTGCCATGACTTCATGTTTATTATCATCCTTCCTTACTTGAGTATCAAGTATGTCAAAGAGACGGTTCTCTTTTACTGAATGAATGAAATATGTAGATAAACTTAGATCTTCTTGTGAACTTGTTAAAAAAACTGGCTTTTTTCCAGTTAAAAGCTCAATAAGGACTACTCCAAAACTATAAACATCACTTTTTTCTGTAAATTGGCTTGTTTGAAAGTATTCCGGATCCAAGTACCCAAAAGTACCACATACTAGTGTGGTTACATGACTTTGGTCAATGGCCACTAATCTTGAAGTTCCAAAGTCTGCTACTTTTGCTCTATATTTGTCATCGAGGAGTATGTTTGAAGATTTTATATCTCGATGGTAAATGGGTAGTGAAGCTGCCGAGTGTAAGTAAGAAAGAGCTCCTGCAACTTCTGTGGCAATTCTTAAGCGCATATCCCATGTTAGTAATGGAAACTCTTCATTCTCTTCTTGAATGTATTGAAAAAGTGTCCCATTGGGAATAAATTCATAAACTAACAAAGGAACTTCTGTCTCTAAACACCACCCAAGTAGTTTGACCACATTTCTATGGTTGATTTGGGAAAGAATGATAATCTCATTAATGAATTTTTCAATATTCCCCTTATCCACTGTGTTACACTTTTTAATTGCCACAATTCTTCCATCAGCTAACATTCCTTTATAAACTGTACCTTGCCCACCTTTACCAAGTATTCTATTTTTGTTAAAATGATTGGTCGCATTTTTCAACTCATTTGAATTGAATAATTTTGTCTTTTGAACATTGTTGTCATTTGAACATAATTGCTGTTGTAATAATAAACCACCATTCTTTTTGAAGAATTTTTTCTTGAGCTTGATTTTGTTTCTTTTCTTTATCATTCTGTACAAGCACCATATAATAGTGAACAGAAACAATGCCCCAAGGCTTGAACAAATAACTGCACAGGTCAAGAAAATTAAATAGAAATATATATCACATCAACCTAAATTTGGATTATATAAAATTATGAATAAGTGTGAAACAAATTTGAACAAAAGTACAATGAACTGTAAATATCCTTCTCATGTTTTAAAAGAAGTTACTAATTTTTTTTTTTTACATTAATATTTCTCATAATATCCTAGAATATAAAATGGTATTAACTACTAATTAATTTCTTAGAAAGAATAAAATTTATTATTTTGTTTTATGGAAACATTTTTTATACATGAAATTTATTGTTAGGTACTTGATTTTTCATGCAAGTCTATTGTGTTTTAAGGGGCTTATGAGCCCAACATAAATTTCCCCGTTACGTGGCTCCAGCTAACTTTGCAACATGTACCTGGCAGTCCTACCTTACATGAGCCTAAACACCTAATTGGCGAATTCTTATTATAGATTATAAAATTTACTACCAAAACAAAATTGTATAGTAGTGCTAAAATACTTCACTCATTTCTCGGACTAACCAAAATACTTCATTCATTTCTCCTTTATTTTCTTCCATTATTCAAATACCTCACATCTCCTGTTATATGTTGACTTTGATTAAAGTATGATGTCAAATTTTTTATCCCTTTTTAGTGAACAATGACTGAAAAAGATGAGCTTGTCCTCTCTTCTCACACCACATTCAAGCTTACTGTAAAAATGTATATCATAATAGATTAAAAAATCTAAATTGAAATGAAGAATTATGCAACTTTATAGAGAAAATTTGTCTTTTCAAGATAGATTTGTAATATTAGATAATAGATAATCATATTATGATTTAGAACATTTTTAAGGTAAAAAAAATAAAAGCATGTAAGAGAAATGAGTAATGCAATTCAGCTAAAAGTCTGAAACTATCAAATTATAAAATGCATGATTTATCTTTTAGTGATAGATTATCAAAAGAACAAAACTTAAAAGCTAATGTACTTCTTCATCTTCTAAGCTTACATAAACTTAGCAAACTAAAAGTGCATGAAATATAGTTTTTTTTATCCGTTCTAGCTCAGAGAAAGGTAGGATACCCAAGTAGCCTAGTCATTCCCTTCCATGATCCATTGAACTGAGAACACCAATAAACTAAGAGTACAATTCTATTTTCCAAGTAAAAAAAAAATTAATCCATACAAAAATTTAACTAAAAAAATATATATGCGAATGAATGGATGTTAGAATTGTATATCACCATAGAATTACAATAATGGATGAGAATGTGTATCGTCGCTCTTGTCAAGGACTTATGGTATAGCACCTCTCTATCACATAACTTCGAGCTTGTTTTTATTTTTACTTTATTCATTTTCTAAATTTATAGTCTATAATCTATGCCAAGTGCCTTTCGACTCAATTGGTTGGCATTGTTTTATGTTTTCAAGATATCCAAAATTTAAATTTCATTTCTCTTGGTGTAACTATTAAATTATCAAAACACTAAAGACATTTAACTTTTGATAAAACTCATAATATTGTGCCATGTAGACTTTTGAGACCTCACAATTTTACACATAATTATTTTAATATATACTTTTTAATTGATTTTGAATTCTATTCTATATTTAAACCATCCATTAGAATTTCGGCACATCATATCTTCTAGAAATGCTAGAATATATAAATTTATAAATAAATAAATTCTGATTCCTAGAATATATAGTTCACAAGCACAATCGTAAAATAAATTCAAATTAAGATCTACTACAATTATCAACTTTTTTTACTTAAAAAATAATAATTATCAACTTTAATAGTTACAATAAAAATATTATCATATTATATAAATTGTTACATGCATTACACTGGTTACCGACTGATATTTATAATATTGAAGGCATTTGACTTGTAGTCCACCTCAAATATTTTGCCAAATACGCTTTTGAGGCCGCACAATTTTACAAGTCGTTATAATATTTTTTAATTGAATTTAATTTTTTTTCCTATATAAATCTAAACCCATCATTTGAATCATGGTACATTATATTTTATTTTAATGGTAGAATATATATAGTTCTATGTACAAACCCAATAATAATAAATGTATTAGTAACTATCATAATTATCAAATTTCATATTTAGACTAAAGAAGTGAAAAATAAAAAAGATCATATTAAAATTTTTTCGTGCATCACACGAGTTAAATCAGTATAAGGCATACCTATAACGGTTAAAAAATTGACATACCTATAATGGCTATCTTCACTGGAGATTTTGGCTTGTTGCAATGGTAGCTACCTTGTATATTCACACAATCCGACTTGTTGGGACATTTATTGAGTGTCTTGCTTTCGCATTCGTTTATATCTGATTGAAATATATATATATATATATAAATATATATATATATATATATATAGGAAAACAAATTACAAATTAGAATCAGCAGCCAACAGATACTTTACAACTAATGCCCCTGCCTCAATTGAAAGAAAGAACATTATTATTACTTTCAAAAGCAATATTAAAAATAAAAAAAATTAATATGACATTAAATTCTTAATTTAGTAATTTATTCTTCTTCATAAAAATTTGTATAATAAGAAATCAAATTTGGGATAATTCCTCGAGAAAATATAACCCTCTTCAAGTACAGGGAGACTATAACGCCCGAGGACCTCGAGGATACCGACATGCCCTCAGGGGACCGAGAACCAAGGCTAAAGGCCGTAGGATGAAAACTGAGGATGAGGGGGAAGATTTATCATCAAGCTAGGAAGGAAGGGAAGAGGACAAATAAAACATCCATCACCTCCACATTCAATACTCTACATCCACTTAACTAGTCACATTAATGAGAAAATGACCTATGAACAGTATCATCACAGCTCATAGCCCAGTATAGAAGCCTTCTAGTAAGGCCCTAATGGGATAAGTATCAAGAGAATTGAACCCTGACCATCCAAATGTAGGGTTCAGATACACCTTAGTTGATTATATAAGGCTAAGAAGCCCCTGGAAGAAGGGGATTCACTTTTTAGAAATACAAAACCATTTGTAATCGCTAACTCGAACTAAATCCGAGGAGCTCAATATAGGCCCTTCAAGGCTTTTTCTTATCTATGTGCGCATGTCTACACTTTGACTCAATTAAATCAACTCTAGTTAAATCTTTTCCCCTCAACTTGTCTCATTTTTGTCCGCCATGATATATATATATATATAAACAGATGATGAATACAATGATGACACATGCATGTCCTTTTGTGAAAGCATACGATAATGATAGATGTCAAAACTCTTTCCATTGTCATTTGAATCTCTTAATATGCTATTATTATTTATTTCCTACTATAATATGAAATAATAATGGCAAATCATTCTCCTAAACATTTCATAGTATGGGTCATGGGCGGATACCCATTCTCAAATTATTATGACTCCTTTAAATTATTATGATTTGCAAATATGTCCATGAATCCGAATGTATGGTTCTAATGATTTTTTTTTTTTTTTTTTTCGGTAGAAAGGATAATAATGCATTAAACAGAAGAAGAACTACATGACACGCTTATAAAAATTTAAAAAATAAAATAAA
This sequence comes from Quercus agrifolia, assembly GCA_029955455.1. Classification (NCBI taxonomy): domain Eukaryota; kingdom Viridiplantae; phylum Streptophyta; class Magnoliopsida; order Fagales; family Fagaceae; genus Quercus; species Quercus agrifolia. Next base: position 23,896,492 of record JARQAD010000002.1, on the reverse strand, counting down.
TTCATTTTCTTTGTTTGTATTTAATAAAAATTTAAATTCTAGGATTATTAAATTTGTCTTAGATACTTTTGCACAGCTTTTATCTTTGTAACTAAGTTTCTATTGCTTAATGCCATATGTGATTTTCTTTTCTTTTCTTTTTAAAGCCTCCATGTGTGATTTTCAAGAAGCCAATATTTTTTTCCAGATTGCCTAATGATTTAGAAATTCATACTCCCTCCGTCCCTTTTTTTTTTTGTCCTGTTTGAAAAGTCAAACTTTTTAAGGGAACATCATTTATTGTCTTGTCTACCTTTTAAAAATGTATAAATTTCCAAAACTACCCTTAAAAAATTTTATCAAAAAATTGAATTAGTAAATTAATAGGGATATAATAGGAACATTAGTAAATTAATGACTTTTATTTTTAGAAACAGGACAATATTTTGGGACATCTCAAAATGGAATAGAGGACAAAAAAAATGGGACGGAGGGAGTATAATACAACCAAATACCAATAGTTCATGCGAGTTAATTCTTAAAAGAAATAAAGAAGTACAATCCACTTGTAGCCAAAGACGAATAAATGCAATATTGTTCAATTAATAATTGGAGAGAAAATTAAAACACCCCACAAAATTTAAAAAAATAATTTAATTATGTCATGTGACAACATTCCAAGAGTTATGTAACTGACGAAACTGACAAGAGGGAATAAAAAAAGGGCCAAAATGGGTATTTATCCATAAAATACTAACTATTTAGTTAGTAGGCACGGTTCTGAAAGTAAATGCAAAACTAGCAACTCGAGCCTCTGAGACTCGATTTTGGGCTTCAAAATCGAGTCTTTGAGGCTCGGTTTGTAGTTTGGACCAACTCTGATGTGGCAGTAGTGCCACATGGCATTGACATGGAAATCGAGTCTCTAAGACTCGATTTCTAAGTCCTATATATGACACAGACCAAACACCAGATCATCAGAGGCAAAACCCAGAGAAAAAAGAAAAAGAAAAAAGAAAACCAGAAACAGGGAGGGAGAGAAGAGATCGGAGACCCAGCGCGCGCGGCATGACCAGAAGCTGACCAGCGACCCAGGCTCGCGCCGGCCAGCGTCGATCGCGGCCTGGGTCTCGCGCCGGCCAGCGTCGCGCGCGGCCTGGGCTCGCGCGAGCCTGGGTCGCGCGAGCCCCAGGCCGGCGCGAGCCCCTGGCCGCGCGCGACGCTGGCCGGCGCGAGCCCCAGGCCGCGCTGGTGAGGTTCTCTGTTTCTCTCCCTCTGATCTGATCTGAGTAGCTGTGTGTTTCTCTTTCTCTCCCTCTGATCTGATCTGATCTGCGTATCAGTTAAATTTCTTAAATTTGTTTTGGGTATTTTGGCACGTAGAGACTTAGAATTTTTTTAAAAAAATTTAGGATTTGAAATCGAGTCTTAGAGACTCGATTTCCAGGTGGACACCCATGTGGACAAAGTGCCAAATCAGAAGTGGTCTAAGCATACAAATCGAGCCTCAAAGACTCGATTTTGAAGCCCAAAATCGAGTCTCAGAGGCTCGAGTTGCTAGTTTTGCATTTACTTTCAGAACCATGCCTACTAACTAAATAGTTAGTATTTTATGGGTAAATACCCATTTTGGCCTAAAAAAAGGGTTGTTCAAATTTTCAAGCTATGAGATGAGATCAAATATATAAAAAATATTAACTTCCGTTTGTTATATGAATTACACCTTTATTGTTCAATGAGTTTTATTTTTGTGTAAATATATTTCATAAATTTTAAAAATATATATATATTAAGTACATTTTCGTGATATTATTTCATTTTCAGTTATAAAAGTCCATTAAATATAATAGAAAATCTAAATTGAGTTTGACAAATATGTTTGCTAAGTACTTTTCAAAGGAGCATGAAATTTCATTCATATATTCACAAATAAATAAAAGGAGTGAATTAAAGTATTAAACACTAGACGAATATGCTAGAAAATGAAAGCTTGTTGGTAACTGCAGTTTACCTTGACATCCCGTGGAAAGATAAGAATTTCCTTGGTATCCTCCAAGGCAATAATAATATTCGGCCCCGTAATCTGTAGTATACGCTTCTGAGTTCCGTCTACGCAGCTCTTTTGGATCCAAGGTTGTAAACTCAGATGCTGTCCACTCCAGCACCACAGGAATGTATTCCAAAAACTGCACATAGTAAGAGAGATCTTTTGTTGTTGAATACAACCATTTATCATCTGCAAGGAAGGCAAATTTGCAATCTTCACTGGTTTTAATTTCTTCTTTTATTCCTCTGAAACTTGCATTAAATACTTTACTCCCAGAAGGGACTGTAGTCATGCAGCAGTTGAAACCTGAGCAGTGCTTAAGTTCGCTGTCCTCTATCAAGCTTTTATCAATGCAATTCGATTTGCATCCAACCACCACCATAGGATTGATGCCGGTCATTAGGGCCAAGTTGTCGCAACCAACCGAAATGAATCTATCCCGATAAGATGAGAAAAAAAAAGGACTACCTGAGATATTCACACCATCATTATGTCTGGAACTCCTATTCTTACAATTGGAAGAAACAATTGGCATGTTGACTCGAACGAGTCCCGGATCAATCCAAAAATAATGATCATTATACGGATCAGTAATATTGATTTCCAGGACCTCCATGCCAATTCTGGGTAGGAATGCTTTAGGGAAACCACCAGTTTCTTTGCAAACAATTTTGAACCAGTCATTGAAGTAACAACCGGTAGTCATTCCAAACGGGTATGGAATGTAAATATTTCCACAGCTATCAGAACAATTGGGTTTTGCTATAGGTGCTGCAGCTTCTGCTAACTCATAGGTCAGTAGAAGTAAGAAAGTAATTCGCATTACCACTTGCACAGCCATTTCTGGGTGTCTATATAGTTCAACAAAGCAAACCTCCTAGCCTTCATATATAAACCAATATATGTAGCCTTAATTACAAGAAAAGTATGTATATCTAGAACCTTGACATTAAGTGGACAGAAATTCAAGGCATAATAATCTTCCAACTTGCATGACTTTTTTGCATGTGGGTGGAATTTTAATGAGATATAAATGCCCATGAAATAGACATTAATTTTTCTAAGCCGAAAATATTTTTTTAGTTTTTACATTTTGGGTAACAATTAATTTAGTCTATATTATTTTTAACTTACAATCAACTCACCAATAAAAAATGTCTATGTGGCACACAGCATGCCCTAGCATACTTGAAGTTGACAAACCTAATAAAATAACCCAAAAAAATTACGTCAGCATTAAAATTGATAAGTTTTAATAGGATTGTCACCCTCACAATTTGGGTTTTATGCAAAAATATTTGGCTGGATTTGCCCTATCAAAGCCACTGGATTTGATCCAACACAAAGACACGAGCCCAATTGAGAAACCCTCACCACTAGATTTGTTCTCACTCCTTTTCTTTTTTTTCTTGTTTGGTTACGTACCGGGAAAGTCTTGCTTTCTAGGAAAATTAATTTGCTAGAATTTCTTTTTTTCTTCCAAAATTTTAATTTCTTTTTTGCTATTTCTGATCTGGATGTTTGTTAATTATACAAAAGTGAGATGTTATAGAATGTATTTATGAATTCGAAGATAGAAAAATCAAGAAAGTGGTTTTTTGTTGTGTTTGGTTGCCAAGAAAGTGCAAGAAAAGCAAAAAATATTTCTACTTTTTTTTCTTTAAAATTGAAAAAAAATATAATTATTGTTCAATTTAAATGCTGATGTGGCATTTTTATTATTATTTTATTAGTTACATCAACTTCAAGTGTGCTAGGTGTGCACGCCATGTGCCATGTAAACGTTTTTCGTTCGAGGCATTGGAGTATATATATATATATATAAAGAAGATTATGAAATTTTAGAATTTCCCATCAATTTTGTCCCTCCCCTAAATTGGGCAAAAAACCATTTCAACCCAAATGGTGTGCTCGAGGTGAAAACTATTGAGCCTCGCCATTTCACTCCTCTCCCCCCCCCCCCCCTCTCCAATTAAATGGGCCCTAAGTGGAAAGAAATTCATTGCATAAAAACCACATAATAATCTTCCAACTTGCGTGAAGTTATTGCAATCGATGGAATTTTCATGAGATATAACTCCCATGAAACAGGCATTAATTTCCCTAGTTGAACAAACCATATTATTCAACTTGATGTTTTCTCTTCACCCCAATTAAACGGGCCCTAAGCAAAAAGAAATTCAATACATAAGAACCACATAATAAACTTCCAACTTGCGTGAAGTTATTGCAGTTGGTGGAAATATATAAATAAATATATATATATATATATATATATAAATAAATATATATATATATATATAAAAGAAGATTATGAAATTTTATAATTTTCCGTCAATTTTGTCCCTCCCATAAATTGGGCAGAAAACCATTTCAACCCAAATGGTGGGCTCGAGGAGAAAACTACTGACCCTCACCATTTCACTCCCCCCTCTCTTTCCCTCCCAACCAAGCATATTTTTCTCCCTTATTTTCTCTTTCTCCCCAATTAAATGTGCCCTAAGTGGAAAGAAATTCATTGCATAAGAACCACATAATAATCTTCCAACTTGCGTGAAGTTATTGTAGTCGATGGAATTTTCATGAGATATAACTCCCATGAAATAGACATTAATTTCCCTAATTCAACAAACCATATTATTCAACTTGATGTTTTCTCTTCACCCCAATTAAATGGGCCCTAAGCGAAAAGAAATTCAATGCATAAGAACCACATAATAATCTTCCAACTTGCGTGAAGTTATTGCAGTTGGTGGAAAAAAAATATATATATATATAAATATAAATATATATATATATATATATATATATATGTATATATATATATATGTATGTATAAATAAAGAAGATTATGAAATTTTATAATTTCCCATCAATTTTGTCCCTCCCCTAAATTGGGCAGAAAACCATTACAACCCAAATGGTGGGCTCGAGGAGAAAACTACTGACCCTCACCATTTCACACCCCCACTCTTTCCCTCCCAACCAAGCATATTTTCTCCCCTGTTTTCTCTTTCTCCCCAATTAAATGGGCCCTAAGTGGAACTAAATTCATTGTGTAAGAACCACATAATAATCTTCCAACTTGCATGAAGTTATTGCAGTCGATGAAATTTCCATGAGATATAACTCTCATGAAAAAAACATTAATTTCCCTAATTCAACAAACCATATTATTCAACTTGATGTTTTCTCTTCTCCCCAATTAAATGGACCCTAAGAAAAAAGAAATTCATTGCATAAGAACCGCATAATAATCTTCCAACTTGCGTGAAGTTATTGCAATTGGTGCAAATATTTCACGAGATATGAATCCCATGAAACAGACATTAAATTTACCTAATTCAACAAACCATATTATTCAACTTCCATTAAACTTCAAAGAAGAAAGGGAAAAGTTAACAAATTCAAGGATATTGGTTTAGGACATATTTTTAGAAACTTTTTATTAGAAAAGAAAAAAGTAACTAATTTTTTTACAGTTTTTTATATTTCTCATCAAAGTGGTATTAAAACTTTCCTAAAATTGTCTATTAACAAATCCTCTAAGAGCACCACCTATTAATGGGACCCAAGAAGAAAACTCCCTCATCAAAAAATAAATAAATAAATAAATACATAAAATTGAGGAAGAAAACTCCCTCTTAACTTGTGCGATTTACTAGTATCAGTCACCATCTATCAATAAAAGAGTTGCTTCCAATCATTTTCAAAAATAAATAAATCCCATGAAATAGACATTAATTTCCCTAATTCAACTAACCATATTATTTAACTTTCATCAAGCTTCAAAGAAGAAAGAGAAAATTTAACAAATGCCCTAAGGACATTAGTTCTAAGAAAAAATTTTAAAATTTTTTTATTGGAAAATAAAAAAGTAATTGATTTTTTTGACAGTTTTTTATATTTCTCATCAAAGTGGTATTAAAACTTTGGGCAAATTACAGTAAACCCACCTATGATTAAGCCCATTTTCACTTTGCTTACTCATGGTTCAAAACTTAACATTTTGTCCACCTGTGATTAGCTCTATTTGGTCTCCGTTACCTACCCTTCCTGTTGTCATTAGAAAAAAAAAATTAGGAAAATTAAAACAAACATAACAAGAATAAAAAAGTTAGGGTTTTTGATTGCTTAAGAACTTCTATAAGAACAAAGAGGAGGAACAACACATCAATTAAAGGGCTCAGTGAAATCACTTTTAATTTATACCAATATCAACAGTCTTATAACAAATCGAAATTTTGAACCAAATTTTAAAAGAAGATCAACAATCTCAAAACAACTAGCAACGTTATTAACAAAAGAGAGTGAGATAGAGATGAGTAATCAACAATTGAAGAGTGAGGTAAAGAGAAATCCAGCAGTGGGTTTGGATTGTGGCAGTGGCGGCTCTAGTAATTTTCTTTAGGTGGTCACTAAATTATACAAAATTTAATAAAGAGATAGTTTAAATATATCAACGTCACCAAAAAAACAAAAAAAACAAAACAAAACAAAACAAAACAAAAAAACAAAAAACAAAACAAAACAAACCATGTAAATACATGAAATATTACAATATTTTGTACTAACAAAGAAAATAAGAAAAAAAAATAGACTAATAAAAGATAAAGTGCAAATTAGGAATGCTGATATGAGAATAATAAAGTAACCACAACAGTTTCATAACAAATCTTATGCAACAAGTTGTTAACCTATTATTGGTGGGTAAAACATGTCAATATTGAACCCTAATTAGAATTAGTAACAACTTACCGTATAAGATTTGTTGTGAAAATGTTGTAGATATAGAATTTCTCTTATATTTATTGAACTCAAATTCTTATGATTCTCAAGTAAAGGTGTTCAACATTTTTATTAGGGTCGTCAAATTAGGTTACTTTAGTATATAATATTTTTTTTTAAGTATACATATATACTTTTTTTTTTCAAGTCTAGGTGGTCATAGAACATATTAGTTTTAAACAATTATTTATATAAATTTTTTTTTGGACAAGTGAGGGTGGTCCTAGGACCCCCCCTCACATACAAGTAGAGCCGCCAATGGATTGTGGTAGATCAGCCATGGCTTTGGTGGTGTGTGTGTTGCTTGTGCCTCTCCTAATTCTCGATCCTTTTTTGCACAACCAAACACCACCAATCAAAGAAAGTAAGGAACCTTCCAACTTCAAACCCACAGATCAACGACCACAGAGATTGGCTGAGATTGAAGTTAGAGGTCTGATTGGGAGATCGGAGTTGAAGATTAGCGGACTCAACTCTAGGTATTGCTGGGTTTTCATCTAATGAGAAATAATGACACTACGTGAAGACTGAGTTTGAAGATTTTCCCAAATATTATAGGGGATGATTCCACAAAATAGGATTGAAAGAACATGGGAAGGTATCTTTTTTCTTAGAATATTTTGAGCATGTAGTAAGTGTACTATGTACAGAATCGACATGTTCATGGGGGCGTTGCAAAATGATTTTGTTGGCAGAGTAGTCATCTGTAATGGAACAATAGGTGAAGATAATGATCAAAATTCAGATGAGCCTTATCGAGATAACAAGCTACACCCCAATAAGAGATAATAGGGATAGAAATTCAATTCAATTGAAATACTTGTACTCTTATCTGATCTACTCAAGTCATGTATTTCTAGTGTATTAAATATATTAACAATAGCAAGAGAGGAACATTCATTCGGCCAAAATCTATGCAAACTATTACTTTACTCTTTTACAGTGAGAGTTTGAGAGAGGGGATGAAGCATATGAAAATTGATATCCAACTCTATCTATTTAGTTTCTTTACAAAATCTCCTATTTGATATTGTTTCTTAGGTTGGGTTCAAGTTACACATGGTGTAACTTTAAGCAATATTACACCACTCAATATTTTTTAAGTGGATGCAAATTTGGACAAATCCACCCTTAGATTACATTATCTTTGTATATTCTCTATGCTTGCAAAATTTCAAAGTGATCAAAGATCAATAGCTATGTCATCAATCAATTGTTTAAATTCAATTTTTTGTAGTTTAAAATAATGCATAAAAGTTGAGTTTATGGATCGAATGGTAAATTATATTTGATCGTCATGAAAGTTGGCATGGATATTAAGAACATATAGAACATGTAATTCAACAGTTAGATTTTCAAAATATGAATTCAATAATAAGTTATTAGGTGGTGTAACATTGCTTAGAGTTACATTAGGTGTAACTTGAACCCAGCCCTTGTTTCTTTATATATTTTTGTTATTTTTATGTTTTTGGAGGAGAGAGACATAAAATATAAGCAAAAATACTTATTTACCCTTGTTTTTAACAGAGGTGGACAACATAGACCAAATAGAGCTAAACACAGGTGGGTAAGGTGTTAATTTTTGAATCACGTGTGGAGGCGAAAACGGGCCTAACCACAAGTGAGTTTACTATAATTTGTCCTAAAATTTATCCTAAAATTTTCCATTAACAAATACCTAAGAGCACTACCCGTTAACCGAACCCAAAAAGAAAATTCCCTCATCACAAAAAGAAATAAATAAATAAAATTAAAGAAGAAAGAAGTAAAAACTCCCTCTTAAGAATAAAAGGTAAGAAAAGTCATAGCACACCTGTTAACAATAAACAAGAAATGAATTTGTTTGATTCTAGGGTCAAGTCTTTTATCTTAAGAGAGACACACACAAAAACAAAAAACAAATATATATATATATATATATATATATATATTTGTTTTTTTTTTTTTTTTTTTTTGAGAAAGGATAGAAAAGGTGTGGGAGTTACATAGTTAAAATAAAAAGCGTAAATGCTCTTTTTGTCCTTATACTTTGGGCTCAATTTTATTTTGGTATCTACTTTTCTATTTTACTGCTTTTAGTTCTTAAAATGAAAAACGTGTTCCATTTTAGTCTCTACCGTTAACTCATCAACAGAAATTGCTAACGTGGTAGGTGGAGTGCACTACTAGCACACTAAATGCTGATGTGACCATTAAAATAATAGTAAATTTTGTATTTAGCATTTTAAAAATGGCATGTCAACATTTTAATTTAAAAAAACGTTACATCAGATAAAACAATAAAAAATTAAAAAATAAACAAATTCTAAATTTTTTTTTTTTAAATAATAAATTTTTTTTTTTTCTTTTCATTATCTCTTTAGAAGAACATGTTCTTCCTCAAATAACATGTTTGGCAGCCACAAAATTTCTAAAAAAAAAATTTAATATTTTTGTTTCTTTTCTTGCATTTTCTTAGCAACCAAACATTAAAATCCATTGAGAGCGAAACCCAGCAATCACCATCTAATTAAGAGAGACCCACCATTTTGAGAGAAACACCGATCTGAGAGAGAGACCAGTCTGAGAAAGGAGGGGCTTGAGATATTTGGGTATGATTTTGAGCGAAGTGGAGAGAGTGGGTTGGTCAGAGAAAGAAAGAAAGCACCATTATAAATCCCAAATCCTAAATGTTTTCCTTTGCAAAACTAATGGTTTCTCCCAATGGCTCTCTTTGAATTTCATTTTCCATGCGTTCCTGTCTCTACTAATTTCTTCAGTGCCCTATCTTAGCCTAAAGTGTTGCCTCAAATTCCAGTCAACTTCCATGAATTGGCTAAAAGACCAAAGAGATTTTATTGGATGGTAGGTATTAGGAGGAAGATGCATGAGAACCCAGAACTTGGGTTTGAGGAATTTAAGACCGATAAGCTTATTAGAGTTTAGCTTGACCAGATGGGCATCCCTTACAAATACCTAGTTGCTGAAACTGGTGTTGGTGGATACATCAGGACTAGTTCACCTAATTTTGTTGCAATCCGAGCGGATATTGGATGCTTTGCTATGCAAGTTTGCTTCAATTTTTGGAATTTTTAGCTTAGCTTCTTATGTTTGACTTTTTTTAGCTTAGCTTCTTTTGAGCTTGTGATTGTGTGAGAAAATGCTTAATAAAATGTTATTTTGTTTAATAACATTAACAATATGAGTCATATTATGTGAAGAACACAAAGAATTGTTCTTCCAAAAAAAATAATGAAAGGAATAAAAAGTAAATAATTTAATTATATTTTTTTAAGTTAGAAATTAAAAAAGAAAACTAAAATTTTTATGTGATTTTTTATTTATTTAAATGCTGACGTGGCATTCTTAAAATGCTAAATACAATTTTTTAATATTATGTTAATGGCCAAGTTAGCATTTAGTGTGACAATAGTGCACTTCGTCTGCCACATAAGCAATTTCTGTTAGTGAGATGACAGTAAGGACCAAAATGGAAATGAGTCCAAAATGTAGGGACCAAAAGTGCATTTACTCCAAAATTAAATTAGATTTCTCAAAAAAAAAAAAAAAAAAAGTAAGGGAGAAAACTATATATTCCTATTTTGTATCTAAAACAATAATTTGTCCAGCACCATTAGCTACACCATTTTCATTGATAAACGTAACCAAAAATTACCTTGCTTAATTCCAATATGCAACCACTTCGAACTTTTGCAAACCCCAATTTAGAGACAGACCTAGAATTTTAAGCTAGTGGGGACCGGAGTATAAAGGGAAAAAAAAATCCAAAAGCATCCATATAGTATTAAAAAAAATGGTAATTATGGCAAATCCTCTTGTGGTTTGGCCCAAAATCACTTTGTCTATCCGTAGTTTAAAAATTGTTACTTTATCAACATGAAGTAAGTTCTATATGTTTTCCGTAACCCACCTCTGTTAAAAACAGGGATAAATAGGTATTTTTGCATGCTTTTTATGTCTCTCTCCTCCCAAAACAAAAAACACATGCAAAAACAAGATAAAATAAGATCAAAAGATGCTATTTGTAAAACTTTTAGAAACTTTCTTAAGAAAATAATTCACAAAATGTCTCTATAACACGCTAAAAAAAATAATAGCCAAAATTTTCTTGCTTTTGTTTTTTTTAAACTCTATCCATTATTTCTTCTCTTTGATTTAATTAATATCTCACGCACCCTCTCTCTCTCTCCTTTCTTGCTCTCTGTGTCTACCACTCTCTGTTCTCTCTATCTCTCTCATCTCTCACACTAAAATTCAAATCGGCAGTAGCTTTGGGTTACGGTGCTGATAATGGAGGAGCACAAGGTGGTTGTATGGGCTTGGGTTTTGATTTGTAGAGAAGCATAGTTGCTTTGGGTCTGAGATTTAAGGTGGAGCATGACGTGTGGATTGTGATTTGGGTTTTGGTTGTAGTCAATCTAAGATTTTAGCTTGGTTGTGGTGGATTTCAACCGATGAAAGGTGGCTAGTGCTAGTGAATCTCAAACCTTCGAACGACATGAATTTTTTCTTAGTGTAGCAGCTATAATTTAAGAACACGAACAAGAACTAACCAGGGTTTGGATAGCTAGAACTGGATATAAGTTTTTTTCCTTCTTTTAATAACAATTACAAAAACTCTTTATTTACCCAAAAGAAAGTGAGAAAAGGGAAAAGACTTACAATTTTTATGTGAAAAGAAAAGGCGATTTGAGATTTAACATTTATATTATGCGCAGGTTGTTTTCTTTCTTTTAGTGCCTTTATAATGTGTGCAGGTTATAGATATAAGTTTTAGCATTCAACCTCAATTATTTCTGTCTTCTAGTCAATGAGAACACAGAACAATACCGTAAAAAAGTAGATCTGGTGGTGTTATTGGCTTTTTGCTTGACATTAAGACAGAAAAGGTGGAAATAAAGTAGAAAAGGTTTATTAGCACTAACAATTTCATGGTGGTGTTATTGGCTTATTGCTAAGTGCTCAGATTTATTGTTGTTTTTTTGGTTTGATTTGTTACATTTTTGTAATTGTTGTTTGGAGTTTTGAATATATTAATTTTTACATAACCCTCTCTTTTTAATCTTGTTTTTGTATGAGTTTTTTGTATTGAGATGAGAAAGACATAAAAAGCATGCAAAAATACCTATTCACTCCTGTTTTTAACCGAGGTGGGTTACAAAAAATAAACGGAGCTTACCTTAGATGAGTAAAGTGACACTTTTTAGACCACGGGTAGACAAAGTGATTTTAAGCCAAACCACATGTGAGTTTATTGTAATTACCCCTTAAAAATTATAAATACTCAAAATCGTTGTTTCTAAATACATTAAAATACAATCATTTACCAACCAAAACAAAAACAAACAAAAAAAAACAAAAACAAAACAAAATAATGTTTTTTTTTAATACTAAGTTGACTAGGATTTATTTATTTATTGAAGTTAGAGCATTTATAGTGGTGGTGCTAAAAATTATTTTTTACCACCTCACTTTACAATACATTCAATATCAATTGTTCTATTTTTTATCACTTCTTTTAAAATAATATAATCAACTCATTAAAATTATATAAGAAGAGAGGAAATTTGAGTTTTTTAATTGAAGGAAGAGACATAATCTTAATAAAATATTTTATTTTATTTTTAACAACTTGCTATAGTCAACTGGTATTTATACCAATTTACTGTAGTTGTAAAAAATTTAACTTTAACTTCTCCAATAACACATGATTTCTTGGTTCTTTAGTGGTAAAATAGTCTTTTTTTGCTAAAATGCAATCACCATTGTGAATGTTTTTATTGTTTTTGTTAAATTTTTAGATTGGATAGTTGCTATTTGATTGAGGCTAGCTAAGCTTATTAAGGAGAAAGGGGGTCTAAGGTTTTGGAAGGGGGACCCAACTATAAAAATGAAATATTTAATAACTAAAAAAATAAATAAATAAAATTGGACCCAGGGGGGCCCAAGCCCCCACCTGAGTCCGTCCCAATCTTTAACCTTTGCGTGTGAAAGTGCGTCCAAAGTAGAGGTCGATGCTATAGTTTGATTTTTGGGGTTGTTTGGCCTAAGAACCATTTTGCACCAAGTTTTACATTGGGTGGCTTGAGCAAACCTTTAAGTACAACACATTCATGTGATTCCATAGTTCTACGAGAGTGTTCATAAACTTACTCTTAGTTTATGTTCTTGTTATTGATTATTTGGATAAACTTGTTTTCTATTAAAAGTGTTCTTGCATTTAATAAAAATATTTCCAACATTAATCGCATGACCTATTTAATAGTCATGTGACTTGTTTAATTGATGTAATGAGTTATGTAACTAAAATACATATATTATCTTATGAACCACCACATAATAGATTAGAGGAAATTTCTCTAACCTAAGTTGGAGGTCAACATTTTCCAATTCTAATTTATATCAAAATTTCTTCAGAATTTATTAGATTTAATCATTGATCTTAATTCGACTCGAACATTATGATAAAACTAGCTTGTAACTCCATGCATATACATGGATACACTTAAAGATATACAATAACATGCATAATATAATTCTTATATAAATAATTTAAATACTATTGATAGTTATTTTTATATTTTGTTAACTCTTTAAAAAAATTTGTAAGAATATTATTAGGTATAAAATGTAAATTGTCCATTTTTTTTTTAATTATTGTGAAGCACTTTTTTTTTTACGATTCATTTATTCTAGACTTTTCGGTTTTTGTACTTAATAACTCACTTGGATGAATATTTATGATGTGGTCCCACTTTTGATTCTAAAATTAAGAAATAAAACTCTTTAAGAATAAATAATATCAGACACATGGCGCAAAAATTGGAACATTAATTTGGAATTCTAATTTGGGTTTCTCTTAGCTTCACCTATTATTATTACTAGTATGTAACCCGTGCGGTGGATATATTATTAATCATGAATTTATTTATGTTTAAAAGGCCCAGTTAAGTCTAAATTCATATTATTAACCAGAAAATTTCATTAACAAAACTTAGCAGTATATATATATATATATATATTATTTGTTCCATTTTTGGGTTTGAAAATGATATTTATGTGCAGATGGAAGTTGTTGATGAGAATGAGTGGCGGGGTAAGATAGAGCAGATGAAAGGAGGAGGGGAAGAGGCCAGCAAACCTTATATGATATGGCTTGTACCTTAATTCAGTTTTCACATCACATATGTACTTCCATTCTCCAAAAGACCATTTGGAGGAATATATGAAATGAGCAACCACCACTTTTATTACTTCCATTGCGTTCAAATGAGTTTGAATGAAGGGAATTCTCTAGAATGCTTCTCTATTTTGCATGCAAAAATGCAATATCTTCAAAGCAATTAAACTTGACTTACTTTGACATCATAACTTACTTAGAAATAAGGTGAAACAAATAATAACAATTTATTACAGTGAAAATCATTTAGAAAATAGTGCAAATATATCCAAATGAGTTTGTATAACATCATTGTCTAAACATTTGAGACTAATCTTCAAAGTCGAGTCAGTACATTAAGGAGGATATTCATCAAGGGTTTGTTGTTGTGGGGGCCAGTTAGTCAAAATGTACTATTATCACTGTATGAATTAGGCCTATGGCCCAATCCGAGGATATTAACTAATCCGAGGATGGTCAAATAAGGTTATTATGGGAAGGGTATGAGAAGAAGAAATAAGGATTGTGTATAATAGTCCAGAATATGTCCAAGGAGAAAAGTCATCTCAGAAACAGAGATCTGAGGTCAGTAAGAAGGCCTTATCATCCTGGACATTCTTCAAGGGTGCATCACGATTAAAAGTCGGACATTGGATAAGGGATGAGTAAAGGGAGGCAACAAATATCTTCAAAAGCTGCTACCTCACATTAAATGCATCCCAACTAACTCTCTGACCGCATTAATGTGGAGGTAATACCCGAACAATGGTTAAAGCAGCCCTACAGCTACTAGTTAAAGGGTTTGGGAGGTGTTGGATGGGACAAGAAAGAGTTCCTAGATCCTAACCTACACGTGTATGGTAGAGATGATACCAGGAGTAGAGTATATAACATGGAAAGGTGGCCTAAAAAAGGGGGGATAAAGAAAAAAACGAAGAAATCTTTGTAACGATTCACTGAACTCTTGTAACCTTGTGTATCAATAAGACATTATAACAAAGCTCCTCAGGTTATGCCAAGGATAGATTTTCTTACCTTAATTGTGTTTGACATTCTTAAATCAACAACTGTTATTGCCTTTCTTATTGAATAGAACTAGTTCCTTCACCCACGCTCAACAAATTCATTGTTTGGGCTCTTTGGGCTGAAATCCAATCCTATATTGGGTCCAATCCAAATTCAGTCCCTACAGTTGTAAATAATATTAGGATGGGACGTTTGTTCTTAATCTTTGAGGGCCTATTTCTAATAAGCCACCTGAAAATTGAGCGAATCCAAAATATCACTGTAAAAAATTGTTATAGCACCGAATTTGTCAAGAGTTTGATGAAACCTAACACAAAAAATGAACACAATTATTAGATAATGGCAAGATGATAGGTCTGTAATTTAGATAATATATAAACCATCAAGAAACTATATTAAAAGGCAACCTTTATAAAAAATAGTCCCTTTCGACTCATCTCTATTCAGTATTAATAGTATTATTACAAACTCATATAATGTATCCTCTCCTGTAATTCCAATTCACATGAAAATTGCTCTAGATATTATAAGTTCTATTACAATTTTGTTACAAACCGATTTGGAAGCTAAATTATGATGCCATGCATTACTGGTCGGCAAGTCCACATCAATTCACAACAAAAATGTACTTAATGTCTAGTAGTATAGATCATTGTGAATTAAGTTCAATGCATAATTAACCATTATTCCTCACTAAAACAACCACAATAAACAGGACCCAAAAAGATCTAACCTTGGCAACTGAATCCAATACAATTGACACAAAGTGTGGATAACATTAGATATCCATGCCCATCATTGTAAATTTAGTTCAATATATAATTAATCGAACACCCATTAACCATTATTCCTCACATAAACAAACCCAATAAAATACAAAAAAAAAAACACAGACATTTATAAAATTTATGCCTGGACTATGGCTTGCATAGTACACTCTGCAGTGGAGTGCTCTACGGTTTTGGCTTTCAATAGTCTGCCCTTTACTAATCTCACTAACAATCTGCTAAGGTAATTTTATTTTTAAGGCATTTACTAATTTGTTCCAAGCAAGAACCTACAAAAAGTGATACACAGAAACAAACCTAAGTAAAAAAAAATCCAAGCAAGAACCTACAAAAAATGATACATAGAAACAAACCTAAGTAAAAAAATATTTACAAACCACATAAAAACTTAAAACACACAAATCTAAAACTTTCATGACAATTTCAAACACCATATCTACTATTCCAAGGAACCACAATGAATCACACCAAACTAAAACTTATATGACAATATTAGTTAGAGCCTTTGAGGTATGTATCATAATTTGTGTGAGGGTATGAAGAAGCATATAAAAAGTTAAAATAAAAGAAATATCTCTTATTGTTTCTGTAGATTAAACCCAAGTTATCACCACTTTTAACCCCATTCCTCCCCTTTTCTCTTTTGGGTATTACAAAAAGTATTGGAAAATTTTAGCCCACAACATTCTCATAAACTAAACATAATTTCACAAATGATGATTTAAAAAAAGGAAAAATACAATTTTTCTCCCATTTCCATTGAAAAATCAATACATAAAAACTAAAAAAAGAGGGTTAAAAAATTTAACGAATCTCACCTAGATTCTTCAATTGGGATATGATTCCAATATCTTCAATCACCTATCCTAGTGATTGCTAACCCTTTTGAAGCAATGGACAAACAAACACCACCCGTTCTTTTATGCAGCCAAACTCTCTGCATAAAGCCAATTTTTCAACAAATCCATCAGAAACAGATCCATATCAAGAAAATCATATAATATGAATAATCCAAACAGGAAATAAGCCAAAGAACCATATCAGGGAGGTACCAAAACTTTATCACAACAAAACCAAATAATTTTATTCCCCTCTCAATTAATTAAAATAAAGTCTAAGATTCCTAAATTAAAATTTATTTTCTACCCCTCATTTTCTCAAAACCTAATAAACTAAAACTCCATCACAGGGCCGTATTTATTTCCTAATAAACGAAAACCCCATCACAACCAATCTAAAAACTCGAAACTTTTAATTTTCACACACTTTCTCAGCACCCAAACAGAAGACAAACACACACACAAAGATAGAGAGAGCAATACCTTAGTACAATCATCGAATACTTTCTGAAGAAGAACTTCATAATTCGAGGGCAACTTCAATTACCAGAATCAGAGACCCAAAAAAAAAAAAAAAAACTATGAACGCAGATATTAGAAAACAGGGAAAGGCTTAGTGATTTATGTAATCCAAAATAGGAAAAAAAAATATCGAAAAATTAAGAAACCAAACATTTTCACCCGATTGCCTAGGGACCTCAATGAGTCAAAATAACATTGGGTTGAACCCTTGAATTAGCTAAAGATCACAAATACATTTTTATGGCCTACTTCACTAAAATAGACAATACTAAACTTATAAATAAAAAGAACCAAGTACAAAAAAAGAAGAAGCAAAAGTTAAACTTTAAAGTTACATTTATTTGCATCTAATAGATGAGAAATACCACCCAATAAGAATCATAAATATGATCATGTAAATTGCATCCAATAGCAATAAAATTGTCTTGATTTAGTTGAGTAATTGCTCATAGATGTACTGAGTTAGATGCTTTATTATATTTCTTGAATCTCCCACATCACAACTTCTTAAGTATGGAAACTGCTTGGAAGAGGCTATAGCAATACATTAAACATATCTTATCAACACATGGGAGTAAAAAAAGATAAATTAAATGATTCACTTATCACAGAGTTCAGTGTACTCATGGTAGGAGTACTCAACAATCATAAACCATAACAATTGCAAGCTAAAAACTTGTAGTTGTGAAAGTAGGAAAGAAAGAGAAATGTAGACAACATTAAAAGTAATAGGTCTTACAAAAATTAGTCTATTTTCATGAAAGGAATGAGCCACGCACACCTAAGCAGGCTAAACTAAATCTCCAATTCTCTTAAACTTCAAAACCATATAGTCATAAACCCAATTCAAATATATATGGCCCATTACCATAGCTCAAAGCATTACAATAAAAGTGGTAACTCAAAATATTACAATAAAATATAAAATAAATAATAATAATAATAATAAAAGAAAAAAAAAGGAACCCACACAATGTTGAGACTGTTCTACAGTCAATTAATCGACTTGGAGTAGTCCTATGACATTAGATTCAGCCTTAGGCTACTTTGGCAATTAAATAAAACCCTAAACCTATAACCTTTCAATTCATTTATCAAATGAAAAAAAAAAACACTCAATCAGATAGGCCCCTTAGATTGCTACTTCATAAGTTGTGCTCACTTGCATAGTTTGCAACCAAAACAAATTGATCTTCCACACTTCTTTGTATCTAAGGAGCCAAATATGAGCATAGCCACCTTAGATTGCTACTAATGGCATTCTAGCACAACACCAAGAATAAAGCTATTTCAAAAGTTACTGTTATGTTCTCATACCAGATTCAATTGGCTCTCATTTCTCAATACCTCAATGACAACACCACCATCTTAATTAAAACCAATTGAAACAGCATAACATTGGAATCAGAGGGGAAGAAAAAAAGAAAAAAAAAAAAAAAGGAAATCTATGCCAAAGATAGAATTTTTGGCCCCTTGGATTGGTTCCTGTATCTGCAAAAACCAAAACACCACCGCTTCATTACCACCAAAAACATAAAATTTCTTTCCTCACCGGATATAATACACAAATCCAAATGCAAATTGAAGCTAGAAAACAGACAAATTCAAAGGAAAAAAAAAAACTAAATCCAATTGGGAAGACGATTTTATGTCAAAACGCTACAAAAATACTAAAAATGCAATTACAGTATTTTAGATGCATATTATGTTGATAAGTTTTACTTTTGAAAGAAAAATAAAAGGCAAAAGAAATATTTTCTAGCGAAAAAGAGGAAAAGGAAAAGCTGATAGGGACAGTTACCAAAATTATGTTGGTAAACATCTATGCCACCAATGCCGCTTTAGAATTCGAGGACTCTCTAGGGATTGTCTTCTTGCTTCCAAGAACCCTCCGCCATGGGACCATCTTCTCCACCTCACACAACTCCAAACAATATCTAGAAATATTTTTGAAAAGAAAAGCTTAATAGTACCTTGAATTTAATTAAGACAGTCAAAGGCTCTCTATGAGAGACCAAAATTGCAAAAATTTTATCTTTTCCAAACTTGAAATCCTAAACTTAAAAAAAATAATAATAATAATAATAAATAAAAATCTCAATTAATACAATTTCCTAAATCAATCTTTGAAATCTCTAAATTCTAAAATTATCCTGATACTGAAAGAAACCCCCCCCCCCCCAATTCCCATTTGCAAACAGCAACACTTACTGTGAAAGAGGAGATCAAGAGAGAGCGAAAGTAAAGAGAAGTACCTGTGAAAGAGGAGATTGTTCGAAACTTGGAGACAGCAACACTTGCTTCCCTTTAGAAGAAGTTGGAAGCTTTGGAATTCTGCATTTTCCATGGCAAAAAACGATGGCAATTTTGCGTTTGTTTTCAAATGCAAATGTTGCTGGAAGAGAGAGAGGATTGGGGTTTTTTTTTATTGGTTTAGCTATAGGTTGATTAGGTATAAAAATGGCCTCTTTGGTTTTCACATTTGACTGCAAAATCAAGAACAAACTTAATTAGCACAGTAATTCACTTGACCCGATACATAGAAGTGGTTTTAATAAGAATGGGCCCACATACATTTAGCCACATGGAGCAAAATTCAACTTCAATTTCAAATTCTAATTGAACAATTGGAAAGATAATTATGAACTGATCGCCACTTAGATGTAGACACATGACACAAAATTAGAGTTCTAATTTGGAATTGCAATTTGAGTTTCTCTCTGCTTTACCTATTATTATATATATAGATTATTATTATTATTATATAGATTACTAATTTTGATCAAACATTAAAAATTATATGTGATTAAGTTTCATAAGATTCATCTATCTAATTATACCTACGGATGGTTGGCCTTGAGAAAGTGTTCGTGTGAGAAGTCATTTTGCACAATTGCAAGACTTGAAGTGTCCAAAGGAAGTTTTTTTCATGATAGCAAGACTCCAAATTTCCAAGAGAAGCCATTTCATGATATAAAGACTTAAGTGTCCAAGTGTTCTCCCCACAATCACTCCAAGAGTCCAAGTACTCTACAAGGTTCAAAGTCCAAGCGTCCAGGCTAGGGCAAGGCCAACTCAAGGTATTGTGAGGCCCAAGGTAGTTACTTTTAAGTTTGGCCTATTCTTTTATTTTAAATATTAGATAGAGATTTTTTTTAACTTTAGGTATTTCTTTTCATTTAAAATCTATTTTTTTAGATACAAAATTACGAATTCAAATGAATTCATTGTATTATTCAGTGACTATATAACTAAAATAAACACTATCCATTGAGTGAAGTAACCAAATATTAAAAAAATTTGATTTAAAATTTTAATAAAATCATATATTTAATATCTCTAAATAAAATTTGAGTATAAATTTAGTTATAACTAGTAATTAGTTATACATTTATTTAATTTTTTTCACAATTTTTTGTTATATTATATAAAAGTGTTGACGTGGGGATAAAAAAAAAAGAGGAAACTGAAGGTGAATTTAAAATAAAATAAATAAATAAATAAATAAAACTAAGAACTAAGTTTTAAGAACAAAACAAAGGGAAAGTAAATCAAGAACTCGGGTTTTTAAAGAAATGCCAGACCTGAAATGAAGAAGTAGACTCATCGCAAAGTTCAATGCAGAAGATCGACTGAAGCGCAATTAAGACTATAGACTCTATAAATACCCTCATTTTCCACCGTTCAGAGGATCCAAATTTTTACCTACTGAAACTATGTTGAAATATTGTCAGAAACACTTGGAGGTTGTTTGGTTAGTTGAAAAAAAGTGCAATATTCTGTATTCATTTTCAGTTTCTATGGGATCCACCACTAAAAAATCTGGTTTGATTTTAGCATTTGTACTCGGTTTTCATTTTCAGTACCCTGAAAGTTGGATTTGAATACAAAAAAATGAAAACAACTTTTCAGCGTTTTCATTTTCCATGAATATGAATACAGTGGCATATTTGTAAATATTGTGAAAACACAAAATTACTTTTTTTGAGTGATGTGATTGTGTGTAAATGAGAAAATTTACTCTTTTCAAAAAAAATAAAAAATAGAAAACAATGACCAAACCCAGATATGATGTATTTTATACCCAAATTATGTATTCAAAACAACTTACCAAACACTACCAAATGTGAAAATGAGTTTTTTTTTTTTTTTTTTCTATGTTCAAATTCAAAATTTTGAATATAGAATACATAAAATGAAATGCAAATACACCACTTTTTGAAACCAAACAGGCCCTTAGTCTTTGAATCCTAAGATGAGAGAGCATAATCAATGAGAGTTTGATTGATTTTCTTGGCATTCATTTACTAGAAAGTAATCCATGTTGGGGATATTATACAAAGTAATAATAGAAGAACAGGTTAACACAAAAGACAAATTGAAAATAGATAACTTGGAGGCACTATATTGTTTTTCTTAGACAATATCATCCCCCCCCCCCCTCCCCCTCCCCACACTATTGTTGCTAAAGGGTTATCGCAAATTTGTCATCAAGATACAACCAAGATGTTGGATTCTACAGATAGCAATTCTGGAGAATAACCACAGGATTTCTTGTGTTTCTCTCTAATTCACATACATCAGAATGTACAAGTTCAAGCATAATAGAATTTCTATCTAACTTAGAAAAAGGTTTCTTTGTCATCTTTGCTTGAATACAAATCTCACATTTCTTTTCATCATCATGCTTATATGAAATCATACCATGCTTTGACATAAATTTCAAATATTTGAAATTTGAATGTCCTAATCTAGCATGCCACAAATATGAAGAATCAACAATATAAGCACAACCAAAAACTTCTTTATTAATAATACTTAGTTTGTACATGTCATTAGTAGCATATCCCTTCCCTACAAATATCCCATTCTTGGACAAGATTAACTTGTCCGATTCACCTATAACTTTTACACCACTCTTACATAACAAATTGGCAGAAACAAGATTCTTCTTGATATCAGGCACATGAAAAGCATTAGTCAAGATCATCATCTTACCGAAACTCATCTTCACTTCAACAGTGCCCTTTCCAAGAACCTTTACTTTATTGTGGTTGCCCATCAGCACTTGTTGTTCTATGGAAGACTCATCATAAGTCTTGTATTGCTTCTTGTTATTGCACACATGCACCATTGCACTGATGCATCGTTGCACCTGAATCGAACCACTAATCAGAAGGATTTGCAATCACAGCCATATGAATTTAAGTGATCATATCAATATATATGCCACTTACCATAACAACAATGTCCTCAATAACATTCGTTTCAATGGCATTGTCTTCTTCATCCTATTTCTTGTTCTTTAAGAGTTTATATTCACGAATGTAATGACCTTTCTTTCCACAATGAAAACATGTCCGGTTCTTCTTGTCCTTGTTGGGATTTGTAAGGTTGAATTTAATCAACCATCTTGTTGGCTTTATTCTATGCCAAATTTGCTTGTATTTTAGCAATTAGTAACTCTGTATTTATGTGGGATTCATGTAAGGGTAGTGAGTAAAATAGTGTAAAGAAATGCTCAAGATTGTGCAAAGAAGCAGGAACTCGCGACTGGATCTCGCAGGTGGCTCGCGATTGCAAGCCGCCAAATGTTGAACACGTGCCAAGCATGCCAGAAGTTGAAGCGTCATACCAGCTGGAGCACTACAGGACAAAAAGTACAGACTGGCCATTCAGTTACCTCGCGGCTGGAACTCGCGACTCAGTCAAGCCGCAAGTCCAAGCCGCTAGCCAGCTCTGTTTTGAAAAACCTGACTCTTCGCATTCCATTCTCACTCTAGTATAAATATCCCTTATACCCACAAAATGTAGAGAGCTTCCAAAGATAATATTGAGAGAGAAACCCTAAAGAAAAACAAGATTGACTCATCCACAATCTTCAAATAGAGACTCTTCAAATTCCTTTACTCTTATCCTCTCCATTGTTACACCCTTGAGAGGTTCATTACCAAAACCTTTTCTCACCATACTCACACTTGTGAAAAGGCCATTTGGTACTTGGGAAATAGTTAGGAAGGGACCAATTTCATATTGGTTGATACTATGGTTTATAGCAGAATCCAGTAAGCTAAAAAAGAAATAGGTTCGGCACAACCTCGTTGGAGTAGGAGCTTGGAGGGCTTAGGTACACTGGGTAAATTAGGCTTGGAGGGTCTTCTGCTGTTCATGTATCCCAACTACATTCTTTAGTGGATTATTTACCGTTTGGAGGGCGGTGGAGAGGTTTTACACCGAGGGCTTCGGTTTCCTCTTCGATAACACATCGTTGTATTGTCCTTGTGTTTGCATCTCTCTTCCCTTAATCTTTGCCATTTAATTTCTGCTATGAATGTGATTTTATTTGGTTTAGATTGTTTATCAATTCTATATTAAGTTTATGTTCATATTCCGCACATTAATTGTTTGATATTAAGCTTGAATTGGTATTTTGTTAATTGGGGGTCTAAACGTTCATAGTGTTTTATACGCTATTTGAGCATTCAGGATTCTTGGAGTTGTTCTTCTTGAAACCACTGCCACTTTTGTTCACTTTCAAGTGCTTATTAGTCTTACTCGAACTCCCACTTTGAACATTGCTCACATTGTTCATATTCACTATAGAATTGGTGTTAGTCACATCTCTAACCTGACTTTCCTCTTCAATTTGAAGATGTTGTCCAAATTGTTCTAAAGTGAGATCTTCTGACATACGCAAAAACTTCTTCCTAAAATTATTCCAACTTGGTGGGAGTTTCGCAATGATTGCACCCACTTGGAATGATTCAGGAATATGGATTGACAAATCACGGAGTTTATTAACCAAAATCTGTATCTCATGCACTTGATCTAAAATTGAGATATTATCAAACATTTTACAATCAAAATACTTTTGAATAATAAACTTATTCGTACCTACTTCTCAGTTTTGTACTTTACCTTCAAAGCATTCCAAATCTCCTTCGATGACTTCATTGATGTGTAGAGATCATAGAGATGATCTGAAAGAGTATTGAGAATGTGCCCTCTGCATATCAATTCATCTTCTTCCTGTTTCTTTCTTTGTGCCTTAATCTCATCAATATCTTCATCACTCGCAGTAGGAAAATGCATCAAATTTGAGTCCAAGACATAGAAAAGTTTCAGTGCAATATAGGAATGTCATCTTGTCTTTCCATTGAGAGAAATTGGTTCCATCAAAAAGATCCAATTTCACCAACTCATGATTCAACATCTTTAACGCTGAAACATCACTTGTTCCTTCCATGGTAGGAAATATTGTCTAAGATTGTTGGAGATATTGCACAAAATAATAATAAAAGAACAAGGTTAACATAAAAGACAAATAGAAAATAGATAACTTGGACACACTATATTGTTTTCCTTAGACAATATCCCCCCTCCCCCCCCCCCCCCACACACACTATTATTGCTAAAGGGTTATTGCAAATTTGCCCCAAGATACAACCAAGATGTTGGGTTCTACAAATAGCAATCCTGGAGAATGACTATAGGATTTCTTATGTTTCTCTCTAACTTACTATTTTGTGGAGTGAACATAAGCCTCTATTTATATCCATAGGGTTATATTTCATCAAAAGGCACGTATGGGGAGTTAAAAATGTTTCATAAAACCGTTAACAATGCTTGAAACCTCTTCAACTTTTCTGAACAGTCACCAGAAAATTCTGTAGAAAATCCTGTTTCATGATTTTCAATCGGTCGAAAATTACTTTCAATCGATCGAGTGCCCTTTTCGATAGATCGAACAGGAATCAAACAGCGATTGAGACATCTAGAAACTCCAAGAGTTTTTTCTTTACTATTTTCGATCGATTGATCCAAAGTTTCGACCAATCAAAAATACTAATTTTCAAATTTTCACTTAGAAAATTCCAGAATTTGAAATTTCACTTTATGAAACCATATTCTCCAAACTCAAACATCATTAGTACAACCTATCCTTGTATATACCTATATATACAACACTTCACTCACAAGGTCCAACTTTCAATTGTGTTTGCACTATTTTTCACCTAGTTTTATTGCTTTGCCATCAAAACATCCCTAACCCAAGTTTGTTTTGACTTGTTGATTCACATACACAACTATGATGATGGAGGAGTGCTAGGACTTAAGGAGAGGATTGGACTCCTCAAGGATGAGCTTCTTTGAGATCATAGGTTTTCTTCTCGACCCCTCGCCCTTCCAAAGCTAATTGAGCTATTTGAGACAGGGCTTCGAGTGCCGTGCTTGTAAACTCCATCGTGGGGTTGCGGAACATTGGTGCCGACTTTGTTATTCTCGTTTTAGCATTCAAATTTAGTTCGTAGTGTTCCACTTGTATTTGGGCAAGTCCTTCATAAAATCATTGTCTAATTATGAAAGGGTCCCTTCTATCCTTTTTCTTTTGTACTTCCTTTCAAAGTCATTTCCAAATTTGCCATGCAAATATATGCATTGAAAATGGCTTGAAAACAGTTTATATTAATAAGTGATGTAATTCGCAAAAAGGTTTTATTCACATGTGTGTAATAATGCGCTGGAAACACTGATATTGAAATAGTACAAACTAAAACAATCTCCAGAACAAAATGTTGTATATATAGGTGTAGGTGGACCGGGCACAGAGGATTGGGCTGGCCATACAAATATGAGCCGACAGGAGGCCCAGGGCCCATTAAGTATGATGAGCCCAGGAAACAGCAAAAGGGCCACCCGAGAGATCTTAGCATCGGGCCCTACCATTAGCCAAGCGCTTGGAGGGCCCAAACGTTCAGTCTAGGCACAGTCGGTAATTGAGAACTAAGAACTAAGAAAGGATCCACTATCGAGCCTAAACCGACATCTGGAACAAGTTCCAAGGGAATCTTTTGCTTACGTAAGAATCCCTTGTGATTCTAAGAGACGTGGGAACACATGAGTGAGTGGGAATAAAATGATGGCAACCCCACTCACTCATGCATATAAAAGGAGAGCAATGCCATCGTAAAAGGGGAGGAGAAATTTTAGAGGGAAAAAAGGGGTGAGGCAACTAAAACTAGATACAAAGTGAGGAGTGGAATACTGGAGAATAGGGGACCTAGTAGGAAGCAACCAAGCTTGGGTTGGAGCCCCATTACTGAGATTGAGAGTAAAGCCCACCAACAAATAAGTTGAGGGTCCAAGTATTAGCTCCATCTTAGTAGAACTTGACACTCATAATAGATATATACAAGGATAGGTTGTAATAATGATGTTTGAGTTTAGAAAATATTGTTTCATAAAGTGAAAATTCAAGTTCTAGAATTTTCTAAGTGAAAATTCGTAATACAACATTTTCAATCGGTCAAAACTTTGGCTCGATCGATCGAAATGATAAAGAAAAAATCCTGGAGTTTCTGGATGGTTCGATTGCTATTCAATTCTTGTTTGATCGATCGAAAAGAGCATTTGATCAATCGAAAGGACCTCTCGACCGATCAAAACTCAAAAACTGAATTTTCTGCATAATTTTTCTGGTGATTGTTCAGAAAGGTTGAAGAGGTTTCAAGCCTTGTGAACGGTTTTATGAAACATTTTAACTCTCCATACGTACCTTTTGATGAAATATAACTCTATAGGTATAAATAGAGACTTATGTTCACTCAACAAAATAGTAAGTTAGAGAGAAACACAAGAAATTCTGGGGACAAATTTGCGATAACCCTTTAACAACAATAGTGTGGGGGGCAAATATTGTCTAAGGAAAGCAATATAGTGCCTCCAAGTTATCTATTTTCTATTTATCTTTTGTGTTAACATTGTTCTTCCATAATTACTTTGTTTAATATCTCCAACACAAAATTCAAATCGTTGATAAAAGCTCCATACTTCTTTTTTTTTCTTTTTTCTTTTTTTAGGAGATATAACTCCAAACCTTGTTTGTAGCGAAAAAAAAAGAAGAAAAAAACAGTTTAAATTCCATTCCAAACTTCCGCTGAGGAGTTACATAACTGAAGTCAGTACAATGAGATTAGAACTCACGACAAGTTTCTTAGGAGAACAACTTAGTCCTACTACAATTCCTGAAGTCCAGAACACCTTTATGAAAAGCCGC
The DNA here is from genome assembly GCA_029955455.1 of Quercus agrifolia. Taxonomy (NCBI): domain Eukaryota; kingdom Viridiplantae; phylum Streptophyta; class Magnoliopsida; order Fagales; family Fagaceae; genus Quercus; species Quercus agrifolia. Next base: position 23,869,284 of record JARQAD010000002.1, on the reverse strand, counting down.
TTTTAAAGTAATATCACATACAAAACATGAAAAAATTCACAAGAAAGAACAAAAATCACAATTTAAACTCCCAAAGGCAATCCGCCAAAGTAAATACTCTCCCATTACATGATTATCAATATGAGCCTTCCATAGCTCTTGCATCAAATCTTTCCATCTAAAACGATAAAACCCTGCAAAGTGAACTCTGAAAGTGTTTCAGCTTAAGAAGAGAGTTTTGTAAACCCCCTCTCCCCCCCCCCCCCCCCCCCCCCCCCAACCCTCTTTTTTTGTTGATAAGTAAGCTTTGTAAAACCCCTTAAAAGCTCACATTGCTGCACCCATCTTTTTCACATTTCTAAAATACATAGTGTTGGGTGACCACAATTCAACTCCCTACAACCACTTTAAAAACAGGCACGCAAGCGTGATGTTGAATGTCATAAAAAATTAGAGCGTGTCTTTCTCATCACCAATTAATTTTGATGTAAAATAGTATAGCTCACGATCCAACAAATGGTATTAGAGCCAAGGTTATGAGTTCGCTTCACGGGATTGTCATTGTGAGGGAGGGATCGTTGGGAGGACCACAATTCGATTCCCTACAACCAATCTAAAAATAGACCCACAGGCTGTGATGTCAAATGCTATAAAAGATTTGAGTATGTCTTTCTTATCACCAATTGATTTTGAGGTGGAATGGCATAGCTCACGGTCTCGACACATAGTAACATATAAATCACTGTTAATAGATACTTGAAAATATAAAGCTTTTGTGCTCACACGCATGCTTGAATATCCTCACAACTCTAAGAGGCTAGACTGGGTAACTATATTGGCGTGAACATGTTAAACCTTCAATTTCCATCAGACCATCCCCAAGCTACCAGATATGTATTTGTGTTTGTTGACCGGAAAGTGCTTCAACTATTAAGGCCATCTCATTAGGAGTGGATTCACTCTCCAGTACATGATTCTCTATCTCCCCATGCTGCTTCAACTCGCATTGACTGTGCTACCATGTCAGGTTCAAATCAAAGGTGAAGTAAGAGAAAGGGTTTGGATATGGCTTCTAGGAGCTCAAAGGCTTTTTTTCTCCAACAATCTAGAAGCATAACACATAGTAACAAGCCTGACAAAGATTGCTTTGGTACTAAGGATACCTACAACAGTTTTCAGTTTTTTGGGAAATTTGTGTGGGTCAAAAAGTATGGAAATACATATAATGTTGTTTAAAAACTAAAAACATATGTTTAAACACATGTACCAAACGGGCTCTAAGTGCCTATAAAAAACACATGAAGATCACAATACAGTAAATTAAAAGAAAAGCAGATAAAAATGGAAATAATCATTATCTGTCACAGATCATAAAGACAAATACTTATGTGGTTATAGGAGTAAAACAAAAATGTTACAAGTCGAATGTCAAATATCTTTCTCAGAACTAAATGGAAGTTACAAAAATATGAGCTAGTAATTTCCCAAGACCCAACAATAGGATATGCCACCACTCAAATAACATGTTGTAACCACACCACATATTTTATTCTTGATTTATGCATGTCGTCCTTGCGTAGGGGCCACACCACATATTTTATTCAACAGTTCAGCTCTTGATCATAAAATTAACGGTCATTATATATTTCCATTAATCTACTTTCTCCAAATGGAGATGTTTTTCTCATGCACAGCAATATGGTTCCAGAGTCATCACAAAGAAATAAATGCAGAACTACAAGGTAATACTTGTCTCTCTTCTTTGGCTCATTGCTGGTGTAATTGAAAAATATTGATGTTGCAGCAAGGAAGAACACTTACAATCTAATTAAATTTTCCTTTGCACTTATTACAGCCTACTCGAAATGATTCTTTTGATGCAATATCTGATGGTAACTCTTTGACAACCTTAATAAAGCCACTCATCAATTTAACAAGCTAGCGAACATCAAATGCATTTGCAACAGTCAAAACCACCAGGTGAAACTAAATAAAAGGAAATTGCCTCAAAAAAAAAAAAAAAAAAACCGAGTACAAACATAGAAGCACCTTATAAGATTAAAAAAATAGAAAGAAGGCAGTCTATCAGTTTATCAGATTAAACTGCTAAAAGGAGAAAATGATCAAAATATTGGATTAGACAAAAAAAATCTATAAAGCAATCTTGATAGCCTTTGAGGGTGGTAATTAAATTTTCAAAATGAGGCCAAAATGAGAAGTTCAAAAAGGTTAAAGTAGGAATGTAAAATTATTTTGGAACAATAAAAAGATTAGCTCCCAAATCTTCCTACTTTGTATCTTGTAAATATTGTTGGGTTAACTCGGCTGTTCAAACACCCTATAAATGGGCCATGTCAAGTTCTTTTGTAGGCCTATTGCCAGGCCCTACCGTTATTCCCTCTTTTGCCAAGGAGCTTTGCGCAAGTTCTGCTTTGTATTAAGCTCCTTTTCATTTTAATAAACATCCCTATTCTGCAACAACAACAAAAAAGATTTTCTTTTCATTATTATTAAAGGGATATATGATATATTAATTCTATCAAATCTGTACAAAACATACAACCAAACAAAAAGCAAACCATGAATTATTTGATCCATTACTTATTATATAAAAAGCAAACAAAAAGCAAACCATAGTTCTATCTCCATCCCAAAAATAATAATAGGCTTATATTCTTGATTTAAGCTGTAAAATTCCCAGATCCCCAAGATATATTCCAAAGAAATCCTCAGTAACTTTCCAAACTCAAAAGATATTCAGCACAAAGAATCACAGAAGGACAAAGTGCCCTCATTAACTTCTCCATGCAAATTGCTTTGCTTGCTTTTCAATTTTAAATGACTGCTCCATTTTGGCGAACAAATATTATGTCCCAAATAATTCATTAGGAGACTACCTGCCAAATATTATATGTATCACAAACAATCCACAAAATTTTATCAAGCATAAAGAAATCTTAACTTAAAGCTCCACTTACCACTTTAGGTCTCTTGTAGCCACCACTTCCTCCACTCCACAATCCTATGGAGACTCCTATTGTCTGATTTCTCTCTGCATGCACAAATTCATGTATCAGGAAAACAAAACAAAAAACAAAATAACCATAAAAGGAAAAATTCAACCTCCAATCAAATGCTAACAAAACTGAGAAAAAGATTTTGAAATATGCCCTATCCTGCTTATTGGTTTCCAAAACTTACAACCTGCTCTCAGCTAATAGGGAAATGTCTAAAATCCCAATACTCCAGTTTCTTTTCTTACCCCATAACTTCTCATGAAACAAACAGAAATGCAAGGAAAAGAAATTCTACAATATTAAGTTTTCAGGAAAAAGAAAAAGATACCTGTCCAAAAAAAAGTTTCTGAGAAACAAAAACAATATGTCCAATTAACTCACTTAGACACAAGCTGTGGAGTAATTATTGTCTTGTATCCCAAATAAATAATAATAATAACTATAAAAATGTAGTCACACTCCTCCCTCATTAATGGGTTTTGCAGCAAGGTAGATTCCAATAGAGTTGAAAAAATTTTCAGAGAGATGCTATCTTGTGGTTTAGAATCTTTAGATCCTAAAGTTGTGACATACAGCGTACATATTGGGAGTTTTTGTAACAAGTGTAAACTTGCAAAAGCATGCCCCTTTTCTGAACTGATGCTGATGAGCAAGTTCAGTCCTAATGATGTTATCTTTCCTTAACTTTTGAATGGGATTGCAAATACTGCATCCACTGCAATTCCCAAAGAAAGCAATGACCTTCAAGAGAAGAAGAAGAAGTATGTTTCTGGATATTTTTGGAAGGAATTTGTCAGGCGCATATGTTCAAATATGTGTGTATAATGCTAATAACTTCTTATCCTGATTCGGTCACACTATCCAAAAATCTCTAATCATCTCATTTGATACAAGTATCAGGTTGAATTTTTTTTTTTTTTTTTTCAATTTAAAGAAACGAAAACAGTATAAAATAGAAAAAAAAAAATTGCACTACTATATTTTCATGCATTTGCTCAGTTGCCAAACTAAGGTTGTGGTAAAGTTAATTGTCCATCCTCTCTTACTCAAATGCAAACCCTTACGTAAAACTGAAAGTCCAAAAGATCTCCATTAAAGTGATCAAGTCAAAACATTTTCACAAACACTGGCTGATTTAATTGCATTTATTTTAGAAATACTATTTTACCATTTCTTTCTTCTTATAGCCTGTTTAGTCTAGCTCATAAGCTGGCTTATTTTTTAAGCCAATTTATGTACAGATTTTTAAAGCCTCACTTTGGTAAAACTAGACTTTTACTAACTTATTTTTTAAGCAAAACAAACCAATGAAAGTAAGCTATCCCAAACATACAATCATAGAATGAAGTTCTCATGGAGATATCTTGATTGTAAGTTTTCCAAGCCCACTATGTTCAATGTCAAAAGGCAACATGGATATGTTCCGGTCCATAATAGATATCCCATGTTCATGAAGCATGCAACAATTACAAAGCCATGGATCATTTTCCCCCATTGAATTATATCATTATGATTTATCATTTCTTGTAGAATTAAACACATGAAAGGCATTATTCTATTCGATAATTTACTTATGCAAATCAAATATATTGCATACAATGTACATTCTATTTATTTGATATACAAGTAAATGGTCAGTAAACTCAGAAGGTAAGATTTTTCTGATGCTCTACATAAAATTGAAGAACAGCCAAACTTCAGGGACAACTTCACAGCACTACAACAAGAATGACCATATTATTCCCTTGTATACTCCCCATGCACCAGGGTAATGGTTTTTTTCTGTACTACTTTTTTTTTTTTTTTTAAATAAAGCTTTTTATTTACCGAAAAAAAAAATGACCATATTATACACAATATTACAATTACAATTATATAATAAACAAAATAGTGCTACATACCTCCAAAATTGAAGTCAAGTTTGCTTCAATATCTTGTTAACATCTAGATTTGCTTTGATAGAATAAGAAACAGGTAATATAGTATTTACTTGTCCTTGAATGGCACCCAAATGCCTGCACAAGCACCACAAAATGAGATAAATCGAATATCAAAAGCATTTATCCTGAAACTTTTAAAAATTAAATGCACAGCCCATTAAGAAATTACCTACCATACAATGATGTCAATCCATATGGATCTTCAAGAGCCTCTTTATAGGTTCACCAATCATATGACCAACATGTGTGTTTGAAAGGCACCTTAACGAAGAATATGCAAGGAGTTTGAGACTTTTGCATTGAGTAATGGTAATATTTAGGGATACCACAGAAATTTGCTGGTCCAAATTTCTTATATTTATAACAGAGCAAGATGAGGGATTTCATTTTTTTTTTTTTTTAATCTTCTTCCCTACCCCACTAAGACTTTGGCTTGTAGATCATTAGACTTGTAGTCTTCAATCAAGGCTTCTAAAATAAATAAAGCCTCAGAAGACCTTCCTCGAGGAAGATATTGGTTTAATTTCAGTGAGTATTTGACAGCAGTTTGGAGCTCATGTTTGTTCAAAGTACAGGAGATAATGTTTTTCCATTCCTTTGATCTTCCTTCCAAGCAAATGCCATGTAGCAAGGCAGAAAAAGAAACAGAATCTAGAAGGAAACCCTTACCGATCATCTTATCACACAACTGCAAAGCAATTTTAACCATTCCATATTGGCAAAGGCAGATGATAATAGAATTATATGCCGCAGTTACTTGAACCCATCCATCTGATACCATCTTTCCAAAAAAATCCAAAAACATAGACTTCTCGACCTCCTGAAGCTCATTGCTTTCCTTGGGAATTGCAGTCAGTGCAATATTTGCAAACCCATTTACAAGATAATGAAAGGTAACATCATTAGGAGTGCACTTGCTCATCAGCATCAACTCAAAAAAGGAGGCAGCTTTTGCAAGTTTACAATCTTTACAAAACCTCCCAATAAGTATAGTGTATGTGACAACATTAGGCTCCAATCCACAAGATTGCATCTCTCTGAAAATTTTTTCAGCTCTATTGGTATCTCCCTTGCCGCAAAACCCATTTATGAGGGCAGTGTATGTGACCACATTTGGCTTGCATCTCTGTTTCACCATTAGCCCAAACATCTTTAGTGCACCATCCAAGTCATGCTGCTTTACATACCCATCAATAAGGGTGGTATAAGTAAATACATCTGGAACATGATGCCCTTTCCTCATTCTAATGATGCAAGAAAGTGCATCTTTCATCCTTCCAAATTTGCAAAAACCTTTAATCAAGGCATTATACCCCACAACACCAGGGTCTATACCCTCTTCAATGACGAGTTCAAAGAGTTTTTTGGCCTCCTGAATGTCACCATTTCTGATGAATCCATCCACCAAAGTGGCATAAACAAAAGCATCAGGTTGTACATTTTGGTCAAGCATATCAGCAAAGAGCAACTTAGCATTAGGAAACCTCCCTTTCTTGCAAAGTCCACTTATTAAAACATTATAAATACCAGCATCAGGCAATACTCCCTTTTCCAACATTTTTTCTCGCATGGTCAATGCAATATCAACCTCCCCTGCAACAATAAGTCCATTGATGAGAGCGCCATATGAAACCAAATCAGGCTTATGTCCTCCTTCTGTCATCTTAATAAGCAAATTTAAGGCCCTATAGTATTCTCCTTGTCTACAATAAACATGTATAAGAGGAGTATAACTAAACTTGTTCGGCATTACTCCCCTTTTCATTGCCTGCTCTAGAAATTGATAAGCTTCCTCAACCTTCCCCTCTTTACACGTGCCATTAATAAGAGTATTATAAGTTACAATATCTGGCTCACAACCACTCTCAATCATCCTCCCCATTATCTCCACCACTTCAATTGTACAACCATGCTTATATCGAGCATCAATTATATTGTTATATACTCGAGCATTAACTTTCAAACCCCTCTCTTTCATTTCTGACAAAAGTCGGTCAATCACTTCAAAGTCCCCTTCCTTGCAAAACCCATTTATCATAACCCCATAAGTTTCCAGCGTAGGTAAGAACCCTTTCAATTTCAACTCCTTAAAAAGTCCATTGGCACTTTCAAATTCACCTTTATTGCAATAACCATCAATGAGTGTATTATAAAACACAACATTTGGTATGCAACCCTCCCCCCACCTATCTTCAATCAACTCCCTACCTTCCTTGACCTTCCCATCCTTACATAAACCCCTAACCATAATACAAGTACTATAATTATCCACACAAGAATTCTCAAGCATTTTATCATACACTTGGCATGCAGTTTCAATTCTCTGATGCTTCACAAGAACATTAAGCAATGAATTGCATGCAAAAACACTCGGCACACAATTATGTATTTCACCCACCACATAATACAATTCAACAGCCTTATCCACCAATCCAGAATCCGCATAAGCTTGAATCACAACACTTAATGCTTCACAAGTCGGCTTTAGTTCCTCAAGTTTCATTCGCTCCAACACCAATTCAATCTCCGAAAACACTTTAAACCTCGCCAAAAGTGTCAAAAGCGAAGAATAAGCAGACCCATTCAGTGAACAACTATACGGTCGCTTTGAGGCCCAATCAAAGAACTTTAGACCCAATTCTACATCATGTATTCGATCTAAAACGAAATGGGCAAAGTCTGAAACAACGACATCGGATTCAGAAAAGAAGCTTTCAAGGGACTGCTCCCACTGGTCTTGGGTTTTGAGGATTTGAATGGTGCCTTGGACATGTTTGGCGAAATGCCTGAATGGCAAGGTTGAAGAAGAAGACGTGGGTTTGGGATTGTGAAGGGGTTTGATGCGAGAGAGAAGGGTTTTAGACATGGGAAATGAGGTGAGAGCGTGAATGAATTCTGGGTGTTTGGGGTTTTGGCGTTTTACTCATGTGTGAGTCCCTAAGTGTTTGATATACACATTGACATTACAAATTAACTGACCTGCAACAACCAATCCATAGATATATCATATGATTCATATCAGCTCAAAATGAAAATTAAAAAAGATATAAAATGCATTACCTAAGGCTATATAAAATGAAGAATTAAGCTAACCTGCTCTAGCATCTCTGGCTCAGCCGATAAGCTAAGTTCCCTCTCGCCCCTAGGCTTGCTTTTCCATTTACTTCACGCCGTTTTGGTTTTTAGCTGGATCCATCTCTACAGCCACACTCACCATCATCAAAAAATTGAATAAATAATTTTTTTATTATTTATTTTGCTACGTGTAGAGGAGATTTGAACCATGTTTAATGGAAACACCAAAAAGGTAACCATTGAGTTACAAAGCCCTTTGTTGATTAATAAGTAATCTGTATAAAATATATCTTAAAAGATACATTTTTTTTTTTTTTTGAAGTTATAGAATCCACTTGATGATGATTGTTTTAGTGTTAATAGGCTTAGGTCCCATATTGAATAAGATGATCTAACTAAAACCCAATTATATAAATTAACTAATAACTAATTAAGTTTTGTGTCCATACCATGTTATATCTTAATTAGGTCACTTTGTGCCAAGTCCAACCAAACTAATTTTATTTATGTTGTGGGCTGAATAAAGTTTGGAATTTTTTTTTTTTTTTTTAGTAGAGAGATGTGAATTGTAAATTTGTAATACCCAATTTATTTTTAGACCAAAATGTAAATTACACATTTTAAATTTGATTGAAATTTATCTCAGATTTTAACTTTACTTTCGTTCAATTGAATGCTCTAAATTTTAAATTTATTCAATTCAAACACTCTGTCCAATTCATTTAAAAATTTCCATTAAAAAAATATTTTTCTCACAACAAAAATATCTACGAAATTAATGAAAATATTTATAGATATTATGTGAGATTTTTTTTCTTAAAAAAAATCATTTTGTCATTTGTTAATTACATACTTAATAGTAATTTTTTAACAGAATTGGACTAAGTGCCTAAATTGAATAAAGTTGAAATTTATAAGACTCAATTTAACGAAAGTATAATTTGAGAACTAAAATGAACTTCAATCAAATTTAGAGAGAGCAATTTGCATTTTAGCCTTAAATTTATTTGAAAAAACTAATATTCTATTTTATTAATTTACTTTTGGGAATGTTGTTCTATTGTATACAAAAATTGGATTACAATAGCTGAAAGATCACACAGTATCAACACAATAACCCACATTTGAAATGTCAAAAGATTGACAATGTTGGGATATCAATAGTTAGAATTAGGGATGACAATTTTTCCCCGCCCCTCCCCGCTTCACCCCACACGTGTTTTCCCCACCCCGCAAAGGTGATGGGGCAAGGATGGGGCAAGATTTTAGCCTCGCACCACAAGGCAGGGCGGGGATGGGTTTAAACTTTTAGACCCACCCCACCCCGCCCCGCATTGCTAAAGGTTATAATTGTAAATTTTTCATATCCTAAAACCCTACTATTTAAACAAATATATCAATATTAGCTTATTTTATTCTACCAAATGTAATTCCCTGCCTTTATTTTGTTATGTGTTATACTATGAGTTTTTTTTTTTTTTTTTTTAATGGTTGTCTTGTTAAACACTTGGATATATTATTCAAATTTTTCTAAAAATTGATTTGATTTAATGGGATAAATTTAGTTATAATTTCAAGTATATTTTTATAAATGAAATAGGTTTCATTAAAAAAAATTGTACTAGTTGTAGGGCAAATTAACAAAAACTAGAGTTTTACGAGGTGGGACGGGGCTTCGCTTGGCCCCAAGAGGTAAGGATGGGGTAAGAAAGTTTTCCTCGTCATGCGGGCCGAGACGGGGATGAAGCAAGACAAAACCATGCAAGGCGGGGACGAAGACCCCATCCTTTGGCCCCGCCCCACCCCATTGCCATCCCTAGTTGGAATTGTGATAGTTATCAAAAATGTTATGTAGATTGAACAATCAAAGAAATCATACAATAGTTTACTAATTCAACTGTTGGGTCATAAGTACAAACATTGCATTAATAATTAAATTATTTTTAAAAACACATAAATAAAAGTGCAAAATTGGAATAAAAGCACATAAATAAATGTAAAGTTATTTGATTAAAATAAGTTAAATAATTTAATACTAAAAAACCAGATAGTTTGCAGTTCAAAAAAAATTTCTATTGTTTTAAAATTCAAATTCAAATCTAAATTTAAGTATCCAAACAATAAATTTTAAAATTATAAATTTCAAATCCTCCTATATATAAAAGACATCCAAACAAATAATTTAATAATTAATAAATTTGGAATCAAGATATTTCAAATCTATTAATTTTAAAATTAAATCTATGAATCCAAATGCAATGAAGATATGAGCATGGTTTTGAAACCTGAACCGACCAGTCGGACCGCAGTAACCGCGAACCATCCATCATTCCGGTTTTTTAAACTACCAAAATCAAAATTTTTTAAATTTTCAGTAAACCTTTCGAACTGCGGTCAAACCGCCTGGTTGTCAAAACCGAACACGGGTCTGACGGCTCCCAAAAAATCACAAGACATTGCTCAAAATAATCTCCAACATCAGATCTTCCCAAAAAAAGAAAAAAAGAAAACAAGTAAAAAAAAAAAGAATAGAAGACTATGGAAGAAAGGCTACAAATCTACTTTTGGCTTCTGTATATGCATCTGCTTTTGCTTCTTCTTTATTTGTTGAAAAATTGTGGAAAGAGACTATTGTTTGTTTGAAAACTGTGAAAGAAATAACAGAGGTAGAGAGAGGCGGAGGCTGTAGGGAAAGCTAAAAGAATAGAAGACAAAAGTCCATAGGGTTTGAAGTCTGATAATGTGGTGTGGCTTGAGGAAACGTGTAAATTTGATTGTGATGCTTGGGGAAATGTGTGAATGGGGTTGGGTTTCTCATGAGATCTTGTGGTGGGCCTTTTTGTGGTTAAAGTGGGCTGGGCTGCCTCCTTCGGTATTGAGCCCGAGTATTCTGAGTAAGGGAGTTGAGACCGGTCCAACTGCAACTCAATTTGGTCCGGCTTGTGCGCAAACTATGCCTCGTCTGCCAAGAGCACGCATACGTTGGGCAAAACGTGGTGCTTGTCCTCTGTTTCTACCGCAGAAGAAACTTTTGTCCAATTTCTGCCGCAAAAGGAACTTTTCTCTAGTTTATGCCGCAAAATGAACTTTTCTTCAGTTTCTACCGTAGGACTGACTTTTCTGCTATGCAGCAAAACTTTCTGTTATGCAATAAAGCTTCCTGCTGTACAATATAGCTTTCTACTGTGCATTGAAGTTGTTTGCTATGCAGTAAAGCCTTATGCTATGCAATAAAACTGTCTGCTATGCAATAAAACTATCTGCTATGCATTAAAACTACCTGATGTGCTTTAAAGCTGTCTGCTGTGCTTTAAAGCCTTTTGCCGTGCAATATAGCATTTTGCAATGTGAATGACTACACTTCATTTTTACTACAAAGATGCTTTTCTACTTCCTGCATATAAACAAATCTAAAACCCAAAGAAAATACCCATCAAACAAATGTTAGTTTAAATGGATTAGCATATTCTCAAATATATACATACATATATAAGTATATATACTTATACGTATTCACATATACATTAATAAAATATATTTTGTAGAACATGAGAAACAAGATATATGTATAAATATACTTATGGCAGGGTAATGATCAATTCGTGTCAAAAGTAAAACACGTAATAACAGGGTAAACATAATGAAAAAGGTGTTACAGCAAAATAACTAGTACAAAATGTAAAGATACCACAGTAGGACAACTGATGCAGCAAACGTGATAAAAAACGTGCTACGGCAGGATGACTAAATACAACAGATATAATTTATAATTAGAGAAATCAAATATATTTTCAATCAAAATCAAGTATTAAATCTTCCCATAGGATAAGTAAACCAAGAAAGAACCCAAACCCCAACTTGAACAACCTTGTCATAGGCTTTTGCCATCAAAGTTGTGCATTTTTGGAAAATAGGCCTAAATGGCTACTAGCTATTACTTTTGGGGACATCAAAGAGTGGGTTTGCTAAGAGGGAGGGAAAAGATGGTCTATTGATGCATGCCCCTATTCCTGCCGCGTTTTCTCTCTTCTTTTTACCACTTTCTTTCTTTCTCTCCGTTCTATTTTTACTCTTAATTTCTTATTACTCTCCTGCCGTGTGTTGTTCCCCCTTTTTGGTATTTCCTTTTCCTAAGTCTCTCTCTCTCTGGGTGCTTACTACTCTCTTACCATGAGTTTCCCCCCCTTAAGTGCTTCCCTCCATTGGGTCTCCCTCTTTTAGTGTTTTTCTCTCTTCCCCTGTTTTTTTTTTTCTCTTCCATTCGGTCCCCTTTTTCTGCCTTGGCTACCTCCCTTTTATAACGAACTAATTCAATGGGATTTCTCCCTTTTACCCCTAGGGATTCACTAATTGTTTTTAGTTTATTGTGGGCATCCTTTCAAGATTACCCACTCACCCATTGGTTACCCAGACCACTGCCATTGTTCAATTCATGTCTGCTGCACCACTATTCATTTCACGACAAAATTCTCTTTTGTTTGTTCCTGCTGTATACCTTTACCTCACTACCTAGCTCTATGGCATGCATCAGATGGTCTCAACCATTTATTACTTTTTTTGGTAAGATATCATCCTCGTAAGATATATTCCCCAAAAGAAGTCATAGTAGGAAACCAAATATAGACCCCCTTTTCCCCCTCACCACCAAACCACACCCTCTGAATCCCCTTGACCGTGGGCCCACCTCCCTTATGTTGGCTAGATACAGGTTGGTGGTGCTCCAGCCCTTCTGTGCTTGCTCCACTGTCTTCTGTGTTTGTCTGCCACGCTGTTTCTACTGTAGCAGATTAGTTCTGTTTCATTATGCCGCGTGTTTTATCTTATTTCTTCACATGTTTCTTGCTACGTTTGTCATTTTCCTTTGGTTTGGCTTTTCTTCCCTTCACATGATTCCTACTGCTGATGCTTCCTGCCATTCCTTGTTTCTTTTCATTGTGCTTCTTCATATCAGTTTTCACGCCTATCCTTTTACACAAGAGAATTTGGGCCTTTGTGGACCAGATAATGTTGACTGGATCAAAAGGGTCTTGGGCCCAATTTGTCTTTGTTTGCCAGAGCCATTTTGCCAGGGAACTGTATTATGCAGTAGATCTGTATTCTGTGGCAAATTTGCGTTTTGTTATAGATATCTGTATACAAAAGGATTTGAAAAGGGTCTTGGGCCCAATTTATCTTCATCTGCCAAAGCCATTCTGCCAGGAAACTGTATTCTGCAACAAATCTGTATTCTATTGCAAATTCCTTTCCCTTACACTTCTTTCTTTGGACCTCTCTTGCTCTTTGGTCTTCTTGGCAAGCCTTTGGGCCTTGCTTTTCATTGGGCTTTCCTCCGTATAGGTTTTTGGATACAAATTCGCAAAAATGGGCATCAACAGATCTCATGAGTCATAAGTTTTTTTTCTTCTTCTCTTTTTATCCAGCACAGCACAACCAACTTATTAAGGTTTAAGTTTATTATTATTTAGTTATATTCTTTAAAACTATTTTTGCTATATTTATTTATTATTTTTTAGATATAATGTTTTAAAATCTTTTAAATAACAAGAGAAAATATAACAAATATCATATTTATCGTAAATTAAGATATATTTGAATCTCTATAAGTACTAATTTAGTCAATATTACAAAATTTTAAGCATTTATTTTAATTATTTTGTATTAAATATTATTAATTTAATACAATTTAATTAAGAGAAAATAGTATTTACAAATGACCCAACTTTTTCCTATAATTTTTTATGTAATTTTTCATTTTTTACTAATTTAATATATTTATTTATATTTTAAATAATTATTAAATTAATTATGACGACATCACAGTTCAATCTCGGTCCAACCTCAAAAACCTTAACATCTCCCTTTTACGATTTATTGAATGATCCGGGTTTCAAAACCATGGAGATGAGAACCCTTTACAAATGGAATACCCCAAAATGTAAAGACAAAAGGACTAACAAAGAAAATTCATTACACACGTTCCTCAAAATGGTATTGACAAAGGTTTAAAGCCCATTATAACCATCTAAATATCTAGTGAAAAGGTTCTTCAAAGACCTCCTTACTAATTCATGGCAGCACAATTTGCATTTCTATTGAACCATTTGAAGGAACAAACTAGGAGTTGTACCTAACTTCAGATAAGCAACTGGCAATTCTCCGACAGCTTGTTCAACTAAAACCTCTACACAGATTTTGGAATTGCCTTCCACTTTAACTTTCTCAAGGTCATAACTTATATAGGATACTGTCTATTGAACAACCCACAAAATTGTCAATGCTTTAGCTTGGGAATAAATGTTAGTGTTTGCTTTTATACAAATTCCAATGTGCCTTACCAATCCCTGGCAACCATGGGAATGGTGGAACGATACTCCCAATACTGCATTTTAGGATCCGCTTGATAGGAGGGATAGAAAAATTGAAAGATAAAAAATGCAGAGATAATGAAAAAGTGAGAGGATAAAAAATATTTTAATTTCTCTCATTTATGTTTGATTGGAGGAATGCAAAAGAGGATGGATTGAGAACTTTTTTATTTGGTTGAGAAGAAAAATGGGAGGATAAAAAATGTAGTTTGTATAAATTTACTCTTACGTCCTTATTTCATTATATGAAATAATTTCTTTAATAAAATATTACTTATTTTATCTATTAAAATTTATAAAATATTTTATAAAAATGAAAACATTATACATATTCTTTTTTTTTCTTTGTTATTATATTTATTACATTTTTTATTATAAACCAATAGGAAAAAAAAGGAGAGCGCAAAGATTGATACTGAACACACAAAAAAATTAAAAAAAATAAAAAGAAAGAGGAAAAAAAGAAAGTAAACAACATAAATTAAAATTAAAATAAACAGAAGAAAGAAAGAAAGTGAAAGCGGGAAAAGAACAAACCAATGAAACAAAAAGCAGAAAACGAAAAGGACGAAAAAAAGTAATAAAAAAATAAAAGGAAAATATCAAACGTTGAAACATGCATGTTCAACGTTACAAGACAAAGGGTGAAAGGGGTAGAAAAGTAACTGACAAGGTTGCACCAAAATCACTTGTGTTTTCTCTCCAAAATAAAGAAATTAATTTTTGGTGGCCATGGGAGAAAATGCCTAAGTCTCACCAAAAATTATCCATCATTTCTCTCCTTATCAAATAACACTTACTTCCATTTTCTCTCCTTTATTTTCTGTTCACCTTATTTCACCTCCAACCATACATACGAGAGGTGGAAAAGTAAAATGATAGAAAATTGTGGGAAGATAGAAAAGTGGGAAGATAAAAAAAAATTTAATTTCTCTCCTTTTTATTTGGTTGGAAGTGGAAAAGTTGAGGAATGGAAAAAAAATGAGTTTGTATAAATTTGCTCATACACCCTTGTTAAAAAATAATGGCCAATTAAGACAAAAAAAAAAAGCAATCACCCAATTTATTAAAAAATAATGTCCCAAAAAAAATCATGTCTAGTTAAAAAAAAAAAAAAACAAAATAACTATCACACCCATAGCCCAAAAAAAAAAAAAAAAAAAAAAAGGCAACGTCAAGGAAAAAAAAAAAAAAAAAGAAGCAACATGCCCACCCACTACCCAGGAAATCAAAAAAAAAAAAAAAAAAGGAACTAGACATAGACATTTTTGTCCATTAAGCAGTCCATTTTCTCCCTTTAGTTTTCTCTTCATTTTAGGGAGAAAACAATTTGGTGGGTCCAGGGAGAAAACACTCAGGCCCCACCATTTATTTTCCCTCCTCCCCACCATTTGTTGGAGGATGCTCTCTTTGTATCTTAGGGTTCCTACCAATGCCAATTCTTCTTTTTGCTCGTGATCCTGCTCACTCTTTGGGGGTGACAACAAGATTCCTATTAATGAAAAATTCTTTATGTAAATTTTGTCCACTCTAATTCCCTAACAATTACCAAACCACATTGCTATGGCTACTTGACATTGCTAAAACAAGTGTATAGAGGATTCTTGCTCATGTACACAAAATGAGGACATACTTTACTAATTTATCTTTAGAGGGCAATAAATCTAAAGCTATACGCCAAAGATGCATCTTTAGTCTATCATGAAGCTTTGGCTTCTAGATTCTACCCTTAATGGAATTTGGATGGCTTGAAGCAATAATGTTTGCCACCTCTTTGTATGCTAACTTAATAGTAGATAGATAACCGTCATTAGTATTTGTCCATATTCATCTATCCACTTAACCTATGTGCCATAATGTGATTTTCTTGATGGCTGAAGTTGTGGCTTCATTAAACCATAAGTTCAAGCTAATTTCATCTTAACCGGACTTCTTGTTATTCATCAGTTGAAATACCACTAAACAACGGTTGCTCTAAGTAAGTGAGCACAAATTACGAATAAAATTTTGGATGTTTGGGATCCAAGGATCCTCCCAAACTAGGATGCTCTATCCCCATTCCAAACCAGGCGATAAGTTCCTTTTGACAACAGTGATTTAAACCCTCTCCAAACTTCTCCACATCCATGATGCTTCTTTGTTGAACTTTGCCTCAACTAGTTACTTCCTAATGATGCCAAAAATCGTCAGTCAGTTATACAGTCCTCACGTGCTCAAGACAACACTTGCACAATACAAAACAAGAAGACCTTAGGAGAGTACCGGTGTGGTACCGGCCAAAAACCCTCTGATGGTTAAGTTAGAGAACTTTTTCACAATTCTAGAGTGTCAAAGTTGGGGTGAATTATGTGTACCTTGTTTTTTGAGGGCTTAGGGTTTTTATAGTAGAGTAGAACCGACTTTTGTTTCTTGGCCAAAAAGATACTTTCTTATGGAGAAAAATCCTAATAAATGTACGTATTTCATGAGATTCTTCCCATATAGAGGTTCCTTGACTATGGTCAATCGTAGAGCGCAAGATATTTCCATTCAGGGTTCCTTGGAGGTTACTCAAGCCATATGGATGCCACGTGGCATTGCCACCGTCCACTTTGTATCTGTCTACTTTTTATCTGACCTTCATGGAGAGTCCATCTCCTTGTGCACCGTCACCCTTTATTACTTCAAGCTTAAAGCACCGTTGCTTATGGCCGATGTAGTAGGGTGAAACCGTCTGCATCCTTTTTATCGTCATCAGTTGCCCCCTCACTCCATGTGTCCATCGCATAATGTTAGGACGGATCCATGGAGTGACGGTTTAATTTTAACTTTGGGAGATGCGTTCTAATTGACAGGCTAGCCTAGGGTCATAAATGTCGTAGGGGTATGTGGCACGTTTTTAGCGGTTAGTCGCTCGAACCAAAGTGTTCCTTCGTCTTTCGTGTCGTTATCTCTATATATACGTGTTTCCTTCCCTCTCATTTTTTGCTTTTCACAATAAATATTCAATCAGAGTGCATCCATCTACCTTATTGACTATGCTTTCTATCTACTTGGTGCAACCGTTAGCCACATCTTGCAGTTCTTTTCAACTGATAAGTGTTTTTTATGTTAATTCCCATTGCAATTTATTTTAAATTCTGAACACCCCGTCGTCTATGTGAAACCGTTAGGGTCTTAGGGTTTATTTGTCATGTGTAGGTGACATGTCTAGTGCGTTGAGTGAGCAATCGTGGGTCTACGAAGGAGCAGGCTATGATAAGGTGAATCTGTCAGGTCAAGGTGACCTCGGCACCTCAAGTGACGAAAGGAACCCGTCGGCCTCCTCACCTTCCACAAGGGATGAGGATTTGGACATGGATGGGTCTGAGAGTGACTCTAATGACAACTTAGTCAGTGTCGAACCCCCTCCCTAATCCGTCATATGACCGGATGGCCTTAGAGAGTTCATCCTTCTTCCATTATGGACAGTGAATGACTTTAGGTCTACTATTAAGGAAAAACACTTTAATACCCTTAGGGAGAAATACCAAATTCCACGCGACATACCAATCCGTCTACCATACAAATCTGAGAAATGTTACTAGTAGGGGGTTGATGATGTTGGACTATACGAGCAAATGCTCAAAGCAAGACTTAGGTTTCCACTAAGTGACCTTCATCATCGCCTTTTGCAATATCTTGGGCTGGTCATCACCCAAGTTTCTCCGAAAGCATGGAGGGTCTTCCTTGGCACAGAAGTTCTGTACGGGGTTCTTTCAAAAGGAGCACGTAGGATGACAGTGGAGGAGTTCTTCCACTACTACCGTCCATTCGAGATCATCCAATCTAAGGGGATGTATAGCTTCCTGCCAAGCAAACCGTCTTTTAGATTAGTCTATGATACCCCTGACTCAAATAGGAACTGGAAGAGTCAGTATTTCTTCCTTGAGGGTGACAGTTGGATGTGTCACGAATACAACCAAGAGTTTATGTCAGTGGACAAGACTTGGGGTATAATGCCCCCGTCTGGTAGGTGTCTGTTGGTAATAAATTGGCTCCTTACTTTTTTTTATATAATGTACTAACCGTCTCTTATTGCAGCTCGAGACTGTCCGAAGATTTCTCTTGAGCAATGGAGTTTTTTGGAATGGATTTTTAAAATTCAGTTGCTAGAGAGAACTTGGGCGAAGCTCGTCACCTTGGATACCCTCCACTGGTATTGCGAAGGCCCAGAACCGATCGCAGCTACCCGTCGTTACGATTCTCAAATCTGCCAACGTAAGTCCATTGCCCAAGTTATCTGACTCCTTTTGACTAATTGTGGTTTCCTTGCTTTAAGTTATCTAACCTTTTATCCGTCCACCCTTGTGCAAAGATGGAAAAGAGCAGGAGAAAGGCTTACATCAAGGCCCAAGCTGCCAAGAAGAAACAGGAGGCTCCTAAGGCAACGAGCCAGGCCCACATGTCCACTAAAAGGAAGCTGTCCGAGAAGGTGGATTGTCCACCTAAGAAGCCTAAAATGGTTGCAGAGCCAGCCATTGGTGAGACTGCCACCACCGACAAGCTGCCCCCTAAGCCAGGCAAGAGGAAGGGGTTGATGATGAGTGAGGTACTCATCACCAAGAAACCCCTCGTCCTCCTTTGCGAGGACTCCTAATATGCACTTAAACAGATTTCTTCAATCATTAAGGATGAAGATTATGAGGACCTGGGCAACCATGCCACGGAGGCTATAGGGGAGACGGGTCTCTTCAGTCTCACTCAGGTATGTATCCATCCACTTTGTTTTATCCGTCCGTTTTGTCTATTCTTTATACTAACATGTTTTTTATTTTTATAGGGGGTGGTAATGCTAAAAGGTCTAATGGATTGTTGTACATCCCATGAGACGGTGATAAGTTGTCTGAGGGAGAAGGTCAAAGTAAGAGATACAGAACTTTGAGAGCTAACGGCCTAGAAGGACGTCCAGATTAACAAGCTGGACTATACCAAGAAGTTGTTGGAGGAGTCTAAGGCAAGCGTTGAAGCGTTGAAAAAGATACTTAAGGACAAAGAATGAGAGATCGCTGAGACAAAAAATCAACTCCGTCAGGCTAAGGAGGTTGCGGTCCAGGGGTATAGTGACTCCGACGCCTTCCTGAAGGAGCTTGGTGGCTCCTTTGCTGACGGTTTTAATGATTGTCTCCATCAAGTTAAATCATCGTTCCTTGATCTAGACCTTTAACACATTTCCATCGACGCCCCGGCTCAGACTTCAACCCAACTTGTCGACTCCGAAGGAACCGACGAGCTCTTTGCTGATGACACCAATCCCGACCCTTAGGGTAACGGAGATGCCGGCCAGTTTGAGTAAGAGAAATCCGTCGAGGTTGCCACCCGTCATCTTGAGGGGGATCAGGTTGTGGAGGAGAGGCATGAAGAAACCCCTACTGCTTAGTTGTAGTTTTTCCTTTAACTTGTAAATTATTACCTTTGTTTACTTGCGAGAAATGTATTTCTTCTGTTGACTCTAAATGTAAAACATTGGCTTTTTTGTGGCCTTCTACTTATTATCTCTTTTTACTCGTTGCTTGTGTTCAT
Organism: Quercus agrifolia; assembly: GCA_029955455.1. Lineage (NCBI taxonomy): Eukaryota > Viridiplantae > Streptophyta > Magnoliopsida > Fagales > Fagaceae > Quercus > Quercus agrifolia. Next base: position 23,849,367 of record JARQAD010000002.1, on the reverse strand, counting down.
TTATTCAAATTTTGCTTTTTGTATCATGTCTTTGTCCGTTCATGTGCGGACTTGTGATTTTAGATTAATCCAGGAGCAGATCCGTCCTTTAATGGACTTTGTGATCTTATATCTACGCGTGGTTAAACCCGTCCGCTTTATAAACTTTGAGATTTTAGTTTAACGTGTGGTTGAACCCGCTCACCTGACCCTAACATTTCAAATCACCCTGTTTGGGATGAGCCCATCCGCTTGGGCTTAGCATTTCAAATCACCCCCTTAAGGATGAGCCCGTCCGCTTGGACTTAACATTTCAAATCACCCCCTTAGGGATGAGCTCGTCCACTTGGACTTGACATTTCAAATCACCCCCTTAAGGATGAGCCCGTCCACTTGGACTTAACATTTCAAATTACCCCTTTAGGGATGAGCCCATCAACTTAGGCTTTGACCTTTCAAATCACCCCCTTAGGGATAAGCTCGTCCACTTGGATATGTTGAGATGTGGAAAGCATACACGACATTTCTGAATAACTCCTTTTATTATGGTAAACATGCACATAAAAATTGTTCTTAAAAGATAAACATCTGCCCTTCGAGCTTAAAAGGAATTGTAGATAATAAAATTAAACTAGAAAGCAATAAACTGGAAATGAGGAGTATTATTGTCCATGTTGTTGTCTGCTGGTAATACTTCTTCAGGTGCTTTGTGTTCCATGGGTGGTGCAATTTTTGCCCGTCCAGTGTTTCCAAGTGGTAAGTTCCCTTCCTGTACTACGAGGCGATTCTGTATGGTCTTTCCTAATTCGATCCTGGCTTCCTTTAGGAGGCATCTTTAGTGGTGCCTATCACCTTCCTCGAGACCAGATTTCCAACCTGAAAGTCCTGGTGTCTAACTTTGGAGTTATAGTGTTTGGCCATGAGGTCCTGGTACCATGTTAGCCTTTGCTTGGTCATTGCTCTAACCTCGTCCAACAAATCCAGTTGCAAGCGCATAGCTTCGTCATTCTTGCCTTCATCATGATTTTCCACTCTGTAACTTGTAAGTCCTACTTCTGCCGAGATGACTGTCTCGCTACCATATGCTAGTCGGAACGGTGTTTCTCCTGTAGATGTCCTAGCCATTGTCTTATACGCCCATAAAATGCTTGGCAATTCTTCCAGCCATATACCTTTCGCCCTTTCGAGCTGAGTCTTAATGATTTTAAGTAAGAATCGGTTCTTGACCTCAACTTGCCTGTTGGCCTGGGGGTGGGCGAGCAACGAGTAGTTATTCTTGATCCCTAATTGTGAGCAGAAGTCTCTGAAGGAGTCATTGTCAAGCTGCTTCCCATTGTTTGACACTAGTACTCTAGGTATACCGTACCTACATATGATGTTCTTCCACACAAAGTTTCATACATTTTTTTCCGTGATGGTGGCCAAGGCTTCGGCTTTCACCCATTTGGTGAAGTAGTCTATGCCGACTATTAGGAACCTTAACTGTCTAACCGCTGTTGGGAACGGGCCCAGAGGCCGTCATTGGGGTTAGATCCTTTGTCAATTGCCTGATGAGGTTGCCAAAACTCTGGCACTTGTCGCAAGCTTTGACGTATGCATGGGCATCCTTCTGCATGGTAGGCCAATAGTATCTCGTCCTAATTAGCTTATGAACTAATGATCGTGATCCCAAATGGTTTCCACAGACCCCTTTGTGGACTTCTGGCATGACATAGTCTGCCTCTTTGGGGATGAGGCACCTCAGGTACGGTCGTGAGAAACCCCTTTTGTATAGAATGTCTTTAATTAGAACGAAGCGCGCTACTTGAACCTTCAATTTCCTTACAGCCTCCTTGCTATTAGGCAGCATTCCGTCCTTCAAGTAGGATGTTATGGGCATCATCCAATGGTTCTCAGAACCTACCTCCTACACATTGATACCGTCTATTAGTGGTGACATTTAAATGAAGGATAGTACCTGGCTAGAGATAATCATAGATTCCGCTGATGCAGCCTTGGCTAGACGATTGGCTAGCTCGTTCTCTTCCCTTGGGATTTGAACAAACTTTGCTTAGAGGTTGTTCACTCGATTCTTCACCTGCTCCAGGTACTTCTTCATGCGTTCGTCCTTGTAGTCGTAGTCACCGTTAACTTGGCTGGTGACTACTTGAGAGTCACAATACACTATTACATTCGTGGCTCCTGTTGCTTTTGCTAAATCCGGTCTTGCTATCAAGGTTTCGTATTCTGCCTTGTTGTTTGTTGTAGGGAAATCAAGTCGGACCATGCATTCGATTTTATCCCCTTCCGGGTTGTGAAGTATCACACCAGCTCCACTAATTTGCCTGTTAGAAGATCTGTTCATGTGGATGCTCCATTGCGGTTGTGCTTTTGCCCCCTGGCCTTTCGTGTTGGTGAACTTTGCAATGAAGTTAGAGACGACTTGCCCTTTTATAGCTGTTCGTAGGCGATACTATATGTCGAACTCACTCAACTCAATTGTCCATAGCACCATCCGTCCAGCTACTTCAGAGCTACTTATTGCCCTCCGTAAAGGTTTGTTGTTAAAACGACCACAATGTGGGCCTAGAAGTATGGCTTGAGTTTATGCGTTGTAGTTACTAACGTGAAGGCAAGCTTCTCCATCGGGGTACCTTTCTTCAGCACCTCGGAGCGCCCTGCTAATGTAGTACACAGACTTCTGTACCCTATCTTCTTCCCTGACTAAGGCTGCACTGACCATTGCTAGGGAGATGGCTAGATAGAGGAATAATTCCTCCCCGGGTTTGGAGGGACTTAGCAATGGTGGGGAGGAGAGGTATGCTTTCAGGTCTTCAAATGCTTGCTGACATTCAACTGTCCATTCGAATGACTTCTTCAGCGTTCAGAAGAAAGGTAGGCACTTATCTGTTACTCTCGATACGAACCTGTTTAGTGCAACAACCTTATCGTTTAGGCTCTGTACTTTTTTGATGTTTGTTGGCGGCGTTTTCTCTAATATTGCCCGTATCTTGTCTAGGTTGACCTCAATACCTCTTTGGGACACCATGAACCTCTTTGGGACACCATGAACCCTAGGAATTTTCCTACCGCCACCCCAAACACACATTTGTTTGGATTCAGTTTCATGTTGTACGACCGAAGGGTATTGAAGGTTTCTTGAAGGTCACTCAAGTGGTCATCCTCTCATATGCTTTTTACCAACATGTCGTCCACATAAACTTGCATATTCCTTCTAATCTGACGCACAAACATTCTATTCATCGGCCTTTGGTACATGGCGCTCACGTTCTTGAGTCTGAATGGCATCATTTTGTAGTAAAAGGGACCCTGACTGGTTACAAATGAAGTCTCTTCCTGATCCGCCTCATTCAATTTGATCTGGTTATAACTAGAGAATGCGTCCATGAAGCTTAGCAGCTGGTGTCTTACGGTTGAGTTTACCAAAGTGTCAATCCGCGGAAGAGGATAGTTGTCCTTGGGGGAAGCCTTATTTAGGTCCGTGAAATCTACGCACATCCTCCACTTTCCGTTATCTTTCATAACCATCACCACGTTCGCCAGCCATTCGGGGTAGTATACTTCTCGTATAAAGTCTGCTTTCTATAATTTGTGAACCACCTCAATTATAGCTTTGTCTCGCTCCTATGTGAATACCCGTTTTTCTATAGTATAGGAGTGCACGGAGGTGATACATTCAACTTGTGGACTATGATTGACGAATTGATTTCTGGCATGTCCTCATGGCTCTAGGCGAACATGTTCTGGTTTAAGCCTAGAATCATCAAAAAGTATTTCTTCCAATCCTTCCACCGGTTCTGCTACTGTCCGTTGTTTTTTTATACACATCGTCTGCAAATGATCGTCCATCTCCAACATGGTGATATAGCATTGGCCTGCCGCCACTTGATCCCCTCTTACTTCTCCCACTTCGTACTCAGTGGGAAAGTTGATCATCAAATGGTAGGTTGAGGTGATGGCCTTCCATGAATTCAAAGTAGGGCAACCCAATATGGCGTTGTATGCGAGTGAACAATCAACAACCATGAATGTGACATCCTTGGTGATCTACTGAGGGTAATCACCGACCGTTACGGGTAGGGTGACCGCTCCTAAGGGATGCACCCTTGTTCCTCTAAATCCTACGAGTGGTGCGTAGGTTGGAATTAATTACTCTTTCCTGTCCTTATATGCTAGAATGCTGGGTAGTATAAGATATCAGCAGAGCTCCTATTGTCCACAAGGACTCGGTGTGTGTCCCCTATACGTTTGCTGATTACGAGTGCATCATCGTGTGGGTGATGGAGACGTCGAGCATCTTCCTTCATGAACCCAATTTCGGGGTCGTTGATTTGCGCCATCTTTGGAACGTACCCCGTCAGCTGGATGTTCTGAATCATTCGTAGGTAGATCTTGCGTGCCTTCTTGGAAGAACTGGAAGTTGCACTGCCCCTACAATCATCCTTATGTCTCCCAAAGGTGGCTTGGGTAGACTGCCCTTGGGGTTGTTCCGTCCCTTCCTTACCGATGAACCTCTGCAACTTCCCTTGCCTGATGAGAGCTTCTATCTACTTTAAATCGTAACACTTGGACATGTCGTGGATGTGATCGCGGTGGAAACGGTAGTACTTGTCTCTAGACCTTTTGCTGGGTCTCCTTTCAGCTTGCCTATGAATGTCAGGGCCCCTTCGTCCTTGATCTGTATCAGGACTTGATCAATCGAGGTGTTCATAGGGGTGAAGCTTGTGAACCTTCCGGTTGGAGGCTTGGAGCATCTATCTTCCCTTCTATCTCCTGTCCTGGCCATCTTTCACCTCTTGTCCTATCGTTATTCTTCCTGTCTTTCTCTCTTCTTGGGCTTCTCTTCGCGAGCCAGTAGTGCGTCTTCCGTGTTCATGTATTTAGTAGCCTTGTAGAGCACATCTGACATGGTCTTCGAGTAATTCTTATACAAGGATAATAGAAACTTACCCTTTCGTAGCTTGTTCGTGAACGTGACAACGAGTATCTTGTCATCAGCTTCACTGATTGAGAGTGCCTCCTTGTTAAAGTGGGCTATGTAAGACCTTAACGTCTCATCCTCCCGTTGCTTAATGCTCATTAGGCATGCAGTGGATTTCTTATACCTGTGCCTCCTAATAAAGTGTGAGGCAAACTGGGTGCTTAACTCCTTAAAGGTACCAATGGAATTGGGCGTCAACTTGCTAAACCAAATCCTTGCGGGGCCCTTAGCGTAGTGGGGAATGCCCTGCACAGAATCTTGTTCGCCACTCCTTGCAGGTGCATCAAAGTCTTAAAGGACTCTAGGTGATCTAGGGGATCCTTAGATCCATCGTAGCTTGCCACTTGAGGCATGCAGAATTTTGGTGGTAGGGAGAACGTCGTGACGAATGTGGTAAATAGTGAGTCAATTCGATGGACCAGGTCATTGAGGTCGCTAGATACCCGTTCTTTGAGAGCGTTCATCATGAAGTCCATCCGTTCCTTCATCATTTGCATCTTCGCAACTATGTGGGGGGGATCCATATCTATGGTGGATGGATGGCTAGTATCATGTCGCTCTTGTCTGCTTGAGGCCTTACTGCCTTTCGGCCCCTCTTGATTCCTTCTTTCAGCGCTGGTTCCTTCTTGGTCCTCCTCCTGGGTGTTAAGTGTTGCATTCTTCTAGCGCAATTGCTCCTTTAAGTCATGATTCTACTTGGTGAGGTGTTCCACTGCTACTGCGAGAGTTTGAACTTGTCTCTCTAGGGCAGTGGTGTGCAGTTCGTTATCCTGATTGTTAGTGGTTGTTACCATCGAACGAGTAAGTACCATGCAACTTTTTGTCCGAGAAGCGGTAAGTATGGCTTATTTCAAATTCTTTCCCATAGACACCAATTGATGATGCCAAAAATTGTCAGTCAGTTGCACAGTCCTCACGTGCTCAAGACAACACCTGCACAACACAAAACAAGAAGACCTTAGGAGAGTACCGATGTTGTACTGGCCAAAAACTCTCCGATGGTTAAGTTAGAAAACTTTTTCACAACTCTAGAGTGTAAGAGCTGGGGTGAATTATGCGTACCTTATTTTTTGAGGGATTTGGGTTTTTATAGTAGAGTAGAATCGACTTTTATTTCTTGGCCAAGAAGATACTTCCTTATAGAGAAAAATCCTAATAAATGTACATATTTTGTGGGATTCTTTTGATAGAGGTTCATTGACTATGGTTAATTGTAGAGCGCAAGATATTTCCATTCAGGGTTCCTTGGAGGTTACTTAAGCCACATGGATGCCACGTGGCATTGCCACCGTCCATTTTGTATCCGTCTACTTTTTATCCGACTGTCATGGAGAGTCCGTCTCCTTGCGCACTGTCACCCTTTATTACTTCAAGCTTAAAGCACCGTCGCTTATGGCCGATGTAGTAGGGTGAAACTGTCTGTATCCTTTTTATCCTCATCACTTCCCAACCTATATTTTGCTAATAGGATTTTAACATGAGTTATCCTTAGTCGATAGCGCATACCAAGCAAGTTTGGCAAACATTGCTATATTGATTGTAAAGAAAAAAAGCCTAAACCCGTCTCGGATGACCATGCCAAAGGTATGAGATGGTTGGAGGACCCTTTTCTTTGAATTACACAATAATCTCCTAAATATTACATCTATATATTCACACATGCTTTTGGGGATTGAAAGGCTAATGTAGTATCAATTGGGATGGCCTACGCCACTAATTTAGTAAGTGTAGCCTGCCTACGATAGATTTTTACCTTTCCAACCACTAGTTTTAACTAAAGGAGCCCCTACCATTTGACCCCATAATGTAGCTTAATTAGTACTAATTGGTTTTTAATTTGCTTAAGAAATTTTTAGTGCACTACTTTCAAGGAAAAACCCCCCAAACTTTTCCAAGTTGATGAACTGACATGACTAAGCATGATAGGTGTTTAAGCACTTCATAAGAGTATTAACCTTGTCCATGTGAATAACTAGTTAACTACTGAGTAAATTTCTATATTATCTATTAATTTTTCAAAGAAGAATCCTCAATTAGTTCATTTATGCAATTGAAATCCCATGCACACTTATTCCATCAAACTAGTTGAGCCTAAATTAAAGGATAAAGTTTTCCGCAACTCATGTAAGAGGAATATCTCTTAAAAATATGTAATAGTATGGTGTCCAATATGATCATTGAAGATGCTTGAGAATCAGTAAGTAGAATGCTCCGGGCTTCAACAGCGGTTCGATGACCTGAAAAAAGAAAAAGAAAAAAACTATCGAAAGTGACCAAGATGAACTGGTCAAGGACCTTCCGACAGTTACGTTAATTTTCTCTCTAGGACTCAAGTATAGTGAGTGGATGAATAGTGAAACTTACTTTAAGCTGGTGAGGTTGGGTATTTTTTATAGAGAGTTTGGAGTGAGTCTACTTGTTAGGTTGCACTAACATCATGGGAGATGCATAAACTTAGTGGAGAGCATGGAGCGAATTTCAAGGAATTCACCTTATGTTCCGAGATGGGGATCATGAAGTAGAAAATACTTAAAAATTTCACTAGGTGTTTATTGATTGTCCACACCCTCTCGTGGTATGGACGACCAATACCTCTTTGGATGACCAATAATATCCTTGGACATCCTTCTTTCATGTTTGTGGTGCACATTCCTCTTTTCTCCTTTCTCAAGATTGCCCTGAACGTCCTTGGTCTTGGACGACTCTTGTGGACAAAGATTACTTGTTATGGATCACTATCAATCATAATAATGGTAATGATTTTCAAGAGTGCTAATTTTCACTAGTTGTGTCTTAAGGTTATTGTTGTCCTAAGTAGCTATATTTTCTTTGCGTCACTCTCCTTTATTAAAGACATTAGTAAATTTCATAATTTTTATTTATTTATTTTAATTGTACACTATAATTCTTAATTAAATTGTTCAATCATATGAAAATAATATTTTTGAGAAGAATATGAAAATGATATTAGTTTGAAAGAAACAACTAAAATTACATAGAGAGACCATAAAAGAATCTACTATAAACAAGTCATATTTGAATTATCCAAATTCTTTCAATATAGTTTATTTACTTTTTACAATTTTTTAAGAATAGGTGATTTTTTAACCAGAAAAATGGTGGATAATTATTATTGTGCACATTTGCATGAACATGGTATCAGTATAATATACAGTTAATGCATTTGTTTATGTTAATCTTACATATAGAAGGTAAACCAATAGTACTAAATTTTTCAAAAAAGAAAGTGAAAGAAAAGTACCAAACGGGCACATGCAAAAAAACAAAGGAAAAAGAGAATCCTATCCAAAAGAAAAAAAGAGTAAACGAAGATAAAGTGAAGTCAGAGGTCAGTTTCGTCAAATTCACCATTCACCCCCCACCTTTCTATATATATTCTCCACTCTCCTAGGCCTCTCTTTCTACTTCTCCTCTCTCGAACCCTAGACCTAGATCCAGGGTCTCTTTTTCTTACAAAAAGTTTTCTCAATTTTTTTTTAAATTTATTATTATTATTTTGGTTTAATTTCACAGAATTCTCAGTCGCTCCTCCATTCTCAATATTCTCCAAAACCCTAAACTAAAAACCCTCTTATCTCTCTCTCTCTGAGCTAAAAAGGTCAGCAAAATACACTATTACAGCGTTGCTTTTCAAATTTGATCAAGTTTTTTATTTTATTTTATTTTATTTATTTATTTATTTATTTTCTCTGAAAACCCTAGAAATTTGAATTGAATTTATGTTTGTGTGTGTAGGAAGAAGATGGGTGAAGTGAAGGACAACGAGTACGAGGAAGAGCTAGTGGACTTCGAAGACGATGACCCTAAAGCCCTCGACTCCGCCTCCGCAAAACCCGTTTCTGATTCTGCCAAGAGGTATTTTTGCAATTCCCTGTTTGGTTGCTGAGAAAATTAATGGGATATATAAATTGGAAGGGAAAGAAAATGACCCATGTTTGTATTTCTGTTTCATAGTTCTATTTTTATGTTTGGATAATGAGAAAACTAAGAAACTGAAAGCTTTGTGTCTGATGGGTTATTACTTGAGTAAAAGTTTGTGGTTATTTTTATTTTTATTATTATTTATTGTTACTGTTCTAACTTTTCAAAGATGAAAAACTCACCTGGACTACTATCAAGTGGGTAGAGTAAACCTCAGTGAGTGCAGAGAAGTTGGAAGAGGAAAATGGTATTTAGGGTTTTTGGTGTGGTTTTAGGTTAGATGGGATTGAGGTTTTGCCATTTTGGGGTTTTTATTTTGGGCAAGGAACAAATGGTGTGCTAAAGTGGGTGTGAAGTAATGCTTTTCAGTTTCACTTGCTGCACAGCTGATAGATACTTATTTTGGGAATTCTTGGTAACGGTAAAAATGTCGGAGTTGAGTGGATAGTATATTCATTCTCTCCTTTTGTCGTTGTTCTAGTACCGGAATGTTTTGGTCTTCCAAGTCTTGGACTTTTCTGGCTTCATTTATTGTTGGGTTTTGGATGTTGGAAGAGTCATTTGCTCAGAAAAGTTACCAAAATTTCCAAGGATCTGATTTAATAAGTTTTAACCGACGTACTAGTACATTAATATTTCATTTGACGTTACTCTAGCGGTCATGTCTTAAATGTCCATCTGGCTATTGCAGCTGTTGCTAGGATGTCCTGTTGTGTTAGAAAAAATAAATTTGCCCATATGCTTTTGGAGTGTTAAATTGTGCATATTTTGGTACTGCTAGTTGATTTTGTGATTGTAATGTGCTGGATGGTTCAATTTTGGTATGGGAAAATCCATATGCATCTAGATAATTTGTTGAATTCTATATCTCAGGGCAATCTTTTGTACTGATTTTCAACTTTTCTTGTGATGTAGGGGCTATGTTGGGATTCACAGTTCTGGATTTAGAGACTTCCTGTTGAAACCAGAGCTTCTTCGAGCTATTGTGGATTCGGGATTTGAACATCCATCAGAAGGCAAACTTCTAACCAATCTTTTCATAATATCTCAATGGGCAAAATTAATATATTATGGCAACTTGTTGAAATTGTACTGAACTTTAAAAAATTGTCTTCTGGGGAGAACTTGGATGGTAGATGTAGATCTAAGTATATTCATGATGTTTCTTCAAATTTGATTTTTCTTTCCTATCTTGCACATATGCTGCTTGTCTATTTCTTGCAGTTTCGGTCAGTCTGGCTATATCATTTTGGTTTAATTTTGACCTTGGGGTATTTGGGAGCTTACTCAATTTTTGGACTCTCTTGATCAAATTACTTGTAACTTGTTTTTACAAGTCTTTCCTTGCAAAACATAAGAAATATATATTGTTTATTTCTCTTTTATATAGAAAGAGCATATTTTAAATGATATTGTGGTTTTTACTGGATATATTTTTGTAGCTTCAAATTGTAACAGAACAGTTCCAGTACCATATTTTCTATTCTGGTGGAAACCAAAAATGTTCTTTGTGATTTGATGAAACCTTGTTTAGTCTTTTTTCCCCCTTTCGAAATGAATTTTACTTGGAGAAGAATACATTTGGCTGCCCCTGATTAGTTTTTTGATGAACAGTATCTGAGGACTAATGCTTTGATGCTGTTACAAATGAACCTTACTACTGCCTGTAATTTACCTGTGAAATATGATGTTTGTGTGTGTTGGCATTGGGATTTTTATTTCGTTGGTAGTGGTTATTGTGATTGGGACTAGTTAGTCGACTGTAGTGTAGGCATGCTTGTTCTTCTGGTTTCTTTCATGCTTGCATCTTCTAATGGTTCTCTTTTTGAATGGTCTAGGGCTTGGGGACTCACCTCTAGTGATTCTCTCCCTTTGTTCCTTAGTTCTCTCCTTTGTAATTAGCTTTTTCTGTCTGTTTGTTTCTTTTTCTGTACTCTTTGTTCTGCCTTATGCTTTTTTCTCATGAGGTAGCTTTTTGAATATACATTTTTCTTACTTATCAAAAAAAAAATCTTGCATATTACTTGTGGCTCATGCTGGCCTGAGTTTGACTTTTTCTTTTTCTGCTTTATATCTAATGCAGGTAATTACTACTTCCATATTCATGATTTGGGCCAGAAAACTGGTTTGATAGCCTTTCCATTAAAAGGATCTCGAAGGTCATATATACTTACTGAGGGTTCGTCTCCTACAATTTTCTTTGGTCTTCATTAGTGCAACATGAGTGCATCCCACAAGCTATATTAGGAATGGATGTCATCTGTCAAGCGAAATCTGGGATGGGGAAAACTGCTGTCTTTGTTCTATCCAGTCTTCAGCAGATTGAACCTGTTGCTGGTCAAGTTGCTGCTCTTGTTCTTTGCCACACAAGAGAACTAGCTTATCAGGTATGTGGAATGATTTTGATAGTTTAAATAAAAATGTCTGTGGATGGTGGTTTACCATTTGAACAAGTTATTTGCCTGTGCATATATCTCAACATTGTAAGCTGTCATATTTTCAATATTGTATTTCTGTTGCCTAATATTCTTGTGTCCTTTTTTGTTTTGTTTTTATCTTCCACAGATCTGTCATGAATTTGAGAGGTTCAGTACCTATTTGCCTGATATAAGGGTTGCTGTCTTCTATGGTGGTGTCAATATCAGGATTCACAAGGATATGCTGAAAAATGAATGTCCTCATATTGTTGTTGGAACACCTGGAAGAATATTGGCTCTGGCAAGGGATAAAGATCTTGGATTGAAGAATGTGAGGCATTTTATTCTTGATGAGTGTGATAAGATGCTAGAATCACTGGGTATGGTCTTCTTATTCTTCTTCCTTTTATCCCCTTGTTTATGTGAATTAGTTCTGAAATCTGAATGTTTGCAATTCTCTTGTTTTCTTTACAGTGTATTGCATTGTTTGCGATAATAATTTTCTTATTTTAAGCCTTCTGTTGTCCATGTTCTTGTATCTTTTACAGACATGAGGAGAGATGTGCAGGAGATCTTCAAGATGACTCCTCATGACAAGCAAGTTATGATGTTTTCAGCAACTCTCAGTAAAGAGATCCGCCCTGTTTGCAAAAAATTTATGCAAGAGGTGTGATAAGGCATCATAAAGTTATGATATTCTTTGTATTTATAAATGTCATGTCATTGCCTTGTTGGTTGTGTCAATTTTGCAGTTTTGTGGCTTAGGTTTCAATTTGCCTTGTCATTGGCAAGGGAATGAATTTGTAGTTGTAGTACTTGCAATATTTTTAGTTTTTCCTACTTCTAGTCTGAACTTTTCTTTGGGCACAACCACTTCTCTTGATCCTTTTGGTTATAATTGGTTGAGTGATTCTGTTTGTGGGGCCTTATTGAGGATATTGGTTCAACTTCTTATTTCTTGGGTAGTAGCTGGATGTTTCTACTATTTGAGAGATAAGTAAGTTCAATTAATACATCGTAGTTCAGAAGGATTGAATTTTTGGATAGCCAGTTATTTGGTTATCCATTGTTGTTGAGTTTTGGTTGCTGTAGAATATGGTATTTTGATACACTTTATATTGACACTCGTTTTTTTTCAGCCAATGGAAATTTATGTTGATGATGAGACCAAGTTGACCCTTCACGGTCTTGTACAGGTATCTTCAATGTGTTTTTTTTTTTTGGCAATATTTGTTTCATCAGTTGACTGTCTCTTGCTCATTCAACTAATGCACATTTTCATTGTCTCTCTGTGCAGCACTACATTTTATTGAAGGAGGCCGAGAAAAACCGCAAATTGAATGATCTTCTTGACGCATTGGACTTCAATCAGGTTGTCATTTTTGTCAAGAGTGTGACCAGAGCTGCTGAGCTGAACAAGTTACTTACCGAGTGTAACTTCCCCTCTATCTGTATCCATTCAGGAATGGCACAGGAGGAGAGGTTTGTCTTCTGTTGCTTGGATTCACTTCATTATGGAAAGTACCAATGCATTAGCCATTAGTGCATTGAATTTTTAAACTATATGCTGAGTCACTATATATTGAATGGGATGGTTAGATAATCTGTACAAGCCTCTGTTTGTTAGGTAAAGAAAATTTTTTTGATCTTGCTTCATTTATGGTTTGTAGGAATCTTATAAAATCTTCTCTCTACTAATTTGTTTTGCATTTTTTTTCTTGATTTTACCAGCTGAGTACACGTTGTGTACTGGGTGGTGTTTGTCCTTCTCAATAAAATTTCCTTATAAAAATTAAATTGTTCTGCACATTTTTTGTTTTGCATTTGTATTTGGATTATTTAAGTTGGTCTAGAATACTTATCAAAAGAAAAAAATTGGTCTAGAATAACTATAAGTAATTAAGCATTTACAACTCATCCTTGATGCTATATTGGGGTTCTTGCTTGTTTGTTTGTCTTTAAATATGTCCATTTCCTAACCTTAACTTCAACCTTTCTTGCCCATTATATTACTTATGTTATTCCCTTAATTGTGCAGAGGGTGATAGCTTAGATGGTCGTCAATGCCTGTGTCTCAAATTTGGCTGAAACACAATTTGTATGAGCGCTTGTATAGTAACTTGATGTCTAACAGCTCTAGGAGAGCATTTTAACAAGTGGGAAAAGGAATTATTTGGTGCATGGGTGTGTTAGTGTTGGTGAGTGTGGCTTTAGGAAGAAACCTTTTTTCTTTTCTACTCAAAAACTTTACTTTGGTTCTACCAGGAAGGCTTTTGAAAAGAGGAGAGAGTGAGGAGGGGGGGGGGTTTGGCTGGTACCGTTACTATTATTATTATGAAAGCCTGTAGGGCTTAGAGCTAAGTACTCCACTCCACTGTTGCTTGTGTGTTTTGCATAGTTTTGTTTTCGAATATTCATTTTTGGATTTTTTAAGCTGGTCTAGAATAATTGTAAGCTTTTGCAGCAGATTCTTGATGCTTAGTTGAGGCTCCTGTTTGTTTGGTTGTCGTTGAACATATGCCAAATCTTAATCTGAAGCCATTTTATCTATTTTATTGCTAATTTTATTCCCTTATTGTGCAGAGAGTGATAAACTCAATGGTTATCAATGCCTGTATATCAAACTTACTGCAACTAAATTTTGATTAGCTTGTATAGTAACTCAATGTCTAATAGCTCTAGGTTAGCATTTTTACAAGTGGGAGAATGGGTGATTTGGTGCATGTTTGTGAGTGTGTGCACTAGTGCCTGTGCGCTAGTGTCAAAAGCACTCTCTCTAACCTTCCTACTTATTTTCTCTCTTTATTCCCTATTCCTGCCTCTGTGGCCAATCGTATTGCTAGACTTCAGCGGGACTTTCTGTGGGGTGGCCTAGGAGATGAGCCCAAATTTCATCTGGTTGATTGGTCTACGGTGTGTTCCCCGCTTTCTTTAGGTGGTTTAGGGGTCAGGAACTTGAGAACTTTCAATATTGCTCTTTTAGGGAAATGGCTCTGGAGATTTGGGCAAGAAAGGGATGCTCTTTGGCGTCAAGTGATAGAGGTAAAGTATGGTTGTGATTGGGGTGGTTGGTGTTCTAGCTCTTCCTCTGGTCCTTATGGTGTCAGTTTGTGGAAAAATATTAGAAGGGGGTGGCACTCCTTATCTTGGTTTATTATGTATGATATTGGAGATGGTTCAAAAGTTCAGTTTTGGCTAGATTGTTGGTGTGAGACTTCTTCTCTCGCAGCCCGCTATCCTGAATTATATAGGATTAGTTGTAGCAAAGAGGCATGTGTGGCGGATCTAATGAGGTACTCCAATGGAGTCCTCCATTGGGAGATTCAGTTTTGTAGAGAGGTGCATAATCGTGAATTGGAAGCTTTCAGGACCTTCATCAATTCCATTTATAGCACTCCTGTAAGGGGAATCGAGGAGGATAAGAGATATTGGCTGCCTTGTAAGAGTAAGGGGTTCACGGTTAGTGCATACTACCATCTCCTTGTTGGCCATAGTGAGCAATTTTTCCCTTGGAAAAGCATTTGGAATCAGAAGATCCCCTCTAGAGTGGCTTTTTTTGTCTGGACCGCAGCCTTGGGGAAATGTTTGCCTATTGACAATCTAAGGAAAAGAAAGGTTTGCATTTTGGATTGGTGTTATATGTGCAAGTGTAATAGTGAAAGTGTTGACCATCTTTTCCTTCATTGTCCAGTTGCTTCGGAGTTATGGGATATGGTTTTTGGTTTATTTGGAGTTAGTTGGGTCATGCCTTTGTCTGTTGTTGGGCTCTTTGCTTGCTGGCAAGGTCGCTTTGGTCGCCACCGCAATGGAGTTATTTGGAAGGTCGTTCCTTTTTGTTTGATGTGGTGTATTTGGAAGGAGAGGAATAGTAGATGCTTTGAAGACACTGAGCGTGCTATGCCCGACCTCAAGCTTCTTTTTATCCGAACCTTACTTGACTGGTTCTCTGTGTGGAGAAACCATCCTTTTTCTATTTTGGATTTACTTGACTTTTGTAATTTTCGTTCTTGACTTGTTCACCCCTGTATACTCCCTGTGTGCTTGGGTGTCTCTTTTTTAATATCAATGAATTCTTATTACTTATCAAAAAAAAAATATTTTGAGTCATCAGTTCTAGCCTAATTATCCCTAAACCCAAAGCAAGTTGTCCTATTTTAACGTGCTCTCCGGCTGTGATCGAATGAGAATGGATAAGAGGCTTGTGGGACATGAAGGGGTAGGGATGGCTACATTAAGTTGTTCAAGAATAGTGGAATGGTAGCTTTGAGTTTCTTGACCATTAAAGGTTAGGATTAGTCGTTTCTGTTAAAACTTATTGATTGTGCATAGCTTTGGCTCTGTATGTTGTTTCTAGGCATCACCTACCTTTTTGGTAAATAGTTTTTTATTGGTAAGTTATGCACCCAATGTCTTTTGAACCCACGACCTCGCCCAATGGCTTTGGAACCCACGACCTCACCCTCCATGTACATGTGTTCTTTCCATTTGTTTTATTTTCTTGTTCCGCCATAATTTTATTTAGCCAGCTGAATGATCAGAGGCTTAGCCTCACGATTTCAGAATTCGGTTGGATAAACTTATAATTTATAAATGATATAAAATTGATAATTCAATTTCTGATTCTGTTTGGTATGTCTATTCAGGTTGAAACGTTATAAGAATTTCAAGGAGGGACAATCAAGAATTCTTGTGGCAACAGATTTGGTAGGAAGGGGGATTGATATAGAGCGTGTTAACATAGTCATCAACTATGATATGCCAGATTCTGCTGATACATACCTGCACAGGGTACTTGTTTCATTTGAATACTTCAATTTGATTTGCATACGTTTGTTAGTATTGTCACTAGTTAGGAGCTGAATTTGCCCCCTCTATCCCCTTGGGTTCTGTTTTCCACAGGTGGGCAGGGCTGGTAGATTTGGGACTAAGGGGCTTGCAATTACATTTGTCTCATCTGCATCTGACTCCGATGTTCTTAATCAGGTAATTTTTTTGCTGAATACAGGTGGAATCAAATTTTCTTTTTTAATTCGCATATTAATTTCAGACTTTACTTTGATGTTTTCCAGGTTCAGTCAAGGTTTGAGGTGGACATAAAGGAGCTTCCTGAGCAAATTGATACTTCAACTTACAGTAAGATCACCTCTTTGCAATTTGTTAATTTAGCACTCATTAGCTTTGCTTTTCTTTATTTTGTCCATCTAGCTAGTTGGATTTTGGAAGCATTTCAAGCACTTCTGTGACCGTTAATACAATTCCTTAGGTTTAGATGATTGAATCTTACACTGTTCTTCTTTTGTATGTAGTGCCATCATGATGGGTTGGTTTTTCGGTCAAGAGTGGACCAATCTGCAATTAAATTAGAGGATGATATTAGCGGGCAGTTGTGTTTTAGTCATAATGTAGAATATTCATATTCAGCAGAGGATTACATTTCTTTTTGAGGATTATGCTTTCTTCCTTTGTTTTGGAGCATGTAATTCTGAGCCTAGCTAAATTGCCTGTATGATGTTATGCTATCAGTACTAATTTCCTAGATGTACGGTATTGATTTTGATTTTTTGTTATTTTTAGTCCTCAAGTTATGCTATCGGTACTAAGTATTAAATATTTCATAGACTAGCAAAGAATGAATAATTGGGGTAGTCTGGTCAAAAGAATGAACACTATGAAGAATTGGGGTAGTCTGGAAAGCTTAGTTTTACTTGATGGGTAAACATCGAAAATCAGTAAGTTGAAGTTACTAGTTGGCAGTCATCTTTTTTAAATTCATATTGACAACTCGTTTTTGTATTTGAGTAAATGAATCCGTTATTATATGGTGCTTTATTTTGCATTTGTTATAGACTTGGAAAGTATTGCTTTTGTTGTAGAAAACTAGATATGTTAAACCCAAAAAAAAAAAAAAAAAAAAATCCCTTTAGGAAATATGTCATATTGACAAGTCATTTTTGTTGTTTTTGTATTTGTGAGTAAATGAATCCATTATTATTTGGTGTTTTATTTCCATTTGTTATAGACTTGAAAGTATTGCTTTTGGTGTAGAAAACTAGATATATCAACACCCCCCCTCTCTTCTTCCCTTGGGGGAATATGGCTTTTATTGAAAAAAAAGTGTGAAGAATGTTGTGCATACTCTAGAACATGGCTTGTTACATTGTATGTTTTGTTTTGTTTTTAACTGATATCTCTTATTTTATATGTCATAACATAATGATTGCTAGTTTTATGAAACCATAGGCTGAATTGCCTCGAATTTAAGACTACTTGAAGAATGGTATCCTTTGACTTTGGAATAATTAACTGATGCTTTGAGAGCATTAGTTTAGAAAATATTTTCAGAACCTTTTTATGGGGAAAAAAAAATATATATATATATATATATATATATATTTGTAGCAACTTTTTATATTTCTAATAAATGTGGTATAAATGTTTTTAAAAAATAGTTCATTAACAAATGCTTTTTGAGGGCAATCATTAATAAGACAAACTTATATAAATTTAAACTTTTTGTCCTTAAAATGATGCAACTGAATCTCTTCTTTTCATTCATACTCATTGATGATATTTCCATTACATATCTCTTAAAGCTTAAGCTTAAAACAACATAGTTTTGATGCCCTGAAATTAAACTACACCGATTTTGGTCTACTAATATTATTGAACATTTTAAATTTATTCTTTTCATCCATACCCATTATATTTATGACAGGGCCATTAGACGTGAAGTAAAATTTAATTTTTGGTTGAATTTGGAATAATGGAGAGTGGGTTGTTTTTGTTTGAATGTTGAAGTTGGAAAAGCAAGATATATGGGTCTTGAGCATTGATGATCATGCAATCGATGGAGCGCATGCATACGTTATTTTTGAAAGAAAGGCATGCATAATTGCATATATTATTTTTAAAAGAAAGGTGTTCTTATTTTATTTATTTAAATTTTTTACAAACTGTAATATTTTAAAATAGTTTTCTTTCAAATTATTACTACGTAAATTCAGAATTATTCATTATGTGACACTTGCTAGCAACTTAACCCAAAATAAAGACAATGGTGTGCTTAGTAGGGGATATTTGGCATTTAGTCTGATTTTGCAAACAATTTTGTTAATTGATAGATTTTGCAAACATATTTGTAAAGTAACATCTCGGATGCAAGAGACTCGAGATCAATGATAGAACTCGAGTCTCTAAAACTCGAGTTCCTTTGAAAAAAGATTAGGAGAAAAACTTAGGCTAACCAATCATTCTTCTCTCTAGATCTGATCTTTCTTCTCTCTAGATCAAGCCCAAATTGGGGGCAAAATTTGCCAAATAGTAGCTTTTTAGAAAATATTTTGTTACATAGCATGCGGATGAAAGATTTTAGTTAGTTGGATTGTTTTTGGAATTTGAGTTTAACAAACTTGAGTTCCAACCCATTCAAACTCAATTCTCTTGCGTGAAGTTTGACATGGACCAAAAAAAAAAAAAAAAAAAAAAAAACGTGAAACTTGAGTGTAAGAAACTCGAGTTTCATTTGAACATATTCGAGTTTCCTAAACTCGAGTTTGTTGTGAAAAATCTTGGAACTATACTTTCATAAACTCGAGTTTCACTTTTTTTTAAAAAAAAACAGTCTAATTTACTAAAATGTTTCATCTGCATGTTTTTTTGCTAATATTTTTCCAAAAAGATGCTATTCAGCAAATTTTGCCCCAAATTGGGCCTTGGAGGCCGAAGTTGATTCTCTTTGGATCTACAGATCTGATCCTTTGGTGCTTCTTTGCATGTGTTCTCTTTTCTTCTTCTTTGCTTCTCTTTCTTCTTCTTCTCTGCTCTCTGCTTCTCTTTCTTTTTTCTCCTTTTTCTCTGCTCTTTCTTTTTCTCCTTTTTCTTTGCTGGGTCTGTTGTACTGTTGTTTATATAGAACTCAAGTCTTCAAGACTCGATTTTCCTCATTGAAATCATGTATTGTACACTCGATGTTATTTATCAAATATGTTTTTTGTTTTTGTTTTTGTCAACTAACGAAATTGTTGGTAAAATCAGGCTAAATGAAAAAAAAAAAAAAAAAAAATCCGTGCTCAGTACTATATAGAAGTAAATTTTTGTTCTTTGTTTGCATATATAGAAATATAATAAATTGTAATAATCATTAGTTATATCATCTATGTTAAAAAACAGAAAACTAATAGCATTTTAAGCCTTTTAGTCAAGCCTTCCCTTGGTGCAACATTTTACTCGGATGGTCTTTCCAATAGTTCTATTCTCCCTACTAATTCTGTTTAGGCTATGGATTATAGGAACAAATGTAGTTGAATGAGATTGAAAATGATATATTTATTGTTCGATTGCTAACACATCTAGTGATTCATTTGGTTGGAGTGATAAAATTGAACTCTATTTTATTGCATATGAGTGAGATGGAAAAGATTCCTTTTCATTCTTCAATCAAACGTTTAGGATGATGCATCTAGATACATAACAATCTTAAGATTATAATTTTAAAATATTTTCTCCAGTGCATTAGCAAAAAATGCTTACCTGCAAATTTTACTAGTTAGAGGTGAGAACAAATGACTCTTCTCTAGAAAGGTTCCTTCCGTTATTCAAAAAAAAAAAAAAAAAAAAAAAAAAAAAACTAACATATCATAAATTATAAGATTTGAAGGAATATTATGAATTAAATAATCAAGAGTCTTGAAACAACATTTAATTTTCTTGGTAGGAATCTTTTGTAGTCTTTATTTATTTATTTAATAACAAACAAAATTAAGCAATTAGCCAAATATTACTAGAACTGAATGTTTTTATTATTATAATTTATATAAGTATATTAGAATTGAATGTAATTCTAAAGTCGTTGACTGCTACCTAATTTGATATGGCAGATGAAGTTTGATTGCAAGTATTTAGAGTCCACACATTTGCCAGTCATCCATGGTGTCTTTGAATTGCGCGTAAATTGGTCTGCTATTATTTCTGCAACTGATTGCATCTAAATATTTATCTAAATCAAGATCATATTTTTTATTCTTGAATCTATAGTTTGTGATTCAATATTCTCTCATACCCTCAAAAGTGTTTAATAAATTGTTTGAGCCAAACTGAAAAAGTGACTTGGGGCTATATTACAAATGCCAACACAATTATCAAAACCAATAATAATATAGAGTATAGACAATTGAATTTTAGAGGCAGCTATCATACTCTTAAATGGTCAATTAACAAATATCTAAAAATACCTCTTAACCTAAACCTAAAAAAATATAGTTTTAGTTTTGTGGCTTGTTTTGGAATTGTAAATGAGTGTTTTATTAGGCTTGTAATAACATCATGGTTTGTGGATTCTCATTCAACTAAAAGTTAATTTGGAAAAATTTAAAGAGTCCAAGTCCTTTGTGGTTGACTTCTAGTATGAAAAATGTTTGTCTGCAGTCACTCAGGCGAAATGAAGGACCTTTTGTGTTCTTTGCTGTCGTACTTTCCCCCTAATATATTATGTCGGTGTCTCATAAATTTGGAAATAGTGTCAAAAAGAATCTGTACCCAAAAATATATAATATATTTTTTTTTTGATTATGCTTTTTAACATTTATGGGGTGATCATTTGAAGAGGAAGCTTCTATTCAATAAGTGAAGTAGTCTATGTCAAAAAAAAAAAAAAGAAAAAAAGAAAAAAAAAAAAAAAGAAAAAGAAAAGAAAAGGTGAAGTAGTCGCTGCCCCCGTTATGAGTGATAATTAAAGTAGTTATTGTTGGAAATATATATTGAAAATTGCTCAAATTTAATTAACTAAAGTGCAAATCAAATGCAATAATATCAATGCTATGAAATAAGAATGTAGAGAACAGAAAATTACTGATAGTTGAGGTATGGAACTAAATCCGCTGTCCTTAAAAAGCGATTTCGCCCCCACAGTTACGATATTTGGTGCAAATGGCTTGGACGGTCGCTCTTTAGGATACAACGGCAACTCTGTTAGTGTGCACTCACAAACAGAGTTCCGAACTTGTCACAAGATGCCCAATCAAAATTTTCAAATATTAGAGAGAGGGAAAGATATTAGATTTCTTCTATATTGATCTCTTTGGAACTAGTCTTATAAAGAAGAGCTAACTTACATATAATAAGAAATTACCCACACTGATGCATTTGGCTGGCTCCATTTGAATTTGTTCTGCCTGGAAAAAAATTCCCAATTGCAGTCGGTAGTTTTATGAACGTTGAAAGTGGTGACTTTTTCCAAGAGTGAATAAGGAAAGAAAGGAATGATAGAGTTTTGGAGATTCTACCAACAAAAGAGGGATTTAAGGGATTTCATCCCTTTGATAACGTTGTTGCCAAAATCACAGGTTTTAGGTAAGGAAAGAGATGATTTTAGGGGATTTATTTCTGCTCTCTGCGTACTAGCTGACTTAATAGGTCATGGGTTTGGCTTAATCCAGACACAAAATTGGGCTTCTAAAATAATGGGTTTAGAAAAGTTTTAAACATATCCAACAGTTATTAGTTGCATATGTTCTAATTTAATAATACATATACCATTTAAATATGTATATTTATAATTTTTCATAAATTTATATATAATACGATACCTTATACGATACATAAAAATGAAAAAAAACTATTTATATTTTGACAACTATGATTTTATGTATAAATCATTGATCGATTTCGTCACTATGAATTGGCCATGGGAAAAATTGCCACACTCATTGGGCTAAGGTTGGATAAATATGTGGAGACTTGTAGCCTATCAAAGCAAACTACGGGATCTGATAAATGTACCATAAATTTTGCTTATTGGATTGCTTGTCCTCTTTGTGCCAATTTTTATTCCTTGCTAGTTGGCCTTCTTTTATTTGATGAAAAGTAAAGACGCATACGCTATAGCATGCTAGGCAATCGGGCAAATAGGAAAAACATGAGAAGAAGCCATAATAATAGAATAGAAAAATAGCTTTCAAGAGTTAAGAGTTTTGTAGCTCAACTAACATTTTCTGATGTTTTCAATGGAAACGTTCAAAATTTGAATCCTCTAACACCAACTATTTCATTAGACTTATATGTTAGCTAGGTAGTACTCTAATCGTCTATGAATTTCTTCTTCATTGCAACTTATTAAATATAAATGAATGCAGCATGACAATACAACTCACCTAAATTACTTGTTTAGTATAG
This sequence comes from Quercus agrifolia, assembly GCA_029955455.1. Taxonomy (NCBI): domain Eukaryota; kingdom Viridiplantae; phylum Streptophyta; class Magnoliopsida; order Fagales; family Fagaceae; genus Quercus; species Quercus agrifolia. The sequence goes on along the minus strand of JARQAD010000002.1, from coordinate 23,826,879 downwards.
GTTATCCTAAGTTACCAACTAATAATTTTGTTTTGTACATTCTAAGTTGTAATTGCCTAATTAAAGTTTTGCCATGTGGCACATCTCACTAGGAAGACATAAAATATTCTTTATTTAGCTTTCCACCTCAATAAAACTTTCAATAGATATACATATACACACATATATATAAAAACTTTCAATATTTGTTTAACCAGTTGATAACTTGTACATTTGCATTGAAAGTTAAACTTTTTAATATAATTTTTTTCACTCTTTTATTATTTTTTGTTTAAATGTAAAATTTGATAATAATAGTAGTTATTAATAGAAATTTATATTTTTATATGGAACAGTATATTTAAGTATTAGTTTTGTTTATTATGATTTATTCTACGATATAAATAAAATATAATGTACCAAAATTCTAATTAATGGAGGGTTTAAATATAAAATTTCAATTAAAAAATTATTAAAATAATGACATGTAAAATTATGAGCTCTAAAAAGTTTAGGTGATATAATATTATGAGGTCAATGAAAAAACAAACGACTTTGACCTTATATCTTATAATATTTTGGTATTATTTTTTCTTCAGTAAAAGATAATATATAGTGGTTTCTTTTAAATGTGAAAATAATGACATGTAAAATTGTGAGCTCTCAAAATTTTAGGTGATATAATATTATGAGGTCAATGAAAGAACAAATGATTTCGGCTTTATATCTTATAATTTTTTTTTTCATTATTTTCTCTTTAGCAAAAAATAATTGTGGTTTCTTTTAAATATGAAAATATTTTAATTTAATGTCATGTGTTTAATGAGGTACATGCATTCATATTTAAGAATTACTTTTTGTAGGTGATGCACTAATTATTAATATATAAAGGGAATTTATATCTGCCCATTTACTTAAAAAGGGAATTTATATGGTTCTTTTTCTTTTCCATTTATTTTTTCATTCACAATAAGTCTTAAATTTGGGTTTTTTTTAAGGAAATGCCACTAAGACAATGGGATCTTGGTAATTTATATGCTTATTTCTAAGATTTATATTAAAAATAACTTATTTGGAATTTTCATTCTTGCACACTTAGTTGCTTTAGCAATGATTGAAATATTTTCTTACAAAAAAGAAAAAGAAAAAAAGAAGAAGCAATGATTGCAATAAAAACCAATAAAATGCAAATGCAAAATTTAATAATACACACAAGCAAAAAATATAGAACATAATTATGCAATAAATTAGTTAAAATGATTAAATGTTTGTGAGTTTATTTAATTGTTTAAATATGTTCACATACTAAATTATATCAATCATAATAATTCACATTTCCTATGTTTTTAATAATGACATGTAATATAACTAATTCTCAAATAATATGACTTAATGAGTATTGTACGTGAACTATAAAGATAAGCTTTTACATAATATGCCCGCATACTGCACAAAATATCCAATACTAATTTCTATGGTATAAAATGAACTGTGGACATGGTTTGTTATAGTTGCTATACCCTTGCATTTTTGTAAAAATGAGGCACCCTTTGTGTACATATCTTTAATGTGCTGATAATTCATTTTGCTTGGTAGATTATTATTATTATTTTTATAATCTATAGTAATTATTATTATTATTATTAACAATAGCCAACAACATTTGACTATTAATTGACCTTCTAATATATTTTTTCCATATAAGTTTTGGTCATCTCACAATTTTACCCATAATTTTTTATTAATTTATTTATGATGTTAACAGGAGAGTTTTAAACCGACTATTACTCAACAAATAGAAAAGTTTTAAACTCACTACTACTTAGTTACATGAAAAGTTTAAACTAACTTCTACGTATATTACTTAACCATTTAAAATTTATATTTGTTTTTAGCCTTTTATTTTAATCTCATCCCATAAAATAAAACCCTTGTTCTGTGGTAAGAGCCTTGTAGCTCTAGCACTTTCTAGTATTTTCAAGACATCTATGGTTCAAATCTCCCATTTTTCTATTATAATAATTGAATAATTTAAAAAAGAATCATTTTATATTTAAAATCTCCTTTACAATCTCTCTTTTTTTAGAGAACTCTCCATTATAATCTTGATACATCATAATTTATTTTAATTCTAGAATATATAGTTTTATTTTATTTTTATATTTGATAATTTGATAGTTAAATTGGGAGAGGGGGGATTTGAATCCTAGAGGTCAAGGACACACCAAAAGGTACCAATCAAATGAACTACAAAACTCTTAGCAAGTATATAATTTTATATATAAACACAATCATAAATAATTTCTAATAATAGAAAATTATTTTCATATACAAACATAACCATAATAAATAATTATAGATAATTACTATAATTATGAAATTTTACATTTAGAAAAGAGAGAGAGAGAGAGGGAGAGAGAGAGAGAGAAAATCCTATGTTATACTTTCCGGTGCATTGTGGGTGCTGACTAGTTATTATAATTATCATCATCATCATTAACTGTAAATCCTATCAATGATAGGTGTAAGAACAAGCTAAGCTACGTATTGGATTTGATGAATGTAGCCTTGATTAATTTTGCATATTTGGTTGCCAAGCTCTCTTTTGCCATTTGGCAGTCCTCACCAATAAACCTTCTGTTACTTGATCAAAAGTATTTAATGTGCAGATAGGAACAAAGCGAGAAAGAAAAGATTGTAATAAAACTTAAAATGGAATTCCACTTTTGTTTTGACATGATTAGTAAAATTTCTTGTCATGTAATAAAGGATTAATTAGGTTCTGAATGATCTGTTTAATTACATAAAAAGGAAATACATCCGTGACTTATTTGATCTAACAATTTTAATTAAAAGCCTATGGATTTCAAATCTTATCCAAGCTATCATGAAAGGAAAATGGCATTCAAGAGATTGTTTGGTCACGTAAATTATGAATTCCCTATGGTGACCAAAGTGAATGAAAATGACGCCTTTAAATACTAAATGGAACTCTTCAGTCCTGTAGACCTAACTGTATTCCACGAAGGAAATTCATCATCTGACACTTTCCATGGTAATCCAGTTTATGTAGCTCAAGTTTAGTCTAAATTCACCATTAGGAAAAGCTGATAATCTGTACGCTTGTTCATGCAGGAGTTCTATTCTATTCTACGCATCATGGCCATAGTCTCAGTGACGTTAATTTGGATTACTGCTAAAGCTCAAGTTGAATATTTTAACGTTATGGATTACGGAGCAAAAGGTGACGCTGTCACAGATGATTCCATGGTAGTACTTCCATATTCTTTAGTTGATGAGAAGTTAATTTTTTGAAAAAGTTTGGTTTTAAACATGTTTTGAGCTATCATATTCCAACTTATTATGTGGTGACTAAAAAGATCTTTCATATTTAGTTTTAGTTATATGACTTTTTTAATGATTCATATGACTTATTTAAATAATTCACATGATTTTGTTTTATAAATTGATACATAATGAGTTGGAAAAGATAACTCTTAACATGTTTGAAGCCACACTTTGTTCTTAATTTGTTGACCTATTATTTTCTTAGGTTTTTAGAAATATCATATTTGAACTTTGATTAAGTGTCAATTTGCCCCCTAGATTTTTTATTTAAATAATTAAGCCACTAAACATTAATTAGTCTAATGACAAATCAAATTTTCTCTTAGAATGTTATTACAAATAAAAATTTATTGATAATTTAACAGAAATCATATATACATCACCCAATTAAATTCGTAAGGTTTTAATGAAAAAATATTAATAGAATATTTGATTTGTTGCAAACCTTTTAAATGTATGTATATATATATATATCTCCAAGAAGTTAACCGATTATAATAAAATTTCAAGAATTCAAGTTGACACTCACATTAAGACTTGAGGGTGATAAAAATTCTTTATTTTTCTTTCAATTTTAAGCATTTTTAGTTAACAAATATGTTAATACTTTGGTATATCAAGGCATTTTTGAAGGCATGGAATGATACATGCAATGCAGAGACAGGAGAACCTACTATGCTTATTCCTAGAAAGGAATTTTTCTTGCGACCAACATCCTTTAGCGGTCCTTGCAAGTCTCAAGTTTATTTTGCAGTAAGTCATAAGAAGTATAATTTGAAATTCTTTATTTTTATTTTTATTTATTTTTATCTTAGATTTAAATAATTAGATTTAATAACTAAGACTTATTCAATTGCCAAAAATGTTGGGAGCTTAATTGTTTAGGTAAATAATTTTTGCCTGCTCAGAATTTATGACCAAGCTTAAAGGCCTTGGGTTTGATTAGGGGCTTTTACATTATATTTCCCAAAAAAGGTTTCTTGCGTCTCAAGGTGAAATGCCATTATTGTGATCCATGGATACTACCCTGGCAAATGTCATGTTTGGTAATCCTTCATAAACTCTTTTTGCATGCTGTTTTGTCATGAATACCTTGGTTGTATCACGTATGTGTGCATGAACATAGAGCTAGAGCTAGCGTAAAATTAGTTCAACCTCAAATGTTTCCTCTTTATTTTTAGAACTTATTTCTTCATTTTCCTATATATTGCCTGAGATCATAAAAGAAAAAAAAATGTTCAACATAATGAGTTAATTACACTTGATTTAAAATTATAAGTTCATATAAAATATTAAAGTAGAAGCTTAGTAATGATCTAAATAAATAAGATTCTAATTGCATTTTCTAGTTTTATGAGGAGAATCTATCTGATTTGAAATTACTCCTAACTCAATTTACTTAAAGCTTATTTGTAACTATACCAAATTTTCCTCAATTTGTTTTTACCAAAATTTATTATTAATTATAATATATCTCCTTAAAAAAATTATAAAGTTCTCTTTTTAAATATATATTTTTATCTACTAACACAATAACAAAATAGAATAATCAAGACTACAAAATTTACATAGAATAACATATAAATCCACGCTACTTTTCTTTTTCACTAAAATAGAATAATCAAGACCAAACAATTTACATATCCTACAAAGTTATATCGATAAAAGTTTTTTTAGAAAAGTTGACAAAAATTTTAAAAAAGAAAGAAATATTGTGCAAGTATTAAATTAACTTATATATATATATATATATATATATATATAAACTAATTGTGTTAATTTTGAAATGCATTCCTACGAATGCAGTAATAACGAGAATAGATACATTATAAACAATTTTTTTTTTTTTGTTTTTTTTTTTTGTTTTTGTTTTGAGAAACAGATAGATTAAAAACATAGTTGCTAGTATCACACGTATTATAGTGTATAAAATGTTTCAATCATAAAGGTCTATCAAAACTGCTCATGAATCGTATGATACATAAGTTTGAATTGTATGAATCATACTGCTTTGTAAAATTGTACAATACAAAGATATGTGGATTTAAAATGAGTTTTTTTTTTTTTTTGGGTTAGAATTTGTGCTTTTATTTGAGCACAAAAAGTTGTTAGACTTGGTTTTAAACCAAAATTATTGGGATACTTAATTGAGAACAATAAAATAACATGTCCATGTCTATGACCATGATTTTTTTGTTTTGTTTTTCCTACTAACTTTAATTGGACTACACACTTAACACTTCACCTTCATATTTGCATTTTTCTTTTTTATACTATGAATAATGTATCAAATGACAAATTAATTATTTTTGATTTTGTTATTGTTATAAGTTTAAGAAGCTAGAATGTCAAGAAGAAATATAAAGGAAAAATTATTAAAATAAAAAGACAAGAAGAGATGGTAAATGTTGATGAAGAAGAAGAAAAAGTCATTAAATAAATAATTTTGCAAGATGATGACCATAATAATAACATTGACTTAGATGTAGTTGATTAAGCAAAATGATGAATATAGTGAAAATAAATTATTGTTTTGGATCATATGTCATGTGTTATCAATTTATCACTTTTGAATTTAATCAATTTGATTGTGTATGTTATAAACATATATTAATTTGGTTTATTTAGTTAGCTTTATTAAATACAAGATATGATTAGAAATGCTTTAGATAATCTTAAAAAAAAAAAAAAAACACTTTTGAGAAAATTTCAGTTAGATGACAAATGGATGACTCAAATGGGATTTTTTTTCCAGTTATTGGGAGTCTTATTTGCACCTTCTAGTCCTAAGAATTGGAAGGATTTCAACGATGTTGTGAAATTTATAGAATTTGAACATGTGACTGGACTCTACATAAGAGGTTTTGGCCTAATAGATGGTCGAGGAAAGGGCTGGTGGGATATCTCATGCAGATATCATCCTGACCTTAAGGTACATCAAATACTTTTTTTTAGTCCACAAGCATATATAGTCATTTGCAATTCAGATTTCCCTGCTATATATACTTTTGGTAATTTTAAAATTTCTTCCAAATTGTTTTTCACACAAAAAAAATTGTAACAAGGTTACTTTTTCTACAGGATTGTGGCAGAGGTGCACCTACGGTATGTTTAAAGCTGTTTATTATTATTATTATTATTATTGAAAATCAATGTTTAGACCCCTAAGTCGAGTTAGTAACAATTATATTGAATTTTTCTATAAATATATTTGGGTAGTTAATAAACCAATTTCAAATATAATATAGATAAAGCAAATAATCAGCAAAAACAAAACAACTCTTTCATGCATAGACAACGAGTTGTTCGTGAAGTGAAAACCCAATCAGAAAACACTCTAGGGCCAAGCCCAACTCATCAAATCCACGATAAAGATTCATATTTACTTGCAAAACTTCCCTTGCATGTAAAGAGACACTATACTTGTGCTCCCCACTCTTGCTTGCAATTGTTGAATCCAGCCTTTTGTCTTCACAATTGTTCGATACTGCAAGTTGATATGCTAACTGTCAAACCAATTTTTTGGTTACTTCAAGGCTTCTTGATGATTTGGCTTTGTCTATGTGGTATTGCTATAACACTCAAATACACAGCAGGTGATCTTTGTGTTTAGATGATAAAATTCTCTTAAGTGTTTGGTAATTAATTGGAGAGGGTGAAAGACTTTGCGGATTTGACAAGGTTTTTTCAAGGAATTCTTGTGTTATCTTTCTCTATAGATCATTAGGGTTTTATTTTGTTCTTATATATAGTATAGGTTACATGGGATGATTGGCCACAAATAAAACGTTAGAGAAAAATCGGTGATTTTGCTTAACAGGTTCGTTCGAACATGTTTTGCACAAATATGGCGAAACTATCTATCCAACAACTTTTTGAATTGCTTGACATGGCTTCACCAATCACCAGTTCACTCAACTAAAATTCTCAATCATGCATGGTGAATAAATTTCTTCAAACTTCATCCTAATTTATACCAAATGATTACAAAAAAATTGAAAAACAATTAAATTTAAAATTTCTCATTACAAACGTTGTGGAATTTTGCCAACATAAAAATTTCATAATGTTATTATTATTGTTATTGAGTAATACCATAAAAGAAAAATTATTTTTAGGCAATGCTTTTTGATTATTGAGTAAGAAAATTGTTATAGATATTATAAGTTTTAGCATTATGTGGTTATAAATTCGATCGTATATAATTGGTGAGTACCACACATCAGTTTAAAACAAGGTTGGAGTAAACTTTGTAGTATATAGCTAAAATTATTAGTTTATTACTCTTTGCCGATGGCATTGTTCCTATTTGATTTTAATTTACAGCAAATTGTTTGGTGTTCTATATTATTGACTCTTTGCAGGCACTCAGATTCCATAAAAGCAATGACATCCACATGAGCCAAATTAAAATAGTGAATAGTCCCCAAACCCATATTCTTCTATTAGGATGCAATGATGTTGAATTCCAAGGCCTAAACATAATATCTCCCGATGAGAGTCCAAACACAGATGGGATTCATATTCAAGCTTCAAATCATATATTCATCAACAACTCATTTATCGGTGTTGGTAATTGTCTTCCCTTTTGCCTTTCTAAATCTCTTGCATTTTATTGGGATTCCCAAACATGAATGTTATATATATATATATATATATATATATATATATATATATATATATATAATTTGATAGTTAGGGAATTTAAATCATGAATGTTTTTATGGGAAATATCAGGAGATGTTAACTAATTGAGTTACAAGGCTATTGACACTTAGCTATTAGATTGAATGATTAAATTCATAATTCCTTAATAGTTTGAATTTTTGGAACAATTATTAATTCAACTTGGTATATTAGTAGGCGGTCGTGAATTCAAACCCAATTCTAAGGGACAATCACTCACTCTCAACTCCCTAGCTTTGCCCTGAAATGTAACTCAACATTATGTTATGCTTATAAAACTTTTAAAAATGCCAACTCTCTTTTGTTATTGTTATTTTTAGTTTTTTAATTCTTACAGTAAGACGCCATTTGTTCAACCTTGAAATGTATTTGTTAGAAAATGTTTTTAGCTGAAATAATTTCAAGAAATATTATTTATTTTTAGGTATTGTGTTCCTCAAAATTTTTTGGAAACCATTTTTTGACATTTTACTTAAAATGATTTTTATTATTTAAATATAAACTGATTTTGGTTTGAAAAAGTTGCCCTAAACACCCAGAAATGAGGAAAATTTGTTCTAGAAATTTTTTTTGATCGAAACTGTTAGGTTCTAAGGATTTAGGATCTAAATGTTTTAGAACTTCAATATGTAATGTTGGCAAACCATGATCAAAACTTAGAGTTTAGATTTAGGTTGCTCAAAGTATGTTTGTTGTGAAGTTGGAATCGAGTAATTGCAAAAAATTATTGTTTACTTTCTGCAAGGCTCGCTTTATTTTCTGTATTGTTTACTTGATATGATTTACTTGTGTTAACCTAGTTTTGAATAATTTACCTAAGTAAGCACTTGGTTAAATAACTAGGCTAAACAACTTGTGTTTTAAGAGGTCTAAAAACGTACAAAAACAAATGGGGCCAAAAAAGAGGATGGTATTGAACCTATGTTCTCTCCTATGTGAGAATAAAAAAATGCTACTTAACTACAAGGCTGTTGGTATCTAACTCTTTCGTTAGTTGATATTTTTGATATAAAACAATAACTTGATGTTGTTAATATTGGCAAGCAGGTGATGATTGTGTTTCTATTGGAGATGGAATTTCAGATGTAAACATCACTTATGTGAATTGTGGGCCAGGTCACGGGATAAGGTAAGAGAAGGCAAAGCGCACTCTATTAATATATTTGATTTCCTTAACAAATCTTTTGTTTGATTTTTTTTTTTTTAAAGTAGAAAAGAAATTTAAGATTTTGAAAAAAAGAAGAAGAAGAAGAAGCAAGAAATGCTTTTCAATTTAGTTTTAGTTAATTCAAGTGATGAATCAATAACACTAAAATAAACAAGTGTGGAAAGAGAATAGCACAAGCAATATGGCTGTGAAGAGAAAACTCTAACGAGGAAAACTCTTTGGGGATTTATCACCATCCCTAGTGGAATCTGGTCCACTATTGAAATTAAAGTTCGTGCAATATAGTTATCCTTAATTCTAATACTACCTTATGTAGTACTTATTAATATGATAACACACAGCTCCAAATCTTTGGCCTCTTCTAGCTTGCACTTTTTCCACATGAATGTCCCATTTGTGACTTCAAGAACCCTCATGAATATTTTCTCCATAGCAGCAATATTGGGGATGATGGCTCTTGACTTTAACTTCTAATCTCACCAATTGGATACAACTTAAAGAATATTTATTATTAACACATGGGTCACTAGATGGAGGCTATGATCTTCTCTCTAAATAGATTAGGGTATCTGTCTCTACCACCTTATAAAAGTCATGTATAATGCATCTTTATATAGGCACTCTCATAACTCACTCATATAGCTGACTTAATGCAAAATGCATCAAATCAAAAACTGAATCTACAATTCTCAATTGATCTCAAATATGTCGAGACAACTTGATTGATCGAGGATGTGTCAAGATTTTAGAAATGACTCTTTCCTTGAGTTGATCTTGGGTCTTCATCTTGAATTTGAAATACAACACTTTGTGAATCACAAGAATCAACCTTTTTTTCATAAGTTAGCAACATTTAATCTATTGCACCTAACAAGATCTAAAAAAAAAAGGGGTTACAAGCATTTGATATCTTCGAATGAGATATTTTCATCCATAAACCTTTTGAGTTGAAAACCATTAGAGACTTAATTTTTTTCTTTGCGTGATAATTAAAATTCACATGCTCAGTGTTGTTTTAATTTATAACTTCAACCATCATCTTATATTGATGGAGTGAAATTGTCTATTTGAGACAAAACTAGGGTCACCAAATAGCCCACAACCCACAACCTGATCCAGTAGCCCGACGGTCATTGGACTTATTGGCGGCCTAACTCGTTACTATTGAGGCCCATGGTTAGCCCAAATGGGTTAGGATAGTTTTTATGCCCATGTATGCCTAGTGGGTCGACCCATTAGCCCAGCCTATTGGTCTAACTCGATGTCCAGTCTGTCAACTTGGAATTCATAACAAAATTATTTTGGAGAGGGGGGGGGGGGGGTGGAGGGGGAAGTATGAGGGATTGAACTTGAGACATGATAGAAGAATTATTTAAAAGTACTCCCTTAGCCACCAAGATACTTAGGGTCCATCTAGTTAGAAGAATAGAAAAGTGGGAGGATAAAAAATAGGAAGGATAGAAAATATTTCAGTTTTCTTTCATCATGTTTTGTTGCATGGGGTGAAAAAGTGAAGGGATGAAAAATTCTTTTATTTGGTTGAGAAAAAAATTGGAGGAAATTGAAGGATATAAAAAATTGTTTATGAAAATCTACTCTCATAACCTATTAAATAATTTTCTTAATAAATATTTTATTAGGGAAAAAAATTGGAGTTTAGGTATAAAAAATTCATACCAAATGTTAACTTACAAGGGGAGAAAAAGAAGAAAATAAAAAGAAAAAAGAAAAGAGAAAACCAACGTCAAAGAGTGGAGGAAGGAGTGGGGGGCAGAATGGTAATTACCATTACCCCCTCTCTTCTCCCCTGTTTTCTCCTTGAATTGGGGGAGCTAGAATTTGGTGGGCCCATAGAGAAAACTTATTAGCCCCACCATTTTCTCCTCCATTTTCTTTCTCAATCAAATACTCATCTTCTCCCTTTTCTCCCATTTTCTCTCCCCATTTTCTATCTCCTAGTTTTCCACTCAACCAAATAAACTCTGAAAGTGATTGTACTAAATTTAGCTTACTAAATATATATATTTTTAGTAGTTTTGCAACTTTAAATTAACCGTTAGAAATTTTTTATTTTTATTAAAAAAATCATTTAATTCCTTAATAAAAAAATTAAATAGGTTTCTATCAACATAACAAAAAATTAAATAGGTTTGACCATAAAAAAAAAATTAAATTAGTTTTGAATTCTTTGATTCTTTCCTTAACAAAATAATTTGATTCTTCCCTTAAAAAAATTGATATTTTTTTGTAAAAAATAATACAATAAGATGCTAATACAAGCCTATGGGTAGTCCATTAAACCCAACCAGTTAGCCTAACCTGCTAAAGATAAAATTGACATTACCCATGAGCAGGGTCATGGGCTACGGTTTTTCCTTTCAGCTCAATCCAACCCGACGCGTAGACTAGTTCACAACCTGTTATGCCTAGCCCATTGGGCCCAGTAAAAAAGGGCTAGGCCGAAAGAGATATTTAACTGCAAAAATGATATGGCACACTTCTGTGAGGTACATTTTCAGGCTTGTTGGATAAAGAAGTAAATTAGCTTGACTTATAACATCCAACGAATTGGATGTTTTATTAAATACCAAGACATTACCTTTCTATACTTAAGGCTAAAATATTTCTTGTTTTTTCTTGTTCATAAAATTTGCTCGAATTGAAATTTCATCAGTCAAATTAAAAAAAATTTAATTTAAGAAAAATTTATGGTACTAATTTTGTCTGTTTGAATTTGCATACATGATAAATATATAATGTAACACGTTAAAAAAAGTGAGGTAACCTTAACCTATAATAGGTTCAATGGAAATGAATCGGAAAACAAGTGATTAACATCTTCTTTAGCATGTCTTTCACAATTTTTTAGTTTATTTTATTTCATTTTTTCCTTTTGAAATTAATTTGCAAGAACTTCATACTTTTAAGATCTTTGGTTTGATACTTCATTGGTGATAGCATTGGAAGTTTAGGCGGTGATGGAAATGTGGTAAATGTATCAAACATACATGTGAAGCATTCTATCTTGAATGGGACACAAAATGGAGCAAGAATCAAGACATATCAGGTATAATATGGAGAGTCAAACTCATCTTCACTTATATCATATGAAATATTCAGCATCCTACAAATGAAAAACATATGGATCTTCTAGGTAGCAAAGCAATCAATATTGCTTTAATACTATGGTGAGAAAACTATTGCACATGCCTTCTCAAAAACGATACCTTTTTTGATAGGTATGCTTTAATACGTTGTCCACGATGCCTTCTCTAAAAATTTCAACTATTGCACATGAATAGCATTTTCTATGAAAAGGAATTAGGTTCATGGCACTTGGCTAGTTGCTACAAGAGTCAAATCCACAGCCTAGTTACTCACACCTAAAAGAGAGAGTATTTTGATATGTCTCTTATGCTTTGGATGTGTCTGTGTATATATATATATATCAAGTGAGAATTCTTGGTTATAGAATTGACCGGGTCCTTTAAATTGATCTCCAAAACTTCTTACAAAAATGTATATCTTAAACTAGTTTCTTATCTTTTTTCTCCCCTAAAAAAAAAACCTTAGTTTCTTCTCATCAAACATTGATTTTATTTTTATTTCACAATCTTTTAGAAGTTGGAAAATAAACTTCATATCTAAAAATGTTTTCTAGTGCAACCAAAGACACCTTCAAAGCACCTGGACCTTGGTATAAAAAGTTCTTTATTTTATTTTTTATTATAAATCATTTGTTGTTGCATTTCTTTTAAATCAAATTGTTATTATTAATTCAATCTTTTGTAGACTGGGGATGGTCAGGTTCAGAACATTCAGTTCTCTGATATAACATTCATAGATGCTGGAAATCCAATAATTATTGATCAATACTATTGTGGCAGCCCAAATGGATGCCCACCAACAGTAAGTCAACCATGCTCTTAATTTATCTTTTTGCATATTTTACCTTACCTATTAGTACTAAGTTTAGAGAAATATGCATGTTTACTTAATTTGGGACAAATATCTGAGCTAAAAAGAGTCTTAGTACTAAAAAGAAATTTGGTATTTTGTTGTGCTTTGATAGAAAGTTGGAGTTAAGATAAACAATGTGCTCTACTCAAAAATACGTGGGACATCAAAGTCCGAAGTAGCAGTCAATTTTAATTGTAGTGAAAATGTGGCTTGCACCGCCATCAAGTTGAGCAATATCGAGTTGACATCTTCGACCACTGGAAAGCAAGTCAGTTCTAGTTGCAACAATGCTTTTGGAGAGGCAAAAGGCACTGTAGAACCCAAGTCCTGTCTAAGATCAAAACCCTGAGAATGTCCACTCATTACACCAAAATAAGTCTATTACATCAAGTGTTAATAGAGCAAAATTAGTATAGTGGTATTAGACATTATATCACATCTAAAAATTAAAAGTCGTTGCAATAGTAACTTAAAAATAGTAAATTATTACATTAATAATAATTAGTTGTAATAATTTATAATTTTCAGTTGCAATAGAAATTTTAATACTAAATTGAATTTAGAAATTTTTTTGCAATAACTTAAATTGAAGAAATCAATTTTTTTTAATAACTTAAATTGAAGAAATTAACCATTGTAATAACTTGATACCAATTATATATTTTGTGATATATTATAATAGATTGAAATTTCAAAGAGATTGCTTATTGCAACAAATTTAACATTGTAATAACTAAAATATCAATTATTTTACAATCTATTGCAATGACAAACATGAAATTGCAATGAATATATTATTACAATGATTTAATTCCAATTATTTTACAATCTATTGTAAGAAAAAATATGAAAAATTTAATTATTATAATAAATATACTGTTGCAATAATTTGAACCAAAATTATTTTTGTCAATTCTTTACAATCTATTGTAATAAAATTCATGAAATAATAGCCTATTACTACAAGATATTCGAAGTAATAAATTTTTTATTGCAATAGCAAATATATTATTACATCAAAATTTTTATTAAAATATTTAAAGTTTATTGCAACAAAATTTTTTTGTAATACAAACTTATTATCTCAAATTTTATTGCAACACTTCGCATAAACTATTGCAATGACTTCAATATTATTACAACGATTTTTTTTGTTATAGTGACTGTTGCTTTTCTTTTCATTTGTTGTCTACTATCACCTTGCTGCTATAAACTGTTAATGATTACCAATACAAAATCCATCTTCTTTATTGGACTTAAAAGCCATGTAGTCAACTTATTTTTCATTGATTTTCTAATTTCATAATATATGCATCCATGATGGTTATATAGGTCCCTCATGAACAATTCAATCGATTGATGAGGTTGACCGAAGAAGAATCCTAGATGGCAACAGTGTTGAGTCTGAATTAATTTTTTCACAATTTGGGTGCATTAAAATACATAGATGGTTAATCATTAGATTTTAAATCCTATTCTAGCTATCATAAAACGAATAGGATAAAATTTGACTATAAACTTAGTTATAGCCAACAACTACAAGCCTACAACTCTACTTAGTATCTTTTTATTAGATGTGAATTTTGAAAAATCCACCATTAGATTACATTTTCTTTTTAAATTCTCTATGCTTGCAAAATTTCTATAAGATCAAAGATGAATAACTATGTCATTAATCAAATGTTTAAATTATACATAAAAAATAAGTTTATGGATTGAAGATCGAATAGTAAGTAATATTTATTTGACACGAAATTTGACGGGTATATTAAGAAGTAAGAACATAAAGAACATGTAATTTAATGATCATATTTTCATAATATGTAGTCATGATGATAGTTTTAGTGAGTATTATAGCTATTGGTTACAACCAAGTTTGTAACCAAATTTTGTCCAAAGGAAATTAATATTCAAGAGATTTATTTGGTAATTTTTTTGTTGGAAAAGTCTGTATTATTAGTTTATCACTACAAAACAAGAGCACTCTCACATTAGACACCCTACTAGCTAGTTCCATATTTTAGGAAAACTAGTTATAGACTTGTGTGTTGCACGATTTTTTTAAATTTAATTTTTAAACTAATATTACTATTGTAACATATAAAAGGGTTTGACTTACTTCTAATACTTTTTTAATTGGATGTCATTTTATTTTAAATATATAATGGCAAGTGGTAGTGAGTTTTAATCCTCACTTTTTATTTAGTTAGTGGGTGATGTGTCAATCTCTCATTAAAACAAAAAGAAGATTCATTTTTAAAAAGTATTAAAGGTAAGCCAAACCCCATATAAAAAATCGTAAGAAAGTAGTGTAATTTAAAAATATTAAGTAAAAATAACTATGGGGGAGGATTTGTTCCAAGCCTGTAAGCAGTTTGTCCGCTTTGGGGCCAAAGGACCCAAACAGCTTTGTTTTTTGCAAGCAACGTGAGCAGTTTTTGAGACTTGCTCCCACATTGAAGAAAGATGCGCCCCACTCATGCCTTATAAGTGTACCACTACTACACTTGTAGTAGTGGTACACTCTTGCCTTCAACCAATGCTTATAAGGCATGAGTGGGGCATCTTTCTTCAATGTGTCAAAAACTGCTCACGTCGCTTGCGAAGAACAAAGCCGTGTAGATCCTTTGGCCCCAAAGCGGACAAACTACTTGTGGGCTTGGAACAAATCCTCCCCCACAAAAAGGCGCTTTTGAGGGCAATGCCCATCAAAGGTATTGTCCGCTTTGGGTGTCAGTTTTTGAGACTTGCTTCGATCGCACGGGTTTGTTACCCTAAAGGGCACGCCTTTACCACTAGTGGTACACTCTTGCCTTCAGCCAAAGCTTATAAGGCATGAGTGGGGTGCATCTTTTTTCGATGTGGGAGCAAGTTTCAAAAATTGCTCACATTGCTTGCAAAGAACAAAGTTGTGCGGGTCTTTCACCCCCAAAGCGAACAAACTGCTTGCGGGCTTGGAACAAATCCTCCCCCACAATAACAATTATAATAATAACTAAAGCATATTCTAAAAAATATAATTAGACTTTAATTAGATTCTTAATTTTGAGTCATATATCCTATTTAATTTTTGATTTTGTATCAAGTGAATTATTGAGTGTAAAAATGAAAAAGTTCGAATCTAATTAAATACTAAATTGGATATCAATTGGAGTTCAATTTTCTGTCATGTGTCCATCTAAGTTTTTAATTTTTGTGACAAGTGAACTATTGGGTGCATAAACCAAAGAATCTAAAACCAATTAAATACTAAATCATATATATAATGAGAAATTATTACATATTTTAGAAATGTATAGTTTTAAAAAAGTGTAAGTTAATATCATATATAATTTGAACCATATAAAATGATTATTTTTAATTGTATTTGTATTCATGCATATGCACGCAACTACACCTTAGTTATAATAATAAAGGTCTGTTTAAAAAAAATTAGTGCTTCCAATTATTACAAATTAATAAATAGATATTAATGGTGAAATATTGAATAAAATTATATCTATTCTTTAATCAATATATATATATATATATATATATAAAACCGAAACTTTTGAAGCTCCCACAAATTTCCACATCAGCATATTATTAAAAAAATAACATTAAAAAAAAAAAAAACGTAATAACAGTCTTCTAAAACCCGATGCTCTGCCCTTTCCCTTTCACGATGCTCTGCCTTTCCCAACACAAATCAAAACAGTACATATGAGCACAAACCCAAACCAAAACCAAAATAATTTCCCATCTCCCTCTTCGTCATATTCCTCCTCATCCCATAAATTTTTTCAAACACAGTACACACCCAACACAAACCAAACCCATAAATCACCAAAACCAAAATAATCTCATCTCTCTCTTCGTCATCTTCCTCTTCATTCCATAAATTTCTTATTTGTAAGGGGGAAAAAAAAAAAAAAAACAGAGAAGAAGAAGACGACGCAGCAGGGGCTGCGCCAAGTTGACGCAGCAGGTTGCCAACACAAGTCGCCGGTCATGGTGTCACGCCTTCATCTTCTATTGCTGTTTCTTCTTCTTTTTTCTTCTTTTCCTCCTCTTTCTTTTGTCCATCTCTAGTCTTTGTAGTTTCTCTCTTTTTGTTTTTGATATTTTGTACTCTTTTTTCTTCTTTTCCTCCTCTTTCTTTTGTCCGTTTCCCGTCTCTGTAGTTTCTCTCTTTTTGTTTTTGACATTTTGTACTCTTTTTTTATGTTTCCAAAGCCTCCACAAATATTTACCCCCCCCCCCCCCCCCCCCCCCCCACAAAAAAAAAGCCTCCATGTGACTTGCATTGGGAAAGTAGAAAGGTTTTAATTTTTGAATAAAAGATGGGGCAAAGCCATTAGTTTTTTTTTAGCTTTGAGCCCAATGTGATGTGAGACGTGCAATGACTGATGATACTAATTAAGGGTGTGTTTGGATGCCATTTATTTTATTGAAATTGAAAAATTATTGCTTAAAGTACTATAAATAAAGGTAAAAGTTAATTGAAATAGTATAGTGGGGTTCATGAATAGTGCCAAAAAGTGTAATGAGGTTCATAAATTGTAGCAAAAATAAGTTGAATAGTTAAATAATTTTAATTTTTAATCCTAACTCAAACGCAAATCGATTGACATGCAACAAATATCTTAAGTACTTTTAATACTTATATTATTATAATATAATTATCTATGTTTACTTATTTATACAAATAAATAAGTAATTTTTGGTTAATTAATATTTTTCATTTAGTAATTGAATGTTTAGTATTGACTATAGGATAGGGAATTTTGAGATTGTAATCCTAACGTGCAACATTCATTTTTTGTTATAAGAGTTAGATATCTATTAGTATTACGTACGTTAGATATTTATTTGATTCTTAAATATATCAAATATGACTCTCATTTTCACAAAATGTAAGGTATCATATTCACAAAACTTCACGTAACACTTTCTTTATTTGTGAAAAAATTTCAAATCCATTTCATGGGTTAGTCTTAGGTTCTAAGGCTATTTAGCACTGTCATAAGTGATAGCTTAATAGCTTTCCCGTGCATCGAACGGGTTAGCGACTAGTATATATTAAAGCCTCATGCTAGGCTTTGCCATTTGCTATATAGCAAGCAATAATTTATGCAGGTCAGATTACACAGATACCTTAAATTAATCCTAAATAAATGAGTGTTTAAATGTATATATTTTCCCTTTAAAGTTACTCACCTTCTATTGTGGTGTGGATTATAAGTGTGATTATTATGGTTTTAAAAATTGGACAGATCAAAGAACTGGAAAGAAGAGTGATTTTTAGTTATCTGGTTCGACCGGGGTTGAACTAAAGGTCCAACCGGTGACGTCAAAAATAATTTAATTAATAAATTTAAAAATTAAATAAATATATAATATTAATAACTTATTAAATATATATATAATATATATATATATATATATATATATATATATATATATACACACACATAATATTTAAAAGAGTTTTCAACTCTTCATGCCTTGTACTAAATAAGTATAAACAATAAATAAACATTACAAATATGATAATTATTTTATAGATATTTATACTGTAAAATAAATTGTACAAAATTAGATACTAGTGACCTATAAAGTTACAATTTAAAATGTAAATATTATTTTATGTTTCTTTAGAAAAAAAATACTCTTAGTAATACTAGGATAAAAACTTTTGTCACAATTTGCTTATGTGGTAAATTGTGAGTGGTGAAGTTATAAACCTAGTGCTTTTACTCTACCACTCACGATTTGCCACATAAGCAAATTGTGTTAAAAATTGTAATCTTAACATTTTTCTAGTATTCCACCCTCTGCCATTAATATAAATTCAAAAATAATAATATTATTAAGGAAAATGCTAACGAGTGCCTTTAGAGTATTGGTTAATAATTCATTTTAGGAAAATTTTGACATCATTTTTATGGGAAATGAAAAAAGCTATCAAAATATTAATTGTTTTTTGTTTTTTTTTCCCATAAAAACTTTCTTTAATTAGATTGTTAATCAATACCCTAAGAGTACTCGTTAGCATGATTCTATTATTAAAAAAGAAGAAGAAATAAAGTTTGCAAGTCACTCACGATTTCCTAGTTCCCACTTCCCATGCCAAAATGGGTAAACAGCCATAAAATACTAACTATTTAGTTAGTAGGCAAGTTTTCAAACTATATAGTTTATTAACAAATCGAGCCTCAAAGGCTCGATTTTAGGCCTCTAAATCGAGCCTTTGAGGCTCGGTTTTTATTTTGTGATGAAATCTGAGTTGGCAATTTTTTCCACGTGGAAATCGAGTTTATAAGACTCGATTTATATATCGAGTCTTATAAACTCAATTTATGTGACGTGTCCATCCATGTGGAAATAACTATCTATGTGGGTGCCACCTGGAAACCGAGTCTCAGAGACTCGGTTTCTAATAGGAATTTTTTCAAAAATTAAAACTCATTCAACGTTTTCACTCGCACAGTCCTCCACTCTCTATCACTCAGTCTCCCTCTCACGCCTCCCGTCCACTCTCTGTCGCTTTCCCTCTCACGCCTCCCCTTCCACTCTCTGTCACTCTCCGTCACAGCGCCTCCGTCACAGCGCCTCGCCACAGCGCCTCACCACCCTCACTCCTCTCTCACTCTGACGGCTCTCTCACTCACCGTCTCCACCCGTCAGTTAGTTCTGTCAGGTATGATTTTGTGATTGTGTGATTTGTTCATTTGGGTTTGTGATTTTTGTTACAAAGTTATGGGTTTCGTGTGTTACTCTGTTTGATTTTATTGTACTTGTATTTTACAAAAAAGAATGTGTGACCACGGTGCTACCATACAATCATCATTATAATTTGAAAGGTTGATTGTACTGCTACCCAAGTACACCCCCCATTTTGATAAATAATTACTAAAAAAAAAAATGTTGGGGAAGATTGTTTAAAATAATTGTGGTATAAAAGTATAAAACCAATGTGACATGTAGCAATAATGTTTTTGGACTCCTGTTATAGAACATATGACATATCTAGATTGTATCTATGGTTTACACCCATTTGCTTAGTCTCCAGGGGTGAAACTGTATAGGAATTTTTTTTTTTTTGGGTGTGATTTTTTTAGATCACATGTATTAGTAGATTTGTTGGTATATTCTTTAAGTATAAAACATATCTATTAGTAAGTTGTTCACTAGGACATGGCCTGAATTACATATATATACTGAACTTGTTCTCAATGCAGGCCCCAGGTAACCATAGCCACAGCAATAATATTTTGTCATCGGTTTTTTCTTCGCCAATCACTCGCCAAGAATGACAGAAGGGTAGGCTGTTCAATAACTCTTTTGAATTACTGTTACGTTTGCAATTAACTCATCTGAACTTTTAATTTGTTGTGCATTGGTGTTTGTTTAATTTATTGCATGATTGATGGATCACATAAGTGTTGATGACCTGTAGTGTTGTTTGGTGGTGTGAAATTCAAGTAATAGATTTACATTGGAAAGCATTTTAAAGATGTTGCATGTGAGAATTTCATTGTTATAATTTTGCACAAATGGAATGGATGCTACCCGTTAGGGTGTAGCCTAGTTGGTGGAGGCTTGGGGATGAGCTATAGACCCAAACATCGTAGGTTTGATCCCCAACAAGAGTTCCCTTGGATAAACAGTTCTAGTGGGTGGGGTTGTGTATCCGTGGTTTACCCCCTAGGGGTAGGTCCAAAAGGCTTTGCCTTGGTGAGGTTTTCATCATAAACAAAAGTGGAATGGATGCTTTGAAAATATTTTTTTACGTATATTTGGCTATCAAAACTTATCCAATTTTTTTGATATGCTTGGCCAATAGACCATTTTCTTTTTTTGTTTGTTTGTTTGTTTGTTTGTGAAAACATTTCATCCAATAACAACAGGGGTAAACACTAAATGATACTTGTTGAATGAAAAATGAATTAATGTCAGATTTTAAATAGGAAAAGTGTGATTAAATAATGGGAAAATTGGGTATTTCAAAGTTCCCTTATTGTGTGAAGTCTGTGTTGTGTTAATGAGTTTGTGCAAGTTTCTTGTATGAAGGATGTTTGTGTTCTATCTGATTAAATTTGAATCATTGTTGTTTCCTATATGATTTTTCACCCCCAAAGTTCTGAACAAATCATCAGAAAATTTGGGATTTAGAACAACATGTCCTCTGCTGTATGGTAGTGCTCTTTTGTAGTCTTTGCACTCTAAATGGATGTTGTAATTATGTAAGATTTTAGCTGTAATTTTTTTTTTGTTGCTGTTTTTTTATAAGTAATGTAAGAAATTTTATTAGAAAGACCAACCAAGTACACTGGACTTTTTTGTTGCTATTAACAGTCTTGGGAATAAAAATGCAAATATATATGAGATAATGCACAATATGTATATGTAGTATTGTTTTGGTCAATGTGCTCATAAAATAAAAGTATACGAATTTGGATTATATGTTAGATTGTCTAAAAACTGCCCTTAAATTTCATACTGCACTCTCATACATTAGGGAAATGAAAATGCTATTCTGTCCTTTGTTTCGCAAGTCTATTTTATTGTTACCGGATGACTCTTCTTGTTCCTATAAGCATTACCAAAATGCTGCCTGGAATTGTAGGTTCGTGTCCTAATTCAAAAACATGATGGTAGTATTTTAGTTAGTCTTTGAATGTTATATTATAACAGTATTCTAAATTACTTATCAAAAATAAAATAAAATTGGCAAAGTATTATAACAGTATTCTAAGTTTTGTATGAACAGTGAATGGTCATATGATTTTGTTGCCTTACCTAATGTTACTGGCACTCTCCCCCAGCCACCCAACAAAAAGAATAAGAATATGACTTCACTTTCCTCTCATCATTCAGGCAGAGTTACTTGAACTTGCAGTGAAGGGAACACTTAATGTTCTTAATTCATGTGCGAAATTTCTATTTTATCAAACAAATGTTAAATTTTCCCATTATTTTCATCTAAAATTGTATATAAAAAATAAGTTTATTGATCGAATAAGAAATAAAATTCAATTTGAACGAAATTTGATATGTATGTGAACCACATGAGAAATATGAAATTCAACGGTTAAAATTTTAAATGTAATACGGTAAAAAAATAAGTCACATGATATGTTTGAAGAGTTTGACCGACAACAAAATCTCAATGTGTAAATGGGACCTTACACGTTATATTAATAGCGAGACAAAGAAAAAGCACCTACAAGTAATAATGAAGCCACCAAAAATATTGTAGCATTTTATATAGTACTATTACTACTTATTTGTTTTTTGTGTTATGAGTTTAGTGGGTGTAAGAAAATAATATATTAAAATAATGCAAATTAGTTTTTAGTGAAACTTTGTTTGTCTGTCAGTGGACGTAGGCATATTGCATGTGTGGGTCCTGTCTATTTTTCTTCTCTTTTCTTTAATCTTGCCTAAATGGGTTTATTTTCGCAACCATCATCTTCAATAGTTTGCATTATGATAAATATTCAAGAGTAGAATTTCATGTCATAGTTATGGAGACATGGTTATTTGTACAATTATTACATGTAGCATGGTGAAGTTTGGATTCTGATCAATGGGAATTCGGCATCTTGCTTCCTCCCTTCTGTTGTGTTAACTTCTATACATCTCTAATCATAAAGTAATATTATTCAATGCCTACTAACTTGTGTTGTCTGTGGCTTCTTTTTTGAGAATCTTTCTTACATTGTTTTTGTTTTCAATAATATCTATTACGTGCTAATTGCTTGTCATTTTTGTGCAGTATGCCTGCTGCAAATACTGGACGGATTAACTATGCAGAGCTTGGACCCATTGACAGGTCGGTGTTGACACAGCAGCCCAACCATCGATCCGAAGCTATTTGGAATGGGCAGGTAAAACGCAACACTAAATCTTTAACTAATGTCCATGCATTTATGATATACAATGTACACAATACAGCTGTCATATATTAAATCCATGGTTATGTTCTGTGCAGGATCTAGGGACTCTTACCTGCCGCAGTCATAGTTCAGAGTTCTCCAATCGAGAGCCAATGGTGGACGACCGAGTCGTTAATATCATTAAGGCACTTGATTTGGAGGGACTCCTTTGGGTCCCGGGTAGAGAGATTGACCATGGCCTGATAACGGCCTTAGTGGAGCGATGGCGGCCCAAGACTCACACCTTCCACATGCCACATGGTGAGGTCAGCATCACATTGCAGGATGTGGAGGTTCTTCTCGGGCTTCCTGTTGATGGTGTCGCTATAATAGGGAGCACGCAGAAAACCTGGACAGAGGTGTGTTGGGACTACCTTGGGTTTCAACCTACAAATCAAGAGGCGCATAAGCAACTCACTGGCCAGAGGATTCTCATCAGCCGACTTTTGGAGCAAGTTGCTGGTCCATTGCCACCTAATGCTGAAGAGGATGACATGCATAAGTACGCACGATGCTATATCCTAGCGCTACTGGGGGATACAATATTCGGGGACAAATCCGAAAATAGAGTGCATCTAAATTGGGTACAGCAGTTGGAAGACCTTCGCAATCCAGAAAAGTACAGTTGGGGAAGTGCTTGCCTTGCATGGTTGTACCGGGAGTTATGCAGGGCAAGCGATAGGGACACCAGTCAGATCGGTGGGTGCTTACTGTTGGTCCAGTATTGGGCATGGGCCAGGTTCTCGTATTTGTGACTGGCAGTTGAGCGTGACCTGCCAGTGGGTGCTTACGGTCCTCCAGTGTGTGGTCCATTGGCCCTGAAGTAAGTTTCTCTTGAATCCCATCCCCACTCCCTTCATTTTGGACAGACTGCATCCTCTCTTCCAAAACCCACTCCAACCTGTTTTTAACTAATTATTATTGTTTGGTGAATTTTCTTTTTTGGTGGACTGGGCAACTAATTGTTTTTTATAAAGGCATTTTTGGACAATCCTTGATGAATTGAAACATGTTTGATATGGAAGAATGCTGTGAAAATGTGCTTGGGTGTGAACAAATAGTATTATGTTCTTATTTTCGTTTAGTGATAACTGATAAGTTCTGCAACTTTGTTTGAATTTTATAGGGCATTGTATAAGAACATAATATTTTAACTAAAAAGACTAGGTATTCTTACAGATGTGGCAGTAAACTTATGGAATTAAAGTAATATACTTCCTCCTTGATAAACCCAAATTTCTGCCAATGTTGCAACATCATCCAAAATATTGGTTCTGTGTGTACACAACATACTCTACAATTCCAACAAAACCCAGAGGATTCTATTTATTTATTTTAAAGGCTTCTACGAATTATTTATGTCGACCTAAATAAATGAAAAACCAGAGGTTCAATATATATGATTACGTGAACACATTCTCTACTTTTCTGACTGTCATGTGGCTTGTATGTGCGCTATTTTTTATAAGGACTGTTTCTTAATGGCTGATATTATTAATTGAGTACAAATCTATAACATTCTCTTAGTTGTTGTATGTGATTACATTATAGGTTTCATCATCACATTATCTTAGTAGGAAAGTTCTACATATTGATCCCTTGTTCTTGAGTGTTGTAGGTGGTTGTGGGTCCCAAACAAGAAAAATAGGCCCGCCCACATCTTCAGGGATAGGTATCACGAGCAAATAGCTTCAATGTTGCCAGGCCAGGTATGAAAATGCCCTCTTTTACAAGTCGTGAGGAACTATCTTATAGGTTTGGTGAAGTGAGCTTATATACACTACTTGACTAATGTGTTGTGTGCTTGTTTTCCACTATTGTAGGTGGTGTGGCAGCCATATGAAGTTGAGTTGGAGGACTTTCCGCCATGGTGCGTTGCAGGGAGGGCCGTGTGGACGGCAACGGTGCCGCTTGTATGTTTCCACATAATAGAGAAACATACACCGGATCGTGTCGTTCGTCAATTTGGGATGATCCAAGCAATTCCCTATGATGTTGACACTAATGAGGTCCTACATAAAATTGATTTGAGGGGGAAGGTCGGTGTTAATTGGATGCGGCACCTTGGTGTGCATATACTTGACTGGGGTAATCGCCTTCAACGGCGTTTTGAAGTAGTAGTTGGTGATATGCCTCCACAGCACGAGTACTTCGGTTGGTTCGATAGGATAACTCGGAGGTTCATCGATAGGCCTGGTGCTAAATTGACTATGATATCTTACCATACTTCTTAGCATGAAACCATTGTTTACAAAACATGATATATGTTACTACATTTTCTGCTTAGCACTTGTTCTACCTATAATTTGCAATTGTTACTAGCATAACCAATTCAAAACCAACCTTTCTTTTATTATCGATTGGCATTGTTGATGATTTAGGCATTACTAATATATGTGGGTTTTCCAAGTACAGGTTTCACTTGTCAACCGTTTGTTGAGGCATCACCCAGTGGGCACGGAGGACCTCACAGACATTACTGATGTCTTGACGGCAGTGCACCTCCTTGACTATGTACAACCTCCCATCCCTGAGGGCCCGAATGAGGAGGCAGCTACTTCTGCAGGCCCAAGCACTACTGAGGGCCCAAGCACGAGCTCAGCTCCGGCTGGATGTCCCTCTCGTCCGCTTGTTGCTACCCCTCGGGTTGTCCCTACCCCCGATCCCTCTCCATCCACCCCACATCCATCCTCTAGCCCCACCATCCCTTCACCCATCCCACATCCATCTCCTCGCCCCACCATCCCTCCACTCACTCCACATCTTTGTCCTGGGTCTGATATTTGTCCACCCACCCCACGGTCATTTCCCGAGCTGTCACCCGTTCCATCCTTTGACCTGGGTATTGATCCAACCCTACCTGACATGCAGCAGGAGCCACCCTCCCACAGTACGTCTATTGGCCCTTCTTCAGCGATCGACCCACCCCATGTTCAGGTTAAGCAGGCTGTTGGGTTACCTGCAGTGGCAGAAGGTCGGCCGAAATGCATATCAAAGGCACCTCCTTGTGGGACAGGGGGGCACAAACATGGACACAAACCTGGCCCCGAGGCATCTGACGAAGGACATGCAAGACCTCCTCCTCGTTATACGAGACAACATAAGGTTCAAAAAAGGTAACTCAAATCATACCTTATTCCGTTGTACAAAATGTAGTGGAGGGTGAGGTTGTGGGGTTATACAATACTATCATGATGGACATAGATATTTGATACCGTCAACTTGTCATAATTTTCCATTTTCTAATACATTCTAAGAATTGTTGAAAATGTGGCAATATTGGTTAAAACCAGCCGTAGTAACTACTATTATTGTAGAATATGAATTTTTCAGAATTAGTATAGTTTAAGAGATGGATAGCAAATAGTATAGAAGTCAAGAATGGCTTATTCTTGAAGCTGTTTATGAGAAATTAGCTGTCAACTTTCATAAAGTTTTCAACATCTTTGATTTTTTTTTCTTTTTTGTTTTGTTGATAAACTTGACTTCTGTGTGATTTCTGAAGGTGATTGGTTCAGCAATAGAAATAAAATAAAAATAAAAAAACAATAAAATCAAATAAAATAAAATAAAATAAAAGCTTGGTTCTATAATGTACTTGATTACATCACATACATGAGGAAGCCAAACAAAATGGAGGGGCCAAAGATTGCCAAGAGATTTGAAGGCAAGGTTGCCATTGTGACTGCTTCCACTCAGGGCATTGGCTTCACCATTGCATAGAGGTTCGTCTTGGAAGGTGCCTCTCTTGTCATCTCTACTCGCAAACAGGTATGTGGGTGTCCCTCAATTTTCGATTTCTCATTCATATATTGGGATAGATAGGCTTTAATTCACATGGGGTTTCTCATGCTACATTTTCTATTAGTTTCTTTGCATACAAGGATGATTCACGCTTTTCTTATGCATTATCTGCCTGGATTCTTTCAGTTGTGAATGTGTACCTTTGTTGATATTAATGTTTGCATGTGTCTGTCTGAGTGAAGGATTGTAGTATTGATTCTTCAGTGCAAAAGCTTGATCAATATATTCTTTTCCTAGCTGTTATGGCTACAGGAAGTGGTGCAGTGGAATTAGCCTGTTCAAGTGGTGTTGCACCTCTCATCTCTGGTCTGCAAACAGAAGCATATAGAAGATTTTGTAGCTTTAAGCAAAAATGTTGCTCGGCCAGAGAGTTTGATTTATTTGACTGGAAGAGCAAGCTGCCAGCCTTTACTAGGTCCATTTCAGAAATTTTAGGAACATTTGGTGGTCGCTTCTTCCACCCTCGCAAAGGTTAGCTAACATATGCAAATTGAGTTTGTTGTAATTTTCAATATATTAATATTTTCTTCTGAATGTAGCATTGGTGCTACTAAGTGGTTTAGGTTGATTTATCATATGATTCTTATATTTTTTTTTCTTTCCTTTTTTTTGGTTGGGGAGGGGTGGGGGTGTCTTGGAACGTCAATAGTAATAGCTAGATTAATGGATTGAAAATGGCATAAACTCATGGACATGGTTGTTCTAATTTTAAGTGATTAGATTATTTGTTGATTTTACATGCCCATTTCAGTTAATATGCATTTTGATCAATGTCTGAAGTGGAAATGGATGGTTAGAACTCTGGAATAAACATTGAGACAAAATGTCCTCTGCTGTATGGTAGTGCTCTTTTTTTTTTTGGATGTTCATAAAATGGAATATGGTGCTTGAAAGTTGGAGTGGAGTATTCCATGGTCCATCATGAATCCTCCCATTTCTTATGATTGTTGCAATTTTTAGCATTATAGCATTTGGAGCATCAAAAGCAATAAATGCTGGCTGCAGCATAAGACGTGTCTACTGTAAGAAATCCAAAATTTAAGGGGTAATTATTTATGACATTTTCTTTGAAATAAAAAGTAATTACCAATTAGCCTCCTTTTTATCTTCTTTAAACTAAAAAAAAATTCAATTTAAAATGGGTGTAGAATCATAAAGTTAAGGTCAAACAAGGAAATTTTTTAAAATTGTGTCCATTGGCTTTTTTAAAATGGACAATGTTTTGGGACATCCCAAATTGGAATAATGGATACAAAAATTTGGAACAGAGAGTATTTATATAAGAGCCTTTTAGTGAATTAAGAGATACTTTATGATTGAAGCGGAATGGTTTTACATTAACAGTTATACATAGCAACCAGATCTATAATATTGAGTCATTCTTCTTTTCATGACCTCATTATTTTGAGAGCTGATCTTTTTGAATATGTTCTAAGAAAACATGGAACACTGGTTTACAAAAGTAATAATCTAGAGATTCTTTTACAATTACGTGTGAAAGTATTTATTTAGAGCTCATCAAACTTGCATGAGCTCACTCTCTACAATTAATCTGAAACTTGGGATATGCTCTGTTGCTCCTGCTCCCACATAATTACTTGGGAATCTTTTACCATTCAAATAAGGTATTAATGCAATATCAGACTTAAGATTTCCTTGTCCATCCAAGTGATGTTGACCAGCACCATGTAATTTAAGTGATCCTGCATCCATCATTGTTATGCAGATTTAGCTCATCAAACATGTGGTTAATTTGTAATTTACATGAGAGATTTATGATAACTTATAAGTCTGGGAACCATGACAGTAATGGCTATTAATGTTTTTGGGTATCCTGTTGAATGGTTTTCCAGCAATGGTATGTTCTTTAGGTTACGTTGGATGGGTTAATGTCAAAGATGTTGCCAATGCACATATTCAAGCATATGAAATTCCTACAGCTGTTTGAGATATTGTTTGGCTGATCGAGTTATGCACCATTATGAAGTTGTGAGGGTTTTATGTGAACTTTATCCCTTTTTACAACTTCCGGAGAAGTAAGTCTTTATTTCCCTTTATTGTCAAGATGATTTTACACATCGACTCGTTATGTATTCTCTTCAAATATCTTTCAAAGTGTTGACTTCCATCTATTCATTCTTAAACAGGACAGCTTTGCAGGACTCTTGTAAAGATTGGATTCAAAGAGATGCTGCTTATTTTCCCCCAGGTCCTACTGAACAGTCACATGTTATGGGGCCATCCTATCCTCTGATGGTTTGTACCCTTTAGTTGCCTGAGCTCTTGGTATATGATCTTAGGTAGGGAAGTAATTTTGTATATCTCACAGACTACTGTATGACTCTTTCTAGGTGGGGATTCAATCACATGCAGTGGGTCTTAGTGCAGCTACTTGAAGTTTGCTCACTACATAGGGTCCAAGGAAACTGATGAAAAGGCTGATGAGGTTCTAAAGTAGGATATTTTGGATTGTTGGACGCCAGAAGATCACTACCGATGGTCTAAATCTGAATGTTTGACTGCATTTGGATTTAGACCCTCAGTAATGATTTTCTGGAGTCCAACAGTCCAAATATCCAACTTTAAAACTTCGTCAGCCTTTTCATCAGTTTCCTTGGACCCTACCTCTGAGGTCCACGAAAATGGAGCTTGAAGATGTTGGAGCTAATCTGAATGAAGGTTTTGATACCTTTATTGAATAAAAAGGTATGCTTGTTTCCCAAATATTGCGAAGCGGAATTAGCATAACGAGATTTTTATCAGAAAAACACACTCAATTTATATTTATAGAGCCGTATTTATTTTTGGGTTGTGTATGTGGCTGATAAATGTACCTTGATTTTAACTGAAGGAGATTGAGCTAAGGCTCTTACAGTATGTTGTTGTGTCACTGTGCAGAGTATTTTAGCATTATAGTTAGCTCTATTGGGTTTCAAGTTGTATGATTTTTGACTTTATTCATTCTATTACAGTTGGCTGGGCTTGCTGCTGCGGGTCGAGATTGCTATGGTGTGTTCCCATTGAGAGGTAAATTGCTCAATGTGAGGGAAGCCACCGCTAAACAACTCACTGAGAATAAAGAAATTGGGTACATAAAGCAGATTCTTGGACTTCAGCAGCATAAAGAATACACTAATGTAAAATCTTTGAGATATGGTCATTTGATGATAATGATTGATCAGGTGCGCCTTAGTAAAATCTTATTGTTTTGTTCTTGTTTTATGCTTACAATTCTCTCTACAAGGCACATGGACAGCCTTCAACAAATATAAAATTTTAACATAAAGCAGATTCTTGTACAGGATCATGATGGTTCCCACATCAAAGGTCTGTTGATCAATTTTATTCATTCTTATTGGCCATAATCCCTAAAAGTTCCATCTTTCTTAATTGAGTTTATCACTCCTATTGTGAAGGTTGGTATTTTCAGTTAACTAGTTCAAATATTAGCACAACTTCAATATAAGTGGAATGTTTCTTATAGTAAAATAATCATTTATCATCTTTGCAGGCAACTCACAACAATGGGACACAATTATCATTTTATACCATGCTTGAGTACGAGTCAGGGAAGCACAATTTGACGGGCAATGCAAGCGGGTGGTCTATCAAGTACTATAAGGTTTGCATTGTTAAATTTGTTACATGTGAACCAATTACAGAACCAGGGTATTCTATTATCTTTTTTCTGAATGTGCAGGCTAGTACTCACCTTCTGAATGTGCAAGCTGGTACTCACCTTGATCAGATGGGCAAGCTCATAAAATACAGCATCTTTGTCAACTCAGTCAGGAAAAATTGTTTTCAATGGCAGATCTTCAGAGGTCTAATTTGAATCATGGTTGATGGGCTGAAGCTTGGCCAAAGGAAAATTCTTTTCTACTCTTTCAAGAGGAACTTTGTCAAGGAAGCAAAAGTTGCCTAGTTTTCTGGTTATGTGTCTGAGCATTCAGCTTATCATCACAGTGAGTCCTTTCTTGCGAGTACCATCATTGAATTCACATGTTATGTTATCCAGTGTGAATTAGATTGTACCGAGTTTCTCATGAAAATAAATGCTGGCTGCAGGATTTTGATATGAATTGTGATGACGTAACAGTAGAATTTGACATCTTCTTGACCCTTGAGAACTTGATTAGGGTCACTCAAGAGGGTTTGCTGAAGAAATTTAAACTAACCACTACAATTAGCACAACTAGTGGTTCCATATATGGTATATGATGTTTAGAATAAGTTGGATAAACACAACGAGTTTTATTTTCCCCTAAGGTTCTTGTAGCTTGAAGTAATATGATAGATATGAAAGGTATTGATATGCTATTTCTCTTCTGGCCACTATTGTTGTTGAATTGAATATTGGCACTTATATTGCCTTAAATAATTTGGTTGTCATTGGTCATTATTTCCCATTACTTTGTTGTATTTCTTTGCTATTGATTCAAACAGCAAGCAAGGGGGCTTCTATATATTGTCATTTGTCAACATTATGTAGAGGGAAACCCCTGGAATATGCATTAAAGCAGACAAAAATGTCCATTGGTTTTTTATGTGCATTTGAAGTGTGTAGAATATAGAGAATGTTGCAGCTTCAACAGATGGTTGAAGTGCTACTCAGCATTAACAGAAGAATATGAAGCCGGAAGAATTTATATTATAGTTATCTAGGTAGGTAAGAGGAAAATTAAAATATAAGTGCAAAAAATTATCAAATTAATGAAATAATTGTGATAATACTAATAGTAATAGTAATAACAAACTACTTGTACAGGAAAAACTTGCCTCAGGAAGATGTTATTAAAGGTTGTCTTCTGTTATTCTGTCTGAAGTAGCAGACATCAATATTTTCACTAAATTTTCCTACCACCTCTAGATGATGTCCTTAATGGCTGCACTACTTGACTATTTTTTTTGTTTTGAGAATCCTTAATGGCTGTCTTAATGATGAACTTGTAACAACAAGTCAAATACGATCAGCTTTGATTGATTTCTTGATGGGCTTGTTGAGTTTGCTTTTATGCTTACAATTTTGTCATTTCTTATATAAAGTTCAAGCAGTGAAATTAGAATAATGAGTTTCCCCCTGAGTGTATATGATTGTAAAATGAATGGAATCCTCCCATGAAGTGCTCAACTCATGGCAAGTACTTTTCTAGACTCTAGTCTCAGATTTTTTATGTCATTTCTCTTGATATCCTTCTGCACGTTCTTTTTGAATTAGTAATCCTTTATGGAGGGCACAATATTCCATTTGTTGAGTATAAGAATATTTTGTTCTGTTATTTTAATAATACAACTATAAAAGCAATGGTGAATTTGATGTTTGGTCTCACCATGAAGCGTTAAGAGGTTTGGTGCCTTTGGCCGGAAAGAAATGCTAGAAAATTTGAGTGGTGTGAATGGACTATTTTAGACATGAAATTGCAATTTTTAAGAACCTTGTTTGAATGGATGACAGTGTCAGGATTCTTTTATTTTTAAACTTATTAGCTTTTACAGGGCAGTGTAATGTTTATCACTCCTATTGTGAAGTGCATCTAGTATTTGTTCTCTGCACTTGGTGCATTCCATTATATATATGCATGAGATGTTGATTTCCTTTTCTTTTTTTCCTGTTTTTTTTTTTTTTTTGGATTTACAGGGTATTTACTTAGATGTTGGCAGTTTAAAAGAAAAAAACCGGATTGCATAATTTTATTTTTTTTATTTTCAGTTATTTTATTGGATTTACAGGGTTTTACTCCTCGAAGTTGGCAGTTTAGTAGAAAACAACTACACTACATGATTTTCTTTTGTTTTTTGTTTATTTTTGTTGTAGAATCAAATTTCCCCTTTTAGTATAGGTTATGTATCGAATTAGAAAAAATAAAAATAATGAATTTATAATTTTATCTATATAGGAAAATAGATAATTAAAATATTTTGATTTAATGTGCTATACTGCTATATATATATGTGTGTGTGTGTGATATAAGAGTAATAAAATAAAAAAATAGGATGTATTATTATTCTTCTTCTTTAATCTGGGTTTTTTTTGTTTTTTATTTTATTACATGAGAAGGTTGCCATTATTCAGTTAGATAAATTTGGTACATCCTCCCTCTAATATAGGGGACCAATAGTTTAAATTTATCTATACATTCTTATTTGTATTATAAATACTATTAGAGGGAGGAGAGAAGTAAGAAAAAGCGAAGGTGTCATGACCTACCCTCCTCTCCCTTTGTCCCAACCTAGATAGTTAACAGGGAAAATGGAATCAATAGCGAACTTGTCAAGATATACATCTAATTGAACTTGTGAAAATATACATCTGATAAAAATTTAATAAATAGCGTAACATTATTTGAATTTCACTCATACGTAAACACATACATATATTTATAGTGTAGAGGAGATACAAACAAAGCAAAGATGACATCAGGGTGTATTAACTTGGTGAAGTGGATGGTGGTAGATGATATTCGTGAGAAGCATTCAATTTTGAGAAGCATTCAGAAAGCTGTTCAAACATGGTATTCTAATTTAGTGAGTAGATTTTATAAATTTGATTGTGGTTTCACACCTATTGAACACGTAATTAAGCTCTTATTTGTATTACTTGTATTCTTTTACTAAAATTACTTAACTTTCTATCTTTGCCTTGCTGAAATTAGTTCTCAAATTGGGGTAAAAAATATTATATATATATAGGCAATAAAAAATAAAAATAAAAATCCAGTGGAACACGAGTCTCTTATACCCGATTTCCTTAAATGGAAATCGAGTATTAGAGACTCGATTTCTACTGGGATTTTTTTTTTTTTTTGGGGGGATCAGAATTAGTTTTTCCTTCCCCTGCAGCAGTAAACTAGATCTAGAACACATCAAACAACTACATACAAGCATATGATAGGTAAAGGGAGCGTACATTAAAGTTCTACAACCGGATTACAACAATAACTATTCAATAAAATTGTAGTTGCCCTCTTAGCACACAATGACAGTTCAATACTAGATATCATCACGTCAAAGAAGGGCCCTGTGGTTGAACTTGCCAAAGTAGTAGCTACTAATGCCAAAGTATTATCATTGTTGGCATTATTGGCAAAAGTTGCACTGGGCAACTAATGTAATGAGTACAATGGATAGCAAATAGTTAAATTATTCGTAATTTACAACAATGAACAAAATAACAACTAAGTCAATACAACATAGTCTACATATTCGCCTAGCGGAAGCTCCATACTGATATAACATATTACACATAGTCACCTAACAGTTGTCCATACTGATACAACATACTACTACATAATCACCTAGCACTTGTCCATACAGAAGATAACAACAAGTCCCACGTACAATGTCACTTACCAAAATCGAGTCTCCGCTCGCCTGACAAATATTAAATACGGTTATTAGTTTCCAAATGCAACGAACAAAAACCAAATGACATTTTGAGTATATTATATAAAAACAGTGGCGGCACTTGCCTAGTTTATAACACTACCACTTGTCGAAGCCCCACGGGAATTGGGATAGCTTCTGCAGTTATGCCCCTTTTGATGACACACTCTACATCGTTGCCTCGGTTGAATCTCCCTCAAGTCTGGATCTTCCCTCCGGCTTCCCCATTCTCGCCGTACCCCATCCATTTCATTCCTTATTCTTGACATCATAGGACGACCTTTGGCCTGCAACAATTATGGGTCAGGCACCCACCGTGGTTCGTGAACGTCCCTCCACAATGACTCTGACTTTGGCACCACAAAATTATGTGAATATGTGAGAATGGCGTTGTTCAAACTGTAACATGGGTCAATATAGCTGGTCGTATCGAGGTGCAGACCTTTAAGAACTTTAATTGCATGTGAACAAGGGATCTTCAAGTTTTGCCACTTTCCACAACCACAGGTTCTATCAAATATACGCACATCATGACTGTGATTTCCCCCTCCAGCTCTATGGTCATTATACGGGGTAACCACTTGATATATACCCTCTGCATGATTATAATTCATCAGAGTGTGTCCTGCGATTTTCTGCTCATTTTTGTTATAGATCTCCATTGCATAATCCCTCCACACCTTACCTCGAAAGAGATCAGAAGTAATTTGTTTATGTCGATCGTGGAAATATGCAACAAGTTTAAACGAAGTGAACTTAACCATTGCAGCAATGGGCAAACCGCGGGCACCTTTAAGTACCCCATTAAAGCACTCAGAGATATTGGTTGTCATTGCCCCGTAACGTCTTCCACCATCATGTGACTGGGTCCATTTGTCCAGATCCTCACTGATTAGATATGTGTATGGCATATAACGTGCAATCCGGCGATCAGTAGGGTCTACACCCCTCAGTAAATTAATCTCGACCTCCTTAATGGTTTGCATTATGGACTCAAATTTAGCTTCATGAGTCGCATATCCAACTTTCAAGGCCAATGCCTTTAGAGTCAGGTTCTCAAAGTGTATGTTGAAGTTGCTAGCAACATGTCAAAGGCAATATCGGTGAAATACCTGTTCTATTCCATCAGTTGCAATTCTAGGCCACTCTCAAATGGCACATTTGATATCTTTATGTCGATCAGAAATAATACAAATGCCACGATTTGGCATGACATGCTCTATCGAAGTCCTGAGACACTCTAAAAACCACCCCCAACTAGCCCCTGACTCCTTGTCCACAACAGCAAAGGCGAGAGGCAAAACTTTTTGGTTAGCATTAGTTGCCATTGCAATCATCAATACCCCTTTGTATTTACCATACAGATGAGTCCCATCAATGCTAATCACTGGCCTGCAATATTGGAATGCAGCAATGCATGGAGCGAATGCCCAATATACATAGCGCAGTAACGCAGTACATTCGTTTGGCCTAGGTATGGTGTGATAGCTGTACTGGGTACCTGAGTCCTGATCCAAGTATGCCAACAACAACTTTCGCAACCTGTGGTAAGACTCCTCCCAATCCCCAAATATCTTAGCAATTGCCTTTTGTTTTGCGTGCCATACTTTATAGTAAGAAAGCTTATGATCATACTTACTATGTATGATCTCCCAGAGCTCATCAATAGGAGCAGTGTGCTTTTTTCGCAATCTTCCCACAATTTCTGATGCAACAGAATTAGAATCCATCATTTTACCGTCTCTTCGCAGGCCAAAGGGTATACAAGTGTGTGGACCCACATAAGACGTGACCATCCACAGACCATTGAATTTAGGCTTCATGTATGCCCCAACGTACCACTTGCAGTTGTCGTCAATGCATGCGGCGCACAATTGAGTTTTGGTCGACCTTTGGGTTATGAAATGTCTATTATCCTTTGCTGCGTATATTATCAATGCATTCTTCACTGCCTCTTTATTTGCAAAAGTCAACCCTTTACAAAAATGCATCCCATCTTCCCAAGTACAAAGAAATGGTATCTGAAGACGTGAAGGATCAACCATATCTTCCCAAGTATTTGCGTAGAATGAGTTCGCAGGAGCACTGTAGCTAGTGGTCGTATTTGTATCATGCTGGACACCAATATCATCGTCTGCATCACCTTCATCATGGTACTCCATATTTTCCTCTTCAAAATTGGGAAAGACTTCATGCTCATCCACATCGTTCTCAAAGTCGCCTTGCTCAATCCTCTCTTCGTACTGATCCACATCATCAATATTTTCACCATCATTCATAGCATGATCTTCATCTTCGTCTTCGTCTTCCTCCTCTAAATGTGTCTCTTGAGAATAGAGGGTATCACCAGTATTCGCAACATAATCTTGAGATGGGAGCGTATAACCTCCCATTGTGTATCCTCCCATTGTAGTGCATCCATCATCTAGGGCTGTAAATTGTAAAGCCGTAGTTGTTTGTTGCACCACCTCAGTAGTGTTGTCTACACCCGCCTCCAAACTTACATACAACTCAGCAGCATTTACTTGGGGCATTTTCTGGATCCTATTAAACATCATCTTGACATGTTTATCTTCGTTGATCATCATATACATGTAATTTATCCGTTCATGAAGGACTTCTTGTGGGTAACGATAAATAATCTTGATGTCATACCAAGCAGGGTTCAATTTCAATTCATCCATTATTTTCCTCTTCAAATCATTCAACGTTTTCAACTTACGACGTCACATCATGTAGTAGCATTCGATACCCTCCCCTCTAAATGGGAATCCGTCAATCCCTTCAGGATTGTCAAGGGGTCCACCGAAGTATACATTTATATCAATATTCTTGAAAGATTGTGAACCTATTAGAGAGCCAAGTAAATTTATGTTAGTGACATATTTGATCTCTTTCATTTAATATCAATTACAAAACCTTTTCTATCTACTCAAAGTACAAAAATCACAACTTCTATAAGTGTAACAATTGCATATACTCACCCCACATCACATACAAACACACTCAATCATTATAATTTCGTACTCAAACAAATAAAAAAACTAAAGCCAAACTTACCCCCATTACAAAATTTAAACTCAACTCTAACAAAAATATAAATAAAAATATCAAACCAAACAACAAAAGCCATGAGAATGTGCAAATGAATGAGTGCAATTATGTAACAACATCATTCAAGTAATTTTAAATTAATGGCATACCCTATTACACTACTATTAATGAAATAACATAGAGCAGGGTTCATCAGACAAACAAAAAAAAAAAATTAAAACACTAATGTGAATATGATCATGATCAATCAAATTAGACATATCATCTAATTTCAAAATCAAGGCATTAATATACAATCAAATATACCAAATGTAATATACAAACTCAAATTTGATATATTTATACAACTATATAATTAATACAAACTCAAATATTTATATAATTAATATTTATATAATTATACAAACTCAAATTTATATATTTATACAACTATATAATTAAATATTTATATATTTATATAAATATATTTATATAAATATTTAAATATATAGTTGAAATTTATATTTATATTTATATTTATATATTTATACAACTATATAATTAAATCTTTAAATATTTATATAAATATATTTATATTTATATATTTATACAACTATATAATTAAATAATTAAATATTTCTATAAATATTTAAATATATAGTTGTATAAATATATTAATATAAATATAAATATATATACATATTTTTTATAAGGAAACAAATATACATATTTTAATACAAACAAATATCTTTTCAGGGAACAAATATATTTGCCTAATACAAACAGATATTTTTTTAGGAAATGGCATGACAAATTTAATGCAAGCAACACTTTCTAAAGCAACTATATACACTAAACAACCAAGTAGAGAGTGAGGAGACCCTTACCTGACATGAGGATGTGCAAATGTACTGCTAAGATTGTATGAGAGTGAGAGGAGCAATGTTTTGCTGCTGAATATGTATGAGAGTTTATGAGTTTCTGTGAGAGTTGTTGAGAGAGGTTCTGTGAGAGTTATTGAGGTTCTGGGATTCAAGTTGCTAAAGGTGTGAGAGTTGTTGAGGTTTTGTTCACTTGCTGAAGGTGTGAGAGTTTTTTACTACTACTTTTCTTTGAATATGTCCAAAAACAGTCAACAAAAGGTCATGGGTCTTAGAGAGCTCTTTATTGATAATCTAATATTCACTGATACCTCCAAAAACAAACAAAACATGGACATGGCCTATCTCACAGACATGACCAAACAGACATGACCACTGCCAGATGTGTAAGGCTTTAAAAATTGAGTCTCTGAGACTCGGTTTCACTTTTAGTAAACCAAGTCTCACAGACTTGAGTTTAAAGCCTTCGTGGCGTCCACGTGGCATTTACGTGGAACTCAAGTTTTTGAGACTCGAGTTCCACGTAGACGCCGCGTGGAACTTTGCCACATGAGAACGTTGAAACCGAGCCTTAGAGGCTCGATTTACGGCCTCTAAATCGAGCCTCAGAGGCTCGATTTGTTAAAAAGGGATATAGTTTATAAACTGGCCCTACTAACTAAATACTTCGGATTTTATGGCTGTTTACCCATTTTCGCCCACTTCCCACCACTCACCTTAGTCACCTACCCTCTTAAAATAATACAACATTAATTATCCGACACTCATCTACCTCTCAAAAGAATACATCATTAATGAAACAAAAACTACTTCTAGTAAGTCCTCTACTCCCATTGTATTATTTATGTACTTCTCACAAAAACAATTTAGTTTAAAGATCCAACTTCTCTCTTTGTATTTTGAAGAGGCGGAGCCAGAGAGGACTATGTCTTGAGAAATAGAAGAACAAGAAGTTTTTAATGATTTGATCTCTCTCTCTTTCTCTCCTTTGCTAAATTATAGTTGTGGCTGTGCTCCTACCGTTTCAGATCTAAGAAATATGTAGCATTTTCTACAGAAAAATTCATTGTTTCAGTCCCTCTTCAAAATATCTGCAAAACCGGTTA
The DNA here is from genome assembly GCA_029955455.1 of Quercus agrifolia. Taxonomy (NCBI): domain Eukaryota; kingdom Viridiplantae; phylum Streptophyta; class Magnoliopsida; order Fagales; family Fagaceae; genus Quercus; species Quercus agrifolia. Next base: position 23,787,608 of record JARQAD010000002.1, on the reverse strand, counting down.
AACCGAACCCATTTTCGGGTTTCACGGTTAAACCGGCAGTTTTTGGTTTTTGTGAATAACCAGACTGGATTGATGTCCAATTCTCGATTGAACCGGTTGAATTGGCTGGTTTGATCTGGTTTTTAAAACCAAGCTGATTATTTCAAATTGATTGCCTTCTAAAGTTATTAATATAAAATAAAGCACATCGGTTTCTTTTAGAAACTTGGAAGGCATTCATTTTTAACCTGTTTGACATGTGCTAAGTTTCCTTTTAACCCATTGGACATGAGATAAAATTCTACTATAGTATAAATAAAGTAAATATGTATGAAACTTTCACCTAGAAACTTGAACCTTGATTCTTACCCTCTACTCTAAAAACACTTATACCCAAGTTAAATGTATAATCCCTAATACATCCTTAAATAGTGCCTTAAAAAAAACCCTTATAATATAATTGCCTTTGTTATTGTTATGTTATTTTTTCTAAATTGAAATAAATTTCAAAGAACATGGACAATGAAATAGTTATATATCTACAAGTCATTTGATCAACATTTTCATATCTAATTGTTTTATAATTAATGATAGTAGGACATTTGTAGTGTGTGTTAGAACTTCATGAGAATTGGTTTCTAATAAATTCAAAGATTCCAGCATAAATGAAAGAAGAAGGAAAAAAGCGAGGAAAGACATCATAATAAGATCCTATCTTAAAATAACAAAACAAAAAGGGGGGATATGGCAAAATTCGTAGATGTTGCGGACTTAATTGGATCGAGCCTTGGTATTATGCATTTATTATCGTACATTCTCAAGCTTTATACCTGTTGATGACTAAATTTCGATTTTGAAATAAATTGAACAAGCAAAATAGTTTCACAAATGTAAGTTTGTATTGATCAATGTGTGGTACAATTCTTTGAAATTACAAAAGAGTGATCCTTTGATTCAATTTCCTTAAAAGATTTTTTTATTGGAATTATGGTAATGTGATTTTGATTTGAACACCAAATATACTTCAATTTGGCTGAAGGATGAATCGAAGACCTTTGAAATGGAATTACAATGAATCTCTGGGTACGAGCATGTTTTAATCCTTTGTTCTTCACGCTTTTTGTGTGTTCTTCGTGCATTCTTCATCTTCGAAGGTTTATGGTGGAAATTCTTTGGAGCTTTGGAGGTTTGAATCTATAGGGCTTCATTGATTTGTGATTTCTTAAAGTTTCTAGAGGTTTTTGAGCTTGATTCTAGTGAACTTTAAGATCTAGGAAGATGATTTGAATGATTCTGTTTCAAATGTTCTTCGTATTCGAGTTTGAAGTTCTTGAAGTTCCTTGAGGCTTTAGGGCTTGATTCCATCAGAGCTTCTATACTTCTGAATTTTCCTTGATGCTGCTTGAAGTGTGGATGTCTTGGTGTGTGTTCCAAGATGTCTTTCGAGATCTGTTGGAATGCCTTATGAAGGCTTCTATTTATAGGATTTTAGGGGTGGGTGAGCGACATGTGACGGAGTCTTATTGGTGACATATGTCATAGCCTGATTGGAGGAGTTTTAAGACTTTTACTCCAAGACACATGACATCGTTTGATTGGCCAAAATGTTTTAATTTTCAAGGTAACACATGTTAGCACCTGATTGGATTGCTTATATCATTGCTTTCACGCGCCGGTATGTGATTGGCATTTTGCGTGCTTTTTATGTTTTTATTTTAGTGATACTCGACAAATATCTGTTGGTTTCTAAATGGTGATAGTAGAAACTAGTAGCACTATGTAGTGCTTTGTAATTGGCTATATGTTGTGGACTTGGTATAGTATAATGTGTTAGCCTGTGATAGGTCGTGAATTTTCCCTCTTTACAATACCATCTAAAATAAAGTCTTTTTTTTTTCTTCTTTTTTTGGAAGACTTCTAACATAAAATGTATACATTTTGCTTCTCACCATTCAAAAGAAAAAAAAAAAAAAAGAATTATTTTGAAAGGGGTCAGAAAATTAAAAGGCACAATCACATCTTACCATCTAATGCAAAGCATGTTATTCAAATTTAGAAAATCTAATGTAGAATTTTTGAAAAGGGGTTTAGCAACAATAAGAAAAATAGGTTCTTACACTAAAATAAGGAGAAAAATTTAGGCAATCTAATGTTAAGGCCTTGGAAGGCTGAAATGTATATTAATAACTTAATTAAATGGGTGGCTATTTATTTCCTTGCCTTGTGAATGAAAATGAAGCATTGCTAGGAGCCTTTAGTTATTATCAAGAATGGATGCCATAAATTAAAACTCTCTCTTAAAAAAGAAAAAGGAAAAATAAATAGGGTTTAGAATAAAAAAATCGAATATAGAAGTTTTGAGAAGGTGTTTAGCACCTATAAGAAAAATAGGTTATTATTCTAAAATAAGGAGAAAAATTTAGACAATCTACTGTTAATGCCTTGAAAGGCTAGAATGTATATTAATAACTTAACTAAATGGTTGGCTATTTATTTCCAGGAGCCTTCTGAATGAAAATGATCCATTGCCAGGAGCCCTGTATTTCATCAATTGGTTAGTACTTCTAGGTGTTTTCAAATCATCCAAGGTTCAAATTCCCATTCTGCCATTACATCTATAGAATTTTTAAAAATAAAATAAAATAAAAAAGGAAAAAGAAAAGAAATTGATGCGTTGAATAGCTCTCTTCTGCCGTTCGTGTGTAGGCCTAGCTGTGTTTCACAAAGGAAATTCATCGTCAGAAATTCGCCATGGTAATCTAGCTTATGTTCTGTGACGGGTACTTGAAGTTTAATCTAAACTCACCATTAGGAAAAGCTAATAATTTATAGTTTTTCATGCAGGAGTTCTTTTCTGTTCTACACATCATGGTTCTGGTGTCAATGACTTTAATTTGGATTACTGCGAAAGCTCAAGTTAAATATTTTAACGTTATGGATTATGGAGCAAAAGGCGACTTTGACACAGATGATTCCGTGGTAATACTTCTATAGTCTTTAGTCAATGAGAAATTAATTTGTTGACCCATTATTTTATTAGGCTTTAGAAATATATATATATATATTCCTTTGGAATAGTTAGATATCAGTCCACTACAATGCAACCCCTGCTATTTGACCCAGCCCTCCCTTGGGCTTAGTCATTTAAAAATATCATAATTGAACTTTGAATTGAGTGTCAATTAATTTGGCCCCAAAATTAAAAATAAAATAAAAAACTAACCTGCTAAGAATTAGTTTAATGACAAATCAAATATTCTCTTTGCATGTTATAACAATTCAAGATTTATTGACAATTTAACAGAAATCACACACACATCACCTAATTAAATTCATTAGGTTTTAGCTAAAAAAAATATTAATAGAGCGTTTAGTTAATTTGTTGCAAACCTTATATATCCAAGAACCAATAAGTTAATCGTTTATATTAAAAATTCAAGAACCAAATTGGTAATTACATTAAAACTTAAGAGTGATATTTATAAGAATTCTTTATTTTTCTTTCAATTTTAAACATTTCTACTTTGGTGCACGTAGGCATTTTTGAAGGCGTGGAATGATACATGCAATGCAGAGACAGGAGAACCAACTATGCTTATTCCAAGAAAGCAATTTTTCTTGAGACCCACAACCTTTAGCGGTCCTTGCAAGTCTCACGTTTATGTTAGAGTAAGTTGGAAGAAGTATAATTTGACATTCTTTTTAATTAAGAATTATATTTAATAATAGAGATTTATTCTATGGCAACAAATGTTGTAGGTTTAGGTCAATATTTTTTGCTTGCTCTAAATGTATGATCTAACTCAAAAGACCTTGGGGTTGATTACTATCTACCATAAGTTCATTGCCTTTGATTTAGAATTATAAGTCTATATTATATATTAAAGTAGAGGCATAGTGATGATCTAAATTTGATTTTAATTCCATATATTTTCTAATTTTATGCCAAGCATCACTCCATTTAAAACTACTTCTTTCTAACTCATTTTACCTAAAGCTCTTTTAAAATTACTCTCTCCATTTGTACTTAATCCAAATTTTCTTACCAAAATTTATTATTAATTAAAGTGTAAATTTCTATAAAAACTATAATATCCTAAAAATTGGCTCTTTCTAAATACATTTTCATAAATACTCATTTTTCATCTGAAAAATGTAAATATCAAATAAATTTATTGCATCATAATAACAAAAATTATGATGAGAATTAAAAACAAAGCATATAAATAGGTCAAATACATTGCTTTTTCTTTTTTACTAAAATAGAATAATAAAAAAAATAATAAACGGTTTGCATATCCAACAAAATGATATCATTATAAGGTTTTTCGAAAGGTAACAAAAATTCAAAAACCAATTGTGTGAGTATTAAATTAACTTAGGTATATGCATGTAATTGTGTTTATTTTAAAATGTGTCCCTATATCAGCATAGATAGATTAGAAATATATTGGAGAGGATCTTAAAAAAAAAAAAAAACACTTAAGATAAAATCTTAGTTTGAAAACAAATGGATGACTCAAATGGGATTCTTATGCAGTTATTGGGAGGCTTATTAGCACCTGATGGTCCTAAGGAATGGAAGGAGTTCAACGATGTTGTGAAATTTATAGAATTTGAGTCTGTGAGTGGGCTCCACATAACTGGTGTTGGCCTAATAAATGGTCGTGGAAAGGGCTGGTGGGATATCTCATGCAGATATCATCCTAAACTTTTGGTAATATCCTCTTCATGCATATTCATTCACTTTTTTCTTGTATATGATTTTGCTAATTTCATTTCTTTTTTCTAAAATGATTTTCACAGAAAATAAATTGTAACAAAATTAATGTTTCAACAGGATTGTGGCAAGGGTGCACCTACGGTATGGTTAAAGCTGCTTTGATTATTATTACTATTGAAAGTTGTTGTTTAGACACCTAAGTCGAATTACTACTAATTTTATTAATTTCACTATTAACGTATTTGGATAGTTAATAAACCAATTTCAAGTGCAATATGATAAAGGAAAATAATCGAAAAACACAGAATAATTCTCAAACACAGACGAGGAGTTGTTCACAAAGTAAAAACCCAATTTGGAAAAACACTTGGAAGCCAAGCCCAATCCTTTGCTTCAAAATTTCTAGAAGAATTTTCTTTTTTCTATGTGGTTTCACAACAACACTCCAATATACAATATCTTTGTATTTGGGTGGTAAAATCCTCTCAAGTGTATGGAAATTAGAGAGGTTGAAAGACTGGTTTTGGCAAGGAATTCTTGTGTTGTCTTTCTTTACGGAATATTAGGGTTTTTATTTTATTCTTATATGGTATAGGTTACATGGGATGATTGGCCATAAATAAAAGAGAAATGCTATGTTTATAACAAATCCTATGAGTTAGGTTGTTATGGATTGTTATTGGTGGGGTAAAAAAGTAATTTCAGTGATAAATTCTAATTAGAACCAATAACAACTAACTACTAATGATTTGTTGTGAAAATATTGTGGATGTATCACTTCTTTAAATGAAATGTTAAAGCGAAATTGTTGGCTTTCCTTAACAAGTTTGTGCTTAAACAAGTTTTGCGCGAATGTTAGGCTAAATTTGTTTGTCCAACAACTTTTTATATTGCTTGATTTGGCTTGATCGATCCCATTTTGCTCAACTGAAATTCGCAGTCATGCACAATGAACGACTTTCTTCAACTAACCCCAAATGATTACAAAAAAGTGAAATACAATTAAGTTGAAACTTTTTCATTAGAAATGTCATGGAATTTAGTCAACATAAAATAATAATAATAATAATAATAATCATAATAATAATAATAATAATTATTATTATTAATTTTGTTGTTATTGTTATTATTATTGAGTAATAACATAAAAAAAATATTTTTAGATGTTTTGCTTTTTTTTAGTAAGATAATTGTTATAGATGTTATAAATATTAGCAATATATGGTTATAAATTCAATCGTATATAATTGGTAAGTACCACACAACAGTTTAAAGCAAGGTAAGAATATGTAGTATATATTTAACATTATTACTCATTGCAAATGGTATTGTTCCAATTTGATAACAAATTGTATGGTGTTCTATTTTGACTATTTGCAGACACTCAGATTTCATAAAAGCAATGATATCCACATGAGCCAAATTAAAATAGTAAATAGCCCCCAAACCCATATTCTTCTATTGGGATGCAATGGTGTTGAATTACAAGACCTAAGCATAATATCTTCAGGTGTGAGCCCAAATACAGATGGAATTCATATTCAGCAATCAAATCATATATTCATCAACAACTCATTTATTGGCGTTGGTAATTGTCTTCCCTTTTGCCTTTCTCAATCTTCTGCATTTTATTATACATATTTGAGATACTGCATTAATTTGACTCTTATGCTTTAAAATATGGTGGTGGTTGGTTTGGAACTCAATCATCTTCTATTTACCAATTGCATATATAAAAAAGTACTTTTTTTTTTTTTTTTTTTTTTTTGAGAAACAAACACACCTACAAGGGAGAGGGAAATTGGTTCTAACACAAAGGTACACCACAACTCCACTCATAAGTACTTAATTAATGCACATGTAATAATGGTTGGTTTACTAAAATATTTCAACAAAATTACATAAAATTGTGTGAACATTTTACAAACAAAACCATATATATAAATATGCGAATACAAGAACAATCACCAAAAAAGGAACTACTTGAAAATTAAACAAATTATATGTGATTGTGTTTATTTTTTAGAAATTAAGAAGGTATAAAGAAGAGAATTTAATGTAATAGCAGATTTGTCAAGAGACTCATCCAATTGTGGTACGTTTATTTATTTATTTATTAAAGGGAAGTTAATGTTTTTTTAAAGTGTAATGGATGTTTCAATTATCATTCCAAACAAGCATGTAATAGTTTAGTCAAGATTGATACCCAAAATTTGGAGAAGTATTTTGCCCATAGTAAATTGAAAATTTGAAGAAATCAAATTTAGTCTCTATATGTGTGTGTGTATATATATATATATATATATATATGGGTAAAGCTTAGAGAAAGTTCAATTAAAATTTGAAATTAGAATCCAATTTTGTCCTATGTGTCTAAATTTATGTGGAGACTACATCATAATTATCCACTTAAGTCTATGCCATGTCAATGTGTCCAATTAAGTTTTTTAATCTTTGTGTCAAGTGAGTTAATGAGTAAAAAATATTAAGAATCTAATATTAATGAATTATAAAATAAAAAAACCAATCACATATACTTAATAAAAATCACCACACGTTCTATTTTATTAAAAATTAGAAGAAAAAAAATGATCATAAGTAGCATTAAATTTATGTAAGAATTTTAATATGTGACTAATTACGTTTACTTTAAAAAAAAAATTGACTAATTATTTATATTTATGATAAAAATTGCGTTTAATTTTAAATGTATTTATACATATGCATGTGTTACATGCTATTTTTTTAAATAATTTGACTAATTATTTATATTTTTATATTAAAATTTTTGTTTAATTTTAAATATATCCATGTGTTTGTATGTGTTATATGCTAGTATAATTAAAGCATATCGCAAAGTGCTGGATTTTTGTTTGTCCCTACTTTTATAACCCAATGGAACAATTTAATACCTATGGACATCCAAACACCCTATATATATAAACCTCTTGAGTGGTAGAGTTAGGATTTGACATCATGGGTGAAATTTATAACAAACGTATGTATGGCTTTGTAGGGTACGGAAAAGATGGCCAACGTTTTTGTTTTTATTTTTATTTAATTTTTGTTTTATTTATTATTTAATTCTTACAGTAAGAGGCCATTTGTTAAATAGAGATTGAATTATAGGAGCGTAAAACAATTTCAATCCAGCAAAGTGGGTTTGTTTTCTTATGTGAAATTGGTTTGACAAAATTCCCCTAAGCACCTAAAAGAGTAAAAATGAGGAAAATTTTCTCTTGAAAACATTTTCTACTAAAACAAATGGAGCTAAATAAGAACAGGATTGAACCTATATTTTTCTCCAATTAATGGGAGAATCAAGCAGTGTTACTGAAAATGTCAATTTCCGACTTTATTGTTAGTTGATATTTTGGATATAAAAACAATAACTAGATGTTGTTAATATTGGCAAGCAGGTGATGATTGTGTCTCTATTGGAGATGGAATTACTGATATAAATATCACTTATGTGAATTGTGGGCCAGGTCACGGGATAAGGTAAGAGAAGAGCGCACTGTATTTATATAATTGATTTCCTTAAACAAATATTTTGTTTGATTTGATTTACTTTGTTTAAATATGTAAAAGGTGGTTCAAAAAAAATATGTAAAAGGTAATTTAAGAATCTAAATAAACTCACTTTGTCTTTATCTAAGGAAAAAAAAAATGACAAACTGCAAACTATTTCTCAATCTCAAGGGGATAATCTTCTAAAATGCGAAATTTAACATATTTTGTTCCATTTTGATTGATTTTATTAGGATTCTTTGGGAAATTTAGACCCCAGTTACAAAACAATTAACCACTTTTATGCTAGATTCAATTAATTAACCAATTGTGCTTTTAAGTTCAGTTTTGGTTAGTTGAACTCATAAACCAATACTGCTAAATTACTGTGTATTATTGGCGTGATGGTCACTCCACAAGTATGAGTGTTTGTGGAGTGTTGGAGGGGGGGAGGAAGGGTCAGGACTCAAGTCTCTAAGAGGGAGTTTCACACACATATACACTTAGATTATATTAAAATAGAATTTCTATCTTGTATCAAAAATAAATATATATTGCTAAAACATATGTGGAAAGAAAATAGCACAAGCAGTATGGTTACGAAGATAAAACTTTGACAAGAAAAACTCTCCAAGGGTGTACCATCAATATTCCTAATAGAAACAAATCCACTAAAAGAATTGAAGTTTGTATAATAGAATGTACGTTAACCAACCTTTAATTTTTAGGGTATTATCTTCCTGCTTCTCAAAAAAAGAAAAAAAAAAAGAAAAAAATAAAGAGAGGTTATTATCTTCCTTATCTATGTTCTTTCTTTTAACCCTTTCTGTCTTTTCCTTTTGTCTTTCTTTTTTATTCTTTTCATTTTATGCTTATTTCTTTTCTACTTTCGTTTTTGTATATGGTTCAAATAGGTGGTCACTCTTACTGAATGCTAAGTAAACACCAATGCCATGATTTTATTTTCACTATTTTATATATATATCTCAATCTTGATTTGTAGTTGCCAGATGGAGAACATGCAAATTATAATTTACATTAAGCCTATTTAGTAATCTGCATCCAAAATAATAATTTTATACTAATATTATCCAAATGCTCGATTGAGAGAAACATACAAGATTTATCGAATGCTAAACTATGATTTTAAAAATGTCCTTTTCAAAACGCATGCTTTAAAATCCTTATTTTTTTAAACACACATTTTCAAACAGCTAACACAAACAGACACTTGAACTCACAGTGCCTACTTCTTTAACGTAGTTACACACACAAATCTAATTGTATCTAAGGAGAAATTTAACTGCAAAATGATGTGGCACACTACCGTGAAGTAAATTTTTAGGTTTGTTGGATAAAGAATATTCAATCATGGTATGTTATATGTTTGATTTTTTTTTTTTTTTTTCATTTTAAACTTTAATTATTTTATAAGAAAAGTTAAATCAATACATATGGTCTGTTTGATAGAACTTATTTTGCTGAAACTGAAAACTGAAAACACTGTAGCAAAATAATTTTTAAATGTATGAATAGTGCCGTGTAACCCATTTTTAATGAAAAAGTTGTTGAAAAGTGAAATTTGTGGGTCCATGAATAGTGCACGGATACACTGTTCACGGACAAAAAGTCAACAAGTGCGGCTATAAAAAAAAAAGGCTGAAATGCGTCGAAAGCAAAACGTGGACGCAGTAAGCTGAATCCAAACTCTCCCATAGTAAGTTTTGATTGATAGAACACAAAAAAATAGGATTGACGATTGAGAAATTTTAGTACCACGTAAAACTTCACAACTATCTTACATGGCAAATTGTGATTGACTACATGTCATTTTCACATGAACTCACTATTTTTTCTCTGCCACTCAGTTTGTCTCATAGATAGTTGTGACCAAAGTTGTGGTATTTTATGTAGTTTTAGAATTTTTGCTAAAGATTTGTTTTCTACTTGTCAAACAATTTATAACAAGTTGGTCGTTTCATTAAATACCAAAAAAATTACCTTTGCTGAAATATTTCATTTTCTTTTTTCTCTCATAGAATTTGTTGAATAATGCTAGAGATACAAATTATTTTATTAAATTTTTTACAAACTACTAATGTGGTGGGTAATTATTGATACATGAAAAAATAATATTAATGGTGGATTTAGATGAAAACTAATAAGAGGTAATTGGCTACATCAACATTTTGTAAAAATGTTGTAAAATAGTTTATGCATATAGTATTACTCAAATTTGTTTGAAATGAAATATTCTTCTGTCAAATTAAAAATAGTATAATCTCATTTAAGGAAAAAAAAATTTATGGTACTGATTTTGCCTACCTTGAATTTGCATATATAATAAGTAAGGTAAGCTAAAATAGGTTCATTGGAAAATGACATTTTCGTTTGCATGTTTCACATTATTTTATCCTTTTAAAATTAATTTGCAAGAACTTCATAATTTTAATTTTTTTTGTTGATTCTTCATTGTTGATAGCATTGGAAGTTTAGGACTTGATGGAACTGTGTCAAACGTATCAAACATTCATGCGAGGCATATTCTCTTCAATGGGACGCAAAACGGAGCACGAATCAAGACATATCAGGTATGAAATGGAGAGTCAAACTCATGTTCATTTGGAATACTTATTTTACAATTTAGATGGTTAATCATGAGCTCAGCTTGCATCCTATAAATGAAATACGGCTCTTCTAGCTAGGATTCTTTTTAACACGAAGCCAATCAATACTGCTCTAATACTAAGGTGGCCATGCCCCCTCGGCAATCTTTGTATTCTAGACTTTCTAGTTCTACTGCTATATATGTTGTATTTATTAAAGTTTCTTACTTGTAGAAGTTAGAAAATGGCTAAAAACCTTATAACTTAACTAGTTGACATTTCCTGGTCCTTCTAAATCAAACTATTAATCTAAATTCGATCTTTTGTAGACTGGGAGAGGACAGGTTCAGAACATTGAGTTCACAGATGTAACATTCATAGATGCTGGAAATCCAATAATTATTGACCAACACTATTGTGGCGCCCCAAATGCATGCCCACCAACGGTAAGTCAATCATGCTCTTTATTTATCATTTTGAATATTCTACCTTACCTACTAGTACTAAGTTTAGAGAAATGGTTGTGTTTATCACACACAAATTGTTTGCTTAATTCGGGACAAATATTTGAGCTAAAGAATATATATTAACTTAAAAAAAAATTGGTGTTTTGTTGTGTGTTGATAGAAAGCTGGAGTTAAGATAAGCAATGTCCTCTACTCTGAAATGCATGGGACATCCACGTCCGACGTAGCACTCAATTTTAATTGTAGTGAAAATGTTGCTTGCACCGACATCAAGTTGAACAATATCGATTTGACATCTTCAACCCGTGGAGAGAAAGTCAGTTCTAGCTGCAACAATGCTTTTGGAGAGGCAATAGGAACTGTAGATCCCAAGTCTTGTCTAAGATAATAATAATAATAATAATAAAAACCTTGAGAATGCTTACTGTTGCATTTTTTTTATTTTATAAAATCTGTCTTCTTTCTTGAGCCTATAAAAGCTGTGTACTCAAATTATATATATAGATCACTCATGAACAATTCAATGGATTGATAAGGTCGATCAAATGAAGAATCCTAGATGAGGGGAAGTGTTGAAATGGATTTATTTGATCACAATTTGATTGCATTAAAATACGTAGATGACTTGGATGCTGCATTTTTTTTTTTTTCTTTTTGGATAAATTATAATTTACTCTATTGTGTCAAGTTTTCTAAGTATAATATTTTGACCTTAAGATTTTGATTTAAACGAAATTGTTTGGAATAATGATTATACTAAAGGCTGACGAGACACACTTCGATTGTCAACCTCATGACGTTTTTCTCTGTGACGCAACAAAGAAGTAGTGCCACTAAAACCGGCAACAAAAGAATTTTGACATTTTTTACACTTTGCTCTCTTTCCCATCAGAACCTTTAGGTAATATTTCAAAGTCCAACCATACAGAAGAAGTCCTACATCTCATTCTTTTTGGAGCACTTGAAACAGTATCACCATACTCATCATTTTCTTCATTCATTGAATCCATATCTAAAATGTAAAGGAAAACAAAACCAACAAAACCAACAAAAAAAAAAAAAAAAAAACTCAGCATTTTGAATCATTCTAAAACCTAACCACTCAAATAAACACTCTTCTAGGATGTCTTAGAGATCCTGTTTGTGCATCTTCATTCATAGAATTACTAAATATAGGATTTATAACAGAGTGTCCAAAATTTATGCCAATTATTAAAAATGTATGACAACTTGATAAAGTAAGAGCACCATGAGACAAGGTAACCTCGGTTGTTTTTTGAGAATTGTAACATAAAAAGAGGAGAAGAAATCTAATACCACAAAAAATTTAAGTACAAATATAGCAACTCTCCCAAGTCATCAGCATTTAACAAAGCCAAATTATCTAGCACCCAGACAAATCATCCAAGGTAAAATGCAATTTCAGAGGCATATCATAATTGTAAAAGTTTTAATAATAACAATAACAATAAACAAAAAGGAAAAAAAAAAATGTTTTAGAATTCCATGATCCAACCATGTAAGAACTAGCAATCAAATGAGCAGAAGTAATTAATTGATCAAAGAAGCAAAACCCATTAAGTTCTGAGGTGACCCAATTCCACAATTACAAAGAACAACACAATTCTGAGCATAGTTCTTTTGGCTAATCCATAAATGATATAAAAATTGAGCAGAAGTAATCAAATTTGATCAAAGAAGCCAAACCCATAAAATTCTGAGGTGACCCATTTCCACAATTACAAAGAACAACATAATTCTGAGCATAAAATTCTTCTGGGTAATCTAGAAATAACATCAAAATTGAAACTTTCAAAAAAAAAAAAAAATACTCACCAGACCTCGAGAAAATCAAGATCGATTGTTGAGTTGATTGCAGAGAGAGAGAGAGAGAGCAAAGCAAGCATCTGATAATAAAACAATGCAAAGTCTTTCAGAGATTTAATACAAATTTGCTTGCAATATAAACAATGTGCTTAGCCAAAGTACGTAACACGCTAAAGAGACAGTAAAAGTGTTGTGACTTTGTTTGGGAGTGAAGAAAACAAGGGAAAATTTCAAAACTTGAAAAACCTAATAATTAGAAAACAAGGTTGGTATTGGAAATTGCAATTCAGAGTGGCGAATCGATCATCAAGGACAAGAATTTGAGAGAGAGAGAGGTAGGGTTTACGAAAAGCTAGGGGGCGAAGAAATCGAGGTTTGAATTAGCGGGACTGAACTTTCCATGTTGAAGTAGTAAGTTTCAATTTTGGGGGTTTGAGTTTTGAGAAAATTTTAGACAGAGAGAGACAAAGAGAGAGAGGTCGAGTCATTTCCACGCTGAAGCTGTGATTGGAGGTTGAGAAAATGAGGGGAAATGAAAACAGAGTTACCCTCATGAAACCTTGAAATGTCTGAGGCTAGTTTTATTTTTATTTATTTATTTTGGTGGGAAGGCTAGGTTGAATTTGGGTATATTGTTTTTGGATTAAATGGGATTCAATGGGCTTTTAGTTAAAACCCAATAATTATTGGGTCTAATTGGGTTGATACCCATTTAACCCAACTAATAATTGGGTGAGTTTGAGTTTAATTAGAGTGAGTGGGTTTGGGTGGGCAAATGAGTTTGGACTTATTTTGCCACCCCTACTATTAGCTTACAAAATAAAAAATAAAAAAAGCACTCTGATAAGGCTTATGTTTTTGGTTTCTAGTGAGCCGTCTGTTAAGGCTCTTTGTGAGACATTAGGAAATTATTTATTAAAACAGCTTTCATTGCCCCTACAAATTTTCATGTTGCTTTACAACTAATTTCCAAATAATTATTTTAGGCCTTTAGGAGAGACCATTTGAAAAAAAAAAAAAAAAAAAAAAAAAAAAAAAAAAAAAAAAATCCTATATGCCTATAAGTATGATTTTGATGTTAGACTTTTTTTTTTTTTTTTGCTTGATAAATTCAATAGTTACAAAATGTGTCATACTGGGATTCTCACTATGTTCCTGATGACGTTCCATTAGGCGTGGGACAATTTGCAATTTGGCTATATACACTTGTGCGGTATTGCTTTTTTATTTTGTAGTGTGAAAGATTGCTTACGAATGAACATACTCCCCCTTTTATAATCACAAATGGGAGAGGAGTATAAAAAAAAAAAAAATGTTAAAATTCTATTGGTTAACATATGGTTACAGTTAAAAGCAAACTTTGGCACACTATCAAGACTCAAGTAGTAGTTTCTCAAAAAAAAAAAAAAAAAAAGACTCAAGTAGTAGTATTCCCTGTCAAACAAAGATTGAGTTCAGTATTCTTGTACACTAGAGACCTGTCATTATGATGCAAGTCATGATCTTAATGGATCCATTCCAATGTACACAAAGCACTGTACCCTTGCCGAGTCCCTAATTATCGATCTCATTTTGTTCCACATGACATGGCACTATATATGTTGTCTAGGTAAGTTAAGCCGTTAGTGAAATTTGTTTTTTTGACACTGGTTTAGTGCTCTCTCGCACCGCACATATACTGAATGGCATGCATGAGGTGCATATAAATGGTCAGAATAGCCATTAGGAGTTGTGGAGACTTCAGTTTCCCTAACAACCATACTTGCCTTCCCCATCGATCACTACTTTTGCTGGAATATATATAAGTGATTTTACGTTTTTCATTAGAAAAATAATAATATTGTTTAAAAGATTATATTTCTATGTACATATATAATTTTAAATAAAATTTTAGAGCGTTACAATTGCAACTATTTAGAACTACATCTCTCACAAAAACACACACACACATATATATATATATATATATATTGGTCTTGACTGGGTGGTCTATTCTAGTCAATAATTATCTCATATATGTGATATATACTTATCTATCTCATAAGTCATAATATGTCATATATATGCATCAGCTTTCCGACTCAAATAAATAGGACTCAAATATTGTGAAGAGAAAAATAACACATATTTGATCATGTGACACCAACAAAGTTTAGTGTATAAAAAAATCCGTAGTTCTATAATTAAAGTTTGTACATGTATTCATAATCTATATATGTAAATATAGAAACTGAAAAACATGGCTCATAAGCTTCATAAAAATTTAAGAAAATCGTTAAAATTTGGTTATTATGCAAAAATTTCCACTTCTATTACCGGGGAAAAGTACCAAACTTAAGTAAACTGCCAACCCAGCAAGACCTGTTCCTCGCCAGGAATAGCCTTTTTTTTTTTTCTCTTTCTTCTCGTGCACACAATAGAATCTGTCACGGTCGCAAATTTGCAACGTCGGTGCAGCCTGCCTTTTCCTTTGTCATTGCCACAATGGGGAATTTCAGGCCTACACCGCCGTGTGACCTTGAGACGGGCCCTCACAAGGCTCGGCCACCACCACCGCCTTCACCCCATTTTCACCCTCCAGCCCCTAAGTCATGGTTCTCATGGCTTGTGCCGTTGATTTTTGCTGCTAATATCGCCATGTTTGTGTACACCATGTACTACAATGATTGCCCAGCAAACGGAAATAAGGACGACTGTCTTTTCCATAAATATTTGGGGAGATTTTCTTTCCAACCCTTCAAAGAAAATGCACTCCTTGGCCCTTCCTCTAACACGTAAGAAGTTTGAATAATTTTCTTTTGTTTTTTCCATTGTGTTATCCTTAAAAGTTTTGTCTTTGGAGAATTTAAAATGGGTTTCTTTTATGATTCTTGTTTATTAGTGCTATTTAATAATAGACATGCTCTTATTAAATCAATAAAGAATTAAATCATATCATGAATTGCACCCAAAAAAAAAAAAAGGAGAGAGGAAAATCATACTTTTCTTTTTTCGCTTGCATTTCTTTGTTTTATTTTCGAAATGGAGATGAATAAACAGTTCATAGTTTGCAATAGAAATCTTTTAGGTTAAATTATTAATTTGATCCTTCATCTATAGGATATGGTTTAATTTGATCAATCAACTATTGATTGCATCAATTAGCCCTTGGCTATCAATCGTGTCAATATAATCATTTATCTTTCGAAATTAAATCAATTTCATCTTTGAACTAACACTTTACTTGAATTTTAACGAATTTAGTTAAAGTGATAAATGGAACACAAGTTAAAAAAATATTGTAAAAATGTGTAACAATTTCAAAATTCAAATCTTTCAACCATTATTTAATTGAAATTTAAACAAATATGTACCCCAAGTGTAAATTTGACTAGATTTGAAAGTTAAGGTCTAAATTGAAATAATTAATAGCTGAGATACCAATTGACACATTACATAATAGTTGGAACACCAATTAGCGATTTAACCAATCTTTAATATACAAAACTTTGGTTTGGAAGATGAATATTTTGTTACTTAATATTGATCCTTAGTGAAGCATGTAATATGGACCCTCAAGCAAAAGTAGAATAATTAAAATTAAAGAGCCATTGCAAGCTAATAATTCAGGTCAAGCCTCTTAATTAGAATAATGTAAGCTAGGGCTTATAGGATATTTCTGCGAATCTAATGTTGAATATCATCCAAACTGCTACAAACTTGATTATATATACAGGCTGTTAAAACTAGGAGGGCTTGAAAAGAAATTAGTGGTGGAGGGAGGTGAAGGATGGAGGCTCTTGTCTTGCATGTGGCTTCATGTTGGAGTTGTGCATTTAGCTGCCAACATGTTGAGTCTTCTATTCATTGGAATCCGGCTTGAGCAGGAATTTGGATTTGGTTAGTACAATCTGACTATTGTCTAATCAGTTTGTGTACTGTCTACCTTAGCTGATTTTTCAACTTCTTGGAATTTGGCAGTGAGAATTGGAGTCTTGTACCTGCTTGCTGGTTTTGGTGGAAGCTTGTTATCTGCTCTTCATGCAAAATCAACAGTATCAGTTGGTGCATCTGGTGCACTTTTCGGGTTACTGGGAGCCATGCTCTCTGAGCTTCTCACTAACTGGACAATATATGCAAATAAGGTTACATTTTCTTTGGGCAACTTACACATTTTTCACCCTAAACTATTATCTTGATTACACTTAACCCCCTAAACAATCAAAACACATGATTTACCCTCCAAAATAATAACTTTGTTTCAATGTCCCCCTGCCGTTTGTTTTGGTGTTAAGTCTAATAGAATTTACATTGAAAGATCAATTTACCCCTCTCCAAAACAGATAGCTGAGAGGTAAATTGATCTTTCAATATTAAATTTCATTAGAGTTAACAGCTAAATACACAGTAAAGGGTTAAGTGTAACGTATTTTTAAATTGTAGGGTCAATTGTGCTTTTCAATAGATCAAAGAATTAAGTGTAATTAGGGTGATAGTTTAGGATGAAAGAATATAATTTTTCATTTCATTTTTTTGCTTTTTATGAATGTAAAAGTTACTATAATATACTCTTAATTTGTGAAAATAGTTATTGACTCCGAAATATTCAGTGTGCAGCACTTTTTAGCCTCGTGATCATTATTGCCATAAATTTGGCAGTAGGATTTCTACCTGGTGTGGACAATTCAGCTCATATTGGAGGATTCATTTCAGGATTTCTCCTTGGCTTTATTCTTTTGGTTCGTCCTCAATTTGGATATGTAAGCCGCAGATACATTCCTCCAGGATATGAAATAAAGAGGAAACCCAAGCACAAGTGTTATCAGTACCTGTATGGGATTACAGCCTTAGTCCTCTTAATTCTTGGGTAATTTACTTGAACTTTCGCTTCATTCTAAGCTTCTTGTTTTAAGTATCTACCATGGAAAAATGATCCACCCGTTGCTAACATTTTCTTTTGATTTGTTTTGTCTACCCCCAAAAAAAAAAAAAAAAAAAAAAAAAAAAAAAAAAAAAAAATTGTTGGCAGATATGCATACGGATCTTATGAGCTATTTACTGGTCAGAAGACGTTTAGTCTGCCCGTCTAGAGCTTCAATCGGCTGAAAGATGATGTCAGTCTAACTTCCTATTCTTCAAGCTTTGCAAGTATAACAATACTAATTTTCTATGGATGCACATATATACGTGTGTTTGGATTGTGCATTTACCCTTTTTTTTTTTTTTTTTTTTTTTTAATTTTATGAGAATTTATATTTTTGTATATACATGGACATCTTTATGGATGTCCACATGTAAATATGAAGGTATGTGTGTGTGTGTGTGTATGCATGTATAAATGGATTGATGTAGGTACTTTTCCGTGAATGTATGTATTTTTGTGTGGTTGTATCTTTTCGATTGAAATTGGTTAAAGATCTGTATTTTCTTTGAAGGTACTTGCTCCGTAGAGCATAGCTGAAGGGAAATAGAGACAAAAACCAGGCACCCAGAGACTCACAGATTGCAATATGGTGTAGCTTGCTATACTCAAATCCATCTGGCTTATAAATCAGTATAGAGAAATACATGAATGATTACTTATGAGAGAATTTAATGGAATTGGATAGAGAAATACATGCATGAAAGCAATTTGAAGGACCATATGAAATAGTATTCAACACTATCAAGTATCATATATTCATTAATATTTTCTTCAATTCCAGCAGCCTATGTTGTACACTCTAGCATGTGAAAATACACAAGGTGGGTCTCACTCACCATAGGGCCTACTTCCATGTGAGAGGGAGGGAGTATACTCTCAGATTATCTAATAAATTTCTTGGAATTGGAGAGGACACAGTTTATCAAAATTCCAAAAAATTTATAATTACATACAGATAAAAGAAGTTGGCATGGCCTCTGTCATTGGTTGAGGAAAGTATTTGATAGGAAGCAACATTTTGAATGCACCCTGGCATGGTTTAGTTTTCTGAACAACTAAATACAAGTACTACGTATTCATGCAGGCCCATGAGGTAGACAGTAGACACAAACCAAATGGATCTCGATAATAAATTAATAT
Organism: Quercus agrifolia; assembly: GCA_029955455.1. Classification (NCBI taxonomy): domain Eukaryota; kingdom Viridiplantae; phylum Streptophyta; class Magnoliopsida; order Fagales; family Fagaceae; genus Quercus; species Quercus agrifolia. The sequence goes on along the minus strand of JARQAD010000002.1, from coordinate 23,768,453 downwards.
TTATATAAGAATTTTGGGCTGAATATCCTACACTTAATTAAATTTTTGTGAAAGGTAATTGGAAGTTAGGAACATAATAAAACAGAAGAACAAATATGCAGCAATATATAAGTCAAGAAATTAGCTGATTTTGATGCTTTTGTGCACTTATATCATGAGTCACCAATGAAGGACAGGATGGAGAAAGGTGATAATGCCCAATGAAGATCAACGACCATGCTAGTAGGCATGAAAATTTTGGTTCAGATTGAAGCTTCATAAGAACAACTTTGTGACAAATTACAGTCATGGTATTAAGAAAATGAAGATTTACCTGTATGATAATGATATTGATATTGCCCCAAACAGATCTGCATTGAAATTTACTTGTCTTGTGCAAACTAGCACCCCAAGACTCAAATCAATAACAGTAAATAAGCGAAATTAAATAACAAGCACACACAAAGAACACAAGTATTTACTTGGTTCGGCAAACTACCTACCTCCACTGCGACAACGGAGAAATTTTACTATAAAAATAGGGACATACAATAATACACAAGAACACTCTCAAGAAACTCAAATCTCAATTACACCCCAGCTTTCTCTCTCACAAGAAAGACACAAGACTGAAGAACCAACAACTTTTTCTCTGATGCGGCTGTTCTTCTCTTCTTATTTTATTCTTATATAGTTAATAGTACTAGCGTGCGCGCGCGCACACACACATATATTACTTTAACAAGTCGGTTCTAGGACTCCAAATACCACTTGTATTCGGTCAATTACTATGACCGAATTGGGCTTGGTTGGGCTTTATGGGCTTGTGGCAATTCAAGCCACACATGCGGGTCCACTTCAACAAATCTCCACCTTGGCTTGAATTGATCAAGCTACACTAGCATATTCCTCCATCGCCTCCACCTTAGCCCTTAAGGGCTCACATGCTACAAACACCAATCAAGTCCAAGTAACTCTTGAACTTGTCTGTTGGAAATGACTTTGTCAACATATCTGAGGTATTCTCTTCCTCTCTCTGTGAGTAATCCTTAGCCACTAACTATGCCTTGAATTTTTCACCTTCATTTTCTGATAATGCTTCTTTTTTGCGACATACCCACTTGTAACCAATAGCCTTCTTTCTCTTGGGAAATTTCACTAATTCCCAACTCTTATTCTTTTGTAGCGACCCCATCTCTTCTACATCCTTGTAAGATGATGGATCTCCATTGCTAGTTATGAGAGCAAAGCTAACCATGTCTTCAAAGCCATATCTTTGTGGTGCTTTATGAACCCGCTTCTCTCTACCTTTAGCAATTTATTGTGAAAAGTCAGGTGAAATAATCTATTTACACAAGGTTAAAGAAGAGAGATAGAAAGGAAAGAATATGACACAAGGAATTTACATGGTTCGGCAGTATGCCTACGTCCACAGGAGGCGATAGAATAAGTTTCACTATAACTTTGGAGATTACAACAATAGCTTGAAGACACTCTCACACAAACCCAAACCCCAAATACACCTTAGTTCTCTCACAAATAAATAGAGAACATCCTATTGTATTTAGACAAAAGTTGCAGGACACTCTAACTTCCTATCTCTGGTGTGCACACATAGAAGAAGTTCTTTGCTATCTCTCTATCTCATGTAGGAACTCTCTTTTGCTCTACCTCTATTTATAGCTAAAGTTCAGCCAAAATACAAATCGTTTCAGCATATGCAAGACTTCTATTGTTAAGAAAGTCAACAATAGTGGCCAAGAATCCATGCAACATTTAATGCTAGGAGTGTAGAATTTCTTCATGCATGCTTATTTGCTTAATTGCAAATCTTTGGCTTTGTTGATCAAGCCACACTTTCTAATATAGCATGCAAGCATCAATTGCCAAGATCATAATTCATTGCCAGAATTTGTTCCTTGCCTTTTGACAATTCATGCAAGCTAGCATTTAATGCTTGCTTGTAATGTCAATCCACCAACATTACAATTCAAGCCATTTCAACACAATTGAATAAGGCTCTTCTTATTGCTGTTGTGGATCAATATCATTATCATCACCCTTATCACTAGGTGAACTATTCTTGTCAAACTCCACCTCAACAGTTAATTTCTCCCATAAACTATCATCACATGTCTCTGCTTCATTCTGTTTCAACATAAAGGCTTCATCAAATATGACATCTCTGCTAGTCACCATTTTTTTTTAGATTGGATCCCAAAGCCTGTAGCCTTTAACACCTTTTTTAAAACCAAGAAATATGCATTTTCTCGACTTCGAATCCAATTTAAAACGCTCTTCACTCTGCACATGCATATAAGCTGGACAACCAAAGATTTTTAGACTCGAATAATCAACTGGTCTACCTGACCAAACTTCTTATGGAATCTTGAAATCAATGGCTGATGATGGATATCTATTAATAATGAAGCTTGTTGTGTTAATTGTCTCCGCCCAGAACACTTTAGGCAACCCTGCATTCAATCTCATGCATTTGGCTCTTTCTGCTAAGGTTCTGTTTGTTCTCTCTGCAACCCCATTCTACTGTGGAGTTCCTTTAACTATGAAGTGACGAGTAATATTTTCTTATTCAAAAAATCTTATGAATTCTTTTTATCTATACTATAGTCCATTATCTGTTTTAAGATATTTTATTTTCCTGCTAGTTTGATTCTCAACTTGTGCTTTCCACTTTTTAAATATGCTAAACACATCAGACTTCTACTTCATAAAATAAATTCATACCTTTTTAGAGTAGTCATCAATGAAATTGACAAAGTACTGAGCACCGCTATGAGAAGAAACTAACACTAGGCCCCAAACATCCGAATAAATGTAGTCAAGAACACCCTTACTTGTATGAGAGCTTGTCTTAAAACTGACTCTGTGTTGCTTCCAATACATACTTGCAAAAGTATAGCTTGCATGTCTTCACTCCCTTCCATAAATTTCTCTTGTGCAGCTCTAACATACCACGTTCACCAATATGGCCAAGTCGCATATGCTATAATTTTAGGTCGTCAGTGCTGCACTCCATCGAAGTGGTGACTGCAACTCTTTCTACAACTGTGTTCCCAATCAATTTGTAAAGCGTGCTTACTTTCTGTCCCTTCATCACCATCAAAGTACCTTTGGTAATCTTCATGATTCCACCCTTTGATGAGTATGAATAGCCCAAATCTTCCAATACTCTTAAGGAAATTAAATTCTTTTTAAGATCTAGAATATGTCTAACATTACTAAGAACTCTCAAAATTCCATCAAACATCTTGATCTTTACAGTATCAATCCCAATAATCAGGCATGTAGCATCATTACCCATTTGGAACATACCACCATTGTAAGGCTTATACGTGTCAAACTAATCTTTCTTTGGAGTCATATGATATGAGCATGCTGAATCTAAGACCCCATATTCCAATATAGCATTGTTACCCGATGAAACTAAAAGTAAATCTGTATCAACTTCACTGTCATTTGATATTTCTTCAACAACACTAGCTGATTCTAGAGGCTTCTTTCCATTATTCTCTAAGAGCATTCACATCAGTGCTTCTAAAATCTTCTAAAATGCAAAAAGTGACAAAATTTACACAATTTTCCTTCAAAATTGCCCACATCATTGGATGTAAAAATGTGCATATTTGCAAATTTGCTATAGTAATTGTGCAAATATGCACGGTTACTGTAGCTGTGTATAATAATATTTTTTTTATCTCTCCTCTATCAAACTACTTCATCCCAACGTTCACAACAACCTAGCAAAACATAAGAAGAAGAAGAAGAAGGAAGAAGTCAAGGATAACCTCCCAACCACCAATCCAAGACCACCACCACCACCATCACTGCACCTACCACCACCCAACCAACACCAACACAAATCATTTGAACAGTTGATAATCTACCACAAAGTTGACCCAAAATCAACGGAAAATTAAACCAAAAGCAACACAAGCAACTAGAAAACCCAACTCAAAATCAAACCAAACCCATTAGAAAACCCAACTCAAAATCAATCAAAACTCATCAAGAAACCCAACTCAAAAACAGTCCAACCCCACCGGGAAATCTAACTCAAAATCAATTCAAACCCACTGGAAAACCATCCCAAACCAAAATCAAAACCAAACCGAAAACCCACGTGAAAAAACCCAGCGGAATTGCTACAGCTGCCGATCTGCTGTCGCTGATCTACTGCCACTGATCTATTGCCGCTGGATCTACCATCGTGTGTGAGTGTTTAAGAGAGGAAGATAATTGAGGGAGGAATGAGAGAAAGACTTTTGGAATTGATATTTGAGAGTGAGAGATACGGTTCAAATGAAGAAGAGATTTTAATAAATAAGTAATAAAAAAAGAATAAATAATATTATTTAAATAGAGTAGATTTTAAAATAGATAAACTAATGTGTGTGTTTTGGAAAAGTGATAGTGTAAGATAGAAAAAATAGGTTCTTAATATAAAACGGACGGAAAATTTTAACCGAATTGATGCGAAGCTCTAAATGCCCTTTCAACTCTTCACATTGATTCTTGTAGTGCCCTTTCTTATGACAATAAAAGCACTACATCTTTTTTTGCACGTGATATAGACTGAGATCTATTCCCATTGAATCTTGACTCGCTTTTACCCCGATTGCTTAACTCTGACTTTACAACAATTCCATCAGCTTGAGAACCATTACCATCTTGCTTCATCTTCACATGTGACAAGAAAGCACTAGTCACCTCATCGAGTACTATAGTCTCTTTCCCATATAACAACGTAGTCATTAGATGATCAAAATGTGTAATAAGCGACACTAATAAGAGTAACGCTTTATCTTCGTCCTCATAATTCACCCCAAAACTTGACAATTGGTTGTTCAACTTGTTAAACATGTTGAGATGCTCCAACAAATCTGAACCCTCCTTCATATGCAAACTATACAGTTGCTTCTTCACATAAAACTTGTTCGTCAGATTCTTTCTCATATAAAGACCTTCTAGTTTTTCCTAAACTTCCTTTGCGGTCTTTGATTCTAGAATGTTGTGAATAACCTCATCATCTAGGTTGAGACGAATAGCGCTAGCTGCTTTCTCATCCATCTCCACACATTCTTCATCCTTCATCTTTTTCCAGTTTCTTCTCATTCCCAAGCAAGGCCTTATGAACTCCTTGTTGAATTAGGAGATCCTTCATCCGCCTTTGCCAAAGGGAAAATTTTCCCTTTCCACAAAACTTCTCTAAGTCATACCTTGTGCTTAACATCTTTACTGTATTCAAATGATTAAATCCTAACATAGCTCTGATACCACTTGTTGTGCAAACTAGCACCCCAGGACTCAAATCAATAATAGTAAATAAGCGGAATTAAATAAAAAACACACACAAATAATACCAAAATCTACGTGGTTCGACAAACTACCTACCTCCACGGCGACTATGGAGAAATTTCACTATAAAAATAGGAAGATACAATAGTGCACAAGAACACTCAAGAAACCCAAATCTCAATTACACCCTAGTTCTCTCTCTCACACAAGAAAAACACAAGACTGAAGAACCCACAATTTTTTTCTCTAATGCGGCTATACTTCTCTTCTTATTTTATTCTTATATAGTTATACATTATAGAACTTCTTGGAATTACTCTTACTACCACATATCATAAAAAAGCACTCGCGCGCGCGCGCACACACACACACACACACGTATATATATATATATGTGTGTGTGTGTGTGTGTGTGAGCGCATGCGCGCGCGTGTGTTACTTTATCAAGTCGGTTCTAGGACCAAATACAACTTGTATTTAGTCAATTACTATGACCGAATTGGGCTTGGTTGGGCCTTATGGGCTTGTGGCAATTCAAGCCACACACGTAGGCCCACTTCAACAATTTGCATAGCCAATATTGAGTATTTTGAGAAAGGTTTTTTTTTTTTTTTTGGCTGAATTTTTAAATAAAAAAAAAAAAAAAAAAAAGCCTCTTTGTTGAGTTTATTTGTATACTCTAATGTAATTCCTTGGAGAATAGATAGGAAAATTTAAACAAGAAAATGAAAGAAATATTCACAGGAGAGATGCATACTATGAGCAATGAGCTCTTAGCAGGGGGTCTTCCCATAGATAGAAGAAAATGAGAGAAATGTCAATAATTTTCATCTTAAGTAGTGATATAAGAGAGATCTTCTCAAAATTGTAGTTTCTTGAATAACATTTTTGAAAGACTTCAATAACCACCTATAAGCATTATTTCAATATGTCCAAATGGGTTACTTTCTTTTTTCTTTTCTTTTTTCTCTACTATTTATTTGCTCCTATTAATTGCCAAGAAAATAGAGGGGAAAGAAAGAAGAAAATTAGAATCTTACAACCATTTTTCATTGGAATTTTGTAGTCATATTATTTAATTCTTCTTTTCCTTCTGCCTAGCAACACAATTAAGTCACTTGAAAGGCTAAGCTATATAACATACACAAATAAACATCAGTTGATAAATATCATTACAACTTCAATTTATTCTGGGAAAACAATATTAGTGGACCACAGGAAGAGACCTTACTTTTGGACTTTACCGTATATTGAATTAATCTAAGTACGATGAATAAATTTGTTTATATCTCACATGATTCTGAGCGGCCAAAAAATGTGTAACGGTTGTTTGCCACATTATCATATAGAAAATCCCTTATGAACCTGCAATCATCCATGAAAAGGGATAAATAAGTGATCATCTCTGGTTGCTTCTATTAGATTCAAATCTGAAGTGACAAAGAAAACAGCACTGGGAACTGGAAAGGTAGTACTTACAAAGGCACAAACTGTAGAAAAAGTGCCAACTGAGGGAAGGGTAAGTCTATGTATTCCATTATTTTCAGCACAGCTTCCGACTTGATGTATGATCTGAAATCCAGCATGGTTTCTCAGTTTTCATTAGGCAATATATCTTTAGATCTATCTTCTATGTCCTAAGTCCTAACTAATAACCTCTTTTTGAACAAAAAGAAATTTGTAGTAATCCATTGGTTGACAAGTAGCAGGAATATGGATATTTATTCAGCTAGGAATTGTTGAATTTAGAAACCAATCTTTTCTCTATGTCCAACATCTTCACAACCAAATTGAACTACTATGGATGATTTGATGATTGGTAATTGAATTCGTGCAGTTATGCTAGGTACATGATTATTGTTTATCACAATTAAGCGAATTGAACCAGTAATATACATACCTATCCTTTTCAACAAGTACAACACTGGAGATATCATCAGGAGCTCTTCCAGACCTCCTAAGCAAGTTCTTGCCTGCTTCGCTTTGAAGAGGCTCAAACCTTATGCTTCTGTTAATAACGAGATAAAAAAGAGCAAATGAATAGATCTCAAGCGGTAAAACTACCCTATAAACATGGTAAGGAATTCATTTTAATGAAAATATGAAAGTGCATATCAAGACTTTTTTCTTTTCTTGCAGAGAAGAAGCATTCCCTATCTATCTTTTTAGAAAGCTCATATTTTATCATTAAGTCTTTAATATGGATTTATCTTGGAATAGCATCAGCAATAAAATTACTCAATGGCCATTACAGTGAAACTCAGGATGAACCTCAACAGGACCTTAAACGTGAAGGTTAGTAACTTAGTATCTTATTGAAGCTCAAGATGCAGAACACATTTTTGTAACAAGGTAAATTTCCAATGCGAAATAACTTCAGCCTAAAGAGTTCCTTCCTCATTTTCTTTCATCTTCCAGCAAACATCTTAAGCAAAGTGGGCCTAAACTCACTAATTTTTTTGCACGTGGTTAACAACAACCCCTACCCCCCCCCCCCCCCACCCCCCCCAAAAAAAAAAAAAAAAAATTACATGTTAATTGTGAGCCATTAGTCCAAACATTTGAGATTCACTGTAATCAGAATTTACAAGAAGGAAAGAAACACTGACCTATTTCGATCATTTTCACGCACAAACTTCACACCCCCATTACATAAGTTGCATACACCTGTCAAACCAAATTTAGCATTTACTTACCAGAACAAAAAAAATACAGATACATCAAACAGAAAACTCGGGTAGAATTACTTTAAACTTTGTCATTCATTAATTGCCCCTTAATTTAATTTGTTCAGACTCTGGGAAAGAAAGTATATATGCATTTCATGTTACATAAAAGTTAAAAACTACAATTTGCCTATCCAAGCACCATTCTATGCACATGTGTATAGTAGTTACTTGAAGTTAGTTATCAGATAAGCATTCCTCTCCTCTTTACTTACATTACATAGTAAAAGAAAAACAAAAGCTTCGGTCCATGGGCTTAGTTGGACATCCTACAAAGAGTTAGGATGGGGCAAGTTTATAAGTGCCCATGAGTTGCAAAATATCTTATAATAAAAATCTGATCGTTCATTTTGGGGGTGGAACAAACAAGAAATTTATTCTGATATTAGTTATCTATATATTTTTTTCAAAACAAATTTTTAAAAAGAAATATACTAACAGAAGAAAATACTCCAATTCACATATAAAAAAAAATGCTATATTTCTTTCTCCAAATACATCTCTTACAGAATTTTACTAATACATTGCTTTTGTAAAGTAAAATTGAGAAAACCATACCAAAGATTGAATATTTCACACTAAACTAAAGATTAAGATTGAAAAGAAAAACTTCACAAAAACTTAATTAGTAATTTCACATCTGAAAATGAATGATAATGGGTTTAACTAAAAAATATATTATAAAGATTTAAATAAATATTATCTAATTCATATCTAAATATAAGAAAATGCTCCAATTAAGGCCTCAAATTGATTCAGTCAAACATAAGCCTAACTATAATTTGACCAAAAAAATCAATATAAGAACATTCCTATATTAGCCTACCACAATTTGTAATTTTTAAATTTGTTTTTAATAGTCCATATGTGAGAAATTGTTGTAAATTATTTTTAGGGTGTCCTCTATTAGTTCTATTCTAGGACTATAAACTAACATTTTTTGAATCATTCATTCAAATGAACCATTGTTGCAAATTTCAACAAAAAATTCCAGTACTCATCTAACAGAATCCTCGTATCATATGAAAGAAACAAGTACAGGTAGAGTATATGTACATAGACAGTTATTGGTTTACTTTGTATTCTTAAACTTAAGATTTATATGGTAGACCAAATGTTAAAGTAATAATTTTGGTCCACATATACATATATGTATATTACGTACGTACGTACCATCAAATAACATGATGGGCCTTGAGTCTTGTTGGAAAAAGCTCGAAGTTGTTTCGACCCACTCCATGCTTTGGCTTCCAACTCGACCTGGACCCGGACCTGGAGCTGGAGATAGAGTAGCAAACGGACTCAGTACTCTCTGTGGTCTAACGTGCGCATGGCGTGGCACGTGCAACCGTGCGCACCCACCCTGAGCCAGTAGCGCCATGAGGAGGAAGAAGCAGTGCTTTTATAAAAAGTAAAACACACTGAAAAAAAAAAGTGAGAAATTGGTAGGATTTTCCAGGTAGTAGATATAAATCACCTAGAAGTTTTTCATAATTACAGGGAATACCCTTCTTTTCATGGCGTGCGAGCGATATGCTGCAAAGGAGTAGAGGAGGAATGGGTGGCTAGTTTTGTAAAAGTGAAGTGATGAGTCATTTTATTTATTCATGTGGATTATTTTCTTCCCTATGCTCTCTCTCTCTCTGAGTCTCAGTCGGTGTGGCTAAACTGGGTGCCACGTGCAAACACAAATAACACTCGAATTTGATCGAGTTGAGAATAAACAACAAAAATATACAAACTATTTTATGTAAAAGTGTTTTGTATATCAATCACTCTAATCATGGCACATCAAATTGGTAAACAATAATAAAAATAAGGATAAACAAAAAATTATTTTATTGGACTCTGAATATATGGGGAAAATTCAAATTTTTTTAGTCAATTTTAAAATTTCCATTTTAACCCAAAAAATCTACAAAGTAATGATTTGGTTCATAACAAAAAAAAAAAAAAAAAAAAGAAGAAGAGGAAGAAGAAGGGGAAAAGTCTCTCGATGCCAAGAGTTTGATTGACCTTTTCACACTATCCATATGAATTTGTATTATGGTGAGTCTAGCTGATTGCCCAATTAATATCTCAAATGTTATTGGGCTTGCATGGAGGTCGATGGTTGGAGAGAAAAAAATGAGAGAGGAAAGGAAAAATAAAATAATGCCACATCATATTTGAAAATTTCGTCAAATAAAACACCACTCTAGCAATTTATTCAGACAATGTTAAGGTAAAAAATAGACAAAAGTTAGATGGAGGGATTCAACTTGTTACTTCTTAAAAACTGGCTATACCAAAGTCTAATTTACCCCAAATTTCAATGACCAACTTAGTATTCTAAAAAAAAAAAAAAAAAAGTATTATTTTCCCTATATTAATTCTATCAAAATTTTACATAACAAACAACCAAACAAAAAGCAAACCATAATATCTTGATCCTTTACTTAACTACGATATAATTATATAAAATGAGACAGTTTATTTATATACAGTAAACTTATTCCAATTCTTGAAACTTAGAAACAATTCCTCCAAGCTTATGAACTATCCCATCCTCAGCAACAAACAGAACCATGAATTATCTTTAGCAATATGTTAAATGCAATCCTGGATTCATTCCAATATGCAGCAACTTAGAACTTTTGCAAAACCAGGATTGCGTTTAACAGATGAGCGATACCACACCATCACAAAATTGCACTCATCATAAATAATAAACCTGTTTTTATCAAAGCAGTATTAAAAAATTAAGCATATTTCACATAGATCTCAAAGCTGCAAATATGAAGTTCGCTTAAGCACTCACATCACATCTCTTGGGATCTGATTGAGCCCTCCATAGCAATCCAATCGGATATATCCATTACTCTCAACTGGAAAAGCTGCAGCATTTGAACAAAAAACCAAACCAATTGTCTGCAATGAATGCCAATTAAGATTGACTCAGAATATCACAAAACCAGCTAGATCCCTATACCAACCATAAACCTATCTCCATCCCAATCATTATTACAGAATTCAACATTCTTGATTCTGCAAATCATTTCTCATTAACTTTCCACGCTAAAAAGATGCTCAGAACAAACAATTACAGAACAAAGTACCCTCATTAAATTTCTCCATATAAATTGCTTTCCTTCCTCTTAAATTTTAAATGACTATGCTTCATATGTAGCAAACAAATTTTAAATCCCAAAAAATTCTTTGCAGACTATCTGCCAAATACCATCACAAAGATCCAAAATTTTTTGTCAAAGATAAAGAAATGAGAAATTAATTTTTTTAGTGGGAGTTGTACCCATTGACTTCAACCAAGTTTGTAGCCAAACTTTTTCAAAAAGCTAATCAATCTGCATGACAACTCCCTTGCTGATAGGAGTGTTTAACTGAGCACTCTAATCCCTCCATAGCAACTGTTGACAAGCCTGAAATGAAGTTGCATCAAAATGAAAACTAACATCTCTACAGAAATAATAGCTCCTGAATCAGTTTTTATCTCCACTTTTTTCATACCATATTTCACCTCAACAAAATTATCCGATCAATGCCCCACAGCTCATCTTTAACACTGAAACTAATTCTCAGACCGAGAAAGAAAGCCGAAAGCCACTTAATCTCCCTCAATTAATCCATCCCTGCAAACCTTTGACCACCTTCAAAGCAACTGTCAGCATTAAGCCAATCACTTCACAGAAAGTTCCAAGCCACAAATATTACAACAGGTAGCACTCTTCATGGTACAACAAAGTCCTGAAAGAGTGTCAATTGAAAGAAAGAAGACGGTCAATTCAAATAAAAGAATGAGTTTTCAATACTACTGTTACAACAACAATTGGATATTCCATATTCCTGGATTGTTAAGCCAGACAACAGCATGCCAATATGGTAAGATTCAGAACAATAATTTCCTAACTATTGAACATTACATAGAAATATTGAGGTGATACTTGAGAAAATCAAGCCATTTTTGCTGCAAGCAGGTCAGCTGTTTCCTCTTAAATATTTACATATGCCAAAAGCTCAGGCAGCCTAACTGCAAACACCAGAAAATTTATAGGAATCAGTAAAAGGCTGAAACACACAGAAACATAAATTAAGAAGAAGGATTACTTTCAAACAAATAAAATTCCAAGTTATACATTGGCATCAAATGCGTATGCATATAGAGCCTATTTACGCATAGGTATGCTTGACCTGATATCTTTTGTATTTATTGATAAGATTAGAAAGAACTAGCCCATTATCTCCACTAAACTATGCCTCTATCTTTGTTCTCCATAACTTAACATCTCAGTTTACATAATTATACAGTAGCAATTGACTAAACAGCAGTACAGGACCCTCATCATTTTTCTTAAATGACAACTCTCTGGCTGTTTTGCACACAATTTGCTGTCATAGTAGCAGTTACCCACCATCAGAACAGAAGCACACATAACCCCCATAACAAATAAGTATTGGTAACTACCTGTACTTGTAATATTATATAGCATATGGCAATTCCAGTGAATAAAATCCATAAATATACAGTGATAAATATAGGATATAGCATACACACATAGCAATTAAAATAGAGAGGAAAAAAAAGAAAAAAAGTGAATATAATTGTCATATTAGATAGCTTATAGCAAAGAAATTTGGTAGATAATGGCCTATGAATTTCATGCCCCTAACTTATGGCATGATTGAACCAATGTTATATATTTTCAAAAGAAGAATTAATATTTCTAATTAACAACTGGAAGTGATCTATCTCCCTCTCATATCCAAAAGGCTAAGAACTCTCTGTTAAGTTTACAAAGAAAATCAACAAGAACAACATTATGCATTGCAATGGAAAAGTAAATCATGAAGTTCTTAACTTACTGCTCACTTAGCATATGCTGCCTCAAGTGCATGTCACTAATTTGTAATTTCTATAGAAAAAAAAAATCCTCAAAATTGTGTCACTAGACTTGTAAAACTACTCCCCTACTTAGCTTAAATAAATAAATATAACAGAAAAGAAAAAAACTCAATACCCTTTGACAAGTAATGCTGCCTCAAGCTTATGTCAGTCTGAAGTTGTCTATTAGATTAAATGGACTTTGTGACAGAACAGAGTTCTCCAGGGGCAAATTGCAAACAACCAACCAAGTGGAATCAGCTGTACTGCTGCTACACACAGAAAAAGCTAGCACAAAAAATATGCTAGAGATGTTTTTCTTAATAAGATCTAGAGCAGTACCATATCAAATTTCAAGAACCACAGGTCTACAGCTATCATGTTCTGATGACTACAACACAAAACTTACAATTAGGTAACCAAAAATGCATCATATCATCGGGAAAGATGCAAAAATTGTGTTCTTTACCAGCAGAGAAAGGTTTCTTGAAACTCGAAATCAAAGTTCAGACCGTCAAATCAGAATTTTCAGGGTTTATTGAAAAATCATCAATGAGATTCTTGAATGAAAAACTCAAGATAGCCCTCCCTCTAGACTAATCCTCTTAAAAACTGACAGAATGATTTTGCAATTATTGAGTTTTTATCATTATTATTTTATATTTACAACAAGTGGGGAGGGGGATTCGCACCTGAGTTTGCATAATGGAGACCAGGCAGTGGCACAATTATTGAATATTTGAACATAGAATAATAAAATTTCATAATCTATCAATTAGTTGGTATCATAAAAGCTTATCATTAAGTAAGAAATTAATGTTAAGTATGAATTCATTGAGCTCATGAGAATGACAGCCATACCAATAGTTGCAGAAATATAATGAATAAAAGTATCAAATTGTCATAGTTCCAAAGGTATTATTTTAAGTATGAACTCATGAGGATGGTCCAACAAGCCAGTCATCTATATTCTTGGTAAACACTGCCTACCAAAGCATACGATCAGTTTGATTATCAGAGGGCTGAATAAAGTACGCAAGAGTGTAACCACCTCTTACAATTTCTTAAGCAAATTTTCTCAACAATATCAGGTGAGCCAGTTTACGGACTACCTAGAGTGGATGTTTCAAGTGTCTATGAAGTCAACCTTGAGACTCCATGACCACAATGAGACTTAATATTGGTAAAATATATAAATCCTCAAGAAATTGATTTTGAAAAACATTTTGTTTTGCTAAGCTATTAAAAGTACCCCGAATAATGACATAACTAATCAGTCCTGTCCACTGAAATAGGTGATATCCAACTGAAAATTATTAACACAAAAGATGTTGTCAAACTTATACCAATGCATCATTCATAATTAATAGTACCTCATGCATAAAGTAAATTGCCTCACTGAGTTTTTCATGGTATTTTAATGTACAACAAAGAAAATGAAAATAGAATTTCCAATGAAAAAATAACAACCACTATTAGAAACTCAAATTTAATTACAACATTTTGGAAAATAAAAGCTTCTAGACATTGTTAGACACTATTACTAATTGTTCACCCTCATTTTTACTGTGACAGAGCAATCTCAAATCATTCAACCTAGGTTTTCCCTACTTATTGTGCATCCTATAACAATAATTGACACAGCATATACAAGTAGACTATAAGGTCTATGTTTAAATAAATATTAAAAATATTAAAAAGGAAAAAACGTACAAAAAAGGGAACTACTACCGGGAATTCATCCAGAGATTTTTCTTAGAAGAAATATAACCACTTCATCTAGATGATCATAATTCCAAGATGCTCATAGCCCATTGCTCTTAATCACTTTCCAGATCTGTTTCTTCACTTCTTGAAGTCTTGTTTGTCTTATCACCTCTTATCATGTTTGCCAGCTCCTGAATTGAACAAGAAGTGCTTCTCTCCATCTTATTTGCAAGTATCTCAATCTGGTCCAAGAAACCCAGCTCTAATATGCGGTTCCTCAACAAATCAATGGTAGAAGTATATGGCGGTATTCCTTCATCAACCATCATCTCAAAGTACTTACATGCATCCTCTAGTTTACCTTTCTTCTTGCATAGACCATGAATCATGACAGCATATGTTGACACGGAAGGATAAAATCTTCGCTCCCACATACTCTCCCAAACTTCAGTTGCCCTATCAAATCTTCCTATCCTGATAAGCAATTTGAGCACCATATTATAGGTATGTCGGTCTGGCATGCAATTATCTTTCTCCATTCTAGAAATCAATTTAAGAGCCCTATTCACCTCAGAATGATCGCAGTGGTAAGCTTGCATAGCATTGTAACTCCATGTATCTGGCCAAACGCCCCGCTCAATCATCTCATCTAGAAGTTGGTAAGCCTCATCCACCCTATCATTTTTACAAAGCTTCTTGATAATACAATTGTAAGTATAAACATTAGGCAAAAGCTCATATCTTCTCATTCGATCAAGCACCCTAAAGGCTGAATGCATATCATTTGCTTCACAATATGCACGGATGAAAATCGAGTAAGTAGAAGCATCAGCATCAACTCCATTAGATCCCATTTCCCGGAAGATCTTATACGCTTCATCCACATTCCCAGCTTTGCACAAAGCCTCCAACAAACTAGTATATGCTAACACGTCCACCTTACATCCTCGTTCAAGCATTTCATCAAACAACTTACGTGCCTCATTTGAGTCACCAATATCCCCCCACCCCCTCATCAAAATGCTATAAGTTTTTGCATTCAGCTCGAACCCAATCTTCACTTTATCAAAAAATTGTTGGGCATGCCTTACATGCTTCCTTTTGCATAACACATGCAAAAGCTGATTAAGATCATGAATTCCCGGCTTGATACCAAACTCAACCATTCGATTGAAAGCTCGAACCGCATCCTCAGGAAGATTAGCTCTACCGTAAGCTCTAAAAACAAGCCAGAAAACTTCAGAGCTAATCCCAACACAATGAGAGTCTCTCATTTCTATTAGGAAATCCCATAATATAGCAAACTGCTTACTACTTCCCAAGATATCAACCAAAATCTGATAGCTAATAACACTATGCTCAAAACCCGGAATTCTTTTAGCCCACAGAAAGAACCTGTGAGCTGAGAACCCAAGATTTTTGCACCTCTTCAACACTTGCTCGACCATGTTTGAGGATATTTTATTTGAAAAAGTGTTGAGAGAAAGTTCTAAATCATTATGGGGGTTCCGGTGGTCACTGAGTATGCGAGAGATTTCGTTAACGAGGTGTGGTGATGATGGGTCCGGCACTAATGAGAGTTGTGAGGCTTGGGAAGAGAAAGGGTGGATATTTTGGGGTTTGGGTTTGAAACGAAAGTGGAAGAGAGCGTGTAAGATTTTGGGTTTAGAGGACAGAGACAGAGACCTAGTTGTGGCCATCTTATGATTTTTTTGCACTAACTTCCTAATACTTATATATTATTAACATTATTGAAGACACAAATAAAACACAGTTAAGAGAGATTACATGATATAGACTTATCAGCTTGAGTAATGTGGTCTCACGTATTGCCTCAAAGGTCTTAGTTAACAGGTTGAAACGTATGTTCCCTTTTATGTCTAATTGCCTTACTATAGATAATATACTTGTTGCTTTTGAAATTATGCATCATATAAATCAAAAAAAAAAGGGGAAGGTAGAGAGACAGCCTTGAAACTTAATATGAGTAAAATTTATGACAGGGCAGAATGAGGATGCTTGGATAATATAATGCTTAAAATGGGCTTTGATAGAAAATGGGTGGATATCATGATGAGATATGTTAGAATTGTAACTTATGTGGTGAAAATTAATGGGGAATCTTGAGGGCTCATTACCCCAACTAGGGGGCTATGCCAAGGGGACTCTCTCTCCCTATATATATATATATATATATTTTTTTTTTTTTTATGCAGAAGGCTTGTCGGCACTAATTAAGCAATTCGTGGAGCGGGGAATGTTGAAAGGAGTGGCGGCAAGCATGAGGGGACCTAAGATTTCACACCTTTTCTTTGTAAATGATAACCTCATTTTTTGTTGCACTACACATGAGGACTGTGCTACTTTGGAAAATATCTTAGAAACCTATTGTAGCAAGCTTTTTTTTGGTTAAATCGGGCTAGGCTGCCTCCTGCGGTACTAGACCCAAATATTTTGAGTAAGGGAGTTGAGACCGATCCAACTACAACTCAATTTGGTTCGGATTGTGCGCAAACTATATCTCATCTGCTAGGAACACGCTTACGACGGACAGAACTGTTTTAGATGAGTTGTGACAGGCAGATATGATAATAATAAGATAAAATAAAGTACTTTGACATCTTTATTAAGGTAAACAGATAATCCCTACTTAGGAAAAGATAATCATTGTTTAACAACAATTATTTTATAAGAAAAGTAAGGGAAATAAGTGGGTAGTATATGGGTTGATTGAAAGAGGAAAGAATCAGATTAAATCTGATCCGCAAGACCAAAACCAGGGAGGGAAGAACGCCTCTTCTTAAAGTGAATAATCTCCCAGAGAGATCCTGCCGTGGAAATTAATCACTTTGAGGGAAGCGGACCTGAATGGTTGGTGCATAAGAGAACCCTTTGTTTCCAGTAGAGAGCAGGACTTTGAGAGGGAGAGAGAGAATCAACCTATTGGTGCATGCCTGCCACTCTAACTCTCTATCTTTTTCTTTCCTTCTCTTCTAAAATTCCCTTTTCTTATCTTTTTTCTTACTGCTTCTTTTTCTTAATACTTGTTTTTTATTTCCTGGTTTTCAAATTCCTAATATCATAGTGCTTGTCCTCCTTCCTGTACACGGCAAGGGCCCCTTTATAATGTCTGCCATAACCGGATTTTACTATTTTGGCCCTCAACAACCTTTGTCTAGTCTGGGTGTACTTGCCGACCACCACTGGTCCATCTATGTGCCACTCCCTATCGCCAAACAAAAGAAAACTATTTTGTTTGTTTGTCTACCGTGGCACCCTTTCCTGCTATGGTCTGGGTGCCTTCTCTCTCCCTATCCCTCATGGCATGCACCTGGTGGTTCTAACTCAACTTTGCTTCTTTTGGGTGGTATGTCATCCCAGTAGGACACTTCCCCCAAAAGAGCTCGAGTAGGAACCTCAAAATAGGTCTTTCCCCTTTCCCCACCGCCAAACCATGCCCTCTTACCTCTGACCTATGACCTTACCGTGTCTTGTATTGGCTAGGTACAGGTTGGTGAGGTCTGGGCCTTAAGCGTGCCTCTCTTCCATGTATGTCCAAAATCTGTTTGCTGCTCATGCGTTTACCGTGGTTGGCCTGCATAGTCTGCTGTCCGTTTTTGACTATTTTCTGGTTCCCCTTTCCTTTATGGCTTGCCCTACTTCGGGACTGGGCCTTGCTTGATGGTGGGCTTTGCTTCTCTTTAGCCTACCCTTTTTCCTGCTACCATCTCCTACCATACCACTCTATCATTCCTACTGCGAAGTCGTTTGCCTCAATCCTGCTGGGCATCTTTGGGCCTACCGTTTATTCTTCTCCCAATGGCCTAGTACGGCCATTGGTTCTTTTATTACATCACTGGCGGGCTCTTGTGTCCAATTTGTTTTCCCTTAGGCGTCCCGGGCCCGTTTGCTTTCCTTGGGCTTCTTCGGCCCTTTTCTTAACTTTGCATTTCCATGGGCTTTTACTGAATTCTTTGGGCTTCCCCGGCCCAATTACATTATCCCTCATCCTTGGGGTTCATGGGCTTGCCATCAACCTCTTACTTTCTTTACTTTCATTACTTTGGGCCTGCCGTGGCCCATTCTCACTTTTCCACATCATATACTGCCCATGGTTTGCTTTTTCTCTCTTTCCGAGCTCCTTTAAGCCCATTTACCTCCTCAAGGCCCATTTGTTTATCTCACAGACCTGTGATCTATTATTTCTGCCGCTTAGGCTTAAAGATTTTCTATCTATTTGCCAACTCTTTTCTGTCCATGTTGCTGGGCTTCTCCTTTCCACTTGGGCTTCCAAAATGCCCATCAACACCTATGAACAGGCATCTGGGCAACAACTGAATTGGGAGAAAACCGCTCTATACTTCAATTGTAATACACCTCAAAGACATTTAGGAGGGCATAAAGGATCAATTTGGGGTAGAAATAATACATCAACATGAGAAATACCTTGGCCTACCATCTTTAGTGGGGAAAAATAAGCACAATACTTTTCAGTAATTACTTGAAAGGTTGGATAGTAAACTATCAGGTTGGAAAGAAAGCTATTATCAACCGTAAGCAAGGAGATACTAATTAAGACAGTTGCAAAGGCAATACCTACATACACTATAAGTGTTTTTAAACTCCTTAGTGCTCTATGTTATGAAATGACAAGTATGGTTCAGACCTTTTGGTGGGGACAAAAGAATGAGAAAAATAAGATGGCATGGTTGAGTTGGGAAAAAAATGTGCTTACCCAAGGTTGAACAAGGTTTGGGTTTTTGGGATCTTAAGGACTTCAATCTTGCTTTGCTAGCTAAACAAGGATTTAGGTTACAAAATAACACCGACTCGTTGGTCTATAAGGTCTTTAAAGCCCGGTATTTCACCAATGAAGACTTTCTTATTGCTGAGCTTGGCAATCATCCTTCTTTTGCATGGAGAAGTATTATGGTAGCATAGAACCTTGTTCAACATGGACATCGATGGCAAGTAAGGAATGGTTCGTCAATTGATATAAGGAGGGATAAATGGACTCATCAACCATCTTCCTTCAAGCTTATAGCTCCACTAGCCAGTTTGGCAATGGGAGCACAAGTTAATTTGTTCATAGAACCTCACTCTAGGGAGTGGAATACAAGTATGATTAATTATTTATTTATTCCTACTAATGCTTCGGCTATGCTTATTATTCCAATAAGCTCTAGGTGGCAAAGAGATCGGCTAGTGTGGGCTTACACTCCTAAAGCACATTTTACATTCCATATTGCTTACTAAGTGGCAATTACCGTGAACTCTTCTCCAAGCCCAGGCGAGTCCTCAAATGACTTGCACAATCTGAATTTCTAGGAGTGTCTTTGGAGCCTCAATGTCCCAAACAAGATCAAATCGTTTGCTTGGAGGGCTTGCAGAAATATTCTTCCCACCAAAGCTAATCTATACCACCAACGGGTCATTGATGATCCTTTTTGTGAGGCTTGTGATTAAGCTGCTAAAAATGGTGGTTATCTATTTGGGAATGTGATCGAGCTTGTGAAGTTTGGAGGCTATCATGAATACCATTTGAACCCGGAGGTGCTTGATTCACTGAATTCTAGGATTTCTTGTGGCATGCCAAATTTGTTCAGCATTTAGATGATGATATGTTAGCCCTAATCATTACTGTAGCAGCTGTAGCCTAGTGTCTTTGGTTCAACCAAAATGAAGTCCAGTAAGGAAGACCTCGACAACAAAGTTTTGCTATCATTCACAAGGCGAGATATCTGTTGCACGAATTCCAAGTGGCAAATTATATGGTTTCTCCACTAGGTTACTCAAATGAGGTTACTAGACTCCCTCAAGAGAACCATGGTACAAGGTGAATGTCGACAGAGTGGTGTTTGAAAATTTGCAATCTTCGAGGATGGGGGCTGTGATCTGAGATCGTGAAAGACAAGTTGCAGCAGCACTAAGCAAGAATTTTCATAGACCTTTTGGGCCGATTGAAGTTGAAGCCATTGCACTAGATGAACATGTCATTTTTGCTTGGGATATAGGTATCAAAGATGTAATTTTTGAGTGTGATTCCCTAATAATATTTAATGCTATCTCTGGAAACAATGAACCGCCAGCCATTGTGTTTAATATCATCTTGGGGATCTTTCAAAAAATATGAGACTTTAGAAGAGTACAATTTTGTCATGTAAGGCGACAAGAGAATCGTTTTGCACATGTTTTGGCTCAATACGCCAAATATGTTTCTCATTTTATAACTTGGATAAAAGAAAATCCTATTATGCTTGAAGCCACTTTGGCTCAGGATGTATTGAATTTCTCTTCTTCTTAATAAAGTTTTTGTATTCTTATAAAAATAAATAAATAAATAAAACCCAAATGACAAATTGATAATTATTGTCACAAAATAATTAGAAAGTCCTATAAGGGAATATATATATATATATATATATATATATATATATATATAAAAGAAAGTGAAAATTTTGATTCTCTCTTAATCAAAACATGAATGGTTTGAAAAGGATTGGGCAAAAGCTTCTAAACCTAGTGTACCCAAATAACATGCAACAATTTTTATAAGAAATAGAAAGAAAATGCACTGGTAGTGCCTCAATTGTACGGTAAGCTGAATCACCACAATTGGAGAACGCCATTGCTGTTACAAGCTCTTTCATTCTTCCTCTCTCATTAATTTTTCACCATGTTATTGGTGATTTGGATTTCATCTTTTCAAATCTTTTTTCTTTTTCTTTTTTTTTTATTCAGCTTTTTGTGGTTTAGAATAGGTGATTCATGATAGTGCTTGATTTAGGAAAGTTATAGAGATTTTACTTTTTGTGGATGGAAACTACAGAGATTGTGAACAATTATAGTGGTCGAGAAGTTATATTATTATTATTTTTTATAAGAAAGTTATTGTGGGTGCAAGTGCTCGCGACAGGCTTTGGGTTTCCTTAAATCCATGAGAAGTACTCCTTCGCCTAGGGTGGACCATAGCGGAAGGTGTAAATGAAGTTGACACCTAGATTAGGTTTAAGAACCATGAATATAGCAATCTTATGGAATGACTAATCTTTACCAGAGCACGTGTCCAAAGTTTAGGTATAAGGATAAGAAGGTGTTAGGCACCCAACTCCACCCGACCTCTTAGTTGGCCTTCACTCATTGTGTTTCAAATCCTAATCCTATCAAATGGTCCTCTAATATGTTAGTCTAAACTTACACACACTAACATGCATTTAACATCCAAACATGACAAATGTCTCACACTCATCCATAGCATAAAACCCTACCATTCTAGCAATATATATCCAATGGCAACAAGCACATCACAAAATAGTATCATAAATTAAAATAATCAAGCATATTCATTATGTTCATCAATTAAGAAAGCACACCATTTTCATTAACCAAATCGAATGCATATTCATGTAATTATGCATGACTTACCTTACTTACATCGCTGCACTATAACAGCTCAACACCTATGCATTAATGCATGTTCAAGTTCTCATGAATATTTATGTGATTCTACCAAGCATAAACCCTAATCATCAATTTATCAATCCAAGTATGTGAAACAAGTTATTCTACTAACCCTAATGCTATACATGTGAAAACTAGACTCAACAAGACTTAAACAAGTTATTAAAACTAATCAAAACAAATAAAATAGCAAGAACCCTAAGGGTTTGTTTGGTTGGAGGAGTGGAAAAGTGGAAGAATGGAAAATTAGTGGGAGGATAGAAAATATTTAATTTTCCCTCATGTGTGTTTGGTTGGAGGGATGGAAAAGTGGGAGGGTGGAAAATTATTTTGTTTAGTTGAAAAGAAAAGTGGGAGGATAGAAAATGTAGTTTATATAAATTGACTATTATACATTTGTTACATAATAGGTAAGAAGTAGATTTATTTGTACTCATTAAATAATATAAAATTTACCAACAATTATATTTTTCAATGAGAAGTGTTACGTCCACAACATTTTTCGTAATCCTTTCACAACAAAATTTATGTGGAAAGTTGTTACTAATTTTAATTTGAACCCACCACTGAAATTATTTTTTTACTCACCAATATTAACTAATAACAATCTGTTACTTAAAATTTATTGTGAAAATATTGTGGTAACATTTCTCAATTAGGATTTTTTATTGTATATATTATTTCTCATTTCTCTCATTTCATTTCATTCATATGTTTCATTTCTTTTTTCTTGTTTTTCTCCTCCACACACGTTGTCCTATCTCTATCCCCCTCTTCTTTTATTTTCTTTTTCTCCCCCATTCAAGAACATTCTAGCAGCTCTTATTCTCTCTCTCTCTCTCTCTCTCTCTCTCTTTTATTTTTTTATTTTTTATTTTTATTTTTTACTTGATTCCAAAACATTCGTCCCCAACGCAGTCCAGATGGGTCATCTTCCTCCCAAAGCAGTTGGCCCAGCCTAGAGTCGTCGCTCATCTTCGTCCCCAACACAGTCTAGATGGGTCAAATGGCTTCTGTCTTCTGTCTTCTTCTTATTTTTTTTTATTTTTTATTTTTTTTTATTGTTATGATTTGATTAATTTTAAAATTGTGTTTTTGAGTTTGTATTCTGATAATCTGATTATACTTGAGTTTAGAGATGTTTGAGATAAAGATTGTTGTATTTGTGACCGTCGTGTTTGTAGCTGTGAAAGGAGAGAGAAACGGGGTATTTATGTAAAAGTACTTTCACAGCATTTTTTTCTCCACATTTTCCTCCCGATTTGGGAGGATAAAAAAAGTGGGCCTGGGAGGGAAAATTTTTTCCCATATTTTCTATCTCTCATATTTTCCTTCCCCAATCAAACAATGGAAAATAGCATTTTCCACCCTATTTTCCTCTCCCTATTTTCCATCCTCCCTATTTTTACCTCAACTAAACACACCCTAAATCTACGTTTTTAGAGTATGAGTGCGCATGAATGAAGTATGTGTATGCATGCCTCAAGTATGCGTACGCATACATAAATCACACGCACACATACACACCCAAAAACACAGTTTTAAAGCACAACCAAACAAGCACACACGTGCATACACACCCAAAAACACAATTTTAAAGCACAACCAAAAAACATAATTAAACAAAACCTAGCATGCTTCTACTATATTAATCCAACTTTTCATTCAAAACATGGCGAGACACAACAAGTCAAAATCAAATAAAACAAAACATATTTCTAAGCATGTATAACAAATAATTCAAATTAAGAACAAAAAAACACAAGTTATAAATATCTAAATTAAGAAAGAGCCATGAGAAGAGACTCACCTTGCTTATGGAATACAACTTGGTTGATATTTAACTGGTCCCTTAGTGTCTACACAATAAAATTCAACGAGATATCATGGAAATCAAATGATTCAATAGTTTATAGGTAATCACAACTTAAAATAAAAATATGTTCTTGAAAAAGTTTTAAAAAGAATGTTTTGAGAAATGTTCCTTGGAATGAGATCATGAGTTTCTACCCTAAAGAGTATTAGAGAGAGGTTTTGAAGAACCAAAAATGTGCTTTAAGTTTCGATAAATATGTATGAAAACATTTATTTTTTACTTGACCAATATTCCCATGATTTGATACTTACGATGATGATGGAGTTAAGGTGGTACTAATGAATGATGCATATGTAATCACAACGATTATAAGAGTAAAAGTGTAAGAAATCATCTAGTTACTTATGACTACAAAACATATAAACAAGTAAGTTTATTTAAAATTTCATGTATGAAAACATTTACATTTTACCTGGTCAACATCTACATAATTTGATACTTGAGATAATGATGAAGTTAATGGTGCCTATGTAATCATAAGATTATAAAAGGAAACCATTTGAGATATTATCTAATTACTTATAAGTGCAATAAATGTAAATAATTAAGTTTATTCAAAATTCATGTATGAAAATGTTTACTTTTCACCTTACCAACATCCGCATGATTTGATACTTGAGACCATAATGGAGTTAATGGTGCCTATATAATCACAATGATTATAAGAGAAATAGTTTAAGAAATCATCTAATTACTTATAAGGACAAAACATGTATACAAGTAAGTTTACTGCTAAGAATGACATGAAATGAGTTTCGTAACTATGTATTGGTCCGAAAGACTAACGGGATAAATCTATTATATCAACAAAAAAAGAAAAAAAAAGAGAAGACCTTATTAATAAATTCATAAATGAAAAAGCAAATATAGTACAACCTCCAACTTCACAAATTATCTACAAGTTATTTTACAATGAATAAAAAAAACACTTAATTGATGCGAATAATGTTCTCCATGTAAGCTATAATTATTATATTGTATGTTGGGAGTAAAACTAAGTTCCTATATAGAAAAATATGTGTGTGTGTGTGTATTATTAGCCATAACAATATAAAATTTTACAAACAATGGAAACTTAGTATGGAGTAAAAATAAGTAAGTGAAATTTACCTTGGAGAACTATTGACTAACCTAATATTTTAATTCAACTCTATCCCTTTTTTGTTTGCTTCTCAACCCAAATTTTCTTTTGTTTTTCATCTTTGCGACCTACTCTTTTC
This sequence comes from Quercus agrifolia, assembly GCA_029955455.1. NCBI lineage: Eukaryota > Viridiplantae > Streptophyta > Magnoliopsida > Fagales > Fagaceae > Quercus > Quercus agrifolia. The sequence continues at coordinate 23,743,289 of JARQAD010000002.1, read as the reverse complement.
TTAAGACCTTTAGTTCTTTCAACCAAATTTTCCAAATGCTAGTTAGGATTAAGATTTTCATTATCACTACATAATGACATTTAATGGGGCAATTAATGAATAGTAACATTTTTCGTTGAAATGCCTTTAACCTTTTTTTTCATATTCCTCTATCATCTTCTCTGCAAATGCATTTTTAGTGTCTACTTCTCAAGAAGCTTGAGAAGCTAATCGTACAAACTTGGGACATAATATTCTATACCGCTATATAACAGTCAAGTTGACATCCTCTTCCACATTTGTTCTCTTATTGTCCAAGATATATCCATTTTTTTCCTTTTTTGTCCATCTTTCCAAAATGTACATATCAGGAATTGTTTTTATATCAAGCGAGTTAAAAACTTTCAGAACATGGCAACATAAAATCCTAACTATTTCAAAACTACAACTACATGAAAATGTCTCAACTACATTGTCATAAGAGACTATGTACTCACCAAGTTTATGGAGAAACTCAACAATGTATACATGTACTAACAAATCCTCTTGGCGATTTTTTTATCTTTACTGCTGATGCAAGGTCATATTGATCATGAAGCATTTGAAATACTAAGTGTGTACACTTATTCTACTTGCTTCAACAAGGGAGATCTTTTTAAGCTCAACTGGGGAAATTTTTGCCTAGCATTAAATTCAACCTATAACTCTTTTTCTCATTTTTGCTTAATCACTCGATCAAAATGTCAAAAAATTCTACTACATTCAAATCAGATTTCAAGTAATCTTTCAAATCTTCATTCAAACTTTCACTGAGTTATGTACTTCGCACTCCTAATGTAAATTCATTCTTCTTATAACATGTTACCTATTTTTTTTTTTTTTTAATTTGTAGATACTATCCAACCAACTACAATTATCTATAGCATATGTGTTAATCATGTCCTTCCATGTCTTTTCAAATTCAATTTCATCATTATAATCAAACAAACAAATTTTAAAAACTTGAAGAAAAGAACTATCTTTCATCAAATTCCCTAAATGTTTTTATCCCATTTTGCATTATGTGTGAAGTGCATAATCCATAGTAAATGTTACGTATTACCTCATTTAATACCTTTGCCATTATAGGATCTTGATTTGTAAAAATTGTTTTAGGCCTTTTACCTATATGTGCAACTTGAAAGCTCTTAAAAAGCCACTAAAATGATTTTTCCATTTCATCATATAATATAGCAGCCCTAAAAACCGTTAAGCCTCTACGATGATTGAAACCAACTCTACTCTATATTGAAATGATGAATTTTTAGTCAATTGTTCATGAATGTACCCTAATAAACATGCAGCTTCACCATATATTATGATTTTTTGTTGTCTTGCTCTAAGGTAATTTTTATGATCAAGCTCAGTGAATCCAAGATTAGCTCTTCCACCTGCCTTTTTACTCTTTAACTCATATGTTGCTTTTGGCTTGATTCTAAAAAAGGATGCTAAATCAATCAATCCCGCATGAACTTCTTAAATTTTTCATCGAAACCTTATCGTACAAAATGTTTCTGATAGATGAAGAGTGTGATTATGTTCTCCAACAAAATCAACCACTTCATACTTTCTAGTTTCTCACACTATTGAAACATAAAACCTTACAGGACAATTAGTCCTTGTATCATCTCGGGTACAAGTGTGAATGAAATCTTCTTTCTCTATACCTCGAATGCTCTATGCAAGATTAGGGTTTAGGTAGATTTTGAATTCACAAAATGATCCTTCCACCTAAATAGTTTTGTTGGCAAGGGCCTTTACTAGTCATAGGATTTTTAGTGATATAATTATTGGACAACGGGACATTGAGTCATAAGGAGTACAAAATAAGGTGTCTACAACGACTATTTATTAGTAAAGTAAGAAATAAAGTTGTGTTGCGAAGCATATGATGGAGGTAGAATGTATATCAACACAATGGTTAGTCACGTGATTTGAGTTAAATGTTTTTTCTATAGTTTAAAATTCGGTATACTAGAATGTCTAGTTGATGTGACAACTAGTTTGCTATCATTAATAAAAAGAGGAGTATCACTATATTTAAGATCTAGTGGAAAATGTGATATTCAAGTTTAGGTTATCCACTTAAGCGAGATGATGGTTGATCCTTTGACCAAGGGGGTGACTATTGATTAATTTAGAGAGCATGTGGAGTATAGAGAAAATGGGACTTGTGGATCCAAATACCTAGATGGATACTCTATGGTTTGTTTGGATATGATGAAGGACCTAGGGATGCCTAGAAGAATGTAGCTATGCAACTTTTGCCAAGGGGAACATAATTTGTCAAGTATAAGCAAAAAAGCACTCATTAGAAGCTGGTGATGGATTTAAAGCCCACTAAGATGCATCATGGCATAATTGAGCTACTAACAGTGAAAGTTGCTAATAAGGTCGTTCAAGGAAATGCTTCACAAATTATAACTTAAAGGAAGAATAGAACAAAAATTTCAATGCTAGTCAACATATGGTTTGGTGTGTATAGCTGAAGTCATCAATAGTAGTATGAATGCAGGGTTGTGAGATAAGCCCTCAACTTTGGGAGTGATCTTGGGAGACCGATATTGTTCACTTGAAAGATTGTGAATTGTAAGTCATTTAGAACATATTACAAAAAATGTATATGACAAAGGATGAAATCATGAAGTGACGAAGATGTGTACACAAGTTACCTAGAATCACGCATTAATGTTGATCTATGGGTATAATAGATGAGGGTTGGGATATGGAAACCAAGGGGACCAAAATGCAAGAAGTGAGGTTGGCTTTAGTTGCTAGATTTTTAAGAGGATCGTAAGTTTGAATGATGCTAGGATAAACTAGTCGGCTAAATCATGTTTGGATTGTCTCCTTAAGGCTTCATTTGGGAGTTCATAAGGGAATGAAATTGAATGATCATAAATGAATGGAATGAAATGTATTTAAGTGAGGGAAATAAATGGAAAAGAAAGGAATGGAATAGAATTAAGTAACTTCGTTTGGATGTTTTAAAATAAAGTAACGCAAATGAATGAAACGTAAGTAATCTTGTTTGGGAGTAACATAGAGGGAAAATAATAGAATAATTTTATTACAATATTACTATTAGACCCATATTTTAAAATAAAAGGGTTGAATATATAGGGCTATATTGGGAGATTTAGTAAAAAATTTATTAAATCTAATTTCATTTTCTTCAAATTTCAAGAAAATGAAAATTAAGGTTTTAAGGGAATAGAGAGGAATAAGTGTTCTCTCCTAACTATTTCATTCTCTCTTACTTAAACTCTCAAAATAAGGAAATACACTTTTTATTCCCTCCATTAAAATTCCCAAACAAGAGAATAGAAGAATATTATAAAATTATTCTCTTTATTCCTACTCATTCTATTCTATTCCTTCCTCCCAATTGAGGGGGTAAAAGGATGACATCCTCTCAAGCTGCTAAATTGATTGTATCAAGTCAGTTGGCATTAATGATGATGGGCAGACTTTTATTGGTGAGCTGCGTTTTGGACCGAGAATTGTGTGTCTAATTGCTTTGAGCAAGTTTTCTGTTTGCTTGGTAAGTTTGTACAGTACATTGTCCATGGGCTCATGGGTCTTGTAATTGCTCTAAGCCCATTTGCAATTTTTTTTCCCCTTAAACCCAATAACATAAGAAGGAAATCTCTCTATTGCCCTCCAAAATCTAACCCACGTCTCCAAATTTCCATTGGGCTAGTGAAAAAGAGGTAGGCATAATGGGCCTGAATTCATTGGAACCTGCAGCTTGCAATATTGGGCCTCCTATTTGTCAAAAAGAAGAAGAAAAAGGCCATAAACAGGCCATCACGCTTCTGAAACATATTCAGTGTGATGACTAGGAGATTATGAACAATGATATTACTGCCAAACTGTATATTTTATGAGTAAAACCTTCAAGATTGTCAAAGTTTTCCGCAGGAACGATGGGGAGATTATCAATATTGATAATATTATTGCCAAACTAAAGATTTTACTAATAATACCTTCAAGCTCCTCAAACTTTTCACATTGAACATCAGGGAGTTTATCAACAATGAGGATTAATAACGACAATCTTTTTAAGAGTAACTTGTGTAGGTAGCTTAGAGCCAAAATGGCTTGCATTTCATATAATTCCTTCATAACCTTTGAATTACGCTGAGATGATATCCTATATTAATTGACCCGAAAAGATATTCAAAAGTTTCTTTATTCAAAAATTGTTAAGTATCAGAAGCTTGAATAATTAAGCCTTGTAATAAGTTAGTATAATCTATATATTATATATATATATATATAACTGAAGTTTCTGAAACTCTCATAATTTTTCACGTCAACATAATATTTAAATAAAATTATCATTTTATTTAAATAAAATTGTTTTTGTTTAACTAGGAGTGAAACTCTATCTCTCTAACAAGTCTAACTTAAACTCAAACTCATCATTATCATTTTTTTTAAATAAAATTATTTTTGTTTAATCAAAACTTAACAAGGAGTGAAACTCTATCCTTCTAACAAGTCCAATTTAAACTAAAACTCAAACGTTGATAATCTATATAAAAACAAAAATTATGATAGGACTTTGAAAAAAAAAAGAAGAAGAAGAGATTAACGTTGAAAAAAAAAAAGACTCACGTGCATAAGAGTGGGTTTGGTTTTTGAGTTGAAATTTCTACTAATTATTTTTTTATATTGTACATGTTTGATAAAGTATCTCTATTTCTTTGGAGAAAAATCAAAGATGCAACAAACCGAAACCTCTAAAACCCTCACAATTTTTCACGTCAGCACAATATATAAATAAAATTATCATTTTATTTAGCTAAAATTATTTTTGTTTCGTTCAAACTTAACCAGGAGTGAAACTCTATCTCTCTAACAAGTCCAACTTAAATTCAAATTCATTATTATCATTTTTTTTTAAATAAAATTATTTTTGTTTAATCAAAACTTAACAAGGAGTGAAACTCTATCTTTCTAACAAGTCCAACTTAAACTTAAACTCAAGCATTGATAATCTATATAAAAACAAAAATTATGAAAGGACTAAAAAAAAAAAAAGAGACTCACGTTTATAATCGCGGGTTTGGTTTTTGGATTGAAATTTCTACTAATTATTTTTTTATATTGTACATGGTAGATAAAGCATCTCCATTTTTTTGGAGAAAAATTAAAGATGCAACCTATTTCTTCTAGCCTAAGGAATGATAAATTTTTATTTGGTATGTTATATATAAATTTGTTGAATTTGGTTTGGTTCTAAAGTAGAATTTGGGGATTCTATAAATTTTAAAGTTTTAAGTCTTGGGATTTTTGGTATTTGCATCTTAGTAGGTTGGGCTTAATTCTTCACCTTAAATACTTTTTATTTAGGTTCATGTGATTTTTTTGTTTCCTTATTAAAAGTTATGATTTTTGGTTGATTAATTATTTGTTTGGATTAATTTCAATTAATTATTTGTTTGGATTCAACATAAAAGATAATGGAATTAGGTATTATAATTTTGATATTGTTCTATGTTTTGAATTGTCTATATTGTTGTGGGGGGAAAATGCCAAACAACCCGAATCTGTGCATGTGATGGACCAAGGGCCCAATCCGAGGACTCGGGATAGCCCGAGGACAAGAAAAACACTTCCGAAAGGTTCTGCGTTAGTAAGTGAAGGAATGGAATCCAATCGGAATCATTCAGGGAACAGTTCAAGAAAGTGCCCCTCCTTGGCTAGGCATTGCCTAGGACAAAAGGGATGGCCTGCCATTAAGAGTGACGCTCCAAACCATTCCGTGGAACATGATAAGTATTGAAAAGGAACAGGACAAAGGAAGACCTAAAAATATCTAGGAGAAAGCTGCTACCGCATTGAATGCACTGCAGATTACTGAACCATGCTTTTCAGCCTTTCAACTACTCCAGAAGACTTCTAAAGGGGGTTGATGGGACAAGTATTAGCATAAACCATCAGCTGTCCACGTTTAGGGTAAATATGAAGGAAGGGATATAGTATAAATAAGGGTAGAAACCCTAGAGAAAGGAGTGGGAAAAAGAAGAAGAAGAAAGAACTTTGGAGTAATCTAAATAGCACTTGTATTATGTTTAGCCAATTTATATGAGCAAACGCCTCATCGGACATGAATACTTGTGTCCTCGGACAGTGAATTCATCCAGCTATATGATGCTTGTTCCCGCTTAATCATCTTTCACATTCATCTTAGCCGTTGTCCAATTGATTTGGGCCCAGTTCTTTGACCCACTCTCTATAAATTCATTGTATTGGGCTCATAGGACCAAGACCCATATAATTTGGGTCTGGACCGTAAATCGTGACCTTACAATTGGCACCGTTTGTGGGAAAGTACTTGTGCATCAGTGAGTTCAACGGTTAAGGATGGTAGAATCACAGTTCTAGGGGCTTTTGACATTGAGCACATGCCTCGTACCTCCGCCATGGGCCAAATCCCCACGAATCTAGTGGCCGAGTTCATTAAATCTCCCTGAAAGAGCCTTTATCCTGAAAGCATATGTTGATGGTGTAGTAGAACAGGGGGGCTCCGTTGTGGGGCTAGTTCTGGAAAGTACATATTGATACCTTCTAATCTCGCCCACCGTGGGGCTAGTTCAGGAAGGTAAATATTAATACTTTTTAATCTTTCTAAGTGCTTAAACAGAACCTAAGGCGTACCTGAGTCCTCAAACCAGACACTTGGGGGAAATTAACACTACGATATCCTTCTAAGTGCTTAAATAGAACCTAAGGCGTACTTGAGTCCTCGGACCAGACACTTGGGGGAAATTAACACTACGACATCATTCTAAATGGTTAAACAAAACCTTAGCTATGTTGGGTCTCTCAGACCTCCTACTTTGGGGAAATTAACACACAATGATATCTTTCTAAGTGCTTAAACGGAACCTACGGCGTGCTTAGGTCCTCGGACCAAACGCTTAGGAGAGATTAATAGTACGACGTCTTTATGAATGTCGGACGTAACCTAAGTACACAATGGTCCCCTCGAATCACTTGTCCTGGATTTGACATCCCCCTATGATTGCACAGTTCACAGCAAAGGCACGTGGTCATTTTCATGTTTAGTTCTACGTAGCCAGTTTGTTTAAGTTCGTAGCTGTATGCTACTGTCGGCTTTGATAAAATCAGTGTGACAACTTTTCATTGGCGTCAACACTTTAAATACCATTAAAGGGAAAAATAACAACATTCCCATTCATAAAATAATTATTGAAGAGAAAAGAAAGGCTCATGAATAAAATAAAAAATGTAGTCTTTTTTATTAAATAAAGGAAAGGTACATCAAATACAAAGCGGCCTAGGCAGGCCTGTTTTACAACTAACTACAAAAGAGAAAGTTCATCGGAATGGTAGATCCACAATCTTGTTTTAGCAGCAATCGAGTAAGCATGGATGATACCAGTGATGAAAAAGAAGAAGAGGCGGAATGGTAGATTCACAATCTTGTTCTAGCAGCAATTGAGCAAGCATGGATGGTACCGGCGATGAGAAAGAAGAAGAGGCAGAATCGCTTGAGGGGCCCCTTTTTCTCTTGATTATCGGATGTTCTGCTATCAAGGTGGGCCCCAAACTTTGTCGCACCAAAAATCTGACGCGATCTCCCTCTTTACTCAGTTGAAGGGCAAGAACATCTTTGGCCTTAACTACGTCATCCTGGATCTTGACAGCATCCCTGGTTTTTGAGGATGGCTTGGTTTCCTTGCCCTTGTCCTTATCCTTGGTCATCCCACTCCTAGGGCTTTAACTATCATCCTATCAAGGTCATTGAGAAGGTTCGTAGAAATGGAGAGCTTGAGACTTCTTGAGAGCTCAAGAATCTGCAAAATGAGGAAGAACGATTCCCCTGGGTGCCTTATATAGAAGATGAAATCTAGTGGGAGCTGGTTCTCACAAAATTCAAAGAGGGGACGAAGAATTATGGGCGGGACAAATCCCGCTCAAATTCCCATGAAGCCCTCAAATCGTTGGATCCGCATCGCGTCATTTAAAACAAGGAACATGGATCTGTGAGAATTTAATGAAGGCACACCTCGTGTACCGAAACGTCAAAGACACAGTTTGAATAATTCAAAAGACGCTTCGCATTCAGGAATGATAAAAAAGGGGGGCAACTATCACATCGAGATCCTCCTTTCCCCTCATGGGGTAGAAAAAAGGATCTCGAGGGGCTATTGTGGGGGGAAAAGGCCAGACAACCCGAATTTGTGCATGTGATGGACCAAAGGCCTAATCCGAGGACTCGGGATAGCCCGAGGACAAGAAAAACACTTTCGAAAGGTTCTGCGTTAGTAAGTGAAGGAATGGAATCCAATCGGAATCATTCAAGGATTGGTTTGAGAAAGAGCCTCTCCTCTGCTAGGCAATGCTAAGGAGAAAAGGGATGGCTTGCCATTAAGAGCGATACTCCAAACCATTCCGTGGAACAGGATAAGTATTGAGAAGGAACAGGACAAAGGAATGCCTAAAAATATCTAGGAGAAAGCTGCTACCGCAATGAATGCATTGCAGGTTACTAAACCATGCTTTTCAGCCTTTCAACTAATCCAGAGACTTCTAAAGGGGGCTGATGGGACAAGTATTAGCATAAACCATCAGCTGTCCACGTGTAGGGTAAAGATGAAGGAAGGGATATAGAATAAATAAGGGTAGAAACCCTAGAGAAAGGGGTGGGAAAAAAGAGAGAAAGAACTCTAGAGTAATCTAAATAGCACTGGTATTCTGTTTAGCCAATTTATATGAACGAACGCCTCCTCGGACATGAATACTTGTGTCCTGAGACAGTGAATTCATCCAGCTATATAATGCTTGTTCCCGCTTAATCATCTTTCACATTCATTTTAGCCATTGTCCAATTCATTTGGGCCTAGTTCTTTGACCCACTCTCTATAAATTCATTGTATTAGGCTCATAAGACCAAGACCCCATATAATTTGGGCTTGGACCGCAAATCGTAACCCTACAATTGTTATTACTACGAGAAAGTCATATTGCTACTCAAATTTAAAACTTGGTGTATCTTCCTCATTTAATGGTATTTGTTTATATATATGCAATTTATATTAGTTTTGATCATTTGGGCATTATTATTTTTGTTTTAGAGGGTTTAATATTAGACAACACTTCTAAACTATGGAAAAGTATAGAAGTTAAATATTTCTTCGTTTAAAAAAAAAAAAAAATACTAACTAGCAAAATGTCTATTTACTCATTGTTGATTTTTTTTTTTCTTCAGAGTCAATAGTTTTTTTGTGCATTGCATGGATTAGCAACTAGTTGTATGTATAACCATCCACCTTGTGAAAGAAGTCAAGCATCATCACAACTTCTTCCCCTACAACACGGCACCATACGAACCGCAAAAAGAATTTATAGAATTACAGATAAACCTGAATGGTTTCCCCAGGGTCGGCTTAATAGATGATGCAATTGATGCAATCGCCTAGGGCCTTCAAATAAAAGAAGGCCCCCACTTGTAAAAAAAAATTATATATATAATATATTTATCTATATATTTTAATTAAAAAAAATTTAAGCACTTTTATTGGTTAATAAAACGCATTAAGAAGACCCCATTGAATCCTAAAATGCAGAAGATTAAAAAGGGGAAAAAAAAAAAAAGTCAAACTTCAGTTAACAAAATAAATTTTTTTTTTTTTTTGAGAAACCGGCCAAAAAGTAGGACTGTTATTTTATTGCTAGGAAATCTGAAACGTACACCTTGTAAATGTCAGGAGGAACAGACTCCTTCCAGATTGAAATAGGAAAAGAAAATCTTGCTCTTCGAGCTAGGGCATGTGCCAGAGCATTGCCTTGTCATCGTGTATGAGAGAAAGAGAAATATTGAAAGGAACCAACTAAGGACATAATGTCCTTTATTATATGACCCACGTCTGGGTGATGAAAACATTGATTTTTGATTGCCGAAATCGAGGATTCTGAATCACCTCTAAAATAGAACCATGTAGATTGAGTTCTTGGAGGAAATGGACTGCCCTTCGAGTTGCAACAGTTTCCAATGCCAATACTGATGATGGACAAGGAGTTATCTAGGATAAGGCTGCCATGATTGTACCAGAGGAATTTCGGACCACAACGCCAATGCTCGCTGCTCCCAAATCTTCAAAAACAGCGCCATCAAAATTTGTTTTCAAGGTACCAGGATCAGGTGGTTTCCAAATAATTTTTTTCGGCCACTTCTTGCTGGTAGGTTTGCTTCGAATTTGCTGGAATTCCATGAGATATTGTTGAGCTTGATCCGCAATCTTCTCCAGAGGCATTACTGCTTCCTTGACTCTTATCTTGTTACGACGATTCCATATAAACCAGTAGTAGGTGATAAAGAGTTCAGCACCTTTTTGGTTCTGTAGCGTCAACCTACAAAGATCAAAGAAAGAAAAAAATTGATTTGTTGCATTACACAACTCATCAAAGTTAGTTCCCCAGACCACTCGTATATTTTCACAACCCCACAAGGCATGAACCACTGACTCGGGCTCCTTACAGCTGAGGCAAACATTGGACTGAACTACTTTTCTCCTTGCCAGATTTTTCAGAGTAAGGAGGGATTCATTGCAAGCACGCCAAGCAAAAGTATTAACTTTATTTGGCACTGTTAATCTCTAGAAGGCTGTCCAGAGTTTTTTGACTTCTCCATTATCTGAAACTGAAGCAGCCTCACTCGTTTCCATAGCACACAACAACTGATACCCCGACTTGACTGAATACATCCCATCCTTAGACTTTGGCCAAATTAGAATGTCTTCCTGAGGGGTAGAACAGATAGGGATCGACCTGATTCTCTAAGCTTCAAAGGACAGAAAACAGGTATCTAATAACATCCCATTCCACCATCCTGTGCTGTCATTTAAGAGATCAGCTACCACTGTATCAACATGTAAGGAAGAGGCTGGGGAAATAATCCTACCCGAGCCTTCCCCTGGCAACCAGCAATCGTGGAACACTCTGACACTTTGACCATTCCCTATTCTCCACCTAGCACCAGTAGCAATCACATTCCGAGCACCAAGGATACTGCGCCAAGCATAAGAACCTGACTTTACTTGTGCAGAAAAAATATCACTTGATGGGAAGAATTTAGCTTTGAAAACCTAGTAGAAAAGGGAGTCTTTGTCATGAATTAATCTCCAAACTTGTTTTGCTAGCATGGCTTCATTAAATTTTCTGAGTTCTTTGAACCCCAACCCACCTTCATTTTTTGGTAAACATAGAGTCTCCCAATTCTTCCAATGAATCTTCCTCCTATCACCCCGTTGACCCCAAAAGAAATTTTTTATCATCACCTCAATATCATGGCAAAGGCTCGTGGGTAATTTAAAGCAACTCATTGCAAACGTTGGAATGGCTTGCACAATAGCTTTCAACAAAACCTCCCTCCCAGCTTGTGACAATAGTTTTTCTTTCCATCCTTGAAGCTTACTCCAAATCCGTTCCTTTATATAAATAAGGCTCTCCTTTTTATTCTTCCCCACCACTGTTGGAAGGCCCAAATATTTCTCATACTCCTTAATTTCTGGAACTCGTAGGAAATTTTTCAAGGCAACTTTCGTTCTATCTGGGACTGACTTGCCAAAGAACAAATTGGACTTTGCTCCATTAACTTTCTGCCCCGAAGCATGTTCATAGAGAGTCAATTCCGATTGCAAAGCTTGCACATTGCCCATCTTGGCTCTACAAAAAATCACGCTGTCATCAGTGAAGAAGAGATGGGAGATTTGTGGACCATTCTTGCATAGGGAGAAGCCTTTAAGATCACTTGCAGCAACATTATTTTTGATCAAACCATTGAGCCCTTCAGAACAAAGTAAAAAGAGGTAGGGAGATAATGGGTCCCCTTGATGGATCCCCCTAGTTGGCTTGATAAAACCTCGAGGTGAACTGTATATTAAGATGGAATATGAGACTGTTCTAACCGTTTCCATCACCAACCTTACCCAATTATCAAGGAAGCCCATTTTCAACATTAGCTTCTCTAAAAAAATCCACTCCACCCTGTCATAAGCCTTGCTCATATCCAACTTTAATGCCATATATCCAACTTTGCCTGTTTTTTTAGTCTTCATGTAATGTAGAGTCTCAAATGCTACCAGAATGTTGTCCAAGAATGCTTTATCAGGTTGGAAGGCACTCTGAGATTTTGATATAACATGAGGTAAGAGACTTTTAAGCCGATTAGCTAGCACTTTTGAAATTAATTTATAAGGAATATTACAGAGTGCAATAGGTCTAAACTCAGAAACTCTTTCCGGGCTCTTTGATTTAGGAATAAGAGTGATATAAGTTTAATTGAGGCTAGCTGGGATAATACCTGAATTTAAGCAGGAAAGAACTGCACAGGAAACACCATCACCAATGGAGTCCCAATAGTGTTGAAAGAAAATGGGGGGCATGCCATCCGGACCTGGGGCCTTCAATGGAGCCATACTTTTCAAAGCCGCATCAACTTCTTGCCTCGAAATTTTTTTCATCAAATCAGAGTTCATGGAGTTAGAAACTACCCGTGGGATAGTAGCAAGAACCTCCTTAATGTGAGAAGGGTTGGATGTCGAAAAACGCCCCCTGAAATAATCATAAAACAAATCTGCCACTTGGTCATATCCCTCGCACCATTCACCACTTTCATTCCTTAATCTTTTAATACAATTTCGCCTAAACCTTTGAGAGGCCCTGCTATGAAAATACCCGGTATTTTGGTCACCCTCCTTCAGCCAATGCAACTTAGAACGCTGCTGCCTGAGTTTCTCTTCACTAATAAGTAAGTCCCTTAATTCAGCCTTAAGGGAGTGCAAACAATCAACATCGTTACCCCTTATAGCTTCCTTTTCCACATTCTTCACCTGCCTCTTTTTATCAATAATGTTGTGAGTAATATTTCCAAATGACCCTCTACTCCACTCACGTAGTTTATCCTGGCAGGTTCTTAAATTTGCTTCAACTACAGACATGGGATTGGGGGAAAAAATGGAATTTACCCATGCTGCCTCCATCGTAGTATGACAAGCCGCATCCTTCAACCACACCTGTTCGAACCTCCACGGCCTTTGATTTCTTATCGGTATTCCATCTAACTGAATGAGAAGTGGCTTGTGGTCAGAGAAAATAGCATCCAGATGTGTGACTGACGATCCTGGAAAGAGAGAAAGCCACTCTGAATTTGCCACAGCCCTATCCAAGCGTTCCCAAACTGTGATACCGCCTGTCAGTTTTTTACACCAAGTGAATTTCGTACCTCTGTAACCTAAATCAGCAAGGCAACAAGCGTCCAAAGCCTCCCTAAAATCTTTCATTTGATTTTCGTGTCTTGCTCGACCACCCAACTTCTCATGTGATTTCGCTATCTCATTAAAGTCGCCGACGTATAGCTAAGGTAGGGAAGAGTTACAACTGAGGTGTTTTAGCGTGTTCCAAGATTCCTGGTGTCTATATGTTTCAGGGCAGCCATAGAAACCTGTAAATCTCCATTAATTTTCCTTCTCTGCATTGTTCACGGCATCGATATAATTTAGTGAGGAAGATACCATAGAAACATCGAAGTTAAACTACCACAAAAGTGCCAAACCGCCCCTTTGAGTAACCTTTGATACAACAAATTTCTGATCAAGATCAAAATTCTTCAACAGTGACTTTAGCCTTGCTTCATCCAGCCATGTTTCAGCAATGAACATGGTTGCAGGATCTTGTGCCCGAACTAGGTCTTCGAGCTCTCGAATTGTCTATGGGTTCCCAAGCCCACGACAATTCCAAACTAAGAAACTCATTGCTCTTGGCAGGGCTATTGACCAGCCTCTGCCAATGATTTGGTGTTGCCATTATCGTTTTGAGAAACCAAACACCGCTTATAGGGTAACTCAATTGGATCACTGAAGGAATTGCAGGATCTCTTAGTCTACAGTTTTATGCCATGTGGGGATGCCAGACTTCGTGAGGATTTCTGAAATCTTTTCCACGTTCTAGGCTGGGGTAGAACATCATTAGAGATAATTAATATGGGAACTTCAGTTAAAGTGGGGTTAAGGACATCTGAATTGGTGGAGTGTTCAGGGTCACGCGAAAGAAGGTGGTCATCTAGATTAGTGGATTTTTTGGGGTCACATGAGAGAAAGATGTCATTTGGATTGGTGGGGCTTTTGGGGTCACATGGGAGAGGGTAGGGTAATTTGGAGTGATAGGTCATGGGGTTTAAGAGTTCAGGGGATGGAGGGATTGTTGTACCGCATTGATTAGGCACACTAAATTCCATGTTGCTTGGGGGATCAAATTTGGAAATTTCCTTATCAATCTCATTTAATTTGGCAGAGAATATCTCGCTGTCCTTTATCAGGTGCTGAAAAGTAGGAGATTTTAAGATACAAATTTATTAACTCATTCTTGAAATATGCTAAAATCAAAATTAATACCAGAAAAATTCATTAATAATACAATGTAATTGTCTTGAAATATGCTAAAATAGGGATTATAAATTTCAAAAACAAAAGAAAAATCTCTCATCTCTCTATCTCTTTGCCTCTCCATCTATATTCTTACCTTTCTTTTCTTCATCTTGATTCTTGATCTTTTTCCATAAACTCAGTCTAGCTTGAAATTTTTTTTTGTTTTGTTGATTCCCTTCAATTCACAACAAATTCAAAACTGAAAAGGGGAAGCGTACCAGAGGTAATCTTCTTCCCTTCTCTATCTTTCTAAAAATGAAGATGATGAGTCTACTATTTATTTAACTTAAATTATATATATTTAGTTTATTTCACTACACAATTGATTGATGGGACACGTTTTTGGTCATAGGACAAGCTGGGAAAATATTGATACAAAATTCTGCTATGAGAGGATCCAATTTTGCCATGATAGGATCCTTTTCTGCCCCTTTCTTAATTGGACCATTTTCTGCTACGATAGGACACTTTTTCAGCACTTAGCCATGGGAGTACAAGCTGGACATCTCACATCTGCACTGCACAGTAGCATAGGCTGCTTCATTGCACAATGCAACCCACAATTATAGGACAACACGTTTTCTCACTTTATCAATTATTATAAATTATTATACCAATTAATAATTTGATGTATATCATATCAACTCATTTGTATTATAATGACACTAATTTATTGAACCATGTAATAAATTAATTTTTATTTGTGCAGGTTTAGACTTTAAAGTGGTCACGGCTTTAGAAAAATTGCAATAACCAGGTTCTATTATTCTATACTTTAAATTTTATTTTTAGTTAAATTATCATTTTTAATTATAAATTGTGTTTTATTTATCTATAAATATTTTCTCATTATAAATGTCTACTAGAACATATTTATCAGGATATGAAAAACTTCAAAAAAAGAGAAAAATTGAAAAACAAATTGAATCTCAAAAAGGATCTATGGATAAATTTGTTACCAGTATTAAAAAAAAAACACAATAGAAAGTTTGGGTGAAAATATTACAAATGAACAAGAAACTTATCAAAAAGAGTTGGAAGATAATGAAATTATACAACGAAAAGAGAATAATGAAAATAGTCCTAATAATGTTCAAACATCTAATGTAGCAATAATTGATAATGAAAAACAAAATAATTTAGAAGAAAAAAAAATGACTAACCTACTTACTAATAATATCTATGATCCAAGTCAATGGGAAAATATTGATACAAAATTAAGAGATTTATTAGTAGAAAATGGTCCAATTAGAGACAATGATCTAAATTTTCCTATAGATAAAGATTGTAGACATTTTTCTACTACATTTTATTTTAAAAAGTTATCAAATGGGGAGAAATTTGATAGAAAATGGTTAGTGTATTCAAAAGATTTGGATAAAGCATTTTGTTTTTGTTGCAAGTTGTTTAATTCAACAACACATGGTAGTGGTACAAATCAACTTACTAATGATTGGATAAATATTAGCAATAAGATTAAAAATCATGAAACAAGCAAAGAGCATGTTACTAACATGATTGCTGGGATTGATTTAGAAATGAGATTATTGAAAAATAAAACAATTGATAAAAATTTCCAAGAACAAGTTAACAAAGAGAAAGATCATTGGAAAAAAGTGTTGTTAAGAAATATTGCTATTGTAAAAAATCTTGGAAAAAATAATTTGGCCTTTCGAGGAAAAAATGAAAAGATCTATCAAGAAAATAATGAGAATTTTTTAAATCTAATTGAAATGATTGTAGAATTTGATCCAGTAATGCAAGAACATGTTCGACATATTTAACATGGTGCAATTCATAATCATTATCATGGACATAAAATAAAAAATGAATTGATAAAATTGTTAGCAAATGAAATTAAAGGTAAAATTATTAAAAAGATTAAGGAAGCAAAATATTTTTCAATTATACTTGTTGTACTCTTGATGTAAGTCATCAAAAACAAATTACTCTAGTACTACGATGTGTGGATATTTCAACTAGTCCAATAAAAATAGATGAGCATTTTGTAGAATTTTTAAAAGTAGATGATACTTCTGGAAAAGGTCTTTTTAATGAAATTATAAGTGTAATAAAAAGTCTTGAACTTGATATTAATGATGCACGTGGACAAGGATATGACAATGGGTCTAATAGGAAAGGAAAAAAGAGGGGTACAAAAAAGAATTATTGATATAAACCCTAAAGCATTTTACACACCATGTGGTTGTCATAATCTTAACCTTGTGCTATGCGATGTGGCCAATTCTTGTCCTAAAGCTACATCTTTTTTTGGAGTAGTACAACGTATATATACATTGTTTTCTTCTTCCACAAGGCGATAGAAAATTTTACAAGATAATGTTTCAAGTTTAACTCTTAAACCATTGTTACAAACATGTTGGGAAAGTCGAATTGAAAGTGTAAAAGCAATAAAATTTAAAGGTTTAGAAATAAGAGATACTTTGTTACACTTAGCAAAAATGAGTGAAGATCCTAAAACAAAAAGTGAAGTTGATTGTTTGGCAACATATGAGCTTGAAAGTTTTGAATTCTTGTTAGGCATGACTATTTGGTATGATATATTATTTGTTGTTAACTCTGTTAGTAAAAATTTACAATCAAAAGACATGCAAATTGATGTTGCCATAGATCAACTAAAGGGTCTCATATCTTTCTTTTTAAAAAAATATAGAGAAGATGGATTTACATCTGCTATGATTTCATCCAAAGATATTGCAACCAAAATGGAAATAGAGCCTACGTGAAAAATGTATAATTCGTAGAAAGAAACAATTTGATGAGAATGCCAGTGATAAGATAACATAATCGGCTGAAGAATCTTTTAGAATTAATTATTTTTTATATATAGTAGATCAAGCTATTTCATCAATTGAAAGTAGGTTTGAACAATTTCAAATATATGAGGATATTTTTGGTTTTTTATTTAATTTTGAAAAACTAAAAGCATTAGATGATAATAGTTTGAAAAAATTATTGTCTTAATCTCGAAAGTTTTCTCAAACATGATATTTATTATGATATTGATGGCTTAAATTTATTTTCAAAACTAATAGTTATAAAAGAAGTTATGCAAATAGATGAAAATACTCCAATTAATGTACTTAATTATTTAAAAAGACTAGATTCTTTTCCAAATGCATATATTGCTTATAGAATATTACTAACAATACCTGTTACAGTTGCATCTCCAGAAAGAAAATTTTCAAAATTAAAATTAATAAAATCTTATTTAAGGTCTACTATGTCATAAGAAAGATTAAGTGGATTAGCTATATTATCAATTGAAAAAGAAATGTTAGAGGAACTTAAATACAAAAACTTAATTAGTAATTTTGCATCTCAAAAGTCAAGACAAATAGATTTTAAAAAATTCAATATATATTATTTAATTAATATTTAAATATAAAAAATGCCCCACTTAAAATTTTCACCTAAAACTCTCAAAGTGGTTGAGCCGACTTGGGTTTCCCTAAGTCACTATATAAGATATATATATATATATATATATATTATACATGATTACTAGGTTATCCAAATAAATAAATAAAAGGAAAAATGAAATTACATGATTACTATCATAACTTTTGACCCTAACTAATATATATGACGCTGGTTTTATAATTTGGTGTCTAAACTACTTTTGGATTTGATACTAAATTTTTGAGGTGGACATAGCAAATAAAAGAAAGAGACGTGATATATTGTCTCGTGTATATATATATATATATATATATATATATATTTTTTTTTTTTTTTTATACAAGATAGAAATTATACTATAGCTTAATCTAAGTGTATATATGTGTGAAACTCCATCCTGAAGACTTGAATCCTGGTCCTTGCTCCCCACACCTCACAAACACTTATACTTATAGAATAACCATCGTACTGAGGGTGTGCAATGGTGTCTCATATATTATTATACCTAAATTAACATACACGATGTTTACTAGTGTTTAAAAAAAAAAAAAAACTATCTTTGTAAAAAGTTCGCCATATTTTTTTTTGAAGGCAAAACCAATATTCATTCATTCGTTCATGCTTAAACAATCCTGATACAAGGCTTCTATAACCGGGGGAGGAGTGTCTCCTATCCAATACAATTCATTATCAACATTTCTAGCATATTTTGCCAAAATATGGGCAACCTGGTTTCTTCTAATACAACTTATATCAGCATATTGCAAAATCGAATGCTGCATTTGATGTCCTCATACATGTCCCAGCAAAGAAAGATCGCCTGAAGTGCTTGCTACTGCGTTCATGACAGCAACTTTATCACCCTCTATGATCATCTCAGCAAAACCTGACTCCACAGCGAATTCAATAGCTTTTTGACACACCAAACACCTCCGCTTCTTCACTGTAACTGACCGAGGGCCCTTTAACAGACATTGCCGCCATTAATTCACCTGCAGAATTTCTGATTACTGCTCCAAATCCCGATCTCTGAATTCCAGCAAAAACCGTGGCATCGAAGTTAAGCTTGTACAACTGTGAAGGGGGTGGTTTCCATCTCTGTCCGGTCTGTGGCGCTGTGTGTGAAATATTCATATGAGTTTGAACATTTCGATTCTCGTCTAAATACTCCACTGCTCTCTGATTTAGCCACTTCGGGTCCCTCATCTGTCCTCCATATAGAGGTTGCCATATTTTAAAATGACTCTTTATTTGGAAAAACCTTTTTGTGTGAATAAAAGAATAATTCTTCACCTGGGAGGTTGAAAGGGGCAATTCAAGTGAAAATATAAGTCAACTTAATTACAAAAGAAGACATCTTCACTTAGAAGATGAATGTGTAAAAGACAAGGTTTTAGCCTTATAATAGCATTGAAATAAGCACATAAACGAACAGACAAAGGCAAGCCATAGATGGTGTGAGAAGAGTGGTAATGGCTAAGATGTATAAATAAAAAGCTGCGAGTTGTGAGAGAGCATCAGAAAATATACCTTTTTAACTTGACATCTTACATTGAATGTGCTGCAATCTGTATGCATGAATGTCTTGAGGGGGAAAAGCGGGCTCTGGTTCCGGCATTTGACGACATCATTACTCGCTGTCCAAAGTTCAAAAGAAATATGTGTGGATATGGTATAAAGCTCCCTTACTAAAGATCTCTCTATTCTCTTCCTCTCTAAATGCCATCTTTTTATTTTCCGCTTTCTTGGGTAACAATTCAAGAGTAATAATTAACAAGGTTAACTTTCAATCATATGTGCCTTTGTGTTAAAAGTTAAAACCATAATCCATCTCCCTTGTATGTGTATTTTTAAGATTCTATTTGCGCTTGTTGGCTAGTAAATTATCATGTGTTGGAGGGATTACAATTCAACTTCCTACAACCACTCTAAAAATAGGTCGGCGGGATGTAATGTTGAATGCTATAAAAGATTTGAGTATATCTTCTTCATCATCAATTAGTTTTGAGGTAGAATAGTACAACTTACAGTTCGACAAATTGTATTAGAGCCAAAGCTATGGATTCGAGTTGCGGAAGTGTCAATTGTAAGGTAAGGATTGTTGGGGGACCATAATTTGATTTCCTACAATCACTCTTAAAACATGCTCGACGGGCATGATGTCGAATGTCATCAAATATTTGAATGTCTTCCTCATCACCAGTTGGATTTTAGGTTAAGTGACACAGCTCACAGTTCAACATTATGTAATAATGAAATGTTGTCATGATTATTGTAGACAAACCGAAACTTACGAAGATGATTCAAATTTCAAATCCTACCTCTCTAAATTATTAATGAATAAAAATAAATAAATAAAAAGTTGCCAAAGAATAATAAAAAAAAAAATTTGAATAACATTTTCCCCCTTTTTCTTACAAGTGGGGATTCGAGGATTTGAATCTTCCTAGTTCATCCCATTACAGAAATTAGGCACGACAATAATCCATAAAGACTCTTGGCTAAAATTAAAATTCCCAATGAAATCGTGCATGTTAAGAACATAAGTTAGTTGTCAATAAAGTAGAGTCAATTTTGGGTTTGACTTACTTTTAGTACTTTCTAAACCAGAATATTCTTTTATTTTAATAAGAAACTGTCATATTACCGACTAACTAAATAAATGGTGGAGATTAAAACTCACTATCACTTGCTATTGTATATTTAAAACAAAATGAGATATCTAGTTGAAAAAAGTATTGGAGGTAAGCTAAACCCGTCAATTATTTCTTCCATTTCTATAAGGTATCATCAGGTTTATATCCATCCTTAAACATACCAAGATTTACCTAAAATGCATTATTATTTAGACAGATTTTACTCTTTGATATATCTTTCCTAGCAGATATGAAAATCAACTAGATTGCAAACCGCCTAACTTTTCGCCATCTATTCTAAAAAGGCTTATATTTCAAAAATTCAAAAAAAAGAAAGAAAAAAAAGAAGCTAAATTAGTAGATTATAGAAAAATTAAATTGCATATACTAATACGTATTAAAACCAATAATAACTTACCACATATGATTTGTTGTGAAAATGTTATAAAAATGTTTTAGACGTAGCACTTTTTTATTAAAAATACAAGGCCAAGAAACCATTAATTTTGAACTAATTTCCTTCAATGTTTAACAATTATGTGGTATCATCCAATATGTTTCAACGAACACCCACAGCCACATGTACACATATTTGTATGATATAAGAAATCATCTTGTGGTTATTTTTGCAAATAAGTATAACGTGCCAAATTTGATGTGAGGAATAATGTTTGCTTCAAAATAATTGTTTCTTACCTATGCCTTACAATGTCAAGGTCTTCTCAAAAAAAAAAAAAAAAGGGTCTTCTCAAAAAAATACAATTTCAAGTGCTTACTAGTCAGTAGTCACTACAAAATGAAGTGATGATCATACCTTCCCCAGATGCATTTTTGACCTTCCTGCTGATTAATGAATAGCTTACATCGGCCACTTGATTCCATTTAGTTAACAACTCGAAATTACACATACTTGGAAACACAATGAATTAAAATTAAGGATACTTATATTGAAATATAGAGATTATATATTACAATAGCTGGCTAGTGGCTTGCCGTTATGCTCCAATAAGAATGCAAGAATTCTCTACTATCAATAAAAAAGCTCAAACATTAAATTTCCAATCTTTAATTAGTCCCCAAGAGTTTTGGATGTAAACAAATCAAAAATTTTGATTGGAATTTGTTGGAAGAAAAATTCCTATATGCATAAACCAAATTATGAAATAATTTTGGATGTAAAAAATTCCTATATTGCACAAATTATGAAATAAACAATGGTCATTGAAATTATGAGGGGAAAAATCACATTCTAAGGAAGAGATTTTCCTTTTACTTTTTTAACTTGTAACATCAACTTTATGATAATTGCTCTTTCTTATTATACCAATTGTTTTTTGGTATAGACTAAGATTGAGTCTTAAACTTTTATTCTAATGGCATTTTTTTTTTCCTAATGAATTAATTGAAGCTCATAGTATTTTTATGTTTCTATGTAACATTTTAATTAGCATTTATTTAATTTATAGCTCATGTAGGGACCACCTTGTGTCCTGTTTCTCTATGAATAAGGTCCTTTTTTGGTCTGATGGTCTTCTGTTTGTGTGCTATTGCTTAGGATTGTGTATGTATATTTTTGAATGATACATAGTACATTATTTTCCGGCAACTACGATTAAATATTTAAAAGGAAATAACACAAACTCCTACTATCCAACTCCCATTAAAAAAAAAAAAAAAAAAACTCCTACTATCCAACTGATGTTTTGTAGAAAACTAAACACATTGCACAATTCTTGTTACTTGACAGCCTTCAAGTCTATAAAAAGCATATGGAATAAAGACGTCTTGCCAAGTCATGGAAAATAGAAGAAAGGAAAGTCCCCCAAGGTGACTTCTAAATTTATATTTGATTAAGAGTAAGTGACTTTCTCTAATCTTGGATCAATTTTCTGGCTCTATAAACTTGATCCTCAACTTGTAATCCTGATAGAACATCCAAAATTCGTGCTTATACTTATATGTAATTTGTGAAATCCTATCTTATAGCAAAATTGTGAACATTTTAATATGTTAAATTAAACATGTTATGTAAATAGTTTTTTTTTTTTTTTTGGAGAAGCATAAGTATTAAGTAGTTAATTTTATTAGATAACCTTCTCCAAACCAGGATTGCCAATCTTTGTTACAAGCGGCCCATTCTAAACTTTGTAAGTGAAGTGGGCCCATGGCCAGATTAATTTTTTGGGGCCACATGAGGCCTCTTTATTTTTTTCCCTAACGCCTATTTAGAGGACTCACAGTACAAGAGATTCGGCTAAAACATGTCTTAAGCTCAAGTCAAGGATTCCATTACATGGGATGGGCTTTTTGCTAATGCATTGGGCGCATGGGCCATATTTTACTTACCTCACTAATCGGACTTACACCCATTTATTTTCAACTCCATAGATTAGGCTCATAGCCCATTTGTTATCTATATCATAGAATGGGCTCACGCCCATGTTTCTCTTGCATCACTAATTGGGCTCAAGACCCATATTTTCTCTTTAATGGATCGAGGCTTGTGACCAGTGACGGAGCCAGAAATTTATGTTAGGGGGGGGGGTAAGATTAAAAGACAAGATTGGAAATAAAAAATTAATAAAAAAAAATTAATCAATATTAATAACAAAATAAGTAAACAACTATATGATAATGTAATTGTCATACCGAATCTAACATAAAATGTAAACTTTAATTTATTTTTTCACACCTAGCTTATTTTACTTGATTGCCCTCAACGATTTTTCATATTTTGAAACCGTTGCATGATTTCTTCACACTTATTAGTCTTGAATATATATTTCTCAATATATGTGACTAAGCAATCATTCATTCACTGATCTCCTATTTGATTGCGTAATCGATTTTTAATTATGTTTATTGTTGAAAAAGCTCTTTCAACAGTAGCTGTTGCAACTAGTAAGATCAATGCCAAAGTCACTAATGAGTAAACCAATGGATATGAAACATTCTTTTTCATTTCTATCATCTTTTCAATAAGCTGTCAAATTCCTTTAAATGCTGAAAACTCTTCAGTGGACTGCATGTCATGGATGTATGTCTCAAGTTGGTTATCCAAGAAAGAAACTTGAGACATAAAAAAATTCTACAGATGGTTTGGTCTAGTCCATCAAGTTTACTAAGTGGGATCCATTAATATTTTATATATAGAATTGTACTAATAGTAGAATTCTACTACTGCTGGGAAAGCTAGAAAGGTAATGTGAATTCACTTAATTGAGTTTTTTTTTAAAATTTTTAAATTGTCTTTCGTGTGGGGGGGGGGGGGGGGGGACATTTGAAATTTTAGGGGGGGCACCTGGCCCCCCCTCCCTCCACCCTTGCTTGTGACTCACACAATTTCTCTTATCTCTTGTGGTGTAGGCTTCTCCAGTAAAAGTTCATATTTACATAAAATGGTCTTGGATATGCTAATCAAATTGATAGATTATAAGGGCTCGTTCGGTACATATGTTTAAATAATAGTTTTTAATTTTTTTTTAATACGTGTAAGTGAAAAAGTGTGTAAAAATACATATAATATTGTTTAAAAACTAAAAACATGTGTTTAAATACAGTTAAGTCATGAAGTTTGGGCAAAATAAAAGAGAGTTCAAGACTACTTTATGATTGATTGACGGCTAGTCGAGACCAGAGACTCGTCCTCATGTAAATTTTTGGGTTCCAGGGTAGTCTTTTTACAACATTGGGCATAACTATTATACTATTCTTTCCGACTCTTCCCTGCTTATCTTTTTATATATTGAGGTTTTTCAGTCATTTTAGTTTGGGATAGCGTCAACATCATCAAACTTGTCTTTTCTCTCAATGCTGTTTGTCCTTAGAAATAGGAAAAATTCAGGCGATTTGGTACATGTATTTAAATATATATTTAATTTTTAAACAGCATTACACATATATCTATATACTTTTTCACCTATATGTATTTTTAAAAAATACAAATAATGTTACTAAAACAACATTACGAAATAAGCTCTCAATGACTTGAATTTTTTATTGGAGTGTGTTGAACATATTATTGAAATCAGCAAAAGGTTTATTTATTTTTTTATTTTTTTTACTTTGAGAAGAAAATGACACTATTGCTAGAATGGTACTTTTTCATGACATTGATATTCATCTTTTCCTTTAAGTCTTTTATTTAAATCTATATTCTTTTTTTTTTCCTCTATTTGTTTGTTCTAATGAGTGAGATCTTTTGCAGGAAATTTGGAATGGAAGGTTTGGAAAAGATATATGTACAAGTAAGTTGACATATTATATTATTTAATAAAAATAAAAATATATAATTTTTTATATGAAAAAAAATTATTTTTATTTTTTAATTATTGTATTGCGCCTTCTAATAATTAAATCAACAATTTTATTTGGTAATATGAAACAGAAACTATTTTATTGATTTATGATTTTTATGCCAATAACACATGTTCTATATAACTTCAGTTTCTTAGAAGCATATTCCCTATGCTTGTGCTTGTATTTAAGTAGTCAATTGTTCTTTTGTTTTTGAGGATTGGGTGCTTGTAGGTAGCTTGTGATAGTGTTAATTGTGTTTATGAGCTATATTGTGCTTTTGTTTGTACTAATTAAGGATGTCATTACTTGTTATGAAAGACCAAGTTAATCTTTCAATTATGTTTTGCTGGTATATAGCTAGCACTAATGAATACAATTAATGCTATCTATTTTGTGCAGAGTATACCAGTTCGCTTTACCAAGAAAAAGTATATTCAAAGTGGATAACATGTTATGCTTAAAGTTGGGGATCGATCATGGAAGGCTTTGTTTTCAATTTCTGGAGAGAGACGACCATGTTCATTTTTTGCTGGATGGTCTACATTTGCAAGGGAAAATGGTCTGCAAGTAGGAGATGTTAGTGTGTTTGAGCTGATTAAAAGGAATGATAATGGTGTTGTGCTGGAACTGGAACTGGAAGTTTCGATTTTTAGAGATTGACTCACTTAGTTAATTAAGTGGTTGCTATGGTAGTGAATTATGTTTAGAGACTATTTACTTCTCTTGTTTGAGCTGATCTGGTATCCACGGTTAAGACTTCTACCAGCTTATTTTGTTTGTCCATTTGGATTAGCACTGAGTGGTTAGGGGCAGGACCTCTGGACCACAACGAGGTGGTTCAATTAGGATGGATTTTGTGGAAACTGTGGTAGTTGAAGGAATCGGTTTAGGATGGGTTTGGTGGAAAATATGATGGTTGAAGGAATCGGATTAAGATGGGAAAGGCTTTACAGATTTAAAAGGAACTTGAGAACAAAATTTAGTGAGATTGAAATCTTGGTTAGAGACATAATAAAAATTTCCGTTTATTTTGATTCGTTGAGATGGACCGGTTTACTTCCTAAAATTTTCTTTTAGCTGTTAGTGTATAGCTTAGACTAGTTTAGCCCATTGGGCTTAGCCCAATATACTATACTTGTAGTTTACTCCTTTTGCTTGTACTGCACACATACCTAGCCTATATAAGGCTCTCTATTGTACGTTATTATTTACACATCAATATACAGACTATTCAGTCATTCTCTCTCACTTTATATTGTTAACATGGTATCAGAGCCATTCCTCTGACTTTCTGGTTACTGTGGACATCTCCGGCGTTCTTCCGCTGCCCTCGCCTTCATCCAGTCGTCACTGTCAGAAGCGAGCCACCGCCGTCACGCCCACAGTACCTACAACACTCGGATATCAACGTTCTGTACATTCAATTGCCAAAGAACAGGCATAGAAAGACAGAACAGCCAATCCCGAGCAAAACCCAACCAAGAACGGCCAGAAACTGCATCACACGCGCCTCCACGCGCCGGCTGAAGTTTCTGCCTCACGAGCACGCGCTCCACGCGCCGTCGGTACCTGCCACGTGCGCTCACGCGCCCCCACGCGCCAGTCCACCCTCACTCACGCGCCACACGCGCCTGCTGCTGCTTCTCTTCCTGCAACGTCAGCCCTAGGTGACGTCACACTGCCACGTCAGCACACGTCATCCGTTGATCGTTGACTCTGACCGTTGACTTTGATCGTTGACCATTGACTTTGACCATAGTCAAAATTTTTCAACAGGACTTGTTTTGCTCAATTTTTCGCGTAATTTCGATTTTGAGCTCCGTTTCTGCATTTGAGGTCTCTAAATCTCATTTTTTGGCCATTTTCTTCATTATGGCTCAACAAAATGAACGAGATATCATCCGTCCTATAACTATTATGTTGGATGGTCCTACTAGTTATCATGCGTGGTCTCAGAATATGACTGTCTTTCTCAAGGGTCGTAAACTGTGGAGATATGTGATTGGTTCAATTCCTAAGCCAGTATCAAACCCTAAGTCCAAAGCCACAATTGCTGAAGAGTCTTCGAAGATTGTTGTTACAATAGATGATTATGAAGAACGCCTAGAGGAATGGGAGAGTATTCAGAGTAAGATCTTGTCTTGGTTTATCAATACCTCTATTCCCTCCATTCATAATCTTCTTCCTCGTCTTGAAACTGCTGAGGCTGCTTGGAAATTTTTGGCTAATCGCTATAATTGCACTAATGATTCAAGCTTGGAGTTCCACATTGAATCAAAGCTCTATCAAATGCATCAAGAGACAGGTCAGTCTATTTCTGATTTCTATTCTCAGACTTCTACTATGTGGGAACAACTCTCTGCTGCAGATCCTCCACTGGTGTGTTCTAAGGACATTGAGCTCTTTGTTAAATATCGGGATCGTCGTAAATTTATGCACTTCATGATGGGTTTACGTGAGGATTTTGAGCCTACTAGGGCTTCTCTGCTTAGCCGGTCTCCTACTCCTTCTCTTGATGCTGCAGTCAAGGAGCTCATTTTTGAGGAGAACCGTCGGCCTACTTATCACATGTCATCATCTGATCATGTATTGGCTACACCCTCTCCATAGCCTCCCATTGCTGCATTCACTGCTCTTCCACGAATAAACCCTGGGCGTCCCAACTCTCAGTCTTCCAAAGGTACTCGCTGCGAGTTTTGCCGTAGCAAAGGTCATGACATCTCTGTTCGTCGCAAACTGCAGAAATTTGTGCAAGAGCATAATAAGGCTTCTCTTCCTCGGGCAGCTGCTATATGTCCTTCAGATCCATCGGTTCCTACAGGTCCATTTTTGACTTCCTCACTTACTACGGCTGATATTGAGGAAGTTGTTCAACAGGTTTTATCCCGCACTCCCACTGCCCTTTCTGTCACCTCAGGTAAACAACCTTGGTTCTTTGATACTGCATGTTGTAACCATATGACTCCTGATGAATCCCAATTTTCTGATAAGGCACCCTTAGAACATCCAATCACCATTTACACTGCTGATAGAACTCCTATGCCTGTTAGTCATAAAGGAACAATCTCTTCTCCTAGTCTATCCCTTAATGACACTTTTCATATTCCGAAGTTATCCCTTAATTTGCTTTCTGTTGGTCAACTTTGTGAATTAGGCGTAGATCTTCTATTTACTAATCATGGTGTGGATGTGCAGGATCCCTGGACGGGTCAAGTGCTTGGGACAGGCCATAAGGTTGGTCGCATGTTTGAGGTTCATGACTTGAAGATTCCTTCACAAGTTGTTTCTGCAGCTGCTACCACTACCACCTCCTCACCTGATCTATGGCATGCTCGTCTTGGTCATCCATCCTTATCTCGTCTTCAGTTGTTAGCTTCTCAAGGTCATTTAGGTTCAGTTCAGTTTCAAAAATTTGATTGTACTTCCTGTCATTTTGGCAAACAAACAAAATTGCCCTTTAATAAAAGTGACTCCTTTTCTTCTGCCCCTTTTGATCTTATACATTCTGATATTTGGGGTCCTGCACCTGTTCCCATTGAGGGGGGATCTAAATATTTTGACATATTTGTGGATGATTTTCCTTGATATACTTGGATTTATCTGCTTCACCATAGGTCTGAACTTGTGTCTATTTACCAAACATTTCATAAAATGATTGAAACACAGTTCAATCGCACCGTCAAAGTCTTTCGATCAGATAATGCTCAAGAATATAATGATAAATCTTTCTTATCCTTTTTAGACAGTCATGGTACTCTTCCTCAGCGGTCTTGTCCTTACACCTCTCAACAAAATGGTTGTGCAGAACGAAAACATCGTCACATTCTTGATGTTGTCCGCACCCTTCTCATTTCTGCCTCTCTTCCTGAGCGCTTTTGGGGTGAGGCTGCACTCATTGCTGTGTACACCATTAATCGTATTCCTTCACCAACTACACACAACAAATCACCATTTGAGCTTCTTTATGGTCAAACTCCTTACTACTCCTCCCTTCGGGTTTTTGGTTGTGCTTGCTTTGTCTCTCTTCCTCCTCATGAACGAACAAAGCTCCAGCCTCGTACTCGTCTCTATTATTTCCTTGGTTATGGTGTGTCTCAAAAGGGGTTTCGCTGCTATGATCCCATTTCTCATCGCCTTCGTGTCTCCCGTCATGTTGAGTCTTAGGAACATCGTTCTTTCACGAGTCTTCAGCAGTTTCCTGCATCTCCTTTCTCAGAGTCTCCCATTTTTACTGATCTTTTCCTCCCTCTCTATCCTGAACTTGTGGAGGATTCTTCAACATTGGCTGCCTCTCCAGACGACTCATCTCCGGTTCTGTCTCCGGCATATGACCCGCCTGTCTTGGATCCTGTGGCACCACCCTCTCCTGAGTCACCTGTTGGTCCTGAACTTCGTCGTTCCACTCGGGTAAGCATTCCTCCCCCTTATCTTACTGATTATCACTGCTCTTTTGCTCTTGCCACCCTCTATGAACCTCACACCTATCGTGAGGCCTATACTGACCCTCTTTGGCAGCAAGCTATGAACGAAGAACTAGATGCCCTTCATAAGAATAACACTTGGGATATGGTTGATTTGCCTCCTAGTCAGTCTGTAGTAGGTTGTAGGTGGGTTTACAAGATCAAGACCAAGGTTGATGGATCTGTTGAACGATACAAGGCTCGCCTAGTTACCAAGGGCTTTACTTAGGAGTATGGTATTGACTATGAGGAAACATTTGCTCCTGTTGCTCGCCTTACATCTATCAGATGTCTCATTGCTGTGGCTATTGTTCGCCGTTGGCCTCTTTATCAAATGGATGTGAAGAATGCTTTCCTTAATGGAGACCTCCATGAAGAAGTGTACATGCAACCACCCCCTAGCTATCCACATTCAGGCAGCCAAGTTTGTCGCCTTCGCCGTGCTCTTTATGGCCTTAAGCAGGCTCCTCGAGCTTGGTTTGAAAAGTTTAGCTCGGTTGTTGCTCAGCAGGGTTTCACTTCGAGTCCTCATGACACCGCTCTCTTTGTCCGAAGATCCTCTGCTGGTATCACTCTTATTCTTCTTTATGTTGATGATATGATTATTACTGGAGATGATTCTGCAGGTATCCGCTCTCTTCAGCAGTTCCTTAGTCAACATTTTGAGATGAAAGATCTAGGCACTCTCAGCTATTTTCTTGGGCTTGAGGTTACCTCATCCTCTGATGGATACTATCTTTCCCAGGCTAAATATGCTTCTGATCTTCTCTCCAAAGCCGGTATCATCGACAACAAGACTGTTTCCACTCCTTTAGAATACAATGCAAAGCTCACACCTTTGGATGGTGAACCTATATCCGATGCTACTCGCTATCGTCAGTTGGTTGGCAGTTTGAGCTATCTCACTGTTACTCGTCCGGATATTTCACATGCCGTGGGTATGGTTAGTAAGTTCATGGATGCACCTCGTTCTGTCCATTATGCTGCTGTTCTTCGGTTCTCCGATATGTCAAAGGCATACTTTATCATGGTCTGCATTACTCCTCTCGATCTTCCCTCGAGCTTCATGCTTATTCAGATGCTGACTGGGCAGGTGATCCGACTGATCGATGCTCTATCACAGGTTTCTGTTTCCTGTTAGGTACTTCTCTTGTCTCGTGGCGCAGCAAGAAGCAGGATGTGGTTTCCCGTTCCAGTACTGAGGTAGAGTATTGTGCCCTTGCCGACACCACTTGCGAGCTTGTTTGGCTTCGCTGGCTCTTGGCTGACATGGATGCTCCGCAGCCCACTACCACTCCTCTTTATTGTGACAATCGTAGTGCTATCTACATTGCTCATAATGATGTTTTCCACGAACGCACCAAGCATATTGAGATCGACTGCCACATCACTCGCCAGCATCTCAAGAAAGGAAATCTCAAGTTGTTCTCCATCTCCTCTGCTGACCAACTTGCTGATATCTTTACCAAGACTCACCTGCCTGGTCATCTTCGAGATCTTATATCCAAACTCCCGTTGGCTTCCTCCTTGCCACCTTGAGTTTGAGGGGGGATGTTAGTGTATAGCTTAGACTAGTTTAGCCATTGGGCTTAGCCCAATATACTATACTTGTAGTTTACTCCTTTTGCTTATACTGCACACATACCTAGCCTATATAAGGCTCTCTATTGTACATTATTATTTACACATCAATATACAGACTATTCAGTTTTTCTCTCTCACTTTATATTGTTAACATTAGCAATGCAAAAATTATGATAACTTGTGGAAGTATCATTATCAAGGTTATATTCTGTTTATCATTCCAAAGTTCTTGCCGCACAAAAGCATGATATTTGACCATGCCTAGTATCTCACAAACACCTAAACTCTAATACCTCGGGACTCCATTTGTGTGACGGGCTGACGGCCAACACCTAATGGAGGGTGCAAGGACGAGGCTTGTAATTGTATTTTAGAAAGCAATCAATTGCAATTATTTAATGGATTCAATGCCCAATTTGTTTGGTATTTACCAAGACATATTAGTGCACTACTTGCCACGTCACTTGGTATATTTTAGATAAAAGTAAAACTACGAAATTAATGTATGTTTTCAATGATTCACTTCCCATTTTGAGCTGACGTCATTTTTTATTTTTTGTGTCACTAGTTAATATTAAATAGTATAGTAGATAATTTTTTTATTTTTATTTTTTATTTTTTTGAGAATCCACATCATAAGACTTTTATTCAACTAAAGCTATGAAAATCAGCCTAAAGTACATTTGCAATCTCTGGTGGTACATCTTCCATCCAGACTTGTAATAAAGAAAAAAAAATTGCCCGCCTCGCAATCGAGTGAGCTACAGTATTACAATGCCTCCTTATATGAGGAAAAGAAATAATGGAGAACTGAGAGGCTAAGTACTGTATATTATTGATAATATGACCAAATTGTGCAAGGCTGTGAGAGTTTGACTTCAGAGTGTTCATGAGGATCAGTGAATCACCCTCCAACACCCCCTTATTGAGATCGGTTTCCAATGCCAACTCCATTGCACGTTGAGCTGCCAAGGCCTCAACTTCAATAGCTGTACTAGGCAGTGGAATTCATTGCGCCAAGGAGACCATCACCTGCCCCCTTGCTATCTTTAATCACCACCCCTATTCCGGCCTAGTTTTCAGCCTTGAAAAGTGTCCCATCAAAATTAATCTTGTACTGTTGGTGCGTTGGGGGCTGCCATTGCGTTGGAGGTCTTCCCGTAGGTGCTGTTGCTACAGAATTATGCAGCAAAAAGTCTTGTAATCTGTTTCGAGCTTGCTGCTCCAGGTTTGGGAGATTTTTGCCTCTTTTCCCTACCTTCATATCATTCCTTCTCTTCCATACAGCCCATACAACAATAGCAAACAAGTCTGAGTCCCTGTTCTCCACCAAAATGCAACCCATGAGATCAACGAAGCTTGTCATTTGCTATAGATTGTGCTAGTTCCAAGCTTGTACCGAGAGCCAAACTTCCTCCAATTTCAGAGAGAGGTAGAGAGCATGGAGTGTGTCTTCTTGTTGCATCTTACAATGATCACAATAGTCATTGGTTAACACCTTTCTTTTAACTAAATTATGCTTCGTGGGGAGTGAGTTTTTTGCAGCTCGCCAAACTAAATTTTTCACTTTGCTTGGCACATTGAGACTCCATATCCCTTTCCATAGTGCCTTGAGCATCAAAGGATTGAACTGACCCAGTTGTTGATTCTGAAATTCCGTCTGTAGAAACCGATAACCCGACTTGACTATGTAGGCTCCATTTGCATTGTGAGGCCAAATTAATTCATTCGGTTGCTCGGTAAGGCAGAGGGGAATGCTTTTCACCATTGTTGCCTCAAAATCTAGCAAGGTTTCATCAATTAACTCAGTCTTCTAGCATCTTCGTTCTTCATCAATCAAGCTTTGGACTTTTGCTGAATGTTTTTATGGCAGCCACCTATCCCCCCAAATATGAACTGACTTCCCATCTCCAATTCTCCAAATGGCTCCATGTTTAATCACATCTCTCCCTTTTATAATACTCTTCCATTCATAGGATGCCGAACTTGGACAAGTGGCCTCCATAATTGAACAATTTGGAAAAAATCTTGCTTTAAAAATCCGGTAAAACAGTGAGGATTTATCACGTAGAAGTCTCCAAGTTTGTTTAGCGAGCAAAGCTTCATTAAAACGGGACAAATCCTTGAAACCCATCCCTCCTTGCTCCTTTGGCTTACATAACACTTCCCACCTTACCCAATGCACGTTTTGACTATCTCCTCTCTGCCCCCAAAAGAATCTTCGAATAAGAGCTTCAATGTCATAGCAAAGAGTAACTGGTAGTTTGAAACATGACATTGTGTAGGTGGGTAATGCTTGAGCCACTGCTTTAATTAAAATTTCTCTCCTCGCTTATGATAGAAGCTTGCCTTCCTACCCTTGAAGCTTTTTCCAGACTCTTTGCTTAATGTTGTCAAAACTATCCTTCTTTTTTTGCCCTATGAAACTTGGTAATCCCAAATACTTCTCATATTGCTTGACCACGGGTACTCCAAGGGCTGCTTGAATTGAAGCATTTGATGGGAAGTGGACCTACTAAAAAATAGTGTAGTTTTATCTCTATTTATTTGTTGCCCCGATGCTTGCTCATAAGTGGTTAGGATCTCCAAAAGCTTCTCACACTCAGTAATTTTTGCCCTGCAAAAAATAACGCTGTCATCTGCAAAAAGAAGGTGTGTTAGCTTTGGTGCACTTCTACAAATAGAAACACCCCTTATATCTCCATTCTCCTCCGCTTTTCTCAACAAACCATGGAACCGTTTCGTGCATAATAGGAATAAGTAAGGAGACAAAGGATCTCCTTGGTGCAGCCCCCTCGAGTGTGTGATGTGACCATGTGGCTCTCCATTAATCAAAACAAAATATGTAGCCTTTGAAATACATTGCATCATCAGATTTACCCAAGTGTCTCCAAAACCCACCTTCTTCATCAATTTCTCCATATACAACCACTCCACCGTATCATACGCCTTACTCATGTCTAGTTTAAGTGCCATATAACCCGTCTCCCCCGAACTATGGTTTCTCATATAATGGAGGGTTTTGAAAGCCACCATAATATTGTCAGAAATCAATCTGTCCTTCACAAAAGCACTTTGTTGTTCCAACACTAAGTGAGGAAGAATTTTCTTCAACCTGTTAGCCAACACTTTTGAAAAAATTATGTACAATACTTTGCTAAGACTAATAAGGTGATATTGTGAAATATATTTGGGATTACGAACTTTAGGGATTAAAGTTATAAACGAATGACACAAAGATGAAAGGAGATTACCCGAATTTAGGAAATACAAAATATCATCAACCACATCATTGCCCACAGAAGACCAATAATGTTGGTAAAAAATGGGTGGCATTCCATCCGGTCCGGGTGATTTCAGAGGAGCCATTTGCTTAAGAGTTGTCTCTATTTCTTCTTTTTGGAACTCAGCCATCAAATCATTGTTCATCTCATCTGTTACAACCTGAGGTATTTGTGCCAAAATCTCATCAAAATTATCCAGGTTTTGGGAAGTGAGAAGAGCCTGATAAAACTCTAACACAATCTCCTCCACTCGGCTAGGATTAGTGCACCATTGACCATCATTATCATACAGACCCTTGATGTAGTTTTTCCTTCTTCGTTGTGAGGCTTTGCTATGAAAAAACCTCGTATTCCTATCCCCATCTTTCAGCCATTGCACCTTAGACCGTTGCCCCCACATCTGTGCCTCTTTATCAAGAAGTACCTTTATTTCTTTCTCCAATTTCTTCATCAATATCACTGAACCCCCATTGCATGCTATCCTTTCGCCCTGGGCTAGTTTTTTCCTTTTTTGTTCCAATTCCCGTCTCACGTTTCAGAAACAAGTCTTACTCCATTTGGTTAGATGTTTCCCACACTTAACAGCTTTTTTTTTAAATTTTTTTTATCACTTTTTCACCCCTTGGATCATCTCCTACTTGCTGCCATATTGCCTCAATTGTTGGCCCACACCTCGGTTCACTCATCCACATTTGCTCAAAACGAAAAGGCCTTTGCTGCTTGCAATCCATTCCATCTGGATTAATTAACAAGGGCTTATGATCCGAAGTGGTAACATCAAGATGATGAACTTGTGTATCTGGAAACAAAGAAAACCACTCATTGGTTGCCACTGCCCTATCTAATCTCTCTCATACTGTGAAATTATCATAATGCTTATGCCACGTGAACTTTGATCCCACAAACCCAAGGTCCATAAAACCACACTCATCCAATATATCTCTAAAAGCTTGCATCTGACTATGAGGCTGAGTTCTACCACCCAATTTTTCCGATTGCTTTGTAACTTCATTAAAATCTCCTGCACATAGCCAAGGTGCTTGACTTCATGTTTTCAAATTTCTCAAATGTGCCCAAGCTTCATGTCTGAGTTATGTATTCGGTTCTCCATAAAAACCTATGAATCTCCACTCCCCTTCCTTGTTTTTGCAAATTGTGGCATCAATATGGTTCTTTGAAAAAGTCTCTATGGTTAAATCAAACTCCTCTTTCCAGTACATCACTAAACCCCCTGATTTATTTCTCCTAGGTGCAATAAATCTATGCTTAAACTTCAAACAATCTTGAATGAAAATTAGCCTAGCTTCATCCATCCATTTCTCGACTAAAAACACAACAGAAGGATCTTTTGCCCACATTAATTCTGCAAGCTGATTCTCTGTACGTTGGTTCCCAAGCCCCCGATAGTTCCAAGATAAAAGACTCATTGGTTCGGGCGGGGTTGGGAACCAGCCTCTGCCAATATCTCTTTGTCACCTTTGCCAACCCGAGAAACAGTTTTCATTTTCTTCTGTAACTCCGGCTGACCCCCAGTAGGATGAGCACTCCTCTTTAAACCCACTGCATCTTCCATGATAACATCCGTGCCTGTGGTATACCTCACTTGACGTTTCCAAGTAGTTGCATTTACTGTGTTGAGGTTTGAATTATCGGGTAGAACAGATAATGGTGCACGGGTACAACTTGATGGTGTTGCACGTGCTTGAGTGGCCTTCATGAAAATCTCATTAATTGTCATTGATTCCAAAATATTTTCCTTACCCGTGGGAGAGTTTGATTTGGACTGAAATTCTGTTGCCATGTCAAATTTACTCAAATTTTGATTTAACTCCTCTAATTTCTCTTCAAATAGCTCAGCAGATAAGCTCCCTTTAATCTAATCCGTATTACCAGCGTTTACTTCAGTCTCCACATGTGAATCCGTATAGAAAGGCATTGGTTCCAACAGATTTTCCTCCTAAAAATTAGGGGATTTAATTCCTTCCTGATTTGGCGTCTCACTCCCTTGGCCTGACCTGATATTCTCCGGCACCGGACCCCCTCGTCAGATCACCACCTGTGGTTTTGTAGGCTGCTTTAGGATGGTCGTTTTGGACCTGTAGCTTTTTGTTTGTAGAAACTCGAAACAGATACTGAACTTCTTTTTGATCTCATAAATGGTAATGCTCTGATCCATGCACCATATTGTTGGGCTTCAGAGGGTAACGTGCCACCACTCTCAATCCACAACTCGCAATCCCGGTCATCATGTGTGAGGCTGCCGCACTAGTAGCACAGGTTTGACAGCCTCTCATACTTAAAAGAGACCCATATTTCCTTCCCATTCTCCAAAGAAACCACATGGCCTATGCATTAAGGTTTCAAAATATCCACCTTGACTCTTACTCGAACAAAGCCATCTCCCATACTGTCACCCTCCTCCGTGTTTTTGTCTACCAAGCCAGCAGCGCCACAAATCTTTTCTACTATAGTCCTTGTTCGAAAATGAGCTGGTAATTCATGTACTTGTATCCAGAAAGCCACCATATTAAAATCAATCTCTGATACATCAACCTCTTTATCATACCTATGCAAAACCATAAGGTGCTTATCAAAGCTCCATGGTTCTATATTAAGAACTTGCTCTAGATCAGTTTGGTTATTGAATGTAAAGAGCACCATGTGGTTGCTCTCTTTTGTCACCCTAAAACCATTTTTCATCCTCCATATGGGTGTGAATGTTTTGGCAATAGCCTCCACATTCAAAACCCTCTTGGTGAGCATCTTTGCCGCAAAAACGAACTCTGAAATTGCTTCTTCCTCTATGATACTAACTTGAGTACCCTCCATGTTCGAGAGAGTAAGACAACTCCAAGACTTTGCTAACTCCTCCATAAAGCTGAAAAACTAGAAACACCTGACAGTAGAAACAAAACTCAAGAACAAACAAAAGAAAAAAGTGTTTCCCCACCCCCGAAAGAAAGGAAAACCACTAAACCTTGAAGGTGAACTTGTTACCTCAAGGTACAAAGACACCTTCCATGGAAGGGACGGCTATTCTACGACCTAGGAGAGGATGGAGAGGAACCACCTTTCGCTAGCGAAGAGAAACGAAACATCCACCGGAATGAAATTTTTTTATGGCCCTTTTAACAAAATAAAAGTTTTTATTCCAATTTTATGTAGTGTTTTACCAATGTATGCCTTTAGTATCATTTTAGTAAACTTCTTTTAATGAAAAAAAGAAAAACTGACCAATTTTTTCAAGTTCTCATAAAATTTTCTTCAAATAAATGATTACATTAACTAGACCATTTCATATAAAATATAAAGGGAAATGTTAACGGATATTCTAAGAGTATTTGTTTAGGAACTACTTTAAAAAAACATTTTATCAGAAAAGAAAAAAAAATTAATTAATTTGATTTTTTTTTATATTTTTATATTTGCCATGAAAGTGGTGTAAATTTTTTTCAAAAATGGTGTTTTAACAATTTTTCTAAAGGCACCCATTAAAATTACCCAAATATAGAAGGGTGACAAAAAGAATCCATTTTTTATACAAAAAGTTTTTAAATATAGTTCTTAAATATAGTAATGTGGAGCCGTTGGTTACCTCAATCATATATCAATGTATGCAATTTCTCAAAGGGTTTGTATTTGATTATTCTAAGGTCTTCTCAATGTATAAAACCATTTTTGAATTCGCTTTACTAATCGGTAAGAACTATCAAAATTCTCTTATTCAATCCCAATTCACAAAGAAACATTCATAAATCATGACGTTAAAACGCTGTAAGGCTAATTTATAGGAAACATTTGCATTAAAAAAAAAAAAAAGTATAGGGAAAGATGATTTTACCATGAGCATCCCTGTAGGATCAATTCCGATATACATCCCTGCACCAGTTATTTTTTCCAATAATTTAAAGTTTCAAACAACACTATATCAATTTGAAATATTCTTTGTGTTTAGATTATAAAGGTACAAAATTATACTACTAAAACTAACCACTTTGAAAGAAAAAAAAAAAAAAGAAGGATTGAATTGTTGGTGTACCTCTATATTTAGTATGCGTTTGGGTAGAAATTATTCTACCCTACATCTGCATTTCTGGCATTTCATGCCTTTTTAAAAAAAAAAAAAAAAATTAAGAAGCATGTGAACATAGACCTACCAATGGGTTCCATGCACTGTGCACGGCACCCACAAACCTCTTTTTTCAACAACTTTTTTATTAAAAATGGGTCTCACGGTACTATTCACACATTTAGAAATTATTTTGTTATAGTGTTTTCAGTTTTCAGTAAAATAAGCTATATCCAAACGGACCCGTAGTTTTGTGGCAGTGGTTTGGTGTCTTTTAAAAAATTAAAAAGATGTTTTTTGGGTAAGTAATTAAAGAGATTTTTTGCATGTTTAAAATTTATTGGTTAATTGTTGAGTGTTTGTATATATACTGTTTGTTTATTGTGTACTGATTATAGATTATTGACCATATAATGACATGATAATTTCAAATTATATTTTATTTGTAGATTATGAAAAAATCAATTACTATATTTGATATTTTCAAAAGAAAAGCTTCAAATGATTTAGAAGCTAACACTAGTGGTGCAACATTACCAACCACTAATGTTGAGGAAAATTTTGATGTCCTAATTGAGGAAAATCTTGACATCACTATTGAGGAAAATTCTCAAACAAAATTTCAAAAGGTTGATATGAGTTTGTTGCAATTACAACG
The DNA here is from genome assembly GCA_029955455.1 of Quercus agrifolia. Taxonomy (NCBI): domain Eukaryota; kingdom Viridiplantae; phylum Streptophyta; class Magnoliopsida; order Fagales; family Fagaceae; genus Quercus; species Quercus agrifolia. The sequence goes on along the minus strand of JARQAD010000002.1, from coordinate 23,704,396 downwards.
TGATTTGGATGGTGTAGGCAAATATATACTTATCAAGTTAATCAACAAGATGAGATTTGGCGATGTTACATTAAGTTGGGTCCATACCAACCTTGTTTTAAAAAAAAATTTAAATCTAAAAAGAGTTGAAGCTTTCAAGGTTTTTGGTATGAATATGATCGCTTTAAGTCGTGGCTTGAATATTCTTCTAAAAAAGATGCTGTTTTTTTGTTTATACTTCCGCCCATAACTTTAAGTCCTGGCTCCATCCTTGTATACCTCTCCCAAAAACAAAGGAAAGAAAGATGAATTTTTTATTTTTTTTTTTGAAGATTTGAGCTACAAAGCCCTCTCACTCAAAAGTCTCTTTTCTTTTCAAACCTCCAATTCCTAACCGTTTGTTTTTTGTGTGACGCTTGACTGTCCACTGTCCCGTTTGTTTGTTTGCGTGTGTGCGTCGAAACAGTACTGTTGCATATAGCAGAGGCCTCAGTACTCAGTCCACACTATCCCATTTATTTGACAGTAAAGTGTGAACTCTCTTTGTTTCTCTCCCAAAAACAATGCAATGAAAGATGAAACTTTTAGAAGATTTGGGGTACAAAAGTCTCACACCCAAAAATTACAGTCTTTGTGTGTGTACTGTGTAAACGGTAATGTTTCAATTTGACTTTGTCTGGCCAATGCTTAACGAGTAATTCTTAAGTACTCTCAGAGTATAGAGAATGATACTCCATCCTCTCACATTCATGGTAGAGTCTGCTCGTTAAATTGATGGTGAGGTTCACCATGAATGTGAGAGGAGGGAGTAATATTTCTTTCTGGGAGTACTTAAGAATTTTCCATGCTTAATAGTCATTGTTACTTTTTAGCTGATGTGGTGCTGCAAATTGCAGAGCCTTTAGTACTCCATACTCAACTCAACGGAACACAGCTTAATTGAGATGAGATTATTTTATTTATTGTCTAAAAATATAATTATACTTTTTTAAGAAAAAAATTTAAAAACTGAAAGTAAACAGACTAAAAACAAACAAAATAGAAAGAAAAATATAATTGTACTTTAATATAATTCATAATTATAAAGTATGAGGAAGAAAAGAAGAGCGGGCCAAACACTTGGGGAATTGTCAAACTAAATTTGGCCAAAAGTTTATATATCTACAAATTATTTTGGAGGGAAATTTTTCCAACTCATTATATAGCGATTCATAAAATTATCAATGTGTAATTTAGCTACATGACCTATTTAATGAATTATGTGACTTATTTAAATCAAAATGAAAAATAATAGTATAATAAATTCATACCACACCAAAACACAAAAACTAATGGCTTGTTTGGTACATGTGTTTAAACACATGTTTTCAGTTTTTAAAAAATATTACACGCATTTTCACACATTTTTTTACCCGCACGTATTTCCAAAAAATACAAACAACATTACTAAAACAATGTTACCAAACAGCCTCCAAGATTTTGAACAAAATGGAACAAAGAATTAGGTAAACATAATTAATAACCTATATATGAAATATTTTGGCCATTTTAATTGAAATTCAACGAAGTTGATAACTTTGAAATTCAGTCCTAAAACTAATTTGACCACGCTATATGAAACTAGCCTGTGAAATAAGGGATAATAATAAAATTCATAGAACTATCTCACCCAAAATAAATAAATAAATAGACTGCAAGAGGTTTACCTTGACATGCTTGTAAAAGAAAGGGATTTCCTTCATTCATAGCTGTCTTTTCCATTCCAATACCACAGGGACGTAGGATATATTTTGGACTACAAGTTCCATTGGGTTTGTTACGTGAGCCTCAAACCAATTTTGTTCCGCTAAAACTGCATACTTGCATTCTTGGTTAATTATAGGCTCTATAGTTGCATTGAATAATTGTTTAATGCGGTATTTGTTGGCTTTATAGTTGCATCGAATACCCCAAGATATCGAGGGATTGGAGTTTGGCAGCATTCGATGCCATGGCAACCATGTGAGTACATAAAAGGTAGTACATAATTGCCCCGAGAGGGGTGGCCTGGTGGTTGGGATTTGTGAATCAGATTTGTGGTCCCTAGTTCGAGCCCGGATGAGTACTTGGGGAGGAATTTGGGTATCCCTGCTGAGAAACCCCTGATTACTAGCTCTCTCGAGGTGCTAGGGTGAGGTCTGTGGTCACCCCAAATCATAGTTGCTATGGCTCAATCCAACGTTCTTTAGCGAGAGGCCCCTATGGTCACGCCCAGAGGGTAAGTCACAATAGTCGCCCCACTTTTACAAAGCAAAAAAAGAAAAAAAGAAAAAAAGAGTAGTACATAATTAATAAAAGGTACATGTTCCTCACAGTAAGAAATGCACGCAGCAATATCATAACCATGTAGGGACTTCATTGAAGCAAAGATATTGCAACCTATGGCAATAAATCTATTGTGGGGTTGGGAGAAAACAAAAGGGCTTCCTGCTAAGTCCACAATTTCTGTGGTCTTTGTAATGCTATTAGTATAGCTCACATATATAGGATGGTTGACGTGAACTGTGCCTTGTAATAAAATCTCCAGCACCTCAAGGTTGAATCTCCTCAAAAAATGCTTGGGAGAGAAAAAAATTTCGTTGCAAGATACGGCAAACCAATCGTTATGGTAGCAATCAGCTCAGGGTTCGGCCTTAGACATTTTAAGGCCTTAGGCGAAAATTAAAAATGGGACTTTTTTATATTTATGTATTAATTAAATTAATATTTATTTAATATTTTTATATTATAATATATTTCATTTAAAAAATATTTTTCTTGCCTTTTGAGATGCAAATTGATTAATTAAATTTTCGTATTCAAGTTCTTCTAACATCTCAATTTCAATCGATAGTATTGGTAATCTACTTAATCTTTTTTGAGACATTGCCAATCTTAGATATGATTTTATTAATTTTAAATTTAAAAAAACTCATTTCTACAGAAGCAACTGTAATAGGTATTGTTAGTAAAATTCTATAAACAATGCATGTATTGGAAATGAATATAACATTTTTATATAATTTAGTATGTCAAATGAAGAATATTCTTTTATTTGTAAAATTTCTTTTAAAACTTTTAACTCTGAAAATAAATCTAAAACATCAATATCATAATAAACATCGTGTTTGAGAAAAGATTCAAGTTTAAGACAGTATTTTTACAAACTATCATCATCTAGCTGAGAGAGTCGGAGAGCAAGAGTAAGAGAGAGAAAAGGTATGAGTAAATTTTAGGCATTTGAGATTTTTGATTTATTTGGATTTGAGATTGTTTTGTGGGTAATTTTTTAGATTGGATTTGCATTTTATCTAGTGATTTTTGATTTGTCTAGAGGTTAAGAATGATATTTTTGGGATAATTGATTTTGTTTAGACTAAAGAATGTTTTGGGGTATCAATATTTACAAAGATGTTCCAGATTTTTTGTTCTTTGGTTACAAAAATGTATCATATTTTTTAGAGTTTCATTTGAAACTATATTTTTTATTTTTTATTTTTTTTCTACTACCTGTCATTTTCAAAATTTGGGGCCCCTTCCACTTGGGGGCCTTAGGCAATGGCCTAGTGGAAGGGCCAGCCCTATCAACTCCTATTTTGAAAGGGTATAGAATGTTAAGTGTATGTTTGGTAACTGTGTCTTCCTTTTATTTTCTATTTTCAAAAATAATTTTCTATTTTTGAGACTAAAAAACTTGTTTGGCAACTCAAAATGGACAGAAAAAAAAAAAAATGTTTCAAAACATAATTTGTGAAGGAAACTGAAAACATACAAATGACTGTTTTTAGTTTCTAATTTTAAAAAATTAATGAAAATAAGCATTTAATTTAATGAATCTATCTCATTTAATGAGTTAGCATTAGAATTCAAATTCTAATAACAACATATTTTATTATTTATTATTTTTTCTTCAAAAACTATTTTTTTAATTTCAACTAAACAAACATGTTTTTTATTTCAAAAATACAAGAAAATTATGTTTTCTTTATATTCTTAAAAACAAGTTTTTGAAAATAAAAAATAAAAACCGTTACCAAACATAACATAATATTTCCACAGCATGCTTGACACGAAGGCTTTGCTAAACTCGCTGCATTTAGAATGTGGTAATTGACACTGATAACAAAATTAGCTGAAAGACCATTTGCACCACCATATCTCTCTCTCTCCTTTGCGATGATGAATTTGAATGTAAAGTAGTATGTATGTCCAAGCCTAGACTAGCATTTTATAATAAGAAACAAGAAAAAATAGAGCCTAAAGAAGACAAAACGGCCGGACAATGATATTGGATCTACATTCTTACGAGATTTCCGTCATGTTATCATCTAAACATTATCGATGATATGGACAATTCTCATCTAAACATTATCGACCTATGATATTAAATACGAAATTGGGTAAGTGTTCTTGCTAACATGCATCAAACATTCTTTTCTTTAACTTTTTAATTTTTTTTTTTTTAAATTTCTTTTGTTTTTGTTTTGTTTTTTTTTTTTTTTTTTTTTTTTTTTTGTTTTGTTTTTTGTTTTTTGTTTTTTAATTTTTGATTTTTTATACAGTCACCAGTTGTCATCATACAATCAACATGGAGAGAACTCATGAGCATCGTATATGCTCAAAATGTTGTCATCAACTTAGTGACGGCTCCAAGAATTTTTTTTCCAGCGTTGTTATTATGAAACTTAAATTATACAAAATCTAATAAAAAGATAATTTCATGTATTGACCAAAAAAAAAAAAAAAACACGCAATACATAAAATCTTACAATTTCATTCTACAAGTTTTCATATTTTGAAATTGTTGCATGATGGTTTCTTTATCAATACTACAAGCTAGAAAGCACGGGTGTAGATTTGGATTCAGGCGCCGGTGAGATGCAATGACTCGAAAATTTTTGTAAAAATAGGGTGCGGATGTAGCGGGATACGTTTATTAATAACTTATTAAATATATTTTTATTTATATTTTCTATATATTGCTAAACATATTTTTTTATATAATGGTAAACATATACCAATTTAAGAGCAATAGTAAATAAGGAACCCTTGGGATCAATTTAATATTTATAGCTAATATTTAGGGAGTAAATTTTGCAAAATAATATTATTTTTTAATGATAAGTAATTATTTAAATTGATACAATTATCAAATTATTTGGCCATTATTAAGCTAAATAATATAAATTGTTGGATTTAATATAGTGTTTTAAAAACATCATAATAAAGATATTCAAATTTGGGGGTTTTATTATAAAAAAACAAATGTGTTGGGATATTTATAAACAAGGAAGCTTCCAAGAAGCTCCATTGCCAAGTCCCACCACTACCCTCATTCATTGCTTTATTAATATCACATTCCAAGGCTTTATTTGAAAGTCTACAATCATCTGTCATCAAACTTTTCCTTTTTGAAAGTTCCAGAGCAGAGAGTTTCGATGGTAGCAGCCAGCATTTGAGCTTCATCCACCACATATCCACATCATCAACATCATCTTCTTCTTCTTTTTTCTTCTTTCCTCATAAATCATTTGGTAGCGGATCTTTCTTCTTCTCCTTCCTCCTTTTTTTTTCTCACAAATATTTTGGTAGCAGATCTTTCTTCGTCCTCTTCTTATTCGGACAGAATCGGACCGAATTGGGGCTGTTTTAGATCATTTCGGATTGAATCGGCCCGAAATGAAAAAAAAGAAAAAGAAAAAAGGATTTGCCTTGAATGCGCGTGTACAAGCTCCATCTCTTTCAAAATTTTAGTTCAATAAATATTTTCTTGGGTTTTTCCTTTTATTTGTAAATGCCTAATATTGGTAAGGGGATCTAAATTTAAGAACAAAGTTTGGCTATAAACTTAGTTATAACTTAAGTCTATAACTCTCACTAAACAAGTTAACATGGCCACATATTTTGAAAATCTAACAGTTGAACTATATGTTCTTTATATTTTTAAAACACGTGTCAAATTTCATTTCAATCAAATATTACTTATTATTCGATCCATAAAATTATTTTTTTTATGTATAATTTTAGACTACAAAAACTCAAAATTTAAACATTTGATTGATGACACAGTTACTAATTTTTTTATTGTATTGATATTATGCAAACATGAAGGATATAAGAAGAAAATATAATCTAACGATGGATTTGTCAAAATTGACATTCAATAAAAAAATATTAAGTGAAGTTATAATCTTAATATGCAACTAAGTTTGTGTTGATGCTCATTTTGGGAAGCCCAGTAGAAAGAAGAAGCCCAGCAACATGGGCGAAAAAGAGTTAGTAAGTGGATAGAAAAACCATTAAGCCCAAGTGGTAGAAATAATGGATCATAGGCCCATAAAATAAGCAAATGGGCATTGAGGAAGTAAACGGGCCTAAAGGAGCCCGGAAAGAGAAAAGTAGCAAACCCATGGGCAGTATGTGATGTAGTAAAGTAAGAATGGGTCATAGTAAGCCAGAAGTAATGCAAGTAAAGAAAGTAAGGGGTTGATGGTGAGCCTATGAGCCCTAAGGATGAAGGACAAAGTAATTGAGACGATGAAGCCTAAAGGAGTTAGTAAAAGCCCATGAGGACGCAAAATTAGAAAGGGCAGAGGATGCCCAAGGAAAGTAAATGGGCCAAGGATGCCCAGGAGGAAATAAATGGGACACAGGAGCCTGTAAGCCATGTAGTAAAAGGCCCAATGATCATACTGAGTCATTGAGAGAAGAATAAGCAGTAGACCCAAAGAGGCCTAGCAGGCTTGGGTTAAATAACATCATAGCAGGAATAGCAAAATAGTGCTGTAGGAAATGTAAGACTACAGAAAGGAGCAAAAGAGTGGGTTGAAGAAAGAAAAGCTCACAATCAAACAAAGCCCAGCCCTATAAAGGGAGCAAACCATAAAGAAAGATCAGTAAATAACTCACGCCATAAGAAGTCAAGGATGGACGGTAGGATATGCAGACAAGCCTCCAGACCATAGCGAACGCATGAGTAACAGGTAGGTTTTGGACATACACAGAAGTGAAGCACGCGCAAGGCCTAGACATCACCAGTCTGTATCCAGCTAATACAGGAAGGGGTGAGTCATGGGTCAGAGGTAAGAAGGCATGGTTTGGCGGTAGGGAAAAGGGAAAACCTATTTTGGGATTCTTGCTTAGCCTCTTTTGGGGGAAATGTCCTGCTGAGATGACATACCTCCCAAAAGAAGTAAGGATGAGTTGGAACCACTAGGTGCATGCCATGAGGGATAGAGAGAGAGAGAGAGTATCCACACCGCAGCAGGTAAAGGTGCCACGACAAACAAACAAACAAAATAGTCTTCTTTGTTTGGTGACGGGGAGTGGCGCAGCTAGCACAAACGAACCAGTGGTGGTCGACAAGTACACCCAGACCAGACAAAGGTAGCTAAAGGCTAAAATGGTAAAAGCCAATCACGGTAGGCATTATATAAAGGACCCTTGCTGTGCACAAGAGAAGGAGGAGGAGTAATAGTAATCTCGGGGAGGGAATTACAACAAAGTAAGCAAATACTGAGAAAGAAAATGAAAAGAAAAGAAAGGATAAAAAAACAAAGAGTATAGAACGGCAAGCATGCACCAATAGGTTGATCCCCATTCTTCCTCTAAAGGTCCTGTTCTTTGCCAAAAGCAAAAGATTCTTTTGGGCACAAGCCATTCAGGTTCATTTCCCTCAAAGTGATTAATTTCCACGGTAGAATTTTCCCTGGGAGATTATTCACATTGAGGAAAAATGGTTTTCCCTCCTTGGTCTTGGCCTTGCGACATAACGTGGCACATCAGATTGATCTTCTTCTTCTTCTTTTTTTCCTCTCTCTCTCTCTCTCTCTCTCTCTTTCTCTCTTTTGCGAGCTCGTGTCTTACCCATTTATTCCCACTATTTTCTTTACAAGGTGTTTCTTATAATCGTGATTATCATTTTAATTGGGGTCTATTTATTCACTTTGTCTAATGGCAAAAGTACTTTCTTTTATTGTTATTATCATGTCTGCTTGCCATAACTCATCCAAAGTAGCTTTGCCTGCCATGAGCATGTTCTTGGCAAACAAGGCATAGTTTGTGCACAAGCCAGACCAAAGTGAGTTGCAGTTAGATCGGTCTCAACTCCCTAATCCAAAATACTTGGACCCAGTACGGCAGGAGGCAGCTTAGCCCAATATTACAAAAAGGCCCACCACCTTACAGAAGAGCTCTAAATTCAAAAATTTGTTTGACCAATTGGGACTTATGGTGAAAAAGCGAAATATAGCCATAGAGGCCCTGGTGAGCATTGCCTCTGGTGTAGGAATAGAATGTTTATCAACAAAAGTTGCAGATGACAGAGCCCTTTTACAGGAGTTGAGTGAAATCACTTTTAGTAGTGGGGATATAGAGATGGGGTATCCAGACCACAAGAGTCCCATTTACTTAGCAGCATCCATAAATCAAATCCCCATCAAGAGAGCATTAGTGGATACAAGTGCTTCTGTAAATCTCATTCCATTAAGCACTCTACAAGCAGCGGGAATTTCAGAAAGAAAAATTCAGGGGTGCCCAATGGAAGTGACAGGATTCGAAGGAAAGGGCAAATACACTACAGGCCACATCCAACTGTGGGCCTCATAGCTTCCTTAACTTGGTTCCATGTGGTAAAAATAGAGGTCTCGTATCATGTGCTTTTGGGGAGACCATGGTTGCACAAACACCGATTAGTCCCATCCACCTATCACCAATGTGTGAAGGGAAGGTTGAATGGTAGGATGATACGTATAACAGCAAATCCATCACCATTTGAGCAGGTGGAGACCTATCTAGTAGAAACTATGTTCTACGACCAATGGGCACCATCTAGGGAAGGCTCAGTATCAAAAGCATGAGGCACTTTCGTACCCAGATGGGCGGACATTCGGAGTGACCCCGAACCTGATCTAAGGAAGTTGCTATCATAGAAGAAGAAAAGGAAGGAAGCACCCGCTACAGAGTTAGATGATACACTGCAATGTGTCAGGGTTCAAGAACCTTATGGCAGGATTGTATACAAATTATAAAGGTGTGTGGGGACCACAAGTGAAATACAAGCGGGCCCTAGACAAGAGCGGCAGCACAAGAGCCTGGTGTGTTGTGTGGCTCAAGAAAGCTTAGAGGAAGGAAGTAATGAAGAGAAAGATGAAGAAGTTGTGGCAGAAAAGGATGTACAGGTTGTGACAGAAGAAAAGTTGGAAGAAATTAACCTTGGGTCCGACTTGTAGGAACCAAGGCCCATCTCAATCAGTTCAAGGTTGTCAGAAAAGGAAAAGTCAGAATTGATACTGCTACTGAAGGAATACAAAGATGTCTTCGTATAGGGCTATAGTGAAATGCCAGGGTTGGATCTAGGGCTGGTAGTGCATACACTGAATGTGGATCTTGAGGCCAAGCTAGTAGCCTAGCCTGCCAGGATATTCCACATAGAGATACAAGGACAAATAGTCGATGAGGTACAAAAATTGCTAGCCATAGGATTCATTAAGCCCATTCAGCATCGACGCTGGTTGTCGAACATAGTGCTAGTAAAGAAGAAGAACAGACAAATAAGGTGTTGTTTAGATTTCAGAAATCTCAACAGGGCCTGCCCGAAAGATGAATTCCCATTGACAAACATGGATTTATTGATAGATTATGTGGCAAGCAGCGCCATGTTTTCATTCATGGACGAATTCAGTGGGTACAATCAAATCAGAATAGCGCCAAAGGATGCGGAGAAAACTACCTTCAGAACACCCATAGGCAACTTCTATTACACAGTGATGCCGTTTGAGTTGAAAAATGCAAGCACAACTTATCAATGGACAATGACAGCTATATTTCACGACAAGATGCACTAGGAACTAGAGGACTATGTGGATGACATAGTGGTAAAATCAAAGAAGAGAGAAGAACACGTCCAAGTGTTGAAGAGTTTCTTGGGGAATGTTGCATATATCCGAAGATTCATCCCAGGATTGGCATCAATTACTTCTGCTTTTGGCAAATTACTCAAGAAGGGGAAAAACTTTGAGTGGGGAGAAGCACAGCAGACAACCTTTAAAAGGCGATAGTAGATTATGATGAACCTCCCTACTATGCAAGTACCAATCTGCAAGAAGCCATTGTTGTGTACCTAGCCACCAACCAATATGCCATAGGTGCATTGATCGCCCAAGAGGATGGAGGTGGCATTTAGCAACCAATTTACTACATCAGCTGTGCTCTAAAAGATACAGAAACTCATTACCCAAGGGCAGAAAGGGCATGCCTGGCTATCGTGTATGCTTCGCAAAGGCTATGCCATTATTTCTTGGCCTACGAAGTGTGGTTGATGACTAAGTCCCACGTGATCAAAGCTTTGTTGCGGCAATCGATTCTTTCTAGTAGAATATCACAGTAGTTATTACAATTATCACAGTATGACCTGAAAGCAGGAATGCCCAAGGCAGTAAAAAGCCAGGCTATAGCAGATTTGTTGGCACAGTTTTCAAGAGAAGAGGAATTTCTGTTGGATGATGAGGTCCTAGGGGAAGTAGCCATGGCAGAAGAAGTTAGAGAGTAATGGGTAATGAAATTTGATGGGTCTTCTACCACCCAATCAGGAGGAGTGGGAGTAGTTTTGTATTATGAAGAAGACAAGGTTGTGGCACTATCATTCAAATTAGAATTCTCCTATTCAAATAACATGGCAGAATACGAAGCCTATCTAATCGAGCTAGCCACAACCCTTGAAATGGGAGTCAAGCATTTAAGGGTAATGGGTGATTCAAACCTAGTGGTCTGCCAAACCAAAGGGAGCTTCTCCTTAAAGGAACCCAGCCTAGCCCCATATAGAATAATGGCCCAGAAGATGGAGGAAAAGTTTTCGACCTTTGAAATAGAACATACTCTAAGGAATGAAAATCGGTTTGCGGATGCGCTGGCCGCATTAGGCTTACAAATAATTTTCGAAGGGGATAGCACTAGGATAGAAGTTAGCAAGAGGAAAGAGTCTATTATTGAGATGTTGAAGGAAAGGTTCCAAAAGGAACAGTATAAAGGAGATTGGCAGATTCCTATAGGGGAAGCCTTGATGAAAGAAGAAGACGCTACAAAACTAAAGGTGCTAAAAGACTACATCCTAGTAAGAGGAGAATTGTACTGCAGGATGCTAGGCAGGGTATTGTCTAGATGCGTAGGGCAGGAGGAGGCCCAAAGAAAGTTAAAGGAAGTGCATGACAAGACTTACGGATTCTGTGGAGAGGTCAACCTTTACCACAGACTTTAGAGAGCAAGCTTTTATTGGCCAAGTATGGGTAAAGACGCAGATCAAGTCCAAACCCAATGCGAGACCTGCTAGCTTGCAGTAAACAGAGAGGAAAGTTATGCTATGTTCTCCAACAAAGACTAGAGAAGTCCATTCACACAGTACTTAACAGAAGGTATCCTACCACAAAAGTATAGTGAAAAATACAAGCTTAAGAGATTGGCAACACGTTACTTTTTGCATAACGCAGTCCTTTTCAAGAAAGGGTATGATGGAGATCCCTTAAGGTGTCTGGGTCCCGAGGAAACAAAAGGGATGATAAAAGAAGTGCACTCAGGAGAGTGTGGGGAACACCAAGGGAAGAAAAAGCTGTACAGATGCCTATTGCAAATAGGTTACTACTGGCCTACCATGAAGAAAGATACAGTAGAATTTGTGAAAAAATGCCACAGCTACCAAGTACAAGCCAACTTGATTCACACTCACCTACAGAACTTACATAGCATGGTCACCCCATGGCCCTTCCACACTTGGGGGCTTGATTTGGTGGGACCAGTTAGCCCACCATCGCGTGGATACATATGGATCCTAGTAGCTACGGAATACTTCACAAAATGGGCAAAGGCAGTGCCACTCCGTAAAGCCACAGGAGGAGCAGTAGCAAACTTCATCAAAGAAAACATAATTGTGAGGTTTGGGGTACCCCACAGGATTATCAGTGACAATGGCACACCTTTGTCAACAGTGAGGTAAGGAAGATGCTGGAATTCTACCAAGTCAAGCACCATCGTTCATCTCCCTATTACCCTCAAGGAAATGGGCAAGCAGAGGTGACAAACAAAACCCTTATAAAGATTATCAGCAAAATGAGCCAAGAGTATACAGGAGGATGGGCAATGCATCTGCCAGATGCTCTCTGGGCCTATAGAAACTCACCAAAGTTGGCCACAGGGTTTTCACCTTTTTCCTTAGTCTATGGGACAGAAGTAATGAGCCCGACAGAAGTAATGACTCTGTCCCTGAGAGTTATGTAGATGCGGGAAAAGGAAAAAGAAAAGGAGGTCTTTGCGGAAGAAAGATATGAAAACCTAGAAGGACTTGATGAAAGAAGGGAAAAGGCCTAAGAGCGCAGCTACAGATATAGGCAAAGGATGACTGAATCCTATGGCAGAATGACTAAATAAAGAGTATTCGTGGAAGAGCAAATTTTGTTAAGGGTAGCAGACTACGTCAGGTGAGGCATAGCAGGACCATCTAAGTTTGAACCAAAATGGGAAGGACCCCTTGTGACAATGGAGGTGCATCCAAGTGGGTATTACCGTCTAACCCAGATGGATGGCAAGGACCTACTGGATCCCATCAATGGGAAGCGGCTGAAACATTATTATGCTTTTAAAAAAAATGCTTTTAATGAGTTTTATGTTTCCTTTTTTCCTTCAAGTGACTATGTCACAAGACAAGATTTTAACATGCTTTTATGAGTATGTAATGAAAAGGTACAAAGTATTATAAAAAGGAAAAAGAAAAAAGAAAGGCATTCTATGCCATAGCAATAGTAAAAAGCAGTAACAAAATATAGCATCATAGTTACAAACCTAAACTGTGGCAGAACTTGCCAAATAAGTGCTATAGGAAACATAAAGTGTACTAGATGGGGTAATAAGAGAAGGAAAATAACAAAAAAGAAAGGGGAACTACATCATCATTAACAAAGGCCAGAAATGAGGGGCTAATCTCCAAAACGACTGGATCCACCAATGTTGGAAAGAAGACGCTCGCGACGACCCTCCAAGTCTGCCACCTCCTTCCTCAGAGCTTTGATGCGTGTGTCAATGGCATCAACAGCAGGCTAAACCTTCCTCATAAAGAAGGCTCAGGCAATCTTACGGAGGTGATCCAGAATGAACTCCACAGCAGAGCCCACGCTAACAAGCTCCTGAGTCGCAGCCCTCCACAACAGGATCCTCTTGGTGGAGACAGTGTCAACAAAGTTGTGCTCAATGTCATTCATCACACTCCCTAGTAGCTTCAAAAAGTGCTCCCTGGCAGAACGGCCGAGGCAGAATCCTTGCATAAAGTCACCATGGCTACTGTAGATTGCCACCAAATGAGAAGCACAATCTTGGGGAACTCTAAAGCTGTAGAAGTCTACATAGGGAGGCCCAAAACCCCCAAAAGTCTGCAGGATCAAGGTCATTAACCTCAGGTTGATCAAAACGAGCAAAGAAGGTTGCGGTCTCACTTACAGGGTTCGAAACTATGGCAGAACTACTGCCTACCTCAAATTGAGAAGGGGAAGTAGGAAGTGGACCTATTAAGAAAACATGAAGCATGGTGTGAGAAACCATGAGCTAAGGAGAACGAACTCACATACCCATGAATTTGTTGTAGGCATATATGTGTATGTTGCAACCCCTGACTCCTCAAAGGTCTCTACAATCAGAGGAATGGACATGTAAAGGGTTGACACAAATACATATGTATAAAAAGGAGATGACAAAAAAAGAAAGGAGGGAGTAAGAAACTTAACAAGATAAAAAGACACATACCCATGAATTCGGCCTATGCTTAGCACTCTTCTTTTCCTCAGAATCAGAAATCCTCTTCTTCATGGTGGGCTTATCATCAGGATCCTTAAGAATGTCCTCAGATCCTTCAGAAGACAAGTCCGCATTAGGTCTGTGTGCGACAGAGCTTGGGATGGAAGAAGGGGTAACCACTAAAGAAGAACCATCCTTCACGGCCTGAGATAAAGCTGCGAAGGGATCACTGATAGAGGTAACGAGAGGTGTGACAAGAGAAGCAACCTCGGTCTGAACAACAGTAGGAGGAACGGCTCCCTCTTAGGGAGTAAGTGTCTCGGCAGGAATGGGAGCGGTCTCACTAATCCCCTCCGTATAAGTACCCTCACCTATGGGTACCGGCTCAGTGGAAGGGATAGAAGCCTTAGTAGGAACTCCCTGGGCAACAGCAGGAGGGGCAGGAGTTGCAGCCTTAAACACCACATCAGCCCCATCAAAGAAACCTCCCATAGGTGGGCCCACGAAGGCAGAAAACTCCTCAGCTGTGGGGTGATATACGGAGATAGGCTCGGGCTCATCTTGGAAGAAAAAGAAAAAAGAAAAAAGAGAAAGAGAATAAAAAAAAAGGGGGTGAGGAACAAAGAAATCTATGACTGGCAATGATGCTGAAAGGGAGATGAGACAACCAATGGCATATGGCAGAGGAAATCTATGCAAAAGAGAAGAAAGGAAGGAGACATACCTCAAACTTAGGCTCATCAAGTAATATAGGACGGGCAGTAGGTGCATCCTCCTTATGATTAGACTGCAAAAGAAAAGAAAATAGAAGACAAAAATGAAGAGACGAGTTAACAAGTGTATGAGGGTTAACCGTAAGAAAGCTTTATAAAAAAAGAAGAAGCAAGGTTAGAGATAACATACTCTCCGCTCAGTGGTGGTGGACACAGGAGAAGGAGAGGTCTTTCTCTTACTGCCTCGTGTCCTACTAGAAGGGGGAGAATCGGTAGGTGGCCACAGAGCAGCAGACTTAGACTTGCTAGCAGTGGGGCACACGCTAGAACGGGTGCGGGCAGAAGGAGGAGGAGACCCCTCTAAAACTATATTGCCTTTAGGAGGAAGGCTACTCTCAAAAGGTACAACGTTTGAGCAAGCCTCAGAAGAATCACCACCCTTTTTGGCAGACTTAGGCTTGGTAAAACCTTTCTTACCTGGCACAATAATGTTTATCACCTTTACTTTCTTCTCCCAACCAGTGGGATAGTCACTGGCATGCCATAACCACCCTTTATCCTCCTCAACCCACTTAAAGATGGCAGATCAACTTTGCTTCCTAGCATATGCCAACACAGATTTAGAAAGGAGAAGCAATCGAGGGTTGGTTGAAATGACCGCACTAAGCCCGTCTGGAGGAATAAAAGAAAAACCATGGCTACCCATCAATTCCTGCTCAAATGAAGTCATCACAGCTTGTCAGTATCCGTGCATAGCATAAATACAAATGCCCTCTCTTTGTGAGCCTGGGATAGTAATCGCAATAAAATGCTTACTTCAGAACTCAAAGGCAGCATGCCGCAGGAATGGTCGAATGGAAGTGGGAGACTCCATAAGAGAAGATAGGTCATCAAGGATATCCTGATCTAGCCCGAACCGTCTTCTCACCCTGTTGGCAGGATAGTGCATAAACCTAATGCCCTCGTCAGCCAAATAAGGCAACCATCCAACGTTGGTGGCTGCCAAGTAAGTAATCCCTCTCTCCTCGAAACCAATCAATGGGGTGATGGTCCTGAAAGTGTCAACAAATGGACCTATAGCAGAATCTGCGCATATGTAACCTATACCCAAGTTCCTGTATGCTCTCCAAGAAAACCCGACCCCTTTATTAAAAAACTCAACAGTAGGATGACCAATTGGCTTTAAACCAACCCAACGAAAAGCCAACAGGAAGTCGAACTCAAATTTACCACATAAATCGGTAATGACTTTCGGACACGACTGATACTTCTCCTTGGCAAAATGGGAGAGCCTACACTTCGCCAAATGCTAGGCACAACGTTCATACAACAAGTGCTGCAGAATAGTACTATGAACCGAGGAAGTGACTATGTGGCAAGTGCTTGCCCGATTCTCATCGCTTTGCATAATATCTAATTGAACATACATGTGTCCTAAGAACAAGGGAGCCAATGGCAGGCTTACCCCAATAGATATCTTGATAGCTAATCGAAAATATAAAGGCTTCACAGCATAGTGGGGATGAGAGCCAAAGATAAACTTACAAAGCCAGAACGCAATGAAGGCCGCACGGTGAGCAGTAATAGAGAACTTCAAGGAGGAACTAACCCAGTACGACAAGTTTGCATTGCCGCTTATCCTCTTCTTCAACTCGGCCTCCACGACCTCTTCTTCTAGGGAAAGCTCTAAAGCCCCAAGATCAACATCACCAAGGATGGGCAAGAGCAAATGATTTGCTACATCTTCCAAAGTCACGGTGACCTCGTCGTAAGAGAAAAAGAAAGTGTGAGTGGTGGTACACCACCGGCGGACCAAATGGCAGAGGTTGAAGAGGTCCCTATAGTTAGATAAACAACGGGATAAAACAATAGCCTTCAATACACCAACCTGCTGTAGCAAACCCGTAAACCCATATTGGACAACTCTCTATCTACCCACTCCTTCCAACCCAAGGCCGTGCTCGATCCGAATTCGAAGTGAATGGGCATGGGGAGTGAAGTGCCTTGGTGGATGACGAGGTCGGGGATCGAGGAAGCCAATGGAGCCCAAGAAACGTCTGTATTATGATGGCAAAGAGTAAGCCACACAGCCTGGCGGCGGCGGTGTGTAATCACCGAGAACTTTTGGGAAATGGGCATGGATATTGTACAAGGGATCTATAAGAGGAGCGCACTCACTATCAGGGGTACGCCGTGCCTCCTCCTTATCGGAATGGTCCAATTCAGAGTACACAGCCTCTTTGCCTACATTGCGTGCATCAGGAGGATTAGAGTTAATCTCTTTTCCCTTATGGCAGGAAGAACTTTGGCCTTTTGCTGGCGTCATGGTGCAGTGGTTGATCGAAATAAACGGATGAAAGTGTTTGAGATGGAGAACACGGTGAAGAAAGGGAAAGGGGGAAAGTGTTTGTGTTAGAAGGGGAGAGAGTGTTTGTATTTGGAATACAAAGGGAACTTCTCTTAAATACCATCGTCATTAACACCAACACGAAAGGATGCGACAGGTCAGCCATTGAATAAGGGATGGAATTAATGAAGCGGCAGCTGCATTTTAGAATAACTGCTAAACTGAGAAATTTGAAAAGACAACACTGTTCATGGAAGGAAAAATATATACATATGTATGAGTTAGGGTCCACTGCTTGAAAATGCCCACGAAGGAAAAGAAGAAGGAAATACAGAAAGGACAGGGAAGTCTTTTATTCGCATATGAATCGCAGGAACGCTTCATATGCTTAGGGGGCTAAATGTTGATGCTCATTTTGGGAAACCCATTAGAAAGAAGAAGCCCAGTAACACGGGCGAAAAAGAGTTAGTAAGTGGATAGAAAAACCATTAAACTCAAGTGGCAAGAATAATGGATCATAGGCCTATAAAATAAGCAAATGGGCCTTGAGGAAGCAAACAGGCCTAAAGGAGCCCGAAAAGAGAGAAGTAGCAAACCCATGGGCAGTATGTGATGGGGAGTGGCGCAGCTAGCACAGACGAACCAGTGGTGGTTGGTAAGTACACCCAGATCAGACAAAGATAGTTAAAGGCTAAAATGGTAAAAGCCAGTCACGACAAGCATTATATAAAGGACCCTTGCTATGCACAGGAGAGGGAGGAGTAGTAGTAATCTTAGGGAGGGAATCACAACAAAATAAGCAACTACTGAGAAAGAAAACAAAAAGAAAAGAAAGGAAGAATTAGAAAGAAAGGACAAAAAATGGAGAGCATAGAACGACAAGCACGCACCAATAGGTTGATCCCCTCTCTTCCTCTAAAGGTCCTGTTCTCTGATGGTTGTATAAGAGATCTGAGGTTCAATCTCCGCCTATACCAAAAATTGATTGGTGTCTTGGTCTGATAATAAAGAGCTATTATCAGGAGCGGATGCCATAGGTTGAAACTCTAAAAAAAAAAAAAAAAAAGTACAAAAACTAAAGAGGTCTAGAATAATTTAAGCATCATTTTTTTTTTGAAGAAATGTATAATTTAAACTGTATAATTATGATTGTTTTTAGTTGTATTTGTACATATGCACGGCTTATAATTATTGTTTATATTGAAATAAGAAAATTTTATTTTAAAGAGGGAAAAAAAAAAGGTGCTGAATTGCATACATGGCAGTGGCACACTTCCATCTATTGGTGGAATAACCATACACTCACAGCTGCTTGCGATATTGTGGGGCTGTTTGGTTCTAGTAACGATTTTTGTATTTTTTAGAAATATATGTAAGTGAAAATATATGTAAAGAAACGTGTAATGTTGTTTAAAATTTAAAAATATGTATTTAAACACGTATACATTCAAAGGTAAGGCCTGAATTTTGAGGAGACCAGACAAAGTTAAGGTTTGGTCAATTCATACAAAACACAATTCGAGTTTGTCTATTTTTATGCAACAAAGGGTCCAGGTGCATGAAACAAAAGTACGTAGTCAACTTTATTTTTATTTTTATTTATAATGTAGTACGTACTATCTAGCATAGCAATGACAGCGTATCCTATGACCCAAGATATCAATACAGTTCATTTCTCACTCTTCTATAACAAATTTGTTCTATATGAAGTGTGCGGAGAGTGCCACCCTGTAGATGTTAGTCAGTCAAGTACTTGTTGATGACCAAGCCAATATACAGTTTAATCTATACAAAGTTCAATTTATTCATTGATTTGTTTAAACTGTTTTACCAACGAACCGGATTAATTAAATAGGTCAATTTATTAATTGAATAAACAAAATCAGTGGATAATGGAGTTCAATTTTATCAAACCCATTAATATTTTCAAGGCTATAAAACTTCATTCTTTCTAATATATATATATATATATATATTAACCTCAAATGCTCAATAAATCTCAAATGTTTTAGTGTTATTATAAAATTTAATTCATTTAACTAACATAATTTATGTATTATTTATTCGGATTATAGTATTATTAATTTTATTTAATTATAATAAATGTGTCAATTTAGTTAGAAAATCTTTGACTACTCTAATTAAATGTCCAATCTATCAGTAAATATATATATATATATATATATATATATATATATAATTTCCAATAAAATTGCTAGGACCCATACAAGATATATTCACACATATGGCTAAATTAACGACAGAGGAGAATCAAATTAAAATAGCATATCGTAGGAAAAAATATCGGATTCTGTGGGCCAAATTTTGAAGCAACTGCACGGCTAATTAGCGACACAAATGACCCCCTTTTAGCCATATAATATTAAACTTTAAAATCAAGACAACAAGGATATCAATCATGCATGTACCTATTAAGTAACGAATCTGTGTTCAGTTTTGGGAGTATTGAGCAAAAGAGTAAATCTCGTACCAGAGATTGTACTGGTTTAACCAGTGGAACGATATATTTCGGTACCGTTCATTACCGGTATACCATTTCGGATTTACTGTTATTTTTTATATTTATAAATATAAATATTGTGGGGTACAACAATTTGATAAGGAAGTATTGCCATGTGTCATACTTGAGGCCGAGGAGGCTATTGCAATTCTGAGGAGATCATACCCTCGGATGGTAAGGTCACGTCAGTGGTACGTTATTAGAGAAGGTCATACTATAAAGAAAGAGTTTCGGAGAAGGGGTAACCTTGACGTGATTGAAAGGATTGTAGCTACCACCACATTTAATGCATCCCATCAAATCTCCCAACTGCATTTATGTGGAGAAGACCTTTGAACAGTGCTACATTGGTTGCCGTAACTCGTAGAAGGTTTGGGAAGGTGTCTGACGGGACAAGCACTCGAGTAGTGCCTGCATGATCAATAAATGTAAGGCCAAGATCATCTAAAAGGGGCTATATAATATAAGAGATCCTCTAGGGAGAGGGGGATTGGAGAACTTGTAGAAAAAAATACTATATTACAAAGAACTGAAATTGTAATCAAGCCTTAGAGTGATATATTCAAGAATTACTCTCCTCGAATGTTGCTGAGGAAGAATTTCTTTACAAAAACCTTGTTTTCCTCTGTTTCTCCTTGTTTTCTTACCATCTTTGGTCTATTATGAGCGTTGTTCAATTTATTGAAGCCTAGTTTTCAGACCACTCTCTAAAAATTCATTGTGTTGGGCTCTTTAGGCTTGAGTCCTTCTACCTTTTGGGTTTAGGAATCAAAACCTACCCTTACATATATATATATATATATATACACACACACACAGGGGCGGAACTAGGATTTAAACTTAGGGGGGGCTGAAGTTCTTTGTTCAAAAATTTTAAAAAATTCAAATATCATTACTAGAGGTTGGCAATGTTGCATTATTAGCATTAATTTATTAATTATTATTTGTATTTGTATTTTTTTTAAATCAATAATAGGATTTTATAATTAAGAGTTTTGTAAGTCAATTGGCTTGTTTTAATATTTTCAAAATTAAACTAATGTGTGGATGGAGCAATCAATATGTGGCATAAGAGTTGTCTCTATGGCTATGAGGGTGGAGTCATTTGAGAGGGGCATAGAGCTCTCAAGTGAGAGGGAAAAATTGGGTAAAAGTTATTGAGTTATTGTGATTTTTTTTTTTTTTTGCTAGGATTTGTAATTGATTTGTTGTTGTTATTGTTTTTGTTTAGTCCATATTTATGATTTGTCCAAAGATTTTTCTTATTATCCAGGTATGAAAATTTTTTTAAATAGATTTTTCTTATTATCTATTTGTTGGATTTCTTGGGTTAATTTGTAAATTTTTTGGGAAAAGGGGGCCAAATATATAAATTTCAGAGCTAGAATTAAAAATTATTTTTGTTAATATACATACTAGTGTGTATATATATATATATATATATATGTATATAAATTTTAGCCCTTGAATAGTTCCATCACTATGTATATATATATATATATATATATATATATATATTTTATAATAAATATAAAAATTTACCATAAAACATTACTTCAATTCAAAAAAAATTATTCATGCTTTTAAACCTTAGCATCAATTAAAAGAAAAAAAAAACACAATATAAAAAATAGAAAGCTTAATTCTTCATTGCATACCAAGAAAAGAAAAATACTAATAAGTTAATACAAATAAGTTACCATTCTACCCTTACAAAAATTCAAAAATTAGAAAACTAAAAAATATATATATATATTTTGGTATCGGCTGATATTGCCCGAAATCGACTGGTATGGCCTGTACATGGCCGATACGGCTAGTATTTAAACTGGTACGAAATATTGGTGTTTTGATACTGGTATATGTATCGGTACAGTATCAACTACATCGGTATAGACTGCATAATTTAAGTTTCTTTGTCTAGAAATCTTAAATTTCAAATTTTAAACATACATCAAAATTGTTGGTATCTTCCTTGCGAATTATTTGAAGTTACATATGTGGTAACTTAGGATTCTCTCTATTTTGCGATTTAAAATTTTATTTTTTAGGTTCAATAATAAAGTAAAATGTATTATATTATTTAAAATTTTAAACTTATAATATAAATAAATAAATAAATAAATATATATATATATATATATATATATATATATATATATATATATAATTTGAAGTGAATTATAATATGAAAAATATTATTTTTCGATAATTTATGGCTGTAAAGTTGTAATTTACAACTATTTTATGTTGGCTTTAATTTCGTGCCAAATTTAATTGTAATTTCTTCAATAATTTTTTCCTGTATTTATGTGGGTTTTTAATTGTAAGAGATGAGTGTGAGAGAGTGTGAAGACTCAAGCTTAAAAGGATGAACAAGTGGATTTCACGAGTGTCTCGTTAGAAATTAACCTGCGAAATAGCCACATGTAGAGCACATGACTGAAAGGTGAAAAGTCATACCCGCGAAATACTCGTGAAACATTTTGTTTGGCTAATTTGTCATGTTTTGTTTTACCAAGTCTTTACCCACAATGTATATACCCTCATTACCCATATATTGTAAGGATTGCTTTTCAAAGAGAAAACCCTAGAATACACACTTGAGAGTTGGAGATTGTTATACCCACAATCATCTACACATTTCCTTATGGTTTTCCTCTACTCCTACCTCTCTATCTCCAAATCCTTTAGAGGTTGATAGCCCAAACACTTACCACACCCAATCTAAATGTAAAGTGAGGTTTTGGTGCTATTGGGAAGCATTGGAAGAAGCCAATCATTGGCGGATGCAATCAGGCTGAATTGCGGGATTCAGTAAAGTTAGAGAAGACAAGGTTCTGAGAAGCCAGTTGGTAGCAAGAACTTGGAGAGCTCAAGTACATTAGGTAAACTAGACTTAGAGGATCTTTTGTTTGTTTATTTAGTTTTGGAAATAACTATATTATTTTTTTCATCTGAAATATTAGAAAGTTTGTACATTTTTTAGCATATAAGGAATTTGCTGTAGATGTAATTTTGGGTATTTGAAATGTAAATTTTTGGGGTGTTACATTTTAAATATATTAGAAACTGCAATTTAAGCCCGTGAATGAATTGAGAATATGTCGTTTAGAAAATTCAAAAAAGTGGTAATGTTTTACACACAAACACAAGTCATTATTACAATACAAAATGGTGGTTTAACCTTGACCATAATCGAGTTCGAGCCAAAATAGGTCAATTCCTTTAAATGCAATTAATATATGGGTAAAATTTGTGTATACATGCAGCATACCTAATTGATAGTTACTTGTTAGGTTGTCATGAACTCGATGTCATGAACTCATCTGTTCGATATAGTTTGGGTGAAATAATCACCCAAACTGACCTTGTTGGATTGAGATAATCTCAATCTATGGCCTAACCGACTCCCCACAATAGACAAGTCAGTTGAAGGTAGAGACATTATCACTATCAAATCATGTTTTGACATATGAACACAATAAAGCAATTAACACCCACCAATTTTGATGATGATTATAATGATAATAATACTTAGAGCGAGTCAGGATACTAAGGAAGCAAGAGAATGGAATGACCAAATAAGGAAGTACAACCTTTGAAAAAAATTAAAACAAAAATGATCTAAGAAAGCTACCTCCCCTACCCATAAAACGTTGAGCACTTAAAGTATTATTAATAAACTATATCTAGAAATTTTCTTTGTAAACAACCTTCCAGTAAAGCATCTCTTTTTGCCAAGAAAAAAAAAAAAAAAAAAGGTTAAAAATGCCTTTACAGGAGAAGCTAGTTAAAAATGCATTTTCATGAGAATGCACTACAAGAAATTTGGTTATTTTCAAATGGTTGAAACTAATGAAAAAAGCATTACAAAACAATCGAAAAAGTATTTTCGACAGTTGAAATGACTGTAGAGAACCATTACTAAAAACCGTATTGAGAATATTTTCCTACAGCCTTTGCAACTATTGAAAAAAGTATTATCCCTTTATCGTATTATTTTTATCCATAGGCACGATTAAGGGTATCTTGAGATAAATTTCAAGAGTTTGTAGTTGTTGAAATAAGTATTTTTCATTTAAAAAAAAAAAAAAATTGGGTGTGCTCTTTCACGTCGATCAAAATTTAATATCCTCATCAATATATATATATATATATATATATATATATATATATAAAACCGAAACTTTTGAAGCTCCCACAATTTTCCACGTTAGCACAATATTAAAAAAAACTATAAAAAAATCTTTTTTAAAACCAAAAATAAAAACATAAATGCAAAATAACTTTTCTAAAACCCGATATTTGGCTCTGCTGTTCCCCCACACGCAGCTCTCTGCCTTCTCATTCTTCTGTCTTTTCCTTCCTCCAAAATGTAGACCGACACTCTACCGTTCCCCCACACGCAAAACACAGCTCAACGGCTCCACCTTCAGTCCAAAACGCGGGCCACCATCAGTCCTTCTCTCCCACAACTCAACGGCTCCACCTTCTCCGACACCACCCTTCTCCAGCTCTATATTTGTTGGTGCTACCCATCTCTCACTCACAACAGTTTCTCCCCCTCTCTCACCCTTAGTTCTTCTTTCCTACAACCCTGTTGACACCTGGGTTTCTACCACTGGGTTTGTTGTTGGGTTCTACCCCTATCAAATTTTTATTTTTATTTTTGGTAGCTAATTCAAGTTTGGGGTGAGTTTGTAGAGAAATATGAGTTTGGTTTTGAGAATATCTACTTAAACATGGCTGTATTTTGATTGAGATCAGAGAAGCCCCAGCACCCCAAGGCAGAACAACCCCACTTGAGGGTGTGGCTGAAGAGAACAAAACCCCAACCCTTCACCCTCAAAGTGTTTGACAAAATTCCTAAGCCCCAACGCTTCCTTTCCTCTTTCTCTTTTGTCTTAATTTAAGTGTTTTTTTTTTTTTTTTTTTTTTTTTTTTGGTAGAGTTTCCACGTCTTCTTCTTCTTCCAAGTTTGGGTTTGAGAATATCTACTTATTCATGGTTGTATTTTGATTGAAATCAGAGAAGCACCCAACCCCACTTGAAATGGTTGCCTAAGTCCCTACCATTAAGCATATCCTACCACAGGTCCATCTGTGGCAGAGGGTGTGATTGCCTTTTCGGTTGTCATCATTGGCTACTTGGCCTCACCAGGTCTATCTCTATCTCTCTTCAAATTTAGACTCTCTGTTCTATAAATTTTTTCCCTTTACAAGATATTTTTTATGGTGTAATGCTTGTGATTAAGATGACTGATAATTAGGTAATTGTTATCTAAAGCTTGGTTTTATGTTTAGTTTAATTGTTTCATCTCAAGACTTTCATTGGTTTTATTACTTCTTTATCTAATTTTAAGAGTAGCATCTACATTTTTGAGGGGTTTTGTTTGATTCTAATTTTTTAGTTATGCTAAGGTTTGTATTTTTAATTTTGGTATGACCATGGAAGCTAAGATCCATAGCTATCAGCCGACTACTGACTTTTATTTTTTGCTTTCTGCCATGCACATCGAAGGACCAAGTCCATAGAGTTTAGAAGTTGTCTACAAATTCCAGCAATAGCAAAGTGCATAGCAAAGTGAAAAGGTAGAGCTATGTTTTTACTTCTTCCATATCTATTTTTGAATCTATAGTTTTTTGATGTCTCTGTTTCTCCATTACTTTCTTCGGGGCTTGATTTAATTTTTATTTGATTTAAAGTTTGGTTGGGTGGGCTGTTGGGATATGAGTTGCATTTCAACATAATTCTTACCAATTTAAATTCTTCTCTTGCAATATGCCTTAATGGCTCTCCTTTTTTTTTTTTTGGTGGATTACTTCATGCTTTTGGAATCTTATTTGAAATAATTTGTTGATTGATTGATATTTTTTGGCAACATGTAAAACCCAAAAATATGGAATCCTTGATTCAATGAAAATTATTTGACAAATGTAAATATGACTGATTGCACAATTTTTATTAACATTTTCTATCAAATGTAAAACAGCATATATAGCCACCAAACACTCTACAGCTAACATGAAAAACAAACTGAATTTTTGTTCCAACATCAAACAATATACAAAGGCTGAAATTCAGTACCACCAAAATTAAGCCTTTAATAGAATGGAATGGAAAGCTCTATTTGTGTAAAGGATAGAATGAAGGAAATGAAGGTCATATTACTTGAAATTGATTTACTTAATATTGGGTTTCTTCCTTTTAAGACTTGTATGAGCTTTATTTTAGACTTGCTTGAATTAGTGTAGGATATCTGTGGCTATCAATACATGAGGTGAGATTAGCCAAATAGGTAGTTTGCTTAGCTATAGGCTATTTGATTAGCATGGACTTTAGGAGATGATGGCTAAAAGAAATTGATCATTAACCCAGATTTTTGGGTGCAAATTGGTTACATATGCATAGCAAAAAAAAAAAAAAAAAAATTAAATAAAGAATGTGCATTAAAAAGGTGACCCTCATAGTAAAACAAGCATATATGGGGTCTGTGAGATAAACCTCTAATCTTCTCTGCCGATTCTGGTACTTGGGACACCAGTTGCCTCAGTTGTTCAAACTCTGAGTTGAGAGATCTGTTTTGCTGATTAAGTCCATGAACTTCTTGCTTGAGATTTCTAATATCCTAATAAGTCTATCCTCTTGGAAGTACAATTTTTTTTTTCTCAAAGTCATAACACATTTAGTGTTAATTTTGTGATTTATTTATTTATTTATTTATTTTTTCAGTTGTCCTTGATTAATTTAAGTTGAATCTTTGAATTGAACAGTGGGAGCCATCCCAATTCATAAGGTTATTATTGTACAATCTATTTGTATTTTAGATTGAGCCAATCGTTTGAGAAATTCACTAAAGCTATTTTATTTGTCAGATATGGGCTTAGATAGCAAATTTGAAAGTACTAATAGATACATGTTTTGGATTTTTTTCTGTTACATTTGTAGTTTTGCAATGATTTATGACTATTATGCTACTATTTTAAAGTTGAGTATAGACATTTTTAATAATGTTCACTTTCATTAAGTGTTGTTTCTTTTACACGTACATAAGGTGTTTGATGAATTTCTTATGAGTTCTAGAAGCCATAATACATGAAGAGTCGTAAGGAGGAAGATAGGTAAGAAATGTGATGCTCTATTGTTGATTTAATCAAGGTAAGTTGTGTTTGATTCTTATTACCATTTATCAATTAAAAATGTATTGTATATAAATGTTTTTTTTTTCTTCTAAACTTTGTCTCATTATTTTTATTTTCTTTTTTCTCCTGTTTTATCCTATACAATTGTTCAACTCAGGAGCACTCCACCAAATTTTTGATGCCTTTTCAATTGAATTAGGATAGGCTTTTAGATATACATACTCCAACTTATAGATAGACTATCCATATGGATTAAAAATTTGTTGTTTTTTACCTCCGATAATATGCCATTACATCATTTATGAGATTTGTGTTACCAAGATTTTGTATAGCTCAGTTTGTTGTATTGTTTATAGTGATGGAACTATTGAGAGTGTACCGTGGTTTCTTCAATGAAATTGGTAGGTTTAAGAATATTTGCAAAATTGAAAATATTGTTTAATGGTGGGGAACATAATTTTTTGTTGGCTGGAAGCATAGAAATTATGTTGTTTTAGGTTTCTACAAGTTTTGTGTTTATTTTTATTTTTATGTGAACTTTTATTTTGAATAAAGTGTTTTTATTTTCATATATTTTCAAGTCAATACCTTCAACAAAATAAATATATTTAATTTCTATTTAACTATCCCGTGCATCGCCGGGTTAGCGACTAGTTTAAAATATAAAAATAAACACATTTGTGCAATTCCAATTGTTACAAAGTAGTCCAATTCGAATATGAACACAGTTACAGTAAAACATAAAAAATTTCAGACGAGTACACAGCTAAGGTATAGCCAAATAAAATCTTGTAATATCAATTGGATATCTGTATAAACCACTTAATTGGCGCATAACATAGCTAAGTCTTACTAAATAATCTCAACTGCTCAATGCATCAGGTGGTTACAGAGTTTAAGATTGCTCCATAGCTATCTAGATAGAACAATTGCCATCAATAATGACCAATTTCAGACTTTTACTACTATAATATAATTTACAAAAGGAATAATATCTTGGACATATGGCCACAATTTACATGTGTTTTAGCCAAAGCAAATGTAACAATATGAACAAAAACAACTTACATTTGTCCCAAATTTTCCTGTTGCTCCTCACTACCTCCTGTTACCTACAATAAGGAAATTGCATAGTGTTAGATTTTGCACACAAGACCACTATAATTATAGAATAAAGAAAAGAAAAAAGAAATTGAGTCCAGTGAATGCTCAAATGTGGGTCAACAATTATTTATGGACATTAATGCTTTATATATATTGTAACGTTTAATAGACTTAACTCAAAATCCCCATTTTAGTTGGGGTTCACTCAGCATTAAATAATCAATAAGATATTTTTGGGTTTAAATTTCATGTACTCTATCTAGGAAGAACTGGGACAATAAATTTAAGACTAAAACTATGCAGTCAGACAAAATATAAGAAACGAGTGTAATATCACAATCAAAGTGTGAGGTATAGGATATATAAGTGTTTTTTTTTTTTTTTTTTTTTTGAAAATTAGGTATATAGGTTACCCTTTGTGTATTGAAATTATGCAACTATTGCCATCGTTGAAAGTCCAAAGTCGATCTGATAATAAGGAAAATTATAAGGTTTAATTTGTGGCAGTCTTAAATTTTAGAGTTTAATTAAAAGATTTATGGTTTAATATGAAATTAGCCCTAATTTATAGGCTTTAAAGCACAATTTACGATAGATTATAGGCCTTTTTTATGAGAGCTCAGATTTCAATTTCATACTAGTGAAAGCATATATTTAATTTGTAATAATCTTAGTCTTCATGATTCAATTTGAAACTTTTGACCGCTAAAATAAATTATTTAAAATGCACTTTACTAAAAAATAATTATACATTTAAAATACAACATGACCAAAAAGAACAATACTCCATGGTTATTGATCATACCTTGCTAGTGGCTATAATCATTTCAAATGCTTCTGTCACATGTTCTTCAATATAATTCTTTGCAGATGCTAGAACATCATCTGGATTTCTGAAGATGCCCTTCTTTCGTGGGACATACAAGAGTTGACAAGGTTTTGGGTTCTTATTGAATAGTCTAATGAAGTTTCAATAAACATATACTGCCCCATTGAGGTGCGGTAGGACCAACCAGCATGATCCAAATAGCTTAGACATGAAAACCACAAGTCAGAAATGACGTTGTTAAATCTATATTATGGATCATCCATAATATAGATCTAACAAAGTCATCCCTACTAGTGGTTTGACCTAGTCTCACATGAAATTGAGGATCTATCATTCTCTGCTTTAGACAGCTTTGAGTTACCTAAGTGAGCAATATAAATAAGTTAGTTAAATCAGAGTTCATTAAGAATAATAACCATTGTAGTACTGTTCTTTAAACTAAAAATAAATTAAAAATGACCCATAATTCTACAATTCTTAATTTTGAAGTAAAAAAATTTCAATTGTATACACCTTATGATCTTTTTATTCTTTTTTTGATAGGTATATGATATCTTGATCCATACTTCACTGAGAACCTTTCTAATTTTTCCTCTCTTTTAAATTTATAGACTTCCTTGTGATAAATAATTTTTTCACCTTCTCCTTATGCCAAACACACCTAAAAGACCTAGTGCTTGGACCTTGTATGTAAAAATGAAGAGATATGAATCAGTTATATGCTGAGGAAATTTAGAGAAAATGGGGATGGAGCTGTCAAATTTTTGGTGAAGCAGAGATGGGGAAGAAAGTTTGTCCAGACACAAGTACAGAACAATATTGGAAGGGGTCTCACATTGGTGGCACAGGAATGGGAAAAGAGAAATTAGCCCCACCCCATTCTATTCCCTTTTAACAATGGTACGTACTTAACCTAATCTTACAAAAATAATATAGAAATTACTTATATTTCAAAACTATTTCCTAGAGTACCCATTTTTCTATCTCCAATTTCATGTGTGTGCGAACAAGCACACACATATATTTGGAATTTTCTTTTAGTAAAAAAGAAAGTCACTGCAATATTTGGAGCAATTACAAATTAGTCAAGGAACAGCGTACAAAGACAACAAGTTTGTCCTGTATTAATGTGCTATGTGCAAGAATTAAGAAAATGCCAAAATTTCATGCATTTCTTATTACCTTATTGTATGCTAAACTGCTTTCAGGAGCCTCCTCATTGATATTCTCTTGGCTTCCATTTAAGAAACAAATAGAACAGAAGAAACTAGCTGACAAAATCCAGATATTCCAAGCCAATTCTAGCCTTGAATATCTTAAATTAGAGAAAATGCTTTGGGACACAGCAGGAAATAATTCGAATTTAATGAAGCCACATAATATATGAGCTTAGCACATCTGACACAACCTGACATCAATTCTGATACTCCTAAAGTTCTTGCGAGCCTATTGACCTAAGAAATGTCCTAAGACATATCGAGGACATGAAGAAAAGGAGACTTCTTACCCATAGCCCTTTATTTTACTCGTCATTGCATGCCAGTGGTCCTTGGACCAAATGCCTACTCCCCCACTGCCTGCCAACCCCAGATTTTTCTTTTTGGGGGAAGAGGGAAGAGAAAGGGGCCGGTTGGTGGGATTCAATCCCATCTGAGTGCATGTGTTGTATGCATCGTGTATCCCTATCCTTCAATAGCTTAATATAAATTGTCAAGGCTTAATGCATTGCACTCAATGACACCTTAAAGCATCTTAATTAGTAAATGTGAATGATGAATCCTAACAAATCCTAATTCAAAGCTTTTGAGTCTGCTACCCGTATCACTTTCCAGTCTATCAATGACTATTAGCTATTTTGTAAAACCACACAACTCCACAATTCTTATCTCCTTTGTGTGTCACACCTATTTTTAAATTTTACATATTTCTATGAATTCCATCATCATCCACCAGTACCAATCTTCAAAACAACATACAGAACCTAGAACCAAAATGCCCATTAAAACTACCCATTATCATACAACAATTTCAACAACACGATGGAAAAAGAAAAACCATAAAATTGGATCTCCCTGGACCTATATCAAATCATTTAAAACAACCCCAAAATAGGCAATTTTTCAAGACATACATCATTGCAATAACTCAAGAAAAATGTTATCTGCAAGCACAAACTTAGCCTACTTTACCCAAGCAATCTAGGCATAATATATACATATCAGACCAACTAGTCAGTAATTAAGATCAAAGAAACAAAGCGAAATCAACCGAAGAACTCTGTTTGGCTGCCGAGAAAATAATAGAGAAATAGAAACCAAATAAGAGAGAGAACCTGTGAGGAGCCGATTAGGTTTCTGAGAGAAGTGAGGTAGCGAGAGCGAGAGAGAGAGAGAGAGAGAGAGAGAGGTTTTATCAGGCAAAAATTGTGAAACAGTCTATTTTTTGGAAAAAATTAGGCACGTGGCATGCGTTCACAAAGTTATTGAGTAAGTTGGACTCTTTTTTGAAAATCGAGTTTGGCAAACTCGACTTTGGGCTAGAAAACAAACACTATAGTGGCGTTTTTTTTAGTGGCGTTTTCTATAAATGCTGCTATAGGCACTAAAAAAACGCCACTATACTGTTCATTTTCCAGCCCAAAGTTGAGTTTGCCAAACTCGACTTTCAAAAAGAATCCAACTTACTAAATAACATTGAACACATGCCACGCACCTAATTTTTTCCCAAAAATAGACTGTTTCGCAATTTTTTCCAATTTTATCGATAGGGTTTATGGACATTTGGCTATCCCAAAATGCCCTTAAGGGTGACTTTTGAAAACGTTTCAACATTGGGGCCAACAAAGTAAATTAATCGTTTTCAAAATCTTAAAATTTTAGCCTCTTTTGTCTCTATTTTTAAAACTTTAAAAAATAAAAAATTTACACCTCATTCTCATTCTCATTCTCCTAAAGATTACCACACTCTTTTAAAGATGACTTCCATTAATCAAGATTACTGGTTCCTTTCAAATTCAAAATTTAAACATATCACAACTTCTCAAATAATAACTTCCATTTTTTAAATTTTAAGTTCAAAATTTTTTTTTTAAAAGACATGTTCTCTTCTCTCTACCCCAAAAATTTTTTTTTTTCCGAGTAATTACTTTTGAACTTATTAACCATCTTTAAAAAAAATTATAAATTATTTACACCTAATTCTCCTAAAAATTAGCACACTCTCTTAAAGATAACTCTCACCATTCAGATTACCGATTCCTTTCAAATTTAAAATTTAAACATATCACAACTTCTCAATAGAATTTTTTCTTGAACATTTTAAACACTTACAATTTCTTTGTTTCTTATCAAGTTGTCCTAATTTTATTAAATAATTTTCTGAAATGTATTCAAAAGTTCTGTCCCGCACTCATGGCAAGTGATTTGGGATTTCTCATCCCCTTTTTTATTTTGTTTTTCTTTTGATAATTGATATTGCATTAAAATACAATTGCATAATTTACACATGATGCTAATCCGTGTTGCATTTTGGTTTTTTAGGTATTATAAATAACTAGCTTGTAACCTTATGCATATGCATGGATACATTTAAAGATATACAATAAGATACATAATCTGTATATATTAAGAGGATTTAGAAAGTTAGTTATTATTTTTTTTTCCTGTAAAAAATACCCCTAAATTAATTAACTAACAACTTAAAAATCAGGTTAAAATAGTACATTGGAAAAAGAAAGTTAGTTATTGTTTTTTTTTTTTACTGTAAAAAATACCCCTACCTAAAACTTAAGAGGATTCAGAAAGTTAGTTATTGTTTTTTTTCCTGTCAAAAATACCACTAAATTAATTAACTAACAACTTAAAAATGGGGTTAAAATAGTTCATTGGAAAAAGAAAGTTAGTTATTATTATTATTACTATTGTAGGGAGTGGGATAGTCACCACTCGGGCCAAAAGCTCAAAAAGTAATTGGGCCACAGGGAATGACTTGGGCTTGGCCTATGTACTGAAAGGAATGCTCGGAAGGATGTAAACCATGAAAGAGTTGAAAGCTAGATCGCCTTAAGTGTTGAGGACAAAGTTAAGTACCACGATAAACCCATTCCCATAGAAAAGGGAAGCACTAGCTTATTCGAGGCATGGAGCACTGATAATCAATGTATGACCTCCAAAAGACACTGGTAGTCATGAGAAACTTTTGGAATGTGCAAGAAGAAAGAAGATTTTTACCTCTGCATTAATGAGAGGGTTCTTACCTAACCTCTGCCGCATCAATTGTGCATAAGACAGCCTGAACAGTACACGCAACCCCTAGGTAATCAGAATTCCAAGATAAGAAGGAGAGGAAACCAATAAATTAAGGGAAAAATATCCCTGAGACTCTGAATGAGAATGTGACAGCTGTAATGATAAGAACAATGATTGAATCTATAAAAGGAGGGTGGAGGCAAAAGGTTAGGGGATCCAAAATAGGGAGGGAGAAAAATCTATCTAAGAAGAAAAAGAGAGTAAAAGAGTGAAACACTAAGTGTGACACCACGGAAATAAAAACAAAAGCTTCCTATAGTCATCTTAGCATCTGTAATTGTAATTGTAGCATATTAATGGTCAAAGAAATCCACTGTTTGTGTTTCCTATTGTAGAGTGTTTATTCCTTGTTATTTACTTGTATTTTGATTGTGTGGGTCATTGTAGCAGAATTCCGAGGAGTGTACCTCGGTACTAACTTTAGTGTCCCTACAATTAACACTGTCTGTGGGAATCACTCTACCAAGCAGAAGACTCAAGAGTTGGGTTGTATGAGACCATGGCCAACTGATCACGAAGCGGTCCCACAAATTTGGAGTGGCCTAGTATTTCAAAAGAATCTGTCCATGTGGATCGACGCGTGAGGTTTGAAGTTCACAAGGAGACTCCGCGACAGCCTAGCCCGCCTTCGCAAGAAGAGGGGCCAGCTACCAATATGGAAGGCCCGTCCTATGTAAGCAAGGATGTGGAGGTGGAAAGGTTGAGGGAGCAAGTGGCTCTGTTGCAAAGGAATGTGGGGAAGGATAAAGAGTTGCTTCGCCATAAAGATAAAAAGTTGCATCATCAGCGAAAACGAAGTCCAACACCCAGTCACTCCCGAGGGGATGAGCGCGAAGTGGGTGATAGGAATAAGAAAAGGGATAAGAGGTCACCCCACTCTCATGGGGAATGAAAGAGGACTCCCCCCATGGGATAGAACAGTTTCTCCTCCTCATTTCAAGAGTAGAAGGGAAGAGCAGGATGGGGAGAAGCTTAAAGGCCCAATTCCTCATTCTCGAGTCCTTACAACGCTGCATGTTTTTGGTGAGGATGCCATGAGTAAAGCTCTCCATCAAATATCACAATCCCTGTTCTCGGAAGAGATAGAGAGAACAGACATACCGAAGAGATTTACTAGGCCAACCTTCATAATTTATGATGGCAAGACGGACTCTGTGGAACATGTTAGTCATTACAATCAGAGCATGGCAATATACTTTAAAAACGAGGCCCTAATGTGCAAAATTTTTCCTTCCAGCCTAGGTCCGATAGTTATGAGATGGTTTGATGGGTTGGAGAAATGGGCTATCTGAGGTTATGAAGAGCTTATTAGGGCATTCGGGGCTAGGTTTGTGACATACAGTAGGACCCCGAAACCATTCGCCTCACTCTTATCATTGGCAATGAAGGGAGGCGAGACCCTTAGAGCTTATTTGGATCGTTATCGGGAACTGTATAATGAGATCGAAGGAGATAACGGGGGAATTGTTGCAAGTTCCTTCAAGGTGGGCCTTCCCATTGATTCTGACTTGAGGGCTTCACTGGCCTTAGAGCCAGTCATGGATATGAACAAGCTGATGGAGCAGGTAGAGGAGTACAAGAGATTGGAAGATGATCAGTTGCAAGATAAGGCTAAAGCAAAAGCATTCGTAGGAGAGAAGAAATAGGTCAAAGCAGATTAGACCCCATGACCTTAGAGAGATTTTTTCCCCAAAGCTCAGAAGCAAAGGACGAAAATGGTTAGCTCGTTGTATAAATAGCTTGTTTATCGAATTGTGGAAAAGATAAAGAATGACTCATATTTTCGTTGGCCGAATAAGATGAGAGGGGATGTTACCAGAAGGAATCAGAGCCTTTACTGTTCATACCATCAAGACCGCAGACACATAATTGAGGATTGTCGAACCCTAAGGGACTACTTGTGCCAGCTTGAGAAAGTAGGTTACTTGGCAGAATTCTTAGTATTGGAAGACATATGCCCTCAGGACTTAAAAAGGGGAATTGCCGAAGGAACTTTGACACTAGCTCGAGGGCTCATAAGGGTGATACATACAACTAGGAAACGGGTGAATACTATGAAAACACCTTCCAGGGTGCTAGCAGTAAGTTCAACTTCTGACACGGAATTGGAAGAGCCCGTACACAAAAAGAGTCATTAGGAGGACGAAAGCATTGACTTCACGGGGAAATACCTTAGGGATACGATTTAGCCCCATGAGGATGCCCTGGTAGTTACATTGCAGATATGGGGTTTTGATGTCAAAAGAGTTATGCTTGATCAGGGAAGTGAGGCAGAGGTAATGTAGCCAGACCTATACAAGGGATTGGGACTTACTCTCAAGGATTTAACGAAGTATGATAGTTCCTTGGTAGCCTTCGATGGGAGCATTATTATGTCGGCAGGACAGGTAACCCTTCTCGTAGAGGTGGAAGGACAAAAGGAGTTTGTCCACTTTATAGTAGTGCATTCATACTCCCCTTATATGGCAATCCTTGGGCGCCCCTAGATCCATTCTATGGGTACAATACCTTCTTTATTGCATCAAAAGGTGAAGTTCTCAATCGAGTAGAGCATTGTAGAAATACGCGAAGATCAGTCTATGGCTTGGAAATGCCAGATAGCTGCTGTGGGGTATAAGCAGGAGGCCAAATTTGGGTCATCAGAACCCTTATAGCAACTACAGCCCTTACCCTAGGATACCTGTGAGCAACTGGAAAGGATACGTATCGACCTCGGGGATAAATATTTCCAGGTAGGAGCTAACCTCCTTATATAAAAAAAAGTATAGTTAGTCTTGTTTTTAATAAACAACTTAGATGTGTTTGCATGGAGTCCATATGAAGCACTTGGTGTGGATTTGGACTTTATCTGTCATCGACTTAATGTTGACCCTCATTATCCACCAAAGAAACAAAAACCTCGTAAATCCTCGGATATACATGTTAATGCAGTAAAGGAAGAAGTGGATAAACTTAAAGAGGCTGGGGCAATCAAGGAAGTTTATTATCCCGAATGGCTAGCTAATACGATGGTGGTAAAGAAAAAGAATAGGAAGTGGAGAGTATGTGTAAGCTTCATGGATTTAAACAACGCATGTCCAAAAGATGTCCAAAAGATCCTTTTCTAGTGCTAAAGATAGACCAGCTTGTTGATGCAACGTTTAGGCATCCTATGATGAGTTTTCTTGACGCCTTCCAAGGATACCATCAGTTAGCACTAGCCCTCGAGGACCAAGAGAAGACTTCTTTTATTACCCTTACTAGTAATTTTCACTATAGGGTCATGCCATTTAGGTTGAAAAATGCGGGGTCTACCTATCAAAGAATGGTAACCGAAATGTTTAAAGAGCAATTAGGAAAAAATATGGAGGCATACATTGATGACATGGTAGTGAAGAGTAGGGCCATGGGGGATCACCTTACCGATCTCGCGGAAACCTTTGAGACGTTAAAAAAGTACTGTTTGAAGTTGAATGCCTCAAAATGCACCTTTGGGGTCAACTCGGGAAATTTTCTAGGCTACCTAGTGACCCACCGTGGTATAGAAGTTAATTCGGATCAAATTATAGCTCTGTGAAATCTAAAATCACCTCAAAGCCCAAAAGAGGTTTAGCGACTTACAGGGATGATCGCAGCTCTTAATTGGTTCATTTCCTAGTCCGTGGATAGATGTTGACCCTTTTTCTAGTTGCTGAAGAAATGGAAAAGCTTTTAGTGGACAGATGAATGCCAGCAGGCATTTGAGAAGCTGAATTTGTACTTGTCTTGGGCTCCCATTTTGTCAAGGCCAGTGCCTAGAGAAACACTATATATGTATTTAGTTGTGACCGATCATGCGGTGAGTGCTATTTTGTTAAGATTGGATTAAGGAATTCAAAAGCCAATCTTTTATATCAATAAGACTCTTGTGGAAGCAGAGACTCAATATCTCCCTTTGGAAAAAGTTGCGCTACTATTTTTAGGCCCATACAATAATTGTGCTAACCGAGCACCCCTTGCAAGCATTGCTCAAAAGGTTAGACTTCATTAGAGGGGGGGGGGGATAGACAAATAAGGGGCTTCTTTGGGAGCTTTTGATATTCAGCATAAGCCTCGAACTTCTATCAAAGGGCAAGTCTTGGCAGACTTCGTTGCAGAATTCACACCCAAGCAGCCTGAAGTTTTGTGAATAGACAAAGGCAGAACAGTGGAACCTCGAGAAGACGTATGGCAGGTGTTCGTGGATGGGGTGTTGAACTTCCAAGGAGTAGAGATTGGAATCATACTTATCTCTCCGGAAGGAATCAGAGTTGAAAAGTAATTCAGATTGGGTTTCCCTGTATCCAATAATGGGGTAGAATATGAAGCTCTCCTTGCGTGGTTGAGGATGTCTGGACAAATAGGGGTAGACAGGATACATCTGCATTGTGATTCAGAACCAGTTGTTACTCAAATTATGGGCGAGTTCGAAGCTAAGGACCATAGAATGATAAACTACTTGAAGGAGGTCGGGGTACTAAAGCATCAATTTTAGAAGGTAGATTTCTCACATATCTCTAGGGGGAGCAATAGTCATGCCGACCGATGATGCAAAATCAACAGTTGAGCTCCTCGTCATAGTGGATGGATGAAACTGTGATTGAGGTCGTCTCTGTTGGAGGAAAACCTGTAAAATGAACTAGATGGAAGAGTAACATGCCGGTGTGGCATTAGCCAAACCACCTTTAATGCTTAAGTTAGTAAGGGAAAAATATTTTAGAGAGAATTGACTAGAGAGTGATTTTCGTAGAGTATTTTGTGTGTACCTTTAACTTCTGTTACCTTCTCCTTTTATAGTTACATGCCTCATTAATGGGCAATGAATTGTTGTATTTATTCTCAACGACTAATCATTACAAAATTTTTGTCTGAAGTTCACAACTCACTCTGTGACCATTGCTCCGTCCGTTACATTTGTCATTAATGAATGTAATAAATGCGTAACGTCTTCTCTTGGTTAATGACAATCTCATATTAATGACGATCATAATTTTCTGACTCATTAATTGCCCCATTGTTTGAATTTTCGTTAGTTACACAAGATGAAAACATAGCCGTTTGACGCTTTGTACTCCGTGTATAGCACATTTATGATGAGTTGATGTTTGACCTACTGAGTGCCACGTGTATGGTTAAGATGTGTAGATTTTCCTCGGTTTTTCCGCGCATGTTTTGGCCATTTATCTCGCATTTATCCCTCCTTTTTCCTTTTCTTCGTTTTCTTTCCTTGTTCAATTGGCGTTCTAGGGTTTTTCTCTTCTTCAAGCTTTCTTTTTCAGTTCTGCGTTCCCTGGTAAGTTCTTATGCTCCTTACTTTCTTTTGTTCTTCCATGGTAGATTACTCTTTTGTTAGGTTCGATTGTCCCTTAATATCTTTTATTTTTGCTCGCTTAGGTTGTTTGCTTGAGATTGTGGAAGGAAAGCGTCTCAAGGGGGTTAGTCTTTTCATGGGGGATGACCGTCTATATAGGTTTGTCCTTTCCTCTTTATTTCTTTTGGTTTCTTGTTCTGCTAGAGTTACTAGGTTTCTGAAAATGTCTGGGGAGGTTAGGTCTAGTGATCTGGAAATAGGGTTATCTTCGTTTGATAATCGCGAGGTTCCCGAGGTTACTTCCCCTTTTACTCCTTATAAAGCTTGGAACATCCAATGTGCCCTCTCAGAGAAAGATGAAAAGTGAAAAAGGGATAGGTTTTAATTTCCTGATTTGTTTAGAATTAGGATTCCGAGTGACAAGGATAGGTCCTGTCACTCATATGCTGATGAACTCTATTTCTACAAAGCAGATTTTGCTAGCAGTCTTCCTCTTCCCATTCATCCCTTTGTTAGGGAACTTGCATCTGCACCTTGCCCTAGCACAGTTAGTGCATAATTCTTAGCGGATCGTCATTTTTTGTATGGTGGTGTGGATGTTTGCCAATGACAGGAACTTCATCAAAAAAGACAAATTTCTCCATTTTTATCATCTGAGAAAGTCCAAAGACCTTGGCTACTAGGAATTTAAGCCATGGGATAGAGCTTCTAGGTTAATACTTGATTCTCCATCATCCCTCCGCAATTGGAAACAAAACTTCTTCTTTATTTCGGGTAGTGGTTGGGAGTTTGTCCCAGGTGAGGACCTGGACAAAGCCCCCAAGTTTTTCGTAGTTGGGGAACTCTTGTGTTTGGTGCGTCCTTCTTATCTGTTCTTTACTTTTTCTTTATGAGTGACAATGATATATGACATACTTGCATTTTGCAATTCCTCAATGCCCGCGTTAGAAGAAGAGATATCACGGTCGTGTTGAGAAGGTGAAAGAATTCTTGGATACCGTCAAAGATTTTGATGAGCTCATTTCTCCCCAATCACTGTACCTTCACTTTTTAGGTCTAGAACCATCTAGTAAGGTTCGGAAAAACCTTAAAGTTGTGAAGAAGAGTGAGTGTTCCTTCTTTTTTCTTTTTTTTTAATTTTTTTTTTAATTTTAAATTTATTTATTATTTTTATTATTTTTTCTTTTCTCATTCCTTTTAGGAATGACGACTAGATTCAGTAAACAAAAGCTGGTTGAAGCTGAGGAAAAGAAGGCAAAAGGTGGCCTTGTTAGTGGCCTTCTATTGAGGAAGCGTTTGAAGGCAGGCTTTACTTCTAAGGACGACCCTGTGGTGACTCCTCTCTTTGCCCATTCACCTGCTAAGTGTCCTGCCTCTCCTACCTTGTCTCTAGAGGTGATTACTTTCGCAAAGGAGGAAACCAAGAAGAAGAAGGTTGCTAGCAAGCCTTTTCTCCCAACTTTCTGGGATGATGTCAATGCTATTGCCCTGAAGGCACATGAGGCGCTCTCCTTGGACGATCCAAACCCTTTAATGGTGAAGTCGTCTAGTGAGGTGATGTCATCTCATATCCAGAAGTTTGTGCAGGTATATTTTGATAATGTGGGTTATCACTTTTGGTCTAGGATTTTTTTTCCTTTCACCTTGTTTTAACTAGAATCCTTTTTGTTTTCCTCATAGGCCTTGGGGGAGTCTCTATTCATCTTGGGGAAACTCTTGGATTTTGAGAACAGGGTAGCTACTACTGAGCCTGCGGTCAAATCGCTCTCTGCTGAGAACGAAGTGCTCAAGAATAAGGTTGCTATCCTTGCTGTTGAAGTTGAGAATGATAAAGAGCGTGTGGCAACTCTAGAAAAGAGCCTTCAGGTGGAGAAAGATTTTTCCAAGCTAAAGGATAAATAGATAGGTGATCTGCAGTACAAGTTGCAAAAAGCTGGACCTGCGGCAGTGCAGGAGTTCAAGGACTCCGACCCATACTCAAGCAAGCTGTGTGAATATTATATGGAAGGCTTTGAGATCTTTAGAAAATGGATGGCAAAGCATCACCCGAATTTGGACCTTTTTGGACTTGTCATGGGTGAGGTTGAGAAGGAACTACTGGCTGATCGTCCTTCCGAGGCTACAGTTGAGAATGTGATGGAAGAGGCCATGACCATAGCTGATGTGATGGAAGAGGCCACAACCATAGCTCCTGCAGATCCAGCTTCGTCAGCTCCTAAGGAACAATGATTTATTTTCTTCTTTCTAGTTTTATTTTATTTTATTTTTTATTTTTATTTTTTTTTGTAAGACGAAAACAATGTCTTTTATAGGTTCGTTGTTTTGAGCACTTCTTCTGAACAATTTCATTGGGTCCATGTGTTTTGGGCATGCATTTTCTTTCTGACAATGACAACTCCTTTTATGAACTGTTGACATGTAATTTTTTATAAGTAAATCTTTGCTATGTTCAGATGACGACATTTTTTTGGATACCTTCATGCTTTAGTTGTGTTAAACAACTTTTTCATGTTCGGTTGTGTTTGGACATCCGTTCATTGAGTCATGTTTGAATGACGATGGTAACAACTTTTTTGCGTTCAGCTATGTTTGAACAGTTGAGTCATGTTTGAATGACGATATTAGTTGTGTTTGAAAAACTTCTTTTATGTTTAGCTGTGTTTGAACAACTTTTTAATGTCTAGTTGTGTTTGAATAGCTTTTTATTTTATTTTATTGAGTCATGTTTGAATGACGATGTTAATTGTGTTTGAACAACTTTTTTATATTTAGCTATGTTTGAATAGCTTTTTTTATTGAGTCATGACGATGTTAGTTGTGTTTGAACAAATTTTTTTTTTATGTCTAGCTGTATTTGAACAACTTTTATTTTATTATTTTTTTTATTGAGTCATGTTTGAATTATGATGTTAGTTGTGTTTGAACAACATTTTTATGTTTAGCTATGTTTGAACAACTTTTTTTATTTTTTATTTTTATTAAGTCATGTTTGAATGACAAAGTTAGTTGTGTTTGAACAACTTTTTTATGTTTAGTTGTGTTTGAACAGTTTTTTTTTTAGTCATGTTTGAATGACGATGTTAGTTGTGTTTGAACAACTTTTTTTTATGTTTAGCTGTGTTTAAACAACTTTTTTATTGGGTTATGTTTAAATGACGATGTTGCATTGTACACATGTTTGAATGACGATCATAAGAGTTGTGTTTAAACAACTTTTGATTTAGTCGACTTTGATAGTTGTGTGTTAACAACTTTGATAGTTATGACGATGTCAGTTGTGTATGAACAGCTTTTGATTTGAAATTTTAACGACGAAGATTCTTGGGACGTCTCCCAAGAATAACTCCTGAGTGTTGCACATGTTTTTGTTGATAAATAACTCATGGATAGTTGTTGATAAATACGCATGGGTAATGCTTGTGTATTATTGATCTATGAATGACGAAAGTAATAACTGACGTACATACTGAGATGAAGATTGGGCAACTTGAAATGTAAAAGATTCCTTACTGGCAGTACTTCTTCAAATGTTCTATGTTCCATGGTTGGGGTAGTTCCTGGCTGTCTAAAGATTTTAGGTAGTAGGAGCCTTCTCTGGAGTGACGTATTACTTTGTAGGGGACTTCCTAAGCCGGTCCCAGTTTTCCTTGGGATGAGTCCTTTGTTGCCTGTGATATCTTCTTGAGGACGAGGTCTCCTATGTTGTACCTTCTTACCTTGACTTTTCTGTTGTAGTATCTGGCCATCGCTTCCTTGTGTTTGGCTATTTGCTTCACGGCTTCCTCTCTGACTTCATCAATTAGATCTAAGTTGCTGTAAATCTCCTGCTAGTTCTTCTGACCTTCAAAAGTTTTGACTCGAAGGCTTGTTAGTCTCACTTCCACTAGTATGACAACTTCAGTGCCAAATGTTAGTCTGAATAGTGTTTCTCTTGTTGGAGCTTTTGTGGTCGTTCTATTTGCCCAAAGGTCATTTGGTAGTTCTTCAGACCATGCCCCCTTTTGCCCCCTCAAAATGAGTTTTGATAATTTTGAGCAGGCTTCTGTTCGTCACTTTTGTCTGACCGTTGGCTTAAGGGTGTCTTGGAGAAGAGTAGTGGTTCTTGATTCCTAAGTCTTGGCAAAATTTTCGAAACTTGGGATTGTCGAACTGCTTTCCAATGTCCGATATTATGACGCGTGGGACTCTAAACTTGCAAATGATGTTCTTCCATACAAAGCTAGTGATTTTAGCCTCTGCTATCATTGTTACTGGTCCTGCCTCTACCCATTTGGTGAAGTAATCAACTGCAACGATTAGAAATTTGAGTTGCTTCTTCCCTAAATGGAATGGGCCCATAATGTCAATCCCCCATTGGGCGAAAGGTCATGGTGAGGATATGGGTGTCATCGTCTCTCTTGGTCTTGTCTTGAAATTTGCAAAGCATTGACACTTATCACATGCTTTGACAAGGTTGTGTCCATCCTTCTGTAAAGTCGGCCAGTAATATCTTGCTCTGAGTGCCTTTCCTGCTAAAGACCTTGCTTCAACATGATTTCCACAAATTTTCTCGTGTATCTCGCGGAGTACATAATCCACTTCTTTTGAGTTA
Source organism: Quercus agrifolia (assembly GCA_029955455.1). Taxonomy (NCBI): domain Eukaryota; kingdom Viridiplantae; phylum Streptophyta; class Magnoliopsida; order Fagales; family Fagaceae; genus Quercus; species Quercus agrifolia. The sequence continues at coordinate 23,661,761 of JARQAD010000002.1, read as the reverse complement.
GCACATTTTAAGTATAGGAGCGAATAACCACGTCTGCACAGTACATTGTCAATAATGACGAAGCGGGTTGCTTTGATCTGTACCTTCTTTGCTTCCGTTTTATCTTTTGGGAGCCATCATTCTTTCAAATAATGGACGATGGGAGTCATCCACTCATTTTGTTCTTTTATCTTCAGAACCTGCTCACCTTTTGTACTTAGTTGCCCCCTTATCTCTACACATAGTTCGGGGGGCGCATTGTAGTCGTTTGATGAGGCCAATCTTGCTAGGAAGTCAGCTTTTGCATTTTTGGCCTGAGGGATTTGCATAAAGTCTAGGTTGTCAAAGTGCTGCGAGGGTTGTTGGTCAATCTTCAGGTACTTCTGCATCCTCTCTTTTTTGGCTTCATAATCTCCCTTCGCCTGTCTAATTATTAGCTGAGAATCAGCTTGGACGATAAGATTCTTTGCTCCGAGAGCTTTTGCTAGACTTAATCTTGTTAGCAATACTTTATACTCTACCTCATTATTCATTACTGAGAATTGCAGTCTAACTGCATACTTCAATATTTCTCTTTCTGGAGATATGAGCACTACTCTTGCCCCTCCTACTTTCTTCATGGCAGACCCATCTGTTTGGACCGTCCATGTTTCCATAGGGAATTCTTCTTCTTCGTATGGGTAAGTGAATTCTGCGATGAAGTTTTCCAGTACTTGGGCTTTAATTACTGCTTGAGGTCGATATTTGATGTCGAATTGGCCCAGTTCAATTGCCCATTGGATGAGTTGTCCTACTGCATCTATCTTGTTCATTGTCTTTCTTATTGGTTGGTTTGTCATGACAACAATGGAGTGTTCTTGGAAGTAAGGACAAAGTTTTCTGGAAGTGACCACCAATGCAAAAGCTATCTTTTCCACCATGGGTAATTTGCCTCTGCTCCCTAGAATGCCTAGCTAGTATAGTAGACTGGCTTTTGGACATTTTCTTCTTCTCTGATCAGTGCTAAACTTACCGTGTTGTTAGACACTGCTAAGTAGAGGTACAGCTTTTCTCCCATCATTGAGGGACTTAACAATGGTGGCTTTGTCAAGTACTCTTTTAATTTTGCAAGGGCTTCTTCACATTCGTTAGTCCATTGAAACGCCCTTAGAGATGAATTTGTTTAGAGCTGCGACCTTTCTTGTCAAGCTCTGAATCTCTTTCACTGTTTTTGGTGATTTGACCTCGATTATTGCCTTTACTTTGTTTGGATTTGCCTCTATGCCTCGTTAGGACACCAAGAATCCTAAGAATTTCCTTGAAGCAATAGCAAAAACACACTTTGCAGGGTTTAGTTTCATATTGTACTTACGTAGTGTGCTAAAGGTTTCTTTCAGATCGTCCAAGTGGTTGGCTTCGTCCTTGCTTTTCACCAACATATCGTCTACATATACTTCCACATTCCTTCCAATTTGGTGAGAGAACAAGTAGTTCACCAATCTTTGGTATGTGGTTCTTGTGTTCTTTAATCCAAAGGGCATAACTTTGTAGTAGTACAACCCTTGACTGGTAACGAACGAGGCCTTTTCTTGATCTTCTTCATCCATGAGGATCTGGTTGTATCTAGAAAATGCGTCTATGAAACTTAAGAGTTTGTGTCCAGAAGTTGAGTCTACCAGTTGATCAATCCTTGGCAAGGGGAAGCTATCTTTTGGACAGGCTTTGTTCAAGTTTGTGAAATCAATGTACATCCTCCATTTGCCTTTGCTCTTTTTTACCATTACCACGTTTGCTAGCCAATCTGGGTAAAAGACTTCCCTGATGAAACCAGCTTCTAGTAGCTTTTCTACTTCTTCAGTTACTACTTTGTTGCGCTCTGGTGCAAATATTCTTCGCTTTTGTTAAACAGGTTTGCACTTTAGGTTGATGTTAACATGATGCTATATGATCTTTCTATCCATTACGAGCATATTCTCATGTTTCCAGGCGAAAACATCTTGGTTTGCCCTTAAAAGGGAAATCATCTTCTCTTTCTCTAAAGTCGGGAGTGCTAATCCTATCTTCAATACCTTTAACGAATCTCCTAGGATGACCTCAACTTCTTGTGGTGTTTCTGACGGTTTAGAGATGGGCTCTGGTACATTGATCACCCATGTTTGGTCTAGATACTAAGGCAGTTTGGTAGCACTCTCTTGCTAGAACTTGATCTCCTTTGATTTCCCCTACCCCATGAGCTGTTGTAAATTTCACCTTCAAGTAATATGTTGACGTCACTGCTCTTAGCTTGTTGAGTGCAGGTCTTCCCAAGATGATGTTGTATGTCAAAGGGTAGTCAACTATGAGGAAATCAATTTCCTTGGTGACTTGTGCTAGGTAAGTGCTTGCAGTCACTGTTAGAGTGACGATGCCCCTATGGATGATTCTATCCCTAGTGAAACTTACCAGAGGAGAGGTAAAAGGCCTAATCCTACTCTTGGCCAGTTTCATCTACTGAAACGTAGGTAAGTAGATGATATCTGCTGATCTTCCGTTGTCAATGAGTACCCAGTGGATGTTGAATTCTTCTACTCTAAGCATGATTACTAGTGGATCGTCATAGGGTTGTCTAATGCCACAACCGTCTCTCTTTGAGAAGACGATATCAAGTTCGTTATTCCTTGGCATCTTCATTGAAGGGAGTCGTGAATGGACACTATTTATTTCTCTCTCATGGGCTTTTTTTAGGGACTTCAACATTCCGCCTGCCGTTAATCCTCCCGAGATCATCTTTATATCTCCTGCAGGAGGTTTTCTATCTCCTACTTCTCAATCTCTATCTTATCATCCTTTCATTGGTATCTATAGGGCTCCATTTTCCTAACATACTTCTGTAACTTCCCTTGCTGGATTAAAGTCTCCACCTAGTCTTTCAAATGTCTACACTCATTGATTCGATGCCCGTGGTCATGGTGGAATCTACAGTAATTGTTCTTGTCTTTTCTTTCTGCTGGAGCATTGATTGGGTTCTGCCATTGCAGGGAGGGATCATCTCTTATCTACATCAAGACTTGCCTAATTGGCATTATTAGAGGAGTAAAGTTAGTGAACTTTGGCCTCCTATCCGGAAGTTCCTTCTCTTTTCCTGTGGTCTGCCCAACACTTCGTGTCTCTCTCTTCTTATCACGATTGTTGCTTGTTCCCTCGTCTTTCTTCCTTTTCCCTTTCATTTCTTTTGCAAGCACCGCGTCTTCTAGATTCATGTACTTTTGAGCTTTTCGAAGCAATTCTGGGACTGTTTTTGGTGGGCTTTTGGTGATTAAGAAGAAAAAATCCCTGGGTAGCAACCTTGCTTGGAAAGTTGTTAGGATGACTTGATCTTCAACTTCGTCTACCTATAGTAGCTCCTTATTGAATAAGGTCACGTACTGTCTAAGTGATTCTCCTTCTGCCTGTTGAATGTTAAAAAGATGACCGACTGGCTTCTTGTGTCTTTGCCCCCCAATGAAATGATGAATAAAACCCTTGCTGAGTTGTTCAAAATTTGCAATAGTTCATGGGCGTATCTTGCTGAACCATACTCTGGCTGCTCCTTTCAGTGTCGTTGGGAATGCCCTGCACATCACCTCCTCTGGTGTTATCTGCAACAACATTAGTGTCTTGCATGATTCAATGTGGTAAAAGGGATTCTTGGAACTGTCATGTGGGAGACAGAATTTCAATGGGAGGGGACGGTTCAGTACTTTAGTGGTGAATGGTGAGTTCATCATTCGAATCATCCCATCCAAATTCTTTCCACCTTTGTCCTTCATGGCACTTCTTAATTTGTTCATCTTCTTCCTCATGTTGCGAAGCTCATTCTCCATCCTAGAGGATTCTTTTCCTGAGGTCCTGTCTCGCTTGTTGGCTTGGGAATTTGATTCTTCTTCATTTTGGTTTTCAATTGTTTGCCGACGTTTTGCGTTTTGAGATTCCATTATCTTTCACAGCTCTTCATTCTGGCGAGTTAGCTCTTCCACATTAGCCAGGAGGGCTTGGATTTGTTGCTGTTGCACAGTTTCTGGCTGTTGTGCAGCTTCCAACTCCATCTCGTACTTCAAGGAACCCTTTTTTCACCAGGAAAGATGGCTTGAATGATTAGCGTTTCCCACAGACAGCGCCAAACTGATGATGTAAAAAATTAGCAGGTAAGCTCCTCGTCGTAGTGGATGGAGGAAGCTGTGACTGGGGTCGTCTCTATTGGAGGAAAACCTGCAAAATGAATTGGGTGGAAGAGTAACATGCCGGTGTAGCGTTAGCCAAATCGCCTCCAATGCTTAAGTCAGTAAAGGAAAAGGATTTTAGAGAGAATTGACTAGAGAGTGATTTTCGTCGAGTATTTTGTGTGTACCTTTCACTTCTATTGCCTTCTCTTTTTATAGTTGCGTGCCTCATTAATGGGCAATGAATTGCTATATTTATGCCTAATGCTAGTGCATTACAAAATCTTTGTCTGAAGTTCACAGCTCACTTTGTGACCGTTGCTCTATCCGTTACACTTTGTCATCAATGAGTGTAATAAATGTGTAACGTCTTCTCTTGGTTAATGACGATCTTATATTAATGACGATCATAATTTTCTAACTCATCACCGACTCTCTTGCTACTCTAGCTTCTTCAATGGCAGATCCCCTTCTGAGGATTGTTTCAGTTGGACTTTTACCTTTGTCCAGTTTAACTCTTTCTGATGGGGGCTTAGTCTTGAGTGTACATCCATCCGCAAGCTGGATGGATCCCGTTTTGGCCTATCTTCGAGATGGAATTTTACCGAAGGATAAGAAAGAATCTGAGCAAATTAGATGAAGTTCTCCGCAGTATTGGGTCTCCGAAGAAGGGAAATTGTATAAAAGGTCATATTCAGGACCCTATCTATGTGTGTGTATCCTGATGCAGTTGAAGCACTTCTGGAAGAGTTGCACGAATGGATATGTGGAAGCCTTATGGGCGGAAGGTCGTTAGTGCACTGAGCCCTCACTCAAGGATATTGGTGGCCGAGCATACAGAAGCAAGCGCTAGAGTTCTCCAAAAAGTGTGATCAGTGCCAAAGGTTTGCTCCTAGCATCCATCAACCTGAGGGACCTCTCAACCCTATATCCAGTCCATGGCCTTTTTCCCAATGGGGGCTAGATATAATAGGACCTTTTTCCAAAGGCCATAGGTAATAGTAGGTTGCTGCTTACAGGAACAGACTATTTTACTAAGTGGGTAGAAGCTGAGCCCCTTGCAAATATCCAAGATACGGATGTCAAGAGATTCGTATGGAAGAACATTGTGATGCAATTTGGTGTGCCGAAAGTTCTCATATCAAATAATGGTTTACAATTCAATAGTAAGGCATTTCGAAGGTATTGTTTGGAGTTAGGGATTACTAACAGGTATTCGACTCCGTCTTATCCCCAAGGCAATGGTCAAGCTGAAGCAACCAACAAGTCTATTATGAATGGCTTGAAAAGGAGACTTGACAATTCGAAGGGACGGTGTACGGAGGAGCTTCCAAGCGTGTTATGGGCATACAGGACTACTCCACGATGCTCTACTGGAGAAACACCTATCTCAATGACATATGGTGTGGAAGCCATGATACCCGTGGAGACAGGGCTACCCGACATTTTAGACTGATGTGTTTCAAGTTGAAAAGAACGATCAGCTACTCTACAAGCATCTAAACTTGATATAAGAAAATCGTGACAACGCTACAGTAAGCTTGGCAAACTATCAGCAGAAAATCAGTCGAGGATATAATAAGGGTGTCAAAAGTAGAGAGTTTATTCCAGGAGATTTGTTACTGAGGAAGGTTTTGGGGAATACTCAAGATCCTGCTATGGAAAATCTTGGTCCAACCTGAGAGGGACCTTATAGGGTAACATCCATTGTTGGGATCGGTGCTTATCGACTTGAAGATCTAGATGGAAGACCTATAGTAAGGCCGTGGAATGTATTTAATTTAAAGAAGTATTGCTTTTGACTGTTATATGGGGAATATGCACTGTTTGCCTTCTATTTTGTTTCAGTTTTAACGACCATAATAAGTCCTAAGAAGGCTTGATTGGGGCTACCAAAATAACAAAGGGAAATAAACCCCGAGGTACTGAACCCTGTCTTTACTTCAGGTAAGTTTTAGTCTGAGTTTCCCGTCTTAGTCTGACTCCAGAGTTAGTAACAGGAAACAAAATTAGAACTTCGCAAATAGCAAACCCCATGGTACTAGACTTTGTCTTTGCCATAGGTGGGTTTTTGAGTTGAGTTTTCTGCCTTACTCTAGCTCTAGAGTCACTAACAGGAAATAAAACTAAAACTTTGTGAACAGCAAACCCCATGGTACTAGACCCTGTCTTTGCCATGGGTGGATTTTAAGCTAAGTTTTCTACCTTAGTCTAACTCTAAAGTCACTAACAGGGAACAAAATTAAAACTTTACAAAAAGGAAAAACCTTATAGTGCTAGACCCAGTCTTTACTTCGGGTAAATTTTAAACTGAGTTTCCTACCTCAATCTGATTTCGGGGTTGCTAGGCAGGGAACAAAATTAAAATTTCAAAGGAGCGCTATTGAAAAACAAGACTAAAGTCTAATGAAGTAAGGGAGATAAATTCCGTAGTGAAAAATGAGTTTAACTTCTACTTATTTTAAATATTTCTAAGATATAATAGTTTGGTTTTTAAATTGAATCCCGAAAAGCAAATGGTGCAACTCCTACGGGATAAGTTATGGAAGTAAAATTCTTGAACATCTAAGGAAGTTTAGGAAGCATGAATAAGAAGCATAAATAAATGTATAAACTTGGAAAGATTCTTTTAAATAGAAGTCTAAGGCACTTGACAAAAATAGATACAAAGTTATGGCCCCCCAAAAATCGGGCAAACTAGAGAAGTGTTGAAAAAAAAAAAAAAGTCTAAAAGAAAGAAATGATGAAGATAATAGCAGAAAAAAGAACTTAAGCATGGGGCGGCTCCTTAGTGGTGGAGACGGCTGTCGAGCTAGTCATCTCTCCTCCTGACCCCACAACAAGACCAGCTCCCTCAACTTCGTGGACAGGAGATTTGTCGTTAATGATGGCTTGGATCTCAGGGTTCGGGATGATGACAAGTTCTTCAAGAATCGGAATGTTGCTTTCCTACCTTAGTGAAGATGAAGCCTCCACTTGTAGCTTGTCTAAAGCAGTAAACCATTCGCTGGAGAAATAGACCTCCAGATTTTGCTGCACCTCAAGCTTCACGGAGGCGATGTAGTCATGTTGGCCTTGGTAGTAGGCTTCTTGAATTTTATCATCATCAGCTGCCTCATAGCCTTTTAAAGTGGCATCCTTTTTTGCAAGGGCCTTCTTCACCTCCATCACCTCTTTCTTTAGAGCCTCATTCCTCTCGATAATAGCCTTGGTATTCTCCTCAGCCTCGGCTCGAAGCTTTTTGGATTCTAAAACTTCGTTCATCACATTCGAGATATTTTTCAGGAGATCCTCGTTGTCAGTTCTTCAATCTTAGCCTTGGCCACTAGGTATCTCTCCTCCATCATCACGAAACATTGGTAGCCTTGCCAAAAATTATGAAGAAAAGATTGGTTAAACTTTAAAATTCTTTAAAAGAAAAAGTGAAGGTAATAAGATCATTGGTTACCATGATGGCCTCCCTTTTATGTTTAGGAACAGAGTGTCGTCATCCCATTTTGCCCAATGCTTTATGTCCTCGGACAAGAGGAGGGCCTTCCTTATGCACTTGGCAACTTTCCCTCCATGACCATCCCTCTAGGGCCTTAATTTTTCTGTGGCAAGAAGAACTTCCCCGTCCATCATAAATGCCTTAATATAGGCTAATGCATCCGTGGCATCAACATGGGTGCCACCTAAGTCCGGAGGAGAATTCTCAGAACCGGGGATGGTTAAGGGTTGCTTGGAGCTCTAACCCTTTGGTCGCTTACGCCCAACCCTAGTTTCATGGGTTGGGACAGTAGTTACCGCGACAACTGGAGAAGCTGGAGGAGATGTAGAAGTAGTTGCAGCACGGGGAGGTGTTTGGCCATGAGGCCTAGCAGGTGTACCCAAAATTTGGGCAAGGGTGACCCAACCTCTTTGGAGTGTCATCTCAGTGGAAGATTCTTCCAAGGGAATAGTTGCTGAGATATTGAGCTCCTCACGGGGTGGAGATGGGTTGTGGTCGGTGTTCCGATTTGTTTTCTTCTTCCTTTTTCGCTGAGGACAATCGGTCGAAGTGGGGATAGCAACAATAACTCGCAGGTCCTCGAAAGTAAATGAAGGAGGAGATTTACTACGGTATCACCCCTCTTCTCGATGAGCACGTTATGAGGGAGATAGGATATATCTCTTGCAGTGAACGTTGATGTAGGGAAGCAGAGGATGCCTTATCGTGATAGCCTTTCCTACGGGTTGAAAGTTGCGATACACAAGAGAGTATCCAAGGATAAGATAAGCTGCATGGAGTTTATCATCGTGGTAAGGATAGATTGGAGATCTCAACAATCTGTTCAAATTCATGGAGTTGATTAGCTATCTTTTCTTCTTGAATGCGTGATCCTCTGAAAAAGAAGTAGGCAAAGGTTAGTCATATAGAATGTCAAAAATAGCTCGAAAATAGAAAAAATTAGAGGTAATGAGTTAGTAAAAAGAAAAAATCCTACAAAATCTACCCACCTACTTTACCCGCACTCGTAGGGCAATGGATCTCGCTAGGGTACCAGTTCCCCAAGACGATCAAATAGTCTCCTTCTGTTTCCCTGTCGGAATTTGAAAGACCAGAGATGAGCCTCACCTCCCCATGCCAGATCTTAAAGCCTCAGAGGTTTTACTATCTTGAAAACTATATACGTAGTTGATATCATGCTCGGTAAGATTCAATTTGAGCCTTTTGTTAAGAATGTCTACACTACTAATAATCCTAAAGACATTAGGGATACATTGGTCAGGGCAGACCTTAAAATGGCGCAAAAAGTTAGTAAGGAGGTCACTCATAGGGATCCTAACTCTATCTTCTACTATGGCAACGAGTGGAATTACCGCTCTGTCCTCCCCTTTTAAGAGTATTGCCTTAGATTCCAAGCAATAACTCACCTCTACATCATCAGGAAAATTGTATTTCCTCTTAAATTCAGCTAATCTCTCCGAGGTATCCACCATAGATCTAAACTTCCCCATAGTAAGTAAAGAAAAAACTGAAAGGAAGAATGTGAAGATAAGTTCTAAAGGGATAAGGGAAACGAACTTACAATAGAAAGTAAAGGTAGAGAGAAAGGGGGATCTTCGGAGGTCACTTGAAGATCATTAGAAAAGTAAGTGATAGAGAGAAAGAAGAAAATTTTTAGAATTTGTGTTGAACAACGGTGGAGAAGCCTCAAAACGGGTCTGACTCCTCTCTTATATAGGGAAAGGGAGAAAGAGGAAGGAACAAATAAAACCCTTCTTTTCCACCATTTTTTCGTTTTCCAAGGATTCCATCTGACCGTCCATTTAGCGACACGCGCTGCTGATCATGGGGTGAGGAGCTCGGGTGTGTCTATGACATTAAATACCTGACACCACTATTCATAAATGTCAGTTAATAATTACCACGTTATTATCAAACCACGATCCCCACGTCAGTTACGATGACTTGGAGATCATGGGGGGCTATTGTGGGCAGTGGGACAGTCACCACTCGGGCCAAAAGCCCAAAAAGCAATTGAGCCGTAGGGGAATGACTTGGGTTTGGCCTATGTACTGAAAGGAATGCTCAGAAGGATGTAAACCATGAAAAAGCTGAAAGCTAGATCACTTTATGTGTTGAGGACAAAGTTGAGTATCATGGTAAACCCATTCCCGCAGAAAAGGGAAAGCACTAGCTTATTCGAGGCATGGAGCACGGATAATTAATGTATGACCTCCAAAAAACACTAGTAATCACGGGAAACTTTTGGAATGCGCAAGAAGAAAGAAGATTTTTATCTCCGCATTAATGAGGGAGTTCTTGCCTAACCTTTACCGCATTAATTACACATAAGACAGAATTCCAAGATAAGAAGGAGAGGAAACCGATAAAGTAAGGGAAAAATCTATAAAAGGTTAGGGGATCCAAAAAAGTGAGGGAGAAAAATCTATCTAAGAAGAAAAAGAGAGTAAAAGAGTGAAACACTAAGTGTGACACCATGGGAATAAAAACAAAAGCTTCCTATAGTCATCTTAGCATCTGTAATTGTAATTGTAGCATATTAATGGTCAAAGAAATCCACTGTTTGTGTTTCCCATTGTAGAGTGTTTATTCCTTGTTATTTACTTGTATCTTGATTGTGTGGGTCATTGTAGCAGAATTCCAAGGAGTGTACCTCGGGGACTAATTTCAGTGTCCCTACAACTATTGTGAAGAACTTTTTTTTTTTTTTTTAACAATTCATTTATTCTAGACTCTTTGGTTTTTGCACTTAATAACTCACTTGGATGAATATTTATGATGTGGTCTCACATTTGATTCTAAAATTAAGAAATAAAACTCTTTAAGAATATATAATTTAGGACATATGGCACAAAATTGGAACTCTAATTTGAAATTTTAATTTGAGTTTCTCTCAACTTCACCTATTATCACCTATTGTTATATATATAGAATACTTTTGTGTGTTTAAATAGAAGCAACAACATGAGAGAAATAGTCCCATAGGTACAAAATTTTGGCTTGAACTTTTATCAATTTCTTTTCAAGGATGATGCACTCTTTTATCAAAAAAAGAATGATGTACTCATTCAATTTGACCTGGCAAATACTTGCTATTTTCTTTAATATATAGACAATTTAACACTAAACTCAAAAAAGAGTATCATCACATGTGCAGAGAGCATGTGATGAAGCTAGTATAATCCAATGGTGTTCCTAAATTTCAATGTTTGCGAATATTAATAAAAATGTTTAATTTATTTTGTCCACATTAATTAAACCATTGATAAAACTTTTACCCTATTTAATTTTTTTTTGACACCTATCATATTTTTTTTTTTTTAACTCTTATTTCAAGGATTGCTCAGTTATACCAACTGTGTAAATAAGTATGTTAATTTCCTTATTTTTATTCCACGGTTGCATACAACAGTAAAAAATTAAGACTTTTACCAACATTTTTTAGTGACCGTGAATAAAAATATTTTAAAAAAACTCAAGTTGTTTGTAATGATGAAAAAATTAAAAATATATATCAAAGAACGAAAAACGTTCTAAGTTCTTAAAGAAAATGCTAGTTGAATCATTATTTTGACTCACCAGGTCATGTGAATGACCAAAAATCCTAAAGAACGAAAGCCTTTCTAAGCTATTAATTAAAGATAAGGCTAATCAGACCAATATTGGTCAGCCAGTTCAAGAGAATGACCAAAAATCCCATTAAAGAGACAAATTTCTAAGTGCTTAAAAGTAAAGGCTTATAAGATCATAAGACTGGACAACTGGGTCATGAAAATGACCACAAAATACCAAAAAAACAAGAAAATAAATTCAATGTCATTATAGAAAGAGAAATTTCATATTCACAATATTTTCACAACATTCTCACAATAAATCTAAGTGACATGACAGGTTGTTACTAGTGGACAAAAAGATAATTTCTGTGGTTGGTTTAAATTAGAACGAGTAACAACTTACCACTTGTAATTTGTTATGATAATGTTGTAGACATATCACTTCTCAAGCCTTTAACAAACATACTTCAACCAAAAAACAAAAGGCCAAATAATACGACACTTGGTATATACACTACCCCTAAGCATATACAAGGAAGAATACATATTCCAAATACATGAAGTGTGACCATACGAAAGAACAATCAAGTGAAGCAAATAAAACTAAATTGAAGGCAAGACGGCCAAAAGATCATTACAATTTGATCCCTGAACATGTTCAGATAAGTTTTCAAGCGTGCGTGGTCAAAGTGCTATAGGCTATCGCCTTCTTCCATGGAAAGCCCTTTAAAGTTTGAAGTACAACATAAATAAGTAATCTGCTAATAAGCTGAGACCGTATGCAATACTTTATTCAATGAGAGAATTCATTCTGTTCAAGGATAACTAATTATGTAAAAGGATCAAGGTTGTTTAGATCTTGACTCTTGAGTGTTTGGGAAATTGGGAAATAGGATTTATAATGAACAATGTTAGAGTTTCGGTTAAAATAGGAATGGGTGCAAGGGTGGCGCCATGTATAGAAACCCCTGATCAAGCTGGCAAAATTTTTTGTATTTTTTTATTTCACCCTCCTAAAATAAAATTTTGAACACGTGACTCTAAATTTTTTTTTTTTGCATGAATTTTTTTTAAGCTCAGTTGAAATAAGCTTTAATATGATCCTCTTAACAATATTTTGGTCTTTTTAAATACACAAAAAAGTCCAATGATAAACCAATTTTATTTAAAATCTTGGAAGGAATAGTTTGTAAGAATAAATTGTTTCATTTGACAACATATCTATTTGATAACTTCATATATGTTATGGTTTAATAAGAAGTTACATGTCCTTAAAACATTGGTTAATGGAGAAGTAAGTTTCCTAAGTAACTCCAACTTTGATGGGTAAGTGGAGGTTATAGATACAAGGAATTTGGTCCTCTCTCTACCTATAAAAGAGACATTCAGCTACTCCATCAAATACACTGAATGGTTAAAGAGAAAAGAGGATCAAGAGAGAGAAACCAATTCTATAAAAATTAAGTGCCTGTTTATACTAAGACTTGATCTTAAGAAAATTTTAGCAATGGATCAAGGTAAGCTTTATAATCAATTTGTGAAATCATGATAATTCAAGATCCTAAAATTGATATTATAGTTGTTTATAATCTAACATCATAAAGAAAAAAGTTGCATGTGGTATCAAAGCTTGTGTTTTAGAAATATCATGTTTTTCCACTAAAAGATTTATAAACAATTATAGTTTCCATTATCATGATTGTGATTTTGGATTTGTGAAAGCAATTAATGTCTTCTATATGATCATGGTTCAAGTTTGGATAAAATGAAATTTGTTTTTCCATTAGTTAATAACTTTGGGGCATTACAAATTTCTACGATATTTGGTTCTAGTCTATTTAATTGTTTATTTAATTAAGATTAAAAACTTTAATGTTTAATGTTATAATAATAATAATAATAATAATAACAATAATAATAAAAATAAATAAAAATAAAAAATCAAATCTTAAATTGAGAATATAATATCATCTGACATTCATGAATAGTTATGGAATAAACTCTTTTATACTTTGAGATTGTCAGTTATTGTTCTTTATTAATTTTTCCGCCTTAAGTTCACTCTTTTAAAAGCAATGAATGTTGAATTGCTGAATTTAATTTATTTAATGTTGTAATAAACCACTAATATTATCAAGACTATAACTTATTGTTCTATCAAGTATTTCATTGATGTCTTTTATGAAAGAGGAGACTTATTTGTTTCAATGTAAACATATATGGCACAAACTTTTATATATGTATTACGGTAATGTATTCCATTAATTTAATGTTTATGCAAGGTCATTAATTTTGATTTGGAGTTTGTATTTTGATACATTTTGGTAGTCACCAAAGTGGCCCAAATGGAAAGACGCATAGATAACAAGTCAAAATAATTGTAATTTAACACATATTCCCTAGTGTTAAAAATTAGTGACTTTGCAAATCACAATTTTTTAATCACAAGAATATTAGGTTGGCCCAAAGGTGCACCACTTTCAAGTGATTAATAAATTGGAATAGGATAGTTAATGGATATTCATGGTTCAGACTGGAACGGATACCCAAAGGTGATAGACCAACTTAATTATGAATATGTTATTAATTAGTCCTATTCGGTGAAAGGGAATCACCATAACTGTCTAATAGTTTACCATAAGAATAGCCCAAAGGTGATCACGGTAATACTATTTATCATTGTTTAAACATGTGTTTCCTTTTGGTTTATTGTTCCTTAATCGATAACTCTTAGCACTAATGTAGTAAGCATATATTATTACTTCGTTTGAAGTATCAGTCCCAATTTCACTACATTCGCATGCTTCGTCTATTCCAAAGCCGAATGGAACAAATTTCTTAGATTGGAAAGAACAGATTTAGTTTCACCTTGATGTACTGGATCTTGATATAGCACTTGGATTTGAGAAACCATCTGCTCTTACTGATACAAGCAGTGCAGAAGAAAAGGCTTTCTACAAAGCAAGGGAAAAATCAAATAGACTAAGTATTATGTTTATGCGAATGACCATAGCAAACAATATCAAGACAACACTTCCTAAAATTGACAATGCAAAAGAATTCCTTTCAAATGTGGAAGATTGTTTCAAAACAGCAGATAAGTCCCTTGCAGGGACATTAATGACTAAACTTACCACCATGAAATTTGATGGTAAGCATGGGATACAGGAGCATGCCATTGAAATGACTAATTTGGCTGCTCAATTAAAGACTCTAGGGATGAATGTAGATGAGTTTTTCACGTTCAATATTGAATTCCTTGCCTCCTCAATATGGGCCATTTCAAATTAATTACAACACTATGAAAGATAAGTGGAATGTAAATCAATTGGCCATTATGCTTAATCAAGAAGAGGCAAGACTCAAGCAACTTGAGCAACATTCAAATCATCTCATAAATCAAGAAGCTAAAAGAAAATGGAGGAAGCCTAAGAAAGGCTTAAAGCATGGATCACACAAAGCAAGTGATCCTAATCCAAATGGTCATCCTCAAAAGATGGAAAATGGCGATTATAAATGTCATTTCTGTAATAAGTCAGGACATTTTAAGAAAGATTGCCCAAAATGTAGGCAATGGTTTGAAAGAAAAGGTAAATCTTTAATTAAAGGTTATATTTCTATATGTTTCAAATCAAACCTAACTGAAGTTCCTTCTAATTCTTAGTGGCTTGATTCTAAGGCTACTATTCATATTTCAAATACGATGTAGGGATTTCTTTCAATCCAGACCATAAATCCAAATAAGAATTTTGTATTGATGGGAAATTGGGTGAAAGCACCAATTGAAGCCATTGGTACTTATCATTTATTTCTAGATACCAATAAACACATAGTATTGTTTCAAACATTTTATGTTCCTTCTCTTTTTAGAAATTTAGTCTCTTTGCCTAAACTTGATCTTGATGGATATTTCATAAAATTTGGGAATAAAAGTTTTCCTTTATTTAAGAATACCTCTTTTGTTGGTTTCGGTATTCTTTTTGATGGTTTGTACAAATTTAACCTTCATAATGATTTTGTTGAAACCCTTCTTACCTTGCATCATAGTATTGGTACTAAGCATAGCCTAATTAATGAAAATTCCTCAAATTTGTGGCATAAAAGACTAGGACACATTTCCAGAGAAAGTTTAGAGAGACTAGTAAAAGATGAGGATTCTCTCAAACCTAGATTGAATGATCTAGGTGTGTGTGTGGATTGTATTAAGGGCAAACAAACCAAACACACTAAGAAAGGTGCCACAAGAAGTACAGAGCTTCTTAAAATTATCCATATGGACATTTGTGGGCCTTTTGATGCTCCATCTTTCAATAAAGAAAAATATTTTATCACCTTTATAGATGATTTTTCACATTATACTTACATTTATCTATTGCATGAAAAATCTCGAGCAGTGGAAGCCCTTGCAGTGTACATTACTGAGGTAGAAAGGCAATTAGAAAGAAAAGTGAAAATCATTAAATCAGATAGAGGTGGTGAATATAATGGAAAGTATGATGAATCAGGGCAATGCCTAGGCCCATTTGCTAAACTCCTTGAAAAGTATGGCATTTGTGCACAATACACTATGCTAGGAACACCACAACAAAATGGTGTAGCTGAAAGACACAATCATATTCTAATGGATATGGTTAAGTAATTCCACATTATCCTTATCATTGTGGATGTATGCTCTTAATACCGCTACATACTTATTAAATCAAGTTCCTAGTAAGGCAATTCAAAAAACCCCTTTTGAACTGTGGACATGAAGGAAACTTAGTTTAAGACACTTGCATGTTTGGGGTTGTCTAGCATAGGCTAGAATTTATAATCCACTTGAAAAGAAATTAGACTCAAGAACAATCAGTGGTTATTTTATAGGTTACCTTGGAAAGTGTAAAGGGTATACATTTTACTATCCTAACCATAGTATGAGAATTGTGGAAACCGGTAATGCCAAATTCATTGAAAATGGTGAAATCAGTGGGAGTGATAATCTATGAAATGTGGATGTTGAAGAAGTTAGGGTACAAGTTACACTACCTATAACTTCAAATGAAATTGTTGTTCCAACAATTGTTGAATAGCCAAACAATGTTGAACAACAAATTAATGAACCACTACTCCATAATGAGATGCTCACCAATGAACAGGTGGTAGAAGAACCACAAGAAATAGCATTAAGAAGATCTCAAAAAGAAAGAAAATCTACTATTTTCTAATGACTATATGGTTTATCTACATTTATCTAATTTTGATATAAGAACAAGTAAGGATCCAGTTTCGTTTTCACAAGCCATAAAAAGTATTGATTCAATGGACCAAAATAACATCTGGGAGCTCATCAAATTGCTTGAAGGATGCAAGAAAGTTGGTATTAAGTGGGTCTTTAAGACCAAGCATGACTCTAGGGCAATATCAAACGATTTAAAGTTAGACTTGTGGCCAAAGGTTTCACTTAGAAAGAGGGCATTGATTACCAAGAGACCTTCTCCCCTGTATCCAAGAAGGAATCACTTAGAATCATTTTGGCATTGGTAGCTCATTATGATTATGGGAGTTTAGAAGAGGATGTCTATATGGATCAACCTGAAGGTTTCTCAGTTAAAGGTAAGGAACACTTAGCTTGCAAAATTAAGAAGTCAATATACGGACTTAAACAAGCTTCCCAACAATGGCATCTTAAATTTAATAATACCATTACATCTTTTGGATTTAAGGAAAACACTGTTGATCGGTGTATTTATCTGAAGGTTAGTGCGAGTAAGTTTATATTTTTCATTTTGTATGTTGATGATATTTAAGTTCATATTTTTAATTTTGTATGTTGATGATATTTTGCTTGCTAGTAGTGATATTGGTTTATTGCATGAAACCAAGAAGTTTCTCCCTAAGAACTTTGAAATGAAAGATATGGGTGAGGCAACTTATGTGATAGGAATAGAAATATTCTGAGATAGATCACGTGAACTATTAGGGTATCTCAGAAAGCATATATTGAAAGAGTTCTAGAGAGATTCAATATGGAGAAATGTTCTGCTGGGGTTGCCCTAATTCAAAAATGAGACAAATTTAGCCTTATGCAATGCCCACAAAATGAAGGGGAATGGAAACAAACAGAAGATGTTTAATGTATGCCCAAACATGCACAAGGCTCGACATTAGCTTTGTAGTTGGTATGCTAGGAAGATACCAAAGCAATCCAGGATTGGATCATTAGAAAGCTGCAAAGAAAGTGATGAGGTACTTGCAAGGCACAAAGGATTACATGTTCACATTTAAGAGATTTGATAATCTTGAGGTCATTGGTTACTCAGATTCAGATTTTGCTGGATGTGTTGATAATAGAAATTCCACTTTTGGTTATTTGTTCATGTTAGCTGGAGGAGCAATATCATAGAAAAGTTCAAAGCAAACTATCACTACTATATCCACTATGGAATCTGAATTTGTGACATTCTTTGAGGGCACAGTTTATGGATTGTGGTTGCGAAATTTTATATTATGACTTGGAATTGTTAACTCTATTTCCAAGCCACTGAGAATTTATTGTGATAATTTTGTAGCTGTTTTTTTCTTTAAAAACGTTAAGTATTCTAATGGTGTGAAACACATGAAATTGAAATACCTTACTGTTAAGGAAGAAGTTCAGAAACAATAAGTGTCAATAGAACACAAAAGCATATAGCTTATGATTGCAGTTCCATTGACAAAGGGGTTACCTCCTAAGACATTTAAGGAACATGTTGATCAAATGGGTTTTGAACGTAGAACATGATGGTTGTTACTTTAATGTTATTTTATGATTTTGACACTTAGAGATCTCATTAAATGTGTTTCTGATTATTCCTATTTTATTTTATGTACGTACATATATGATGATGAATGAATAATAATAGTAATAAACTCTAACAAAAGAGACATTATTGTTGGACCTTTTAAGTCACTTCTCATTGATAGGCAATATTAAGTAGGTTGCTAGTGTTGTAGTACATGGAAGGAACTATGTCGTATAATTGATATGGAATTGCCATGACTCGCATTAGTGGGTTGTTTAATTATAGTATTATGATGGCCAATTTAAAGTAAGAGGATATGTTCCACTATGCACCTAAGTAAGAGGATATGTACCACTTTGTGATTGATTGCTATACACATATCACCTCACATGTAACTCAAATCTTTGTGCTAGTTGCACACACTACACAAGTTACTCCTTGCTAAACATTGTACATGTTATTGTGTGTGTCTTTCGGTCTGACCAACCAAGGTTGAAATTACTTTAAGTATTGTTTGTGCAAAACATATTTTGTGTTTGACTTTTTAAAGGGAGAATGGTTGAAAATCTTAATTTTGGAAAAACTAAGTTTAAAACTTGTGTTTTGGAAAAGCATTTCATCTCATACTCATGCATTTTTATTTCTTATATTCAATGCTTTGAGGTGTGTTTTCAAAAATCAGGTTATTTTTTCTAAAAAGATGTTTTTCCAGATTTTCGATTGATCCAATATGTTTTTCGATCAATCGAAATTTCTTTTAAAATTTTCTGTGAGCTTCTGTCTGTTTCGATCAATCGAAATTGATTTTCGATCAATCGAAAAATCGTAAATGAGCTTTTTTAAAAGTCAGATCTTGACCTGTTCAAAGCATCTTTTTCAAAAAGTTTTCAAACTTTCCTCTCTCTCTCCGACTCGGCAAGGCTCCACAGCAATTTTTTGTCGTTTCCTTCTCAATTTTTGCAAGGTTTTTCTCTCCATAAGCCGGTATGCCCATTATACCCTTTCTTTTTCACTTATTTTCTGTTTTACATGCATTTTTTCATGCATTGGAGGGCAATTTTCGGACTATGCATAAATTGGGGTTTTTGATGATTCAAGCCGAATTTTGTGAAATTAATCAATGGGTTTTGTTGACATACTGTTATATTCATGATCTATGTTGGTTAATTTGATCAATTTGGGGTATTGGGATGTTTCAAAATTCTAGGGCTTGTGTTAAACCCGATTTGGGGATTTTGTTCAATTTGGTTTAATTTGATGAAATTGGCTTGTTGAATTGATGTAATTGATCATTATTTTGTGTAATCTGTCTTGTGTGATGATCAATTGGTCAATTTGTTACAAATTTTTCAAGTGGTTTTTCAAATTTTTGGGGTTTTTTTGTTAGAAACTCTATGCTCAAGCCATTTTTGTCAAATTGGACTTAATTCGAAATTAATTGCACTGCATTAGGACATGCATCATGATATTTACTTTGTTCATGCATCATATAGCTTTTGTTCTATATTTTTTTGTGCTAACTTGCAGTCTGCCCTTGGTTTTGTGTTTTTCTTTTTTTTCTTTTTTTCTCTTTGTTTTGTGTTTTGGTCCTTATTCTAGCACCATGCCTAGGAAAACTAGAGCTAATAGGATTCCCTCTACTCCTTCTGTGTCTCCCTCTAGGAGTTAGCTTTTTAAGAACGACCGTTGTCGTGAGGCATTTGAGAAACTGAAAAGTAAGCGTAAGATTTGGGCTGAGCGTTCTGCGATTTTTGATGAGGTTGATCCGGCCATTAGGGCTAACCTAAAGTCTAGAGGTTGGCTGTCCTTGTTAAAGATAGACTATCCACCCTCAACCGCCCTGATTAGAGAGTTCTTCTCGAACCTCTCTTGCCACATCTATGATTCCAACACCCTAGTTAGGAGTTGGATACGAGGTGTTGAGTTCACCATTACCCCTAGGGTAGTGGCTGAGGCTCTTGGGGTTCCGGTCGTTATGGAGCCTGTTTATCCCTATGCTGAACTCCTTCTTTAAATGTTGTCATGTCATACATCACTGGGTCATCTATCCAGTGGGGTTTTGATCCTCGGATCACGTTTTCTGCGCTTTCTGAGACTACCTATCTTTTTCTTAGGGTAGCGTGTCATTCTTTGTGGCCTATTTCTCATCTCCACGCCATCCCTCTTGAGCGATGTGTGTTTTTGTACGCTTTCATGTCTGGTGTGTCTATCAGCTTTCCTCATTTGTTTCTTCCTTCTTTGAACGAAGTTCATAGGAGTTCTACTGTAGGGCATGCGCTTATTCATCCTATTTTCATTCATAGGATTTTGTTATTTCTTGGTCTAGTTAATTTCCCTTCTGGTGAGCCTATTCATGTTGTTGCTCCCTTAGGTGCTACCTTCCTTAGACGGAGGGCTGCTAACTTGAGAGTTGATCCTTTGGGTCCTAGAGGTACATCTTCTGGTGATGTTCCCCCTCCTCCCTCTTCTACAGGTGCTGATGCTGCTGAGACGTCTGGTGCTGCTACTGTTGATGCTGACGTTCCTCCATCGACTACTTCGGATGATTCAAACATTCGACGTACATTGAATCATGTCTTGACCGTTCAGGCGGCTCAAGGACAGATTTTGGTGGACGTTCTTGATGAGATTCGTGGTCTATGAGCGGATTTGGCACGGTTTCGACGTTCTTCACCTTTACCTCCTTTTGATGATGGATTTTGATTACCCTTTGTCATTCCGTCACAAAAAGGGGGAGTACATATGAGGGCACTTTTTGCACTTTCTTTTGTTTTCAAGGGGAGAGTATTTTTTGTTGGTTGGAGCTTGTGGAGTTGTTTAGATTGTATCTAGGTGCTCACTTTGTACTTTACTTTTTTAGCTCTTGCCACATTTGTTTTGCTTTGTTGGGATATTCATGTTAGGGGGAGTATATTTGTTTTATATGTTTCTTATTTCAAACTGCTTATTGACTTATGTTTATGAGTTCTTCATTGACATATGTCTTTATTGTGTGTTGTTTGAAATCAAGATTTTATTTTATTTGCTTGTATTTTTCCCCACATGCAGTTATGAATTTTGTTCAAGTGTTTCAAGAAATATACAGGTTGATTCAATTGAGCTGCTGTCTACTCTTGCAACTAATGGTTAGTAGTTAGGATTGAATTTGTGTTTTGTGAGCATTATTTTGTAAAGGGCTTTTATTTGTAAACTTTGAGCTACTAAGTTGTGTTTTGTCACGAATTGCCAAAGGGGGAGTTTGTTAGGTTCTAAAGACTTAGGTTTTTATGTATTTAGAACTCTAATTTGTATTGTTGGCAAACCATGATCAAAACAATGTGTTTAGTTTGCTTTAGACTTGCTCAAAGTTGATTTATTGATGTAAAGTTGGAATAAGTTATTGCAGGAATTAAAAAAACAAATTCAACCTATTTCGATCGATCGAAGATTAGGCTCGATCAATCGAAATTCGGGTTTAAACGTTTTTTCTGTAGAATTCCAACTCAGCCCTATTTTAATTAAAATGTTTTGGGTTTTCTAAATTGACCTAGGTATAAAAGGCAAACCCTAGTTTTATACAATTTCAACAAAATTTAAAAAAAAAAAAAAAAAAAAAAGCTAGATAAACTTGTTTCCTAAAAATTATCACTCTCTCTATTTGAAGGGTAATTATTGAGTACTTCCAGAGTAATCCCAAATTATAATAGATGCAAATTTTTAACATTTATTTCAAAAAATAGAAGAACCTCTGAACACGCGCTCACATAATATTTATCACACCCCTAGGTTTTTTTCTGATTGAAAATTTTAATAATCCCAAATTATAATGGATGCAAATTTCTAACTTTTATTCTAAAAAATAGAAGAGCATCTGAGTACATGCTCACGCGCGTGCTTAGAAGCTAGTATAAAATAAAAACACAGGTTTTTTTTTTTTTTTTTTTGCTACAAAATACACGTGTAATATTTGTTCATTTTTTTAATCTAGCCTCATGACACTCTTGGTTGTATTAGTAGTTCTAAATGCGTAATATTAATGAGAAAACATGTAAACCTCAAATTGGAATGAATAAAAAAATGGGTTTAACTTACCTCCAATATTTTTTTTAACTGGAATCTCATTTTGTTTTAATAAGAAACTGTCACATCATCCACTAACTAAATAAAAGGTCGAGATTAAAACTCATTACCACTACCATTGTGTATTTAAAATAAAATGAGATCTCCAGCTAAAAAAGTACTGGAGGTAAGTTGATGCTGCACAAAATCAGTAGGCTGAACGTTCCGGGCTTCAATGAAACAATGATTCACTTGGAAGACCTGAAAGGAAGAATACACAATCAAAAGGCGACCGGGGTGGACCGGCTAAGTACCCTCCGATGCCTGAGTTAGTTTTTCTTTGAAAAATAGAGTTCCAACTTTAGAGGAGTAACGTAAAAAAACTTATTTTGATTTGATGTAGGAAAGCCCTTATATAGAGAGCCTTGGAATGGTTATTTGCTTAGTAACTTCCCCAAAATTTGTGGGAATTAGTAAGTTCAGACATAACCTCCACAACGGCTATAGAAGTTATAACTTCCAATCCTATCTTTTACAACTGCTACTGGAAGTTAAGCATTTGTGAGGAAGTTATGGTGATAAATAAGGGTTTTGTTCTCATTTCAAAGTTCCATGTGGTTTGAATCTTCAACACATGTGGGTAGATCCATTATTGAGAATTTCCCAAGTGTCATGTGATCGTCCAGGCGTTTTCACTATGGACGATCTTTACATCCATTGACGATCTCTTCATATATCAAGCCCTTGGCTCCTGGACGACCCCTATGGACGAACCAGAGATGTAACTATTTTTGCTACCCCATCATAAGCTAAACCTAAAAAAATTAAGACACTAAAAATAAAAATAAAAACCTCATCGCACGCGAAGCGTGTGTGATGAGGCTAGTACATGTAGTGGATTTGAAATAAGTCATGTGACTTATTTAGTCATTTCCTATTGAAAGTGGAGCTCTTTTTAGGGTGTACTACACGAGTCTTATGAAAGAGAGCCGAGAACTAAATAAGTAAAGGTTTTCTGGTCTATAAGTCAATCAATGTTCTCTTCGGGTAGATAGAAGAAGTTTTGATTCCTTCTACCACCATCTCTTCCTAACTCACCTGTTGAAACGAAAGTTTAAGGAGCCGTTTGGTAATGTTATTCTAGTAACGTTGTTTGTATTTTTTGGAAATATGTGTAGGTGAAAAAAAAATATAAAAATACATATAATGTTATTTAAAAACTAAAAACATGTGTTTAAACACATGTACCAAATGGCCCCTAAGTTTCAAAAGTAGCGTTTGCTCATAAAATTACTACTTTTAATAATACACATAAATAACCTTATAAATAGCAAAGTAGTAATCGGAAAAGATAACTCCAAATTGTCATTATAAAAAATAGCTATTTGTCATAATAAATTACAATCAAACGGGTTGAGTGGTTATTCGAATATTGATAATCTATTTCAGTATATCAAATTTGTCCTAGTGTGAGCTACTTTTTCATTGCGATGTCATTCTGAGCATTTTTTTTTTACTCAAGTCTTTCTTAGAATTTACACCATTAATAAATTCTGAAACAATTTTGTAGCATGTTTATCTATTTGGCTCAAACTCTTAGTGGATAATAATACTGTCATCAAAGTAGAAGCTTCTAGTCTCCGTATTTATTTATTTTATTTTATCCTTTACTTTTCTTCTCATTTATTATTCAAACTTTTGCAGCTGGTTTGCACTTAGAAACGAAATTGTTTTTTTTTTTTTTTTTTTTCTTTATAATTAATCAGTTTCCAAAGTTCATCCTTTGCATTCTGAATTGTAGTGCATGTTGACAAGGATAAGCATGGAAATGCGGAAGATAATGTATCATTTTCTAATTTTTATCACTTTCATTCTTGTTAGAAATACTGAATGAATAGTATTTTATTTCACACAAGTAATAAAATATACATGAGTGCCTTTATATAGGAGGAAGAATGTGCAGTATAAATATGTGTGCTATATAAGTAAACATGGTGGGCCCAAGGCACAGCCTATTACACGTTAATAGCCTCCCTCAAACTCAAAGTAGATGTGAAACCAACTTGAGATTGTCAACCAAAGCACGAAGGCATCCTTTAGGACGTGACTTGGTGAAGATATTTGCAAGTTGATCTTTAGAGGAGACCGAGATAAGCTTGAGAGCACCATAGACAGGATGATAATAGATAAAATGACAATCAATCTCGATGTGTTTAATCCGTTCATGGAAGACATCATTGTGAGTAATATGAATGATACTCTGGTTGTCACAATAAAGAGGAGTAGCATAGTATGTAGACACACATAAATCCTTAAGAAGCCATCAAAGCCAAATGAACTCAAATGTGGTATCAGCAATGGCACAATAAGTTGTAGGCCTTAAGCCCACCTTGTTTACTTGTATAACACACATACTTGTACTACACACTATGCCTCTTATATAAAGGCACTCATGTATATTTTATTACTTGTGTAAAATATAATACTATTCATTCAGTATTTATAACATAATATCAGAGCCACTGCTCTAACCCTTTCTTGTGTATTGCAGTCTTATCTTTGTTGGTATTCCTCGCTGCCTCAACTTCTCTGGTCAGTAAGCCTTCTATTTCCTCTCTCAACTGCTTCACCCTCATCAGAGGTCCTTAAGCAGTGGCGGCGACACATGGTGTTTAGGGGGTTCAAATGAATCCCTTGACTTGTGATTTTTTTTTTTTTTTTTTTTTTTTACATATAACATTTAAAATATTTTTGTTTTGAATACCTTAAAATAAAATTTTAAACCCCCTAAAATAAGTCCAAAGAACAAATCAATTCAATACTAAAATTTATCTCTGCTTTCTTAAACAAAAAGAAAAAATCCAACATCAAACCAATTTGATCAATCTAAGGAAAAAAAATAGTAAATCCAACAACAAAAATTAGTAATTTGTTGATCTTAAATCTCAGAAAAAGTCAATTAAATGAGCTGTAAAGTGTAACCACTAAAAGAAAATTAAATGTGAGGCAGTGGAAGTAAGGTGTGAGATAGTGGAGAATGAAGACATTTTTTTTAATGGTTGTATTGTTGCATTGAATTCTTAATAGAGTAATGTAAAAAACACAAAAAAATTCTTCTTAATGAATTACAAAGACCCATAAGTTATCACAATTGAGTTGAATTGTTAAATAAAAGAATTGAAAACGGTAAAAACAAAAACTAATAAATAATGAATTAGCGTATTCTAAGAAATAATAATTAAAATTCACTTAACAACAATAATTAATAACTTTATTATAGTAATATAGAATAGATCATTTATAAGATTTAATCTTAGCAATAATAATTAATATCTTCATTATTCTAAGAAAACATATGCCCAATAAACTTATAATTTATCTTTAATTCTCTTGCTAATACTATGAATAATTTTTTGATAAGAAAGTCACATATACTGCAAGATTTATCTCCTACCTAAGATTTATTATCTAAAAGAACTCGTGTTGACCTAAAAAAAAATCTTCCTTTGGATCATCGGTTATGAAAGATCTCATCAATATTATCATAATGATCAAAATGAAAAAAAATTATTTACAAAGAGGTCATTGTCAACCTCTTCAACACAAATTTGAATGACCCCCCTAAAAAATATTCTTGGAGCCACCACTGTCCTCAAGGTTGAATCTCCACTGCCAGAAGCACTCTCTCTGCCACCAAAGAATATTGGCTTCTCGGGCCTGTCCATTGTGATCTTTGATTACGACACCAAACATATCATTTTGTAGATCTTAAACCGATCTACTCAATGTTGCCAAAATCATCCCCATCTAACCATTCACGCGCTGTCACAACCTATTACACATTAACAATTCCCAATTAGATTTGGAATGTTACAAGGTTTTTAATTCTAATTACTTCGCTACTAAAAGTTTAAGTGTCATTAACAACTTAAGGGGCAGGGAAGGGGATAAAAGGAGGATATAAATTGAGGACGGTCATGATGGTTAAAAAAAAAAAAAAATTTAAGCAAGGAATAGTGGACCAAAATAACAAGAGAATTGAGTCACTTGGCTCTTCATCAAGTTGTGATACCATTACTATAAATTTTACTACAATGGTTTACAAATGGTGTATAACCATATAAAGAAGTCATTCAAAATTTCAAATATTTGTTTACAAGGGAGTTAAAAGATCACCACTTACATTCATTGTCACATCAGTTTGTAAGTTGTATGTATTAAAACTTGTAGTAGCATTTTCCTTCTTGCTGACCTATTAATTGAGGCGATTATGTCTAAATGATAAGAATATTTTCTAAGAGTCCCAAAGATTTGAAATCTAATTAACCAATTATAAAACACAAATAAATTTAGAATCCAGTTAACAAGTGCAATTATGACATTTGTTAATGAACCATTTTAAAAAAGATTCGATACCACTTTTATGAAAAATATAAAAATCAGTTTAAAAAATCAGTTTTTTTTTTTTTTTTTCTATAAAAAGTTTATAAAAATATTTCCTAAACCAATACATTTAAGACATTTATTAACTTTTCTCATAAACTTATAATACTATTTTTAAACCCTTATCATGCTTTGAGTGCACACCGTCACACCGCCCTGTTGGTTAGAACTTAGTTCTCAACAAATCTGATAATTAAAAAAAAAGTTCTCAACCAATCTATTTATTAAGGAACCATATATAAATGACAACTCACACTTCTGAGATTAAGTCATCATTGTCATTTCTTGATCACCTTCATTTGAATATATATATATATATATATATATATTTTATCAGATGTCTGTAATCACATTATTATCTTATAATTGAGCATTGTCCCTGTTAGTCGCTTTCAGGTTTGGCTTAAATTATAATGCTGGATGACAAACCTTTTTTTTTTTCATTCATTCTCAACAACAACAAAAAAAAGGTTTGTCATCCAGCATTATAATTTAAACCAAACATTATAATCATGTTGTAAACTTTATTTCGCACTTTGATATCAACTCCGTACTTTGTCCCCTTTAACAAAGGCACAGTCAAATAACTTTAACTTTAATTAAAGGTGTGTTTGATAAAAAAAAGAAAAAGTAAAAGGTGTTTATGGGATTTGCATCCCCTGCAACAGTTGCATTGTTAAATATTGTTTCAAATTTCTAATTTGATTTTATTTGAATTTCCGTAAAGTGGAAAGAGCGATTTCCTTTGGTTTGAAAGGCAATAATTTTTCTTTTGTAGTTTTTGTGGAACCACCACCTGTGGTGGAGTTTCTGTTAGCTAGTGACAAAGCTAACACTTTTTGTAATAGACTTGTTGCGTCTAATATATAAGTAGCCCTTTCTGACCAAAAAAAAACAAAGGCAATGATTCCTTTGTTATGGAAAGAAAAAAATATTTCTCGTGCAAAAAGTTATTGATATTTATTGTCTATTAAAAAATAAAATTGAAGCTTTATAAATATGTACTATTACAAAGGGTTTAATGGTTTTTATCCAAGGATCCTCCTACATAGAGAGAGGAGAAAACTCCTAAAAAAACATGAGTTTGAAAGATATGTGTGGTTGTGTATTGAGAGTTTGATTGTTTTGTGAGTATGAGAAAGTTATCGAGTATATTCAGTTTTGCCATTTTGGGCTTTTGAGTTTGTGTGCGTGAGGTTTGCATATCGCTAATAGTAGATTTTGATTCTATTGCCCATGGATCTAAGCATGGAATTGGCTAAACCTCATTAAATAGAGTTGTTAAATAGTGTTGTCTCATGTGAATGTTTAAATTTTTTTGTTCGTGTAAAAGCGCTTCCACTAGATCCCAAATTACAACACTTGATATTAGAATTTCTGTTATTGCACAACATACATGGTGCAATTACCATGTAGTTAATAGGTGTAGAATTTTGAAAGGTAAAAAAAAAAAAGTAAAAAATTGAAAAGTTATAAAATTGTCTAATCTAAAAGTTGAGATTAGTGTTTGTTTGGGAACAGTTTATCTAGCTGAAATTGAAAATTTTTTGTTGAAAGTACCACAGATAAAGTTAAAAGATAATCGAAATAGTACAATAAGACATATAAATAGTACCAAAAAGTGCAATAGGACTTATAAATAGTAAAAAAAGTTGACTTTTTAAGCCAATGGCAGATGCACAAAGTGAATTTTTAATTTTTAATCTATCTTACCCATTGATTCACTATTGCATGGGAAGTCACTTACTTTTACTTAAACTTCAGAGAAGTTCAGGACGGCTTCACACTGATGCCACCTTGCAATTTGGTTTTTCTTGAGTTTGCAAGTACTTCTCCAGATTGTCTGAAGCATCAGATGGTCATGTAATCATTGATCGAAACCTCATCAACATCAAACCAAAATCTAGTAGAAACCAACCACCAAGATCCTAGCTAGTAGATCAATGGCATTACTTGGTGTTTCCAACGTACATTACATTCCAGAAAAGTTCCATAAATTACTTAGTAAACATATATTTATATGCCTGCTAATAAAGCAGAAAGAGTAATTGAAATTGATCATCGGCATATATTAACTTTCTTTGCCCTGGTTGAATGGTTGGTTCAAACTTGGTTACTTAACAGGTCACTTACAAATCCCTCCACAATCCACACACACTAGCATACCTTGCAAGATACAACTAGTTCATATATGTCTTATGGTCATGAAGATGTCGATTTCTGATCTTACAAGTCATTGAAGTTTGCCGTACTAATCTTTTCTTTCTTGTATATTTAGTATATGTCATATTTCCACATAACCCATTTTTGGAGTTGTTTGATAAAGGACATAAACAGGTCAGTATGGACCACACCAAAGAATGCAGCTTCTGTTTCATATCCTTGTCAAAATGAAGCGACTAAAACCTAATTAAGTTGTTCCTAAGGTTGATACTTGATTCGTGATCATTCAGGATCGATGTATATTTACGATCTTCAAAAAGCTCACTGTGGAGTGTGGACTACGATATAAAATTGAATATGAAATAATTATCATGTGCAAGTTAGTATTAACAGAGTAAGATTCCTTAGATTTTTTTAGTTTAATTCCAATATAGATAAGAGTTCTTAACAGTTCACAATTAATTGATAAATTTTCAAGTGAAACAAACACGAGCACGACAGAAAAGTACACATGAATGGTTTTCTCAAATTCCATGAAGTGGGTTGGAACAGAAATTACCGACTTTGGAGATAACCCTTTTTCCTTTTTTTCTAGAAGATAATTTGGTTTGCCAATAAGGTATATTTTCAAATATAAAAAATTAAAGAAAATTTTTAAGTTCCCTTTAATGGAATGAATTTTATTTTATGAATGATGATTGCTAAGGGTTCCTTTAGAAATGATAATGGAATGAATTTTATTATAATATTAAGGTTTTTTGTCTTGCATAAATAATTATGGAAAATTAGACAATTTTACATACTTATTTGAGTTTAGAAATATTATAATACCACTAGTAGTAGTCCTATCTGTTACATAGTTTTTGTAAGGACCAAATTTGAGTCTCTAGCCCAAAAGGTGGATGGGCTTAGGCCCAAAAAGCCTAAAACAAAGAATTTGTAAAGAGTGAATTGGAAAAATGGGTTTTACTGAATCAGACAACCACTAAAGTGGATTCATATGACAAAAGAATGAAGATAGACAAGTTTAAACTAAAGGAAATCGTCCTTAGCACAGTCCGAGAAGATCAGTTCTTATATATTTCTCTCAAGTTTGATTACAAATACAATTCTTGATTGCTACAGTGTTTTTCCCTTAGTTTTTTGATCCCCTCTCTCAGAGTATCCCTTCTATTTTATACCCTCTTCTCCTTTCACCTCTACCCTCCACATGTAGGTCAAATGGTTGGTGTTGATATTTGTCCCATCAGCACCTTTCTGAAGTCTTTAGGGAGTAGCTGTAAGGCTGAAAGATACTGTTCAAGTATAACTTCTTCATTAATGCGGTCAGAGAGTTAGCTGCAGAGCATTTAATGCGGTGGTAGCAGCTTTCCCTTGAGATATTTCATGGCCTCCTTTTGTCCTGTTCCTTCTGGATACTTATCCTCATCAGTAGAATCATCCGGGACGTTGCTCTTAGTGTCAGACCATACCTTTTGACCTCGGCCTTGCTCATTCAAGGAAGTATTCATCCTCAAACCGTCTTCTTAGTTGATTGTGATCAGACTTCAACTATTCACTTACCCATATGGACTTTTAGAAAGGTGTTTACCCGTCCTCGGACTACTTAATGTCCTCGGATTGGGCCCTTGGCCCAATATACTTTACAAATATTTACTTCTAGGCCCATCACCCTTACAATAGCCCCTCAAAATTCTTCTTTCTGGCTCCTCGGGAAGAAAAGAGGATTTCGATTTCACCTTAGTTAGTTCATGCTCATCATACATCACCTTTGCCTATGTAGATGCCTTTTTAACTGCCTAAGACACACTCCTGACGCTTCGGCATACAAGACACACCTTCATTAAATTTTTACTGCTCCCTATCCCCTACGTTCTACGGTGTGATGCGAATCCAATAGCTGAGAATTTTGCTAGAAATAGGGTGGGAGTTTTCCCACTTGTAACTAACCTTTTGATATAAATACTGCCCAAATCAATCATTCTTCTCACTTTAGCATTCACTTCACTTTATAGCTTATACACTGAACCTGCAAACTTACCCAGCTCACCCATGCCCTCACACCTACTAAAAGCTAGTCCGAGGAGAGTTTTCTACTTTGCGCAAGTCCTCATAAGTCTCTTCATTTATTTTTCTTTTATCTACTTTTCTTTGAATAAGGATTTCTTGATCATGTCAAGGGAGTGGCACGATGGCCTCCCTTACCCGACGAGAGAGGGGTAACCAAGTGGGGTTTTAGGACTAGGAAGATTACTTTAAAGTTACCCCCTTCCCCTTGATTTGAGCCACTCCTGTTTCAGACAGCTTTTTTGTTTACTTGATGATCTGCAAATAGACACGCTGTTGAGCCAAACTTCAACCTAGTCAACAAGGAGAGCCTAGAAAAAATACTCAAGGCCAAGGTTTTTGTACACAAGGATGGTCAATTACGAGCGGCTCACTTAATCCTAGGATACATGCTGATCTTGTCCAGCTTCCAGGCGCCTAAGTGTGTAATTAAAGCCAAGGACCCTCATCTACACCGGATAAGTGTAGCTGCTCCGAGTTTTCTGATCACCGATCCCATCCCAGACGGCGTCCTCACCACCGACCCTATTCTCGAGGGTATACCCAAGGTAGTGTTGCCATTTCAACAAGCTACCGAAGAAGAGGCCACGCCATCACAGCCTGCTAGCAAGGAGGAGGAAGAGGTGGTTAACATCTTTGAATTTAAAGACGATTTTGAAGTCTTCAGCTACCTTCAATCCTTCAAAGTCCCTACCGAGGATTTCAACTACTCCCCTTCTACCCAAGTGAGTCAGATACAAGAGGATATGGGGATATAGCGCAAACCTAGGGCTAGCCTCATGGAGGTGATAGAGTCTCAGGTTGGGGGAATAGCGCCCGAGGCAGCTGCTCAAACTAAACTCCCCCCTCTTCCCACTCCTCATGACCCCCAGCAGGAGATTGCTGATAAAAAAAGGAAACGAGAGCAAAAAGGGAATGAGGTAGTGGAAGAGGGCCGAGGTGGCCTTTCCAAGGAGATGGAACCTCAAAAAGGGGCTAAGGTCACCAAGACTGGCCAGACAAAGTCCCTAGGCAATGGGGCGCCAGGAGATAAGGGACGAGATCTTCGCGCCAGGGTTCCAAGTTAGAACCCCCCTTTGGTGATAGATGGGTCCCCCCTCCCTGCAAACTCATCAATTAGGGACTTCTAAAAGGGAAAGGTCAGGTATGTAGCAGATGTTGTAGAGCAAGCTTTACTATTACCCAAGGACATGGTCGAATTGTGGACCATGAAGAAACACGAGGTGTTTCTTAGTTTAAAAAGCGACTTGGCTATGGTAAGCATTTCAAACTAAATTTTTCTTTCTCTTTTTTCTTTTTATTATTATTATTATTATTTTTATTATTATTCACTGCCAAGTTTCCCTTACAAGCTGTTCAAGCCACTTTTAGAGCCAAGGAACTGGTGGATATTTCCTATCGGCAAATGAAGGATGAGGAGGGTAGGAGGACTACTACTGTTGAGGCCTTCAAGGTGCCCGAGAAGAGGTTAAAGGAATCTGATGCCAAGCTCAAGGAGTCCGAGGCCAAGTTCATTGAGGCAGAAAAGGGTAGGAGAAGCGCCGAGGCAACAGTGGATAATGCGAAGAGGCAGGCAGAGACTCAATGCAAGCAACTCCACCTGATCGAGGATGAGCTCGCTGCTACCCGGGAGCAAATCAAGCTACTAAAGAAGAAACTGGAGGATGCTGAAAAGGCCAAGGATCAGGCCGAGTAAGAAGGCTATGATGTGGGGGTAGCCGAGACCGAGGAATCCCTCAAGGCCAAGGTCTCGGGGGTGTATAGAGCATATTGCCTCTAGGTGTGGAATGATCTTCTTAACCTGGTAGGGGTTGAGGCCTTCTTGGCACTTAGGAGGGCTGAGAATGTGTACTACCCCTCCCCCCCCCCCCCCCCTCTCCATAATTCGGGCGATAGGCTCCTCAGCCTCTTTAGATAATGCGGCCTCCAACGTTGCAAGCCCTATTGAAAAGGCTTTATCCATGGACCCTCTTCACTCCAACAGTCCTAAAGAGGTGACAGAGCAAGCCGACCCAGTTGATAAAGAGAAAGAAGTCTCTAAGGAGGTCACCCCCGAGATGACCAAAACCTCAGATGCACCCAAAGATCCTTGGCAACAGCAATCTTTCAACCCACCAAGTCTCCCAAAGATAGACTTGTAATAAAGATGAAATCATGAACTGTCTTTTGTTGTTGTTGTTATTGTTTTTTTTTTGTTTTTTTTTTTTATTTATTTTTTTTTTTTAGAACTTGTAATTTAGTTTGATCCTATGTAATCAATTTCGCCTCTTCCTAAGGCTCAAATCAATGATGATCATAAGTTTTTCTTTCATATCTGTGATGTTTGTATTGATCTTGACATAGTCTCTGTCTCATCTAACTCCCATCTAACTTGGAAAGGAGATACAACTCCATTCATGTATACAAATGGTATAACACACACTCATGTCAGAATCCACCTAACTCTCTTCCCATTACTAAGTTAAAAAAGCTAGATACAATAATCAAACTTTAAACAGATCATGAACATACTTTCAAATGCTTTAAGTGACCCTTACAAGCACTCAGTTGATCATGTCAATTAAATGAAAATCTATCTCATTTAGCATGGTTAATCCTATCAGACACTTTAAATAATCAATGGGAAGTGTTAACTTATTCAAGATAGGTGGTCCGAGGATCCAAATATAACGCAGGTTCTGTTTAACACTTAGAAAAATGATTAAAACATATCAATTTACACAAGGTATGTGATCCTAGGATCCAGGCATGACCAAGTTTTTGTTTGATACTTGGAAAATATCATAAAGTATTAATTTACCCATAGTAGATGGTCTGAGGAACCAGACGTAACTGAGATTCTGTTTAACACTTAGATAGATGGTAGGAAGTATTAATTTACCCAAAGCATGTGGTTCGAGGAGCCAAGCATAGCTAAGGTTCTGTTTAACACTTAGATAGATTTCAGGAAGTATTAATTTACCCAAAGTATGTGGTCCGAGGAGCCAAGCATGGCTAAGGTTGTGTTTAACACCTAGACAGATTTCAGGAAGTATTAATTTACCCAAAGCATACGGTCCGAGGAGCCAGGCATAGATAAGGTTTTGTTTAACACTTAGATAGATGTCAGGAAGTATTAATTTACCTAAAGCATATGGTCCGAGGAGCCTGGCATGGATAAGGTTCTATTTAACACTTAAATAGATTTTAGGAAGTATTAATTTACCCAAAGCATGTGGTCCGAAAAGCTAGGCATGGCCAAGGTTCTGTTTAACACTTAGATAGATTTCAGGAAGTACTAATTTACCCAAAGCATGTGGTCCGAGGAACCAGTCATAGTTAAGGTTCTGTTTGATACTTAGGAAAATAACTTAAAATATCAATTTACCCAAGGTATGTGGTCTGAGGAGACCGGCATGACCGAGGTTCTGTTTGATATTCGAACAAATAGTGGAAAGCATGGCGCACAATGTAATAAACCCAAATATGGTAAAGAAAGCTTTCATTAATAATAATACCTTCTCAAGTTGTTTACATTCTAGGGGCATGGTACAACGTTTCATCTAGATCTTCAAGAAAATACGCACCTAATTCTGCCACTGGTGTGATGTGATATGGCCCTTCCCAGTTAGGCCTTAACTTTCCCTAGGCTGGGTTCTTAGCAATGCCCAAAAATTTTCTTAACACCAAGTCTCCAGGTGCCAGCGGCCTTAACTTTACGTTAGCATCATACCCTTACTTGATCTTGTATTGATAGTAGGCTAATTGGACCATGGCATTTTCTCTTCGTTCTTCAACTAAGTCTAAGCTATTCTCTAATAGCCCATTATTGCTGCTCGGGGTGAAAGAACTCATTCTCAATGTAGGGAATCTAGTCTCTAAAGGAATAACCGCCTCGACCTCATAAGTCATTAAAAAGAGGGTCTCCCCAATGTACCTACGAGGTGTAGTCCGATATGTCTAAAAGACGTGTGGCAACTCTTTTACCCATTTTCCCTTTGCGTCGTCCAGCCTCTTTTTAAGTCCACTCACTATGACCTTATTGACAGTTTCAACCTGTCCATTCCCCTATGGATATGCCAGAGTGGAATATCTATTTGTTATGCTCAAGTCACAGCAATTCCTCCTGAAGGCCTTGCTATCAAACTGAAGACCATTTTCCGAGATAAGGATACGAGGGATTCCAAACTAAGTGAAAATATTTTTCCAAACAAATTTCTTGGCATCCACGTCCCTGACATTTGTCAATGGTTCAGTTTCAACCCATTTGGTGAAGTCATCTATGCCGACCAACAAATATCTCTTATTCCCTACTGCCTTAGGGAAAGGACCTACGATGTCCAAGCCCTATTGAGCAAATGGCCAAGGGCAGGACAGAGGATTAAGGACACCTCCTGGTTAGTGAATGTTTAGGGCAAATCTTTGGCATTAGTTGCATTTCTTCACATACTCTTGTACCTCCCTTTGCATATTTGGATATCAATATCCCTGAGTAAAGGCTTTATAAGATAAGGACCTGCCTCCTGTGTGACTTCCATAAATCCCCTCTTGTAACTCTTCTAAAAGTAGTTCAACCGCTTCAGGGTGTATGCATAGCAAATATGGTCCAGAAAAAGATCTCTTATACAACTTCTGGTCATCCCAACTAGTAGAGCTTCATACTCAGCTTCATTATTTGTGGTCGAGAAGCCCAATCTCAAGGATTTCTCAATTGTAATCCTCTCGGGAGATATCAAAACTAGCCCCACTTTAGATCCTCTATGGTTCACCACACCATCAACGTATACCTTCTAGGAAAAAGGTTCTTGTAAAGAGATTGCACCAAATAATTTTTCAACCATGTTCTACTTCTTTACTCTTTCTTCTAATAGGGTTTCAACAAACTCAGCTACCAAATCGACAAGGACCTAACCCTTAACAGAGGTGCGAGGCATGTACTTGATATCAAAAGTTCCTATGATCATATCCCACTTGGCAATCCTCCATGTGTAATCAGCACTCCGAAGTAGATATCTAAGTGGGAGCTGGGTTAGGACAACAACTGTGTGCGATTGGAAATAGTTAGGGAGCTTACGTGTAGCATGCACCACTACCAAAATGGCCTTCTCCAGTGGTGGATAACGGACCTCAACCTCATGTAGTGACTTGCTCACATAATAAACTAGCCTTTGCACACCACTATTAACCCGTACTAGTACTAAACTTACTATGTGGGAAGTCACTACGATATAGGCAAACAAAACTTCATCCACCTCAAGCCTGGACATAATGGGAGGACGAGATAGATATTCCTTCAATTGCTGGAAGGCCATGACACATTTCTCAATCCGTTCCACTTGTTTAACAACTAGAAGAAAGGTCTAGACCTATTTGCTGACCGAGAGATGAATCGATTTAAGGCTGTAGTCATTCCTGTCAAATTTTTAATTGCTCTAATTTGGTCAGGATTGACCTCAATTCCACGATAAGTAACCATGTATCCCAAGAATTTTCCTGACCCAACACCAAAAGAGCTTTTAGAAGCGTTAAGTTGCAACCTATGCCTCCTCAAGATCTCAAAAATATTCCTAAGGTCGTTAACGTGCTCAGATTCCAACTTACTTTTGACCACCATATCGTCTATATAAATTTCAATGTTTTTCCCTAGCTGTGGTTCAAACATCCTAGTTATCATCCTCTGATAGGTAAACCCCGCATTCTTTAGACTAAAGGGTATCACCTTGTAGTGGTAATTCCCAGTAGGAGTGAAAAAAACTATTTTCTCCCAATCATCTAAGGCTAAAGGTATTTGATGGTATCCCTGAAAAGCATCTAAAAAGCTCATCTGAGGATGGCCTACAGTTGCATTTACTAATTGGTCTATCTGAGACATAGGACAAGGGTTTTTTGGACAAGTTTTGTTTAAATTTGTGAAATCCACACATACTTGCCACTTCCCATTTTTCTTTTTCACTATTACGATATTGGCCAACTACTCAGGGTAAAAAAAGTTCCTTCATAGCCCTAGCCTGCTTAAACTTTATCACCTCATCTTTGACAACGTTAGAATAATTCTTAGATGAGCGCCGAGGTGGTTGCTTCCTAGAGGTGACAAATGGATTGATATTCAAATGATGGCAGATGAAGCTCGGATCCACCCTTGGAGCTTCGTAAGCACTCCATGTGAACACATCAACATTCCTTTTGAGAAACTCTACCAGCTCTTCCTTCTCCTGAAAAGGTAGCTAAGCCCCAACTTGAAAAAACTTCTCCAAATCATCACCTAAAAAAATTTTCTTTAAATCCTCACATTTCGCCTCCTCGGTTGGCCCATTGATAGGTAACACCGGAGACTTTGACTACTATAAGCCCCCTTCAGCAGAGGCCGATGACTAAACTGTGGGTTGATGCATAATTGCAACCATGAGGCATTTCCTAGCCATGAACTGACTCCCCATAAGCTTCTCAATCTAGTCCCCAGATGGATACTTCACTTTCAAATGTAGAGTTGAAGAAACGACCTCTAGGGCATGAAGTCAAGTAGGGATGGCAATTTATATCCGACCCACAGATACCCAGTTCGGCCAGACCCTAATGGGCCAGATTTTACCCGGCCCGATAAATTATAGGGTCGGGTATGGGTTTTAACAAAAAAAACCCAAAGCGGGTCTGGGTTTTATCCATACCCGGCCCGAACCCAAACTCGAACCTGGACCCAACCCGTTTAAGGGTAAAATACCATAAAAAAAAAAAACCCTACTCCCCTAATCCCATTTCACTCAGCCGCCCCTCTTACACTCACATCACTCTCCTCTCCCACTCGACTACTCTCACTCCCTCTCACTCTCCTCACATCACTCTGCTTTCCCTAACCTCTGATCTCTGTCACCATCGGCCATCACGTGCGCCTCCAATCAGGTTGTTTTCTCTCTTTCTCTTAATCTCAGCTCACACAGTCTCACACTCACACTCTCACTCATTTTCAAGCAGCATCGCCCAAGATCTTAACCTCTCACCGCCGTTCCAAGCATTCACCACCACTGTTCTAAGCTCTCACTCACTCTCAATCTCATAGCTCTCACCGCCAATCTGTTCTCTACTTCTCTTCAATTTTTTTTTTTTTTAATATGAGTCTCTGAGAATATAAGATGTTTGTTTCAATTTTTTTGTTTGGTGTTTTCTACTTAAACTATGGACTTCAACAGATGGGTTGTGCTACTTCTAGTTATTGTAGTTTAAAGACTTGAAATTTTGAGTCTTTGTGGTGTAACTATAATATATTGTGGAAGAAATTGTGTATATTGTGTTTTGTATTAGTTGTAAATGCAGTGCCTAAACGGAGATGAGAGACAAAAATGAATTTGGGCTTCATTCAAAAAAAAAAATTTGGTTAGGCCACGATTTGGGCCACGGGCTAAACGAGGCCCCGTGGGGCCTGCGAAGCCCGATGGGGAGGGTCTGGGCCCCGGGAAAAAAAACCCGATTAATAATCTGACCAGGTCTGAGTCACAGGCTTAGACCCGCAGGTCGGGTCTGGGTATGCAAAAACCCGACCCGTTGCCATTCCTAAAGTCAAGGTCTGGCCATAATAGCTCTGTAGGGAGAGTATGCATCCACCACAATGAAATTCACTTTAACCACCTCTAAACCTGCTTACACGAGCAACCTAAGATGACCCCTTGGGATGACAGCTTTCCCATCAAAACTCACCAATGGTGAATCATAGGCTGTCAGGTCCTCAAGTTTTAAGTTTAGCCCTCTGCACAAGTCAGGGTACATAATTTCTACACCACTGCCCTAGTCTACCATCACCGTCTTCACATCATACCCTCTTATTCTGAGGGTGACCACCAAAGCATCATCGTGAGACTAGATGGTTCCCATCTTGTCCTCATTTGAAAAACTCAATGCTAGTCGGATCTCCACTCTAGCCCTCTTCGGCTTAGAATTAGAGTTCTCGGCTGGTAGCCAAGCTACAACATCACCTTGGAAGGATGAGAACCAGTCCTCCCAAGTGCAGCAAAAATGACATTAATTGTACCTAACAAGGGCCTTGAAGAAGTGTTCCCCTAAGCCCTTGACCTTGATTGGTCTCTTTGTCCGTTGGGCCGATACAAAAACTGCTGTAACCTTCCCTCTCTAACCAGTTGCTCAAAATGGTTCTGGAGAGTTCTGCAGTCCTTGGTGGTATGCCCCCACTCCTGGTGGTATTGGCAATGGAGGCTCTGGTTGCGCCTCAAAGGGTTTCCTCCCGTTTTGTTTAGCCATTTGAAGTATGGCTCGTTATTGATCTTCTTCAAGACTTGATGCATTGGTTCTCGGAACACAGTGTTAACCACCTAAGAAGCCGTAGATCCAGATTGTTTAGGAAAATCCCTTCAGGGTCTATTATTGTTGTATCTATTCAACCTGAAATCCCTCATCTCCTGAGGGATAACCTTACCCTTCCCCTTGCCTTACTGTTGGTCTTCCTCAACCCACTTTTACTCATCAATGTGATCCATAAGCTGACGAACACTCCTTATCAGCTTCTTGGTCAGGGATTTTCTCAAATCATGCTTGGTGGGTAGGCCGACCTTGAAAGTACTAATAGCCACATCATCAAAATCCCCATCAATCTCATTAAACATCTCCCAGTACCTATTCGAGTACGTTTTCAGGGTCTCACCTTCTTACATGGACATGGACAATAAAGAATCTAAGAGTTGAGGAACCTTACTACATCAAGGTCTCATTCTTGGAGTGTACAGCCATTCTTTGGTTAAAGTGACTTACGTGCTCCACAGGGTCTGTTCAACCATTGTACATGGTGAACATGGGCTGAGTGAACCACCAAGGAATTCTCCATCCCTTAATCTTGAGTGTGAAAGGAGATTTGGAAATTTGGTTGAGTGCTCTGCTCATTGCATCATTCCCTAAGCCCTTAGAAGATGACCTCCCATTTTTGCGCTCATGGTCGTGGTCCTCATCATACGAGAAAGACTCACTAGGAGGAGTCCTTGATCTATGTCTATAACTACCATCCTTTTCACTGTCAGAAGAGAAATCAAAAATGGAGGGGGTTCTCCTTCTCCGTTCATGGGTAACTTCCTCATTAAATGATCATTCTTCAGCTACATGTTCATATTATTTTTTTCATGACAGACGCGGCTCCCACCTCGAGATTGGCTCCTAGTAGTATGAGTAGTATGCACACTCCCCTCCCGGTTTCTTCTTTATTCAAGATCACGGAAGTGATCATGACGCTGAGACCCTATAGATTCTGCATTGTGGGGACCTAAACCTACCATATTTGGACGTTAGACTCATTACAACACTAGAAGTTTCCCACAGACGACGTCAATTGTAAGGACTATATTTGAGTCCTTAGCCCAAAGGTGGATGGACTTAGGCCCAAAAAGCCCAAAACAATGAATTTGTAGAGAGTGGATTGAAAAATTGAGTTTTAATGAATCAGACAACCACTAAAGTGGATTCAGATGACAAAAGAATGAAGATAGACAAGTTTAAACTAAAGAAAATTGTCCTTGGCACAGTCCGAGGTGATCAGTTCTTATATATTTCTCTCAAGTTTGATTACAAATACAATTCTTGATTGCTACAATGTTTTTCCCTTAGTTTTTCGATCCCCTCTCTCAGAGTATCCCTTCTATTTTATACCCTCTTCCCCTTTCATCTCTACCCTCCACATGTAGGTTAGATGGTTGGTGTTGATATTTGTCCCATCAGCACCTTCCTAAAGTCTTTAGGGAGTAGCTGTAAGGCTGAAAGATACTATTCAAGTATCACTTCTTCATTAATGCGGCCAGAGAGTTAGCTGCAAAGCATTTAATGAGGTGGTAGCAACTTTTCCTTGAGATATTTCATGGCCTCCTTTTGTCCTACTCCTTTTGGATACTTATCCTCATTAATGGAATTGTCTGAGGCGTTGCTCTTGGTGTCAGACCATACCTTCTGACCTCGGCCTTGCTCAGCTGAGGAAGTATTCATCCTCGGACCGTCTTCTTAGTTGATCGTGATCAGACTTCAACTATTCACTTACCAATACGGACTCTTAGAAAGATGTTTACCCATCCTAATGTCCTCAGAATGGGCCCCTGGTCCAATATACTTTACAGATATGTACTTCTAGGCCCATCACCCTTACAGTTTTAGTTATAAACTTATAAATAGATTAAGCTAGAGTAGAAATTCTATCTTGTATTAAAAAAAAAAAAATCTCATCAATGTAAATAATTTTAAGCATTTCTCTACCTATGAATAGAAATATACATAAAAAAATTTGAGCAACAACGTATCTTTCAAAAGAATCAAAACAACAACATATATTTCAAAACAATATTTAATGCTCACATGTCATGCTAATTAGGTAACGGTAAAACTAACATAAACATTTCATCTTGGTATGGCCAATCTTACAAATAAAATAAACTGAGATATAGATTTTATTTTTTAATCTATATCATTACAAATCTTTTTTTTTTTTTTTTGATAAGTATATCATTACAAATTTTGACAGTTCTCTTCGTTGCATCAACAGCATGGGAACATTGGATTTTTTTTCTTGAGAAAATCTCTTATTGGATATATTTCTTTTTTTTAGTGGGAAGATGAGAATCTTTATTCATTTAAAAAACCCGCACTGTTGCTGAAACACATCCCAAATAAGAGTTGTACCTTTATTTATTTTATTTATTTAGTGCCGTGTATATCCAAAAAAAAAAAAAAGTAATAATCGATAAAATTATTTTGATTAATTTTATTCTATTATAAACTATTAATGTATCATAAGAGGCTTCTCCAAAAAAAAAAAATCATAAGTGCAAAACAGTCACTACAAAAAAATCGTCCTGTCCCAGAGTTTTTTTCCCGGCGTTTTTACAAACCGCCGTAATAGATAAGCCTATACCAGCGCTTTTTGTCGGCGCTTTACAAAGCGCTGCCATAGGAGGCCTATAGCGGCGTTTTTCAAAAACGCTGGTATAGGAAGCCCAAAAGCGCTGGGATAGGTCATTCTGATAAGGGAATGAGAAATACCTGTCCCAGCGCTTTTGAAAGCGCTGGAATAGGTCTCTCCAAAACGCTGGGATAGGTAATCCTAGTAAGGGAATGAGAAAGGCCTGTCCCAGCGCTTTTAAAAGCGCTGGGATAGGTCATTCTGATAAGGGAATGAGAATGACCTATCCCAGCGCTTTTAAAAGCGCTGGGACAGGTCTTTCCGTTCCCTTATGAAAAGAGGCCTGTCCCAGCGTTTTTGAAAGCGCTGGGATAGGTCTCTCTAAAACGCTGGGATAGGTCATCCTAGTAAGGGAATGAGAAAGGCCTGTCCCAGCGCTTTTAAAAGCGCTGGGATAGGTCATTCTGATAAGGGAATGAGAATGACCTATCCCAGCGCTTTTAAAAGCGCTGGGACAGGTCTTTCCGTTCCCTTATGAAAAGAGGCCTGTCCCAGCGCTTCTAAAAGCGCTGGGATAGGTCTCTCCAAAACGCTGGGATAGGTCCCTCGCACCACTTAAAAATTTTCAGACTTCCCACTTATTTTTTTCACCTTCCCACCACTTTGGCATCTCGTTTTTGGTCTCCCTCTTCTTTGTTTCAGATTTTTTCCTCTCACCCACATTTTCTCTCCCTCTCCCTCTCCCTTTCCCTCTTCCTTAACCCATTTCCCCTCTTCCTCTCTTCTTCTTTACTCAAAACCCACCATTTTTTTTCTGAAATTTCAAACACAAAAATATTACCCAAAACCACAAACCCTATCCAAAGCAAGGTAAGTCTCTCTAGCTCTCATTTCTATTTTGTAGCAATATTTGTATATATATTTTTATTGTTAAATTTCTGGTCTTTTATTTTTGATTTTGGTTGAAGTTTGGTTTGGGTTATGTGTATATTTATGTGTAACTGTTGGTTGATTGTATGGGTTTTAGTTTTGGTTTTGGTTAAAGTTTAGTTCATTTTGTGGCTTTTTATTTTTGATTTTGGTTAAAGTTTGCTTTATTTTGGAGGAACTATAGGTGGCAGTAGTGCTAACAAAAATTTTCTCTAAGGTTTACATTAGAAATTGTTAACCTGCCTCTGTACAAAGCAAGGTAAGTATCTCTAGCTCTCATTTCTATTTTGTAGCAATATTTGTATATATATTTGTTGTTAAATTTCTGGTTTTTTATTTTTGATTTTGGTTGAAGTTTGGTTTGGATTATGTGTATATTTTTGTGTAACTGTTGGTTGATTGTATTGGTTTTAGTTTTGGTTTTGGTTAAAGTTTAGTTCATTTTGTGGCTTTTTATTTTTGATTTTGGTTAAAGTTTGCTCTATTTTGGAGGAACTGTAGGTGGCAGTAGTGCTAACAAAAATTTTCTCTAAAGATTTGAATCAGTTCCTTTTAGAATTTCCTTTTTAACGTTCTGTTTGGTCAGTGGGAAAAATGCACGAAATTGAGATTTTGAATGTTGAGTCTTATAAGAATTTTCTCTTCTACCAAACAGCAAACATGGACATTTGATTATTTATGTTGAATATTCATTTTTTGTTGTTGTTCTAGGCATTGTAAAGAGGTGGAGTCCCTAATGGTGATCGAGACTTGTGTGTGGTTGTGATTTGTGTGGAGATGGA
The DNA here is from genome assembly GCA_029955455.1 of Quercus agrifolia. Classification (NCBI taxonomy): domain Eukaryota; kingdom Viridiplantae; phylum Streptophyta; class Magnoliopsida; order Fagales; family Fagaceae; genus Quercus; species Quercus agrifolia. The sequence goes on along the minus strand of JARQAD010000002.1, from coordinate 23,618,542 downwards.
CAAGAACAAGAGCCGTACCGATCTGCTCGCTGCTGGCCGCAAAAAAGGTCCTTGTTCTTTTACTTTGTTTATTCATTCTATGTAGTTTGGGATTTTTCGTGTTTGAAACTGTTGTTCATCCGTGTTTGGTTGCTTAGAAATTGTAGGAAAAAAATGGATATAGGTTTTGTTTCTTTGGTTTTATGATATTATCAAGTTCATAATTAAGTTAATTTTGTATTATAGTTAAGTTTTAGTTCGATAACTGTTTGGGGGCAACTGAGCTGGTTACTTTGTTTGAAGGAGTGGAAATAAAAAAAAGTAGAAACGAGGTTTGTATAGTTGGATTGTGTGGGGGTGATATTTTGGGGCTTATGGCTTTGTTGCCCCAATTCTTGTGTTTAAAATTTTTCATGTTGTATATCTACTTGGGTGGCAAAGTTTGATGGGGGACCTCAGGTAATAAGCTCTCTTTATGTCTTGATTTCATTTTTATTTTTCTTAATTTGAAGTTTTAAGTATTGGAGTAAGATACACATGAGTTAGAAAAACAATTTGTTGGACTGACATTAGGTTGAGAACAGGCTTCTATTGCAGCTGTGTTTTAATTTTTGCTTTTGATCCTAATACTCCCTTAACTTCTTGCTTGACCCTTAAGAGGTTTTTGGTTTTCTGTTATATATATAATGATAATAATGACTAATTATTTTAATCTACATTTTTATTATTGGAGATTGGATATCTTGCTTGTCTACTTTGTCAATTTTTTTAATTTAAGTGATGATGCATTTGTGGTACTTAAGCTAGGTTGATTTTGTTTGGTTGCTTCTTGATGAAACATGCTTTTGAGTAGTCTTGCTCTTTATAAATTTTTTATATTTTCCTTTAGAAGTAAAATCTTATAATTTATAATTATTCCAAACTATGTAGCTGGAATTCTGTTTTTCAGTTTGCTCGTGTGGTCATCTTTCACATAGCACTTGTACATTTGTCTTCTTGTCTTGTTTCTATTGATGTTTTCTTGCTTATTGTGGAACCTGGTTATGTTGTGCTAGTAGCTCTTTTTCTAGTTTGGATTGTCACATTGTCTGTATGCAGGAAGCAAGATGTTTTTGTTTGGGTGCTTCACAACTTAAGCAGCTGAGTTTGGCGATAAACTCCCTTTTTCTTCCCCTTTGTTTTTCTCTCCTTCAAGCACAATAATTTTAAGGATACATTTTTGTTGTTTTAATTTTGTCTAATACTTGGGTTTGTGACTGAATTTCCTAGGTTTCATTTTCGAGAAGAATTATAATTCCAAGTCTTGCAAAGTGAGGGTTTGAAATTTCTATTGCAATTTTTCTTCCTTTGTCTTGCTGTCTTATTTTATTTTTGGTCATTATGTGTTGGCAACTTCAATAATGAATTCACAGCTTAATCTGGCAGTGCTTAGTATTGTTGTAGTCCACAATTTTAATCGTAGTGTGTCTTGAGGGAACGCTTTTGCTTTCTCTTCTCCTGGCATTTGTGGGCTTTCTAGGAGTTACATTGGTATGCATCGTAATTTGTTAACTTGGATTGTTGCTACTTGATTTCCTTGTCCCCCAATATCTAGCAACAGAGAAGAGCTTGGCTTTCTAAGTTAGAAATGATTTATCTTTATATTTTTGCATTCTTTGAAATATAGTTGTTTTTTCATTTGTTGTTTTGCAACTCCTGTGATTCTCTGTGCATGTTAAAATTCTATTACTTATATGTATATAGAACTGTTTTTTTTTTCTTCTGATGTACTTGGCAGTTTAAGCAGCCAAGTTTGATTAGGTTGATAAATTCTCTTTTTCTCCTGCTTTCATCATTCTCTTTTGCAATCATGAGAACTTAAAAAAGTTTTTGCTTGTTTAATTTCATTTGAAATATATAGTTCTTTCATTTGTTGTTCTGCAACTTCTGCAATTCACATGTTAAAAATCTATTCTTTGTTTGTCTACAGGAACTAGTTTTTTTGTAATTTTTTTGTGTTTGTGCTTAGCAGCTTTAATAAACTGAACTGTTCATTTGGTGATAAGCTCTATTTTCTGCCTACTTTCATTATTCTCTCTTGCAATCATAAGAATTATAAATTTTTTGAATTGTTTTAATTCTTTTTGATACTTGTGCCTGTAAATTCTTTTCTTAGGCTTTGGTTTCCTTCACATCCATAAATTCATGTCTCACCTAGGGAGGGCTTGAAATTTCCCTTGCAATTCTTCTTGTTTCTGTGTCTTCTCTTGTTTAAATTTTGATCAATTTTTTTTTGCTACAATTCTGTAGATCAATATGTTTCTTCTATTGGAGCATAATACATGAAGTTTCCTTTCCCTTATTGTTGGCTGGCCGGTAATTATGGGTCTAAAATTTGTGACTTTTTTCTAGTTCTCTAGATTTCACTTTTTGCGCATACATTGTTTAATATATTGTTCCCTCAAAAGGAATCGTTGTTCCTTGTTGCACCAAACTTCTGTAGAGATCAATTGTTGCTGAATGTGGTTCAATTTGGGGCCATTTTATGTTTGCAAGGTCATCGCTTATTTGAATGTGGTAATTTTCTCTTATTGGTATGGTGCAGGTAGATTGATGCTGATCTTGTGGTTGCCTTGGTTGAGTTCTTCAGGTTATTGGTTTGTCCTGTGATTGGCATGACTTAGGCTTTTTGTGAATCAAATTCTTTTAACTTACACATTTGGTCTTAGCATTATTATTGTAAAAAATTTGTGAATCAAATTCTTTTAATCTATGTTTTTGGTTTTTGCATTATTATTTGTAAAAATATGAATTATGGTTCATTACAGGTGTTATAAAATATGTATTGGAAAATATGTATTGTAGGTATATTTCAGGTCTATAAAATTAAATTTTTTTTTTTTTTTACTAATTCAAGACCTATACCAGCGCTTTCAAAAGCGCTGGCATAGGTCCTTTTAAATTATACTGATTCAAGACCTATACCAGCGTTTTTGAAAGCGCTGGAATAGGTACTACCTATGCCAGCGCTTTCAAAAGCGCTGGTATAGGCCTTCCAAAAGCGCTGGTATAGGTTATATTCACATTTTCATAAAGGCTGTCTCAGCGCTTTTAAAAACGCCTTAACAGGGTTTGAAAGCGCCGGGACCTATCCCAGCGCTTTTGAAAAGCGCTGGTACAGGTCCGCACGACCCTATCCCCACATTCAAAAAGCGGCGGTCTGAAGCGCCGGGAAAAAAAACGCCGGGATAGGAATTTTGACCCTATCCCAGCGCTTTTTGGGGCTATCCCAGCGCTTTTCAAAACGCTGGGATAGCCCCGTTTTTTTGTAGCGAGTGTAAATGCAAAGAATGCACCAATCCGTTATGTTACCATATATAGGCATGTATAAGTGAACTGGCAAGAACCAAAAGGCAGTATTTCTATTGATTAGTTCTATCCCAAAAAACATGTAAACTTCCTATCAAAAAAAAAAAAAAAAAACATGTAAACTATTAATAATTCTTAAATGAAAAAAAAGAATGTTATTCAAAAAAAGAGTTAATAAGAACAATTTTATATAAAAAAAAATGATAAATTACATAATTGACCCCTACTCTTTACATTATATGTTAATTTGGTCATTGACCTTTCAATTGTGTCAATTTAGTTATTAATCTTTCAATTTCGTGTCAATTTAGTCATTGCCGTTATGTCTCAGATGGAAATATCTAACGTGTAACGGACTAACAAATAAATATTTTTCATGCCATATCAACTAATAATTATACAGCAACATCATACTAAAATAAAAAATAATAAGAGAGAGAGAGAGAGAAACCTTCTTTCATGGCCATATAGTTGTAAACTTGTAACCCATAAGAAGAATGGCGAAACTAGCACTGCCCATTCCCACACTAATTCTACTTGTCCTTTAGAGTTTCCATAGAAGAGAGCAACGGCTTTATTATTGTCCTGCCTTTGCCCACGCAATCAAAACCAACGGCTTCTTATATTTGTTGTTTTTCTTCTAATTCGGTATCTGTTGTGTCGCTGGTGCATTTGACGACAATATCTTTGAAACCATGGAGCTTTTCCTGTTTTTGACATTGTTATTGATGTAGTGTTGAAGCTAAATCCTAGCCTTAATCCCAGTAGAAATTTTGAAAAAAGATGTTGAAATTGAAAAATTATGAAGTGGAGTTGGGGATTTAATTTTCCCCCAATCTAACTCACATGAGAACAGAAGTTTTATTTATTTATTTTTTCTATACAATTATTTAAGGTGCTTCTCCTATTTGGATTTTTCATTTTTTAGTTCAAAAATACTTCTACATCTCTACGTTTAAGTAGAGAAAAAACTAAAGGACAATTCAGTAAAAATACAACTTTAACTCCTACTAAAACATTACCTAAAAAGTATGACTAATCTTCTGTAAATTTTCAAATTGCTTTATCTACTTATAAATTAGATTCATTTTCAAAAAAAAAAAAAAATCTTATAAATTGGATTCTTAAAATAAAAATTATATATATATATATATATATATATATATATTATCTATACTATTATTTAAGGAGCTTCTATTTGGATTCCTCATTTTTTAGTTCAAAAATACCCGTACACCTCTATATTTAAGCATAAACAAAATTAAAGAACAATTCGATAAAAATGCAACTTTAACTCCCAATAAAACATTGCCTAAAAAGTAAAACTAATCTTTTGTAAATTTTCAAATTGTTTTATCCACTTATAAATTATATTCATTTTCAAAAAAAAAAAAAAAAACTTATAAATTAGATTCTTAAAATAAAAATTATATATATAAAATAAAAAAACTTTTTTTTTTTTGCTACAAAATAGGACCCCTGAAAAAAAAAAAAAAAAAAAAAAAAAAAAAAAAAAAAAAGCCTCACTTATAAATTAAAATTTCAAAATAAAAATTATATATATAAAATAAAAACATATTTTTTTTGCTACAAAATAAGACCACTAAAAAAAAAAAACCTCATCGCACGTAGTATAAAGTGGTTGTACTATTGACAGTTGAAGTGGCAGAAAAAATATTCAATTATTAGTAAGTTAGACATGTCAGATATTTCCATTCAAGACACAACGATAGAGACTAAATTGATACAATACTGAAAGGTTATGAACAAAATTAACACAATTAAAATGTTAGAGATCAAATTGAAATATGATATAAATGATAGAGACCAATTATGTAATTTATCCAAAAAATAAAATGCTACGATTTAAGCAATAAGAAAAGGTTTTAAGTGATGTGGTAAACTTACTAACTTTTTCTAACTTAAAAAAAAAAAAAAAAAAAAAAAAATCTAAATTTTGGATGAACTTACACGCTCACATGTATAAAGCTTTAAATTTTTTTTTTTTTTTTTTTTTTTAGACTCCACATGAATAAGATTAGAAAATTGTTTCTCAAAGAAAAGAAAATCAAAATTAGATAGTTATCGTTTTTTTATTTTATTATTTTTTTTTTTTTTATAGGACGATAGTTATCATTTTTATCAATGAAGAGGTGATAAAGCAGTAGGGTTTTTTTTTTTTTTTTTTTTTTTTTTTTTTTAAGATAAAGTAGCAATTGATAATCAATAAGTTGTTTGTTCGGTGTAGCCATTTAATGCAATGCCGATTTCGAAGTTCAACTTTTATTATATAGTATATGATGTTAAAGCTTTTTGTTTTTAGTAGAAAGCTGAAAATTTCATTGAATAGAAATGAGATCATACAAAGCAATAGGAGAGATAGAGCTTGGCTTCCTTGGAAGCTCTTCTGTCTACACTGAAAAGTTGTCAACAGAGTGAGAAACTTGAGCAAGAGCATGAGCTACTTGATTACACAATCTACGAGACAAAATGAAAACTAAAAACATTCTGTAATGGCCTATTTGGATTGAAAGGGGAGGGAGGGAGAGAAGAGGGGAGTGAAGTAGAGACATAGAGTAGATTTCTCTGAAAGTAGGCTAATTTTGGACCAACTCTTATCTACTCCAATCTACTCCCCCTCCCTCCCCTTCAATCCAAATAAACCATAAATGACATATGAGGACAAGGTTAGCACTTCGACAATGTAGAGTTTGAATGAGCTACTGGGAGTTGCCTTCAAAATCCACACTATGAATACCAAGTACTTGAGCGAAGACCATAGCGTGTCGAGCCACCAATCCTTTGATTTCTTCTGGAGAAAAGCGACCAACAAGCTTCTCATTATAAGAGATGTGATAATCTGACCATCTACATCTCGAACAAGAAATGGTATCTCATGCGCCGGGCGTATAAGACCATTGTCTCACTGATAAGTGGGTTCTACATCTGCAGGACCCTCTTGTTAGTGAGACAATAGTCTCATGCACCTGACGCATACACTATTTTTCCCTCGAACAACTACTCCAATATCATGAGTAGTAGTTTTCCAAAAAGACTACTCTGTCACAAAGACCGAAGTGTGGAGGAATCCATGAAATTTGATAATTTTTATGCATAATTCGGTTTCCCAAGTTATGAGTAGCGTATGAATATATAATTCCACCCTACAAATTAAAAATTCTAGCTTATCCCCCGAAGTATTAATCTCATTTTAGTGAAAAAAAATTCAATAGAATAGCTTTATTTATTTATTTATTTATTGTTATTTGGGAAAGTATGAATAATATAATGGCAAGTTGGGCGGCGGCACACTGGGCAAAAAAAAGAAAGATGTACATAATCTAATGGCAACCAGGTCCCAGTTTGTTGTTTTATTTTATTTTTTATTTTTTATTTTTTAAATTTTAAAACAACCGGGTCCCAGTTTTAAATTTTTATTTTTTTTAACAACCGGGTACCAGTTAATCATTATCCATTAGTCATTACTACATACACGAGTAAGTTTCGGTATATTTTAAATTGTTCTTGTCCAATTTTTTACATACGTGCTACATGTCTCTCGAATGAAGGCACTAGAAAGTAGAAAGCACTCTCACACTGCACTAATGCATTTGTACATCATCATGATTTTATGAGTTTCCAAATTTAAAAATAAACAAAAGTTTGCACAAATCCATGCAGAGCGAAGTGACAAGTCTTTAGGGTGGTTGGAATTAGCTCGACTGATTAAATTTTTTTATTGCTGCGTAAGTATCAATTATTGTCTTATCATCTATACTACTACAATTATTTAAAAGGTTTTCCCTCTTTGGGATGAACTTTTCTTATTTGGGATGGATAATTTTGTGGTTTAAAAAAAGTCCACAATATTTTTACAATATTTTCACAACAAATCACAGGTGATTAGTTGTTATTAGTTCAAATTTGAACCTAACACTAAAATTACTTTTTTTTCTCAACAATAACAACCAATAACAACCTGTCACTTAGGATTTGTTATAAAAATGTTGTGGACATATCATTTTTCTTAAAAATATCCCTACATCCTAAATTTAAGGAGTGATAAAACTTGGGGACAACTCAGCAAAAATACATCTTTAACTCAATCTGTCTACAAAATATACTATTTTATATTCAAAGACTTGAATTGCTCCAACTCCCCAGACTCTTTGAATAGCTCCAATTCCCCATACTCCTTCATTCACTCAAAATTCTAAGCCCATGCTTTTTTTTTTTTTCCCCGACTAATTTAACTATTTTTTTTCTTTTTGAATTTGTAGTTTACTTACTCCTAATCTCACTTTTTTTTTTCCGGTTCTGTTTTTATTTTTTTCATCTCTTCTTCTATATTTTGAATTAAAAAAAAAAAAAAAAAAAAAAACTCATACTATAAAACTGTTACTAAAACTTCTCATCCATAAATTTAGGCACTACTACATATTTTTATTTTTATTGAATTGCAACCGAAGTGTCAAAACATAACATAAATAAATGTCTTCTCTTCCCCTCCCCCTCTCTCTCCGAAATATAAGTTGAGGTAATTTTCATAATACTCAATCTTTTTTATGTTTTCTTACTCACATGTTTGTATGTCTTTTTTATTCTCTTCTCCACTAGAATTTATTTATATTTCAAATAGTCATTTTGTATATAAAAAGTACATAGAAAGGACAATCGATGCAATATTAAAATACAAATAATTATTCAAATGCTAGTCTATACTACTATTTAAAGGGCTGCACCTGTTTGAACCAGATTTTTTTTTTGTCTAAAATACCCCTACATTCTACGTTTAAGTAGGGGCAGAACTTGGTAAAAATGCTTCTTTAACTCCCACATAAAACACCGTCTAAAAAATAGGACCACTCCCACGGTTTCAAACTCAAAATTGGCTAAAATAACTAATCCCTAAATTCAACAATTAGATCCTTTATTGCCCAACTACAACCATACGCCTCCAAATTTCTTTCCGCTACTTTTCTTATGCAACTGAAAACTATCTGCAATAAGGCCGTAACGTGACTGCAAGGAAAAAATGTTCTTGGATTTTATTCAGAGCGAGAATGGACCAAGGGAGGCAAAGAATCAAAACAGAACACAAAAGGTCAATGTTAGAATTAAAATTTTTCTTTTTCTTTCTTTCTTTTCCATTTACAATTCGATTATGTAAATTTTTTGGTCTTATTGGGTTTTGGCTATTCGTTATTTTACACTTTTACTATAGGCTTTAATGATGATGGTGATGAAGTGACATGTGGGAGGCTAGAATTACTGATTCGTGGTGACAGGGGTAGTGGTATGGACATGTTGCAATCCTCTGACCCAAGAATGAAAACCTTGCAAGAGAATTCAATCATTTCTTTCAATGCAACCTTTAAAGTATCTCTCAAGTCTTTGTTTTGGAACAGTAAATCACCAATTGTGGAGAAGAGCAAAAGCAGTTTGTAAAGAAGTGTCTCTCCTTTTCAGCATGGTAGGTTTCTTTTTTTTCTTTTTTTTTCAATTTGTTATAGGGATGAATTTCGATAGGTACATTTTGTGAATTTCTATAATTTTTTTTCACTTTCACGTTGTTATTGTTTCTTTAGATTACTGCATGCTATTGTGATTGATGAAACCCACAATTCATTCAATAAATTGTGGTGAAAATTGCTTCTAAACAATAGACTAACATTTAAGGGTAAAAACCTATACCCTTAAATATATCTTATATTTGATAGTTTAAAATGTTACTTCATTTTGAATTTTAAGATATAAAAAATTGGTAAAATTTAATTTGATCCAAAATAACTTACCAAAAGACAAAAAGAATCTAAACAAACCATGCCTTTTGAATTTGCATCAAATGTTACATATCCTCAGTTAATAAATTTGCATCAACATTTTGTTTTCTTTTCTTTTTTAAGGGTGGTGAGTCCTTCAACGTTGGTTTTGATGTTTTAGGTATTTTAATAATATGCCAGCACTGTTTTACATTAAAATTTTTTTTAAAAAAAATGTTTTAAGTATTTTTATTCCTAAAATTTTCCCTATTATCTATACTACTATTTAAGGGGCTACACCTGTTTGGACCGGATTTTTCTTTTGTCTAAAATACTCCTACATCCTACGTTTAAGTAGGGGCAAAACTTGGTAAAAATGCTTCTTTAACTCCCACACAAAACACCATCTAAAAAATAGGACCACTCCCACGGTTTAAAACTCAAAATTGGCTGAAATAACTGATCCCTAAATTCAACAATTAGATCCTTCATTGCCCAACTACAGCCGTACGCCTCCAAATTTCTATCCGCTACTTTTCTTATGCAATTGAAAACTATCTGCAATAAGGCTATAACATGATTGCAAGGAAAAAATGTTCTTGGATTTTATTTAGAGCGAGAATGGACCAAGGGAGAAGAAGAATCAAAACAGAACACAAAAGGTCATTGTTTGAATTAAAATTTTTCTTTTTTTTTCTTTCTTTTCCATTTTACAATTCAATTATGTAAATTTTTCGATCTTATTGTGTTTTGGCTAATCATTATTTTACACTTTTACCATAGGCTTTAATGATGATGGTGATGAGGTGACATGTGGGTGGCTAGAATTACTGATTCGTGGTCACAGAGGTAGTGGTATGCACATGTTGCAATCCTCTGACCCAAGAATGAAAACCTTGCAAGAGAATTCAATCATTTCTTTCAATGCAGCCTTTAAAGTATCTCTCGAGTCTTTGTTTTGGAGCAACAAATCACCAGTTGCGGAGATAAGCAAAAGCAGTTTGCAGAGAAGTGTCTCTCCTTTTCAGTATGGTAGGTTCTTTTTTTTTTCTTTCTTTCTTTTTCTTTTTTTTTCTTTTTCAATTTGTTATAGGGATGAATTTCAATACGTACATTTTGTGAACTTCTATAATTTTTTTTTTCACTTTCACGTTGTTATTGTTCCTTTAGATTACTGCATGCTATTGTGATTGATGAAACCCACAATTCGTTCGAAAAATTGTGGTGAAAATTGATTCTAAATAATAGGCTAACTTTTAAGGGTAAAAACCAATACCCTTAAATATAACTTATATTTGATAGTTTAAAATGTTACTTCATTTTGAATTTTAAAATTTTAAAAACTGGAAAATTTTAATTTGATCCAAAAGACAAAAAGACTCTAAACAAACCACGCCTTTTGAATTTCCATCAAATGTTACGTATCCCCAGTTAATAAATTTGCATCAACGTTTTGTTTTGTTTTCTTTTTTAAGGGTGGTGAGTCCTTCAACGTTGGTTTCGATGTTTTAGATATTTTAATAATATGCCAGCACTGTTTTACATTTAAATTTTTAAAAAAATATATGTTTTAAGTATTTTTATTCCTAAACTTTTGCCTATTATTTAGATATTAAAGCAAGAATGATACTGGAGAACTTATCTTTAAAGATAAAATTTTAAAGTTGTGGTGAAAATTGCTTCTAAATAATAGACTAACTTTTAGGGGTTAAAACCTACACCCTTAAATATATCTTATATTTGATAGTTTAAAATGTTACTTCATTTTAAAATTTTAAAAATTGGTAAAATTTAATCTGATCCAAAATAACTTACTCATCACAACCCTAGGTTTTTTTATTTTTTTACTTTTTTGGTGATTGGAAAATGTAGTAATCCCAAATTATGATAAATGCTCTAAATTAACCCATACCCAAAAAATAGAAGAGCATCTGAGCACGCGCATGAGCGCGTGCTCAGAGGCTAGTTTAGATATTAAAGCAAGAATGATACTGGAGAACTTATTTTTAAAGATAAAATTTTAAAGTTGTGGTGAAAATTGCTTCTAAATAATAGACTAAATTTTGGGGGTTAAAACCTACACCCTTAAATATTTCTTATATCTGATAGTTTAAAATGCTACGTCATTTTGAATTTTAAAATTTTAAAAATTGGTAAAATCTAATTTAATCCAAAATAACTTGCCAAAAGACAAAAAGAGTCTAAACAAACCATGCCTTTCGAATTTGCATTAAATGTTACATATCCTCAACTAATAAATTTGCATCAACATTTTGTTTTGTTTTCATTTTTAAAGGTGGTGAGTCCTTCAACATTGCTTTCGATGTTTTAGGTATTTTAATAATATGCCTGCACTGTTATACATTAAAAAATTTTAAAAAAAATGTTTTAAATATTTTTATTCCTAAAATTTTGCCTATTATTTAGATATTACAGCCAGAATGATACTGGAGAACTTATCTTTAAAGATAAAATTTTAAAGTTGTGGTGAAAATTGCTTCTAAATAATAGACTAACTTTTAGGGGTTAAAACCTACACCCTTAAATATATCTTATATTTGATAGTTTAAAATGTTACTTCATTTTAAAATTTTAAAAATTGGTAAAATTTAATCTGATCCAAAATAACTTGCTCATCACAACCCTAGGTTTTTTTATTTTTTTACTTTTTTGGTGATTGGAAAATGTAGTAATCCCGAATTATGATAAATGCTCTAAATTAACCCATACCCAAAAAATAGAAGAGCATCTGAGCACGCGCATGAGCGCGTGCTCAGAGGCTAGTTTAGATATTAAAGCAAGAATGATACTGGAGAACTTATTTTTAAAGATAAAATTTTAAAGTTGTGGTGAAAATTGCTTCTAAATAATAGACTAACTTTTGGGGGTTAAAACCTACACCCTTAAATATTTCTTATATCTGATTGTTTAAAATGCTACGTCATTTTGAAATTTAAAATTTTAAAAATTGGTAAAATTTAATTTAATCCAAAATAACTTACCAAAAGACAAAAAGACTCTAAACAAACCATGCATTTTGAATTTGCATTAAATGTTACGTATCCTCAATTAATAAATTTGCATCAACATTTTGTTTTGTTTTCATTTTTAAAGGTGGTGAGTCCTTCAACATTGCTTTCAATGTTTCAGGTATTTTAATAATATGCCTGCACTGTTTTACATTAAAAAATTTTAAAAAAAAAATGTTTTAAATATTTTTACTCCTAAAATTTTGCCTATTATTTAGATATTACAGCAAGAATGATACTGGAGAACTTATCTTTAAAGATAAAATTTTAAAGTTGTGGTGAAAATTGCTTCTAAATAATAGACTAACTTTTAGGGGTTAAAACCTACACCCTTAAATATATCTTATATTTGATAGTTTAAAATGTTACTTCATTTTGAATTTTAAAATTTTAAAAATTGGTAAAATTTAATTTAATCCAAAATAACTTACCAAAAGACAAAAAGGCTCTAAACAAACCATGCCTTTCAAATTTGCATTAAATGTTACGTATGCTCAATTAATAAATTTTCATCAACATTTTGTTTTGTTTTCTTTTTTAAAGGTGGTGAGTCCTTCAACATTGCTTTCAATGTTTTAGATATTTTAATAATATGCCTGCACTGTTTTACATTTAAATTTTTTTTTAAAAAAATGTTTTAAGTATTTTTATTCCTAAAATTTTGCCTATTATTTAGATATTAAAGCAAGAATGATACTGGAGAACTTATCTTTAAAGATAAAATTCTAAAGTTGTGGTGAAAATTGCTTCTAAATAATAGACTAACTTTTGGGGGTTAAAACCTACACCCTTAAATATTTCTTATATCTGATAGTTCAAAATGCTACGTCATTTTGAAATTTAAAATTTTAAAAATTGGTAAAATTTAATTTAATCCAAAATAACTTACCAAAAGACAAAAAGACTCTAAACAAACCATGCCTTTTGAATTTGCATTAAATGTTACGTATCCTCAATTAATAAATTTGCATCAACATTTTGTTTTGTTTTCATTTTTAAAGGTGGTGAGTCCTTCAACATTGCTTTCGATGTTTCAGGTATTTTAATAATATGCCTGCACTGTTTTACATTAAAAAATTTTTAAAAAAAAATGTTTTAAATATTTTTACTCCTAAAATTTTGCCTATTATTTAGATATTACAGCAAGAATGATACTGGAGAACTTATCTTTAAAGATAAAATTTTAAAGTTGTGGTGAAAATTGCTTCTAAATAATAGACTAACTTTTAGGGGTTAAAACCTACACCCTTAAATATATCTTATATTTGATAGTTTAAAATGTTACTTCATTTTGAATTTTAAAATTTTAAAAATTGGTAAAATTTAATTTAATCCAAAATAACTTACCAAAAGACAAAAAGGCTCTAAACAAACCATGCCTTTCAAATTTGCATTAAATGTTACGTATGCTCAATTAATAAATTTTCATCAACATTTTGTTTTGTTTTCTTTTTTAAAGGTGGTGAGTCCTTCAACATTGCTTTCAATGTTTTAGATATTTTAATAATATGCCTGCACTGTTTTACATTTAAATTTTTTTTTTAAAAAATGTTTTAAGTATTTTTATTCCTAAAATTTTGCCTATTATTTAGATATTAAAGCAAGAATGATACTGGAGAACTTATCTTTAAAGATAAAATTCTAAAGTTGTGGTGAAAATTGCTTCTAAATAATAGACTAACTTTTAGGGGTTAAAACCTACACCCTTAAATATATCTTATATTTGATAGTTTAAAATGTTACTTCATTTTAAAATTTTAAAAATTGGTAAAATTTAATCTGATCCAAAATAACTTACTCATCAGAACCCTAGGTTTTTTTATTTTTTTACTTTTTTGGTGATTGGAAAATGTAGTAATCCCAAATTATGATAAATGCTCTAAATTAACCCATACCCAAAAAATAGAAGAGCATCTGAGCACGCGCATGAGCGCGTGCTCAGAGGCTAGTTTAGATATTAAAGCAAGAATGATACTGGAGAACTTATTTTTAAAGATAAAATTTTAAAGTTGTGGTGAAAATTGCTTCTAAATAATAGACTAACTTTTGGGGGTTAAAACCTACACCCTTAAATATTTCTTATATCTGATAGTTTAAAATGCTACGTCATTTTGAATTTTAAAATTTTAAAAATTGGTAAAATTTAATTTAATCCAAAATAACTTACCAAAAGACAAAAAGACTCTAAACAAACCATGCCTTTCGAATTTGCATTAAATGTTATGTATCCTCAATTAATAAATTTGCATCAACATTTGGTTTTGTTTTCATTTTTAAAGGTGGTGAGTCCTTCAACATTGCTTTCGATGTTTCAGGTATTTTAATAATATGCCTGCACTGTTTTACATTAAAAAATTTTAAAAAAAATGTTTTAAATATTTTTATTCCTAAAATTTTGCCTATTATTTAGATATTACAGCAAGAATGATACTGGAGAACTTATCTTTAAAGATAAAATTTTAAAGTTGTGGTGAAAATTGCTTCTAAATAATGGACTAACTTTTAGGGGTTAAAACCTACACCCTTAAATATATCTTATATTTGATAATTTAAAATGTTACTTCATTTTGAATTTTAAAATTTTAAAAATTGGTAAAATTTAATTTAATCCAAAATAACTTACCAAAAGACAAAAATGCTCTAAACAAACCATGCCTTTCAAATTTGCATTAAATGTTACGTATGCTCAATTAATAAATTTTCATCAACATTTTGTTTTTTTTTCTTTTTTAAAGGTGGGAGTCCTTCAACATTGCTTTCAATGTTTTAGATATTTTAATAATATGCTTGCCCTGTTTTACATTTAAATTTTTTTTTAAAAAAATGTTTTAAGTATTTTTATTCCTAAAATTTTGCCTATTATTTAGATATTAAAGCAAGAATGATACTGGAGAACTTATCTTTAAAGATAAAATTTTAAAGTTGTGGTGAAAATTGCTTCTAAATAATAGACTAACTTTTAGGGGTTAAAACCTACACCCTTAAATATATCTTATATTTGATAGTTTAAAATGTTACTTCATTTTAAAATTTTAAAAATTGGTAAAATTTAATCTGATCCAAAATAACTTACTCATCAGAACCCTAGGTTTTTTTATTTTTTTACTTTTTTCGTGATTGGAAAATGTAGTAATCCCAAATTATGATAAATGCTCTAAATTAACCCATACCCAAAAAATAGAAGAGCATCTGAGCACGCGCATGAGAGCGTGCTCAGAGGCTAGTTTAGATATTAAAGCAAGAATGATACTGGAGAACTTATTTTTAAAGATAAAATTTTAAAGTTGTGGTGAAAATTGCTTCTAAATAATAGACTAACTTTTGGGGGTTAAAACCTACACCCTTAAATATTTCTTATATCTGATAGTTTAAAATGCTACGTCATTTTGAATTTTAAAATTTTAAAAATTGGTAAAATTTAATTTAATCCAAAATAACTTACCAAAAGACAAAAAGACTCTAAACAAACCATGCCTATCGAATTTGCATTAAATGTTATGTATCCTCAATTAATAAATTTGCATCAACATTTGGTTTTGTTTTCATTTTTAAAGGTGGTGAGTCCTTCAACATTGCTTTCGATGTTTCAGGTATTTTAATAATATGCCTGCACTGTTTTACATTAAAAAATTTTAAAAAAAATGTTTTAAATATTTTTATTCCTAAAATTTTGCCTATTATTTAGATATTACAGCAAGAATGATACTGGAGAACTTATCTTTAAAGATAAAATTTTAAAGTTGTGGTGAAAATTGCTTCTAAATAATAGACTAACTTTTAGGGGTTAAAACCTACACCCTTAAATATATCTTATATTTGATAGTTTAAAATGTTACTTCATTTTAAAATTTTAAAAATTGGTAAAATTTAATCTGATCCAAAATAACTTGCTCATCACAACCCTAGGTTTTTTTATTTTTTTACTTTTTTGGTGATTGGAAAATGTAGTAATCCCGAATTATGATAAATGCTCTAAATTAACCCATACCCAAAAAATAGAAGAGCATCTGAGCACGCGCATGAGCGCGTGCTCAGAGGCTAGTTTAGATATTAAAGCAAGAATGATACTGGAGAACTTATTTTTAAAGATAAAATTTTAAAGTTGTGGTGAAAATTGATTCTAAATAATAGACTAACTTTTGGGGGTTAAAACCTACACCCTTAAATATTTCTTATATCTGATAGTTCAAAATGCTACGTCATTTTGAAATTTAAAATTTTAAAAATTGGTAAAATTTAATTTAATCCAAAATAACTTACCAAAAGACAAAAAGACTCTAAACAAACCATGCCTTTTGAATTTGCATTAAATGTTACGTATCCTCAATTAATAAATTTGCATCAACATTTTGTTTTGTTTTCATTTTTAAAGGTGGTGAGTCCTTCAACATTGCTTTCGATGTTTCAGGTATTTTAATAATATGCCTGCAATGTTTTACATTAAAAAATTTTAAAAAAAAAATGTTTTAAATATTTTTACTCCTAAAATTTTGCCTATTATTTAGATATTACAGCAAGAATGATACTGGCGAACTTATCTTTAAAGATAAAATTTTAAAGTTGTGGTGAAAATTGCTTCTAAATAATAGACTAACTTTTAGGGGTTAAAACCTACACCCTTAAATATATCTTATATTTGATAGTTTAAAATGTTACTTCATTTTGAATTTTAAAATTTTAAAAATTGGTAAAATTTAATTTAATCCAAAATAACTTACCAAAAGACAAAAAGGCTCTAAACAAACCATGCCTTTCAAATTTGCATTAAATGTTACGTATGCTCAATTAATAAATTTTCATCAACATTTTGTTTTGTTTTCTTTTTTAAAGGTGGTGAGTCCTTCAACATTGCTTTCAATGTTTTAGATATTTTAATAATATGCCTGCACTGTTTTACATTTAAATTTTTTTTTTTTTAAATGTTTTAAGTATTTTTATTCCTAAAATTTTGCCTATTATTTAGATATTAAAGCAAGAATGATACTGGAGAACTTATCTTTAAAGATAAAATTCTAAAGTTGTGGTGAAAATTGCTTCTAAATAATAGACTAACTTTTAGGGGTTAAAACCTACACCCTTAAATATATCTTATATTTGATAGTTTAAAATGTTACTTCATTTTAAAATTTTAAAAATTGGTAAAATTTAATCTGATCCAAAATAACTTACTCATCAGAACCCTAGGTTTTTTTATTTTTTTACTTTTTTGGTGATTGGAAAATGTAGTAATCCCCAATTATGATAAATGCTCTAAATTAACCCATACCCAAAAAATAGAAGAGCATCTGAGCACGCGCATGAGCGCGTGCTCAGAGGCTAGTTTAGATATTAAAGCAAGAATGATACTGGAGAACTTATTTTTAAAGATAAAATTTTAAAGTTGTGGTGAAAATTGCTTCTAAATAATAGACTAACTTTTGGGGGTTAAAACCTACACCCTTAAATATTTCTTATATCTGATAGTTTAAAATGCTACGTCATTTTGAATTTTAAAATTTTAAAAATTGGTAAAATTTAATTTAATCCAAAATAACTT
This sequence comes from Quercus agrifolia, assembly GCA_029955455.1. NCBI lineage: Eukaryota > Viridiplantae > Streptophyta > Magnoliopsida > Fagales > Fagaceae > Quercus > Quercus agrifolia. The sequence goes on along the minus strand of JARQAD010000002.1, from coordinate 23,600,888 downwards.
ACCAAAAGACAAAAAGACTCTAAACAAACCATGCCTTTCGAATTTGCATTAAATGTTATGTATCCTCAATTAATAAATTTGCATCAACATTTGGTTTTGTTTTCATTTTTAAAGGTGGTGAGTCCTTCAACATTGCTTTCGATGTTTCAGGTATTTTAATAATATGCCTGCACTGTTTTACATTAAAAAATTTTAAAAAAAATGTTTTAAATATTTTTATTCCTAAAATTTTGCCTATTATTTAGATATTACAGCAAGAATGATACTGGAGAACTTATCTTTAAAGATAAAATTTTAAAGTTGTGGTGAAAATTGCTTCTAAATAATAGACTAACTTTTAGGGGTTAAAACCTACACCCTTAAATATATCTTATATTTGATAATTTAAAATGTTACTTCATTTTGAATTTTAAAATTTTAAAAATTGGTAAAATTTAATTTAATCCAAAATAACTTACCAAAAGACAAAAATGCTCTAAACAAACCATGCCTTTCAAATTTGCATTAAATGTTACGTATGCTCAATTAATAAATTTTCATCAACATTTTGTTTTTTTTTCTTTTTTAAAGGTGGGAGTCCTTCAACATTGCTTTCAATGTTTTAGATATTTTAATAATATGCTTGCCCTGTTTTACATTTAAATTTTTTTTAAAAAAAATGTTTTAAGTATTTTTATTCCTAAAATTTTGCCTATTATTTAGATATTAAAGCAAGAATGATACTGGAGAACTTATCTTTAAAGATAAAATTTTAAAGTTGTGGTGAAAATTGCTTCTAAATAATAGACTAACTTTTAGGGGTTAAAACCTACACCCTTAAATATATCTTATATTTGATAGTTTAAAATGTTACTTCATTTTAAAATTTTAAAAATTGGTAAAATTTAATCTGATCCAAAATAACTTACACATCACAACCCTAGGTTTTTTTATTTTTTTACTTTTTTGGTGATTGGAAAATGTAGTAATCCCAAATTATGATAAATGCTCTAAATTAACCCATACCCAAAAAATAGAAGAGCATCTGAGCACGAGCATGAGCGCGTGCTCAGAGGCTAGTTTAGATATTAAAGCAAGAATGATACTGGAGAACTTATTTTTAAAGATAAAATTTTAAAGTTGTGGTGAAAATTGCTTCTAAATAATAGACTAACTTTTGGGGGTTAAAACCTACACCCTTAAATATTTCTTATATCTGATAGTTTAAAATGCTAAGTCATTTTGAATTTTAAAATTTTAAAAATTGGTAAAATTTAATTTAATCCAAAATAACTTACCAAAAGACAAAAAGACTCTAAACAAACCATGCCTTTTGAATTTGCATTAAATGTTACGTATCCTCAATTAATAAATTTGCATCAACATTTTGTTTTGTTTTCATTTTTAAAGGTGGTGAGTCCTTCAACATTGCTTTCGATGTTTCAGGTATTTTAATAATATGCCTGCACTGTTTTACATTAAAAAATTTAAAAAAAAAAATGTTTTAAATATTTTTACTCCTAAAATTTTGCCTATTATTTAGATATTACAGCAAGAATGATACTGGAGAACTTATCTTTAAAGATAAAATTTTAAAGTTGTGGTGAAAATTGCTTCTAAATAATAGACTAACTTTTAGGGGTTAAAACCTACACCCTTAAATATATCTTATATTTGATAGTTTAAAATGTTACTTCATTTTGAATTTTAAAATTTTAAAAATTGGTAAAATTTAATTTAATCCAAAATAACTTACCAAAAGACAAAAAGGCTCTAAACAAACCATGCCTTTCAAATTTGCATTAAATGTTACGTATGCTCAATTAATAAATTTTCATCAACATTTTGTTTTGTTTTCTTTTTTAAAGGTGGTGAGTCCTTCAACATTGCTTTCAATGTTTTAGATATTTTAATAATATGCCTGCACTGTTTTACATTTAAATTTTTTTTTTAAAAAATGTTTTAAGTATTTTTATTCCTAAAATTTTGCCTATTATTTAGATATTAAAGCAAGAATGATACTGGAGAACTTATCTTTAAAGATAAAATTCTAAAGTTGTGGTGAAAATTGCTTCTAAATAATAGACTAACTTTTAGGGGTTAAAACCTACACCCTTAAATATATCTTATATTTGATAGTTTAAAATGTTACTTCATTTTAAAATTTTAAAAATTGGTAAAATTTAATCTGATCCAAAATAACTTACACATCACAACCCTAGGTTTTTTTATTTTTTTACTTTTTTGGTGATTGGAAAATGTAGTAATCCCAAATTATGATAAATGCTCTAAATTAACCCATACCCAAAAAATAGAAGAGCATCTGAGCACGAGCATGAGCGCGTGCTCAGAGGCTAGTTTAGATATTAAAGCAAGAATGATACTGGAGAACTTATTTTTAAAGATAAAATTTTAAAGTTGTGGTGAAAATTGCTTCTAAATAATAGACTAACTTTTGGGGGTTAAAACCTACACCCTTAAATATTTCTTATATCTGATAGTTTAAAATGCTAAGTCATTTTGAATTTTAAAATTTTAAAAATTGGTAAAATTTAATTTAATCCAAAATAACTTACCAAAAGACAAAAAGACTCTAAACAAACCATGCCTTTTGAATTTGCATTAAATGTTACGTATCCTCAATTAATAAATTTGCATCAACATTTTGTTTTGTTTTCATTTTTAAAGGTGGTGAGTCCTTCAACATTGCTTTCGATGTTTCAGGTATTTTAATAATATGCCTGCACTGTTTTACATTAAAAAATTTTAAAAAAAAAATGTTTTAAATATTTTTACTCCTAAAATTTTGCCTATTATTTAGATATTACAGCAAGAATGATACTGGAGAACTTATCTTTAAAGATAAAATTTTAAAGTTATGGTGAAAATTGCTTCTAAATAATAGACTAACTTTTAGGGGTTAAAACCTACACCCTTAAATATATCTTATATTTGATAGTTTAAAATGTTACTTCATTTTGAATTTTAAAATTTTAAAAATTGGTAAAATTTAATTTAATCCAAAATAACTTACCAAAAGACAAAAAGGCTCTAAACAAACCATGCCTTTCAAATTTGCATTAAATATTACGTATGGTCAATTAATAAATTTTCATCAACATTTTGTTTTGTTTTCTTTTTTAAAGGTGGTGAGTCCTTCAACATTGCTTTCAATGTTTTAGATATTTTAATAATATGCCTGCACTGTTTTACATTTAAATTTTTTTTTAAAAAAATGTTTTAAGTATTTTTATTCCTAAAATTTTGCCTATTATTTAGATATTAAAGCAAGAATGATACTGGAGAACTTATCTTTAAAGATAAAATTCTAAAGTTGTGGTGAAAATTGCTTCTAAATAATAGACTAACTTTTGGGGGTTAAAACCTACACCCTTAAATATTTCTTATATCTGATAGTTCAAAATGCTACGTCATTTTGAAATTTAAAATTTTAAAAATTGGTAAAATTTAATTTAATCCAAAATAACTTACCAAAAGACAAAAAGACTCTAAACAAACCATGCCTTTTGAATTTGCATTAAATGTTACGTATCCTCAATTAATAAATTTGCATCAACATTTTGTTTTGTTTTCATTTTTAAAGGTGGTGAGTCCTTCAACATTGCTTTCGATGTTTCAGGTATTTTAATAATATGCCTGCACTGTTTTACATTAAAAAATTTTTAAAAAAAAATGTTTTAAATATTTTTACTCCTAAAATTTTGCCTATTATTTAGATATTACAGCAAGAATGATACTAGAGAACTTATCTTTAAAGATAAAATTTTAAAGTTGTGGTGAAAATTGCTTCTAAATAATAGACTAACTTTTAGGGGTTAAAACCTACACCCTTAAATATATCTTATATTTGATAGTTTAAAATGTTACTTCATTTTGAATTTTAAAATTTTAAAAATTGGTAAAATTTAATTTAATCCAAAATAACTTACCAAAAGACAAAAAGGCTCTAAACAAACCATGCCTTTCAAATTTGCATTAAATGTTACGTATGCTCAATTAATAAATTTTCATCAACATTTTGTTTTGTTTTCTTTTTTAAAGGTGGTGAGTCCTTCAACATTGCTTTCAATGTTTTAGATATTTTAATAATATGCCTGCACTGTTTTACATTTAAATTTTTTTTTTTTAAAATGTTTTAAGTATTTTTATTCCTAAAATTTTGCCTATTATTTAGATATTAAAGCAAGAATGATACTGGAGAACTTATCTTTAAAGATAAAATTCTAAAGTTGTGGTGAAAATTGCTTCTAAATAATAGACTAACTTTTAGGGGTTAAAACCTACACCCTTAAATATATCTTATATTTGATAGTTTAAAATGTTACTTCATTTTAAAATTTTAAAAATTGGTAAAATTTAATCTGATCCAAAATAACTTACTCATCAGAACCCTAGGTTTTTATATTTTTTTACTTTTTTGGTGATTGGAAAATGTAGTAATCCCAAATTATGATAAATGCTCTAAATTAACCCATACCCAAAAAATAGAAGAGCATCTGAGCACGCGCATGAGCGCGTGCTCAGAGGCTAGTTTAGATATTAAAGCAAGAATGATACTGGAGAACTTATTTTTAAAGATAAAATTTTAAAGTTGTGGTGAAAATTGCTTCTAAATAATAGACTAACTTTTGGGGGTTAAAACCTACACCCTTAAATATTTCTTATATCTGATAGTTTAAAATGCTACGTCATTTTGAATTTTAAAATTTTAAAAATTGGTAAAATTTAATTTAATCCAAAATAACTTACCAAAAGACAAAAAGACTCTAAACAAACCATGCCTTTCGAATTTGCATTAAATGTTATGTATCCTCAATTAATAAATTTGCATCAACATTTGGTTTTGTTTTCATTTTTAAAGGTGGTGAGTCCTTCAACATTGCTTTCGATGTTTCAGGTATTTTAATAATATGCCTGCACTGTTTTACATTAAAAAATTTTAAAAAAAATGTTTTAAATATTTTTATTCCTAAAATTTTGCCTATTATTTAGATATTACAGCAAGAATGATACTGGAGAACTTATCTTTAAAGATAAAATTTTAAAGTTATGGTGAAAATTGCTTCTAAATAATAGACTAACTTTTAGGGGTTAAAACCTACACCCTTAAATATATCTTATATTTGATAGTTTAAAATGTTACTTCATTTTGAATTTTAAAATTTTAAAAATTGGTAAAATTTAATTTAATCCAAAATAACTTACCAAAAGACAAAAAGGCTCTAAACAAACCATGCCTTTCAAATTTGCATTAAATATTACGTATGGTCAATTAATAAATTTTCATCAACATTTTGTTTTGTTTTCTTTTTTAAAGGTGGTGAGTCCTTCAACATTGCTTTCAATGTTTTAGATATTTTAATAATATGCCTGCACTGTTTTACATTTAAATTTTTTTTTAAAAAAATGTTTTAAGTATTTTTATTCCTAAAATTTTGCCTATTATTTAGATATTAAAGCAAGAATGATACTGGAGAACTTATCTTTAAAGATAAAATTCTAAAGTTGTGGTGAAAATTGCTTCTAAATAATAGACTAACTTTTGGGGGTTAAAACCTACACCCTTAAATATTTCTTATATCTGATAGTTCAAAATGCTACGTCATTTTGAAATTTAAAATTTTAAAAATTGGTAAAATTTAATTTAATCCAAAATAACTTACCAAAAGACAAAAAGACTCTAAACAAACCATGCCTTTTGAATTTGCATTAAATGTTACGTATCCTCAATTAATAAATTTGCATCAACATTTTGTTTTGTTTTCATTTTTAAAGGTGGTGAGTCCTTCAACATTGCTTTCGATGTTTCAGGTATTTTAATAATATGCCTGCACTGTTTTACATTAAAAAATTTTTAAAAAAAAATGTTTTAAATATTTTTACTCCTAAAATTTTGCCTATTATTTAGATATTACAGCAAGAATGATACTAGAGAACTTATCTTTAAAGATAAAATTTTAAAGTTGTGGTGAAAATTGCTTCTAAATAATAGACTAACTTTTAGGGGTTAAAACCTACACCCTTAAATATATCTTATATTTGATAGTTTAAAATGTTACTTCATTTTGAATTTTAAAATTTTAAAAATTGGTAAAATTTAATTTAATCCAAAATAACTTACCAAAAGACAAAAAGGCTCTAAACAAACCATGCCTTTCAAATTTGCATTAAATGTTACGTATGCTCAATTAATAAATTTTCATCAACATTTTGTTTTGTTTTCTTTTTTAAAGGTGGTGAGTCCTTCAACATTGCTTTCAATGTTTTAGATATTTTAATAATATGCCTGCACTGTTTTACATTTAAATTTTTTTTTTTTAAAATGTTTTAAGTATTTTTATTCCTAAAATTTTGCCTATTATTTAGATATTAAAGCAAGAATGATACTGGAGAACTTATCTTTAAAGATAAAATTCTAAAGTTGTGGTGAAAATTGCTTCTAAATAATAGACTAACTTTTAGGGGTTAAAACCTACACCCTTAAATATATCTTATATTTGATAGTTTAAAATGTTACTTCATTTTAAAATTTTAAAAATTGGTAAAATTTAATCTGATCCAAAATAACTTACTCATCAGAACCCTAGGTTTTTATATTTTTTTACTTTTTTGGTGATTGGAAAATGTAGTAATCCCAAATTATGATAAATGCTCTAAATTAACCCATACCCAAAAAATAGAAGAGCATCTGAGCACGCGCATGAGCGCGTGCTCAGAGGCTAGTTTAGATATTAAAGCAAGAATGATACTGGAGAACTTATTTTTAAAGATAAAATTTTAAAGTTGTGGTGAAAATTGCTTCTAAATAATAGACTAACTTTTGGGGGTTAAAACCTACACCCTTAAATATTTCTTATATCTGATAGTTTAAAATGCTACGTCATTTTGAATTTTAAAATTTTAAAAATTGGTAAAATTTAATTTAATCCAAAATAACTTACCAAAAGACAAAAAGACTCTAAACAAACCATGCCTTTCGAATTTGCATTAAATGTTATGTATCCTCAATTAATAAATTTGCATCAACATTTGGTTTTGTTTTCATTTTTAAAGGTGGTGAGTCCTTCAACATTGCTTTCGATGTTTCAGGTATTTTAATAATATGCCTGCACTGTTTTACATTAAAAAATTTTAAAAAAAATGTTTTAAATATTTTTATTCCTAAAATTTTGCCTATTATTTAGATATTACAGCAAGAATGATACTGGAGAACTTATCTTTAAAGATAAAATTTTAAAGTTGTGGTGAAAATTGCTTCTAAATAATAGACTAACTTTTAGGGGTTAAAACCTATACCCTTAAATATATCTTATATTTGATAATTTAAAATGTTACTTCATTTTGAATTTTAAAATTTTAAAAATTGGTAAAATTTAATTTAATCCAAAATAACTTACCAAAAGACAAAAATGCTCTAAACAAACCATGCCTTTCAAATTTGCATTAAATGTTACGTATGCTCAATTAATAAATTTTCATCAACATTTTGTTTTTTTTTCTTTTTTAAAGGTGGGAGTCCTTCAACATTGCTTTCAATGTTTTAGATATTTTAATAATATGCTTGCCCTGTTTTACATTTAATTTTTTTTTTTAAAAAATGTTTTAAGTATTTTTATTCCTAAAATTTTGCCTATTATTTAGATATTAAAGCAAGAATGATACTGGAGAACTTATCTTTAAAGATAAAATTTTAAAGTTGTGGTGAAAATTGCTTCTAAATAATAGACTAACTTTTAGGGGTTAAAACCTACACCCTTAAATATATCTTATATTTGATAGTTTAAAATGTTACTTCATTTTAAAATTTTAAAAATTGGTAAAATTTAATCTGATCCAAAATAACTTACACATCACAACCCTAGGTTTTTTTATTTTTTTACTTTTTTGGTGATTGGAAAATGTAGTAATCCCAAATTATGATAAATGCTCTAAATTAACCCATACCCAAAAAATAGAAGAGCATCTGAGCACGAGCATGAGCGCGTGCTCAGAGGCTAGTTTAGATATTAAAGCAAGAATGATACTGGAGAACTTATTTTTAAAGATAAAATTTTAAAGTTGTGGTGAAAATTGCTTCTAAATAATAGACTAACTTTTGGGGGTTAAAACCTACACCCTTAAATATTTCTTATATCTGATAGTTTAAAATGCTAAGTCATTTTGAATTTTAAAATTTTAAAAATTGGTAAAATTTAATTTAATCCAAAATAACTTACCAAAAGACAAAAAGACTCTAAACAAACCATGCCTTTTGAATTTGCATTAAATGTTACGTATCCACAATTAATAAATTTGCATCAACATTTTGTTTTGTTTTCATTTTTAAAGGTGGTGAGTCCTTCAACATTGCTTTCGATGTTTCAGGTATTTTAATAATATGCCTGCACTGTTTTACATTAAAAAATTTTAAAAAAAAAATGTTTTAAATATTTTTACTCCTAAAATTTTGCCTATTATTTAGATATTACAGCAAGAATGATACTGGAGAACTTATCTTTAAAGATAAAATTTTAAAGTTGTGGTGAAAATTGCTTCTAAATAATAGACTAACTTTTAGGGGTTAAAACCTACACCCTTAAATATATCTTATATTTGATAGTTTAAAATGTTACTTCATTTTGAATTTTAAAATTTTAAAAATTGGTAAAATTTAATTTAATCCAAAATAACTTACCAAAAGACAAAAAGGCTCTAAACAAACCATGCCTTTCAAATTTGCATTAAATGTTACGTATGCTCAATTAATAAATTTTCATCAACATTTTGTTTTGTTTTCTTTTTTAAAGGTGGTGAGTCCTTCAACATTGCTTTCAATGTTTTAGATATTTTAATAATATGCCTGCACTGTTTTACATTTAAATTTTTTTTTTTTAAAATGTTTTAAGTATTTTTATTCCTAAAATTTTGCCTATTATTTAGATATTAAAGCAAGAATGATACTGGAGAACTTATCTTTAAAGATAAAATTCTAAAGTTGTGGTGAAAATTGCTTCTAAATAATAGACTAACTTTTAGGGGTTAAAACCTACACCCTTAAATATATCTTATATTTGATAGTTTAAAATGTTACTTCATTTTAAAATTTTAAAAATTGGTAAAATTTAATCTGATCCAAAATAACTTACTCATCACAACCCTAGGTTTTTTTTATTTTTTTACTTTTTTGGTGATTGGAAAATGTAGTAATCCCAAATTATGATAAATGCTCTAAATTAACCCATACCCAAAAAATAGAAGAGCATCTGAGCACTCGCATGAGCGCGTGCTCAGAGGCTAGTTTAGATATTAAAGCAAGAATGATACTGGAGAACTTATTTTTAAAGATAAAATTTTAAAGTTGTGGTGAAAATTGCTTCTAAATAATAGACTAACTTTTGGGGGTTAAAACCTACACCCTTAAATATATCTTATATTTGATAATTTAAAATGTTACTTCATTTTGAATTTTAAAATTTTAAAAATTGGTAAAATTTAATTTAATCCAAAATAACTTACCAAAAGACAAAAATGCTCTAAACAAACCATGCCTTTCAAATTTGCATTAAATGTTACGTATGCTCAATTAATAAATTTTCATCAACATTTTGTTTTTTTTTCTTTTTTAAAGGTGGGAGTCCTTCAACATTGCTTTCAATGTTTTAGATATTTTAATAATATGCTTGCCCTGTTTTACATTTAAATTTTTTTTTAAAAAAATGTTTTAAATATTTTTATTCCTAAAATTTTGCCTATTATTTAGATATTAAAGCAAGAATGATACTGGAGAACTTATCTTTAAAGATAAAATTTTAAAGTTGTGGTGAAAATTGCTTCTAAATAATAGACTAACTTTTAGGGGTTAAAACCTACACCCTTAAATATATCTTATATTTGATAGTTTAAAATGTTACTTCATTTTAAAATTTTAAAAATTGGTAAAATTTAATCTGATCCAAAATAACTTACACATCACAACCCTAGGTTTTTTTATTTTTTTACTTTTTTGGTGATTGGAAAATGTAGTAATCCCAAATTATGATAAATGCTCTAAATTAACCCATACCCAAAAAATAGAAGAGCATCTGAGCACGCGCATGAGCGCGTGCTCAGAGGCTAGTTTAGATATTAAAGCAAGAATGATACTGGAGAACTTATTTTTAAAGATAAAATTTTAAAGTTGTGGTGAAAATTGCTTCTAAATAATAGACTAACTTTTGGGGGTTAAAACCTACACCCTTAAATATTTCTTATATCTGATAGTTTAAAATGCTACGTCATTTTGAATTTTAAAATTTTAAAAATTGGTAAAATTTAATTTAATCCAAAATAACTTACCAAAAGACAAAAAGACTCTAAACAAACCATGCCTTTTGAATTTGCATTAAATGTTACGTATCCTCAATTAATAAATTTGCATCAACATTTTGTTTTGTTTTCATTTTTAAAGGTGGTGAGTCCTTCAACATTGCTTTCGATGTTTCAGGTATTTTAATAATATGCCTGCACTGTTTTACATTAAAAAATTTTAAAAAAAAAATGTTTTAAATATTTTTACTCCTAAAATTTTGCCTATTATTTAGATATTACAGCAAGAATGATACTGGAGAACTTATCTTTAAAGATAAAATTTTAAAGTTGTGGTGAAAATTGCTTCTAAATAATAGACTAACTTTTAGGGGTTAAAACCTACACCCTTAAATATATCTTATATTTGATAGTTTAAAATGTTACTTCATTTTGAATTTTAAAATTTTAAAAATTGGTAAAATTTAATTTAATCCAAAATAACTTACCAAAAGACAAAAAGGCTCTAAACAAACCATGCCTTTCAAATTTGCATTAAATGTTACGTATGCTCAATTAATAAATTTTCATCAACATTTTGTTTTGTTTTCTTTTTTAAAGGTGGTGAGTCCTTCAACATTGCTTTCAATGTTTTAGATATTTTAATAATATGCCTGCACTGTTTTACATTTAAATTTTTTTTTTAAAAAATGTTTTAAGTATTTTTATTCCTAAAATTTTGCCTATTATTTAGATATTAAAGCAAGAATGATACTGGAGAACTTATCTTTAAAGATAAAATTCTAAAGTTGTGGTGAAAATTGCTTCTAAATAATAGACTAACTTTTAGGGGTTAAAACCTACACCCTTAAATATATCTTATATTTGATAGTTTAAAATGTTACTTCATTTTAAAATTTTAAAAATTGGTAAAATTTAATCTGATCCAAAATAACTTACTCATCACAACCCTAGGTTTTTTTATTTTTTTACTTTTTTGGTGATTGGAAAATGTAGTAATCCCAAATTATGATAAATGCTCTAAATTAACCCATACCCAAAAAATAGAAGAGCATCTGAGCACGCGCATGAGCGCGTGCTCAGAGGCTAGTTTAGATATTAAAGCAAGAATGATACTGGAGAACTTATTTTTAAAGATAAAATTTTAAAGTTGTGGTGAAAATTGCTTCTAAATAATAGACTAACTTTTGGGGGTTAAAACCTACACCCTTAAATATTTCTTATATCTGATAGTTTAAAATGCTACGTCATTTTGAATTTTAAAATTTTAAAAATTGGTAAAATTTAATTTAATCCAAAATAACTTACCAAAAGACAAAAAGACTCTAAACAAACCATGCCTTTCGAATTTGCATTAAATGTTATGTATCCTCAATTAATAAATTTGCATCAACATTTGGTTTTGTTTTCATTTTTAAAGGTGGTGAGTCCTTCAACATTGCTTTCGATGTTTCAGGTATTTTAATAATATGCCTGCACTGTTTTACATTAAAAAATTTTAAAAAAAATGTTTTAAATATTTTTATTCCTAAAATTTTGCCTATTATTTAGATATTACAGCAAGAATGATACTGGAGAACTTATCTTTAAAGATAAAATTTTAAAGTTGTGGTGAAAATTGCTTCCAAATAATAGACTAACTTTTAGGGGTTAAAACCTACACCCTTAAATATATCTTATATTTGATAATTTAAAATGTTACTTCATTTTGAATTTTAAAATTTTAAAAATTGGTAAAATTTAATTTAATCCAAAATAACTTGCCAAAAGACAAAAATGCTCTAAACAAACCATGCCTTTCAAATTTGCATTAAATGTTACGTATGCTCAATTAATAAATTTTCATCAACATTTTGTTTTTTTTTCTTTTTTAAAGGTGGGAGTCCTTCAACATTGCTTTCAATGTTTTAGATATTTTAATAATATGCTTGCCCTGTTTTACATTTAAATTTTTTTTAAAAAAAATGTTTTAAGTATTTTTATTCCTAAAATTTTGCCTATTATTTAGATATTAAAGCAAGAATGATACTGGAGAACTTATCTTTAAAGATAAAATTTTAAAGTTGTGGTGAAAATTGCTTCTAAATAATAGACTAACTTTTAGGGGTTAAAACCTACACCCTTAAATATATCTTATATTTGATAGTTTAAAATGTTACTTCATTTTAAAATTTTAAAAATTGGTAAAATTTAATCTGATCCAAAATAACTTACACATCACAACCCTAGGTTTTTTTATTTTTTTACTTTTTTGGTGATTGGAAAATGTAGTAATCCCAAATTATGATAAATGCTCTAAATTAACCCATACCCAAAAAATAGAAGAGCATCTGAGCACGCGCATGAGCGCGTGCTCAGAGGCTAGTTTAGATATTAAAGCAAGAATGATACTGGAGAACTTATTTTTAAAGATAAAATTTTAAAGTTGTGGTGAAAATTGCTTCTAAATAATAGACTAACTTTTGGGGGTTAAAACCTACACCCTTAAATATTTCTTATATCTGATAGTTTAAAATGCTACGTCATTTTGAATTTTAAAATTTTAAAAATTGGTAAAATTTAATTTAATCCAAAATAACTTACCAAAAGACAAAAAGACTCTAAACAAACCATGCCTTTTGAATTTGCATTAAATGTTACGTATCCTCAATTAATAAATTTGCATCAACATTTTGTTTTGTTTTCATTTTTAAAGGTGGTGAGTCCTTCAACATTGCTTTCGATGTTTCAGGTATTTTAATAATATGCCTGCACTGTTTTACATTAAAAAATTTTTAAAAAAAAATGTTTTAAATATTTTTACTCCTAAAATTTTGCCTATTATTTAGATATTACAGCAAGAATGATACTGGAGAACTTATCTTTAAAGATAAAATTTTAAAGTTGTGGTGAAAATTGCTTCTAAATAATAGACTAACTTTTAGGGGTTAAAACCTACACCCTTAAATATATCTTATATTTGATAGTTTAAAATGTTACTTCATTTTGAATTTTAAAATTTTAAAAATTGGTAAAATTTAATTTAATCCAAAATAACTTACCAAAAGACAAAAAGGCTCTAAACAAACCATGCCTTTCAAATTTGCATTAAATGTTACGTATGCTCAATTAATAAATTTTCATCAACATTTTGTTTTGTTTTCTTTTTTAAAGGTGGTGAGTCCTTCAACATTGCTTTCAATGTTTTAGATATTTTAATAATATGCCTGCACTGTTTTACATTTAAATTTTTTTTTTAAAAAATGTTTTAAGTATTTTTATTCCTAAAATTTTGCCTATTATTTAGATATTAAAGCAAGAATGATACTGGAGAACTTATCTTTAAAGATAAAATTCTAAAGTTGTGGTGAAAATTGCTTCTAAATAATAGACTAACTTTTAGGGGTTAAAACCTACACCCTTAAATATATCTTATATTTGATAGTTTAAAATGTTACTTCATTTTAAAATTTTAAAAATTGGTAAAATTTAATCTGATCCAAAATAACTTACTCATCACAACCCTAGCTTTTTTTATTTTTTTACTTTTTTGGTGATTGGAAAATGTAGTAATCCCAAATTATGATAAATGCTCTAAATTAACCCATACCCAAAAAATAGAAGAGCATCTGAGCACGCGCATGAGCGCGTGCTCAGAGGCTAGTTTAGATATTAAAGCAAGAATGATACTGGAGAACTTATTTTTAAAGTTAAAATTTTAAAGTTGTGGTGAAAATTGGTTCTAAATAATAGACTAACTTTTGGGGGTTAAAACCTACACCCTTAAATATTTCTTATATCTGATAGTTTAAAATGCTACGCCATTTTGAATTTTAAAATTTTAAAAATTGGTAAAATTTAATTTAATCCAAAATAACTTACCAAAAGACAAAAAGACTCTAAACAAACCATGCCTTTCGAATTTGCATTAAATATTACGTATCCTCAATTAATAAATTTGCATCGACATTTTGTTTTGTTTTCATTTTTAAAGGTGGTCAGTCCTTCAACATTGCTTTCGATGTTTCAGGTATTTTAATAATATGCCTGCACTGTTTTACATTAAAAAATTAAAAAAAAAAAAATGTTTTAAATATTTTTATTCCTAAAATTTTGCCGATTATTTAGATATTACAGCAAGAATGATACTGGAGAACTTATCTTTAAAGATAAAATTCTAAAGTTGTGGTGAAAATTGCTTCTAAATAATAGACTAACTTTTAGGGGTTAAAACCTACACCCTTAAATATATCTTATATTTGATAGTTTAAAATATTACTTCATTTTAAAATTTTAAAAATTGGTAAAATTTAATCTGATCCAAAATAACTTACACATCACAACCCTAGGTTTTTTTATTTTTTTACTTTTTTGGTGATTGGAAAATGTAGTAATCCCAAATTATGATAAATGCTCTAAATTAACCCATACCCAAAAAATTGAAGAGCATCTGAGCACGCGCATGAGCGCGTGCTCAGAGGCTAGTTTAGATATTAAAGCAAGAATGATACTGGAGAACTTATTTTTAAAGTTAAAATTTTAAAGTTGTGGTGAAAATTGCTTCTAAATAATAGACTAACTTTTGGGGGTTAAAACCTACACCCTTAAATATTTCTTATATCTGATAGTTTAAAATGCTACGTCATTTTGAATTTTAAAATTTTAAAAATTGGTAAAATTTAATTTAATCCAAAATAACTTACCAAAAGACAAAAAGACTCTAAACAAACCATGACTTTCGAATTTGCATTAAATGTTATGTATCCTCAATTAATAAATTTGCATCAACATTTGGTTTTGTTTTCATTTTTAAAGGTGGTGAGTCCTTCAACATTGCTTTCGATGTTTCAGGTATTTTAATAATATGCCTGCACTGTTTTACATTAAAAAATTTTAAAAAAAATGTTTTAAATATTTTTATTCCTAAAATTTTGCCTATTATTTAGATATTACAGCAAGAATGATACTGGAGAACTTATCTTTAAAGATAAAATTCTAAAGTTGTGGTGAAAATTGCTTCTAAATAATAGACTAACTTTTAGGGGTTAAAACCTACACCCTTAAATATATCTTATATTTGATAGTTTAAAATATTACTTCATTTTAAAATTTTAAAAATTGGTAAAATTTAATCTGATCCAAAATAACTTACACATCACAACCCTAGGTTTTTTTATTTTTTTACTTTTTTGGTGATTGGAAAATGTAGTAATCCCAAATTATGATAAATGCTCTAAATTAACCCATACCCAAAAAATTGAAGAGCATCTGAGCACGCGCATGAGCGCGTGCTCAGAGGCTAGTTTAGATATTAAAGCAAGAATGATACTGGAGAACTTATTTTTAAAGTTAAAATTTTAAAGTTGTGGTGAAAATTGCTTCTAAATAATAGACTAACTTTTGGGGGTTAAAACCTACACCCTTAAATATTTCTTATATCTGATAGTTTAAAATGCTACGTCATTTTGAATTTTAAAATTTTAAAAATTGGTAAAATTTAATATAATCCAAAATAACTTACCAAAAGACAAAAAGACTCTAAACAAACCATGCCTTTCGAATTTGCATTAAATGTTATGTATCCTCAATTAATAAATTTGCATCAACATTTTGTTTTGTTTTCATTTTTAAAGGTGGTGAGTCCTTCAACATTGCTTTCGATGTTTCAGGTATTTTAATAATATGCCTGCACTGTTTTACATTAAAAAATTTTAAAAAAAATGTTTTAAATATTTTTATTCCTAAAATTTTGCCTATTATTTAGATATTACAGCAAGAATGATACTGGAGAACTTATCTTTAAAGATAAAATTTTAAAGTTGTGGTGAAAATTGCTTCTAAATAATAGACTAACTTTTAGGGGTTAAAACCTACACCCTTAAATATATCTTATATTTGATAGTTTAAAATGTTACTTCATTTTGAATTTTAAAATTTTAAAAATTGGTAAAATTTAATTTAATCCAAAATAACTTACCAAAAGACAAAAATGCTCTAAACAAACCATGCCTTTCAAATTTGCATTAAATGTTACGTATGCTCAATTAATAAATTTTCATCAACATTTTGTTTTGTTTTCTTTTTTAAAGGTGGGAGTCCTTCAACATTGCTTTCAATGTTTTAGATATTTTAATAATATGCTTGCACTGTTTTACATTTAAATTTTTTTTTAAAAAAATGTTTTAAGTATTTTTATTCCTAAAATTTTGCCTATTATTTAGATATTAAAGCAAGAATGATACTGGAGAACTTATCTTTAAAGATAAAATTTTAAAGTTGTGGTGAAAATTGCTTCTAAATAATAGACTAACTTTTAGGGGTTAAAACCTACACCCTTAAATATATCTTATATTTGATAGTTTAAAATGTTACTTCATTTTAAAATTTTAAAAATTGGTAAAATTTAATCTGATCCAAAATAACTTACACATCACAACCCTAGGTTTTTTTTAATTTTTTACTTTTTTGGTGATTGGAAAATGTAGTAATCCCAAATTATGATAAATGCTCTAAATTAACCCATACCCAAAAAATAGAAGAGCATTTGAGCACGCGCAGGAGCGCGTGCTCAGAGGCTAGTTTAGATATTAAAGCAAGAATGATACTGGAGAACTTATTTTTAAAGATAAAATTTTAAAGTTGTGGTGAAAATTGCTTCTAAATAATAGACAAACTTTTAGGGGTTAAAACCTACACCCTTAAATATATCTTATATTTGATAGTTTAAAATGTTACTTCATTTTAAAATTTTAAAAATTGGTAAAATTTAATTTAATCCAAAATAACTTACCAAAAGACAAAAATGCTCTAAACAAACCATGCCTTTCAAATTTGCATTAAATGTTACGTATGCTCAATTAATAAATTTTCATCAACATTTTGTTTTGTTTTCTTTTTTAAAGGTGGTGAGTCCTTCAACATTGCTTTCAATGTTTTAGATATTTTAATAATATGCCTGCACTGTTTTACATTTAAATTTTTTTAAAAAAAATGTTTTAAGTATTTTTATTCCTAAAATTTTGCCTATTATTTAGATATTAAAGCAAGAATGATACTGGAGAACTTATCTTTAAAGATAAAATTTTAAAGTTGTGGTGAAAATTGCTTCTAAATAATAGACAAACTTTTAGGGGTTAAAACCTACACCCTTAAATATATCTTATATTTGATAGTTTAAAATGTTACTTCATTTTAAAATTTTAAAAATTGGTAAAATTTAATCTGATCCAAAATAACTTACTCATCACAACCCTAGGTTTTTTTATTTTTTTACTTTTTTTGTGATTGGAAAATGTAGTAATCCCAAATTATGATAAATGCTCTAAATTAACCCATACCCAAAAAATAGAAGAGCATCTGAGCACGTGCATGAGCGCGTGCTCAGAGGCTAGTTTAGATATTAAAGCAAGAATGATACTGGAGAACTTATTTTTAAAGATGTGGTGAAAATTGCTTCTAAATAATAGACTAACTTTTGGGGGTTAAAACCTACACCCTTAAATATTTCTTATATCTGATAGTTTAAAATGCTTCGTCATTTTGAATTTTAAAATTTTAAAAATTGGTAAAATTTAATTTAATCCAAAATAACTTACCAAAAGACAAAAAGACTCTAAACAAACCATGCCTTTCGAATTTGCATTAAATGTTATGTATCCTCAATTAATAAATTTGCATCAACATTTTGTTTTGTTTTCATTTTTAAAGGTGGTGAGTCCTTCAACATTGCTTTCGTTGTTTCAGGTATTTTAATAATATGCCTGCACTGTTTTACATTAAAAAATTTTAAAAAAAATGTTTTAAATATTTTTATTCCTAAAATTTTGCCTATTATTTAGATATTACAGCAAGAATGATACTGGAGAACTTATCTTTAAAGATAAAATTTTAAAGTTGTGGTGAAAATTGCTTCTAATAATAGACTAACTTTTAGGGGTTAAAACCTACACCCTTAAATATATCTTATATTTGATAGTTTAAAATGTTACTTCATTTTGAATTTTAAAATTTTAAAAATTGGTAAAATTTAATTTAATCCAAAATAACTTACCAAAAGACAAAAAGACTCTAAACAAACCATGCCTTTCGAATTTGCATTAAATGTTATGTATCCTCAATTAATAAATTTGCATCAACATTTTGTTTTGTTTTCATTTTTAAAGGTGGTGAGTCCTTCAACATTGCTTTCGTTGTTTCAGGTATTTTAATAATATGCCTGCACTGTTTTACATTAAAAAATTTTAAAAAAAATGTTTTAAATATTTTTATTCCTAAAATTTTGCCTATTATTTAGATATTACAGCAAGAATGATACTGGAGAACTTATCTTTAAAGATAAAATTTTAAAGTTGTGGTGAAAATTGCTTCTAAATAATAGACAAACTTTTAGGGGTTAAAACCTACACCGTTAAATATATCTTATATTTGATAGTTTAAAATGTTACTTCATTTTAAAATTTTAAAAATTGGTAAAATTTAATCTGATCCAAAATAACTTACTCATCACAACCCTAGGTTTTTTTATTTTTTTACTTTTTTGGTGATTGGAAAATGTAGTAATCCCAAATTATGATAAATGCTCTAAATTAACCCATACCCAAAAAATAGAAGAGCATCTGAGCACGCGCATGAGCGCGTGCTCAGAGGCTAGTTTAGATATTAAAGCAAGAATGATACTGGAGAACTTATTTTTAAAGATAAAATTTTAAAGTTGTGGTGAAAATTGCTTCTAAATAATAGACTAACTTTTGGGGGTTAAAACCTACACCCTTAAATATTTCTTATATCTGATAGTTTAAAATGCTACGTCATTTTGAATTTTAAAATTTTAAAAATTGGTAAAATTTAATTTAATCCAAAATAACTTACCAAAAGACAAAAAGACTCTAAACAAACCATGCCTTTCGAATTTGCATTAAATGTTATGTATCCTCAATTAATAAATTTGCATCAACATTTTGTTTTGTTTTCATTTTTAAAGGTGGTGAGTCCTTCAACATTGCTTTCGTTGTTTCAGGTATTTTAATAATATGCCTGCACTGTTTTACATTAAAAAATTTTAAAAAAAATGTTTTAAATATTTTTATTCCTAAAATTTTGCCTATTATTTAGATATTACAGCAAGAATGATACTGGAGAACTTATCTTTAAAGATAAAATTTTAAAGTTGTGGTGAAAATTGCTTCTAATAATAGACTAACTTTTAGGGGTTAAAACCTACACCCTTAAATATATCTTATATTTGATAGTTTAAAATGTTACTTCATTTTGAATTTTAAAATTTTAAAAATTGGTAAAATTTAATTTAATCCAAAATAACTTACCAAAAGACAAAAATGCTCTAAACAAACCATGCCTTTCAAATTTGCATTAAATGTTACGTATGCTCAATTAATAAATTTTCATCAACATTTTGTTTTGTTTTCTTTTTTAAAGGTGGTGAGTCCTTCAACATTGCTTTCAATGTTTTAGATATTTTAATAATATGCCTGCACTGTTTTACATTTAAATTTTTTTTAAAAAAATGTTTTAAGTATTTTTATTCCTAAAATTTTGCCTATTATTTAGATATTAAAGCAAGAATGATACTGGAGAACTTATCTTTAAAGATAAAATTTTAAAGTTGTGGTGAAAATTGCTTCTAAATAATACACAAACTTTTAGGGGTTAAAACCTACACCCTTAAATATATCTTATATTTGATAGTTTAAAATGTTACTTCATTTTAAAATTTTAAAAATTGGTAAAATTTAATCTGATCCAAAATAACTTACTCATCACAACCCTAGGTTTTTTTATTTTTTTACTTTTTTTGTGATTGGAAAATGTAGTAATCCCAAATTATGATAAATGCTCTAAATTAACCCATACCCAAAAAATAGAAGAGCATCTGAGCACGTGCATGAGCGCGTGCTCAGAGGCTAGTTTAGATATTAAAGCAAGAATGATACTGGAGAACTTATTTTTAAAGATGTGGTGAAAATTGCTTCTAAATAATAGACTAACTTTTGGGGGTTAAAACCTACACCCTTAAATATTTCTTATATCTGATAGTTTAAAATGCTTCGTCATTTTGAATTTTAAAATTTTAAAAATTGGTAAAATTTAATTTAATCCAAAATAACTTACCAAAAGACAAAAAGACTCTAAACAAACCATGCCTTTCGAATTTGCATTAAATGTTACGTATCCTCAATTAATAAATTTGCATCAACATTTTGTTTTGTTTTCATTTTTAAAGGTGGTGAGTCCTTCAACATTGCTTTCGATGTTTCAGGTATTTTAATAATATGCCTGCACTGTTTTACATTAAAAAATTTTAAAAAAAATGTTTTAAATATTTTTATTCCTAAAATTTTGCCTATTATTTAGATATTACAGCAAGAATGATACTGGAGAACTTATCTTTAAAGATAAAATTTTAAAGTTGTGGTGAAAATTGCTTCTAAATAATAGACTAACTTTTAGGGGTTAAAACCTACACCCTTAAATATATCTTATATTTGATAGTTTAAAATGTTACTTCATTTTAAAATTTTAAAAATTGGTAAAATTTAATCTGATCCAAAATAACTTACTCATCACAACCCTAGCTTTTTTTATTTTTTTACTTTTTTGGTGATTGGAAAATGTAGTAATCCCAAATTATGATAAATGCTCTAAATTAACCCATACCCAAAAAATAGAAGAGCATCTGAGCACGCGCATGAGCGCGTGCTCAGAGGCTAGTTTAGATATTAAAGCAAGAATGATACTGGAGAACTTATTTTTAAAGTTAAAATTTTAAAGTTGTGGTGAAAATTGGTTCTAAATAATAGACTAACTTTTGGGGGTTAAAACCTACACCCTTAAATATTTCTTATATCTGATAGTTTAAAATGCTACGCCATTTTGAATTTTAAAATTTTAAAAATTGGTAAAATTTAATTTAATCCAAAATAACTTACCAAAAGACAAAAAGACTCTAAACAAACCATGCCTTTCGAATTTGCATTAAATATTACGTATCCTCAATTAATAAATTTGCATCGACATTTTGTTTTGTTTTCATTTTTAAAGGTGGTCAGTCCTTCAACATTGCTTTCGATGTTTCAGGTATTTTAATAATATGCCTGCACTGTTTTACATTAAAAAATTAAAAAAAAAAAAATGTTTTAAATATTTTTATTCCTAAAATTTTGCCGATTATTTAGATATTACAGCAAGAATGATACTGGAGAACTTATCTTTAAAGATAAAATTGTAAAGTTGTGGTGAAAATTGCTTCTATATAATAGACTAACTTTTAGGGGTTAAAACCTACACCCTTAAATATATCTTATATTTGATAGTTTAAAATGTTACTTCATTTTAAAATTTTAAAAATTGGTAAAATTTAATCTGATCCAAAATAACTTACTCATCACAACCCTAGGTTTTTTTATTTTTTTACTTTTTTGGTGATTGGAAAATGTAGTAATCCCAAATTATGATAAATGCTCTAAATTAACCCATACCCAAAAAATAGAAGAGCATCTGAGCACGCGCATGAGCGCGTGCTCAGAGGCTAGTTTAGATATTAAAGCAAGAATGATACTGGAGAACTTATCTTTAAAGATAAAATTTTAAAGTTGTGGCGAAAATTGCTTCTAAATAATAGACTAACTTTTGGGGGTTAAAACCTACACCCTTAAATATTTCTTATATCTGATAGTTTAAAATGCTACGTCATTTTGAATTTTAAAATTTTAAAAATTGGTAAAATTTAATTTAATCCAAAATAACTTACCAAAAGACAAAAAGACTCTAAACAAACCATGCCTTCCGAATTTGCATTAAATGTTATGTATCCTCAATTAATAAATTTGCATCAACATTTTGTTTTGTTTTCATTTTTAAAGGTGGTGAGTCCTTCAACATTGCTTTCGATGTTTCAGGTATTTTAATAATATGCCTGCACTGTTTTACATTAAAAAATTAAAAAAAAAAAATGTTTTAAATATTTTTATTCCTAAAATTTTGCCTATTATTTAGATATTACAGCAAGAATGATACTGGAGAACTTATCTTTAAAGATAAAATTTTAAAGTTGTGGTGAAAATTGCTTCTATATAATAGACTAACTTTTAGGGGTTAAAACCTACACCCTTAAATATATCTTATATTTGATAGTTTAAAGTGTTACTTCATTTTAAAATTTTAAAAATTGGTAAAATTTAATCTGATCCAAAATAACTTACTCATCACAACCCTAGGTTTTTTTATTTTTTTACTTTTTTTGTGATTGGAAAATGTAGTAATCCTAAATTATGATAAATGCTCTAAATTAACCCATACCCAAAAAATAGAAGAGCATCTGAGCACGTGCATGAGCGCGTGCTCAGAGGCTAGTTTAGATATTAAAGCAAGAATGATACTGGAGAACTTATTTTTAAAGATGTGGTGAAAATTGCTTCTAAATAATAGACTAACTTTTGGGGGTTAAAACCTACACCCTTAAATATTTCTTATATCTGATAGTTTAAAATGCTTCGTCATTTTGAATTTTAAAATTTTAAAAATTGGTAAAATTTAATTTAATCCAAAATAACTTACCAAAAGACAAAAAGACTCTAAACAAACCATGCCTTTCGAATTTGCATTAAATGTTACGTATCCTCAATTAATAAATTTGCATCAACATTTTGTTTTGTTTTCATTTTTAAAGGTGGTGAGTCCTTCAACATTGCTTTCGATGTTTCAGGTATTTTAATAATATGCCTGCACTGTTTTACATTAAAAAATTTTAAAAAAAATGTTTTAAATATTTTTATTCCTAAAATTTTGCCTATTATTTAGATATTACAGCAAGAATGATACTGGAGAACTTATCTTTAAAGATAAAATTTTAAAGTTGTGGTGAAAATTGCTTCTAAATAATAGACTAACTTTTAGGGGTTAAAACCTACACCCTTAAATATATCTTATATTTGATAGTTTAAAATGTTACTTCATTTTAAAATTTTAAAAATTGGTAAAATTTAATCTGATCCAAAATAACTTACTCATCACAACCCTAGCTTTTTTTATTTTTTTACTTTTTTGGTGATTGGAAAATGTAGTAATCCCAAATTATGATAAATGCTCTAAATTAACCCATACCCAAAAAATAGAAGAGCATCTGAGCACGCGCATGAGCGCGTGCTCAGAGGCTAGTTTAGATATTAAAGCAAGAATGATACTGGAGAACTTATTTTTAAAGATAAAATTTTAAAGTTGTGGTGAAAATTGCTTCTAAATAATAGACTAACTTTTGGGGGTTAAAACCTACACCCTTAAATATTTCTTATATCTGATAGTTTAAAATGCTACGTCATTTTGAATTTTAAAATTTTAAAAATTGGTAAAATTTAATTTAATCCAAAATAACTTACCAAAAGACAAAAAGACTCTAAACAAACCATGCCTTTCGAATTTGCATTAAATGTTATGTATCCTCAATTAATAAATTTGCATCAACATTTTGTTTTGTTTTCATTTTTAAAGGTGGTGAGTCCTTCAACATTGCTTTCGTTGTTTCAGGTATTTTAATAATATGCCTGCACTGTTTTACATTAAAAAATTTTAAAAAAAATGTTTTAAATATTTTTATTCCTAAAATTTTGCCTATTATTTAGATATTACAGCAAGAATGATACTGGAGAACTTATCTTTAAAGATAAAATTTTAAAGTTGTGGTGAAAATTGCTTCTAATAATAGACTAACTTTTAGGGGTTAAAACCTACACCCTTAAATATATCTTATATTTGATAGTTTAAAATGTTACTTCATTTTGAATTTTAAAATTTTAAAAATTGGTAAAATTTAATTTAATCCAAAATAACTTACCAAAAGACAAAAATGCTCTAAACAAACCATGCCTTTCAAATTTGCATTAAATGTTACGTATGCTCAATTAATAAATTTTCATCAACATTTTGTTTTGTTTTCTTTTTTAAAGGTGGTGAGTCCTTCAACATTGCTTTCAATGTTTTAGATATTTTAATAATATGCCTGCACTGTTTTACATTTAAATTTTTTTTAAAAAAATGTTTTAAGTATTTTTATTCCTAAAATTTTGCCTATTATTTAGATATTAAAGCAAGAATGATACTGGAGAACTTATCTTTAAAGATAAAATTTTAAAGTTGTGGTGAAAATTGCTTCTAAATAATAGACAAACTTTTAGGGGTTAAAACCTACACCCTTAAATATATCTTATATTTGATAGTTTAAAATGTTACTTCATTTTAAAATTTTAAAAATTGGTAAAATTTAATCTGATCCAAAATAACTTACTCATCACAACCCTAGGTTTTTTTATTTTTTTACTTTTTTTGTGATTGGAAAATGTAGTAATCCCAAATTATGATAAATGCTCTAAATTAACCCATACCCAAAAAATAGAAGAGCATCTGAGCACGTGCATGAGCGCGTGCTCAGAGGCTAGTTTAGATATTAAAGCAAGAATGATGCTGGAGAACTTATTTTTAAAGATGTGGTGAAAATTGCTTCTAAATAATAGACTAACTTTTGGGGGTTAAAACCTACACCCTTAAATATTTCTTATATCTGATAGTTTAAAATGCTTCGTCATTTTGAATTTTAAAATTTTAAAAATTGGTAAAATTTAATTTAATCCAAAATAACTTACCAAAAGACAAAAAGACTCTAAACAAACCATGCCTTTCGAATTTGCATTAAATGTTACGTATCCTCAATTAATAAATTTGCATCAACATTTTGTTTTGTTTTCATTTTTAAAGGTGGTGAGTCCTTCAACATTGCTTTCGATGTTTCAGGTATTTTAATAATATGCCTGCACTGTTTTACATTAAAAAATTTTAAAAAAAATGTTTTAAATATTTTTATTCCTAAAATTTTGCCTATTATTTAGATATTACAGCAAGAATGATACTGGAGAACTTATCTTTAAAGATAAAATTTTAAAGTTGTGGTGAAAATTGCTTCTAAATAATAGACTAACTTTTAGGGGTTAAAACCTACACCCTTAAATATATCTTATATTTGATAGTTTAAAATGTTACTTCATTTTAAAATTTTAAAAATTGGTAAAATTTAATCTGATCCAAAATAACTTACTCATCACAACCCTAGCTTTTTTTATTTTTTTACTTTTTTGGTGATTGGAAAATGTAGTAATCCCAAATTATGATAAATGCTCTAAATTAACCCATACCCAAAAAATAGAAGAGCATCTGAGCACGCGCATGAGCGCGTGCTCAGAGGCTAGTTTAGATATTAAAGCAAGAATGATACTGGAGAACTTATTTTTAAAGTTAAAATTTTAAAGTTGTGGTGAAAATTGGTTCTAAATAATAGACTAACTTTTGGGGGTTAAAACCTACACCCTTAAATATTTCTTATATCTGATAGTTTAAAATGCTACGCCATTTTGAATTTTAAAATTTTAAAAATTGGTAAAATTTAATTTAATCCAAAATAACTTACCAAAAGACAAAAAGACTCTAAACAAACCATGCCTTTCGAATTTGCATTAAATATTACGTATCCTCAATTAATAAATTTGCATCGACATTTTGTTTTGTTTTCATTTTTAAAGGTGGTCAGTCCTTCAACATTGCTTTCGATGTTTCAGGTATTTTAATAATATGCCTGCACTGTTTTACATTAAAAAATTAAAAAAAAAAAATGTTTTAAATATTTTTATTCCTAAAATTTTGCCGATTATTTAGATATTACAGCAAGAATGATACTGGAGAACTTATCTTTAAAGATAAAATTGTAAAGTTGTGGTGAAAATTGCTTCTATATAATAGACTAACTTTTAGGGGTTAAAACCTACACCCTTAAATATATCTTATATTTGATAGTTTAAAATGTTACTTCATTTTAAAATTTTAAAAATTGGTAAAATTTAATCTGATCCAAAATAACTTACTCATCACAACCCTAGGTTTTTTTATTTTTTTACTTTTTTGGTGATTGGAAAATGTAGTAATCCCAAATTATGATAAATGCTCTAAATTAACCCATACCCAAAAAATAGAAGAGCATCTGAGCACGCGCATGAGCGCGTGCTCAGAGGCTAGTTTAGATATTAAAGCAAGAATGATACTGGAGAACTTATCTTTAAAGATAAAATTTTAAAGTTGTGGCGAAAATTGCTTCTAAATAATAGACTAACTTTTGGGGGTTAAAACCTACACCCTTAAATATTTCTTATATCTGATAGTTTAAAATGCTACGTCATTTTGAATTTTAAAATTTTAAAAATTGGTAAAATTTAATTTAATCCAAAATAACTTACCAAAAGACAAAAAGACTCTAAACAAACCATGCCTTCCGAATTTGCATTAAATGTTATGTATCCTCAATTAATAAATTTGCATCAACATTTTGTTTTGTTTTCATTTTTAAAGGTGGTGAGTCCTTCAACATTGCTTTCGATGTTTCAGGTATTTTAATAATATGCCTGCACTGTTTTACATTAAAAAATTAAAAAAAAAAATGTTTTAAATATTTTTATTCCTAAAATTTTGCCTATTATTTAGATATTACAGCAAGAATGATACTGGAGAACTTATCTTTAAAGATAAAATTTTAAAGTTGTGGTGAAAATTGCTTCTATATAATAGACTAACTTTTAGGGGTTAAAACCTACACCCTTAAATATATCTTATATTTGATAGTTTAAAGTGTTACTTCATTTTAAAATTTTAAAAATTGGTAAAATTTAATCTGATCCAAAATAACTTACTCATCACAACCCTAGGTTTTTTTATTTTTTTACTTTTTTGGTGATTGGAAAATATAGTAATCCCAAATTATGATAAATGCTCTAAATTAACCCATACCCAAAAAATAGAAGAGCATCTGAGCACGCGCATGAGCGCGTGCTCAGAGGCTAGTTTAGATATTAAAGCAAGAATGATACTGGAGAACTTATTTTTAAAGATAAAATTTTAAAGTTGTGGTGAAAATTGCTTCTAAATAATAGACTAACTTTTGGGGGTTAAAACCTACACCCTTAAATATTTCTTATATCTGATAGTTTAAAATGCTACGTCATTTTGAATTTTAAAATTTTAAAAATTGGTAAAATTTAATTTAATCCAAAATAACTTACCAAAAGACAAAAAGACTCTAAACAAACCATGCCTTTCGAATTTGCATTAAATGTTATGTATCCTCAATTAATAAATTTGCATCAACATTTTGTTTTGTTTTCATTTTTAAAGGTGGTGAGTCCTTCAACATTGCTTTCGATGTTTCAGGTATTTTAATAATATGCCTGCACTGTTTTACATTAAAAAATTTTAAAAAAAATGTTTTAAATATTTTTATTCCTAAAATTTTGCCTATTATTTAGATATTACAGCAAGAATGATACTGGAGAACTTATCTTTAAGGATAAAATTTTAAAGTTGTGGTGAAAATTGCTTCTAATAATAGACTAACTTTTAGGGGTTAAAACCTACACCCTTAAATAAATCTTATATTTGATAGTTTAAAATGTTACTTCATTTTGAATTTTAAAATTTTAAAAATTGGAAAAATTTAATTTAATCCAAAATAACTTACCAAAAGACAAAAATGCTCTAAACAAACCATGCCTTTCAAATTTGCATTAAATGTTACGTATGCTCAATTAATAAATTTTCATCAACATTTTGTTTTGTTTTCTTTTTTAAAGGTGGTGAGTCCTTCAACATTGCTTTCAATGTTTTAGATATTTTAATAATATGCCTGCACTGTTTTACATTTAAATTTTTTTAAAAAAAATGTTTTAAGTATTTTTATTCCTAAAATTTTGCCTATTATTTAGATATTAAAGCAAGAATGATACTGGAGAACTTATCTTTAAAGATAAAATTTTAAAGTTGTGGTGAAAATTGCTTCTAAATAATAGACAAACTTTTAGGGGTTAAAACCTACACCCTTAAATATATCTTATATTTGATAGTTTAAAATGTTACTTCATTTTAAAATTTTAAAAATTGGTAAAATTTAATCTGATCCAAAATAACTTACTCATCACAACCCTAGGTTTTTTTATTTTTTTACTTTTTTTGTGATTGGAAAATGTAGTAATCCCAAATTATGATAAATGCTCTAAATTAACCCATACCCAAAAAATAGAAGAGCATCTCATGCGCGTGCTCAGAGGCTAGTTTAGATATTAAAGCAAGAATGATACTGGAGAACTTATTTTTAAAGATGTGGTGAAAATTGCTTCTAAATAATAGACTAACTTTTGGGGGTTAAAACCTACACCCTTAAATATTTCTTATATCTGATAGTTTAAAATGCTTCGTCATTTTGAATTTTAAAATTTTAAAAATTGGTAAAATTTAATTTAATCCAAAATAACTTACCAAAAGACAAAAAGACTCTAAACAAACCATGCCTTTCGAATTTGCATTAAATGTTACGTATCCTCAATTAATAAATTTGCATCAACATTTTGTTTTGTTTTCATTTTTAAAGGTGGTGAGTCCTTCAATATTGCTTTC
Source organism: Quercus agrifolia (assembly GCA_029955455.1). Taxonomy (NCBI): domain Eukaryota; kingdom Viridiplantae; phylum Streptophyta; class Magnoliopsida; order Fagales; family Fagaceae; genus Quercus; species Quercus agrifolia. The sequence goes on along the minus strand of JARQAD010000002.1, from coordinate 23,572,130 downwards.
GATGTTTCAGGTATTTTAATAATATGCCTGCACTGTTTTACATTAAAAAATTTTAAAAAAAATGTTTTAAATATTTTTATTCCTAAAATTTTGCCTATTATTTAGATATTAAAGCAAGAATGATACTGGAGAACTTATCTTTAAAGATAAAATTTTAAAGTTGTGGTGAAAATTGCTTCTAAATAATAGACTAACTTTTAGGGGTTAAAACCTACACCCTTAAATATATCTTATATTTGATAGTTTAAAATGTTACTTCATTTTAAAATTTTAAAAATTGGTAAAATTTAATCTGATCCAAAATAACTTACTCATCACAACCCTAGGTTTTTTTATTTTTTTACTTTTTTTGTGATTGGAAAATGTAGTAATCCCAAATTATGATAAATGCTCTAAATTAACCCATACCCAAAAAATAGAAGAGCATCTGAGCACGTGCATGAGCGCGTGCTCAGAGGCTAGTTTAGATATTAAAGCAAGAATGATACTGGAGAACTTATTTTTAAAGATGTGGTGAAAATTGCTTCTAAATAATAGACTAACTTTTGGGGGTTAAAACCTACACCCTTAAATATTTCTTATATCTGATAGTTTAAAATGCTTCGTCATTTTGAATTTTAAAATTTTAAAAATTGGTAAAATTTAATTTAATCCAAAATAACTTACCAAAAGACAAAAAGACTCTAAACAAACCATGCCTTTCGAATTTGCATTAAATGTTACGTATCCTCAATTAATAAATTTGCATCAACATTTTGTTTTGTTTTCATTTTTAAAGGTGGTGAGTCCTTCAACATTGCTTTCGATGTTTCAGGTATTTTAATAATATGCCTGCACTGTTTTACATTAAAAAATTTTAAAAAAAATGTTTTAAATATTTTTATTCCTAAAATTTTGCCTATTATTTAGATATTACAGCAAGAATGATACTGGAGAACTTATCTTTAAAGATAAAATTTTAAAGTTGTGGTGAAAATTGCTTCTAAATAATAGACTAACTTTTAGGGGTTAAAACCTACACCCTTAAATATATCTTATATTTGATAGTTTAAAATGTTACTTCATTTTAAAATTTTAAAAATTGGTAAAATTTAATCTGATCCAAAATAACTTACTCATCACAACCCTAGCTTTTTTTATTTTTTTACTTTTTTGGTGATTGGAAAATGTAGTAATCCCAAATTATGATAAATGCTCTAAATTAACCCATACCCAAAAAATAGAAGAGCATCTGAGCACGCGCATGAGCGCGTGCTCAGAGGCTAGTTTAGATATTAAAGCAAGAATGATACTGGAGAACTTATTTTTAAAGTTAAAATTTTAAAGTTGTGGTGAAAATTGGTTCTAAATAATAGACTAACTTTTGGGGATTAAAACCTACACCCTTAAATATTTCTTATATCTGATAGTTTAAAATGCTACGCCATTTTGAATTTTAAAATTTTAAAAATTGGTAAAATTTAATTTAATCCAAAATAACTTACCAAAAGACAAAAAGACTCTAAACAAACCATGCCTTTCGAATTTGCATTAAATATTACGTATCCTCAATTAATAAATTTGCATCGACATTTTGTTTTGTTTTCATTTTTAAAGGTGGTGAGTCCTTCAACATTGCTTTCGATGTTTCAGGTATTTTAATAATATGCCTGCACTGTTTTACATTAAAAAATTAAAAAAAAAAAAATGTTTTAAATATTTTTATTCCTAAAATTTTGCCTATTATTTAGATATTACAGCAAGAATGATACTGGAGAACTTATCTTTAAAGATAAAATTTTAAAGTTGTGGTGAAAATTGCTTCTATATAATAGACTAACTTTTAGGGGTTAAAACCTACACCCTTAAATATATCTTATATTTGATAGTTTAAAATGTTACTTCATTTAAAAATTTTAAAAATTGGTAAAATTTAATCTGATCCAAAATAACTTACTCATCACAACCCTAGCTTTTTTTATTTTTTTACTTTTTTGGTGATTGGAAAATGTAGTAATCCCAAATTATGATAAATGCTCTAAATTAACCCATACCCAAAAAATAGAAGAGCATCTGAGCACGCGCATGAGCGCGTGCTCAGAGGCTAGTTTAGATATTAAAGCAAGAATGATATTGGAGAACTTATTTTTAAAGTTAAAATTTTAAAGTTGTGGTGAAAATTGGTTCTAAATAATAGACTAACTTTTGGGGGTTAAAACCTACACCCTTAAATATTTCTTATATCTGATAGTTTAAAATGCTACGCCATTTTGAATTTTAAAATTTTAAAAATTGGTAAAATTTAATTTAATCCAAAATAACTTACCAAAAGACAAAAAGACTCTAAACAAACCATGCCTTTCGAATTTGCATTAAATATTACGTATCCTCAATTAATAAATTTGCATCGACATTTTGTTTTGTTTTCATTTTTAAAGGTGGTGAGTCCTTCAACATTGCTTTCGATGTTTCAGGTATTTTAATAATATGCCTGCACTGTTTTACATTAAAAAATTAAAAAAAAAATGTTTTAAATATTTTTATTCCTAAAATTTTGCCTATTATTTAGATATTACAGCAAGAATGATACTGGAGAACTTATCTTTAAAGATAAAATTTTAAAGTTGTGGTGAAAATTGCTTCTATATAATAGACTAACTTTTAGGGGTTAAAACCTACACCCTTAAATATATCTTATATTTGATAGTTTAAAATGTTACTTCATTTAAAAATTTTAAAAATTGGTAAAATTTAATCTGATCCAAAATAACTTACTCATCACAACCCTAGGTTTTTTTATTTTTTTACTTTTTTTGTGATTGGAAAATGTAGTAATCCCAAATTATGATAAATGCTCTAAATTAACCCATACCCAAAAAATAGAAGAGCATCTGAGCACGTGCATGAGCGCGTGCTCAGAGGCTAGTTTAGATATTAAAGCAAGAATGATACTGGAGAACTTATTTTTAAAGATGTGGTGAAAATTGCTTCTAAATAATAGACTAACTTTTGGGGGTTAAAACCTACACCCTTAAATATTTCTTATATCTGATAGTTTAAAATGCTTCGTCATTTTGAATTTTAAAATTTTAAAAATTGGTAAAATTTAATTTAATCCAAAATAACTTACCAAAAGACAAAAAGACTCTAAACAAACCATGCCTTTCGAATTTGCATTAAATGTTACGTATCCTCAATTAATAAATTTGCATCAACATTTTGTTTTGTTTTCATTTTTAAAGGTGGTGAGTCCTTCAACATTGCTTTCGATGTTTCAGGTATTTTAATAATATGCCTGCACTGTTTTACATTAAAAAATTTTAAAAAAAATGTTTTAAATATTTTTATTCCTAAAATTTTGCCTATTATTTAGATATTACAGCAAGAATGATACTGGAGAACTTATCTTTAAAGATAAAATTTTAAAGTTGTGGTGAAAATTGCTTCTAAATAATAGACTAACTTTTAGGGGTTAAAACCGACACCCTTAAATATATCTTATATTTGATAGTTTAAAATGTTACTTCATTTAAAAATTTTAAAAATTGGTAAAATTTAATCTGATCCAAAATAACTTACTCATCACAACCCTAGGTTTTTTTATTTTTTTACTTTTTTTGTGATTGGAAAATGTAGTAATCCCAAATTATGATAAATGCTCTAAATTAACCCATACCCAAAAAATAGAAGAGCATCTGAGCACGTGCATGAGCGCGTGCTCAGAGGCTAGTTTAGATATTAAAGCAAGAATGATACTGGAGAACTTATTTTTAAAGATGTGGTGAAAATTGCTTCTAAATAATAGACTAACTTTTGGGGGTTAAAACCTACACCCTTAAATATTTCTTATATCTGATAGTTTAAAATGCTTCGTCATTTTGAATTTTAAAATTTTAAAAATTGGTAAAATTTAATTTAATCCAAAATAACTTACCAAAAGACAAAAAGACTCTAAACAAACCATGCCTTTTGAATTTGCATTAAATGTTACGTATCCTCAATTAATAAATTTGCATCAACATTTTGTTTTGTTTTCATTTTTAAAGGTGGTGAGTCCTTCAACATTGCTTTCGATGTTTCAGGTATTTTAATAATATGCCTGCACTGTTTTACATTAAAAAATTTTAAAAAAAATGTTTTAAATATTTTTATTCCTAAAATTTTGCCTATTATTTAGATATTACAGCAAGAATGATACTGGAGAACTTATCTTTAAAGATAAAATTTGAAAGTTGTGGTGAAAATTGCTTCTAAATAATAGACTAACTTTTAGGGGTTAAAACCTACACCCTTAAATATATCTTATATTTGATAGTTTAAAATGTTACTTCATTTTAAAATTTTAAAAATTGGTAAAATTTAATCTGATCCAAAATAACTTACTCATCACAACCCTAGCTTTTTTTATTTTTTTACTTTTTTGGTGATTGGAAAATGTAGTAATCCCAAATTATGATAAATGCTCTAAATTAACCCATACCCAAAAAATAGAAGAGCATCTGAGCACGCGCATGAGCGCGTGCTCAGAGGCTAGTTTAGATATTAAAGCAAGAATGATACTGGAGAACTTATTTTTAAAGTTAAAATTTTAAAGTTGTGGTGAAAATTGGTTCTAAATAATAGACTAACTTTTGGGGGTTAAAACCTACACCCTTAAATATTTCTTATATCTGATAGTTTAAAATGCTACGCCATTTTGAATTTTAAAATTTTAAAAATTGGTAAAATTTAATTTAATCCAAAATAACTTACCAAAAGACAAAAAGACTCTAAACAAACCATGCCTTTCGAATTTGCATTAAATATTACGTATCCTCAATTAATAAATTTGCATCGACATTTTGTTTTGTTTTCATTTTTAAAGGTGGTGAGTCCTTCAACATTGCTTTCGATGTTTCAGGTATTTTAATAATATGCCTGCACTGTTTTACATTAAAAAATTAAAAAAAAAAAATGTTTTAAATATTTTTATTCCTATAATTTTGCCTATTATTTAGATATTACAGCAAGAATGATACTGGAGAACTTATCTTTAAAGATAAAATTTTAAAGTTGTGGTGAAAATTGCTTCTATATAATAGACTAACTTTTAGGGGTTAAAACCTACACCCTTAAATATATCTTATATTTGATAGTTTAAAATGTTACTTCATTTAAAAATTTTAAAAATTGGTAAAATTTAATCTGATCCAAAATAACTTACTCATCACAACCCTAGGTTTTTTTATTTTTTTACTTTTTTGGTGATTGGAAAATGTAGTAATCCCAAATTATGATAAATGCTCTAAATTAACCCATACCCAAAAAATAGAAGAGCATCTGAGCACGCGCATGAGCGCGTGCTCAGAGGCTAGTTTAGATATTAAAGCAAGAATGATACTGGAGAACTTATTTTTAAAGATAAAATTTTAAAGTTGTGGCGAAAATTGCTTCTAAATAATAGACTAACTTTTGGGGGTTAAAACCTACACCCTTAAATATTTCTTATATCTGATAGTTTAAAATGCTACGTCATTTTGAATTTTAAAATTTTAAAAATTGGTAAAATTTAATTTAATCCAAAATAACTTACCAAAAGACAAAAAGACTCTAAACAAACCATGCCTTTCGAATTTGCATTAAATGTTATGTATCCTCAATTAATAAATTTGCATCAACATTTTGTTTTGTTTTCATTTTTAAAGGTGGTGAGTCCTTCAATATTGCTTTCGATGTTTCAGGTATTTTAATAATATGCCTGCAATGTTTTACATTAAAAAATTTTAAAAAAAATGTTTTAAATTTTTTTATTCCTAAAATTTTGCCTATTATTTAGATATTACAGCAAGAATGATACTGGAGAACTTATCTTTAAAGATAAAATTTTAAAGTTGTGGTGAAAATTGCTTCTAAATAATAGACTAACTTTTAGGGGTTAAAACCTACACCCTTAAATATATCTTATATTTGATAGTTTAAAATGTTACTTCATTTTGAATTTTAAAATTTTAAAAAATGGTAAAATTTAATTTAATCCAAAATAACTTACCAAAAGACAAAAATGCTCTAAACAAACCATGCCTTTCAAATTTGCATTAAATGTTACGTATGCTCCATTAATAAATTTTCATCAACATTTTGTTTTGTTTTCTTTTTTAAAGGTGGTGAGTCCTTCAACATTGCTTTCAATGTTTCAGATATTTTAATAATATGCCTGCACTGTTTTACATTTAAATTTTTTTAAAAAAAAATGTTTTAAGTATTTTTATTCCTAAAATTTTGCCTATTATTTAGATATTAAAGCAAGAATGATACTGGAGAACTTATCTTTAAAGATAAAATTTTAAAGTTGTGGTGAAAATTGCTTCTAAATAATAGACAAACTTTTAGGGGTTAAAACCTACACCCTTAAATATATCTTATATTTGATAGTTTAAAATGTTACTTCATTTTAAAATTTTAAAAATTGGTAAAATTTAATCTGATCCAAAATAACTTACTCATCACAACCCTAGGTTTTTTTATTTTTTTACTTTTTTGGTGATTGGAAAATGTAGTAATCCCAAATTATGATAAATGCTCTAAATTAACCCATACCCAAAAAATAGAAGAGCATCTCATGCGCGTGCTCAGAGGCTAGTTTAGATATTAAAGCAAGAATGATACTGGAGAACTTATTTTTAAAGTTGTGGTGAAAATTGCTTCTAAATAATAGACTAACTTTTGGGGGTTAAACCCTACACCCTTAAATATTTCTTATATCTGATAGTTTAAAATGCTTCGTCATTTTGAATTTTAAAATTTTAAAAATTGGTAAAATTTAATTTAATCCAAAATAACTTACCAAAAGACAAAAAGACTCTAAACAAACCATGCCTTTCGAATTTGCATTAAATGTTACGTATCCTCAATTAATAAATTTGCATCAACATTTTGTTTTGTTTTCATTTTTAAAGGTGGTGAGTCCTTCAATATTGCTTTCGATGTTTCAGGTATTTTAATAATATGCCTGCACTGTTTTACATTAAAAAATTTTAAAAAAAATGTTTTAAATATTTTTATTCCTAAAATTTTGCCTATTATTTAGATATTACAGCAAGAATGATACTGGAGAACTTATCTTTAAAGATAAAATTTTAAAGTTGTGGTGAAAATTGCTTCTAAATAATAGACTAACTTTTAGGGGTTAAAACCTACACCCTTAAATATATCTTATATTTGATAGTTTAAAATGTTACTTCATTTTAAAATTTTAAAAATTGGTAAAATTTAATCTGATCCAAAATAACTTACTCATCACAACCCTAGCTTTTTTTATTTTTTTACTTTTTTGGTGATTGGAAAATGTAGTAATCCCAAATTATGATAAATGCTCTAAATTAACCCATACCCAAAAAATAGAAGAGCATCTGAGCACGCGCATGAGCGCGTGCTCAGAGGCTAGTTTAGATATTAAAGCAAGAATGATACTGGAGAACTTATTTTTAAAGTTAAAATTTTAAAGTTGTGGTGAAAATTGGTTCTAAATAATAGACTAACTTTTGGGGGTTAAAACCTACACCCTTAAATATTTCTTATATCTGATAGTTTAAAATGCTACGCCATTTTGAATTTTAAAATTTTAAAAATTGGTAAAATTTAATTTAATCCAAAATAACTTACCAAAAGACAAAAAGACTCTAAACAAACCATGCCTTTCGAATTTGCATTAAATGTTACGTATCCTCAATTAATAAATTTGCATCAACATTTTGTTTTGTTTTCATTTTTAAAGGTGGTGAGTCCTTCAACATTGCTTTCGATGTTTCAGGTATTTTAATCATATGCCTGCACTGTTTTACATTAAAAAATTTAAAAAAAAAATGTTTTAAATATTTTTATTCCTAAAATTTTGCCTATTATTTAGATATTACAGCAAGAATGATACTGGAGAACTTATCTTTAAAGATAAAATTTTAAAGTTGTGGTGAAAATTGCTTCTAAATAATAGACTAACTTTTAGGGGTTAAAATCTACACCCTTAAATATATCTTATATTTGATAGTTTAAAATGTTAGTTCATTTTGAATTTTAAAATTTTAAAAATTGGTAAAATTTAATTTAATCCAAAATAACTTACCAAAAGACAAAAAGACTCTAAACAAACCATGCCTTTCAAATTTGCATTAAATGTTACGTAAGCTCAATTAATAAATTTTCATCAACATTTTGTTTTGTTTTCTTTTTTAAAGGTGGTGAGTCCTTCAACATTGCTTTCAATGTTTTAGATATTTTAATAATGTGCCTGCACTGTTTTACATTTAAATTTTTTTTTAAAAAAATGTTTTAAGTATTTTTATTCCTAAAATTTTGCCTATTATTTAGATATTACAGCAAGAATGATACTGGAGAACTTATCTTTAAAGATAAAATTATAAAGTTGTGGTGAAAATTGCTTCTAAATAATAGTCTAACTTTTGAGGGTTAAAACCTACACCCTTAAATATATCTTATATTTGATAGTTTAAAATGTTACATCATTTTAAAATTTTAAAAATTGGTAAAATTTAATCTGACCCAAAATAAATTACTCATCACACCCCTAGGTTTTTTTATTTAATTTTTTTTTTTTACTTTTATGGTGATTGGAAAATGTAGTAATCCCAAATTATGATAAATGCTCTAAATTAACCCTTACCTAAAAAATAGAAGAGCATCTAAGCACGCGCATGAGCGCGTGCTCAGAGGCTAGTTTAGATATTAAAACAAGAATGATACTGGAGAACTTATCTTTAAAGATAAAATTTTAATGTTGTGGTGAAAATTGCTTCTAAATAACAGACTAACTTTTGGGGGTTAAAACCTACACCCTTAAATATTTCTTATATCTGATAGTTTAAAATGCTACGCCATTTTGAATTTTAAAATTTTAAAAATTGGTAAAATTTAATTTAATCCAAAATAACTTACCAAAAGACAAAAAGACTCTAAACAAACCATGCCTTTCGAATTTGCATTAAATGTTATGTATCCTCAATTAATAAATTTGCATCAACATTTTGTTTTGTTTTCATTTTTAAAGGTGGTGAGTCCTTCAACATTGCTTTCGATGTTTCAGGTATTTTAATAATATGCCTGCACTGTTTTACATTAAAAAATTTAAAAAAAAAATGTTTTAAATATTTTTATTCCTAAAATTTTGCCTATTATTTAGATATTACAGCAAGAATGATACTGGAGAACTTATCTTTAAAGATAAAATTTTAAAGTTGTGGTGAAAATTGCTTCTAAATAATAGACTAACTTTTAGGGGTTAAAATCTACACCCTTAAATATATCTTATATTTGATAGTTTAAAATGTTAGTTCATTTTGAATTTTAAAATTTTAAAAATTGGTAAAATTTAATTTAATCCAAAATAACTTACCAAAAGACAAAAAGACTCTAAACAAACCATGCCTTTCAAATTTGCATTAAATGTTACGTATGCTCAATTAATAAATTTTCATCAACATTTTGTTTTGTTTTCTTTTTTAAAGGTGGTGAGTCCTTCAACATTGCTTTCAATGTTTTAGATATTTTAATAATGTGCCTGCACTGTTTTACATTTAAATTTTTTTTAAAAAAAATGTTTTAAGTATTTTTATTCCTAAAATTTTGCCTATTATTTAGATATTACAGCAAGAATGATACTGGAGAACTTATCTTTAAAGATAAAATTATAAAGTTGTGGTGAAAATTGCTTCTAAATAATAGTCTAACTTTTGAGGGTTAAAACCTACACCCTTAAATATATCTTATATTTGATAGTTTAAAATGTTACATCATTTTAAAATTTTAAAAATTGGTAAAATTTAATCTGACCCAAAATAAATTACTCATCACACCCCTAGGTTTTTTTATTTAATTTTTGTTTTTTACTTTTATGGTGATTGGAAAATGTAGTAATCCCAAATTATGATAAATGCTCTAAATTAACCCTTACCTAAAAAATAGAAGAGCATCTAAGCACGCGCATGAGCGCGTGCTCAGAGGCTAGTTTAGATATTAAAACAAGAATGATACTGGAGAACTTATCTTTAAAGATAAAATTTTAATGTTGTGGTGAAAATTGCTTCTAAATAACAGACTAACTTTTGGGGGTTAAAACCTACACCCTTAAATATTTCTTATATCTGATAGTTTAAAATGCTACGTCACTTTGAATTTTAAAATTTTAAAAATTGGTAAAATTTAATTTAATCCAAAATAACTTACTCATCACACCCCTAGGGTTTTTTTTTTTGTTTTCTATTTATTTATTTAATTTTTTTTTTTTTTTTTGGTGATTAGAAAATGTAGTAATCCCAAATTATGATAAATGCTCTAAATTAACCCTTCCCCAAAAAATATAAGAGTATCACGTGCGTGCTCAAAGGCTAGTTTAGATATTAAAGCAAGAATGATACTTGAGAACTTATCTTTAGAGATAAAATTTTAAAGTTTTGGTGAAAATTGCTTCTATATAATGGACTTACTTTTAGGGGTAAAACCTACACCCTTAAATATATCTTATATTTGATAGTTTAAATTGTTACTTCATTTTGAATTTAAAATTTTCAAAAATTGGTAAAATTTAATTTGATCCAAAATAACTTACCAAAAGACTAAAAGACCCTAAACAAACCATGCCTTTTGAAGTTGCGTAAAATGTTACGTATCCTCAATTAATAAATTTGCATCGACGTTTTGTTTTCTTTTCTTTTTTAATGGTGGTGAGTCCTTCAACATTAGTTTCGATGTTTTAGGTATTTTAATAATATGCCAGCATTGTTTTACATTTAAAGTAAAAAAAAAATGTTTTATGATTTTTTTTTCCTAAAATTTTTCCTATTATTTAATATTAAAGCAAGAATGATACTGGAGAACTTATCTTTAAAGATAAAATTTTAAAGTTGTGGTGAAAATTGCTTATAAATAATAGTCTAACTTTTAAGGGTTAAAACCTACACCCTTAAATATATCTTATATTTGATAGTTTAAAATGTTACTTCATTTTAAAATTTTAAAAATTGGTAAAATTTAATCTGACCCAAAATAAATTACTCATCACACCCCTAGGTTTTTTTATTTAATTTTTGTTTTTTACTTTTTTGGTGATTGGAAAATGTAGTAATCCCAAATTATGATAAATGCTCTAAATTAATCCTTACCTAAAAAATAGAAGAGCATCTAAGCACGCGCATGAGCGCGTGCTCAGAGGCTAGTTTAGATATTAAAGCAAGAATGATACTGGAGAACTTATTTTTAAAGATAAAATTTTAAAGTTGTGGTGAAAATTGCTTCTAAATAATAGTCTAACTTTTGAGGGTTAAAACCTACACCCTTAAATATATCTTATATTTGATAGTTTAAAATGTTACATCATTTTAAAATTTTAAAAATTGGTAAAATTTAATCTGACCCAAAATAAATTACTCATCACACCCCTAGGTTTTTTTATTTAATTTTTTTTTTTTACTTTTATGGTGATTGGAAAATGTAGTAATCCCAAATTATGATAAATGCTCTAAATTAACCCTTACCTAAAAAATAGAAGAGCATCTAAGCACGCGCATGAGCGCGTGCTCAGAGGCTAGTTTAGATATTAAAACAAGAATGATACTGGAGAACTTATCTTTAAAGATAAAATTTTAATGTTGTGGTGAAAATTGCTTCTAAATAACAGACTAACTTTTGGGGGTTAAAACCTACACCCTTAAATATTTCTTATATCTGATAGTTTAAAATGCTACGCCATTTTGAATTTTAAAATTTTAAAAATTGGTAAAATTTAATTTAATCCAAAATAACTTACCAAAAGACAAAAAGACTCTAAACAAACCATGCCTTTCGAATTTGCATTAAATGTTATGTATCCTCAATTAATAAATTTGCATCAACATTTTGTTTTGTTTTCATTTTTAAAGGTGGTGAGTCCTTCAACATTGCTTTCGATGTTTCAGGTATTTTAATAATATGCCTGCACTGTTTTACATTAAAAAATTTAAAAAAAAAATGTTTTAAATATTTTTATTCCTAAAATTTTGCCTATTATTTAGATATTACAGCAAGAATGATACTGGAGAACTTATCTTTAAAGATAAAATTTTAAAGTTGTGGTGAAAATTGCTTCTAAATAATAGACTAACTTTTAGGGGTAAAACCTACACCCTTAAATATATCTTATATTTGATAGTTTAAATTGTTACTTCATTTTGAATTTAAAATTTTCAAAAATTGGTAAAATTTAATTTGATCCAAAATAACTTACCAAAAGACTAAAAGACCCTAAACGAACCATGCCTTTTGAAGTTGCATAAAATGTTACGTATCCTCAATTAATAAATTTGCATCGACGTTTTGTTTTCTTTTCTTTTTTAATGGTGGTCAGTCCTTCAACATTAGTTTCGATGTTTTAGGTATTTTAATAATATGCCAGCATTGTTTTACATTTAAAGTAAAAAAAAAATGTTTTATGTTGTTTTTTTCCTAAAATTTTTCCTATTATTTAATATTAAAGCAAGAATGATACTGGAGAACTTATCTTTAAAGATAAAATTTTAAAGTTGTGGTGAAAATTGCTTCTAAATAATAGTCTAACTTTTAAGGGTTAAAACCTACACCCTTAAATATATCTTATATTTGATAGTTTAAAATGTTACTTCATTTTAAAATTTTAAAAATTGGTAAAATTTAATCTGATCCAAAATAACTTACTCATCACAACCCTAGGTTTTTTTATTTTTTTTCTTTTTTGGTGATTGGAAAATGTAGTAATCCCAAATTATGATAAATGCTCTAAATTAACCCATACCCAAAAAATAGAAGAGCATCTGAGCACGTGCATGAGCGCGTGCTCAGAGGCTAGTATAGATATTAAAGCAAGAATGATACTGGAGAACTTATTTTTAAAGATAAAATTTTAAAGTTGTGGTGAAAATTGGTTCTAAATAATAGACTAACTTTTGGGGGTTAAAACCTACACCCTTAAATATTTCTTATATCTGATAGTTTAAAATGCTACGTCATTTTGAATTTTAAAATTTTAAAAATTGGTAAAATTTAATTTAATCCAAAATAACTTACCAAAAGACAAAAAGACTCTAAATAAACGATGCCTTTCGAATTTGCATTAAATGTTACGTATCCTCAATTAATAAATTTGCATCAACATTTTGTTTTGTTTTCATTTTTAAAGGTGGTGAGTCCTTCAACATTGCTTTCGATGTTTCAGGTATTTTAATAATATGCCTGCACTGTTTTACATTAAAAAATTTTAAAAAAAAAAATGTTTTAAATATTTTTATTCCTAAAATTTTGCCTATTATTTAGATATTACAGCAAGAATGATACTGGAGAACTTATCTTTAAAGATAAAATTTTAAAGTTGTGGTGAAAATTGCTTCTAAATAATAGACTAACTTTTAGGGGTTAAAACCTACACCCTTAAATATATCTTATATTTGATAGTTTAAAATGTTACTTCATTTTGAATTTTAAAATTTTAAAAATTGGTAAAATCTAATTTGATCCAAAATAACTTACCAAAAGACAAAAAGACTCTAAACAAACCATGCCTTTCAAATTTGCATTAAATGTTACGTATCCTCAATTAATAAATTTTCATCAACATTTTGTTTTGTTTTCTTTTTTAAAGTTGGTGAGTCCTTCAACGTTGCTTTCAATGTTTTAGATATTTTAATAATATGCCTGCACTGTTTTACATTTAAATTTTTTTTTTAAAAATGTTTTAAGTATTTTTATTCCTAAAATTTTGCCTATTATTTAGATATTACAGCAAGAATGATACTGGAGAACTTATCTTTAAAGATAAAATTTTAAAGTTGTGGTGAAAATTTCTTCGAAATAATAGACCAACTTTTTGGGGTTAAAACCTATACCCTTAAATATATCTTATGTTTGATAGTTTAAAATGTTACTTCATTTTAAAATTTTAAAAATTGGTAAAATTTAATCTAATCCAAAATAACTTACTCATCACACCCCTAGGGTTTTTTTTTTTGTTTTCTATTTATTTATTTATTTTTTTTTTTTTGGTGATTAGAAAATGTAGTAATCACAAATTATGATAAATGCTCTAAATTAACCCTTCCCCAAAAAATAGAAGAGTATCACGCGCGTGCTCAAAGGCTAGTTTAGATATTAAAGCAAGAATGATACTTGAGAACTTATCTTTAGAGATAAAATTTTAAAGTTTTGGTGAAAATTGCTTCTAAATAATAGACTTACTTTTAGGGGTAAAACCTACACCCTTAAATATATCTTATATTTGATAGTTTAAATTGTTACTTCATTTTGAATTTTAAAATTTCAAAAATTGGTAAAATTTAATTTGATCCAAAATAACTTACCAAAAGACAAAAAGACTCTAAACAAACCATGACTTTTGAAGTTGCATCAAATGTTACGTATCCTCAATTAATAAATTTGCATCGACGTTTTGTTTTGTTTTCTTTTTTAAAGGTGGTGAGTCCTTCAACATTAGTTTCGATGTTTTAGGTATTTTAATAATATGCCAGCATTGTTTTACATTTAAATTAAAAAAAAAATGTTTTATGTTTTTTTTTTCCTAAAATTTTTCCTATTATTTAATATTAAAGCAAGAATGATACTGGAGAACTTATCTTTAAAGATAAAATTTTAAAGTTGTGGTGAAAGTTGCTTCTAAATTGTAGACTAACTTTTAGGGGTTAAAACCTACACCCTTAAATATATCTTATATTTGAGAGTTTAAAATGTTACTTCATTTCAAAATTTTAAAAATTGGTAAAATTTAATCTGATCCAATATAACTTACTCATCACACCCTTAGTTTTTTTTTTTTTTTTTGGTGATTGGAAAATGTAGTAATCCCAAGTTATGATAAATGTTCTAAAGTAACCCTTGCCCAAAAAAATAGAAGAGCATTTGACGCATGCTCAGAGGCTAGTTTAGATATTAAAGCAAGATTGATACTGGAGAACTTATCTTTAAAGATTAAATTTTAAATTTGTGGTGAAAATTGCTTCTAAATAATAGACTAACTTTTAGGGGTTAAAATCTACACCCTTAAATATATCTTATATTTTATAGTTTAAAATGTTACTTCATTTTGAATTTTAAAATTTTAAATTTTGGTAAAACTTAATTTGATCCAAAATAACTTTCCAAAAGACAAAAAGACTCTAAACAAATTGTTAGGACATATGTGTTTCTCATGTTATAGAACATATGTCATGATTTTATGTAATGCCTATTAGCGACCAAGAATTTATGACGGACCCAAAAAACCCTCTCAAAAAATCTTATTTGTGATGGCAAAATAAAGCCCTCGCAAATACTTGATAAAATGTGAAATATTTGTGACCAACAAAAAAAGCTGTCGCAATTATGTGTTATAATCATCACAAATGCTAATATTTTGGAGGGAAATTTTACCTCCATATTATTTGCAAGGGACAATTAAAAATCTCTCGCAAAAAGTGCATTATTTGTGACGGTTTAAAAAAAGCCGTCACTAATACTAAATTATTTGCGAGGGCTAGGATCGGCCTTTACAAATAATCATGAAAATGTAAAAAATTTTGGAGGGAAATATTCCCACCAAATTATTTCCGAAGGACAATAAAAATTCCTCGCAAAAAGTTTATTTTTTGTGTGAGTTAAAAATATACCCTCACTAATACTAAATTATTTGTAAGGGCCACAATTGACCTTCGCAAATAATCATGAAAATATTAATTTTCTTTAGAGATGAGAGTTATTTTAAAATTCCAAGATTATAATTATTGGTGAAATATAGAGTGATAGGAAATTTGTATTCAAAATTATGCCTATTAAAATTCATAAATCTTGTTTTTCATCTCTGATTTTCAATTAGGCCACCAACTTATAAATGGTTTGCACAAATTCTTTGAAACCTTCGGACTCAGCTTGACTTTGAACTTCATAATTCTAATTTATCCATCATTTTCTATCTGTGTAATTAACTACTACAAGAACTACATGATCACTTCTTTGGAAAGTTGCATGAACTAGACTATAGTAAAAATGTTATTTACATATCCACAACACATATAGCAATAAGTGAATGCCAATCACTCAGTACTAGGAAATAAGATGAACAAAAAAAAAAGCTCAGTTTTAAAATCAGTGCAAGGCAATTAAGTGTTGAGAATTGGAGGCAGTAATTTAGACTTGGATCCAAGAACTTTAGCCCTTGTGTCTGGAGAGAATTCTATCCCAGGTAGCACTTTAACCTCTCCTTTTTTAGTGATATGAATGGGATAACTGAGCAAATGACCTGGCAAGTCATGGTTCAAGATCAGACAAAGTCAAAATAGATAGTATAATCACATATTAAACTCGATGGGGTCAATGAGAGCATTCTATACTAGGATAATAACCTTAGAGAATTAAGAAAGAAAGCAAGAGGGATAACTGCTCGTACCTTGTCTGTGACTAAATTTCTATGTCAATAAGCATCCTTTGTATTATGCACATGGATAACTAATCTGGATGAAGTCAAATACAGTGATGGAATGGAGGCTGTAAGCCTTTGAAGTCACTCGATTATCATATTCTCAACACCACTCCTTCTCCAATTTATATCATCATCCTCATTTTCTTCTTGCAGCACATTTGCATTACAATGTAAATTTTCTTCTTCTTGGTATGGCTCTTCTTCATCTGATGGCATTTCATAAAGGTTTCGTGGTTTGGTTTCAATCACAACATTCCATGTGGGATCTTTTATTCCATTAACATAGTAAACTTGAGTTGCTTGACATGCTAATACAAATGGCTCTACGGTTTTCAACTTTCGTGATGTATTAACAATAGTGGTTCCGTGCCGATCTCTCTTATAACCAATTCCTTCACGAGATACATCATACCAATCACATTTAAACAACACAACTTTGTTCCCTTCAGTATATTGAAGTTCAACAATGTCTGTTAGTTGTCCATAATAAGGCACATTGCAACTTTGATCCTCCCCTCTCACCATAACTCCATTATTTTGTGTTCTTTTACTTTCATCACACTGATTTGTATGAAATCTGAACCCATTAACATTGTAACCACGATAAAAAATAGCCCTTTTCTCAGGACCCCGAGCCAACGAAAGCATGTGCCCATCAACTTGTCTTGTATTATATAAGTCGGTGATCTACAATAAAACCTAAATAAGGTTAAACTCAAGTTGTAGTACTTAAAATATAAACAAACATACATTTTCAAAATAAACTACCATCTTACTCTTTTTTCAAACCACGCAATAAATTCTTGTCTATGCACCCTGTCAATGTCGAGAACACCTTCATTTGTAAGGATGTTCTTATGTTCTCTGCACACAGTTAAATATCCTAATCAGTTTTAATATCATATCATGAGAATATCAAAAAAGTAATTTTTGTGAAGATCATCTTACTCAACAAATTGATCAGCGTCGACACAATTTTGAAGAACATAAAATGTTGCTGCATTGTGAAGATCATCATTCAACTCACACCTTATTGCTTTCCCTAAATGTCGTCCAGGTGTTGAGAATATGGACAATTGAGAGGTATTTGCACATGCGGAAGTACCTCCATCATAATTTCGCTCTACCCGATTAAATTTGGTTTCTATTCCATGTAAATAGCGTGAACAAAATGTTAGACATTCATCCGCTAAATACTTTTCTGCAATAGACCCTTCTGCGTGTGCCTTATTACGGACATAATTCTTAAGCTTGCGCAAATACCTATATTTGAAGGCATAACATGAAATTTTATCAAAAATAAAATACTAGTGTGCAATTGTAATTTAGATTATAATGAAATTTTGTAAATTTTACCTCTCAACTGGATACATCCATCTGTATTGCACTGGACCTGCAACTTTAGCTTCCCAAGATAGGTGAATGGCCAAGTGAACCATTACATCAAAGAAAGAAGGTGGAAAAATTTGTTCTAATTTAAAAAGGGTTATTGCAATTTGAGTTTCAAGACGATCCAAATCATCCACTCGTAACACTTTAGAACACAATTCTTTAAAAAAATTGCTTAACTCAGTCAAAGCATCAGATACTTTTTTGGGTAAAAAGTCACGCACTGCAAGTGGGAGTAATCTTTCTAGGAAAACATGACAATCATGAGTCTTCATACCAGAAATTTTTCTCTCCTCAATATTCACACATCGAGATAAATTTGCAGAGTAGCCATCTGGAAATTTAAAATTTTTTAGCCATAAGCATATGGCCCTTTTCTCATCATTTGACAATGTATAGCAAGCTGGGGGTAGCTCTATCTTTCCATTAACCTCTATGGGGTGGAGCGTATGTCGTATGCCCATTTCTTTTAAATCAAGACGAGTGCTTAAAGAATCCTTCGTCTTATCTTTAATATTCATAATTGTCCCAATCACACTGTCAAATATATTTTTTTCAACATGCATCACATCTAAATTGTGACGTAACAAAAGTGTTCTCCAATATGGCAATTCAAAAAAAATGCTATGCTTCTTCCAATTATGAAACTGCCCATGCCCTTCTAGAGTCTGCTTTTTCTGGCCTTTCCCAAATATAATTGGCTTTAATGGACGAATTTGTTTTAACACATCATCACCAGATAACCGTTTGGGAGCTGTCTTCCTTTCTTTTTTACCATTAAATTGTGACTTCTTATTACGCCATTTGTGGTCTAAGGCCAAAAAACGACGATGTCCCATATAACATATCTTATATCCATTTCGCAACCTGCAATGAGTAGTCTCATTATGACAACAAGGACACGCCAAATTTCCCTTTGTACTCCAACCGGAAATAACAGCATATGCAGGAAAGTCATGGATAGTCCACAGCACTGCTGCTCTCATCTGAAAGTTCTCCTTTGTTGAAGCATCATATGTACACACCCCATCTTCCCACAATTCTTTCAGCTCATCAATCAATGGCCTCAAGAATACATCAATGTCATTCCCAGGACCCTTTGGACCTGGTATAAGTAATGACATCAATGAGTAAGGCTCCTTCATGCACATCCAAGGAGGAAGATTATATGGAAACAAGATAATAGGCCAGACACTGTATTTAATACTCATATTTCCAAATGGGTTAAACCCATCTGTAGCTAGTCCAAGCCTAACATTACGAGGATCCATTGCGAATGACTCATGAATTTGGTCAAATTTTTTCCAAGCTTCACAATCTGCCGGATGTCGTAACACTCCATCATTAACACGTTTTTCATGGTGCCATTTCATATCCGCAGCAGTTTTTGTTGACATAAACAATCGTTGTAGCCTTGATTTAAGTGGAAAATATCGCAAAACCTTCCATGGTACCTTTTTATTTTTCCCTTTACCACCCTTATTTGGCTGCCATCTTGAAAGTTTACAAACTGGACATTGAGTTGCTTCTGAATACTCCTTATAATAAAGTGCACAATCATCTTTGCATACATCTATCTTCTCATAATGAAGGCCTAGATCATTGACAATCTTTTTTGCCTCATAGTTCGAGTTAGGTAGTCTCTCACACATAGGAAATGCATCCTTTAACAACTCCATCAACATACTAAAGGACTTGTTGCTCCATGATGATATGCACTTTATGTGCAATAACTTGACTGTGAAGGACAAACTTGAATACTTTTCACAATCTGGATACAAAGGCTGTTTAACCTCTTCCAACAATCTATAAAATTTCTTTGCATCTCCATTTGGCTCTTGTGGTTCATTTCCACTTGATTCCTTGCCATGCACCACTTGTGGATAAGCATCTTTAATCATATCAAACATATCACCATATAGCATACCATCATCATCATCACCTTCTACTTCACTATCACTTTCCTCTTCACTATCACCTTCCCCATGAAGGTACCAAGTAGTATAATCTCTCCTTATACCCCTAAATAAAAGATGATATTGGACCTCTTCACGAGTCCTACGATACCTGTTGCTACAATCAATACACGGACAGTTGATTATCATATCTCCATCTGTTGAATGTTTAAATGCATACTCAAGGAAGTTTTCAACTCCATTAATATACTCAATGCAAGATCTAGTGGGAAGATGCATCCAAGATTTATCAACCGTCATTTTATCTACACCATTTAAAGCATTGTATTAATCATAACTAACATTGATAGTGCAGATAGTAAATATTCATAAATCAAACAAACATGAGCTAAGTTTCATACCAGATTGGAACAAAAACCACTCTTTACCGCTTCTTCAACAAATGTTCTACAAACAATATTAAGACCTGCAAATTGCAAAGAAAATCAACGTTTATGCTTCAACCATCTTGTATGAAGCAACACCATACAAGCAATACAGGTCTCATACAAGCTCAAATATTGATTCAAACCACAAAACCACGTGTGTTTTCTTCTTGAACTTCCACTAAATCAAGTCAGGGTGCATATAAAACATAACAATCTATGTAAAGCATGTCCTATGTCAAAGGTTATATAGAACCTTTAATGGAAGAAGGAAAAAGAAGTTGGTGCTTTTACTACTAAGATTCACTCTAACAGCATCCATGTAACAGTAGTTTCGTATTCCTGATTGTGTAGCCCACAAAAGGCATTGAATTCAAGACTGAATTGAAAGTAAATTTAAAAGAACTAGTGGATGGTCCTAGGAACCATTAGCTACTTCAAAAGAGTGTTGGAAAGCCATGTTTATTCAACTCAAAAGAAGGCCAAGAAGTTTAATACCTGTATACCCAATATAGAGGCCGAGAAGGCTAAGACACATAACACTATGCCACAGACCAATATAAAAATCCCCACCAAACACTATGATAATCATACATCAATGCATAAAAAAAGATAAAAAGATGGCATTTAATCTTAAATTTGGTTACATAACCGTTTATTGGATAGCTAAACCAAGGATTTAAAAGATAAAAAGATTCAAAATTTTATTTTGAATACTGACTTACAAGAAAGGTCCAACATTATCATTACACACACACAAGTGCCCATTCCTTTGCAAGTGCCAATACATTATCATTACAAAATTCATGCTTGTAGTGTTAAGTAGTAGCTAGCAACAAACCTTGCAGAGCAGTTTCGTGATACGTTCTCCCAGAGGAAGTGAAAGCAAAAGCCTGAAAAATTATCCATTAAAAATTTTAAAATTCAACAAATGTAGTAGCGGTTACATGTCAAAAATGTAACTAAGCAGAAAATGCTAAACTTCACAAGAACAGAATGAGGTGAAGGTACTATAACTTTATTTGTCTGTATGCTAGATTCTCCATTAATATACTTGCATGAATATGTAGACCATAAAAGCCACCAAACCTTATACCACCTTAACATCATTAGTGTCACTCTAATTTTTAACACCCTTTAAAGAAAATGTTGTTTAGATTCCTAACTTTTTCTATGGTCCCAAGGTAAGAAGCTAAAGAAAAGCTATTCTCAACCATATCAAAGTAGATAAGAAGCAAAAGGTTATGTTATTCCTAACTAATTATGAAAAGGAAAAAAAAAAAAAGAATAAAATTCTCAACTTATATCCAGTCAAGTTTATACAACATTTGTATCACTAGGAAACCTTTAGTAGTTGAAAATGACTCTTCAAGAATGAGCCAACGTGAAGTGTACGACACCCAAAATGAAGTGTCTATGCTTCCTAGATGAAATGAGCCACCTCCGCAACTAATAAGAGAAGAAGATGGGGAAAAAGGAGGGGGGGGGGGGGGGGGGGTAGAGTGCTTCACTAAAATTCCATCTTGCAAGTGGCACAAAATTCTCACAAATAAATTGCCTATACCACTAAAATTTTTGGACATCACTAATCCAAATTTTGAGCCTAATTGATACAAAAATCTCCTCCCATCTGAAAAATCAATTATTTGTAAATAATTGACACTAAACCATGAATTTAGAATTCATGTTATAATCCCAAAACAGATATAAAATAAAACAACATAGTAAAATTATATATGAAGGTAGAGATATAAAATATAATATAATTAGGAAGACAAAATACAGCATCTAAATCTTACAAATGAACATGAGTGAATATTTGCAAACACAACTGATCCAATCAAGCAAGTGGATTGGCCATTCAATTCAATCAAAAGTTATAATTTTTTTCTTTTTTGATCAGTAAATAAAAACTTTATTGAAAAAAAAAAAAAAAAAAAAAAAAAGCAAATTCGTTGGTACACAGGAGCCTTGTGGTTTGGTGGCATTGTGAATCTAGGTTCAATCCCTCTCCTGCACTTGTTGTAACCAAAAAATTCAATAAATAAATAAATAATTGATAATTGAAATTGATCACTGACATGGTTGTTTTATATTTTTTAAACTACTAGTTGTCCCAATGGCATTAATTCTTAGAAAAATGTGAATTTAATCATTTAATCTAACAATATTATTCTAATTCTTTCAGGTTGTACCACCATATAAGTTATTAATGGCTGAATCTCTGTCTGAATAAAAATTTTCAACAGCACCATATAAAATTTATAGTAGAAATTAATGGCAGACACAGATATTGAGATATATGTATTATATTATGTATTCATTCATGTTCGGTAAGTTCAATTTCAGACATTTCTTAAGCAGACACAATGAAAACCATATTATATTAATATAAAAATAAAAATAAAATAAAACCCTTTCCAATTTTAACTGTGACAAATAAAGAAATAAACAAATGCAAAAGAAAAACCCTCGGGTCCAATAACTACTTTCTCTGAAATCATAAAAGACTCACTGGGAGAGAGTTGGTAACACCGACGCTGGAGAAAGTGGAGACGACGGGCCTGCCGCAGCCGGCGGAGAAATGGAAACGGCGTCGTTTGGAGAGAGAAGCAGTAGCGAGAGACGAAGGTGGTGGTGGTGGTGGTGGTGTGTAAGTGTAAGAGGGAAAGATAGAAGAAGAAGAAGAAGAAGGAGCAGGAAAGTGATTGGGAGAATGGAGAGAAAGTGAGTTGGCGTGAGGAGTTCAGAATTTGGTCTTGCCGCGCTGCGTGTTGTCAGTTGGCGCAAGTTGGGGGTTTTAGAGGGAAAAGTGAAAAACTTCAGAGGGAAAGGGGAATTGGGTTCTTTGTTTACTTAAGTGGTAGAAGTACATTAAACAAAATAACAAATGGACAATGAAGCCCGGCCCAGGAGCTTTACAGAACACAGGATGGCCCAGAGAAAGACAATGCACTTGTAGCTGTTTTGACAAATGGACAATAAGAAGCCCGGCCCAGGAGCTGTACAGAACACAACATGATGACTTTAGAATGAACAAAACCGTATCCTTATCTTTGGTGTATGCCTTTAGAATGAACACAAAGCAAGTATTTGAATTAGTTAAGAGTAATTCAGACCTCCTTGATAATTTTGGGATAATGATTCTGATGTTTTATTCACATTCCCTTATACAAATGACAACAAAGTTTCCCATAAAAACAAATAAATAATGACAACAACTTTCAAATCAAGGAACCCAGCAACATGCAAAAGCAACACTCAAATACAAAAAATCTCCTCTCCCAAATTCCAACAAGTTTGCTGCTGACTTGCTCTTAAAATAAAACCATGATGAAAAAAAAAAAAAAAAATTCGCTCTGCACCTTCATCTCGTCATCACAATCAATGTCGAGATTGAAGTGGGCATGGTTCCATCTCAGCAAAGAACCCAAAACTCCAAATCTGTCTCTCCCCACCACCGAAATCCTCAGGTCCCTACCGAATCTGATACCAAAACCGACTGCCCTGGAGCTTGTGGCGTTTGTTGACTATGTCACTGCGTTGCGCTCCACGGCCAAGACTTCTAGGGATTTTAATTTTCAACTGAGAAGAGAGCGTGGGGAAATAGCGAAATAGAGAGAGGGAGAAAAAGAAACCCAACATCTTCTGCAGAAAATGGTTTTGATTTTTTCCAGTAGGTTTTGTTTTGCATTTTAACGGAGAGTTAAGTTTCTTTGCAAGTTTGGTTAATGGAAGCTGACTCATCTTATTTTTAACAGCTGTCATATTTTTATTGGTTGGTGGGGCTTGGGAGGACCAACTCAGCAGTCCTCCCGTTGGTTGTAATAATTTCTCCCTAAAGTGCAAGCAAGCTGTTTACAACCTGCCTAGGGTCTAATGAAATGAAAAAAATATTTATTTTTGAAGATAGGTGGTAGATTTTCTACCGGTGAGAGAAAGACATGTTAGGCAAAAAAATTAATGAGAGAGACATGGGAAAAAATTAATAAAACAATTAAACACTAATAATTAATAATTTAATTAACTAATACATTATAGAAGTCAAACAAATTAAATTATATTAGACTAAACAATAATTAATAATTTAATAATTAATAAAACAGCAATACAACAAATTATAGTTTATAAAAAATAAATAAATTTATGAAACAACTAAACAATAATAATTAATAATTTTATTAATATTTCAAATGAACTTATAGTTTATTATTCAAATATCTTTGTTCATTTTTTTTCTTTTCATTTTTTTTTTCCTTTTGAGGTTTTTTGTTGTACATAACGCAAATTTGTTTTGGTTTTAAGAATTTTTTTTTTTTGAGGCCAAATCTTGATTAAGGTTTTTAGCTAAGAAATGTTTAAAACGTTTAGAATTAGAATGTGCCAAAAAGTTGTACTTGTCTTGTTGTTTTTCTAGCAGAATCTCAGAAATTACTTGTAGTAGTGGACCTAGTGGTCTTCACAAATTTTCCCTTTTTATTATGGCCCTGTAATTTTTCTTTTTTATAAGAATATCATAACTTTATTAAGGAGAAGATAAATTCATTATATTTTGAATTAAAGCCGATTCAATAAACATAGGATTTTCTTCTATCCTATATTTAAAACGTTTAGAATTAGAATGTGCCAAATAGTTGTAATTGTCTTATTGTTTGTCTAGCAGAATCTCAAATATTGCTGGTAGTAATAGACCTAGTGGTCTTCACAAATTTTCCCTTTTTATAATGGCCACGTAATATATATTTTTTTTTTTATATCATGACTTTATTAAGGAGAAGATAAATTCATTATATCTTGAATCAAAGCTAATTCAATAAATATAGGATTTTCTTCTATTCAAGTTATATAATCATTAATACCTTTAGCATGCTAAACCAAGAGATGTGTTGAGCAATTTCCTTGTCTTCGAACATGTGTTACTTGAATTCCTTGGAAATCACTCATCTGGTGTAGAATACCTTCATGAATTAACCATTTTTTATACTATGTAAAAAATCATTCATGCATTTTATACATTTTCCCCCTCTAAAATCAAAACCATTTTTTATCTAAGCACACGTGTAAGTGCATGGTTTCGGTCATAAGCCCAAGAAGTAATAGGATTAAGATCCAAATAACACAACACAATGAATTTGTAGAGAGTGGGCCATTATAATTCTAGACTTTATTATAATTCTAGTTCTTACCATGCTACAATATTTTCTCCACCAATTCTCAGATCCTCCCTTTCCTCTGGAGGGTTTCTTACGTTATATAGCCTTTTTCTATTGATCTTGGCTCTCCATTTGTTGATCACGTAGGCCACCCTCGAGTGCTTGTCCCATCAAACGTTTCCTCAAACCTTCCGTGAGTTGCGGCTACCTAGATAACATTGTTCAAGGGTCTTCTTCACATAAATACAGTTAGAGGGTTTGGTGGGGTGCAATAAATATGGTGGTAGCTTCCATTCCTTCAGACATGACAATACTGACCTCCTCCTTGAAGCGTTTCCTCTACTGTGCGACCTCCTATGATAATGTACCACTGACGTGGTCAAGAAGCACATTACATATAAAGAAATTGCTGGGAGCATCTTTGGTTGGTATTTTCTAATTTCAATTCCACTTTTTAATATTAATATTAATATAAGAAAAGAAACAACCGTAACTGAGTGAGTGACATCAACAACAAGAATATTATAAAGAAACGATTAAAATTTAAAATTGATTCAAATCAGCTTTATGTTTATGATAGACCACTACTTAAATTTGTTGATTAAAAAAATTTTAATTTGATATCCAGGAATTGAGAAATCTAGAAAAAAGAAGGAATTTAGATTTAATTTTTATAGAACTATTATCTATCTGAGGTAACTCCTATATTACACATGCATATAAACAATTCAATGGCAGAAGATATCTTATGAATTGAAAATAATTGTAGATTTAATATATTATGATATGAAAAATGCATATATTCAATAAATAAAAATTATTACTATTGAAAAGAGGTTGTTATTTGAGAAGAGAATCTTATATGAATCGGACGTATATGCCCCATTACGCTAAATACAACATCATTTTGATCGAAGAAGCTGTAAGCCTTAAGGAAAAAAAGAAAGAAAGAGAGGAAAGTTAACCTTGGATCAAGTTTTATAATGCTATAAAACTCAGCATTATTGGTAGTCACCGACCCTAAAAGGTCAATCAAAAAAGAAATCATAGCCATAAATAAAAGTATACTATTTATTCTTAGATACAGTACTAAAAAAATCAAGGTTTTAAGACTCGGATCATTCATTGAACCATAAAAATGAGAGGTTTAAGGTTTTCGAAATAGAATCGAAGTTGAACCGGGATCGAATTGTGATGATATCATAATTAATTTAATATAAATAAATATATTAAATTAGTATAAATATAAAATTTAACTAAAATAAACCAAATAAATATAAAGATCATCTTTCAAATGTATTTTTCATATCACAACTTTCATTATAGTATTCCAAAAAATAACGTTGTATTATCAATTGTTAAAAAAAAATAATAATAAAAAGAAAAAAGAAAAATATTTATTTATAAGATACTATCAAAGCAAGATTTTGCATTATAAATTAAAAAAATACTTACAACATTGTACACTTTTTTTTTTAAGCAAACATTGTACACTTTTATTTCATGTAAATATGTATAATATTGTACACTTTTTATAACTATATGCATTGTGTTTTGTGCATTTTTTTACTCTACAATAACATTTACATTGACAGTACAAAGGCAGTGAGTAAAATTTGTGAAAATTGGTGGGATTTTACCGTATAAAGAAGCAATCAAATCAAAAAAAAAAAAAAAATCAAATAAGTTTAAAAAAATTTACAAACCAAATGAAAGATAATGTGGCAGCCACGTGTCAAACACTTCACATGGGGGAAGTGTAGTGGCTGCCAGCCAATTCCTGAGTGTTGGACACTAATTGAAAAAGACAAAAAAAAAAAAACTTGGCATAGTTTGTGAAAATTGGTGGGATTTTACCGTATATAGAAGCAATTTTTCATTTCATTAGACCCTAGGCAGGTTGTATACAGCTTGCTTGCACTTTAGGATGAGACTTGCACGCAAAATAAAAACATCAACTCAAAAAAATTCCGGATCTCTCTCTTCTTGTCTTTTTTTTTTTTTTTTTTTTTTTACCAACTAAACATGTATTAAACAAAAAAAGGGGCCTACAGGAAAGTTCAAACAGCCCAATACAGTACAAAATATCTCACAAGTCAGACAGGGTAACAAGTAGTAAAATAAAGGCTAAGTCTAAAACACGGGCTAAAATTAGATTAGGAACCCAAAAGCAGAGAGTGAGCAGTCCTTGTTGATGCAGCTAGTTCACAGATCTCTTCCTGCCTTTAGTTTCCACTTTCACTTCTCACTTTTCAAGCTCTCTCTGGTCTCCGGTCTCAAGACTTTCTCCAGCTGCCCCTGTCATCACCATGTCTCTACCTCTGTTGGCTTACTGACGGAGTACCAATGCCTTATGGCAACTCAACGAAGCTAGGTTTTTTTTTGTGATTGTTCTGTTACAAAACGGAAAAGAAGAAGAAGGAAAATGCAGATGAGGAAGAAGAAAAAAAAGGTTTGTGCTTTTCATTTAAGTTTATGTGGGTCTATTAGTGTGTTTTGGTAGTCACCACCTAAAAGGTTAATCAAAAACTAAGGAATTCAGATTTAATTTTTCCCATTTCAGCTGTAATTATTTAAAATGGCATAACTGACTGGTTTGACAAAATCTCTCATCATATTATATATTTAAATTTTGTCTTCTCCTTTTAACTTTTTGATTTTTTTTTACCAAATAAAAAATTGGAATCGTTATTATTATTTTTTTTTTTGAAAGGCTTATACTATTTTTGTAATCGTTATTATTAAAAAAAAAGAAAGGTTATATTTACGAGCAATGCTAAATAGTTTTTCTTTTTGAGTAAATACATGTAATTGATGTAATAGTCTTGATGTAATAGGCTGTAGTGAATCTAGGAGAGTAAAAACCGAAGACTGATTTCAGTGTGTGGGCTGTGCCACGTGTGGCACAAATATAATAACACAAAATTGAATCAACGGTAATAAATTTAGAATTCAAAAATATCAACAAAATCCAACGGTGACAATTCTCCATATCTCTAATGGTTTTTCACTTCGGATTCAGTCTTAGAGTTCATAGTGAAAGCTCCTGTCCGTGGTCATGGGACTCAGTCTCAGTTCTCTACTTGCCTCTCTCAAACTCTCACGGTCTCAGTCCTTAAACCGAATCTCCAAATCCAAACGCTAGCCACCTCCAATGTCATAGCCCACTCCCCTCTCCGCCTCCAATGCCTAGCCGCTACCAAAGATTTATAATACGAAACCCTAATCCCTTCCTTCTTGGTTTCATTATAGTCAGACATAGAGGAGAGAAGAGAAATAGTCCGTCCACTGCTGCCTCTTCACCGCCACTCGATCACTATCGCCTATTTTCTGCTACCTCTTGAAGATTAGCCAGCTTAGATCAGTTTTAGATTTGTTGTTCTAATTAAATTTGTCTTTTTCCATGTTCTTGATCTGTTGTTGTTGTTGTTGTTCTGATTTTAGATTTGTTCTAATTAATTTTTTTTTTTAATTTTAGATTGTGTTACCATTACACTTGGGAGAGAGAAATGAGCTCGGCTGAGAAGGAAAAGAGTGAAGAAAAAGGAAAGAAGCTGATTTTTTGGGTCTGCTCTCCCAAAAATAACTTTGTACTTAATTGTTTGTACCGGAGATGCTCTTAGTATTTTCTTTCAGTATCTAATTTATGATTTATATTTTATTTTTAATGGGTTTTGTATATAGTTATAGGATTCTTGAATAAATTTTCGGATGTTTCCTAAAATATTTCCTACTCTGATTTTTATTTTTCTCTTTGCCGCTATTTTCCATACTTTTTTCACTCTTTGCCGCTATTTTTTGCAAAGTTTTCCCGCACAAAAGCTGCTATATATTTCTTGTTTTTTCTACACCTCTAATTCATCACAGAGAGACCAGAGAACAAAACCAAAAACAGGGTGTTAGGTAATGATTTATCCCCTCCAGTTTTATTCTTTGTGCCTCTAATTTATATATCTCTCTCTCTATTCCTAATTTCATATTTATGTTTTATATTAGCAAATTTTTTCAATCTTTTACAACTTTTGGTGATCCATCAATCAAAGGTACACATCAATCTTACTATCTATTTGGTTTTCCATCATAGATATTCTCTTTTAGAGAGTGTTTGTGTACTGTGAATGAGTGTGGTTTTGCTTTGCAATTCTCACTTCGTAGTTTTTATTGGTCTTGCTCTTTTATTATTATTTTATTATTTTTCTTATTTATTACTATCTCAGTCATACACACATTCAACGGGTTTTGAAATTGCAACCTCACAATTTACCTAGCACTTATAAAAAAATAATATCAATATTTGAAGTCAAATAATATTTCTAATTCAGATTCAATATTAATTATAGATTTTGGAAATCTTGTTTGATAGAATTTCAGTAGTTAGTGAAAATTTTAATTATCTTCATCACAATTTAACGTAACCACATTTTTACTATTCGTAATTAAGATGACTACTTTCTCAGTTTCTCTTCGGAATTCCTTGCAACAACTTTCACTTAGGAATCCATGCAATAAAATCCCTCCTTAACAAACTAAAACCAGCATCCTGAAAATATTTTCATAAATTTTTTAGATTCACAACTTATGGCAATAAATTATCTACTTAACAACTTAACCTGTTGTATTCATACCGACGCTAAATGTGTATTGGAAGAGACCTATTATAGAGATTGTTTGCAAATACCAATTTAAAAGTCGCCTCTCTATCCAATTATCCTTGCAATGACATATATGATATTATGATATGTATTAATTCAAGTGTAAATTAACATCTAAATAAGCCAAATTTTTTTTACCGAATTTAACATCTATAAGACAAATTATAAGCAAACAAAGCAACCTGCATTTTATGGATAGCAAGAAAAATAATGCATGCATGTTAACAAAAGAGTGAAGAGAAAACCTCACAATTTTATTATTTTATTATTTTTCTTATTTATTACCTAGCACTTATTTCACATATTCCATCACAATCATAGTTACACATTCAATAATAGAAATGTGATTACGTTTGGTTTATTTTATAGGTATATAATTTTTTGAATTCTGTGATATCTTTTTATATTGTAATATAATGAATTTCTTTTTGTTTCAATTTATCAATGTGATAGGATGATAAGCATGTATTTAGTTTTGAAAAAATTGTTAGTTATATATATTTTTTTTCACAATAATGTAATTGAAGTAAAAACTTTGTGATTTAGGTAGAGCTGTGTTTCATGTGTAATTTCACATTAATATTCATAATTGCTAGTGTTCTTTATTTTTTGTGACCGCATTAACAAATTTATATTCTACTTTTACTGTGTTGTTTACAAATGTTAGTTTTTCTAATAGTAGGTAGGTATGGCAAGAAAAGGTAAGAGGAAAGGTAAAGGCATTAGTGAGTCTCAAGACTCTCAAGTACAAGAAACTCAGTCAATTAGGCCTTCCTTTGATCATAATGAAGTTTCTGAGCAGCAACTCTCACAAACTCTACGTCCATTATCTGAGCCTCAAATTGATGAAGGAGCACATCAGGCCTCCAATTCTATTTTAATAGGTAGTATTACATTATAACTTTTTTTTATCGCATTTACTTAAACAATTGACTTATTATTATTTGTTTTATCAATAGGTACTAATCCTGGATCAAAAAAGAGGGGTCGAGGAAAGGCTAAAGGCATGAATGCTGGAAATGGTGAAATAGAGGTTGAGATTTATGATGGCAAGTGAGTGACTTATTGCAATGTTGGTTTATTGAAATTAATTATGGTATCATAGCTATATGATATTGTTAACATGTTTGATTTCTATTTTCAGAATTATTACAACAAAAGCCACTCGAGAGATTACCATTCTTTTTCACCAAAAACTTAATGGAGCTTGGACAACTTTTACAGAATACCCAAATTCTGAGCTAGAGACTTTATATGCTTGATATAGAGCTCAACGCTTTAAGCATAAACAGCCTGATGAGGAAGTTAAGAAGGCATTTATAGAATCAGTGAAACACCGCTATTCTGATTGGATGTTTCGCATTAGAAATCCTATTTTTCAGAAGTATGAAGCGAAAGAAGATCGTTACAAGAATGGTCCGTCCTTCATTCCTACACCTTTTTGGAAAGAGATGGTGGATAAATGGATGGAGGGAGATTGGGGGGTGAGTATAAATGAGATACATGGCATAAATTTCTCTCACTCTCTCTAACCATTATTTGTTAATATTTTCATAGAAACTAATGTTTTAGTGTATGTATTATGCATGCAGGAGACAAGTTTGAAAAATAAGGAGAACAGAAATAAGTCTAACATTTTCTCCACTACAGGTTCTGTACCAATGGCCAAGTACAGATATGAAATGGTATATTATACTATCATCAAATAGTTCTACATTATATCCTGTATTTATATAGTTTAATAACTTTATCAATGGTTTTTTATTCTTTTAAATATTGCAGTATCTTGAGACGGGTTCTGAGCCTAGCCCCATTGATTGCTTTAAGAAATTTCACACAAAGAAGGATGGCAAAGAATGGGCAACTGATCGTGCTAAGACATTATATGTATGCAACTTATACCAAAGTTTTAATTTTGTTATCAAATTTAGTTTTTTTTGTTGTTTTGATTATCCACGTGGTTTTTTTTTATGTGTAGGACAAAATGGATGCCATAAAGGCCAAAGCTGTTTCTGAAGGTACTAAGACAAATGATTATCAAATCTTTCGTGAAGTGGTTGGTGAACCAAGTCATGGTCGTGTTCTTGGCATGGGAATAGGTATTAAGGCTAAGGATGTATACGGCTTAACTTCATCTGGTAAAGGTTGTAGCAAACGTTGCAGAGAAGATTTTACAAAAGAAAAAGAAGATTTGGAGGCTCGTCTTAGAGAGGAAATGGATTCCAAATTTGCAAAAGTTGTGGAGAAGCTTGAGGAGAAGTTTGCTCAAAAGTTGCAGTCAATGGGCATACTACAACAATCTGACATAGATCCAGCTACTACGGTACAATCTCAAACTTATGCTTTTGCCTCTTGGATCTTCTACAACTTTCTATTGGTTTGATGTGGTTTACAACTTGCATATATTATAATATTATATTATTTTATATTTAGATTTGATAAATGATAATAGGACTATTACGACACTATCTACTGTTTTGAGTTTTGATAGCTATGTATAGGTTTTGTATTTAATTTTGTATATCATGTGTTTTGTGGTTTACGTTTTTCATAATTGTTATATTATTTTAATTTATATTTAATTTTTATAGTGGTTTAAGTAATCAAATTAAGTTATTGTTATTGTTAAATTTTTTTTTTTAAAAAAAGTTATTGAGCGGTTTGGGATACTAGAATTCACTTCAATTGTTTTATTTTAACAATTGTTTCATTTTAACTCATGTTTAATGTTTATTTATTTATTTTTTAGGATGGTACTGGCGGAGATGAAGAGGACAACTCAAACAATAACATAGAGGTTGAAAACAACTTGGAGAGTGACTCGGAGGAAGACTAATATAGATCTTGTTATAGAATAATTGTTTAAGTTTAAAACAAAGTTGAATTTCAAGATTTCTTTGTATTTTTTATATTTTAAAGTTTGAATTTATATGAATTTTTATCTTTTAGTGGATCAATTTATTGTAACATGATAGTTAAATAAAAATGATATAAAATAAAATAAAAATAAATAATAAAATATTTCAAAAATTATATGAAATATTACTACTGATGACGTAAAAATTTGGTCATATATAATTTTATAGTGATGACAAAGTCTCTCGCAATTAATATAATAGCGACGCCCCTAACCTATCGCTAAAAATAAGTTGCGAGGGGTTAAAAATCCTCACAAATAAATTTTACTCTTATTATTGCGAGGGTATAAATGTCCTTACAAATAGTTAGTAACGACGATGGCTTCTCCTCGCTAAAAATAAATTGCGAGGGTATAACTATCCTTACAAATATTTATTAATTGTGATTGTTTTCCCTCGCTAAAGATAAGTTGTGAGGGGCTGAAAGCCCTCACAAATAAATTTTATTGATGCCATTATTGCGAGGGTATAAATGTCCTCACAAGTAGTTATTAACAACAATTGCTTCCCCTCGTTAAAAATAAATTGCGAGGGGCTAAAAGCTTTCGCAAATAAATTTTAGCGATGTCATTATTGCGAGGGTATAAATGTCCTCACAAATAGATATTAACGACGGTTGCTTTCCCTCGTTAAAAATAAGTTACGAGGGGTTAAAAGCCATCACAAATAAATTTTAGCGATGCCATTATTTGTCACTAAAAAGTATGTCATCAATTTGGAATTCGCAAATAACAAATTGCGAGGGTATAAAGGTCCTCACAAATAGTTGTTAACGATGACTATTTCCCCTCGCTAAAAATAAGTCGTCGACTTTTCTCGTCGTTTGGTAATATATTTGTGAGGGTGAATTTGTTCAGTAGCGATAATAGATTGCCCTCGTAAATTATTTATTTGCGAAGGTATGGTCGCAAAATCTCTTTTAGTGACAAGTGCAAATACGACGGCCTTCGAGGGCCGTATGCCCTCGCTAATAACCTTTTGCGACGATATTTGAATTTTTGCGAGGGCATATGATCCTCGCTAGTAGACTCTTTTTTTGTAGTGTAATCCCAAATTATGATAAATGCTCTAAATTAACCCTTACCTAAAAAATAGAAGAGCATCTAAGCACGCGCATGAGCGCGTGCTCAGAGGCTAGTTTAGATATTAAAACAAGAATGATACTGGAGAACTTATCTTTAAAGATAAAATTTTAATGTTGTGGTGAAAATTGCTTCTAAATAACAGACTAACTTTTGGGGGTTAAAACCTACACCCTTAAATATTTCTTATATCTGATAGTTTAAAATGCTACGCCATTTTGAATTTTAAAATTTTAAAAATTGGTAAAATTTAATTTAATCCAAAATAACTTACCAAAAGACAAAAAGACTCTAAACAAACCATGCCTTTCGAATTTGCATTAAATGTTATGTATCCTCAATTAATAAATTTGCATCAACATTTTGTTTTGTTTTCATTTTTAAAGGTGGTGAGTCCTTCAACATTGCTTTCGATGTTTCAGGTATTTTAATAATATGCCTGCACTGTTTTACATTAAAAAATTTAAAAAAAAAATGTTTTAAATATTTTTATTCCTAAAATTTTGCCTATTATTTAGATATTACAGCAAGAATGATACTGGAGAACTTATCTTTAAAGATAAAATTTTAAAGTTGTGGTGAAAATTGCTTCTAAATAATAGACTAACTTTTAGGGGTAAAACCTACACCCTTAAATATATCTTATATTTGATAGTTTAAATTGTTACTTCATTTTGAATTTAAAATTTTCAAAAATTGGTAAAATTTAATTTGATCCAAAATAACTTACCAAAAGACTAAAAGACCCTAAACGAACCATGCCTTTTGAAGTTGCATAAAATGTTACGTATCCTCAATTAATAAATTTGCATCGACGTTTTGTTTTCTTTTCTTTTTTAATGGTGGTCAGTCCTTCAACATTAGTTTCGATGTTTTAGGTATTTTAATAATATGCCAGCATTGTTTTACATTTAAAGTAAAAAAAAAATGTTTTATGTTGTTTTTTTCCTAAAATTTTTCCTATTATTTAATATTAAAGCAAGAATGATACTGGAGAACTTATCTTTAAAGATAAAATTTTAAAGTTGTGGTGAAAATTGCTTCTAAATAATAGTCTAACTTTTAAGGGTTAAAACCTACACCCTTAAATATATCTTATATTTGATAGTTTAAAATGTTACTTCATTTTAAAATTTTAAAAATTGGTAAAATTTAATCTGATCCAAAATAACTTACTCATCACAACCCTAGGTTTTTTTATTTTTTTTCTTTT
This sequence comes from Quercus agrifolia, assembly GCA_029955455.1. Classification (NCBI taxonomy): domain Eukaryota; kingdom Viridiplantae; phylum Streptophyta; class Magnoliopsida; order Fagales; family Fagaceae; genus Quercus; species Quercus agrifolia. The sequence continues at coordinate 23,536,941 of JARQAD010000002.1, read as the reverse complement.
TTGGTGATTGGAAAATGTAGTAATCCCAAATTATGATAAATGCTCTAAATTAACCCATACCCAAAAAATAGAAGAGCATCTGAGCACGTGCATGAGCGCGTGCTCAGAGGCTAGTATAGATATTAAAGCAAGAATGATACTGGAGAACTTATTTTTAAAGATAAAATTTTAAAGTTGTGGTGAAAATTGGTTCTAAATAATAGACTAACTTTTGGGGGTTAAAACCTACACCCTTAAATATTTCTTATATCTGATAGTTTAAAATGCTACGTCATTTTGAATTTTAAAATTTTAAAAATTGGTAAAATTTAATTTAATCCAAAATAACTTACCAAAAGACAAAAAGACTCTAAATAAACGATGCCTTTCGAATTTGCATTAAATGTTACGTATCCTCAATTAATAAATTTGCATCAACATTTTGTTTTGTTTTCATTTTTAAAGGTGGTGAGTCCTTCAACATTGCTTTCGATGTTTCAGGTATTTTAATAATATGCCTGCACTGTTTTACATTAAAAAATTTTAAAAAAAAAAATGTTTTAAATATTTTTATTCCTAAAATTTTGCCTATTATTTAGATATTACAGCAAGAATGATACTGGAGAACTTATCTTTAAAGATAAAATTTTAAAGTTGTGGTGAAAATTGCTTCTAAATAATAGACTAACTTTTAGGGGTTAAAACCTACACCCTTAAATATATCTTATATTTGATAGTTTAAAATGTTACTTCATTTTGAATTTTAAAATTTTAAAAATTGGTAAAATCTAATTTGATCCAAAATAACTTACCAAAAGACAAAAAGACTCTAAACAAACCATGCCTTTCAAATTTGCATTAAATGTTACGTATCCTCAATTAATAAATTTTCATCAACATTTTGTTTTGTTTTCTTTTTTAAAGTTGGTGAGTCCTTCAACGTTGCTTTCAATGTTTTAGATATTTTAATAATATGCCTGCACTGTTTTACATTTAAATTTTTTTTTTTAAAAATGTTTTAAGTATTTTTATTCCTAAAATTTTGCCTATTATTTAGATATTACAGCAAGAATGATACTGGAGAACTTATCTTTAAAGATAAAATTTTAAAGTTGTGGTGAAAATTTCTTCGAAATAATAGACCAACTTTTTGGGGTTAAAACCTATACCCTTAAATATATCTTATGTTTGATAGTTTAAAATGTTACTTCATTTTAAAATTTTAAAAATTGGTAAAATTTAATCTAATCCAAAATAACTTACTCATCACACCCCTAGGGTTTTTTTTTTTGTTTTCTATTTATTTATTTATTTATTTTTTTTTGGTGATTAGAAAATGTAGTAATCACAAATTATGATAAATGCTCTAAATTAACCCTTCCCCAAAAAATAGAAGAGTATCACGCGCGTGCTCAAAGGCTAGTTTAGATATTAAAGCAAGAATGATACTTGAGAACTTATCTTTAGAGATAAAATTTTAAAGTTTTGGTGAAAATTGCTTCTAAATAATAGACTTACTTTTAGGGGTAAAACCTACACCCTTAAATATATCTTATATTTGATAGTTTAAATTGTTACTTCATTTTGAATTTTAAAATTTCAAAAATTGGTAAAATTTAATTTGATCCAAAATAACTTACCAAAAGACAAAAAGACTCTAAACAAACCATGACTTTTGAAGTTGCATCAAATGTTACGTATCCTCAATTAATAAATTTGCATCGACGTTTTGTTTTGTTTTCTTTTTTAAAGGTGGTGAGTCCTTCAACATTAGTTTCGATGTTTTAGGTATTTTAATAATATGCCAGCATTGTTTTACATTTAAATTAAAAAAAAAATGTTTTATGTTTTTTTTTTCCTAAAATTTTTCCTATTATTTAATATTAAAGCAAGAATGATACTGGAGAACTTATCTTTAAAGATAAAATTTTAAAGTTGTGGTGAAAGTTGCTTCTAAATTGTAGACTAACTTTTAGGGGTTAAAACCTACACCCTTAAATATATCTTATATTTGAGAGTTTAAAATGTTACTTCATTTCAAAATTTTAAAAATTGGTAAAATTTAATCTGATCCAATATAACTTACTCATCACACCCTTAGTTTTTTTTTTTTTTTTTGGTGATTGGAAAATGTAGTAATCCCAAGTTATGATAAATGTTCTAAAGTAACCCTTGCCCAAAAAAATAGAAGAGCATTTGACGCATGCTCAGAGGCTAGTTTAGATATTAAAGCAAGATTGATACTGGAGAACTTATCTTTAAAGATTAAATTTTAAATTTGTGGTGAAAATTGCTTCTAAATAATAGACTAACTTTTAGGGGTTAAAATCTACACCCTTAAATATATCTTATATTTTATAGTTTAAAATGTTACTTCATTTTGAATTTTAAAATTTTAAATTTTGGTAAAACTTAATTTGATCCAAAATAACTTTCCAAAAGACAAAAAGACTCTAAACAAATTGTTAGGACATATGTGTTTCTCATGTTATAGAACATATGTCATGATTTTATGTAATTGGCTTATCCTTTGACAAAACGCACTTTACTTGTATTTGGGTAGACTTAGAATGTGTTAAACTACTTCAAGAAACCACGTTTTAAGATCTTGTGTTGAAGCCTTCAAGTCTGTTCAAGAAATCAAGCAAGGAGTGCAAAATCATTAAAGCTCGACAGCTGGTTGACACCTCCTATCTGTCGAGGTTTACGAATTTCAGATTTCAACTCTGATTTTCTTGGGATCTGTGAATCTGTCTATTGGCCTTCTTTTCTCCTAACCCTAGACATATAAAAAGATTGTTTGAAGAGCCATCAAACGGTACACAAGTTGCACAAGCATTGAGCAAACTCTAGTCAAGCAAATTGTGACTGGAGACAAAGTTCTTGACCTAGTTCATCTCTTTCTTGGAGGAGTTGCTGTGTATTTGCACCATAGAGTTTTGTGACCAAGCATCTTCCTAATCTTTATCGTGTGGATGAACTGAAGAACTTTGCAGCCAACAATCTTTTCAGATTGGTGATTGAAGTCGCGTACTGGGATCAGCGTAATAGGTTAGTCACGTACTTGGGAGCCGTGCATCAAAAAGGGGAACTGTCACTACAGAACAAGTCCAATTGGGTATTGGGGTAAGGGTTCAACTGTAGGTTGGTAAGGTACTTGGGATTCCTTGCTTGTAACCGCTTGTTGTTATAATAGTGAAGTTACGGGAGTGGTGATCTGAAAATCACCCGGTGGGGTTTTTGTCGTCAGGTTTTTTCCCATTCGTAAACAAATCATCGTGTCTTTTTATTTCCACTGCAATTTTAGTTTATTGGTAATTTGTTTGTGCTACCACGCGTTTGCATGATAAATTGATTAATTAATAACTTGGCTAATTAATTAATTAATTTCTATCACAAGAGGTCATTCAGTTTGTGGCCTATCAAGTGGTATCAGAGCAGGCACACTCTGATTAGGGTTTAATCTTTACTGTGTTGATCCATTAACCCCTGTTGTCATGGATAGAGGACAGTCATTAATTATACCTCCATTATTTGATGGCACTAACTATGCATACTGGAAAGTACGCATAAGAGCTTTCTCGTAGTCTTTAGATGAGAAAGTGTGGCAAGCTATAGAGATTGGCCAGACCAAGCCAAAGGAAGCGCCGGCCGATTGGGATGAAGCAAAGATCAAGGCGGCCAACTTCAACAGCAGAGCATTAAATGCATTATTCAGTGCAGTCACTAATGAGGAGTTTAAGAAGATATCCTCCACAGAAACTGTACATGAAGCATGGACCATCCTCCAGACAACCTATGAAGGTACAAAGGCTATCAAGGATTCAAAGCTTCAGAGGCTCATTACAACCTTTGAAGAAATAAAGATGGAGGAGGATGAGTCGTTTGATGAGTTCTATGCCAAGCTCAAGGACATAGTAAACTCAGCCTTCAATCTTGGGGAAACTATTCCTGAACCCAAGATTGTAAGGAAAGTGCTCAAATCTCTACCCGAGAGATTTCATGCCAAGATCACGGTAATAGAGGAATCAAAGGATATTGATAAGATTCCTCTGACTGAGCTGGTTGGAAACTTGCAGACCTATGAGTTAGGATTGACAAGGATTGGCAAGACGGGTAAAGGCAAGAGCATGGCATTGAAGGTCAAGAGCAATGACACAGATGAGTCTTCCGATGATGAAGACTCCAAGATGAAGTCCTACATTACAAGGCAGTTCAAGAAGTTTATGAAGAATGCCAACGGAAGGAACTTCGACAAGGACCGCAGGCAATCCAGTTCTTCTCAGTTTAAAGGGCAAGACAAAGGGAGGAAAGATGCTAAGGAAGGTGGTCAGTACACTGTTCCTGCAGGACCTAAGTGTTTTGGATGTCAAGGCTTCGGGCACATGAAACATGAGTGTCCTACGTATCTCAAGAGCATTGGGAAGAGTAAGACACTTGCTGCTACCTTGAGCGACACTGAGCTTGAGGAAGATTCTAACAATGAGGATGACAGAATCTTGAATGTTCACTGCCACTGTCAATCCTACTGATGGGATTATTGAAGATGTGGACAAAGAAGAAGAATTGGTGGAGTCCAAATTTGAGAAGATGGATGATCAAGATGATATCGGTATAGCCTATGAGAAATTGTACAAAGTTTCTGAAAAACATGAGAAACTTTATAGGCTGGGCACCAAGAAACTCAGTGATGTGGAACTTGACCGTGAAGAATTATCCACAAAGTTTGATGAGGCTAATCAAACTATTGGAGCACTGAGGTTTGAGAACAATTTCTTGGCTGAGAAGACCAAGAAACTTGAGGCGGAGCTGTTTCAAGTCAGAGTTTAACTGGAGAGGACTTCAAGCGCTAAGCTAGACGAGATACACAGCATTCAAAAATCTGCTTCAGATCATACAGGTTTAGGGTATGGTATTTCTTCCTCTAATACTGCTTCTACTAGTACTACTGTTTTTGTTCCTCTTGCTAAAAATACTGAAATTGAGAACATTGATGTTAAAATTAGTCAAGCTAGTGAGAACTTAGACAATGGTAAATCTATCTTAGGAGCACCCTCTAAACTAGATAAGAAAGAAGCTAAAAATCCTAAAGCTAAGAAGGCTAACTCTCAAAATCCTAAACAAAAGAAGCAGCATCTCTGTCATCATTATGGAGCTGTCGGTCGTACTCAACCAAATTACTATAAGTGGTTAGCCACTCAACAGAGCAATGGCATGATAGCGTCTGGAAGCCAAAATTAGCTTCAATCATCTCTCGCTCCTCTTGGTGATCTTCTTAAGGCACTCATGTTCCTTTCGAACTTGAACGGTTTCAATTCTTCCCCCTCACCTCCTGTTCAAGGTTTTAGTCAAAGGAAAGGTTCTTCCAAGGTGTGGAAGAAAAAGGACTCTAAGTGATTTTATCACTTTCTTCTATCTACTTGTTTTTGCTTGTTGCATTACTTGTGTGTTTTGTTTTCATTTTTGAGTCAGTCTAGTTTTATGCTTTGTTTTGTTTAACATGTTTTTGTTTGTTTATTTTCAGTTTTTTTATTTATTTATTTTGTTTTTGATATAAAAATAAAAATAAAAATAAAAATTGAAAAAAATCAGAAAAATACAAAAACAGTGTGTGTTTTGTGTACATTAGTACTTGTGTACCTTGGATGGCCATTGAAACAAAATTTTCTAAACTTTGTATCTTTTGTAGCTTAGATGAGCATCTCTATGCACAACTAAGCAAGTGAGCTTTGTGGCTCTTGTTTGTGATTAGTAAGATTGAGTTGTCTCTTATACTTAATACTCATATCACTCTTTTTGACGGGAATGACTAAAAAATCCTGAGAGAAAGGCATTAATAACCATCTCATCACTGTTTTCTGCCAATCATGGATGACATCTGTATACTTCGGCATAGCAAAAGTGTGATGTCAATGACATTTGTGTGCTTAGGCATAGCAAAATTGGAATGTCAAATATCATTGGGTATTTCTTTTCTCTCTCTAATAAGCCCATGTATGATATACTTAAAAGAAAAATATGAAAAGAAAAATCAAAAGCAAAAAGATCAAAAATGCTTTTAAATATGATTGCAAGCGTGTATTCTAGGAAATGTGGGAGTTATAGGATGTACCTTGAAGGTGATAGTTCCCATCAAGCAGTTATGATTGTGTGTGAGTTAAAGTGATTTTCTCATATCTCAAATCGTTATAACATGTATACACTTATGCAATCTTGCGATGTTTTTCACACACAACACGCAATATTCTTTGCTATTCTTGATACATGTGTAGATACAATGTGATTTGGCCATCACAAGTTTTACATGTGGTAATGTATGCTCACTAAACTGTCATGACTTATTTTTGAAATATAAAATTGGTTAGACTTGTTTAGTGTGTGTGTGTGTTTTGGAGATCCTTGTGCTCAAAATTTTTTTTGGATTGAGAGATTTTTGTGTTGATTGGATCATTGGTTGAGTTGTATGCTGGATTGCATTCATATCTGTGTTTTTCACATCTTGAAAAACTATTTTGAAAAGCTGTCTCGACACCTCCTCGATACCTTGCTATCTGTCGAGCTTCTCAAGTTTTTTTTTAAACGCAATCTCGACACCTCCTCGATACCTGGTGGATCGATCGAGAAAGCTCCCGCATCATCGATAGCTCCTCGACACCTACTGGATCAATTGAGCTTCTGTTCTTGACTCTTGACTCTTTGTTGCTCGATAGCTTCCTCGATACCTCAGCTATCAAAGACCAAATCCTCGATACCTAACTCAACAAATCCCTCGATACCTCTCGATACCTGCATCTGTTGAGATTTACTAGCTGCCTATATAAGGCCTCTGTGCGATTTGGAAATCATTTCTCTTTGATCTCTCTCTTGATACTTCTCTGTTTCTCTCCCAAAACACTTTCATCTTATTCCAAACTTGTTCCTTAAGGATTCTTCAAGCTTTTTCAAGTTTCTCCTTACTTGGTAAGCTCCTAATCCTTTCTCATTCATGCATTTCATGATTTAAAACCTAGGTTTTGGGGATTTTGAAAAATTTTGGGGTTTTTCAAAATTGATGAGCTTTCATTGAAATTTTGGGGTGGGTTTTCACTTAAATGTGTTTAAAACCTCATACATTGCATCACATTAGCATTATAATGATATTGTCAAGCATTTAGATGTGTACTATATGTTTGTGTGCTGATACGTTTGGATTGGGTTGAGCCCATGGTGCATTTTCTTTTACATGTCACATGCTCATGCATTTCCCATGCATACGTACTTCTTTTCAATATACTTGATATATTTGAAACTGCTTGGGACTTTTCTGATTGTCATTCTTTCTCTCCCTCTTTGTTAGTTTATGTTAGACGTGTCTATGGCACCTAAGCGTAAATCCACTCCAGCCCGAAACCCTCTTCGTTCCGATGCTTCTTCATCTTTTGATCCTTCTCCTTCTACTGTTCGGTTCTGTGATGATGATGCCTTTAAGGAATTTTTAGAGAACTTTTCTAGACGAGGCATTCATTCGGAACGCCAAGTCGTATTGTCAGACTTTGCCGACACTGACCTTCCTTCTATCATTCACAGTAGGGGATGGGAGTCACTGTGTGACGTCCCGATCACATGTCCTCTCGTGCTGATCCAGGAGTTTTACTCCAACATGCACAGGATAGATCATTCAATACCTCTCTTTTTCACTCGCATTCGAGGTATGCGCATCCCTGTCACATCGCAGCTGGTTGCGGATGTGCTTCATGTCCCTAGGATAGAGTTTCCTGACTATCCTAGCTGTGAGCGTCTAAGGACAGTGTCTAGGGATGAGCTCATGTCTTCTTTTTGTGAGCGCCCTACTGCTTGGGATAAGCGTCTTTTTACACCATGTCGACCTTTTGCTAAAGGTCTTAGGTTCATGAATATGGTGATGACTTTTGTTTTACATCCTCTTTCTCATTATAACTCCATCATAGAGCCTCGTGCATGATTTTTGCTATCTCTTCTTGAGCATCTCACTATAGATTTTCCCTCTCACTTCATTTTCTTTATCATAGATGTTCATTTGGATTCGGCGTCCCGTGATAAGCTCATCTTTCCTTCCGCTATCACAAGGATTCTACGCCATTTTTCTGTTCCTTTTCCCTCGTCCGACCATTTTTCCATCATGTGTGCCATAGACTACGCTACCGTTAAATGTAGCGAGGCCCAGTTTCGGTCGCGACAGACAAATTCAGCAGCACCCTCCTCTCGTTCTGCTCCATCCCGGTCTACTCCATCTGCATCCACTCCTTCCTCTTTCGATGATGTGTCTTTGGGAGACGTCATGGCGCAGCTGCAACGCATGGATGCTCGCCTGGATACACTCTCTACGGAGTTGTATCAAGTGAACGTTCATGTCGGTCGTATTGCACGACGGCAGGCGACTATGGGCGGCTTTGCACTTGAGCCTACTCCTTCACCACCTCATCCAGTTGCTTCCGATTCCGATGCTGAGGATGATGATGATGATGATGGTGATGACAATGACGCTTCAGATGATGATGGAGATGCTAGCTCTACTGATGAGATGTCTACTTGACACTCTATCCTTTGTCACTCGTGACAAAAAGGGGAAGTAATTTTGGATATGAGAGTAGTCACTCTTAGGGGGAGAGTTAGTTTAGTTTTTGGGATTATTATGTTAGGGAGAGTGTTGAGTGTTGTTATTCTTTTTGAGGGATGTAGTGAGGATATCATGTATCTTTTTCTTTTCTTTCTTTATTAGGTACATTGTTCTTGTACATGAGGTCTTGTGACCATTTATAGTCATACATTGTACTTATTTTCTCTTATATATTGTTGATGTATGTTTTTCTTTCACCTACCCTTTCATGCGTTGTTTCTTTTCTCTCTTTATACACATGCTTCTTATTTATTTGTATGCAATCTGTTATTTCTGTTTCACACAAAGATGCCTTGATGAGTTTTGTTTAAAATGTTTCAGAAATACAGGTTGTCAAAGTTTACTTGCCATAAACTCTGTTTTTGCAAAGTTTTTCAAGATTTTGTGTTAAGATAGATTTTATTGTATTTAACAAGTGAATATGAGTTAAGTGATTTATGACTTCTCTCATATGTTCATTTGCTTGTTGTGGTTTTGTCACGGATTGCCAAAGGGGGAGATTGTTAGGACATATATGTTTCTCATGTTATATAACATATGTCATGATTTTATGTAATTGGCTTATCCTTTGACAAAACGCACTTTTCTTGTATTTGGGTAGACTTAGGATGTGTTAAACTACTTCAAGAAACCACATTTCAAGATCTAGTGTTGAAGCCTTCAAGTCTGTTCAAGAAATCAAGTAAGGAGTGCAAAATCATTAAAGCTTGACAGCTGGTCGATACCTGCTCGACACCTCCTATCTGTTGAGGTTTACGAATTTCAGATTTCAACTCTGATTTTCTTAGGATCCATGAATCTGTCTATGAGCCTTCTTTTCTCCTAACCCTAGACATATAAAAGGATTGTTTTAAAAGTCGTCAAACAGTACACAAGTTGCACAAGCATTGAGCAAACTCTGTTCAAGCAAATTGTGACCGGAGACAAAGTTCTTGACCTAGTTCATCTCTATCTTGGAGAAGTTGCTGTGTATTTGCACCATAGGGTTTTATGACCAAGCATCTTCCTAATTTTCATCGTGTGGATGAACTGAAGAACTTTCCAGCCAACAATCTTTTTAGATTGGTGATTGAAGTCACGTACTGGGATCCGCGCAATTGGTTAGTCACGTACTTGGGAGCCGTGGATGAACTGAAGAACTTTCCAGCCAACAATACTTTTAGATTGGTGATTGAAGTCACGTACTGGGATCCGCGCAATTGGTTAGTCACGTACTTGGGAGCCGTGCATCAGAAAGGGGAACTGTCACTACAGAACAAGTCCAATTGGGTATTGGGGTAAGGGTTCAACTGTAGGTTGGTAAGGTACTTGGGATTCCTTGCTTGTAACTGCTTGTTGTGATAATAGTGGAGTTTCGGGAGTGGTGACCTGAAAATCACCCGGTGGGGTTTTTGCTGTCAGGTTTTTCCCCATTCATAAACAAATCACCGTGTCTTTTAATTTCCGCTGCAATTTTAATTTATTGATGATTTGTTTGTGCTACCACGTGTTTGCATAATAAATTGATTAATTAATAACTTGGCTAATTAATTAATTAATTTCTATCACAAGGGATTATTCAGTTTGTGGCCTATCACAAACCATACCTTTTGAATTTGCATAAAATGTTATGTATCCTCAATTAATAAATTTGCATCAACGTTTTGTTTTGTTTTCTTTTTTAAGGGTGGTGAGTCCTCAACGTTGGTTTCAATGTTTTAAGTATTTTAATAATATGCTAGCACTGTTTTACATTTAAATTTTTTTAAAAAAAATGTTTTAAGTACTTTTATTCCTAAAATTTTTCCTATTATTTAGATATTAATGCAAGAATGATACTGGGGAACTTATCTTTAAAGATAAAATTTTAAAGTTGTGGTGAAAATTGCTTCTAAATAATAGACTAACTTTTAGGGGTTAAAACATGCACCCTTACATATATCTTATATTTGATAGTTTAAAATTTTACTTCATTTTAAAATTTTTAGAATTGGGAAAATTTAATCTGATCCAAAATAACTTACTCATCACGCCCATAGATTTTTTTTTTTTTGTTTTTTTTTGTTTTTTTTGTTTTTGGTGATTGGAAAATATAGTAATCCCAAATTATGATAAATTCTCTAAATTAACCCTTACCCAAAAAATAGAAGAGCATTTGAGCACGCTTTTAAAGTTGTGGTGAAAATTGCTTCTAAATAATAGACTAACTTTTAGAGGGTTAAAACCTACACCCTTAAATATATCTTATATTTTATAGTTTAAAATGTTACTTCATTTTGAATTTTAAAATTTTAAAAATTGGTAAAATTTAATTTGATCCAAAATAACTTACCAAAAGACAAAAAGACTCTAAACAAACCATACCTTTTGAATTTGTATCAAATGTTACGTATCCTTAGTTAATAAATTTGCATCAACGTTTTGTTTTGTTTTCTTTTTGAAGGGTGGTGAGTCCTTCAACATTGGTTTCAATTTTTTAAGTATTTTAATAATATGCTAGCACTGTTTTACATTTAATTTTTTTATAAATGTTTTAAGTATTTTTATTCCTAAAATTTTGTCTATTATTTAGATATTAATGCAAGAATGATACTGGAGAACTTATCTTTAAAGATAAAATTTTAAAGTTGTGGTGAAAATCGCTTCTAAATAATAGACCAACTTTTAGGGGTTAAAACCTACACCCTTAAATATATCTTATATTTGATAATTTAAAATGTTACTTCATTTTAAAATTTTAAAAATTGGGAAAATTTAATCTGATCCAAAATAACTTACTCATGAGGCCCATAGTTTTTTTTTTTTTTTTTTTTTTTGGTGATTGGATTACATAGTAATCCCAAATTATGATAAATGCTCTAAATTAACTCTTATCCAAAAAATAAAAAAGCATCTGAACACGCGCGTGAGGCTAGTGATAATAAAGAGTAATCTTCCTAGAGTGGTTACTTAACATTTTACTAAAAATAGAATATAAGAAAAATAAATGGTAGCTTACAAACAAGAAAGTGATAGGGTTCGTGGTCCGAGTCAGCAACGTGTCAGACTCATCCAATACTGACACGTGGCTTACATGAAGAAGTGTCATGGCTTCTATATAGAGCCACTAACCCCTTCCTTTCTTTTCATGCCTGAATTTTCGATCTGTCCCAAACAGACTCAAGGAGTTCCACCTTTTACGAACTCTTCCCTTCATCTAAAATTTATGTTCCATTTTTGCTTTTTGGTTTGTCTATTGGTACTTAGTTTGTAAGCTCAAGAGTAGCACTTCTATTAGGTTACTTTCTTTATTGTTTTGGGGTTTGGAATTTGTTCTTGGAAAAATGAAAGAAAGCACGGGAAACCCATTGCTTATCAAATCTTTGAACCACATCTCACTTGTTTGTAGATCAGTTGAGGAGTCCATAGATTTCTATCAGAATGTTCTTGGGTTTGTCCCTATCAGGAGGCCCGGCTCTTTTGATTTTGACGGTGCATGGTAATTAATTCATTTCACGCACAAGAAATCAAAATGAAAACAGTTTAATTTAGATGAAAAAATTAATGGGAATCTATAGATATCACTGTCCCTTTTCATTCTTGGTATCACTAAAGTTTCTTGATAATTTTCTTTATTGGGTTTTGATAATCTGTGTGTGTTTGTTCTATATATGTAGGCTGTTTGGGTACGGGATAGGAATCCATTTATTGCAATCAGAGGACCCGGAGAGCATGCCCAAAAAGACTGAAATTAATCCAAAGGATAATCATATCTCTTTCCAGGTAATTTTTTATCTACGTACTCTGTGTGTCTGTGTTTGGAATACGGTTTAATTTGGAGTTCTTAACAAATTCTATGGCAGCGTTTTGGTTTCGCTAAGTTTTGTGATCCATTGATCATTCTGCTAACAGGACCATGAATAATTTTTTTTCCTTTTTAATTTCCTTCTTAGAAAAAGGATTTTGAGTTTGTTGGTTTGATTTGATATTATTATACTGAGAAAGTTGAGTCATTTGAGCTATTAATTTAATTTTTTATAATAATTTTTTTAGTTTATTATTTGAAATTTGTTCCTATCAGTATCAGTTAAGTTATTTATTTATTCTTAAATTAATTAGCTTCTTATTATGGAGATATTAATCATCATATTATAAATCTCCTTGTTACTAGTATGTAACTATGTATCAATGATACAAAAAAATACCAAAACAAAAAAAAAAAAAAAAAAAACAATTCAGGCATTATTTTCTTTTGGATGAATGCAGAGAGAAAAGGATGACCCTCGCCCAGCTTTTGGGGAAATTTTAGGTAAGTTTTTTTTAGCTTTAAGAAGTAATTTTGAGAGTGAAATGGATTAAATTTCGTTCTGCAAATTTATTTTGCAATTTCTTTGAGTTGTATCTTAATATTTATTGCTTGTATTTTCTTACATTCAGAATCTCTATTACAAACCAACCAACCTATGGTCAAATTGCTGATAGTTGGAGCCCTTAAAATATTAACCTATCATTGGAGTTCTAAGACTAGTGGTTGTGAGATTTCATTTTAGACCACATGAATTGGGGAAGCATGATATATAAGAAAGAAAAAAGGAATAAAGATTTTCTTTTTACCTCAAAACAGAGCCCGAGTTATATATTCCTATGATACAGGATACAGATCTTAAGCCTGGCCCAAACCTAAGGTGTTTTGGTCCTTCACGTGATCCTTGTCCTATCCCATTCCTATGGAGACAATCAAAGGAAAAACAATATGATGTTATTTTGGAAGAGCATGACTATTGAAATAGAATGGTTGGTAAAGATTAATTGATATGGTAATGCACTGGCAGTATGTACGAAAGTTGCAGCTAAATTCAGTCTTAGCGTTCGGATTTGACTATTGATTATAAGCTAGTTTTTTGCTTTAATTATTCAACGTTTATTGGTGTGTCACACTACTGTTTATCGTATTTTTATTTTAAATAATATAAAAGTTTTAACTTTTTAAAAATAAATTAACTTTCAACTTTTTTTTTTTTAACATTATGCAAATAAATTACCAAAAATAAGAAATTCACAAAAAGACTATGTTCCATATAGAATAAATACATGTTATATACAAAACTCCCCTCGTGGATTTTTCATTACACCAAAAAAAAAACTCTGGGTTTCAAGTATCACACTCAGCATCTCTATAAGATATAATATAATTATTTGTTTTATAGGTAAACTAATAATATAGAAAAGATTAAGTATTACATTCAAATCTTTAAAGGGTTTTGTATAAACTATTTATTTATTTTATTTTAATGTGATATACTGAGATGTGATGTGACGTGACTATTTACATGTTTATATCTACAAATCTTTTATAGTTATATGTTTATCTGTACAAATCTTTTATAGTGGCGTACATTAATTATTCTACAAATACAACAAATGTTATTAATATAAGGTGATTTTTTTTATTATGATTATTATTTTTTTTTTATGTAAAGGATTAGTTATGTTGATGTGATGTGAAGTGATGTAACTATTTATATGATATATTGTCCAAGTTGGTTGATTGTGCATCCTCACATCCTAGATTAATTTATGATAGAATAGAGCACTATATTTTCCCAATATTCTCATAGTGAAAAAAGTGATGTAACTATTTTATATGATATATTGTCAATGTTGGTTGATTGAGCATCCTCACCTTCTGGATTAATTTATGATAAAGAGTTACGTGCATTGCACTTTTATAACATTTTTATAAAAAAATTTAGGTAGTAAATTATTATTAATTCTAATTTAAATTTATTACTAAAATTACTTTTTTGTTCTCTAATAACAATTTGCCACTTAAAATTAATTGTAAAAATATTGTGGACAAAATATTTCTCATAATTTATAACAATTTTGATAATAAAAGTTACAAAATTTTGCATGATGGGCAGTGTGAGAGCATGGGTGCAGTTGAGAAGAATCTGAAGGAGATGGAGATTTCTTTCGTGCGATCAATGGTGGAGGAAGGTGGGATTCATGTTGATCAACTCTTCTTCCATGACCCTGATGGCTTCATGGTGGAGATATGTGATTGTGACAACCTCCCTGTGATTCCATTAGCAGGCGAGATGGCTCGAGCTTGCTCGCGCCTAAACCTTCCGATGGTGCAGCATCAGCAGCAGATCCGAGTGATTCAACAATAAGAAACAAGATTTGTTAGGTGGAGTAGTTGACAATAAAAATCATGAGAACTGCTTGCTTGTTTTTATTTGTGTGTCATTTTCTATTTGCTTAAGTTTTGTAATAAGACAAGATATGACAGTGAGAACTCATACAAAGTGAGGACTCGGGTTTGCTTAAAAACTTTTAAAATTGGAATCTAGTGATCTGTCTTGCCTTTTTAAATCTCAAACCTATCGTTTTCTGATTCATTGCCATGTTGTTGAAAACACCTAATTTAGTTTATAAATTCAACTTAATCTAAGTGGGTCAGTGACGTAGTTCTATAGTAGTATAGTACGGGCCGTAATGCTTCACAAACAAACGGGAAATGATTCATTTACTTTTTGTTTGTACTAAGGAAGTTGCTGTTTTTATTTTTATTTTATAGGGATGAAAAAAGGTTTTTCTTTTTTCTTTTATATATATATAAAGAGAAGTTGTCCCAATTTTGGTTAGGTTTTTGAGCTACCAATCAATGATATTTTAGATTTTAGAAATCCTATAGATTGATAGTGTGGTGGGTTGAACCTAGAATTTTTTAGTTTACATTGTATCTCAAAACAATAAATCCATCACCTAAATCCATCACTTGAACACTAGAGGAGGTTTAGTAATGCTTCACAAACAAACGGGAAATGGTTCATTTACTTTTTGTTTGTACTAAGGAAGTTGCTGTTTTTATTTTTATTTTATAGGGATGAAAAAAGGTTTTTCTTTTTTCTTTTATATATATATATAAAGAGAAGTTGTCCCAATTTTGGTTAGGTTTTTGAGCTACCAATCAATGATATTTTAGATTTTAGAAATCCTATAGATTGATAGTGTGGTGGGTTGAACCTAGAATTTTTTAGTTTACATTGTATCCCAAAACAATAAATCCATCACCTAAATCCATCACTTGAACACTAGAGAAGGTTTATTTCCAAACTAATTTGGAAGGAAACTCTTTTATTTCTTTCTATATATGTGTTTTTTTTTTTTTATTGAATGTGAATTTTAAAAAGAATAACAGTGAGATTATATATATATATATATATATATATATATATATATATATATATATATTTAACATACATATTAAATTTCATTCAAATCAAATGTTATATACTATTTGATCAATAAACTTATTTTTTATGCATTATATTTTATCACAAAAACTTGAAATTTAAACATGTTATTAATGATATATTTATTGATTTTTAATATTCTTAAAATTTTGCAAGCATGGAAGATAAGAGTATGTAATTCAATGGTTAAATTTTTAAAATTTAGATTCAGTGCACGTTTGGATTGCGCCTACAGAGGAGCGTCTTGCGTCTGGCATTTTTTTTTTTTTTTTTTTGAGAAATTAGTTTTCACGTGATTATGCACTATTTAGTGAGTTAAGTGGGTCACATGATCATGCACTGTTCATGGAACTTACAAATACTTTATTAAAAAAAAAAAAAAAAAAAAAAAAAACTCTTTAAAACTGAGTCCCACAGTACTAAAATTATTTTATTACAGTGTTCTCAGTTTTAAATTTTCAGTAAAATAAATTGTATCTAAATGGACATTTAATAAAAAGATATAAAAGGAGTTTTAGTTTGGAAAGAAATCTTTTTCATAACCGTGTCAGAGATGAAAAAAACGTGTGGAAATCTGATTTTAGGCTTACTTCTTTTGGAGGAAAGAGACCTCTAGTATTGCATTAAAAAAAAAAAAAACAAACACAAAACAAAATACAAAAAACATTTTTTTTTTTAACATTTCAAAAAAAAAAAAAGAGACCTATCGTGGACGTGATCTATAAAAAAGAGGTATTCTAATTAAAAGCTGATATTTTTGTTCAGTTTATATTTCAGAACGAGCTACACGTTACTCGTCCCACCCACCAGTGCTATGAAAATTTAGATGCTAACGTTTGAAAGTGACATTCTGTTTTACTACAAGGTGAGCTCTAATTTTTCCAAAACAGCAACGAAAAATGATTGGACAATTTTAGACATGCAACACTATTTACAAGCTCGTTTTCATAATCGTCACTTGCTTGCCTTTTTTATGGGGACCTACATGCAAAAGACAAGGGGAAAACACTAAAACTAGAGTTGCATAAAGTTTATGACCACTTGGGATTAATGGGGGTTTATTTCTGATATAGTCTTAGATCTTTTCATCTTTAATTAATGGAATGACCTAACCATTTCTCCATCTAGTGGAATTAAAAAAAAGGTGACCCTTTTGTCACTATTTGGTCACTAGAGGACACTGCGATTTTTCAAATACCTTTTTTTTCTTGTTGATAACATCTTTCTTTTTACTAAAGCCACCCGGAATGATTTATGATTGCAGAAATCTTTATTCTATTCTAACTGAATATTGTAAAGTTAAAGGGTACTCACGTCACGAGTACACACTACACACACAAATCTAAAGTGTGTTCTTGCCAAACATACCTCGAAATAATGGGCACATTTAAATGTTCCCCATATAATTAACTTTGGAAAACACTTGAGTTCCTCTTTTCCAAATATATATAACAAGATTATTATTATTATTATTATTATTATTATTATTATCTGGTTAAAATCAGAAGGAACATCGAAGGCAGGCAATAACTCTTGTCAATGGTAGGACAAGTCACATATTAAGTAGCAATTTTGACAAACTTTGCTTGCGATTTTGGACCAATCCTAACATGGCTTGGGCTAAACTGCTGAAAGCAAGATGTTTCCCTTAGTTTTCCTTTCTAGATAGGGTAATGGGCACAAATAAGGGTAGCCGGAAGCCCTCCTTACCAGCAAATCCTTGCTCAAGTAAGGTTTGAAATGGAAAGTGGGAATAGGGATCTCAATTCCTTTGGGAATTATGAGCTGGTTTGTTTAAAATACTTTGAAAACCTTTGAAAATGGCATTTGTCAAAAAACTAGACTCCCTTGCATATTTGAAACGGCGTTTTATGATTTTTTTAATATCGCAAAATTGATTTAAAAATGTTTGTTTAGGTTGCTTACTTGCTTAGATGTCTAAACAAACGCACTCTATAATTGGCTACTTTATGGAATTTTATAAAATTTAACTGATAGGTCACTTTCTTTGGAATAGATGAACTTTCAAAGAAAGAGACCATCAACCAACACCACCCCCCCCCCCCCCCCCCCCCAAAACAAACACTCATTCTTATTAAATCCATCTCTATCTTCCATTATATGTCTAATTAACTTTTTTGCCCTTATTGATTGGTCAAATTTACTTTCACATTTAGACTTTTAAGACCTTTCAACCCCTTCATCTTTTCGCATTTATGGTGGACATCGTCATAAATTCAATTAGTGTGATTCACCATGAATGTGAGTGGAGAGAACACCATGTCACCATACTCCAAAAATATCTAATAATTACTTCAATTATAATTTTATATATATATATACATATATATTTATATAAGTAAAAAATATTTTAAGAACAAGTATATAACAACAATTTAAAAATAAATAAATAAATAAATTCAATAGATAAGGGAGGGGTTATTTGAACCTAGATGTTAAGTTAGAAATATCATCAAGTGTCAATTCAACTACAAACCACTTCTAACAATTGGGGTTAGTTTCCATTTCATTATTTTTATTCAAAATATCATTTTCATAGTTCTTCTCAATTATGTTCTATTTTGGTCAACCATAACTAGTTGCCATGAAAAAAATGAGAGACATGTCCACTGAATAAGCAGCTTTCTCCATAGAAGAAACTGATCACCTTGTTCGGAGTACGAAGAAGCAGAAGGCTTCATCCAAGCCTTTCTCACACCAAAGACCCATTCTTTCTTCCAAAGACTCTATTTTGTGCCCATCCTTCGACTGGGAAGACCTCCTAGCCCAAAACCTTCCCTTCGATGATGAAGATGCACACTCAAACATTGAACTTGACAACGACGACCCATACCCAACTATCCTTCTATCCCGAGAAGAAAAGATTCGAACTAGAACACCATGGTGGTCTACGCTCATCATCAAAGCTTTCAGTAAGTCACTAGGATTCAAATACTTCGACTTCAAAATTAGAATTATCTGGAAACTAGCCGGAGATATTCATATCATCGACCTAGGCTTGGATTACTTCCTTATCTGTTTTAAACTTAAAAGAAGATTATTGGAAAGTTATTAGCGACAGTCCCTAGTTCATCAGACAACAATTCTTATCCATTCGGAGATGGTCACCGGGCTTCAGACCTTTGGCAGCAACACTCACCACCACAGTAGTCTGGGTTTGACTCCCTAAGCTCCCCATCGAACTATATGATGAGCCCATACTTCGTAGAATAGGTAACCACATGACTGCCCCTTAAGCAACGGCATCACCATGACATTCAAACCAACCTTACCACGACCCTTCCAAACTCGGCCCTGTAAGAAAACTCCACAAACAATGTCTTGGAATCCCAATCTCATTGACTTCTTTGACCCTCTGACTTGAAACCATTGGGCACTCCTCAGCCGAAACTACCTTCAACCCATTTGGACCAACCTTCTCCGATGAATACAAACTTGCCCCAACAGGTTTTGGGAGCACATCGAAGAGGAAGTCATGAGGACATTACAAAGCCAATCTTCCCTACCACCTTAGAACTCTCCCTTCAGCCGTGTCATCATTCCTCTCTCGCCAAACCTCGCCATAGTCTCCTCGACCACCACTCTCCTCCCCGCTATCTAGACAGAGACCGCTCACCCTTGCCTAAGGACGGAGCACGTGCAGAGCTTTGCCGAAGCCCAAGAATGTTTAATAGCACTCCTCTCCCTCAAGAGCTCCTTTATCAACCTTCCCTTTCTGTGGAACAGAGGAGAACACCTCCCTCATTCAAGTCCTTCCACAGGTATCTTACTTCAGAATGATAGTTCGTTGCCATCATCACTGACACCCAACAACCCATACCTTCCTTTTCCTGTTGAACCCACTTGCACAAGAATGCACAACCCCAACTCTGAGTGACCTTAGGTTGGGCCCGGTCCACCAAACCATCCCCTCCAATTTGTTTAAAATGAAGATTCTAGTTTGGAATTGTAGGGGTGCTGGAAGCACTTCTTTCCGTCGAAACTTCCTAGATATGACAAGGCGTTTTAGACCCGCAATTGCTATTATAATGGAAACTCGCATATCAAGCACCAAAGCTGAGGAAGTCAGCTCTTCTCTTAGCTTCAACAATGTTTGTCGCTCGGATGCCTCAGGTTTCAATGGTGGCATATGGATTCTCTAGAATGCTCAAGACATCGATCTTGACATACTATCTGTTACGGACCAAGCAATTCATGTTGTCGTTCAGGTATGCCCCTCTAATCCCTCATCTAATTTGATATTTACTCCCCCATCTAAGCACTAAACTACAACTCTGGGAGAACCTTTCTTCCTTTGCATTCTCTCTCTCTGCCTTGGTTCATTGCAAGAGATTTCAATGACATTGCTAGCAATAATGAAAGTTTCAGTTGCACTCCTCCCAACCGCAGCCGCATAGCCCATTTTAACGATTTCCTTCATAATTGCAACCTCCTTGATCTAGGCTACAACAGACCATGTTTCACTTGGTCAAATAAAAGGGACTCAAACCTCGTCATGAAACAGCTCGATCGAGCTCTCTGCTCCCCCTCATGGTAACTCCTCTTCGAAGACACCACTATTACCCATCTCCCAAAAACTTCCTCTGACCATCACCCTTTACTTGTCAACACGAACCAACCACCTCCAAACCCCAACAATCGGCCTTTTCGACTGCAGACAATGTGGTTCAATGACCTTTCCATTAATGATATTGTCCAAGAAGTATCTCAAGCCCACCTCGACGATATCATGCAAACCTTCGACCAGGGTTAGGATTTGGAATAAAGAATGTTTTGGAAACATTTTTCACCCAAAAAAAAAAAAAAAACAGAGTGCTCGCTCGACTTAAGGGCACGCAAATAGCCATCTGCTCTAACCCCTCTTACTTCCTCCTCAAGCTAGAAAAAGAACTCACTGCTGAATTCCATCACATCCTAAAGCTTGAAGAAGATTTTTGGGCACTTAAATCCAGAACAGAGTGGAACATGTTAGGGGATCGGAACACAAATTTCTTCCATATCTCCACCATTCGTAGAAGGCATCATAACAAAATTTGGTGCCTTAAGGATGGCACAGGTAGCTGGACTTACTCCCCTGGAGACATTGAAAATCTTATCACCTCACACTTTATCTCCCTCTACACTATAGAATCCATTTGCTCACTCTCTACCATCCTTTTCCCAAATATTGATACACCTTTACTCCATGTGGAAGACCCCCTTCTCCAAAACATCACCACACAAGAAATTCATGTTGCCATTAACTCTTTCAAACTTCACAAGGCATCAAATCCCGTTGGTTTCCACCCCATTTTCTTCCAACGTTTTTGGCACACCTTAGGCAACTCCATCTGCTCTTTTATCAGAAATGTCTTCACTAATAGAAATATCCCCTCTGAGTTAAACTCCACCCTTCTTTGCCTTATCCCCAAAACCCCAAAACCCGAAATTTTCCACCAACTTTGCCCCATTGGTCTTTGCAACACTCTATACAAAACCATTACAAAAACTCTATTGAGCAGGCTTAAACCTCACCTCAGTGACCTTATTCATCCCTTCCAAGCTAGCTTTATTCTGGGTAGAAAGGCTAGCGACAACATCATTATTGCCCAAGAGATCATACACTCGATGACTACTTCCAAAAGTCAAGTTGGCTCCATGGCTATTAAGATTGACCTTGAAAAAGCTTTTGATAGGCTTGAATGGAGTTTTATCAAGCATACCCTTAATCACTTCAATTTTGCCCCCTGCTTGGATTGAACTCATAATGTCCTACATTACCTCTTCCAATCTCTCTGTTCTTCTTAATGGGGAACGCCTCACCCAATTCACCCCCACTAGGGGCATCCATCAAGGCAACCCTCTCTCCCCATACATCTTCATCCTATGCATGGAGCACCTTGCATGGCTCATACTCAAGGAAGTCTCATTGGGTAACTAGAAAGGTATCAAAACAGCAAGAAATAGCCTTCCTTTCTCCCACCTATTTTTTGCTAATGATCTCATTTCGTTTGCCAAAATCATCCCTCATCAAAGACTTAATTTGTGCCACTCCCAAGCCCCACACTCCCTTACACGATGACTCCACCTACTGGTTTCCTACACCGAATGGTGAGTTTAGCACTAAATTTGCATAACACCTTGCTTGTGGTCTCACTTCTGAAGCTCCTCACAACAAATGGAAATGGAGTTGGAAACTCCCTACTCTCCCAAGAATCAGTACCTTTATATGGCTCTCCTACCACAATAGCCTTCCCACTAAATCCTTGCACCACAATCGGAAAATCATCTTGGATCCCTCATGCCCATTATGCCACACTACCCCTGAAACCCCTCTGCACATACTCCGTGACTGCACTGTTACCACCCTCATTTGGTCCAAAATCATCCCTCATCTACCACCTTTTTTCTACTCTTCAAACACCACAACATCATGGATAAAAACCATGTCTTCCAAAAGCATCCTCACAAGCCTCTTCTTGGACTTACAGTGGCAAATCTTATTCCCTATTTCCATTTGGGCAATCTGGACCGTTGGGAATAAGTTGGTCATGGAAAGCAAACCTTTCACATTGGATGACATTCTCAAGAAAATTCAATCCTTATCCATTGAGCTCTTCATTGCACTCCTTCCCCGAACTCTAAAATTGCATTGCAATACAATTTCAGTCGGATGGAAGCCACCACCCATTGGTTTCTTTAAGCTCAATACCGACGGCTCCGCAAAAAGCAACCCAGGCATGGCCGGTGCTGGTGAACTTATTAGGGACCATAGAGGCAGCTAGATTGGAGGATTTTCTAGAAACACTGGCTTCACCCACTCCCTTGCCGTTGAATTTTGGGGTTTAAGAGACGGCCTCACATTAGCTAAAAATCTAAACATTAAGAAACTCCACATTGAGCATGATGCCAAAGTAGTCACTGACTTCGTCACTGCCCAAAACAACATCATGGCTAACCATCCTTGAAATGCCTTAATCTCTGATTGCAGGTTGCTCATCCAAACCTTTAAGGAAGTGCTTGTGTGCCACACCTACCGCGAAGGAAACCATTGTGCTAATCTACTTGCTAAAGAAGGCTGCTCCATTAGAGAGAATTTCCCTTTGTTTTGTACCAACTATTGGCTGATGCTTGGGGTGTGGCCTACCCTAGACTTTGTAATTCCTAGTTTATAATATAAGTTTCCTTAATATTTATTGCTTTGTATTTTCTTACATTCTGAATCTCCATTACAAACCAACCAAACTATGGTCAAATTGCTAATAGTTAGAGCACTGGCAACCCTTAAAATATTAACCTATCATTGGAGTTCTAAGACTAGTGGTTGTGAGATTTCATTTTAGACCACATAAATTAGGGAAAAATTATATATAAGAAAGAAAAAAGGAATAAAGATTTTCTTTTTACCTCAAAATAGAGCCCGAGTTATATATTCCTATGATACAGGATATAGATCTTAAGCCTGGTCCAAACCTAAGATGTTTTGGTCCTTCACTTGATCCTTGACCTATCTTATGGAGACAATCAAAGGAAAAACAATATGATGTTATTTTGGAAGAGCATGATTATTGAAATACAGTAGAATGGTTGGTAAAGATTAGTTGATATGGTAATGCATTGGCAGTATATAAGAAAGTTGCAGCTAAATTTAGGCTTAGTGTTTGGGTTTAGCAATTAATTATAAGCTAGTTTTTTTACTTTAATTATTCATTGTTTGTGATTGTTACACTACTTTTTATCTCATCTTTATTTCAAATAATGTTAGGTTCTAAAGACTTAGGTTTTTATGTATTTAGAACTCTAATTTGTATTGTTGGCAAACCATGATCAAAACAATGTATTTAAGTTGTTTTAAAATTGCTCAAAGTTGGTTCTTTGTTGTAAAGTTTGATTGAACTACTACAGGAATTAAAAAACTGTTTCAGCCCATTTCGATCGATCGAAACTTAGGCTTGATCAATCGAAAATCGGGTCTGACGTTTTTTAAGCAGAATTTCCAACTCAGCCCTAAGTGATTTAAAAGGTTTTGGGTTTCTAATTTACCCTAGGTATATAAAGGAAACCTTAGTCACGTTTTAGTGTTACTCATATTGCGGTTTATATGAATCTCTTGTGAGATCTATAAGGAGCTTTCCTTCACATAAACTTAGGGTTTTCAAGGAGAATAAGATTTTCTACACCTTGATGATCAATCTAGTTGCTGCCATTGAAGCTTAAAGAAACATAAGCGGGTGTGCTTGTATTTGGTGGAGAATCCAAGAAAGAAGGAGTCCGTGGATTCGGAGCTTGCACGTGGTTGTGTCACTAAGTTTTACTGGTGGGTAGCAATAAGAAGTCGAGCGTGGGGGCTAGTAAGTCTTATTGTATGAATTTCTATTCTTTCAAGATAGTGGATTCAAGTTTACCTTGAGGATAGCTAGGTTAAATCCTCCCCAGGTTTTTACCGGTTTGGTTTCCTGGGTGATCATATCTTGTATTATTTATATTTCCGCTACTTTATATTATATGATTATTTTATTGTGTTAACCTAGATTTAATTAATTTGACTAAGTAACAACTTGGCTAATTTCCTAGGTTAATCCAATTGTGATTTTAAGGGGTCCAAAAACTAACAAGTGGTAACAGAGCGAGTAGCTCTCTTGTTGTTGATCCTTTGATCTTTGAGCAGATCCTTGACCCCTTTTGTCATAGAACACAGACACTCTCTGGTTATTCCTCCTCACTTTGATGGGAATAATTATGCTTATTGGAAAGTAAGGATGAAAGTATTCCTGAAATCAATTGATGAGAGAGTCTAGAACTCCGTTGAATACGGATGGGAGAAGCCCACTACTTCTGTTAGTGAGTGGTAAACTTCTCAAAAAGAAGCAGCAGCGTTCAATAGCAAGGCTATGAATGCTATCTTTAACGCTGTTTCTATGGAGGAATTTAAGAGAATCTCTAATGTTGAGGTTGCTCATACTGCTTGGAATATCCTCCAGACTGTGCATGAAGGCACAAAGGCTGTCAAAATCAACAAATTGCAGCAATTAACTTCTAAATTTGAAAGCATTAGGATGTCTGATAGTGAATCTTTTGATGAATTCTATGCTAAACTGAATGATATTGTTAATTCTGCTTATAACTTGAGTGAAATCTATGATCAACCTAAAATTGTTAGGAAGATTCTTAGATCCTTAACTGAGAATTTTAGACCCAAGGTGACTGCCATAACTGAGAGCAAGGATGTGGACTCCATCCCTGTTGATGAACTTGTAGGATCACTTCAATCTTATGAGTTGGACCAACCCAAGACTAGCAAATCCAAATCAATGGCTCTTAAGTCAGTTGATGATGTTGAGGTTGGTGGATTTGATGATGAGCTCTCTGCTACAGAGATTGCTTACCTTGCCAAGAACTTTAGAAATTTTCTCAGGAATAACAATAGAAAGGCAAGAGGTGCGAACACTGCTGAACCTAGAAATTTTAGGAAGAATGATCCCACTAAGGTGAACAATAACGACAAACCTAGAGAAAAAGTAGGTCAATCTTCTAATAAATATATGGGTCCTCAGTGTTTTGGATGTCAAGGGTATGGTCACATGAAATCTGAGTGTCCTACTTACTTAAAGTCTAAGGGTAAGGCTATGGCTGTAACCCTTAGTGATGGTGAAGTTTCTGATGATGAGTCAGAATGTGACGAGGATGGAAACTTCATTGCTTTCACAACTACTGCTGTAGTGAATGAAAGCATATCTACTGAAGAGAACCCTTCTGATGGGGAACTCTCTGAGGACGCAGATCTTCAAGAGGCCTACAATAAACTTTGCAAAGTTGCTGCAAAGGATGCTATGAATGTTAAACTTGGCCTGAAGAAAATTGAATCTCTTGAGATTGATAAGAAGAATTTGCTTGTTAAACTGTTTGATGCTAATGAACTTTTGAAAAATGTGAAAACTGAGAATATGTTATTGCTTGATAAAGTTAAATCTTTGGAACTTGATTTATCTGTTGCTAGATCTGCTAGTTCTAAACTTGATCAACTGCTGGGTGTTCAAAAGTCTCCTTCTGACAAATCTGGATTAGGTTTTGTTGAAAGCATCTCTGTGTTTGCTCCCCATTTCACACATTTTGTTCCTTCATCTTCTTCTGAACCTTCTGTGTGTGAGGCTGTGAGTGAAACTATCAAACCCCCTGTGAGTGAGGTTGTCAAACCCATAGAAGTTTCACCATTTAGGAAGAATAGGGTTGATCTGAAAGAGTCTAAACTTAAGGAGTCTATCCTTTCTAAGGACAAGATGCATGGTAAGCCTACTTGGGTATGTCATTTTTATGGGAGGTCTGGACATATTCGTCCTAATTGTTACAAGTAGCAAGCTGCTAAAAGAGCAAACAAACCAAAAATGCTAGTGCCGCAAGCACAAGACCATATAGCACTTATTGATGAATTGGTAAAGGCGCTCAACCTTTATTCCAATCTTGGAGTTAGAAATCACTCTAATGTGAATACAAACTCAAATGCTCGAAGTGCATTTAAAATTTTTTGGATGCAAAAGACTCAAACTAACTGAATCTTTCTGACATGGTCCTTGTGCTTCATTGTTTTACCCTTTGTGACCTTTGTTCCTTGGCTTTTCAGTTTTTTTCCTTTTTGTTTCTAGGATTTGCATTGCATTACATTCATGCATTTCATTCTAGGTGTTTTTTTTATTCTATATATATAAAAAAAAATAATAAAAGGAAGAAAGGAAGGAAAAGGAAGCACATTGTGTTCTTGCACTATTCTCTTTGTTTTTTAAAACAAGGTTGGTCAATTTATTTTCACATGACATGTCTATTGTACTTTGTTTAGCTTTGATGAGTTTATTTATTGCACTTGACTAGTTAAAACTTTGTAGTGCATGTTGTGTGGGAAAGATGTTAATGGTGTTTATCATTTTGTCTTAATCTTGAAGTCACATGTTGTTTGACTGTCAGACTTGATCCTTTTGAGAAAGGTATAAATAACCATCTCACCACTGTGCACTAGCCAATCATGAACACCTTAGTGCATATCATAAGATTTTGTACTCGAGAAAATATAGCACATGCACAAAAGAACATAAGGTGAAGCCTCGGTTTAATTGATAAATTGCTTAAAATTGGTGTGTACTATTAGGCTAAATGCCAAATCACATAATTAAAAATTGGTGTGTATATTATGAGGCAAAATTCAAGAAATTTACATGATTGCAAGCTTATGTTCTAGGAGATGTGGGAGTTATATGATGTAACTCTTTAGGTGATAGTCTTTTTTAAATTCCATGTGATGAATTTTGTATACTTTGCGGTTGATTTCTATTCACATATCACCTCACATGTATCTCAAGCTTTTGCTAGTTGCACACACAACACAAGTTACTCTTTGCTAAACATTGTACATATAATTGTGTGTGTTTATGGTCTGACCAACCAAGTTTGAAAAATACTTTGAGTTTTATGCAAAACTGATTTGTTGCTTAAAAAGGGGGGGGGGGAGATTGTTTAAAATCTAAATTTTGGAAAAATTGGGTTTAAAACTTGTGTTTTGGAAGAGCATTTCATCTCATACTCATGCATTTTTATTTCTTATATTCAATGCTTTGAGGTAAGTTTTCAAAAATCAGGTTATTTTTTCTAAAAGCTATTTTCCCAGAATTTCGATTGATCCAATCTGATTTTCGATTAATCGAAATCCTTTTTAAAAAATTCAGTGAGCCTCTCCCTGGTTCGATTGATCGAACCTGTTTTTCGATCAATCGAACATCGTGAATCAAGTTTTTTTTTTTTAAACAGTGTTTTGACTGATTCAAAACACTTTTTCAAAACTTTTTCAAACTTTCCTCTCTCTCTCTCTCCGACTTGGCAAGGCTCCACTGAAGATTTTTTGTCGTTTTCAACCAAATTTTTGCAAGGTTTTTCGCTCACTAGGCCAGTAAGACCTTTATACCCTTCCTTTTGTTTTTATTTTCATGTTTTCATGCATAAACTAATGCATTTTTAAGGGATTTTCGGACCTTTTCAAAATTGGGATTTTTGTTGAATCAAATCCTCTTTTTCTGAAATTGATCATTGGGTTTTGCTTCTATATTGATATATTCATAATATATGTTGGTTAATTTGATCAATTTGGGGTTTTGTGAACAATTGAAAATTCTAGGGTTTGTTTTGAATCCGATTTGGGGATTTTGTTCAATTGGGTTAAAATTGATAAAATTGGCTTGTTGATTTGATGTAATTGATCACTCTAAACTGTTTTCTAACTTGTGTGATGATCAATTAGTCAATTTCTTTAGAAAACTTGCAAGTGGTTGTAAATTTTTTGGGGTTTTCGTTAGAAACTCTATGCCCAAGCCAATTTTGTGATTTTGAACTTAATTTGGACTTAATTCACTGCTTTAGCACATGCATCATGTCATTTAATTTGTTCATGCATCATATAATTTTTGTTCTATATCTTTTTTGTGCTAACTTGCAGTCTGCCCTTGGTTTTGTTTTTGTTTCTTCTTTGCTGTGTGCTCTTGGTCGTTATTCTAGCACCATGCCTAGGAAGACTAGAGCTAATAGGGTTCCCTCTACCCCTTCTATGTCTCCCTCTAGGGTTTAACTGTTTAAGAATGACCGTTGTCGTGAGGCTTTTGAGAAACTGAACAGTAAGCATAAAATTTGGCTGAGCGTTCTGTGATCTTAGATGAGGTAGATCCAGCCATTAGGGCTAATCTTGAGTCTAGAGGTTGGTTGTCCCTCTTAGAGATAGATCATCCACCCCCGACCGCACTAATTAGAGAGTTCTTCTCGAACCTCTCTTGTCACGTCTATAATTCCAACACCCTTGTTCGGAGTTGGATACGAGGTGTTGAGTTCACCATTACCCCTAAGGTAGTGGCTGAGACTCTTGGGGTTCCGGTCGTTACCGATCCTGTCTATCCCTATGATGAGTCTCCTCCTGTAGATGTTGTCATGTCACACATCACTGGATCATCTATCCAGTGGGGTTGATCCTCGGATCACGTCTTCTGCGCTATCTGAGACTACTTATTTGTTTCTTAGAGTTGCATGTCATTCTTTATGGCCTATTTCTCATCTCCACACCATCC
This sequence comes from Quercus agrifolia, assembly GCA_029955455.1. Lineage (NCBI taxonomy): Eukaryota > Viridiplantae > Streptophyta > Magnoliopsida > Fagales > Fagaceae > Quercus > Quercus agrifolia. Next base: position 23,508,013 of record JARQAD010000002.1, on the reverse strand, counting down.
CTCTTGAGCGATGTGTGTTTTTATATGCTTTCATGTCAGGTGCGTCTATCAGCTTTCCTCACTTAGCTTTCCTCACTTGTTTCTTCGTTCTTTGAACGAAGTTCATAGGAGTTCTGCCATAGGGCATGCACTTATTCATCCTATTTTCATACATAGGATTTTGTTGTTCCTTGGTTTAGCTGATTTTCCTACTGGTGAGCCTGTTCATGTTGTCGGTCCACTAGGTGCTACCTTTCTTAGACAGAGGGTTGCTCACTTAAGAGCTGACCCTTCAAGTCCTCGAGGTGCATATTCTAGTGATGTTCCCCCTCCTCCCTCTTCTACAAGTGTTGCTATTGCTGGGACTTCTGGTATTGCTACTGCTGCTGCTGACGTTCCTCCATCGACTACTTCGGATGATTCAGACATTCGACGTACGTTGGATCATGTCTTGACCGTTCAGGCGGCTCAGGGACAGATTTTGGTGGACGTTCTTGATGAGATTCGTGGTTTGCGAGCAGATTTAGCACAGGTTCGGAGTTCTTCATCGCCACCTCCTTTTAATGATGGATTTTGATTGCCCTTTGGCATTCCGTCACAAAAAGGGGGAGTACATATGAGTAGTTTTTTGGCACTTGTACTTGTTTTTTTTTTTAGCGTGAGAGTTTATTTTTGTTGGTTGGAGCTTGTGGAGTTGTTTAGATTGTATCTAAGTGCTTCACTTTGTACTTTAGCTCTTGCCACATTTGTTTTACCTTGTTGGGTTATTCATGATAGGGGGAGTATATTTTTTTTGTTTCTTTTTTCAAACTGCTTATTGATTTATGTTTATGAGTTCTTCATTGATATATGTCTTTATTGTGTGTTGTTTGAAATCAAGATTTTATTTTATTTACTTGTATTTTTTTCCACACATGCAATTATGCATTTTGTTTAAGTGTTTCAAGAAATATACAGGTTGATTCAATTAAGCTGCTATCTACTCTTGCAACTAATGGATAGTAGTTAGGATTAAATTTGTGTTTTGTGAGCATTATTTTGTAAAGGGCTTTTATTTGTAAACTTTGAGCTATTAAGTTGTGTTTTGTCACGGATTGCCAAAGGGGGAGTTTGTTAGGTTCTAAAGACTTAGGTTTTTATGTATTTAGAACTCTAATTTGTATTGTTGGCAAACCATGATCAAAACAATGTATTTAAGTTGTTTTAGAATTGCTCAAAGTTGGTTCTTTGTTGTAAAGTTGGATTAAACTACTGCAGGAATTAAAAAACTGTTTCAACATATTTCGATCGATCGAAGCTTAGGCTCGATCAATCGAAAATCGGGTCTGACGTTTTTTAAGCAGAACTTCCAACTCAGCCCTAAGTGATTTAAAAGGTTTTGGGTTTCTAATTTACCCTAGGTATATAAGGGAAACCCTAGTCACGTTTTAGTCTTGCTCATATTGCGGTTTATGTGAATCTCTTGTGAGATCTTTGAGGAGCTTTCCTTTATATAAACTTCGGGTTTTCAAGGAGAAGAAGATTTTCTACACCTTGATGATCAATCCAAGTGTTGCCATTGAAGTTTAAAGAAACACAAGCGGGTGTGCTTGTATTTGGTGGAGAATCCAAGAAAGAAGGAGTCCGTGAATTCGGAGCTTGCACGTGGTCGTGTCAGTAAGTTTTACTGGTGGGTAGTAATAAGAAGTCGAGCGTGGGGGCTTGTAAGTCTTATTGTATGAACTTCGATTCTTTCAAGATAGTGGATTCAAGTTTATCTTGAGGATAACTAGGTTAAATCCTCCCCAGATTTTTATCGGTTTCATTTCCTAGGTAATCATATCTTGTGTTATTTATATTTCCGCTACTTTACATTATATGATTATTTGATTGTGTTAACCTAGAATTAATTAATTTGACTAAGTAACAACTTGGCTAATTTCGTAGGTTAATCCAATTATGGTTTTAAGGGGTCTAAAAACTAACAAATAATATAAAAGTTTAAACTTTTTAAAAATAAATTAAGTTTTAAATTTTTATTTCACATTATGCAAATAAGTTATCAAAAATAATAATAAAAATTCTCAAATAGACATGTTCCATACATGCTATAGATACATGTTATATACAAAACTTCCCTCGTGGATTTTTCATTACACTAAAAAAACTCTAGGTTTCAACTTTGAAGTATTAATTACACTCAGCATCTCTATAAGATATAATATAATTATTTATTTTATGCATAAACTAATAATATAGAAAAGATTAAGTATTACATTCAAATCTTTAAGGGTTTTGTATAAAACTATTTATCTACTTTAATGTGATATACTGATATGTGATGTGACGTGACTATTTATATGATTATCTATACAAATCTTTTATAGTGGCGTACATTAATTATTCTACAAATACAAGAAATGTTATTAATATGAGGTGATTTATTTTTTTTGTAAATGATTATTGATGTGATGTGAAGTGATGTAACTATTTATATGATAATTGTCAATAATGCATGGTTGATTGTGCATCCTCGCATCCTAGATTAATTTATGATAGAATAAAGATTTTTTTTTTTTTTTGGAGGGGAATAGAATATAGAGTTATGTGCACTATATTTTAACAACACTCTCATATTAAAAAAGAAAAAGAAAAAAGTGATAAACTATTTTATATGATATATTGTCAATGTTGGTTGATTAAATATCCTCACATCCTGGATTAATTTATAATAAAGAGCTACATATACTGCATTTTCACAACACTCTTATAAAAACTTTTAGGTAGTAAATTATTATTAGTTCTAATTTAAACTTATTACTAAAACTACTTTTTTATTTACAACCACTTAAAATTGGTTCTAAAAATATTGTAGACATAATATTTCTCCTAATTTAATTAGGACAATCTAATGATCATGTTACTTGCAACGAAATTGTAATATAATTTATAACAATTTTGATGAAAAAAAGTTACAAAATTTTGCATGATGGGCAGTGAGAGAGCATGGGTGCCGTTAAGAAGAAGCTGAAGGAGATGGAGATTTCTTACGTGCGATCAACAGTGGAGGAGGGTGGGATCCATGTTGATCAACTCTTCTTCCATGACCCTGATGGCTTCATGGCGGAGATATGTGATTGTGACAACCTCCCCTGTGATTCCATTAGCGGGCGAGATGGCTCGATCTTGCTCGCGCCTAAACCTTCAGACGGTGCAGCATCAGCAGCAGATCCGAGTGATTCAACAATAAGAAACGAGATTTGTTAGGTGGAGTTGTTGACAATAAAATTCATGAGAACTGCTTGCTTGCTTTTATTTGTGTGTCATTTTCTATTTGCTTAAGTTTTGTAATATGACAATATTTGACAGTGAGAACTCATACAAAGTGAGGACTCGGGTTTGTCTAAAAACTTTTAAAATTGGAATCTATTGATCTGTCTTGCCTTTTTAAATCTCAAACCTATCGTTTTCTGATTCATTGCCATGTTGTTGAAAACACCTAATTTAGTTTATAAATTCAACTTAGTCTAAGTGGGTCAGTGACTTAGTTCTATAGTAGTATAGTACGGGCCGTAATGCTTCACAAACAAACAGGAAATGGTTCATATACAATTTTGTTTGTACTAAGAGCATTCGCATTCGGTTTCTTCAAAAAATTTCATTTTATCATTTCAAAAACTATTTTATTTATTATATCATACTATTTTACAACAAACTCAACATCTCAATTTTTATTTTTCTATACAACACATTAAAATAATATATATCTACACAATAAAATATATAACACAAAACCACACTACAACAAAATGTATTTTTAGTGACGAAAATTAGTGAGGAAATATTTTTCGTCGCTAAAAATACAGCTTTAGTGACGAAATATGAATTTTGTCACTAATAGTGAAAAAAATTATAACATTTAGCGACGAAAAATAAATTTCGTCGCTATTGAGATCTAAAAAATGGGCGCCAGTGGATGGAAATTTCGGCGCGAGTGTAATTAATCTATAGCGACGAAATATTTCGTCACTAAAAGTTAAAATTTTTAGTGACGAAATATTTCGTCACTGTAGGTATTGTTGTAGTTAGTATTAGTGACGAAAATTCTTTCGTCGCTAAAAGGAAGAATTAGGGACGAAAAATATTCGTCACTAAAAATAATAATAGTATTGCACTTATATATTTTTAGTGACGAAATATCAATTCGTCACTAAAAGTATGCTACAGAGACGAAATTAGAATTTCGTCGCTAAAAGTCTTGACAAAATATGGTTTCTTTAGTGACGAAAATAAAATTCGTCGCTAAAAGTGTAAGAAATTCTGGACCTTTTGTGACGAAACATAAATTCCTCACTAGAAGTGGCCTTTAGCGACGAAATGTTTTCGTCGCTAAATACCACTATATATAGTCCCAAACAAAAAGCACCATACATTCACCCACTCAGCCAAAAAAAAAAAAAAACATTCACCCAGAAACCCAAACAAAAAAAGAAAGAAACCCAAATGGAAAAAGAGAAACCCATTCAAGCTCGCCGTCAAAGCTTCTCAGCGTCGCCGTCGATGAGTCTCAGCGTCGCCGTCGAAGCTTCTCAGCGTCGCCGTCGAACCGTCGAAGCGTCGCCGTCGAAGCTTCGAAGCGTCGCCGTCGAAGCTCCTCAGCGTCGCTGTCGAAGCTCGCCGTCGAAGCTTCACCTTGTTCTCAATCGACGGCGACGCTTTGAACCGTCTCCAAATCAACGGCGACGCTTCGCCTTGTTCTCACTGGCGACACTTTGAACCGTTGCCGATGAACCGTTGCCAGTAAGCCACGAACCGTCATCGATTCTCGACGATTCCCATTCGTTGCCGATTCACTGATTTGGACCATTCGTGACGATCTGGAATCGGTAAGGTTTTTTATTTATTTATTTTTTTTTCTTTCATTCCCTTCAGCTCATGTTTGTTGAGAATGTGTTTTTTTATTTTTGTTGAGAATGAAATGTTAAAATGAGCAGTTGAAATAAAGGAGGGGAAGATTTTATCAATTGTTAAAGAAGAGGATTGGCAGGGGAAATCCAAGCTGGGGCATATAGTTGATTATGAAGAGGTTGTTGTCATGCCTGGCCTGATTGATGTGTAAGTTATAAAATCTATGTATATATTGTGGTTAATTTTATTGTTGCGTATATATGTATCAGACTTCTAATTTTCATGATGGTTTTGTATTTGATTGTTGAGAAAGGGAAATATAGATTATAAATAATGATGGGAACTGCAGGGATATAAGTGTTAAGATTCTTATTAGACTTGGAAACATATTCCCATTTATGTGTCCCCTGTTTTCATATTTAGGAAACTGAAATCCAGGATAATCTATTTCCCATGCCTGAATAGTTGCCATATTTTGGGTCACGTGTAATGATGTATTGTTTTGCAAACTTTCTATGTCTCATGATAGGTGATATTTGGGCATTGTATTTTATTAACTTTTTGGCAGAAAGAATATGAGATACTGCAATTGAATTTTTATTTTTTTTATATATGTTGACATTGTTGTGATTGAGTTTTTTTATATGTAATTGTTACTTATTTCAAAGACTTTTCTGTGCTGAATTTGTGAATTGTTCTATGGAATTCAAAATAGAGGGATATGCTTTTTGTATATTAAACAATTAACTTAAGGTTTTGATGTACTTGGAGAATGATAGACATTGTTGTTAACCTATTAACAGAGTTGTATGGATAAATAAAGAGTGCATTTAGCTCTATGTGAAATAAGTGTTTGTGATGTGGCTTAAAACTCTGCGTCTGTGTTGTGCCTTTGGTGCTGAAGATGGTAAGTTATTGAACCATAATTAGTTTCATTTACTTTCTTTTTTGCTTTCCCCCTTAAGTAATTGAGGTGTGCTACAGTCGTTGAGCAGTGTTATTAATTGGTCTATTAATGGCAAAATTGTATTGTTATGTGAAAAACTCAATAGTTGTAGTATTTTATTGCAATGCCATGTTGTGGATATTGTAGCTTTAGTTTTTTTATTACATTTTCCAATGTGTAGTATTTTGAGTTTACAAATTCATGTTATTTTGAACATTGAGGATAAAACAATGTAGTGTTATTATTACATAATGAAAATAAAAGTGGGTTAGTACAGTTTCTTTGGTGGATGATACCAACGGGTCCTTTCATAAGGATTCCATAAGAGCTATTCGTTATAAAGGTTGAAGTACTTATAAATTTAACTTTTCTTTTGCAGGCTAAATACACATTGTTTACAATAACTTTGGATTTTTTCTGAAAGTTGTAAACTTAGTTTGAGCAAAGTAAGTAAATTTTAGTTGAAAACCTTATAAAACTCTATACTTGTGATGTTGAAAATTGGATTATTAATGTTGTGATTGCTTGTTTTTTTCTCTTTCAAATGGTAGGAAACTATTCTCAAAGTGCAAGAGGATCATTGTCAAGATCCTAATGCAATTCCCCTTACACAAGAGGAGATTTCAAACTTGGTTTTTAAAAAGAAATCCGGTATTGTAAAAGGACTTGGCATGAGACCTTCCTCTTCTGTAGTAACCACTGCCTCATCTAGTTCCTCAGTCGAGTATATTCATCGGTTAGAAAGTGAGATAATTGAGCTCAAAGTGGCAAGAGCTAAGGACGAAGAGGAGCGAGCTAAGGAGCAAGAGGCGCGAGCTAAGCAAGATGAGGTCCAAAAGAATATTCTTAATTTTTTGAGGAGCAAGGGTTATGATGACGCTTTTACCTATGGAGGTGGTTCATCTTCAAGCTAAATCACTTATTGGTTAGTACTTTATCTTTAAGTTAAAGCACTTCATTTTTTATGTATCATTTGAAACTAATATTTGTCACATAATAGGTTATTCAGTCTTTAGTTTATGATACTAAAGATATAAAAGTGAAATTTATGTTGGCACTGTGTAGAATTATATGACTAAAGATTTATATTTAACTAAAGATTTATATTTGTGCAGATTTCTTATTGGTGGCTTTAGGAGATTTCCTTTAGGCATTATTTGAAGACATATGAGGATATCTTCCGTTGGTTCTAATTATATTATGCCACATTTTTTGTATTGTTATAAAACATCTTAAGTTATTTTATGTGTTGCAAATAATTATTGTATGTGTTGCAAATAATTATTGTATGGAAGGAGTTTGAATTGGATACTTATTTTAATTTTAACTTGTAGAATGTATGGATTGACTTTTTATAAATGTGTTGTTGAAATAAATGTGTTAATCAAATGTGAGGTTTTAATAATATAATGACAGGTTACAGGTTAATATCAATGCTACGAAAATAATAAAAACAGAAAATAAGTTTTAGTGACGAATTTTTTCGTCACAAATATGGCAACAAAAAATTGTTTTAGTGACGAAATATTTCGTCACTAAATGCAGCGGAATTTTGTAAGAAATGGTTTTAGTGACGAAAATTTTCGTCACTATATGTGTCTGAATTTTCTTAAAAATAGTTTTAGTGACAAATTTTTTCGTCACTAAATGTACCCGAAAATAGTTTTAGTGACGAAATATTTCGTCACTAAATATGATTTAATAAACTGACATGGTTTTAGTGACGAAATATTTTCGTCACTAAATACTGTTTTTAGCGAGGAAAACATTTAGCGACGAAACGTTTTCGTCACTAAAAGTTTTTTTTTTTAAAACAAATCGGGACTTTTAGTGACGAAATTTTTCGTCGCCAGGACTTTTAGCGATGGGGCTACAGCGACGAAACGAATTTCGTCACTAAAAGTCCAATTTCGTCACTAAAGGTTCTTAGTGACGAAAATCAGGATTTTTAGTGACGAATTTTTTCGTCACTAAAAATACATTTTCTTGTAGTGCCATCTCTCTTCTTTTTATTAATAAAAAATTGGAAACATAATAAAATAATATTATTTAAGAATACAGTAAGAGGCTACTGTAGCACAATGGTATATTTATTTACAATTACAACTTAGGGTAATGCTTGCTTTTAGTGTTTGTTGATGGTAAAATACAATTTTGGGGCTTGCAATACTAATGCTCTAAGGAAGTTGCTGGTTTTATTTTTATTTTATAGGGATGAAAGAAGGTTTTTCCTTTTTCTTTTTTATATATATAAAGAGAAGTTGTCCCAATTTTGGTTAGGTTTTTGAGCTACCAATCAATGATATTTTAGAAATCCTATAGATTGATAGTGTGGTGGGTTGAACGTAGAATTTTTGAGTTTACATTGTATCCCAAATCAATAAATCCTTCACCTGAATACTAGAGAAGGTTTATCTCCAAACTAATTTGGAATGAAACTCTTTTAATTCTTTCTATATATGTTTTTTTATTGAATGTGAATTTTAAAAAGAACAACAGTTAGATTGCATTTTTTTTTTTTTTTTTTGTTCTTAACATACATATCAAATTTTCAAATCAAATGTTATATACTATTCAATCAATAAACTTATTTTTTATGCATTATATTTTATCACAAAAACTTAAAATTTAAACATGTTATTAATAATATATCTATTGATTTTTAATCTTCTTAAAATTTTGCAAGCATAGAAGATAAGAATATGTAATTCAATGATTAAATTTTCAAAATTTAGATTTAATAAAATGATATAAGAGCATTTTAGTTTGGAAAGAAATCTTTTTCATAACCGTGTTAGAGATGAAAAAAAAAAGTGTGGAAATCTAATTTAGGCTTATTTCTTTTGGAGGAAAGAGACCTCTAGTATTGCATTAAAAAAACAAAACAAAAAAACAAAACAAACCCAAAACAAATACAAAAAAAAAACATAAAATAAAAAAGAGACCTATCGTGGACGTGATCTATAAAAAAGAAGTATTCTAATTAAAAGCTGATGTTTTTGTTCGGTTTATATTTCAGAACGAGCTACACGTTACTCGTCCCACCCACCAGTGCTATGAAAATTTAGATGCTGACGTTTGAAAGTGACATTCTGTTTTACTATAAGGTGAGCTCTAATTTTTCCAAAACAGCAACGAAAAAGGAATGGACAATTTTAGACATGCAACACTACTTACAAGCTCGTTTTCATAATCGTCACTTGCTTGCCTTTTTTATGGTGACCTACATGCAAAAGACAAGGGGAAAACACTAAAACTAGAGTTGCATAAAGTTTATGACCACTTGGAATTAATGGGGGTTTATTTATGATAGTCTTAGATCTTTTCATCTTTAATTAATGGAATGACCTAACCATTTCTCCATCTAGTGGAATTAAAAAAAGGTGACCCTTTTGTCACTATTTGGTCACTAGCTAGAGGACACTGCGATTTTTCAAAGACCTTTTTTTTTCTTGTTGATAACGTCTTTCTTTTTACTAAAGCCAGCCGTAATGATTTATGATTGCAGAAATCTTTATTCTATTCTAACTGAATATTGTAAGGTTAAAGGGTACTCACGTCACAAGTACACACTACACACACAAATCTAAAGTGTGTTCTTGCCAAACATACCTCGAAATAATGGGCACATTTAAATGTTCCCCATATAATTAACTTTGGAAAATACTTGAGTTCCTCTTTTCCAAATATATATAACAAGATTTTTATTATTATTATCTGGTTAAAATCAGAAGGAACATCGAAGGCAGGCAATAACTCTTGTCAATGGTAGGACAAGTCACATATTAAGTAGCTATTTTGACAAACTCTGCTTGCGATTTTGGACCAATCCTAACATGGCTTGGGCTAAACTGCTGAAAGCAAGATGTTTCCCTTAGTTTTCCTTTCTAGATAGGGTAATGGGCACAAATAAGGGCAGCCGGCAGCCCTCCTTACCAGCAAACCCTTGCTCAAGTAAGGTTTGAAATGGAAAGTAGGCATAGGGATCTCAATTCCTTTTGGAATTATGAGCTGGTTTGTTTAAAATATTTCAAAAACCTTTGAAAATGGCATTTGTAAAAAAACTAGACTCCCTTGCGTATTTGGAACGGCATTTTATGTTTTTTTAATATCGCAAAATTGATTTTAAAATGTGTGTTTAGGTTGCTTAGACGTCTAAACAAACGCACCCTATAATTGGCTACTTTATGGACTTTTATAAAATTTAATTGATAGGTCACTTTCTTTGGAATAGATGAACTTTCAAAGAAAGAGACCATCAACCCTCTCCCCCCCCCCCAAAACACTTATTCTTATCAAAGCCATCCCTGTTCTTATCAATGCCCTTATTGATTGGTCAAATTTACTTTCACATTTAGACTTTTAAGACCTTCCAACTCCTTCATCTTTTCACATTTATGGTGGACATCATCATAAATTTAATTAATGTGATCCACCATGAATGTGAGTGGAGAGAATACCATGTCACCATACTCCAAAAATATCTAATAATTACTTTAGTTATAATTATATATGAAAGGAGAGGCAATAACATCTGTACCACGCTGGTTAAAAAGGATGGCTTCCTGGGGAGGATGGCTAGACCGAACAATTTCTGGTTTGCTAGGGCCTGGTGCATCTCTCTTGGGAAGTAACTTCCAGTTGGTTTTGGATATGACACAGTTCCTTTTATGCCATTGGAAATGTTTCTCAAAGTATTCAAAGAAAGGGTAATCTGCTTTAACCTCTCTCATGAATAACTTCCATTTCTCCAAAACTTCAACCTTTTGTTCCTGGGTATGGTTGGCTCTGTAGGTTTCTCTTTTAATCCTGTTCTTCTCAGAATTAAATTCCTTTTCGAGCATGTCCATATCTGGAACGTATTCCTTGTTCAACACTAGGAGCTGATGGTCGTATTCAGTTTCCTTCTGAATAGGACTCCTAAAATCATATCCTGATGGTGATATATATATATATATATATATATATATATATATATATATAAGTAAAAAATATTTTAAGAACAAGTATATAGCAACAATTAAAAAAAAAAAAAAATCAATAGATAAGGGAGGGGTTATTTGAACCTGGATGTTAAGTTGGAAATATCATCAAGTGTCAATTGAACTACAAACCACTTCTAAAAATTGGGGTTAGTTTCCATCTCATTATTTTTATTCAAATTATCATTTTCATAGTTGTTCTCAATTATGTTCTATTTTGGTCAGCCATAACTAGCTGCCATGAGACTTACATTGTTTCAACCAATACAAATTGTATAGAGGCACTATCATCATTTGTTTTTTTAGTTCAAATTTGGTAAGGATGGAGTGTAAAATTCATGTTTTACACCATCCAATAAGAGATTGTTACATCCGTATTTTACTTAAAATTCAATACATTTTACCATACCTAACATTTCAATAAACTTTCAATTTTGTTGGATTTATATGTGGGTATTAAATTTTTTTTTTTATACAAGATTGAAATTCTACTCTAGTCTAATCTAAGTATATATGTGTGTGAAACTCCCTTTTGGAAACTTGAACCCCCGGCCCTTACCCCCCACACGCCCAAGCACTTATACTTATAAAGTGATCATCGCACCAAGAGTGTGTAGTGGTTATATGCTTATTAAAATTGATTGGATGTGGTTGTGTTTATTCTTAAATAAGTTATAAGATAATGTGGCATGTTGGAATTAGAATGGTAAAATATAAATTTTACACCACATCCTTATAGAATTAAAATTTTTTTTCCCCTTTTCCTTTTGATGGTTAGCGTTTACTTAATGCTAATGGTGTTAAACAAATTTTGACTCTATAATTTAATCAGTTACTTTTCAAAAGCGTAGGATTTAATTTGGTACTTTCGAAATTATAAAGTTTAATTTGGACACCTCTAAAGTGTGTGTGTGTGTTTTTTTTTTTTTTGAGAGAGAGAGAGAGAGAGAGAAGGAAAGGACACCTCTAAAATTTCATTTATAATTATGGTACAGATTATGGGCCTAAACTATCTGGTTCAAAGTGAAATTCCCCCACCCCCCCCCCCCCCCCACCACCTCCTTTTTTTTTTTTTTTTTTTTGTCCACTAAAGGCCCATTAGGCCATGTATTGAAAGAAGTGGTTGTGTGTTGTTGCTGGGCTTTTTGTTTGTACAGATTTCTGGGTTAGTTGTGTTGTTACTTGTTAGTACGGTAATAAGAGGTGAGTGTGCAGTACGATGTAGCTTTTCCATTTAGAAAGACTCCAATTGAGGTTTATAATATAATATAAAGGGATATTATTTAATTTAACAAATTAGTCATGGGTTTGGGTACTTGAGTTCTTTCTTCTCAAAAAAAAAAAAAAAAATCTCCATGTAAAAGTTCTACTTATGTGTATATCTAAGAATCTCCCTTTTATATGTAACTTTTTTGGACCTTTTTCCAAGATTAGTTATATGAGTTTTGTGCTCTAAGTGCATACACCTTGTTTATATTCCAACTATGAAAGGGATTTTAATAATCTTATTAACTTATTACAAATCATCATCGACTCTGATACAATTTGTTAGAGAGATGCTCCAAGGACATAATATAGCAAATAGAGATATGTTATTTTGAGAAGGGAAAATGGAGATATATTATATCACTTAACTTGAGGTTTGGTCTAATTATATTATATTAACTTCTCACGTTCTTTTTTTTTTTTTTTTTTGCTCCATATATGCATGTGAGACTTTTACTCAAACGTGTATTCCCAACAACAATTTAATTCACAAGTTCTAAATTGCTATATTTGATTGTCTAAGATTTGAACTAAAATGAAATTGTTTGGATCCATTTAAATAAATAGGTTTAACATTTTGTGGACAATTTATTTACCTTATTGAGGTTTGATCATATCACAATTTATTTCCACAATCTTTTTTAATTTCCATATTTCCATAGCCTAATTTGGATTAAAATGAAATCATAAACCCTATTTTGGACAGAAAGTAGCAATTTAATTTTAGTCTAAATTAACCTTAGTATCAGATGGTCAAACGTAGCAATTGAAAGATTGTAAACTATATATGTAAGGGCATAAGTTACAAAGATAAATTAGAATTTACCCAAAAAATAAATCCCTAATGTTTTGTACAGCTACCAAATTTTTTCTTTAGTTGACGGTTCTGCTTGATTCTAAAAAATAAATAAAAATAAAAAAGAGTTGACGGTTCTGCTTTATTCAGGCCTTGGGACTGTGAAGATTTTTTTTTTTTTTAACAAGTGGAGATTTTATTTAGAACCAAAGACAGTCATACAAAAGAGCCTAAAGCAACCTCCCCAGGAAAGCTGCAGGGAAGACTCCAACAAATTTAGAGGAAAGGGCTCATTTACTGCAAACGTGAGCCTTAAGAGTTATTTTTTTTTTTTAGAAGAACGTGGGCCTTAAGAGTTTGTTCTCTAAAGTTATAGCCCTTCTCATGCTCAATTTCTTTTAACTATTATATCCTACTGCCATAGTGTCAGGATCGTATGATATACTATATATATTGTACAATATGTATCATATTGTATGTAAAAAATTTCGTATCGTATTTACATATCGTAAGTACTCATAAATTGTACAATATAGTGTATGTATCGTATGAATGACATTGTAAAATTATATGTATCATACGATACATAAACAAATGCTTTAAAATGAGATTTTTTTGTTAAAATTTGTATTTTTATTTGAATCTAACAAGTTGTTGGACTTGTTTTAAACACAAAATTATTAGATTAATCTCAATGCCTCCAACCCGATCTCCACCATGGGTCCACGACCATACCACAACCGCATGTCGATCTCAACACCAAGATCCACGCTAATCTCCACGCAAAAAGACCTGCACCAGTGGCAAGGTCTGAGAGAGAGAGAGAGAGAGATTAAAAACAATTAAAAGAAAATAAACACTTACTACCATAACATCTTATTAGTAAGAATTTACTATTACTAAGTTGCAAATTTTAGGAATAGCAGTCTAGATAAAACTTAGTTTTTGTGTTAGATGCGTTAAACTAGCAAATTGGGATTTCAAAAACTCCCATTGCTAATGCTTGCTATTCTAAAAATAGAAGCAGCCAGGAAATAAAAATAAAAACAGAAATATAACTAGCTAGATATATATATATATATATATTTTTTTTTTTAAAAAGGATTTTGGCGTGTGATATACTGATATTCGATGACAATAAAAATTATGCATAAGATGCATTTGTGTTTGACACCATTGTGCCTAATGATTACTCAATCTATAAGCAAAGGGAAAACTCAAGCACAAATGTGGTTAATCAAAAGTCAAACAAAAGATTGCTTGCTTTTTTTTTTTTTTTTTTTTTTTTGAGATATAAGAGATTGCTTGCTGGGCATAGGTGATACTTTTTTTTTTTTTTTGAGAAAGAAGGCATAGGTGATACTTGATAGGAGTAGATTTTCTAATAATGAATCTAGACAACAATAATTTAAAGGCTATAAAACGATAGAGACATCTTTAGGCGTTGCCAAGCAATGAATTTCATTGTTTAAGCAAGCCCAAAAGAAAAGAAAAAAAACCAAATTAACCAATTAAATTGCAGAAACAATTTAATTACTTCATTTTTATTTTAATAATTTAAAAGTTACAACAATGAAGGAGGGATTCTAATCCTAATTCTCATTATAAAGAAGAACAAACATTACCATTAAATTACAAGAATACATCATTTTTAAGTGGCTAAAAACATTAATTTTTTAAATATTCTTAATTGCTTATCCCTCTAAAACATGCATATCCATCAAAGAGTGGAAACAAGCAACAACAAAGGAAGCAAAACACAACCTTTATTACAGTCACATGAAGATCAAGAAAGGGTATATATAATATATGTTACAGCCCTCTTTCTAGCATTTGCTCGTAGTTCTCTATGGATTCGAGCCTTTGGATCAAAAGCTGTTGCCTGAATTTCTTGATGAATGCTTCAGCACTTTCGTTGATGTCTTGGGATGGCTTGCTCTCTAGCTGCTTTGTAACTGCCTCTTTTATCTCTATAGTACGAGGCTTCACATGATCTCCTTTCTCTTTGAAATCGTTGCCTTTCTCTTTTTCGTGTTGCAGAGTTGTGGGAGTATCGAATGAAGACATGGAGCTATTCTTCATTATAGCTTTTTCCTAACCAATTCAGGACGAATGCTTCTTAAAATCCTTTGCTTCCACACACACACACATATATATAGAGAGAGAGAGAGAGAAGGAAACGTGGAATGATTTATTGTGACTAGTAATATTATTAGTTTATTCTGGTGTGAAAGAGCTCCTCTCTAGTAAAGGAAAATCTTACTGGATATACCTAGCTAGGATGGAAAGTGCATATGCTTTTCCGCATCAAATAAAAGTCTATGGCTTTGACCTTTGAATTTATTGTTCAAGTTCCACTAAGCCACTTTGTTTGAATAAAAGTCTGCACGAATCAACGTGAGACGACTACGCTTTTCTTTTTCTTTTTACAAATAAGGATATTCAGAATTTTTTGAGTATCTGAGTGTTCGTGGTTTTTCCATCCTACACATATCAAGTTGTTATATGGAGTAATTTCTTAGATTATAATATATATATATATATATATATATCTAAAATTTTAACCATTTATCTATTATCCACTATAAATATATATTAAATAAAACAATATTCTTTATTAACGGTTAAGTTCAGATAGAGGTATGATGCATACAGATCAAAAAGTTATATATATGCCATACTTTTATTATAAAGTTTCAATCTCTTAATTAGCGAACCTCTAACATAAATCCATCATTATTGGATAGAAGTATGATACATACATATCAAAAAGCTTATATATATGTATTATATATATATATATATATAACTTTCCATAATTTGATTATGAAGTCTTAATCTTTTTTTTTTTTTTTAAATTTATAAGAGAGTTTCAATCTATAACGTCCACTTTTGATAATAGCTCTTTATTATCAAACTAAAACACCAATCAGTTTTTGATGTATGCAGTGATTTAACTCCAGATCTCTTATCCAACTATCAGAGACTTTACCAGTTGAGCTAATTAAAACTCACAGTATAAAGTCTTAATCACTTAATTAGCGAACCTCAAATATGAATTCATCATTATAAGTTAAAAGGGTCCATATCCGGAGTAAGTTTTCGTTTTGGATAAATTAATTGTTATAATTGGGGCATAGATATTCGAATTATAATTTTCCTTGTAAAGGAGGCCAAATACTGTCATTGAAATACAAAACTCCTTGTCATCCAGATTCCAAACTCCAAAATGAGGGTTAATAGTTTATACTTTCTACACAAATACTAGAGTACGTATTCCATTTCTCCTCTTTTATTTTTTTTCAACCCCCCCCCCCCCCCCTCCTCCCTTTTGAACATCTTTGCTGACTTTGGAAACAAAGTTAGTAGTTAACCCTCAAGCATGTTATTAGTTATTACTTATTAGATCTTCCATATCGATCGTGCGCCTTAAGGCATGGTTTGGGAGTTAGGACCGAATTAAGGGTGCCGATCAAAGCGCCATTTCTGCAGTGTTAAGAAATAATTAATGTAACATTATGTTTATGTTCACACACACACATTATTAGAAAGAGGAATCTTCATAATTGATGGCAAAATGAGAATAGTATGGCATCTACACCTAACTTTCTAATTATGAATAGTTAGCTAGGTACATTGCATGCACATGTTCTCTTCAACGAGAACAGAATAAAAAATGATACATTGCACATGTGTGGCATTAAATATTGAGCATGGCAAGTTGTCACCGTGATATGGGTTCCTCTAATCATTTATAGATGTCATAAAAAAGCATCTGGTATAGGTCACGTTAGAAAAAACATAGAAGAATGGCCTACAATTTTTTGGCTTGTCTGGATTGCAATGGAAATAATAGGTTGAGATTTTATTTTACAATTTCATTTTCATGAGATTTCCCTCGTTTTAAAGCATCTGGTATAAGCGCAATAGTATAGGCTCAGCTCCAATTATACTTAGTGTGCAAGTTAAGTTTTATACTTATATTACAAATCTATTAACCATATATGGTTAATGTATGGTTAGTATAGGGTTTAAAAATACCTGTTTTGGGTTCATTATATTGTAACACAATATATAATTAATTCTGCTTCACTCATATATCAAATATGTAGTCTTTAAGAGTTTTCTCCGTGGACGTAAGTCATTAGACCACACCACGTAATCTTTCATATGTGTTCTTGTGTTACTCTTTTATGCTTCCCCATCGACTTTTTATTTCCTCCAATTTATTTAACATGGTATCATAGTATCTTTAATTAATAGACTACAATATTTTTTTTTTTAGTAGTAATTATACTCTCCTCTTTTGAAATTTGGGAGATTGACACTTTATCTTATCTTAAATTTGAAGATAATAAACACTTAACCACATAATCTTTCGTATGTGTTCTTGTGTTACTCTTTTACGCTTCCCCATCGACTTTTTATTTCCTCCAATTTATTTAACATGGCATCATAGTATCTTTAATTAATAGACTACAATATATTTTGTTAGTAGTAATTACATTCTCCTCTTCTAAAATTTGGGAGAATGACACTTTATTTTATCTTAAACTTGAAGATGATAAACACCTAACCACTTATTGATATTCGTTTGTCCAAAATATGAAAAGCAGTTGTTAGTAGATATGGAGTGTAAAACATTAGCATCCGGTTTATACAAAATATCCCATTTTACTATCTCAAAAACTACTTAATTATTCCCCAAAAAAAAAAAAATACTTTATTTATTATACCATACAATTTTGCAATACACCCAGAATCCCTTTTTTTTTTTTTTTTATCTCATCTATTCATTAAAATATTAATTTCACCACCACTTTCTCTCTCTTCCTCTCCTCTCTCCTCTTTCTCTCTCAGTCTCTCTTCCTCTTCATAAAAAAATAATTAAAAAACTAAGCCACCACCAGGAAAAAAAACTAACCACCACCCCCATCAACCACCGCCATCAACACAACCCCAACCACCACCATCAACTTACTCTTCCTCTCCATTTCACTATGTCTAAAAGATCACCACCACCATAAAAAATATTAATAAAAAAAAAAATCAACCACCACCAAGAAAAAAAACTAACCACCACTGCCATCTAGCAAACCCACCATGCCACCGGCCATCAACTACCACCACAATCACAATAGCCACCACCATGCCAACCACCAAAACCCATTATAAAAACCACCAAACCCACTACCATCAACAACTGCAAAAAAACAACCACCGCAAGAACCACCAAGAGAAACCCACGCCGACAACCTAAGATGAAACCCACGTCGTCAACCACTAAGAGAAACCCATGCCGACAACCTAAGATGAAACCCACGAGGACAAACACCAAGAGAAACTCACGTCAACAACCTAAGATGAAACTCACGTCGACAACCACCAAGAGAAACCCACCACAAGAACCACCAAAAAAAAAAAAAAAACAGCACTGATCTCGACGACAACCACGCCTATTTAGAAACCCATCACGCCGATCTTGCTGATAACCAGCCCCCACACCGATCAAAAAACCCATTACCCATGGCAATAAAACCACCATGTCGATCTCACTAACAACCACACCACCAGGGGTGTAGCCAGAATTTTTTACATAGGGGGGGCCGATTTTTGACGACAATGATTATCATCGTTGTATGGACAATTTATATTTTTGGGTTAATATGGAGCTTCTTTGAGATAAGCTTGTTGGATTTCATCTTGTTTGTTGATAGGAAATTCACATATTTGTTTACGTGATCCTGGATCATGATCTATCTTTTCAGATTGAATTCTTGAACATTTGGAGGGGTATGCATCATGCATTGAAGTATCAACAATTAAATCTATAGCCACATTTGTTTCTATAGCCAGAGGTGTCCTAAATTCTAAATTGCTAACATCTTTTTTCTTAAAGAATGCATCAATTGTTTTTCATTTGCTCATAATTCTTTTAGACTTTTAGCTTTAAGAATATGACTCAAAAATTAACCTAAAAAGAACTTAAAAAAACTAAATAAACAAATCAATCAAAAGTATAAACAAACAACATAAACCAAATACCTAGACTCTATGACAGACTCACGGCCCACTACTCCAATTTCCTTCCATAGATTAATTTTTTTTATTATTTTATTTTAATTTACTTACACAATGCAAGCCAGCAAGCCCCACCCGACCTGCACTCAAGGGACAAGACAAACAACACAAAAGCCGAAAGGGAAAAGAATGGTCTAAGTCTCAAAGTCAATTGATCAAATAATAAAGAATACAATAACAAAGTAATAAGTATAAATTGCTTTGCTAGCAAAGGAAATCACATACTGACATACACATATTTCATATTTGATATTTCTATTCAAGTATCAATATTTAGTTCAGTACTTCAATTGTAGAGAAAAAGAGAGAGAAGTCAAGTAAAGAATGAATGAGATACCTTGAGAAGGCAGTGGCGTCACGATGAGCCAGCGGGGTTTCTGAGGCAATCAGGCAAAGGCGTGAGCCGGTGAGCATGACACTATTGGAGTTGGAGGCGTGAACTAAGAAGGTAAAAAACTAAGGGTAAGGGCGTAAGGCAGAGGCGTGAGGTGAGGCGTGAATGAAGATTGTTCATTTGTTCTCTCTTTTAGATTGTTCAGACAGTGAGGATTTCTTTTTTTCAAACGGTGAGGATTGAATGCCTTTTGTTTGTGTTTAATTAGGTATTTTAGATTTTGGTTCGGGTTGGGCTGGAAGTGTTATGGTTTAGAAAAGAATAATTTGTTTGCTAGGGAATTGGGGCTGGCTGGTAGGGCCAGATGTGGGCCAAGTTTTTTGGTGGGGCTTGAAGTTGTATTGGACTAAAAGTTTAGAACTCTAGAGAAATGATTGAGAAAAATATGGGGGGGGGGGGGGGGGGGGGGGGCAAGGAGCCAAGTGGCTCCGCCCCTGCACACCACCACACCAACCAGCAAACCCATTACCCATGGCAACAAACCCACCACACCAACGGACATAGAAGAGGGAGAAACAGAGAGAAAATAGAGAAAAGGGAGAAGAGAGAAGAGTGAGTACAAGACAGAGAGAAAAATAAGTTAGGAAGAAAGAGAAAGAATGAATAAAAATTAATATTTTATTTTTGCAATTGAGCAACAATGCCATTATAAATTTAGAATGGTATTGTAACTCAATTGTAAATTTTTTACAATTGCAAGACTGGCCAAGAGCATCAGCAGTGGACCTTTCAAATGCCAAATGTAAGATACATTTGGCATTTAGGCCCAAAAACATGCTAGCAACTGGAAGGCTAAAACTGAGAAATGCCAAATTTTTTTGGCATAGCGCTACAGTGCCTTCTTACAAGATGGCACTATAGCGCTATGCCAAACTGAAATAATATATTTTAATCATTTTATTTTTTTCTCTCTCCTCTATGTCAAAATTTCTTTCTCAGCGTCTCTGAGTATTTTGTCTCCCTCTCTCTCTCTCTAACTTCTCTCGTCTCTCTCTCTGTGATGGTGCTTGAGGTAGAAGACCTTGGAGTCGTCGGTGGTGGCAGAGGGGATGAGTCTAGTGTCAAGGAGGTTGAGGATTTCATTGTAGATGTTGGAGAGCTTCGACTCGATCTTGGTCAAAAAGTGCCACCAAAGGAGATTGGGTGGAGTTTCGATGGAGTTTTGATCGGCGTATATGGAGATCAGGTTTTGATTGTGTGGGTTTCGTTCCGATGGGGTTTTGATAGAGTGGATTTTTCCAGTGGGTGTGTGGCGTGGTGGTGGTGATTGGTGGTTTGTTAGGGTTCGGTGGCAGTGGCGTGGGTTGCTGTGTTTTTTTTTTTTTTTTGGTGTTGACGGTAGATTATGGGTTGCTGGTGGTGGTGTCAGGTGTGTGTAATGCAGTGGTGGTGGCGATTGTGGTTCTTGAACAAAAACAAAGAGAGAGAATAAACAATGGGTTGAATTGTAAATTATGGTGAATGTAGGATATATTATTTTATTGTATTGAAATATTATTTTAATGAGTAGAATAGGAAAATAAAAGTTGAGATGCTAAGAGTAATGTAAAATTGTATTGTATAATTGATAAAGTAGCTTTTTGGAATGATAAAATAAAATGAGATGGCAAAACTGGTTGGAGATGCTCTAATGGACCTTTTTGGTGCTTCAATGCTAAAATATACCATATTATATCATATAGCGTGCCGGGTACTATGCTTGAAAAAAGAGTCATCCAGCCATGAAAAGTGTCATTTTGGTAATTGACATGCTGACACCGTTATTGCAATAACTTTCAAACCTAATTTAATGAACGTCTTCGATCAGGCCACTACCAAGGATTAATGTTACTAGTACTACTACTAGTTTCTCCAAAAAAAAAAAAAAAATGTTACTACTACTACTGTAGGGTCACAAATTGTAGCTCACACCTAGATGAAAACAGGAGATGGGCCCAATAAGCCCAATACAATAAATTTGTAAGAGAGTGGGTCAAAGAATTGGGCTAATAGCGATCTTTACAACAGTTACTGAAGATTAAGTGCTTGGCCGAGGAGGCTAAAACACACACACAAGTTAAGATCTCGCGTCCGAGGAGTAAGTTTTGGATTAATTGATGGATTCGAGTTAGGTCCGAGGGGTATGCACTTAGATAGAATGCTTTTCTTTGGGTTATATTTTTCCCAGATGCTACAGTAGTTCTTTCTTGAGGTTTCTTCTATTTTTCTTTCCGTCCCCCTCTTCTGAAGGTCTTACTCCATTATATAGTCCTTCATTGTTCGATCCTATCGTCCACTTGTCTGCCATCTAGCCTGGTACTTGAGTTTCCCACTTCTTCTCCCACAGCTTTTTGGTTTCCTGGGGGTAAAGATGATTTTAAACACTGTTCAGGGGTCTTCTCCACATAAATGCGGCCAGGAAAGCTGCTGTAGTGCATTTAATGCGGTGGCAGCAGCTTTTGCTCAAGATATTTCTGCATCCTTATCCCTTCCACGTGCATTGACAATCTGTCTTCACCTCTAGAATTTCCTGGAAGCTGGACTAAGGGGAAGCCGAGGCCTCTTTCACCGACATACGCCAGACCCGAGGAGGGTATCCCTCTCGGATCAATATTCCTGGACACTTACGCATTCTCCTATTAGTTGCAAGGGTTCCCTATAATTTCTTCTCCTCGGACTTATTGTTGATGAAAAGTCGTATCTGAGCCCACCTCATGGGCCCAGGTTTTACTCCCCCACAACTACTAATAAACAAAACGGTCAAATATGGGACTTGTCCTAGAAGAACTCCCATAAAGGAAGAAGAATCATTTTTCTTCTCTTTTTTCTTAATTCTAAAATTAATTATTCTTATTAAAGAGTATTTTAAAATACAATATGACTTTTGCCTTTTTTTTTTAACTCCTTGTTTAATTTTTGAAAAATAACAACTCAAATTCGATTTTGAGCTCAATCATACCATTCTGGAGCAAACTTGAGCAGCCTAGTGATTTGATATTTATGTAAGTTTATTTCTTGTTTTAAACATATGCCTGACCTTTCTAACCTTTATAAGAAAAAAAAAATAGTGCCTAACTAAATTAAAGCATGAAAATCAAGTAGGGTGAATAATAGATAAACATTACATTACAGGACAGCAAAGCTCATGATCAAAATTCAAAAGGCAAATCATAAGTTGGCTTGCATATTTTATATTTCATATTTCATATCTTGAAGGTAGCGTTATCCTGATCTAGGTACGGGAAACAACAGTTGAGATAAATAAAACTATAAAAGCAGGAAAGTAAAATCATATTTAATTTGTTTTGGCGCAATGTTTTTCTATGAAAATATTGGAGACTGCATTCCAAGTTGACGAGTACTTTTTGGGAAGGGAAATACTGCAACTCTCATTTTGGGCCTGTTTCTTGAAAAATATTAATTTTAGCAACTACTAAATAAAAAGAAAACATTTTATTATTATTATTATTATTATTATTATTATTATTGGTAGTAAAAATTTTATTTTATTCAGCATTTTTATTATAGGTTACCATTTCTTGTTTTTGCACCATGTCCATATGCAAGCAACCCATGCATTATAGCCAACTAAATAGTCTTTTATATTCAAAACAGTAATCTTTTTAGTTTATTAGGTAAATTTAGAAGAGTTAATTACCACAATTGTAAAAAGTAAAAAACTTCCCCCTGAATTTGTTTGGAAGAAATATTCTCTAACCCACCATATGGGTTTCGAGGGGATACCCTAGACCCTAGTGGTTCCATTACTTATTGTGGTGTTTAGGTTCTTGGGTTCGAACTCTACTAACCCATTATATGACACTTTATAAAATTATTTAGGTATATTATTAGTAGTACGACTTATTTAAATGATTTAATGATTCATATAATTTAATGAATATAAATAATTTTATAAACTAAAAAAATTTTGAAGGAAAACTTTGTCAATGGAGCAAAGTAGCAAATTGTTCGTGAGAAATCAAAAGTCAGAACTGCACTTAAATGGGCCTAGATCAAGTGGAGCAGCATTGAACTTTGATTAAGACTTTTATTAGAAGCGATCTTAAGATCAAATTGACTTAGCAACATTGATCTCGATTTCAGTGCCATATACTCGTGGAATACAATTGTTAAAGAAAAGAGTGTAAACAGATGAATGACATCCAAAGTGGTTTACAAGAACAATTTTGCTTTGCCAAAGGCTGCCACATATGACCAAGAATTTACTTTTTTTTTTTAGGGGAAAAAAATTCCTTAAAAAGATTCCAATCTTTTGATTCATCCTTACTCTACCTTAGACGTTTACCTCCTAAGCAAAGCTCAAGTGTAGTATGATTGAAGAGATCTACTAAGCTTTTAGCTTTTAATTAGTTTTTTTGAAATACTAAGAGCACTCACATTGTTGGTGTATAATTTACACATTTTTTTA
Organism: Quercus agrifolia; assembly: GCA_029955455.1. NCBI lineage: Eukaryota > Viridiplantae > Streptophyta > Magnoliopsida > Fagales > Fagaceae > Quercus > Quercus agrifolia. The sequence goes on along the minus strand of JARQAD010000002.1, from coordinate 23,484,274 downwards.
CTAAAAATGACCAACGTTAATAAGTGTATAATTACATAAATTTACAATTTTTTTACAATAATTGTGTAAATTTATACTATAACTATTCATTTTGTATTTTTTTTTTTTGTATTTTTTTATACATATTCCAATGATGAAGATAGAGAGTGAATGATCAGGGACGGAACCACATACAAGCTGAGGTGGCTATGCCACCCCCCCCCCCAAATTTTTTTAAAATATTAAATAGTAGGTATATATTCAAGATTTTAGAAAATAAGCTCAAGAAAAATTATATTTGCCCCCTTAAGAAAATTATATTTGCCCCCCTCAACTTTGAATCATTGTTCCGTCCCTGTGAATAATAGTTATTGTGTATGAAAAAAGAAAAACAATTAAAAAAATTAAAAAAAATAGTATTTAATAAAATATAACATAAAATCAACAATCTAATGTTTGATATTTTGAAAAATGATATCGTAAAACAGAAAAAGAAATTCATTATACAAAACTAGATAAAGATGTTTTTTTTATTTTTATTTTGATGGGAGATAAAAATGTTTGCACAAAAACAAATGTGAATACTCTACAACTTTTGAAATATCATAAATAAAGTGCCTTAAAGCCTATACCAGGCCCGGGCCCAGAATAAAGGTGAAGGCCAAGCCCAAACAATAACCCCACATAAACCCAGTGGTAGAATCGTAATTATTTTGACTTTAAACCCCTCTTATTCAAAAATGATTTTTCCTCCAATTAATCTAAAAGAAATGGCCATGGAAACACTCCACCGATACTCACTCCGTTTCCGCCCGATATCTCTCGCCGATAAATGCCTAAAACCCGGCTCACCCGCCCCGGTATTTCGAAAAACCCGAATACCCATTTCGGTACTCGGATCTTCCAACCCGAAACCGCTATTCGGTACCGGTTTTGTGGCCTGGAAACCTTACAGCTCAGCTCCCAGTTCCATTCCCAGAGCAGGGTGGCTTCTGGGTCTCGGAGACAAGAAGAAGACGAGCTTGCCCGATATCGTGAAGGCGGGCGACCCGGTTCTCCACGAACCGGCCCGAGAAGTTGGTGTCGAGGAAATCGGGTCGGAGCGGATCCAGAAGATAGTTGATGATATGGTTCGGGTTATGAGAAAGGCTCCTGGGGTCGGTCTAGCTGCTCCTCAGATTGGAATTCCTCTAAAGGTCAGTTTCTATCTTTCTTTCTTTTTTTTTGTTTGATTTTCTTTAATGGGTCAGTTTCAATTTTTGTTTTAGTTTCTGTTTGGTTAGTGAGAAAGTGTGAGGAAAATGTGAGGTGTAGGAGAATTATGGGTTTCATAAGTTTTGTCGTCAGGTTCAGTTGTGTGGACCATTTTAGTTGCAAAACATGTTAACAGTAAGTCATTAACTGTATGGGAGTATGGTGTTACTGCTTTGTGTTCTGTGTCTTTGGCTGAATTGGAGTTGCATTTGTTGTTTATTTTGAGTAATGAGAGTGTGTGATGTCTAAATTGAAGCTACATTGGTGGATAAGGTTGTCAATTTCATATGTTTTTCTTTTGGACTGGGTTTTTGTATTTTGTAAGAGGACTTGATCGTTTTTTCTTTTTTAACTTTTTGCTCTAAACTGGAATTTACCACATAGAAGAGAATTCTTTAGGATTGAGCAAGATATCTTGAAGTATCATATAACAATGTAAGACATAAATTGACACACACACACACACACACAAATGTTAAGAGAGATGTGATATGAGTCTTGCAGTTGAAGGCTTACGGCTTATTTCACTATACCTGCTTCTTAATCTCAAGGAGAGGTATTTTCTTATTGCTTTAAAGATTACTGTTTTGTTGCCGCTAACTTTATGTGTATATGAAGGGAAATTGAGGGACCATTCTGTCACCATATTTTGTTGTCAATTGCTACACTAAAAAGATTGTGAGCGAATTCAAATCTTTTTATAAAATCTTAGCAAAACCTACTTTTTAAGTAGGGAGAGGGGGGGGAGGTGTTAAAATTGTCTTATTGACTATGTTGTCATTATTATCTCTGCAGATAATAGTTTTAGAAGATACAAAAGAATATATCAGTTATGCACCCAAGGAAGAGACCAAAGCACAAGATAGACGACCTTTTGATCTTCTGGTATGTCAACTTTGATGGTCAAGGACAACATTCAAATGATATTGATATTTGTAGCATCCAAGAACTTTCACTTGACAATTACAATTTATTAGTTCTTTTGAGGCAGGTCATTTTCAACCCAAAGCTTAAGAAGAAGAGCAACCGGACTGCACTATTTTTTGAAGGGTGCCTGAGGTAAAATACAGAGATAATGTGTAATGTGTGTTTTTTTTTTTTTAACTTACGGTATAGTTTTCTGTTCCTTTGGGATCCTTTGTTCCCATTGTGTGATGCATGAGATGAGACAAATCTTTTATTTCCCATCCTTTGTTCCCATTTCAAGCTTTATTTCAGTGACCATCTTTTCCTGTTATGTTGTGATCAATTAAATAGTTAGCATTTGTATATTTTGTATTCTAGTTTTTTATCTTGCTGAACAAGCCCTGTTAAGGGGATACAAAACATAATATATCACATAGATTGAGAGTAAATGAAATAAAAGGGAGTCCTCAATGGGCAATGGCAGCATCATTTAACCTATGACTTGTTCCATTAATTAATGACCATGGCTTCATTTTATGAAAGGCCTATCCTTTGAACATTAACTGTTATGATACTTCTGAAGGCTCTATGGCATTTTGTGCTCCACTGTACATATGATACATTTGATTGGTGTAAAAAATACTATCAGGCTTGGGTGGGTTAGTCAAGTTGTTATCAGATATAAATTTAGCCTTAAGTTCCCATGCATTAGTCAAGCTTACCAGTTGAAATTTGTGTAAAAGTTGAATAACAGTTACAAGATTCAAGGGGAACTCTGGAGGAAGCCAACACCTGTCATGTAAAACAAGTGAAATCTTTGTTTTAGTTCTGAACATAATACACTTAGATTGTCATATCAAGTGCACAAAGCTCCCACTTTTTGTAGAGAAGGATTCTTTACATTTTACACTAAGCTTTGATGGATTAAATTACAGGGCAGTCAGAAATTACAGTGATATTGGCATTTCCTTATTTACTTTATTTTGGTTAAGTTGCTCCTTCCTGATTTACTATGACCACAACTCAACTAGTCTGTATTACTTTTATCTTTAATAAAGCTATTATCCAGCGTCTACCTTGATAGGAGCCCCGTTAGTTGCCTTCTAGTTTACTGTGCTCTGAATTCATTTCCTTAAGGCATCCATCTGGTAGTGAACAATGCTGAATTAGAAGTGTATTATTAATGTTGTAGTCCTAGCAATCATGTAGAATAATGTTGCAGCCTTCCTGCTATATATGTTCTTAATACATGCGAAACTTGCGTTAGTAATAAAGGGTCTTTTAGGTCCTTCAAGTTGAATTACCATGTTTATACAGTGTCAATTAGTTTTTTACCTGGTAAGAACCAAAATGAGATTACTTCTTGGTACTCAATATTTTGTTACACAACATTATAATTTTGTTGTGTGGGAATTGCATGGCGTTTAAAGGTATATGTCTGAATCTTTCGTACTTCCATTTGTCCTCTGATCATGAAATTGCTGGGAACTCATTACATGTGGTTAATTAATCTCCTTTGACTGTACTATTCTGTAGTGTTGATGGATTTAGAGCAGTGGTGGAGCGGTACCTTGATGTTGAGGTTGCAGGTTTGGATCAATATGGCCAACCCATCAAAATAGATGCTTCTGGCTGGCAGGCTCGTATTTTACAACATGAGTGTGATCATTTGGAGGGAACTCTTTACGTTGATAAGATGATTACCAAAACATTCAGAACAGTAGAAAACTTGGACTTACCACTTGCTGAGGGATGCCCCGAGCTTGGTGTTCGTTAGATGCTAATTGATGGTTCCAGAGCTGGACACTCTAAGAGGCTTTGGTATGCAATCTTGTTAGACTTGTATCAAAGACAAAAAATCAAGGTGTTTTTTCAAGACTGAAAATGGCCGTATCTTTTAAGTTGAGGTGTCATCTTCTAGGCAATTAGCTAAGATTTCAAGATTAGTAACGCTCATGTTATGCAATTTTTTAAAACAATGTAACTTGTATCAAAGACAAAAAATCCAGAAGAGAAATTTACTCTTGAATTATTGGGAGCATAGTCTTACCTATATGTTACTATATAACATATCTAATGAAGCTTCGTTCTTTTGGCATTTTGGGAAAGGACAGATTTTTTTAACAACTTTTTCTTTTATTTGTATTTTGTTAGTTAAATTAAATATGCTGATTAACCAATTGAGTGCCTTTTCCAAAGAAAGCCAAAATCATGGTTCTTGAATGAGCAATCGAAAAGATTTTTGGTTTATGTATTGTTCCTAAGCATGAAGCATCTCTTGTAAAATATGAGTAACACCAAACCTCTCTAGAGCCCGAACCTGCATTTCTCCAACTCACTATACCCATTGCTTAGCCCCTTCTCTAAGGGCTATTGCACAACAAGTGTAGAATGCCCTTAGAAATTTCCATGGAATTTCTTTGCTATATTTTTTAAAAGATAAATTGCTTTATTAAGAGAAACACTTTATGTTCACGACAATTAACACAATGGGGCAAGAAAAATTACAAAACAAAGCAAAGAGGATTGTGAAACTCCAAAACATTTCTTTGCTAATGTTTTCCAAAACCAAAACTAGACCAGCTCTCTATTTCAGTGCAATTCCGATACCAATATTGTGAAGCAGCTATGACTTAAACATTTTATTGAACAAATTTACAAACAAGTTGTGCTGAACTATCACATTTTTTCTATACCTCATAATCTTCATTACTATCATTTTGGTAGAAGTGGCAACAGCAACATAAAAATTCCATTGTACACTCAGATCACATCTCTAAATTAACAAAGGCCTTTGTGCAAGCACACTCAGCTTCACAAACACTACAGATTGACGATTGCTCCTCATTGTACCATATTGCAGAATACCTACTAAAAATAGGAAACACACATAATTTATAAAATGTCACTAAATTATGCTCTTTATTTTATTTTATTTGAGTCTATTTGTAATAGTCCTTTAGGGCAGACAGATGATTTACAGAAAATGGTAACAGGCTTATTACATATAATGGGATGAATGAATTGGCAGAGTATTCATCATCAAAGAATTATGTGCAAAAGTCATCAGACTTGACCCCAAAAATATACGGGGGAGAAAAAACATTTTAGCCAATTCTCATTAGGCCTGTTTATTTCTTGTTGAGTGGGCTATAGAGAAACATGCTGTAGGCACTAACTATATATTCTTGACAGTGAATATCAGATTCTACAAAAGTCCTGCAATATATTGGGATAAGAGTTGATCTCCAGGCTTAAGTTTTAATAATATTGAAAACTGAATGACCCCCACTCAGGAGGAATCAATGACAGAATCCAGTATGACTTTCTGTTTAATGAAGCTTTCACTACACGAAAAGCAAGCAGGTGGGTTAACTAATCCTGAACATGAGCCATAGGCTTCCCAACAAAACGATTTTGTCATTCCCCCAGAACTTGATTCAAGCTCAATATCTTCCAAGTATAACCCTTCACACGGGTAGTCATTACTACAAGCAAATTTTATTGCTTCCTCTGTCGCTGAAGTTCCTTTAATGTGCGCAAAGGCTATATTCTCCACTTTAACAGCCGAAGTCTGCATAATATTAGATGTTAACAATGATACTATATTTTTAATGAACAGCTCTATTCAGAAACTGTGGTTGATGAAAAGAACAAAGAGTCAGCAGTTCAAACACGAAAGGTCACAGCTGCACAGCCTTGCCAATATATAAAGACTAACTGTCTATCCAGTTTGAAAATTAAGGACAGTCTTTTGCTGAATAGGGTGTTATCAACATGCGAATGGAGACATGCACCTATCAATGAAGCAAACTATTTGTAAGATCTTTGATGCTTCTTTATTTTTGGTAAGTTACACACACATACACACACACAGTAGGTCTTAAACCCACGTCATCACCCTTCAACCATTTATTATGGAAGATTGAAGTGCCGGTTGATCCATAGCTCATTGGGAAGATCTTTGACGATATGCATGATATAAGGTGAATGAGATAGCCTATTCCTAGAAAATGGACTTTTCAAGATACACTTTAATATACATATGATAGACATAAACTATGCCATTATCTCTCCCATAAGAAGGTTGTCTATTAATTTTAACATGTTAATCTGGTCCGTAGTTAAAAGGATAGGAGAAGTTTTCCAGAAAAAGTTCTATAATCAGTGGCAAAGAAAATTGCATCTCCTGCAAGGATCTTAGTAATAATAACACTAAAAAACTTTAAGAATTCCATACCTGATTTGCACATGGAATCCGTGAGTCGCAATAATATTGATCTATTATTATCGGATTTGATACATTTTCCATCAACACATTCTGGAAAGTAATATCAGTGGCAAAACCACTACCTCCCTGATGAAAATATCAAAAACCAAGGATTCAATCATCCAAAAATTCTGCATTTCCTTGTGGGGTGTGTGTGTGTGTGTGTGTGTGTGTGAGAGAGAGAGAGAGATGCAAACTTGGTAAAGAAGATTACCTGCCATGTTTTGATCCTCAGCCCATTATCAGTGTTGGACAGCAAAGCTCCATCCACCATAACATCTTGCACCTGTGACCAAGAGTTTGATTTTCCCAAGCTTCCGATACTGAAGGATATGGATCAGAATTAGTTAATGTGTTCATGAAATCCGTAGTTTTAACTTATTCTGCCTACCTTATGCCATGACCTGGGCCACAGATAATGTCTTTGATCTGGATCCGTGAAGAGTTGCTGACAATAGAGATGCAGTCATCTCCTAGAGTAAGTTTAAGATCTCAATATAAGATAATCAGTAATGCATAACTTGGAAGAACAAGAAATGAACAAAGATTTTAGAAAAAGAAACATGCATTTCTGGTTGCCAAAAATAGCACAGATATGGTATTTCACAACTCCTTTTCCAACCTCATCAAGTTGCAACAAGTGGGTCTTATCTAAATGAAAATTCTGTAAAACTGAGTTTCAAACTCCCCCGTCACCAAGCTAGATTTTTTATAATATGTTGCTTAAAAAATTATTTCTATTTTTTATAATATGTTGCTTAAAAAAATTATTTCTTTCTGTTGCAAACGCCATCATGAAAGTGGAACCCAATTATAAACCTTCACATTAAATTTAAGAACCAAAAGAAAAAATAAGGAAATATATATGAGAAGTTTCATATGCATGATAGAAACAAGGCGCATTAGTTTGCTCAGAATGATATTTTTATGATTAGAAATTAAGAATAAAGCTTCTTGTTGCAACTCTTTGTGGATAACCAACCTGTTCTGATTATGCTATCCTTGACCTCAACACCTTTTGATGCACTGATGTGAATTCCATCAGTATTAGGGCTACGAGCAGGTGCTATCACTTCGAGATGGGATGCAACAACCCGAAGACATTTGGTGAATGAAATGTGCATTTGTTGACTATCAAGCACCATAAGGTTCTTGACATTCAAATACTTGCACCTATGGAAAGTAATGGCCTGCAGCGTTATTGTTGTACCATATTAGGAAAATAAATCTCTCAATGAAAAACTGAAACAATCAAATTAATGGAATTAACTGGACTTCTCCAAAAAAGAAAGCCAGCACTAACCGTTGGAGCATGTTTACACGGCTGCCATAAGACCATTTGAAGTCAAGGTTAGATCCAAGTAAATCAATCTTTAAAAGAAATAAACTTAAGGAGCAAGATGGCAATACATTAGTTGAGTTAATTTTGCAAGACTGAGCCCACCATTCCTGTCCCATCCCGTTGATTGTGCCTCCCCCTTCTATGGTAAGGTGATTCACCCGTTGGAAGTAGAGCCATTTACGATGACTCAAATCAAGCCAGGCATCAGGATCTTCAGGTGCAATTATTGTACCAGATATCTGTTAATAATACAAAATCAATAAAGTTAATAAAATAAAAGGTTTTTAACTAACAACTTTTGAAAAGATAATAATCTTGTAAATTTAGAGAAAGATACATTATGTTTGTCTAATTTGGTTATAGAAAGAAAGAAATTTGAATAATTTGACTCTTGGAACATACCTGAATAGTGACCTTTGATCGGCAAGGCCCAGCAATATCAATAGGATGAATCAGAAACATATATCCAGCTGGAAGCACAATTCTTATTCGTCCAGAGAAAGAACAAGCTACTTCCCAGGCATCTTTGAAAGCCTGAAAGCATTGAAATACTATACTCAAGAATATACTTTGAGCACTGTGAATGGAATAAATAAGGATGGTCCCTGCTTAGTATTCATGAATCCAACTCCAGATATTTCTCACTTGCTATAGACAACAGAAATAGTTTTCTTTATAAAAAAAAACTAATTGGAAATTGGGTTTTTGGTGTTATGTAATTGTCATATTATCAAGAGGATACAAGTACAGAATGTCTTAAACATTAAAAAGTAAATTCAATCATCTCTCCATAATAAACTAATACTTAATTTGATTACCAAGAGATGCAGGAACTGCACCCCACCACACCAAATCCCTCCCAAAAAAAAGGGGAATCTTATTTAACAATCTGAACCAAATCAATTGAGATTCCAAACTTCCATTTAGTAATAAAGTGAAAAACATTCTCATATAATAATATAATAATGATCAATTTAGAGGGAGTTTATATTTCTCTTTAACAAAAAAATTATCATGATGTTCTTCAAAGCATTTAACTATAACTAAAACAGATTATCAAAAAAAAAACTATAACTAAAACAAAAAATTATGTTCACAATCTACAATATCCAAAAACACTCAATTAAGCTCAAAGTAACCATGGTTTCAAGAAGTGGGTACTATTCAAATCACTCACTGAAAATACAAAATCATGCATTTCAAAAAAAGAAAGTAAAAAAAAAGACATAATCATTAGGTAACAAAAGTTGGGTCAGCAATAATCTACCTCAGTATCATCATTAACACCATCTCCTTGAGCACCAAAGTCACCAACAAAAATGACCCGTTTGGATCTGGGTCGAGTTCTGGTCGAACCAGATAGTGGGAGCTGTAAGAGAGAGTCAAAAGCTTCTATATTTGATGTCAGAAATGTGAATGTAAAAAGAACGTAAACAATGAGACATGTCGAAAATGAACAAGATCTAAGCTTCCTCATGTTCTGACACACATGTCAAAAAAGAGAGAGTGATAGAATATATATAATTGGGATTTCTGTTTTAAATTTGAGCACATGGGCTTTCTGTACGTGCTGAATTGAATTTACCAAAACATTCAAAATAATTTTTTTTATTATTGAAAAATATTAAAAAAAAATTAAAAAAAAAAAAGTATGTCCTTTTATCTTTAGACCTAATTACCACTTACTCACATGTGTTATGGTCAAAATTTAAATTGTCTATCATTAGTTTGAAATTTGGCACTTTACCCACATGAGGTTACCTCAGTTAGGATTCCGTTATCCACCTCTATTAAAAATAGGACTAAATGTCTATTTTGCCTTCTTTTATATCTCTCCCCTCTCAAAACATAAAAAAATAAGAGAGAACAATATCAAAAAGTGAGGATTTTGTAAAAATTATGAACAAACATTACCACCACCATAGAAACTTCTGTCAAGAATCATATCCAGCAAAAACAAATTCCCTCATTCATTTCTAAGCAACCAACAAAGGCATAGCATCTAAAGCTTAAATCAAACCAAAAAATACCCACAAAAGCTGCCGACTCAACTAATTTGGAATTGATTCTTTTTTTTTTTCTTTTTTCTTTTTTTCTCTCTCTCTCTAATTAACTAAATCTATGATTATATTCATTGTTAATGTATGAAGACATGGTATAATTTTTTGTGTATGTTTGTGTTGCTTTTGTTTGTTGTGGTGTCCTGCTTTTTTTGGCACTTGGTAGATGGCGGTATAGTGGGCGGGACAGTGGGGCACAGATTTGCCGTGTTTGGCAGCAAACAATGTTCCAACTGTTGTGAGAAGTAATAAAAAGGGCCGGTGCTGATTTTTAAATAATGGTCTAATAAGGAATGTGAATTTTATGGGGAAATTTTTAATAGTGAATGTATGTGTAAACGTTTGATTGCTGTTATTAGATTTTGACCCAACTAATTTGTTATGGCTTTTTAATTCATGATGATGGTGATGATGTTGTTACCTATTATAATTTATCATGGACTATGTCGTATACTATCTCACTATGAACAAACCCGGCCAACGTTCTTCTCAGATCAGCTATGGAGTTTCAACAAATTTGAAGTTTGAATTAAATTTTTAGTTTTTGGTTTGACTTAAGTTTTAGATGCTATGGCTTCATTAGTTGCTTAGAAATGGAGGAAGGAATTTGTTTTTGTCAGAGATGATTCTTGATAGAAACTTCTATGGTGGTAGTAATGTTTGTTCATAATTTTTACAAAATCCTCACTTTTTAATCTTGTTTTCTCTTATTCTTTTATGTTTTTATTATTATTTTAATGTTTTGAGAGAAGAGAGACCTAAAAGAAAGCAAAATATACATTTAGCCACTTTTTAACAGAAATGGGTAACAGAACTCTAACTAAGCTAACTTTAAGTTGGTAAAATGTCAAATTTTAAACCATGGATAGACAACTTAAATTTTGACCAAATCACTAAATTGTAATTAGCCCTATCCTTTAATATTTGTATTTTTACCAATTAATGATACGTGGTTTAAAATTTTTATTTTGGCTCGAGCAGGGGTACGATGGTAAATAATTAGAAGCTAGAAAACGTACACGAAATAAAGTAAAATGTACACGACGTAAAGAAAAAAATGTGCACGACATACTGAAATGTCTTTTATATTCTGTTCATAAGGGTGATTATATATATATATATATATATATATATATATATATATATATATATATATAAACATAAAATAAAAATATCATAAAGAAAAATCTTTAATTTTTAAAAATGTTTTATAAAAGGTTTGTTGAACATTAAACTACAGGTTTAAATAAGAGAAATTACAATGTTCCATACAATTTTTTTTTGCTAAAATATAATGTGCATCTTCTAAGTTTGATAAAAATTCATTTCAATTCTTTAATTTTATTTTCGTTTAATTAAGTGCTCTAAGTTTCAAAGTTATTCAATTAATGCATTTTATCCAATTTCGTTAAAAAAATTGTCATTAAGTATTTAATTAAATAATGAAAAAAGGTTTTTTTTTTTTTTTGGAAAAAATTCTTACATAAAAAATCTATAAAATATTTTTATAGATTTTTTCCATGTGATTTAAGGGAATTTTTTAAACAAGATTAGATAGAATTCCCAAATTGAATAAATTTGAAGTTTAAAGGATTCAATTGAACAAAAGTAAAATTAAAAGACTAAAATGAATTTCAACTAAAGTTGGGTGTAATTTTCATTTTAGTATCACAAATCTATTTTTCTTGAATTTTTGCAAGGCCAAAGACAACTGTGAGGGACCACGGATTCCAAATCCTCATAAGTTTATATTATCTTTGAGAACCTTAAGGAAGAATTTAAGTTTATGCTTCTCAAATAGACCTTTGATCCTATTTGAAATGGCTATAAGTTGGCTCTTGTAAGCAGCCACTTTGGTACTTAGCTTGAGACTAATTAAAGCTTCCATAGGGTCACTAAATGCAGTTGCCCCAAATCTCACTTGTAGGGCTTTCACAAAAGCTTCTTAGCTTGCAATGTAAATAGACCAATATCCCAAAGAAGTGCTTCTCCATCCATGTTATATGAGGTCATAAAGACCCTTTGGTCATTGGAGTGTTGTTTTATAAGAAGTACTTATTGATTTCATAATATTATTATTTTGTTCCGTTCCACTCAGAATGGCCAAAATATTCCATTCTAATTAGTCTAAAATATGTATGAAAGATGACTTTTGAGGCCTAGAAGCTTGTTAGAATCAACTGGAGTGAGTGGGTATTTATTCGACGTCATTTTTAGGCAAGCACGTGATGCTTACATACCTAGGCATGTTCTGCTCATGTGCCTTTTAGAACCTTTCAACTTTACAACTTATTTCCAAGGGCTTATTTAGGGTTTACCTTATTTCTAGGGGCTCGTTTATGCTTCCATCATTTCAATATCTCTCTCTCTCTCATAAATCCCTTTCTTTTTTTTTTTCTTTTTTTTTTCTTTTTTTTTTTTTTGGTTTGCTAAGTAAATAAGGAGAAATAGAGGAATAGATGAAAGCTTTAGAGATGTAAGTTCAAGTCCACCCCGAAACTCCAAGATAGCTTGTCACTTATAAAACCAATATCCCTTTCTATTTAACTAGTGGGAGTTCGGAATTTATTTTGATTTATAGTTGCTAATTTTGATTTGCTAAAGACCAAACATCTAAATCGAATTGTGATTTCAAATGTCAAACCAATGGTTACATTCTTTGATTTTGAATTTACATCCTTTCATTAAAATATTTTTGCAAGATTTATGATCTTCTTAACTTTTATTTCATCCATTAAAAATATTTCATTAAGGTGAACTAGATTATGGAGTTCTTAACTATTCATCCATTTTGAAATAATTACATTCAATTTTACCACATCATCAATAATTTAATTGAAGTTAAAATGGAGATAGTCAATACTTATTTAAATGTTGATAACATGATAAAATCTAATCCACTCATTCTTAAAATTAATGGATTGGATTTTTGTAACTTCGTGATGGATTTATCTTAAGAACCCTAAAAACCCTTATTAATTTTCAAAAGGTTTGATAATATAAACTGAATTAAACTCTAAACACATCAAGTATTATAATTAGACTTTAATATTGTTTTCAAATACGTTTTGTGTATCACATGGGTTAACTACTAGTAATATATAAAAGTATTATTATTTTCGCGTATACAATGGTAGAGTAAGCTGCAATAGGCAATAGAAAGATGACTACGTATTATCCATAATACAAGGAAATCGTTTATCTCTGAACTTTTATTTTACACAACACATTGTGGCATTGTGCTTACTAGTATGTAGCATGCTATAATCTTTTTGTGTAGCTACCCTTGGGTAAGATGAACATCAACAACTTTGGTCTGATCAATTGCAAACCGAAGCATTGTGTTTGGATCAGGAACATCAACATTCAATTTCTCATGTATGAAAGTCCAATGGACCAAGCTCCCCTCATCCTTTGGAGTAGCTTGAACAGTGAATTTGAAACTTTTGTACTACTCCATGAGTTTAGCAGTGCAATTCCGATACCAATGTTGTGAAGCAGCTATGACTTAAACATTTTATTGAACAAATTTACAAACAAGCTGTGCTGAATTATCACATTTTTTCTATACCTCATAATCTTCATTACTATCATCTTTGGTAGAAGTGGCAACAGCAACACAAAAATTCCATTGTACAATCGGATCACATCTCTAAATTAACAAAGGCCTTTGTGCAAGCACACTCAGCTTCACAAACACTACAGATTGACGATTGCTCCTCATTGTACCATATTGCAGAATACCTACTAAAAATAGGAAACACACATGATTGATAAAATGTCACTAATTATGCTCTTTATTTTATTTTATTTGAGTCTATTTGTAATAGTCCTTTAGGGCAGACAGATGATTTACAGAAAATGGTAACAGGCTTATTACATATAATGGGATGAATGAATTGGCAGAGTATTCATCATCAAAGAATTATGTACAAAAGTCATCAGACTTGACCCCAAAAATATACGGGGGAGAAAAAACATTTTAGCCACTTCTCATTAGGCCTGTTTATTTCTTGTTGAGTGGGCTATAGAGAAAAATGCTGTAGGCACTAACTATATATCCTTGACAATGAATATCAGATTCTACAACAGTCCTGCAATATATTGGGATAAGAGTTGATCTCCTGGCTTAAGTTTTTATAGATATTGAAAACTGAATGACCCCCACTCAGGAGGAATCAATGACAGGATCCAGTATGACTTTCTGTTTAATAAAGCTTTCTCAACACGAAAAGCAAGCAGGTGGGTTAACTAATCCTGAACTTGAGCCATATGCTTCCCAACAAAACGATTTTGTCATTCCCCCAGAACTTGATACAAGATCAATATCTTCCAAGTATAACCCTTCACACGGGTAGTCATTACTACAAGCAAATTTCATTGCCTCCTTTGTTGCTGAAGTTCCTTTAATGTGCATAAAGGCTATATTCTCCACTTTAACAGCTGAAGTCTGCATAATACTAGATGTTAACAATGATACTATATTTTTAATGAACAGCTCTATTCAGAAACTGTGGTTGATGAAAAGAACAAAGAGTCAGCAGTTCAAACATGAAAGGTCACAGCTGCACAGCCTTGCCAATATATAAAGACTAACTGTCTATCCAGTTTGAAAATTAAGGACAGTCTTTTGCTGAATAGGGTGGTATCAACATGCGAATGGAGACATGCACCTATCAACGAAGAAAACTATTTGTAAGATCTTTGATGCTTTTTTATTTTTGGTAAGTTACACACACACACAGAGTAGGTCTTAAACCCACGACATCACCCTTCAACCATTTATTATGGAAGAATGAAGTGCCAGTTGATCCATAGCTCATTGGGAAGATCTTTGACGATATGCATGATATAAGGTGAATGAGATAGCCTATTCCTAGAAAATGGACTTGTCAAGACACGCTTCAATATACATATGATAGACATAAAATGTACCTTTATCTCTCCCATAAGAAGGTTGTCTATTAATTTTAACATGTTTAATCTGGTCCATAGTTAGAAGGATAGGAGAAGTTTTCCAGAACAAGTTCTATAATCAGTGGCAAAGAAAATTGCATCTCCTGCAAGGATCTTAGTAATAATAACACTAAAAAACTTTAAGAATTCCATACCTGATTTGCACATGGAATCCGTGAGTCGCAATAATATTGATCTATTATTATCGGATTTGATACATTTTTCATCAACACATTCTGGAAAGTAATATCAGTGGCAAAACCACTACCTCCCTGATGAAAATATCAAAAAACGAGGATTCAATCATCCAAAAATTCTGCATTTCCTTGTGGGGTGTGTGCTTGTGTGCGTGTGTGACAGAGAGAGAGAGAGAGAGAGAGAGAGAGAGATGCAAGCTTGGTAAAGAAGATTACCTGCCATGTTTTGATCCTCACCCCATTATCAGTGTTGGACAGCAAAGCTCCATCCACCATAACATCTTGCACCTGTGACCAAGAGTTTGATTTTCCCAAGCTTCCGATGCTAAAGGATATGGATCAGAATTAGTTAATGTGTTCATGAAATCCATAGTTTTAACTGATTCCACCTACCTTATGCCATGACCTGGGCCACAGATAATGTCTTTGATCCGGATCCGTGAAGAGTTGCCGACAATAGAGATGCAGTCATCTCCTAGAGTAAGTTTAAGATCTCAATATAAGATAATCAGTAACGCATAACTTGGATGAACAAGATAATCAGTAACGAAGAGTTTCAAACTCCCTCGTCACTAAGCTAGATTTTTTATAATATGTTGCTTAAACAAATTATTTCCTTATGTTGCAAACGCCATCATGAAAGTGGAATCCAATTATAAACCTGGAACCCAATTATAAACCTTCACATAAAATTTAAGAACCAAAAGAAAAAATAAGGAAATATATATGAGAAGTTTCATATGCATGATAGAAACAAGGCTAAGCATTAGTTTGCCCAGAATGATATTTTTTATGATTAGAAATTTAGAATAAAGCTTCTTGTTGCAACTCTTTGTGGATAACCAACCTGTTCTGATTATGCTATCCTTGACCTCAACACCTTTTGATGCACTGATGTGAATTCCATCAGTATTAGGGCTACGAGCAGGTGCTATCACTTCGAGATGGGATGCAACAACCCGAAGACATTTGGTGAATGAAATGTGCATTTGTTGACTATCAAGCACCATAAGGTTCTTGACATTCAAATACTTGCACCTATAGAAAGTAATGGCCTGCAGCGTTATTGTTGTACCATATTAGGAAAATAATTCTCTCAATGAAAAACTGAAACAATCAAATTAATGGAACTAACTGGACTTCTCCAAAAAAGAAAGCCAGCACTAACCGTTGGAGCATGTTCACACGGCTGCCATAAGACCATTTGAAGTCAAGGTTAGATCCAAGTAAATCAATCTTTAAAAGAAATAAACTTAAGGAGCAAGATGGCAATACATTATTTGAGTTAGTTTTGCAAGACCGAGCCCACCATTCCTGTCCCATCCCATAGATTGTGCCTCCCCCTTCTATGGTAAGGTGATTCACCCCTTGGAAGTAGAGCCATTTACGATGACTCAAATCAAGCCAGGCATCAGGATCTTCGGGTGCAATTATTGTACCAGATATCTGTTAATAATACAAAATCAATTAAGTTAATAAAATAAAAGGTTTTTAACTAACAACTTTTGAAAAGATAATAATCTTGTAAATTTAGAGAAAGGTACATTATGTTTGTCTAATTTGGTTATAGAAAGAAAGAAATTTGAATAATTTGACTCTTGGAACATACCTGAATAATGACCTTTGATCGGCAAGGCCCAACAATATCAATAGGATGAATCAGAAACATATATCCAGTCGGAAACACAATTCTTATTCGTCCAGAGAAAGAACAAGCTACTTCCCAGGCATCTTTGAAAGCCTGAAAGCATTGAAATACTATACTCAAGAATAGACTTTGAGCACTGTGAATGGAATAAATAAGGATGGTCCCTGCTTAGTATTCATGAATCCTACTCCAGATATTTCTCACTTGCTATAGACAACAGAAATAGTTTTCTTTATAAAAAAATTAATTGGAAATTGGGTTTTTGGTGTTTATGTAATTGTCATATTATCAAGAGGATACAAGTACAGAATGTCTTAAACATTAAAAAGTAAATTCAGTCATCTCTCCATAATAAACTAATACTTAATTTGATTACCAAGAGATGCAGGAACTGCACCCCACCACACCTAATCCCTCCCAAAAAAAAAGGGGAATCTTATTTAACAATCTGAACCAAATCAATTGAGATTCCAAAGTTCCATTTAGTAATAAAGTGAAAAGCATTCTCATATAATAGTATAATATTAAGGATTTTACTAATGTGTGCCCTTAGGGCACACATTAATTTCTATTTTTGGAAAAAATTTTATCGAGAATTGAAAAAGTAATGACAACTTTTTCAAATCCCGAGAAAATGTTTCTAAAAATAGAAAGCTTAATGTGTGCCCTTAGGGCACACGTTAACCGGACCCTAATATTAATGATCAATTTAGAGGGAGTTTATATTTCTCTTTAACAAAAAAATTATCATGAAGTTCTTCAAAGCATTGAACCATAACTAAAACAAAAAATTATGTTCACAATCTACAATATCCAAAAACACTCAATTAAGCTCAAAGTAACCCTGGTTTCAAGAAGTGGGTACTATTCAAATCACTCACTGAAAATACAAAATCATGCATTTCAAAAAAAGAAAGTAAAAAAAAAGACATAATCATTAGGTAACAAAAGTTGGGTCAGCAATAATCTACCTCAGTATCATCATTAACACCATCTCCTTGAGCACCAAAGTCACCAACAAAAAGGACCCGTTTGGATCTGGGTCGGGTTCTGGTCGATCCAGATAGTGGGAGCTGTAAGAGAGAGCCAAAAGCTTCTATATTTGATATCAGAAATGTGAATGTAAAAACAACGTAAACAATGAGACATGTCGAAAATGAACAAGATCTAAGCTTCCTCGTGTTCTGACACACATGTCAAAAAAGAGAGAGTGAGAGAGTGTATATATATATATATATATATATATATATATAATTGGGATTTCTGTTTTAAATTTGAGAACATGGGCTGTCTGTCTGTGTGCTGAATGGAATTTACCAAAACGTTCAAAATAATTTTTTTTATTATTGAAATTTTTTTTTTTAAAAGTACACGACATAAAGCAAAATGTACACGACATAAAGAAAAAAAAGTGCACGACATACTGAAACGTCTTTTAAATTCTGTTCATAAGGGTGATTATATATATATATATATATATATATATATATATATATATATATATAACATAAAATAAAATATCATAAAGAAAAATCTCTAATTTTTAAAAATGTTATATAAAAGGTTTGTTGAAGATTAAACTACCGGTTTAAATAAGAGAAAATACAATGTTTTATAATTTTTTTTCTTTTGCTAAAATATAATGTGCATCTTCTAAGTTTGATAAAAATTCATTTCAGTTCTTTAATTTTATTTTTGTTTAATTGAGTGCTCTAAGTTTTAAAGTTATTCAATTAATGCATTTTATCCAATTTCATTAAAAAAATTGTCATTAAGTATACAATTAAATAATGAAAAAAGTTTTTTTTTTTTGAAAAAATTCTTACATAAAAAATCTATAAAATATTTTTATAGATTTTTTCCATGTGATTTAAGGGAAATTTTTAAACAAAATTAGATAGAATGCTCGAATTGAATAAGTTTGAAACTTAAAGGATTCAATTGAACAAAAGTAAAGTTAAAAGACTAAAATGAATTTCAACTAAAGTTAGAGGATGTAATTTGCATTTTAGTATCACAAATCTATTCTTCTTGAATTTTTGCAAGGCCAAAGACAACAGTGAGGGACCAAGGATTCCAAATCCTCATAAGTTTATATTATCTTTGAGAACCTTAAGGAAGAATTTAAGTTTATGCTTCTCAAATAGACCTTTGATCCTATTTGAAATGGCTATAAGTTGGCTCTTGTAAGCGCTACTTTGGTACTTATATTGAGACTAATTAAAGCTTCCATAGGGTCATTAAATGAAGTTGCCCCAAATCTCACTTGTAGGGCTTTCACAAAAGCCCTACAATTTAATAATAATAAAAAAAAAATTTGTCATTAAGTATACAATTAAATAATGAAAAAAAAATTTTGAAAAAATTCTTACATAAAAAATCTATAAAATATTTTTATAGATTTTTTCCATGTAATTTAAGGGAAATTTTTAAACAAAATTAGATAGAATGCTCAAATTGAATAAATTTGAAGCTTAAAGGATTCAATCGAACAAAAATAAAGTTAAAAGACTAAAATGAATTTCAACTAAAGTTAGAAGGTGTAATTTGCATTTTTGGTATCACAAATCTATTCTTCTTGAATTTTTGCAAGGCCAAAGACAACAGTGAGGGACCCAGGATTCCAAATCCTCATAAGTTTATATTATCTTTGAGAACCTTAAGGAAGAATTTAGGTTTATGCTTCTCAAATAGACCTTTGATCCTATTTGAAATGGCTATAAGTTGGCTCTTGTAAGCAGCCACTTTGGTACTTATCTTGAGACTAATTAAAGCTTCCATAGGGTCATTAAATGAAGTTGCCCCAAATCTCACTTGTAGGGCTTTCACAAAAGCTTCTTAGCTTGCAATGTAAATAGACCAATATCCCAAAGAAGTGCTTCTCCATCCATGTTATATGAGGCCATGAGTAATTGTAGTTGTGGAGCTAAAAAGCTATATAGTTATTTTAGCTCCACCAAAACACAAAAATAACTATACAACAATGGAGCTAAAGCTTTTTTTTTTTTTTGTTTGCTTCATTGCTACAGTGCACATCTATCTATGGATGTGCACTATAGTTGAGAAATAAAAAAATTAAAAATTTTATTCCTCCAGCCAGATTAAAATACTATTTTTTCCTTTTTTTTCTTTTTCTTTTCTTCTCAGAACTCTCACAATCTCTTAACTCTCTCTCTCTTAACTTTCAAACCTCTCACGTCGCCACCCCTTGACCCACACCGCCACAGACCCGACTTCAAAAATGGCAACCCCCCCCCCCCCCCCCACCACCACCACCACCACCACCACATCAGTCACAAATCCAACCATACCCACACTCATCAAACCCACCACCACCACATTAGTCACAAACCCAACCACACCCACACTCATCAAACCCACCACTACCAAAAAAAAAAAGAAGCAAACAAACATCGGCAAAACCCATGGCCAAAACATCACCAAAACCCACGGCCAAAATCCATCACTGAGAGAGTCACAACCATGAACCATAACCAGACTAAGCAAACTTGAGAGACCCATGAGCTAGAGAAGAGAGCTGGACTTGAGAGACCAACAACAGATCCACCCACGGAGAGAAGACGAAGGTTTGGCCTGTGATGGTGGTGGGTTGCAATGGCCTGTGACAGTGGTCCGGCCATGGTGGCTTGGTGATGGTGTTCCACCATGGGTTTTGGGTTTGAAAGGGAGAGAGCAGAACAAAAAAGAGAAGGAAGAGAGAGAGACTAAAATGAAATAATGAGAGAGAGAAGAAAAATCAACCAACAATTTGTATATATATAATTTGTTTTTTTTTTTTAAATAATGTTGTTATACTAGACGATAATAAACTATCATGATGATTGAAAATTTTTTTTTAATCAAAAGATAAATTTGTATATATATAATTTGGGGTTAAAATAAAATATTATTATTACACTAGATGATTATTTGCTATCATGATGATTGAGAAATTGTTTTAGTAAAAAAAAAAATGTATAAGTATAATTTGGGATTAAAAAAATCACTTGTTAACACTAGACGATTATTTGCTATCATGTGGCGGTGGTGGCGGTGGTGGTAGTGGCAGTGGTAGCACTTGCGGGTGGTTGTGATTATTGTTTATTGTAGTAGATATATTATTTTATTGTGATATTTATATTATTTTATTGTATTGAAAGCTAAAATAAATCCACTGTTGCAGCATATGTGTAGGTAAAATAGATAAAGTAACTTTTAGTGGTGTCAAATAGCTAAATTTTTAACTCCACTGTTGTGGATGCTCTAAAGACCCTTTGGTCATTGGAGTGTTGTATTATAAGAAGTATTGATTGATTTCATAATAATATTATTAAGTTTGTTTTGTTCCACTCAGAATGGCAAAAATATTCCATTCCAATTAGTCTAAAATATGTATGAAAGATGACTTTTAAGGCCTAGAAGCTTGTTAGGATCGACTGGGAGTGAGTGGGTATTTATTCGACGTCATTTTTAGGCAAGCACATGATGCTTACATACCAAGGCTTGTTATGCTCATGTGCCTTTTAGAACCTTTCAACTTTACACCTTATTTTCCTAGGCTCATTTAGGGTTCACCTTATTTCTAGGAGCTCATTTATGCTTACATCATATCAATATCTCTCTCTCTCTCTCATAAAACCCTTTTTTTTTTTTTTTTATTATATATTTTTTGCAAAGTAAATAAGGAGAAATAGAGTAATAGATGAAAGCTTTAGAGATGTAAGTTCAAGTCCACCCCAAAACTCCAAGATAGCTTGTCACTTATAAAGCCAATATCCCTTTCTATTTGAATATTAATGATCAATTTAGAGGGAGTTTATATTTCTCTTTAAAAAAATTATCACGAAGTTCTTCAAAGCATTTAACTATAACTAAAACAAAAAATTATTTTCACAATCTACAATATCCAAAAATACTCAATTAAGCTCAAAGTAACCATGGTTTCAAGAAGTGGGTACTATTCAAATCACTCACTGACAATACAAAATCATGCATTTCAAAAAAAGAAAGTAAAAAAAAGACATAATCATTAGGTAACAAAAGTTGGGTCAGCAATAATCTACCTCAGTATCATCATTAACACCATCTCCTTGAGCACCAAAGTCACTAACAAAAAGGACCCGTTTGGATCTGGGTCGGGTTCTGGTCGACCCAGATAGTGGGATCTGTAAGAGAGAGCCAAAAGCTTCTATATTTGTTGTCAGAAATGTGAATGTAAAAAGAACGTAAACAATGAGACATGTCGAAAATGAACAAGATCTAAGCTTCCTCATGGTCTGACACACATGTCAAAAAAGAGAGAGTGAGAGAATATATTTATAATTGGGATTTCCATTTTAAATTTGAGAACATGGGCTGTCTGTCTGTGCTGAATTGAATTTACCAAAAAATTCAAAATAATTTTTTTTATTATTGAAAAAAATTAAAAAGAATTTTTTTATAAAAAAAGTATGTTCTTTTATCCATTAATATACTTTGTATTTTTACCAATTAATGATACGTCGTTTAAAATTTTTATTTTGGCTCGAGCAGGGGTACCGACGGTAAATAATTAGAAGCTAGAAAACGTACACGACTTAAAGAAAAATGTACACGACATAAAGAAAAAAATGTGCACGACATACAGAAACGTCTTTTAAATTAAGAAAAATGTACACAACATAAAGAAAAAAGTGTGCACGACATATAGAAACATCTTTTAAATTCTGTTCATAAGGGTGATTTTATATATATATATATATATATATATATATATAAAAACATAAAATAAAATATCATAAAGAAAAATCTCTAATTTTTAAAAATGTTATATAAAAGGTTTGTTGAACATTAAACTACCGGTTTAAATAAGAGAAAATACAATGTTTCATAAAGTTTTCTTTTTCTTTTTCTTTTTGTTAAAATATAATGTGTACCTTCTAAGTTTAATAGAAATTCATTTCAGTTATCTAATTTTAATTTCGTTCAATTGAGTGCTCTAAGTTTTAAAGTTATTTAGTTAATGCATTTTGTTATATTTCGTAAAAAAAAATTGTCATTAAGTATGCAATTAAATAAGGAAAAAAGTTTTTTTTTTCTTTTTTTGAAAAAATTCTTACATAAAAAATCTATAAAAATATTTTATAGATTTTTTCCATGTGATTTAAGGGGAATTTTTAAACAAAATTAGATGAAATGCCAAAATTGAATAAATTTGAAGTTTAAAGGATTCAATCGAATAAAAGTAAAATTAAAAAGCTAAAATGAATTTCAACTAAAGTTAGAGGGTGTAATTTGCATTATAACATTTTTTTTTTTTGGGTTTTTTTTCGCGGGGGGGGGGGGGGGGGGGGGTTGGTTTGAGAAACAAACACACACAACTATTGAGGGCTTGCCTTGGTCTTCCATACCTTTGTGGTTATTCTTGCTACTCACAAATCTATTCTTCTTGAATTTTTGCAAGGATTCCAAAGACAACAATGAGGGACCATGGATTCCAAATCCTCATAAGTTTATATTATCTTCAGTGGCGCCTTCAAGATTATTTCTAGGGGGTTTGATAAGAAACATAAATTATACAATTTTTTTTAAAAAAAAAGATAAATTAAATATATTGACATCACAAAAAAATCTTTAATAAATAAAGTTTTACAATCGTTATCTATGATGTTTCGTATTTTGAAATTTTTGCATGATATCTTCATTATCAATCCTACTAGTTACATTTGTTTCATTGTACATAGTCAAACAATCATTCATCCACTAATTTCCCATTTGATTGATTTATTTAATATTTCTTAAGATCTAAATAAGCTTTTTCTGAGGTTTAAGATTTAGTAAATTCTACTTTTGTTGTTACGCTAATTAAAAGTTTTTTTTTTTTTCTAGATTTTAGATCAAATTGATTTGTTATTGAGATTTTTCTTTGTGTTTAAAAATGTCAAGATATTCTTAAGATGATTATATTTAAGTTTATTTCGGTTAGGGTTAAGGTTAGGGTGTTCAAATTTTTATTTTAAGTGTCAAAACAGGAAAAATAAAATAAAAATTATTATAATAATAATTTTTTGGTTTAATTCAGGGGGTTCATTTGAACCCCTGGGGCTCCAAGTGGAACCACCCTTGATTATCTTTGAGAACCTTAAGGACGAATTTAAGTTTATGCTTCTCAAATAGACCTTTGATCCTATTTGAAATGGCTATAAGTTGGCTCTTGTAAGCAGCCACTTTGGTACTTATCTTGAGACTAATTAAAGCTTCCATAGGGTCATTAAATGCAGTTGCCCCAAATCTCACTTGTAGGGCTTTCACAAAAGCTTCTTAGCTTGCAATGCAAATAGACCAATATCCCAAAGAGGTACTTCTCCATCCATGTTATATGAGGCCATAAAGACCCTTTGGTCATTGGAGTGTTATATTATTAGAAGCACTGGCTGATTGATCATAATAATATTATTAAGTTTGTTCCATTCCGCTTAGAATGGCCAAAAATTTCATTCCGATTAGTCTTAAATATGTAAGAAAGATGACTTTTGAGGCCTACAAGCTTGTTAGGATTGACTGGGAGTGAGTGGGTATTTATAGGATGTCATTTTTAGTCAAGCACGTGATGCTTACATACCTAGGCATGTTATGCTCATGGGCCTTTTAGAATCTTTCAACTTTACACCTTATTTCCAAGGGCTCATTTAGGGTTCACCAGGGCTCATTTATGCTTAAATCATTTCAATGCCCTCTCATCATTTAATCTCTCTCTCTCTCTCTCTCACACACACACATAAAACCCTATCTTCTTCTTCTTCTTCTTCTTTTTTTAATAAAAATTTTGCTAAGTAAATAAGGAGAAATAGAGGAGTAGATGAAAGCTTTAGAGATGTAAGTTCAAGTCCACCCCAAACTCCAAGATAGCCTATCACTTATAAAGCCAACCTCCCTTTCCATTTAACTAGTGGGAGTTAGGTATTTATTTTGATTTGCTAAAGACAAAAATCTAAATTGAATTGTGATTTCAAATGTTAAACCAATGGTTACATTCTTTGATTCTGAATTTACATCCTTTCATAAAAATATTTTTGCAAGAATTATGATCTTCTACAATGTTAAGGTGAACTAGATTATGGAGTTCTTAACTTTTTATTCATTGATTTTGAAATAATTACATACAATTTTACCACATCATCAATAATTTAATTGAAATTAAAATGGAGATAGTCAATACTTATTTAAATGTTGATAACATGATAAAATCTAATCCACTCATTCTTAAAATTAATGGATTGAAATTTTGTAATTTTGTGATTGAGTTATCTTAAGAACCCTAAAAGACCCTTAATATTTTTCAGAAGGTTTGATAATATAAATTGAATTAAATTCTAAACACATATAAGCATTATAATTAAGGCTGCGTTTGAATTGGGTGAAAATGGTTTTCGGAAATGCTTTTCCGTAAATGCGGGTGTTTGGTTGCGCATGGAAGATACATTTTCCGGAAATGCTTTTCAGTCCTAACGTGTTTATGGTGTAAAATGATTTCCGTTTTTATTTTACCTTCAAATACCATTTTCTGGAAAACAGAGAGAGAGAGAGTGTGTGTGTGTGTGTGTGTGTGTGAGTGAGATCACGCTCGTGCACAAAGAGAGAGAGAGAGAGAGAGAGAGAGAGAGAGAGAGAGAGAGAGAGAGAGAGAGAGAGAGAGAGAGAGAGAGAGAGAGAGAGAGAGAGAGAGAGAGAGAGAGAGCCCATTGCCGGCGACCCACAAGCTTCGACTTCGCCGGCAACCTAGAGACTTCGCGCCACGAACCCAGATCGCCGTTTGGCTTTGCCGTTTGACTTCGACTTCGAATCGCACCCAGATTGCACCCTTTGACTTCGCTGGCGAACCTAGAGGCCAAGATCACACACCTTCGACTTCGCACCCTTCGACTTCGCCGACTTCACACGCCTTCGACTTCGCCGAGATGGCACCGAGATGGCACCGATCGCACCAATCGCATGAGTTCGCGATTGAGAAATGGTTGGGTTTTGATGAATTTGACCGGGTTTGATGAATTTTTTTTGGTTGGGTTTTGATGAATTTGACCGGATTTGTGTTTATCTATTGAGAAATTTTATTATATATTTGTTTGGAAGCTGAGAAAATGTGAGAAAATGTAAGAAACAGGATGAAAATGTGTTTTCTATATTATTTTCAGCAACACAACCAAGCACTAGAAAATATTTTCCAAAACATTTTTTGGAATGCAACTAAACATTTGAAAATATTTTCCTTTCCGGAAAATAGCATTTCCAGAAAATATTTATTTTCCAGAAAATATTTTACACGAACCAAACACAGCCTAAACTTTAATATTGTTTTCAAATATGTTTTGTGTATCACATGGGTTAACTACTAGTAATATATAAAAGTAAAAGTATTATTAATTTCGTGTATACAATGGTAGAGTAAGTTGCAAAAGGCAATAGAAAGATGACTACGTATTATCCATAATACAAGGAAATCGTTATAACTCTGGAACTTCTATTTTACGAAACACATTGTGCTTATTAGTATGCAGCATGCTATAATCTTTTTGTGTAGCTACACTTGGGTAGGATGAGCATCGACATCTTTGGTCTGATCAATGGCAAACTGACGCATTGTGTTTGGGTCAGGAACATCGACATTCAATTTCTCATGTATCAAAGTCCAGTGGACGTCCAAGCTCCCCTCATCCAGTGGAGTAGCTTGAACAATGAATTTGAAACTCTTGTACGACTCCATGAGTAGTAATCCTTCAATCATCTTCAAAGTGACTGAGTGGTTTTTGTCATCTATGGTTATGAGTACCTCCTTAGACAATACAGCTTTCCCATCTTCGGTCTCAGAAAAAAAATAATCAAATGTGCAAACACGTGAGACAAGATATAAACTTCACCTTTTTCATTGTTGTATACTAAATATATATTTATTGCTGGAAAGAAAAACATGTATTAATTAATAAATCAACAGCATTACAAAATTAAAGCACATCTCTCGCAATAGTTAATGGATTTAGATCTGGGTGCAATTGAAATCAAGGACTAATTTCGCGTGTCAGGTTGATGTTGTGTCAACTCATGAATATCCGGTTATATAAGTCAACATTAACCCAACATGTTTATTAAACAGGTCAAGATTCTTCAACCCTAACATGATTTATTTATTAAACGGGTCAAGATTCTTCAACCCTAACATGATTTATTTATTAAACGGGTTAGTTGTAACAACCTGTTTATTAGATTTTATCAAAATGAAAAAAAAAAAAATTATGAAAAAACAAACAAATAAATATTTTTAATATAAAATTCAAAACTAATGAGTAACTGCATCAAAAATTATCATTCAAAACTAAAACATATCCCAATATCACAAATAATCAATTACAATATGTCAAAGAAAATAAACCACAACAACTAATAAGTTTATATACCTAGAGTTTGAAGGGTATATTAGTAAAATGTCATTTAATTAAACAGATCAGACATGTTAAACGGGTTCTATGTATTGAACACTAACCTAACCCATTTATTTAACGAGTTAATTGTATCAATCCGAATATGAGATGAACTTATTAAGTCTCAACCCATAACCTGCTAATTTCGTGTCATGTTGTGTTGGGTTCATGGGTCGTATCTAATTTTGCCACCCTTACCTATGTCTTTGGGACCACTTGAGATTGAAGCTAAGGCCATGGAGGAGGGTATTCAATTTGCATGGGACATGGGTATTTGTGATGTGGTTGTGGAGAGTGACTCACAAATTGTAATTTCTTTGATAGGGTCTAGTTAACCTCCAATTGTTATTGCCAACATCATTGAAGGAATTTACCAGAAGCTGTATGAATTCAAAAGGATAGAATTTTCTCATGTAAAAAGACAGGGCAATCGTCGAGCATTTTGGCTTAGTATGCTAAGAACATTGATTCATATGTAATTTAGATAGAAGAAAATTCACACATATTTGAGTCTGATTTGGCTTATGATGGATCGTGTTTATAAGTTACAATTTTCTTATAAAAAAAAGGGACTAATTTTAAAGTTAACTTTTGCCTTAGCTATTGGATTAAAAAAGTTAAAAAGTTTTGTGATATAAGGACTGAGGGAAAAAAAAAGTAATTTTTTAACTTTTAATCTCATTATTTGGTTTTAATTGCACCTAGTGCAAAAGCTACCAGAATTCAATCCATAATAATAATTATAAAAAAAAAAAAAAAACACACACACACACACACAAACACTATAGAAGATTGAAAGGCTGTACCGGACCAAATACAAAATTCTCGAAACCCCTCTCAGTGTGACAAGGAGAAGCGAAGTTCCTTTCCCTAGGAATTATGGATGGCAAATTAATTGGTGGGTTAGATGATAGTTTGATTGGATCATAAATGGGTTTGATATATAATTATACATCTACCCATCTATTACTCTTCTAAATAAATTGTTGATATCCATTACCCACACAACTCGCTTGTTATAGACAAGACTTAACCTGCCCATTTACCCAATTATTCCATTCACATGCAAACATACATCAAAAATATCTAAAAAGACCCGATCATCTTAATTTCTCTAAAATGATTCACATTCCTCTAAAACCTTCTAAAAAAAAATCAAAATATGCCCAATTCCTTCAAATTGACCAAAATACCACTAAAATATTCAAACGACCAAAATACATTCTAAAGGGTTGAGTTCAAGTTACACTTGGTGTAACTCTTAGCAATGTTACATCACTCAATATTTTTTAATTGGATGCGAATATTGACAAATCTACCGTTAGATTACATTATCTTCGTATATTCTTCATGTTTGCAAAATTTCGAGGTGATCAAAGATTAGTAACCATGTCATTAATCAATTGTTAAAATTCAAAATTTTATAGTTTAAAATAATGCATAAAAGATGAGTTTATAGATCAAATGGTAAATAGCATCCGATTGATATAAAAATTGACATGCATATTAAGAACACGTAAAACATGTAATTCAATAGTTGAATTTTCAAATTATTAATTTAATAACAAGTTATTGAATGATGTAACATTATTTAGAGTTACACCAAGTGTAATTAGAATCTAATCACATTCTAAATATCTAAAATAATTAAATATACCAAAAAATAATGATTAAATAAACCATCAAAATATTCAAAATATCCCCCTTAGAACCACTAAAATGACTAAAATACCCCCTAAAAACCATCATAATAACCAAAACACCACACAAACCATCTAAAATGGCTAAACTCGAAACATCCAAAATAAACAAGATACCCTTCCTTTCATAAACATCTAAATGTGCAAAATACCCTCCCAAAAACCTTTAAACTGACAAAAATACTACTAAGAACCTCCAGCATAAAAGAAAATATACCCAAATAAATCCCGAAATGTCCTAAAGACCCTTGAAAAGTTCAAACTGACCAAAATATACATGGACATTCAAAATGATCAAAATTCTATCTAAACATCCAAAATGGGCTTTTGATTGTAGGGCCCAACTCTTGTTAAATATGGACCCCACGGGCCTGATTTGTGAAATCAAGTAATTGGGTTCAATGATAGGCCTGTTGCATGTAGAGAAAAACAGGTTATAAATTATAATAGACTTATAGAACGTGCCCAGAAGTTAGTGTTCTGTACTTGGGCTTTGCACATGTTGTAGTCCAAATTTTTAAATGCCTTTTTTTTTTTTTTCTTTTTTTTTTTTCCCGCAAATGTGATGATATTAATGCCTTTAAAGTGGACATTAGAGAACAAAACAAATGATGAGCCATCATGTGGACATAAAGCACAAACGGGTCCTCAGCATTAAATCGATATTCATGATTCCCAAAAATGCTGGAAGCTTTTGTTTTTCAAAGCTTCAGGCACACAAAAAATACCCCATCACGCCATACTGTTAATATCATAGGACATAGAAGCTCAACTTGAAAAACAATAAGGTAGAATCATATTTGGTATCCCAAAATATTTAGGACCAAGCATAGATTATATTAACATGTGCAAAGGTATCAAAATAACATACAGATATAAAAGTTTTTGTTGAATCCGTGTATTCTTGTCTACACTAAAAAATATATTATTTCAAATCCTTTCCTATCTATTAAATCAAAGTATAAATTTATTTATTTATAAAATAATTTCTATTTATAAATTTCTTTATGATATCCTCGGGCCTCGGTGAAACTAGTTACCTGAAAAAAAAAAAAAAAAAAAAACCACTTCATTTTTTGTTTCTTCTCTAATCCATATTTTAAAACAACATTAACAATTCTGATCCACACCATCAACACAAACAACTATTTTGGAAAAAGTATATGAACAAATTTCATGTAACAACTTTTTTACCACAATTTTATTTTGGGTCTCAAATAATATTGTTAGGGTCATATTTTTATATAGTTGGTATATTATTCGACAAAAGGCACCTTATTTGTATTTGGACAATTTTAAGTGGATTCTAGAACATTGTAAAGTATGTCTTGTTGCTATATTAAGTGGTATTATTGAAGACATGAAGACTGTACCAAGAAACAAGTAAAGAAAAGCTGAAAAAGTGAATCTCGACACTAGCTCAAACAAGTTATCTATTGAGAATTAATGAAGAGTCTCAATACAAGCTTGACACCTCTCGATCTATTGAGTTTCGTAAATCTAGATTTCTTAAATTTGTTTCTTGGCCCATGATGACTTGGACTTCTAGGGTTTCGTTCACTAAACTTCTAAAAGATATGAAAGCTTTAGTTTAAAGTCATCACAAAGATGTAGAAACTCAATTAGAGAATCTATACGCTTAATGTGAAGCTATTGCGTTCTTATGCGTCTTAGGGTTTTGTGACCAAGTGTTTCTTTCTCTATAAGTGAATTGAAGAACTTTGCATTCAACAAGTTTCAAGTTGCTGGGAGTTAGTCACGTACTAAGATCCCCGCAAAAGGTAGAAGTCTCTACAAAATCAAGACCAATTGGGGATTGGCGTAAGGATTCTACTATAGGTAGGTACTTTAGGATAGGCCAAGTTTGAGGTAAGATTCCTTGTACTTGTAATTTATTTTTATTTTTATTCTGATCAGTGATTCTTGGGAGTAATGATATGAAAATCACCCGGTGGGGTTTTTGCCTTATGAAAGGTTTTTTCTGTTAGTCAACAAATCAACGTGTTAATTTAGGTTTCGTTTGAGAGTTCATAAAAGAATAGAATAGAATGATCATAAGGAATGGAAATGAATTGAATGTATTTAGCCAAAGGAAAGGAATGAAATTAAATAACCTTAATTGGATGTTTTAAAATAAAGGAATGGAAATGAATGAAATGTAAGTAATCTTGTTTGGGAGTAACATAGAGGGCATGAAATGGAATCATTTTATGACAATATTACTATTAGATCTCTATTTTAAAATGAAGGGTTGAATATATAAAAGTATTTTGGGAGTTTTAGTAAAAAATCCATTAAATCTAATTTAATTCCCTCTCATTCCTCCAAATTTCGATGGGAATGAAAATTTGAGGTTTTAAGGGAATATAGAGGAATGAGTGTTCCCTCCTACCAATTCCATTCCCTTTTACTTAAACTCCCAAACAAGTGATTACTTTTCCATTCCCTTCATTAAAACTCCCAAACAAGGGAAGGGAAGAATATTCTAAAATTATTCTTTTCATTCATTTCTATTCTATTCCATTTCCTCATCCCAAAAGGCTTACTTTCTACTGTCTATAGATTATTTAATGATTTGTTCGTGCTTTCACGATTTGCATGAAATTTGACCTAATTAATCAATTGTGGGAATTGAATTAATTAACTAGGGTCAATCTATAGCACAAAAAATATTATCACCAATATTATCATTCCAAATAGCAATTACACACAAGAACACATATATTTAGGTGGGAAATTGTTTCTCCTTCAAGGGAAAAATTATGAGACAAACTTTAAATAATTTCACTATTATCAAATTCATTACAATAATTCTCAAGTTTATGCCTAACTTGAAATTCTCCAAATACAATAATAAATCCACTAGTGTATGTCTCACGGATAAATAAAAATCTTTTTTTTTTCTTTACTCTCTCACACAAACTAATTATTTATCTCGAAGGAGGCAACACTTTACTCTCTTCTCTTCTTCTTTCTCTTTTCTATGTAGCTCTTTGGCTATCTCTCTCTATGCGACATCTCTTTCTCTGGCACTTTGCAACATAAAATAAAGCTTCATAAATTTTCCTTGATTTGTGTGCTTTAAAAAAAATGTTGTTGACAAAGTCCAAACACTGTTGTCTCTCTCCTTGCGTTACCTCCCAAGCGAAAATATTTTATTTTTTCTTGATTTCACACTTTATTTTCCCTCTCCCAATAGGGAGGACCTTTGGGCCAAAGCCATCAAATTCTTGTACTATTGTCTATTTATAAGACTCGTTTCCTATTCCATCTAGAACAAGGAATTCATTACTTTTATAACAAGGAATAGGCTTTTCTTCCACACCAAGGAATAGTCTTTCCTTCCACACTAGAGAAACCAAAATTAATTTATCCTTCTTCGACTAGGAAAACCAATTGACTTTCCAAGCCACAATTGGAATTTGAGGTAATTTCTCAACAATCTCCACCTTGACTCAAATTCTATCAAATGTCTTCTTTCCTATTAGGATAGCTCCACCAAAATCAAGTAGTCTTCTTTCCTCTTGGAATAGCTCCACCTTAATTAAAGCAAACCTTTCTCATCCATCTTAATTCACACAAAAAATCATTCACTAAAGCAACCAAGCTCTGATACCATTGTTGGGTCTAAATAATATTATCAACAATATTATCAATTCAAATACTAATCACACACAATAACACATATATTTATATTTTCCAATAAATTAGGAATAATTAATTGATATCTTATCAAATTATTTTTAGATTTAGAAAATTCAACTTAGATTTATATAAGTATATTTTATATACATAGATATATAAATATATAGTATTATATATTCTCAATTCGAGTACCATACTCTCAAACTTATTATAAAAAGACCATGTTCAAAAATTTAGACCTCGGTTGATAGAATTGACAAGTTTTAAATTCAAATTGTTAATTAGATTTATTATGAATAAAAATTGTTAAAACAAACAAACAAACATCAATATCATGTCAAAATCATGTAGCGGAAAAATAAATAAGACAAGATATGATGACCTAGGAAAACCAATGAAACCAACCAGTTTCACAGTAAAAAACCTGAGGGAAAATCTTCCCGAAAAGCAATCCACTATAGTAAAGAGAAGTTTCAAATCTAGTACAAAACCTTTGTCCCTAGACTCTACAATCCTCGTAGATGAACTCACAGCAGAAATCTTCTACTGCTTCAGAACCTTTGAACTTTTCAATATATGAATGCCACCCTTTAATGCAGAATCCTAGTACGTGACTAACCAATTGTGCGGATCCCAGTACGTGACTTAATCACCAACTAGAAGAAGATTGTTTGCTGCAAAGTTCTTCACTTCATCAACAATAAAGATCAAGAAGCACTTGGTTACAAAACCCTACGGCGCAAAGACGCAGTAGCTTCTTTTAGAGAGAATAAGGCATCGGTCACCTTTTGCATATGTTCTCCTTGTATTCTCTTATGTGACGGCCTCTAAAATAAGCCTTATGTAGGTATAGGGTTATGAAAAAAGAAACCCTACACAAATACATTAGCCTGGCCCAAAAATCAGATCTGGAAATCTGAATTCCCGTAACCTCGATCGATCGGGAGGTGTCGAGATTTAAACCTCGATAGATACAGCTATCGAGAAGCTATTGAGGAGCTGTCGAGGAGACAGGAGCTTTCTCGATCGATCCACCAGCTATCGAGAGGTGTCGAGTTATTTGTCCAGCTTTAATGAACAACTTTTCTTCACTTGTTTCTTGGTCCAATCTTTATGGCTTTAATACTAGACTTGAACAACATGTTTCTTCGAGTATTAAACACAACTTAGATCTACCCAAATACAAGTAAAGTGCGTTTTGTTAAAGGGTTAGCCAACTACATAAAAGAATGACATATGTTCTTAACAAGTGAACCACATATGTCCTAACAATCTCCCCCTTTGGCAATTCGTGACAAAACCACAATAAATAAATGAATATATGAGAGAAGTCATAAAACACTCAACTCATATTCACTTGTTGAATACAATAAAATTGATCCTAACACAAACTCTTGAAAATATTTGCAAGAAGAGAGTTTATGGCAAGTAGACTTTGACAACCTGTATTTCTGAAACACTTTGAACAAAGCTCATCAAGGCATCTTAGTGTGAAACAGAAATAATAGATTGCATACAAGTAATGAAACATGTGTATAAAGAGAGAAAAGAAACAACATATGTAGAGATAGGTGAAGAAAACATACATCAACATTTAAATATCAAAGATAAGCACAATGTATGTAAACAATGGTCACAAGACCCAAGGTACAAGAAGGAGGTAAGCACTCCCCCTAACAAGATGAAACACAACTCCCCCTTACAAGGGCATGCATTTCTCCCCCTAACATGTAGAATCTTCCAGAAAGAAACCACATATTCTCCACAATTTCTCCCCCTTTTTGTCATGATTGACAAAGGGTACAAGAAGCGAGAAAGCTTCACCCGAGAAACATAAAGATGATCAAGGGGGTACAAGAAATCCATAAAAATGCATGAATGTAATGAAACAAGATGCTATGGATGACAATATAATAGAAGGATGCAAAACATGTAAAAAAGACATCTCTCAACAAGAAAAATTTTAAGCACATATAACCCAAAACACACACACACACACACACACACACACACACACACACACACACACACACACACACACACACACACACTAAACAAGTCTAACCAATTTTATATTTTAAAAAAATAAGTTGAGACAGTTTAGTGAGCATAAATTAGCACATGTAAAACTTTGTGATAGCCAAATCACATTGTACCTACACATGTATCAAGAATATCAAAGAATATTGCGTGTTATGTGTGAAAAACATTACAAGATTGCATAAGTGTATACATGTTATGACGATTTGAGATATGAGAAAACCGTTTTAACTCACACATAATCATAACTGCTTGATGGGGACTATCACCTTCAAGGTACATTCTATAACTCCCACATCTCCTAGAATACACACTTGCAATCATATTTAAATGCATTTTTGATCTTTTTGCTTTTCATTTTTCTTTGCATATTTTTCTTTTTAAGCAAAACATACATGGGCATATAAGAGATAGAAAAAAAAAATACTCATTTAAGTTAAACTTTTGACATTGCATTTTTGCTATGCCGAAGCATACAGGTGTCATATTATGATTTGGGGGCAACAGTGGTGAGATGGTTATTAATGCCTTTCTCTCAAGATTTTTTAGTCCTTCCCGTCAAAAAGAGTGATATGAGTGTTAAGTATAAGATACAACTCAATCTTACTCATCACAAACAAGAGTTATAAAGCTCACTTGCTTAGTTGTGAATAGGAATGCTCATCTAAGCTACAAAAGATACAAAGTTTAGAAACTTTGTTTCAATGGCCATCCAAGGTACACAAGTACCAAAGTACATATAACACACACTGTTTTTGTATTTTTTTGATTTTTCCTTTTTATTTTTATTTTGAAAATAAAACAAAATAAAACTAAATAACCAAACAAAAACAGACAATCAACATGAAAGCAGAAAGAAAGATGCATATGCATGAAGGCATGATAGAAAAATGCAGATGCATGAAAACATGATTCTAAAAACAGATAAGAAATCAAGTAAGAAAGTCCTACTTTAAATAGAAAGAATTAAAGCAGAGGACAAATAGAAAAGACAATTAAGTCTTAGGCTCCTTTTTCACCTACACAGCACAAGTCTTTGGCCGTGAAGATGAAAAGGCATGTGTTCTAGTATGTCTACTAAAGGACATAGAAGAATTAAGATTCTCCTGAAATTGAGTTAAAAAGCTCAAGGCTTTTAATAACTTTCCAAACAAAGGTGTAGGTCCTTGAGAGGAAACCTATGACCGTTTGGACAATTGCTTATGAGGATACAACTTAAAGCAATTAGGACGAATGTGTCTAGAAGCACCACAATGGTGACAAACATGAGGTCTAACAAAGGATTTAGATTTCATACCTTTATTACCTTTCTCAGATTGGGGCACAAAGATAGTCATTGATCCAGAAGCTGTGGAAGAGAAAGGGTTGGAGGAAACAACATATCCTAAGCCAGTCTTATCAGAACTAGACTTTTGAGCACTCAATACCTCATCAAGCTTTGCACTAGACATCCTCTCTATTTGAGTTCTAGCTTAACTAAGCTCAACCTTAAGATTCTTGACCTTCTCTTCTAATGAGGCGTTCTCCACAACAAGAGTTTCAACTAACCTTGTAGTCTCATCTAGTTTGACTAACATATCAGTTTTTTTCAGTTTTTATCTCATTGAGCTCTTTTCTACAAAGATGAGAAGTCTTTTCAGATTTTATGAATTTAGTGCATAGCTTATCATAGGCTTCCTAAATGGTCATCTTCTTAGGTACTTCATCATCAGAAGAATCCTCACTGTCATTAGCACTCTCCACAATCACCTTATCAGTTATGGCAGCAAAGGCCATAACGTGACGACATTCATCTACAAAATCATCAAAGAGTCATCCTTAGTGTCACTCCAAGTAGCAACCAACCCTTTATCTTCTCACTTCTTGGTGTTTTCCTTCATGAGGTAGTTTGGACACTCTATCCTCATATAACCAAAACCTTTGCACTCATGGCATTGGATGAGGGGTTTCTCGTTCTTGCCCTTCCTTGAGGTTTTAGATTTCCTAGGAGGTTTTCCTTTATCCTTTTTCCTAAATTGAAGAAGCTTGATAATCTTATCAGTTATGAATGATAGATTCTTGTCCTCATCATCATCTTCATCTTCATCTTCACTTTCAGAGTCCTCAATCTCTTCCTCTATACCCTTAAGAGCCAAGCTTTTACTCTTTCCACCTTTTTCCATTGAGCCTAATCCTATCTCATAGGTTTGAAGGTTCTCTACAAGCTCAGTCAAAGGA
Organism: Quercus agrifolia; assembly: GCA_029955455.1. Taxonomy (NCBI): domain Eukaryota; kingdom Viridiplantae; phylum Streptophyta; class Magnoliopsida; order Fagales; family Fagaceae; genus Quercus; species Quercus agrifolia. The sequence goes on along the minus strand of JARQAD010000002.1, from coordinate 23,447,609 downwards.
ATTTTATCAATATCCTTTACTTCTTCAATGACAGTGATCTTGGCATGGAATCTTTCAGGTAAGGACCTAAGGATTTTCCTCACAATTTTGGATTCTGCAATACATTCTCCAAGGTTGAAAGCAGAATTCACAATATCCTTGAGTTTAGCATAGAATTCACCAAAGGTCTCATCCTCCTCCATCCTTATCTCTTCAAAACTACTAGTGAGTCTTTGAAGCTTCACAATCTTTATTGCCTTGGTACCTTCATAGGTGGTTTCAAGAATGGTCCATGCTTCCTTGGCAACTTCTGTGGATGATATTTTCTTGAATTCCTCACTGGTCACCCCACAAAACAAAGCATTCAAGGCCCTACTGTTGAAATTTGCTGCTATGATTGTTGCTTCATCCCAATCTACTGGCTCTTCCTTTGGCTTAATCCAGCTAACTTCAACAGCTTGCCATACCTATTCACCTAGAGCCTGCAAAAAAACTTTCATACGAAGTTTCCAGTACACATAATTAGTTCCATCAAATAAAGGAGGAATAAAAAGAGATTGTCCCCGATCCATGACAATGGGGGTCAAGGATCACACTCAGGAAATTAATCCAATCAGAGTGTACCCGCTCTAATACCACTTGTTGGGAAATTTAGACCCTGGTTGATAGAATTAACAAGTTTTAAATCCAAATTGTTAATTAGATTTATTATGAATAAAACTTGTTAAAACAAACAAACAAACATCAATATCATGTCAAAATCATGTAGCGGAAAAATAAATAAGACAAGATATGATGACCCAGGAAAACCAATGAAACCAACCAGTTTCATAGTAAAAAACTTGGGGGGAAACCTTCCCGAAAAGCAATCCACTATAGTAAAGAGAAGTTTCAGATCTAGTACAAAACCTTTGTCCCTAAACTTTACAATCCCCGTAGATGAACTCACAGCAGAAACCTTCTACCGCTTCAGAACCTCTGAACTCTTCAATATATGAATGCCACCCTTTGATACATGAATCCCAGTACGTGACTAACCAATTGCGCAGATCCCAGTACGCGACTCAATCACCAACTAGAAGAAGATTGTTGGTTGTAAAGTTCTTCACTTCATCAACAATGAAGATCAAGAAGCACTTGGTTACAAAATCCTAAGGCGCAAAGACGCAGTAGCTTCTTTAAGAGAGAATAAGGCATCGATCATATTTTGCATATGTTCTCCTTGTATTCTCTTATGTGACAGCCTCTAAAATAAGCCTTATATAGGTCTAGGGTTGTGAGAAAAGAAACCCTACACAAATACATAAGCCTAGCCCAAAAATTAGATCTGAAAATCTGAATTCCCGTAAGCTCGATCGATCGGGAGGTGTCGAGGAGGTGTCGAGATTTAAATCTCGATAGATACAGCTATCGAGAAGCTATCGAGGAGCTGTCGAGGAGACAGGAGCTTTCTCGATAGATTCACTTGTTGAATACAATAAAATCTATCATAACGCAAACTCTTGAAAACCTTTGCAAGAAAAGAGTTTATGGCAAGTAGACTTTGACAACCTATATTTCTGAAAAAATTTAAACAAAACTCATCAAGGCATCTTTGTGTGAAACAGAAATAATAGATTGCATACAAATAATAAGAAGCATGTGTATAAAGAGAGAAAAGAAACAACACATGAAAGGGTAGGTGAAAGAAAAATATACATTAACGATATATAAGAGAAAATAAGTACAATGTATGTCTATAAATGGTCACAAGACCTCATGTACAAGAACAATGTATCTAATAAAGAAAGAAAAGAAAAGATACATAATATCCTCACTACATCCCTAAAAAAAATAATAACAACACTCCCCCTAACAAAATGATCCCAAAAACTAACTCTCATATCCAAAACTACTCCCTATTTTTGTCATGAGTGACAAATGGTAGAGTGTCAAGTAGTCATCTTATCGGTAGAGCTAACATCTCTATCATCATCTAAAGCGTCGTTGTCATCACCATCATCATCATCATCATCCTCAGCATCGAAATCGGAAGCAATAGGATGAGATGGTGAAGGAGTAGGCTCAGGTGCAAAGCCGCCCATAGCCGCCTGCTGTCGTGCAATACAACCGACACGAACGTTCACCTAATACAACTCCGTAGAGAGTGTATCCAGGTGAGCATCCATGCACTGCAGCTGCGCCATGACGTCTCCTAAAGACACATCACTGGAAGAGGAAGGAGCGGATGCAGATGGAGTAGACCAGGATAGAGCAGAACGAGAGAAGGGTGTTGCTAAATCCGTCTGTCGCAACCGAAATTGGGCCTCGCTACGTTTAATGGTAGCGTAGTCTATGGCACACATTATGGAAAAATGGTCGTACGAGGGAAAAGGAACGGAAAAATGGCGTAGAATCCTCGTGATAGCGGAAGGAAATATAAGCTTATCACGGGACGCTAAATCCAAATGAACATCTATGATAGACAGAATGAAGTGAGAGGGAAAATCTATAGTAAGAAGCTCAAGAAGAGATAGCAAAAATCAAGCATGAGGCTCTGTGATGGAGTTATAATGAGAAAGAGGATGCAAAACAAATGTCATCACCATGTTCATGAATCTAGGACCTTTAGCAAAAGGTCGACATGGTGTAAAAAGACGCTCACCCCAAGCAGTAGGGTGCTCACAAAAAGAAGACATGAGCTCATCCCTGGACACTGTCCTCAGACGCTCACAGCTAGAATAGTCAGGAAACTCTATCCTAGGGACATGAAGCACATCTGCAACCAGCTGCGGTGTGATAAGGATGCACGTACCTTGAACGCAAGTGAAAAAGAGAGGTACTGAACGATCTATCCTGTGCATGTTGGAGTGAAACTCCTAGATAAGCACGAGAGGACATGTGACCAGGACGTCACACAGTGACTTCCATCCCCTATTGTGAATGACAGAGGGAAGGTCAGTGTCGGCAAAGTCCGACAATACGACTTGGCGTTTTGAATGAATGTCTCGTCTAGAGAAGTTCTCTGAAAATGCCTTAAAGGCATCATCATCACGGAACCAAACAGTAGAAGGAGAAGGATTAGTAGATGAAGAAGCACCGAAACAAAGAAAGTTCCGAGTTTGAGTGGATTTATGCTTAGGTGCCATAGACACGACTAACGTAAACTAAGAGGGAGAGAAAGAATGACAATCAGAAAAGTCCCAAACAGTTTCAAATATATCAAGTATATTGAAAAGAAGTACGTATGCATGGGAAATGCATGAACATGTGACATACAAAAGAAAATGCATCATGGGCTTAACCCAATCCAAACCTATCAGCATACAAACATATAGCACACATCTAAATACATGACAATATCATTATAATGCTAATGTGATGCAATGTATGAGGTTTTAAACATATTTAAATGAAAACCCAACCCAAAATTTCATCAAACACTCATCAATTTTGAAAAACCCCAAAATTTTTCAAAAACCCCAAAATCTAGGTTTTAAATCATGAAATGCATGAATGAGAAAGGATTAGGAGCTTACCAAGTAAGGAGAAACTTGAAAAAGCTTGAAGAATCCTTGAGGAAGAGGTTTGGAGTGAAAATGAGAGTGTTTGGGAGATGAATAGTCGTGGACAGATCGAGAGTGATCGAAGAAATGAGAGAAGAATCACGATTGAGAAATATATAGACCCTTCAGTAATGCTTAACAGTTGAGGTATCGGGAGGTATCAAGAAAGCTGTCGAGGTAGGTGTCAAGGAACTGGTCTTGGACAGCTGAGGTATCGAGAAGGTATCGAGCAGCAAAGAATCAGATTCAAGAACAGAAGCTCGATCGATCCACCAGGTGTCGAGGAGCTATCGAGGAGGCAGGAGCTTTTTCGATCGATCCACAAGGTATTGAGGAGGTGTCGAGATTGCGTTAAGAAAAATGCTTGAGAAGCTCGACATGTAGCAAGGTGTCGAGAAGGTATTGACCAGCTGTCGAGCTTTAATGATTTTGCACTCCTTGCTTGATTTCTTGAACAGACTTGAAGGTTTCAACACTAGATCTTGAAACGTGATTTCTTGAAGTAGTTAAACACATCCTAAGTTTACCCAAATACAAGTAGAGTGCGTTTTGTCAAAAGATAAGCCAATTACATAAAATCATGACATATGTTCTATAACATGAGAAACACATATGTCCTAACAAATGACATATGTTCTTAACAAGTAAACCACATATGTCCTAACAGACCATTTATAATAGAATTATAGGTCACGAGCCTTGTAGCTCAATTGTTCATTTAGCGCAAATTTGAAGCCTTATTCTTTATTAAGTATAATTTTTTGTTTTAAAATTTAATTTGTGGATAGAATTTTCAAAATATTGAAAAACAAGCAATTTTATTTATTATTTTTTTTTTTGTGGTAAAGTTTAGATGTAATTACTTACTAAGTTACATTACAAATATCCCCCTCAAAAAAAAATTTACATTACAAATATAATATTTTCACAACAATTAAACTGTTAAGTTTTTATTAACAACATGATGCAGCAGGCAATATTGGAAGCTCTATTTATAAGAAGTCTTTAAAGCTCCCAGAAATTTTATTTTACACAAATACATTGTGCTTATTAATACGCATCAAGCTGTAATATTTCTGCCAATCTATTCGAGGGCAAGATGAGCATCAACATCTTTGCTCTGACCAACACAGAACTGAAGCATTGAGCTTGCGTCTGGGTCATCGGCATTCAGTTTCTCATATTCCATAGTCCAGTGGACCAAGCTCCCCTCACCCTTTGGAATGGCTTGAATAGTGAATTTGAAACTCTTATACATCTCCTTGAGTATTCCTCCAATCACCTTGTAAATGACTAAATGGTTTTTGTCATCAAGGGTTTCGAATACCTCCTTAGACATTACAGCTTTCCCATCTAAAAGAGTCAACAAAAACACAATCAATTGTACAAATATTTGGACTTTTCTGGTTTGTTTTTCTTGGTGATACTTCACCTTTCCCATCTACGTCCTTATTTATTATTGTTAACCCCATCCCTACTTAGCTTATATAATTTGGACTTTTGTTGTTTGTTTTCTGTGATATTTTATATAAAATTTATTTCTATTTTTTTATATTCCCTACTACATAAACAATAATAATTGGATTTCAAATCCTTCTTTTTTTAATGATTTATTATCTATCATAAAACTTTATTTATAAGCAGTAATATATAATGGTATAAAAAAAAGCGTAAAATATAAAATTAATTATAAAATATTAGTCGGCAGTAAAAGAGTAAATGTAAAAATGAGTTAGATAGTAGAAGCCATTAGCCATTGACACCTCACCTAACTTGCATGAAGAAAAATAATTAATTTGAACTTCTAGCTAGAGTTTCTCTTGTACTCTAAATATTTAAAACTAGCTTAATACATCTATAAATAGATATCCTACGCAATGAAAATGTGGTCTAACAAAATAGATTGCAATGAAATAAAATAGCAACACAACAACACTTTGATAAACATATGTGCATGCACCTATGTAAATTCTGTGGCATCTGACAAACATCTTTGGCATTTGACATTTCTAGCAAGGAAAAAAGAATTACACATGGTTCAGCAAGATAGTGACCAAGGAAGAAAGGGAAGGCAAGTTTTGAAAACCGACCTTGTAGGAGTGCAAAAATTGCTAGTGATTATTAGACACTTTGACACCTTTTTGTGTTTGCAAGTGGAGTGCAAACTTGTTTTGGAACTCGCTTTTTTTTTATTTTTTATTTGTGTGTGTAATGTTGATAACTCTGATTTAAGTCAATTTGCTATAGTGATTTTTCTCAAATTTATTGGCTATAGGATATGCTTGTCCAAAGTCACTATATTGACCCAAAGTATTGGTGAGGTGCGATTAAAAAATCTAAAAGAATCATCAAACTTTAACAATATTAATTGGAAAGGTGCCAGAAGAGACAAAAAAATTTGCTTAAGCAACATGTTTTATAATATGTTCTTTACATTTTTTATTTTACTTGAATACTCTTTTTACTAACCATAGTTAAACTTTGGTAAAGATAATTTTTTAAAAAGTTAGAATATTCTTTTACAAATATTAACAGAAAAAGAGTGTTATTTTTTTCAAATCTTAATAGAGGGGATTTTTTTTTTTTCCTTCAAGTTTGTTTATTTTAAAAAAAAAGAAAAAAAAAGTTGTAGGTGAGTATCATTTCCCCGGACCTCAAAGGAGGGGGTGTAATTTGCTCCAAAAAAATTTAAAACGTAAAACCTTCCTTTTATGGAAGATCATCAAAAAATTTAAAACGTAAAACCTTCCTTTTATGGAAAATCACCCAACAACGCAATACAATTCCATTTTTTTCCCACCAAGTTATCAGCACAATCATCAACAAATCTAAGACATACACAGTTGATCGGGCTATAAGCATTTGTAAGGGCAAGTATTGTATAAAATGTGAAAATATTTCAAGAATCCATAAGACATGATCAACAACAAATCTTGATTGACTTACCGAAGAGAAAATACCAGCACATGACAGAGCCCTCTTGTCCCCATTCTCCTTCAACCAAATCAACACTCTGTACAAAGTTAGGGCTAAGTTTCGGTATTTCAGCTATTCTCTTGCTATTGGTTTCGTGAAACCTATGTGCTGAAGCCTTAATCTCTATTTCAGCCTCTACTTTCCCAAATAGAGACATCTTTTCTATGTTAGTTGTGTAGGCAACTTAGCTCATTTATTTGGCTTGGACGGAAAGAGCATTTTATAGCATGTTAATGATGTTGAAACTAAAAAAAAGTGTCCTAGGTTCCTGCAATTACACGGCAAGTCGGCAACCGTGGACCAAACAATAAAATTAGCTCAAAAATATGGTTATCCACAAGAAATTGATTAGCCCATCAAAAAAATTACCAATAACAAAAAAATGCATAACTATGTACTTTTTCTAACTTTAATTTTCCAGTATGGAGTTTTCGAACAGTTGAAAAAAATAAATGCTAGTATGCACTTATACTTTAATTTTCTAGCATGGATTTTTCAAACGTTTGAAAAAAAAAAGCAACAAGAGAATTTTAAATGCTAAAGTATATTGTTGTGACTGTGAGAGAGAGAGAGAGGATGAAGTCGGCAGGGATTTTTAAACAGGTAAATTACCATTTTGGTCGTTAATGTTAACTGTGTCAATTTATTCCTGAAATTTTTAAATATATCAATTTAGTCTCTAATTTAATCTCTTAGTCCATTCTTATAAAAATAAAATAAAATAATCTCGCTTTCCTAGGATGAGAAAGACGATTTAGAATATTAATGAGCTTTTCCTCAAAAAAAAAAAAAAAAAAAAAGAATATTAATGAGCCTATACCCGAATATGATAAATTTAGGAGGCTTGTAGTTTGTCTCTCTCCCTCAAGTAGTCAAGTCTAAATAAGCAGGTACTACAAATATCTAACAAGGAATAATGTACAAAACGTGCTACTTTGTCACCAAGATTCAAAAAACCAATTGCAAGCAACACACAGGGGCGGCCCCGCAGCCAGCCAGAGCCAAAAAATAAAGATTATATATATATATATATATATTTTTTTTTTTGACACTCTAAAATAAAAATTTGAACACTCTAATCTTAAATTTTGTTTAATACCAGCAAAAATAAATCTAAATATAATTCACAATATTATGATCACAATAATTTTACAATAAAGGTTCTATTTTTTGAAAGAAAAAGTTTCAACCTATGACATCTATCCACTCTTGATAATAATTCTTTATCATCAGACCAAGACATAAATTTGTTTTTAGTGTAGGTAGGAATTAAATCTCAAATCTCTTATTCAATCATTATAGACTTTAATAGTTGAGCAAACTGGAACCGACTTTTACAATAAAGGTTAAGTGGCAAGTTTTAATTGGTTTTTATTTAGACTCACAATTGACATCACTTTTTTTATATATCTTTAACATGTTACCTATATTTTATTGTAAAAGTGTTGTGTCAGTACCTCTACTCTTAAAATTGCTCATTCGTTAATAAAAATAAACAAATAAACCTTATCTCTAAACTTTGACTTACTTTGCCATTGGCTGCAAATGAAACTATTTTTTCCTGCACTTTTCTTTTTCATTAGCAAAAATTACACCACTTTTAGCACACAAAAAAGCAAAAAAAACTACACCACCTGTACAACCAACTAATCTATATCTACTTCTATGATTCTTTCCTCATTTTCTCTATTTCTCTTTCTCCTTTATATGTTTTCTTTCATTCTAGTCAAGCAGTTTGATGAGTGCTCTATAGATTTCCAAGTCTGAACAGTCTTTTAATGCTTGCTCCAATTCCAAAAGAATGACCACTTATATGGTTAAAAAATAAAAAGTCATACACTTCAAAAGCAAAAACTTATATCAATTACTATTTTTTTTTCTTACTTTCGCGATTACTCCCCGTCCTACTCCTAGGTGTATTACTATTCTTCTTATTATATATTTTTATTTAATTGATATTACATATAAATATAATAAATTATTATTAATATGACAAAAATGTATGATTACTTATTTAATTATATTTATTTATGCATTCAATGGATGTTGTCTTACCGATCTTTAAACTATTAAATTTTTTTTAGATAATTGTAAAATATAGTTGTATTGTATACTAAATTGCATTTAGAACACTAAATTAGATTATTGTATATAATATGAAAGTTGTATATACAAGAAAAAAAAAAGTAATCATTTTATTTTATTTTTACCCCCCCCCCCCCAAAATTCCTAACTCAAACATTATTGACCCCCTAAGAAAAAATCCTAGAGCCGCCATGCCACTGGCCACACACATAACACCCATATAGGGAAAACATTTAAAATAAATTAGTATCCCATGCGGTTCCAAAGACTTTGCCAAGACCATGGTTTTAAAAAATTGGAATGGTCAAAAAACCATTTTTTCCCTTGATTCTCAATTTGTACATTACACCAGCCAAGACACATGAGAATGCTAGTGTGGTTGGATCCAGACCTTACACGTAGAGTAGCTATGAGCCAAGGAAAGGAAAGTGCTGGCTGAAGGAAAGGATCTTTGGCCCATGCCAATGGTGTGACCATCTTGGAGAAGAGTGAGATTTGCACCTGACATGGACAACTAGCACTTGCACAAAAGGGAGATAGTGACCCCCTATGGTCAGATGCTATAACACACCCCTTGTTGGCTGAGCTTATGCTGGGCCACTGTTAGAGGCATGTGTATCACTCTTAGTATTCTTGATGTCCCTTTCCTTGTCCAAGGTTTGCTCCCTACATAGTAGCAGAGTCGCCCTCCATTCCACTACTTGACATTGGCGTGCTTTCTCTCTCCTCCAACCGTTACATAGTACAATAGTTGTATTAAGATTCAAATGGAGGAATCATGGTTTGAGACCTGTCCTTATGTACCTAGTAACATTCCTTGGACTATAAAAGGAACATGTTGTTGAACCATTAGGGCAAGAACCTGGAAAAACTAAGAGAAAAGCCAAACAGTTTGGGTAGGAAAGTGAGGTAGAGAGAAAAGGCACCCTTTTAGAGAAGAACATCACCATTGTACAAAGTCCTTTTTTACATAATAAAAAGCCCAAGAGAGTGAGGGACATTCCCCTGTTCACCTGTGGTTTTTCATCCCTTCCAAAGGGTTTTCCACGTATTCCTCACGTCTTTTTTACTTTTCATGTTATGCTTTCTATTTCTCATTACCTTAAAGTGTTAAAGCTTTCGTCTTTAGTGTTCTTAGGTTTTTTTTGACTTAAATGTACTGTTAGATCCATCATCCATTCTCTTACATAGCTTTGATAATCTAACTTGCACGTACATTTTTGCGGACTCCACTGGGGAGAATCTTTGGTTGTCTTCCCTTTTAGTTATACCTTGTTTGTTCATTTTTCAATCCTGTATTCAGTTATCTTTCTCTTTGGTCATTCAATGCCTCCAAGAAAGAAAAACACAGGTGCTCAAGCTAGTTCAGGAGAAAACCAGCAAGTAGAGGTGAGTGTAGACCATATCTCCATGCACATTATAGGCATAGAATCATTTGAGGAGGTCAGACAACCCGAAAATAAGGACATCATGGCAAGTATTGAGGACCTTTAGTGTTCTTAAACCACCATGTGGGCAGAATTCTAGTCTTTATGCCAATGGATATCTACCCTTCAAAACCCACAAGGAGGCCAAGGACCTCAAGGAAAGACCGAAAGGTTGAATCTTGTTCCACCCTAGAACCTAGATCCATTCCTTAACTAGAGGGCACCTCTACAGCCCGAGGGACCTCGAGCATCTCCCTACCTAACTAGGGAGGACATCACAATCGTCTTGCTTGAGGCTAGGAAAGCAGAGAGTTTTGCTTACCCTGAAAAGATGGCTGGGAAGCCTTATCTAGTCAACTACACCCCTCTTATCTTCCTTAAGTACGATGGCATGATTGGGAATGCTAAGAGCATATCAGGAGGTATGTAGATGCCTTGACGGCTTACTCTTATGACCATGAATTGAGACTTAGGGAATTCTCCAAATCCCTATAAGCCTTCACTTGGTACACCAGCCTTTTGACAAGGTTGATTTTGAGCTAGAATGATATGGCTACCCAATTCATGAAGAAGTTTTCTGCTTTGGATGAGAAGCGTACTCTGTGAAATCTGCAACAGGAAAGGCAGAAGGTATTTGAGGGATTACTAGACTACATCCATAGGTTCAAGGATCTCTCCTTGATATGCTATGATCTTGTAGAGGAAGAAAGATTGGTGGATATTTGCATCACTGGCATGTTGTATAAGTACTGCCTTCATTTGGAGAACCTGCAGATCCTAAGTTTCACGAGGTTAGTGGAACCATCTAAGAGGACTAGCATGTCAGTAAGGAAACTTTCCAAGGGCTCGACTTCATAAACTATCAGTGAGGGAACCTTTTAATGGCTCGACTTCACAAAGCACAAGTGCTCCCAGAAAACCTTGGAAGTGAGAGAGTAAAAAGGTGGAAGTAATTGTGGTAGAAAAGCCAAAGAAGGCCACTAAAGTCAAGAAGAGAGAGGGAAGTGGTTTTCCTCCCCCTTTTTATGTATCAGCCGAAGAGCTATACAACATCCTAGAAGCTTGGGTGAAGGATGGCATGATGGTCTTGCTCGAGTGCAAACGTGAGCCAACAGAGGAGGAAAAGCGAGGTGCACTTTACTGTAGGTATCATAGAAGTGACCATCACACCATGGATTGCTACGCTTTGAGAAACACATTCCATGAAAAGGTGGCCATGGGTGATTTTGTCATCAAGAATAGGAAGCATATAGACCAAAGGATGCACAAGCCTGAGGTAGTGATGACCTTTTTTATAGGTTGTGAGGACCCTATGGAAGAAGAGGCTGGGAGTGCAACTAGTAGTAGTACTGCACCCATGCCATTGCAAGATGAAGAAATGGTGTTGAAAATTCAACAAGATGATAAAGTTCATACCTTTCTCAAAGGAATGGTTCTCAAGTCATTGGCTAGAAGGGAGGCAGCTCAAGCCCTAACTCGAGTGGTGGAAAGAAGCCAGTGAATAGCTACTTCTGAGGGAAGCTTATTGCAAGTGGCGTATCAAGAGACCAAGGAAGTAGTGACCTTCGCTACAAGGGATTTAGCCAACCAAGCTATGGACGGCAAGAGGCCTTCGTATGTCTCCACTTTCCTGGGGGCTTCTCAAATCAAGAGGGCCTTAGTGGATGCTGGTGCCTCCACCAACTTCTTGCCCCTCCCGACATTGGATGCCTTGGGCATTCCATGAGAAAGAATCATTTGAGAACCACTTCAAGTAGCGGGAATAGGATTATTGCAGCAGTGCACCATGGGGCATGTATATTTGGATTTGAGAGTAGGACCCATTAGGGCACATACTCTTATGCATGTGATGGATGATGATACTTCATACCATATTATTTTGGGCTGCCCTTATCTTAAAGCACATAAAGCAATGGCTTCCACATATCATCAATGCGTAAAGGTTGTTTGGAAAGGTAGACTTGTGACCATTAAGGCCATTAGTATGCCTTATGATAGGGCAAAGCTCCACTATGCAGAGGCAGCTTTGTATCAAGAGTTTGAACCCAAGAGATAGAGCAAGATCCTTCCTTTCAACGCCACCATTTTAGAAAGTGAGGAAGAAGGCAACAGAAAGGTTGTAGAACCTAACAGACCTTCTAAGATCAGGAGGACCACCAAGCTTGACGGCAAGGTGGTCTATGAGTTCTAATGGTCAAGGGAAGAGGGTCGGGAGAATGGCAGGCCTAACCCCTTTAGCCTTACTTAACAGCTAAGAGGGGAGCACACAGTTGAAGAACTTTTGAAGGAAGCTCTTGAATGCATGAATGATGTTGTGAATAACATTTAAGAAGAGCTCCTTGAGGTCAATCTTAGTGAGGGAGGAAAAGAAAGAATGGTTAAGATAAGTAAAAGTTTATCGGAGAGAGAAAAGAGATAGTTGGTAGCTTTGTTAAAAGAATATAAAGAAGTATTTGCTTGGGACTATGAAGAGATGCCAGGATTAGATCCAAAGTTGGTCACACATAAGTTGAATGTTGATCCTAAAGCCAAACCTATGAAATAGCCAGCAAGGAAATATCGTTTAGATGTTGAAGAGAAGATCAAGGCTGGGGTGAGCAAGCTTTTAAAGGCAGGGTTCATAGAAGAGATCAAATGTCCATAATGATTAGCCAATATAATCCCTGTGAAGAAGAAAGGCGAACAGATAAGGATTTGTGTAGATTTCAGAGAACTTAACAAGGCCTTTCCTGAAGATGAGTTCCCACTACCCAATGTTGATATTTTAGTGGATATAGCTACTAGTCTCAAACGCTTTTCCTTTATGAATGGCTACAATGGTTACAATCAAACCTTTATGGAGCCAATAGATGCCTAAAAAACTGCCTTTTGGATACCTTTTGGGAATTACTACTACAAAATGATTCATTTTGGATTGAAGAATGCTAGTTTTACCTATCAAAGAACCATGACTTTGATCTTTAGTAATATGTTACACAAGCAGGTGGAAGACTATGTTGATGACTTAGTGGTAAAGGCAAAGAACTTGGTTGAACACTTGTTACATTTTAGGCAAGTTTTTGAGAGATGCAAGGAGTACAACTTGAGAATGAACCCTTCCAAATGCGCCTTCGGGGAAGTTCTTTGGACTCCTTGTACATCAAAGAGGGATTGATTTGGTTCCCATCAAAGCTAAGGCAATAGCTACACTTACCCCGCTAGCAACTTTGAAAGAATTGAAAAGCTTTGTACGAAAGGTGGCTTACTTCAGAGGGTTCATCCCAAGATTAGTTGAGATCTTGAATCCATTTGTCGAGCAAACGTAGAAGGGAGTAGCCTTTGTATGGTGTGATCAATGTGAGAGGGCATTCAAGAAGATACAAGTAATTCTGGCAGACACTCATACCATGGTTACTCCATCACCTGGTAAGCCTCTCTTGTTATATATAGCCAAAATAGAGCAATTACTGGGGGCATTGTTAGCTCAAGAGCAAGGAGGTATGGAGAAGCTAGTATACTACATTAGCAGGCTCATGAAGGGACTAGAGCTAAGGTACTCCACGGTTGAAAAGGTATTTCTATCCTTGGCATTTGTTGTGCATCTTATACAATTGGTAACCAAAAGTAACCCTGTGAAATATCTCCTAACTCGCCCTCAATTGTTGGGGAGAATGGCTTAATGGCCATCTTGACATTGTGCCGTGATATCGAGTGCATAAGACGATCCGCCATTAAAGGGAAAGTAGTGGCCAACTTCCCAGGGACTAGTGATTTCTCACTTCCCCAACAAGAAGTCTTGGTGATAAAGGAGCAAGAATGGTCTATGCACTTCAATGGCTCATCTACATCTCAGTGAGGGGGAATAGGAGTAGTGTTGAAGTCACTAGCGGAAGAACACACGTTCGCCTACAAGTTGCGTTTCCCCTATTTAAACAACGAAGTAGAATATAAAGCCCAAGTAGTAGGACTGAAGGCTGCCAAGAGACTTAGCATAGGAAGGTTAAAAGTACTTAGGGATTCTGAGTTAGTCATTAAGCAGATTAAGGGAACCTATGGGGTGAAGAATCCTAGCTTGGCCCTTTATAAGGCCATAATACAGGAACTCATGAGACACTTCACCTCCATAGAATGCAAAGTGATTAATTGGAATAAGAACAAGTTGACTGATTCACTGGTCACCCTAGCCACCAAATCAGTATTGAAGAAAGAGAAGATGACACAATGGTCCAAGGTAGGGACATTCGGACAAGTTTGCCATCAAATATGAAAAACTTTCTTAAGATCAATGGGGAATGTTTTTTTAGGAGTAGAAGGGTTGCTAATAAAGTGTGTCTCAAGGAAAAAAGGGTCGACACAACTGCATAGGTTACACCATGATGTTTGTGGGGTAAACTTTGATGTCAACCTATATAGAAAATTGCAAAGGCTAGGGGTCTTTTTGCCAGAGATGGCTAGTGATGCCAAGGAAGAGTAGAGAGACTATAAAATTTGTTCTATCGTACCTCCAGATCAAGTAAAAATGCTGAATAGTAAAGTACAAGAAGAAGATTAGTAGGATCCATACTTGAGATACCTTTTAAGGGGTGTACTACCTACTGATCAATTAAAAGGGGAGAAGCAAAAGAAATATGCAACAAGATTCAAGATGGCGGATGGGTAGTTGTTCAAAAGAATCTTCCAAGGGAAATGGCTAGTGTGCATTCCCAACAAAGAGGTAAAGGGTATTCTCTCAGATTTGCATGAAGGAGAGCCACCAGGACACCCTTGTGGCAAAAAGTTATGGCAAATGGCTTTGCACCAGGGATACTACTGGCCCACCATGCAAAGAGATGCCTAGGATTTTGCCAAGAAGTGTAAAAAAGGTCAAAGGCGAGGAAATGAGATACATACCAGCCACCAAAGCCTCCACCCAACTATGGCTCCATATACTCTCCACAGTTGGGAGATGGACTTCATAGGTCCTATAAATCTCCATTCTGAAGGATGCATTTGGATATTAGTAGTCACTAAGCTATTTACCAATTGGGTGGAAGCCATGGCCATGAAGAAAGCAACAAGTAGCTCAATGGCTAATTTTATGAGGGAAAATATGACTTGTTGTTTTAGGGTACCAAAAAAAATTCATTTATGAAAATGGCACACCATTTTTAAACAATGATGTGTGCCGTTTAACAAATTAGTACTTCATAACTCACACGTCATCAACACCATATTACCCCAAAGGAAATGACCAAGCTGAGGCCTCCAACAAAATGCTACTAAAGATATTTGGAAAAATGACTAAAGAGAATGGAAAGGATGTAGAGAGGAACTTCCTATAGCTTTGTGGGCTCATAAAATAGCCAAATCACAAGTTGCAAGAGCCTCGCCCTTTTCCCTAGTCTATGGCACATAGGTTGTCATCCCAATAGATTTGGTAAGACCAGCAATGAAGTTAGCAGAGATAGCAGGGATGCCCAGAAAAGACATTTTGGAGATTCTTGAAGAAAAGTGCATCAATGCTGCCTCTGATAATTGCCTTTACCAGGCAAGTATGAAGGCAAGGCATAAAGGCCAAGTTAAAGAAAGAAAATCTCAAGTGGAAAAACTTGTTTGGAAAACAGCCTCTCATGTACAAGGTGTGGCTGGAGCAGTCAAACACAAGTTTTTGTCAAAATGGGAAGGACTTTCCATTGTGGGAGAAGCACATCAGACTAGACTCTATTGGTTGAAAGATCAGGTAGGTACAAAGGCGTATAGCCCCATTAGCGTAACTCACCTTAATAAATACTATGCTTAATTTTGTAACCTGATACTTTTTGTTCCATAATGTTTATAAACTCTATAAATATGACCCTTTCCATTCAGTTATTTTATATTCTCTTCGTCCCAAATTGTTTGACCTGTATTCCATTTTGGGATGTCCCAAAATTATGTCCTATTTGAAAAGTCAACCACTATTAATTTATTAACTTTCCCTTTATGCCCTTAATTTATTTGTGGGAGAATTCTTTTAATTTTAAAAAAATTAAAAACCTAAATTTTGAAATCCACTATATGTGTCATCTTTATTCAAATTATATATAAAATAATGTTTTAAAATAATTTTTTGATAAATTTGTTTAAGGGTAATATAGGAAATTTTTAAATTTTTTCAAAGAGATAAAGCAATTAATGATATTTCCCTAAATAATTGGGTTTTTCTAACTAGGTCAAACAATTTGGGATGGAGGGAGTATTTTACTGTTCATGATATGCATGCAAAGTTCAATATCCTAACTGAATAAAAACTTAATAGAGTTTACAAACAAATGGGTTTCCCATGACCAAAAAAAATTACAAACTTGAAAATTAAAAAATGTTTGTAAAGGTATTGATATTTTCAAAAGAGAAATCTAGATGGCTTAGAGCACCTAGCTCGCCTTTCAATTTGTAAACCTCTTTATCCAAAGAACTTTGTTCTGTTGTGACATCTTCTAGCTGAGTCTAAAGAGCAAAACTAGCTTGTGAGAGACCGAACTGGCTCTCAAAAAGAGATAGGCATCGGCACCTCTCTTTTTTGGGGTTTTGTAGAGTCGCCACTTATTTCTTATATTACAAAAAATAAGAAAAATGAAAAATTACAAAATACATATTTGAAATACTTCAATTTTCATTAATTGAATATATAAATACAATTTGGTAGAAGAACATTACAAGGTTTTGGTCCTAAATACAATCTATGTAAAAAATACAAAGCTTTGGTCCAACATACAATCTACCATAACAAAAATAAAGCACTATTCTACTAACCAAAACCTATGGTTCGAGGGCTAGGTTACAAAATGGGAAGGTGATAGGCACCCATTTTGCTCGGATAGAATCCGATCTTCTATACTTTAAATGATCCTTTAGGTGCCCTTAAACAATGATATACAACAAATTATGAAATGCAACATGTTATGTAAGCTTTTTAGATCTATGGCTAAGTGTTATTTCAAGACTTCAGATCTGTATACTCTTCTGTGTAAAGAAACCAGATTTCATATTTAATATGGAAAACAATGTAAAGAAAAAAGATCTGATATCAATTTTTATAAAAATATTTTTGATGACAAAGTGGAGATCTAGATTCCAATAAATTTTGGTAAGAAAAACTTAGATCCAATTTTAGATATGAAAAATATGATTTTTTAATTATGAAAAATGATGAGTTTTAAAGAAAGAATTTCAAATCTGCTTTTTTATTATGAAAAATAATGAATTTTAAACAAATAATTTCATAGTTGAAGCTTTTATTAACAAAGAACTATAGATCTAAGATTATATCATGAACATCCAAAATCTATATGATCAAACAACCATTGCATTGTTTATCATGAAACAAAGACTGAAAAGAAAAATCATATCAAAGATTAATGTTCACATGTCAACTTGGAAAGTATAGTTAGATACACATGCTAATAAAAGAATAAACATTCAAACATGCATGTTAATAAAAGAGTAAAAGTGATACCTGCATCAATTACACGAACAAATTCTACAGGGGGGGGGGGGGGATTGCTTTAGATTTTAAAGAGAGTGAATCTCTCTAAGTCCCAAAGAATTATCACTTAAAAGGAAAGAAAATCTTAAAGTCAGACTTCCATAGTTTCTTTAATGTTAAGGGGCAGAGGGGCCAAGGGTGCTGAATGTTGGGAAGCCTCCTTTATTTATAGAGGCGTTAGTTGCTTAGAAAATAAGCTAGGGATGCTTAAAAATTAAGTCAGATCGGCTTAAGAAATAAGCAAAAAATGTAGGGGGAAAATCATAAAAAAAAAAGAAAAAGAAGAAGAAGAGATTTGGATAAGAGTAAGCTAATTTTTCAGTTCAGAATACGTTTCAATATTTTGATCATATCTCTTTACTCAAAATTCAGATTAAGCTAAAATTTTTACAGCTGAAGGGAAATTCAATTTCCTAAAACTTTGCCAGAAATAGCCTAGTCCGAATTTCGAGTTTTACTATGACAAAAGTTCCCTGGAACGTGAATGTGAAATCTACTACTTGATTAGAAACTTTTTGAAGTGCTTCCAAGTCTAAAATTGTCTTTGGACGAATTTTAGAGTTTTTTTCATAATAAACCACATCCCAAAATAATAATTAGGATTTTTAAAATAATTGTTTTGAATATAATTATCCCAAAAGCCTAATTATCTACAGTCTTTAAATATTATCAACTTAATTATTTTTAATTACATGCAACAAATCTCACATAGAAAAAAAAAAAAAAAACTCCACTAATCACAGAAAATCATTTAATTAATCTTAATTATTAACCAATCAAAATTAATTTCAATTAATCACATGCAATCAGCTCCACCTAAATGAATGCATGTAGATCGTAAAAACTTTATCTTGTGATATCTTTCAATTTGACGATCCGATAAGGAAACCGGGCATATTGATGCGATCATTAGAATCTCAAGATCATTTTTATAATATTTGATAAATGATTTAATACATAAAGTGCAATTATGGTTTTTGGGTATTTAGAAAGATTATTTTAGTCATCTTCCAAGGTTAAATTATGGGTACAAAATTGAGTGTCTATAGAATGCCCGTCATTGAGAGAGCTTGAAAAGCAAATGTCAATATAAAATAAAGACACTAATTTTAGAAACCATGATTTAATCGAGGTTGATTTTTCAAGAAATTTCTAGCCCTGTAACCTAGAACCTTGGGACGTAGTACTAGTGTTTTATTGTCTTACATAAAAAATGAGAAATGCTGACATCTAATGTGCTTGATGAATGAAGAACCTTTGTATTAAGGAAATAGTGATTTGCTTTTAAGTCTGGAGTCTCCACACAAACAAGAAAGGATGATTGAATTCCATGTCTGGGGTCTCTACACAAACGGGAAATGGAGATTGATTTTCAAGTCTAGAATCTCTACATAGACAAGAAAGAATGATTGAATTCCACGCCTAGAGTCTCTGCACAAACAGGAAACGGTGATTGGCTTTCATGTCTGGGTCTCTGCACAAACAAGCAAGGATGATTGAATTCCACGTCTAGAATCTGCACAAACAGGAAATGGTGATTGGCTTTCATGTCTAGAGTCTCTGCACCAACAAGAAAGGATGATTGAATCCACATTTAGTGTCTCTGCACAAACGGGAAATGGTGATTGGCTATCAAGTCTAGAATCTCTACATAGACAAGAAAGGATAATTGAATTCCACGCCTGGAGTCTTTACACAAATGGGAAATAGTGACTGGCTTTCATGTCTAGAGTCTTTGCACAATCAAGAAAGGATGATTGAATTCCACGTCTGGAGTCTCTGCACATACGGGAAATGGTGATTGGCTTTCAAGTCTAGAATCTCTGCATAGACGAGAAGCATTGATTGGATCTTCAAGTCTAGAATCTCTACATAGACGAGAAGTCCTTATTGAATCTTCAAGTCTAGAGTCTCTACATAGACGAGAAGTCTTGATTGAATCTTCAGGTCTAGAATCTTTGCATAGATAAGAAGTGTTTCAAGTCTAGAATCTCTGCATAGATAAGAAATATTTATTGAATCTTCAAGTCTAGAATCTCTGCATAGACAGCATAGACAAGAAGTGAAGATTGAATCTTCAAGTTTAGAATCTCTGCATAGACAAGAAATATTGATTGGGCCTTCAAGTCTAAAATCTCTACATAGACGAGAAGTGTTTCAAGTCAGAATTCTAGTAAATTGAACCAAATGTGATTTTTATGAAAATGATTAATTTTTGGTGAGGTGAAGTATCTATCTTTTCCCCTTTATTTAAACCACTCATTTTTTTTTTTTTTCATTTTTTTGAAAATTTTTCTTTCCTCCCCCCTCCCCTTTTTTGCTAAATAAATAAATAAAATCTTTCTCTCTCTCTTTTTTTTTTTTTTTTGAAATTTGAATAAATTTTTTTTTTTTCATTTTTTTGAAAAAAATTCTTTGTTAATGAAACTGCTACCAAAAATTTTAGAAACATTTTTGAAAAATTTTAGAAACAATTTTTCCTTTCCCTTCTTTCCCTTTTCTTTCTTTTCATTCCTTTTTGTAGAATCAATTTTTTTTTTTTTTTTAATTTGAACCATAATTTTTTTTTTTTGAAAATCTTTGTGATATTTTTTTTTAATTTTCTTCTATTTTTCCTTTTTTTTTTTTTGGGTGAGTTAACTCAAGTTTGACTGAGTTAACTCTTCTTTCTTCATCTTTTTGTCTTACTCTTTTCTCTCTTCTCTTCCTTCTTCCTCCATTGTTATTATTCACAAGCTTCATCTCTCTTGCATTTTCTCTTCTTCCACACTATTTCTTGCTTAGAAAATCACATCTCTAGACTTCCAAACTTAATTTTCATCATCTCCTTAAAAATTTCTTCAGATCTTTTAATTTTTGGGTGTTTTTGAAAAACTCATCCTTGAAACCCTTCCACCAAGGACCTCAAGGTGAGTTCATTCTTTTGTTTCTTTGGTTAAGTTGTTAATTTTGGCTGGGTATTTGAGAAATTTGTGATGGACATTGTCATTTTGTTACTATTAACTCATTTGGGAATTCTTAAATATTGTATGATTTGGGTGGAAATTTGTTGTGTATGGGCATGTTGATTTTTTTAGGTCATTTTGAATTGTTGGATTCTTTGAGAATGTCAAATTTGGATAATGTTGATGATTTGTGGAACTTTGCATTGTATTTAATTTTTGGGCATTGGTGGATGAATTTCTATTTTTCATTTTCAATTGGTATGAAATTATGGGAATTTGATGTGTAGACATGATTGAAAAAACTCATTTTTGATGGGTATGAAAATTTTTGCTTTGATGTTTAGACATTGTTTTGACTGAGTATGGAATTTTTTTTTAATTGTCGTTTGTTGAATGAATTCATGGATATGGAAAAAAAAAAAAAAAAAAAAAAATCTGTTTTGAATTGTTGCTGGGGGCACTGTTGAGTTTTTACTTGTGAGAGTCATCACAATGGTATCTGTTATGGGCATTTTCATTTGGTTGGCAAGAGTTTTGTGAATGAACATCTCTTTGAATTGGACATTTTTGTGGATGTTAGATGATTGAAAATTTTTGTGGTTGATCATATTTTAATGTGGGGCATTTTTTGTTTGGTGTAGAACCTTAAGAGTTGTGGTAGTCTTCAACTGTTGAAGCAAAGTTGGTATGTGTTGTCGCCAGACATCAAAAAGGTTATCAATGATGCCGGTTTTGGGATCTTTCTTCAAGCTCGTTGGAATTTTGATACCACTGAATACAAGGATCTTCAACTAATTGTAGCATTATCTGAATGATTTTGGGATACCACCTGTACTTTCTATTTTTTAGGTATTGGTGAAGTGATGTTAACACCCAATGACTTTTCAGTCATTATTGGCTTGAAATTGGGTGTTGAAAGGATTGAAGGTCATGACACCATTTCACCAACTGAGGTCAAAGATTACTTAGGGTGTAAACCCACCTAGAGTTAGTGGTAACAATGTGTCTTTAATGTGGCTAGATTTCAATATTGAAAAGTGTAAAAGTGTGGAAACTGGCACTTAGATGTTCATGCTTTTTTTCATTGAGAGTCTTTTATGCCCTAACTTGGGGAGTACTGTGAGTCTTTGTTATTTATGGAGTTTGAGGGACATTAAGTGCATCAACAATTATGATTGGGGTGGCATGGCTTATGCTACTATACTACAATTTATGACCCAGCTATCTAGGTGTAGTATTTCAAGTCTAGGAGGTGCACCGTTTGTTTGGTCGGTAAGAAAAAAAAATTTGGTCATGCGTATTTTGCAAAGGTTATTTGTGTTGTTGTTGACAATTGTTTATTTTCATCGGTTTGGATGTATGAATATTTCAGAGTTTAGCCACAGCTTTTGGAAGACGTTGCTGATGAATTTCCAAGGTTCTTGCGTTGGATGCCAAAGAACCACCTTTCAACACTTCGAAAGTGCTCCTTGAAGGCTTGGCAAATGGTGATTGATAGCTTAGACATTGGAGATGTGAGTTTCCCCCTTTTTTTGTCTTCATTGGTGGAAGTTTGATTTGATTTATTTCATGTGGGTAGGTCTTTTAAATTTTGGACTCCTTGTGAATTTTAGATGAACTTGGATCCTTGGGAGGGATGTGAGGCTTATGTTGAATGTACATTGGCTCTGGAGCTGAATGAGCATCAGGTCTTATTTGAATGTGACCATGGGAGGTATTGGTACCTTGGAGATTGAGTGCTTCCATTGGTTTACCATGTGTACCCTCCTAAAGTGATTCCTATCAACCCTTGTCCTTTGGTTCGGTTTGCCAACCCTTTAACTAATGATGAAGTAGCCAATGCAAGACTTGGCCGCACCAATCTTGGGATACCTGGGGACTATCTTGAATTCATCAAGACTTATTTGTAGGGTCACTTAGTTGATGCCTCTGGAGCATTGGTGAGCTTCCTCTTTTCCCAAATTAATTTGCATCATCTTTGCCATTTTTGTCATTTGTGAAAGTGCCTGAATGTTTCATCTTTAGGCTTCGTCCCATGGAGTGGGGGATTCATTTCAGGATAGAGCCAATCCTCCTCCACCTAGCAATGTTAGTGGTCCTCATGCTTTTTTTGTGGATACATACCCCAATTTTCTGGCATGGCAATATAAGATATAAATCTTGATGGATCTTATAGCTTTGTGAACTTAGACCGGCCTGAATATGCTCAGAATGTTCCTTGGAATAGCCCGTTATATTTCCAAACCCTTTTGATCTTTTATCTCATAATCTTTGTCCTCTTGGCTATTTTTGAATTTGGGTTTTATGTTATAGATTGGTGTCGACCTTGTGGAGGAAAGCATGAGGATGATTGGAGGTTTGTAGCAGGTCACATGCACCCAATCTTCTCAATATGTGCTAAATGAATTGAATTGGGTAAGAAATAATCCTTCTTTACGACCCTTTTCTTGAAATTCATAGCGATGGACTTGACACTTGTCTTTGATGATTTTTCAGAATAATCGGATGGCAAATGCCAATGCCAACTATAGACACCTTATATTGTACTCAGTTAATAAACTTTAGTCCCTGGTCCCAATGATGAGTTTTACATGTCTACAAAAGGTAATTGAAGTTATTTTGATAGTTTGGAAGTAATCACACTCAAGAGTGCTCATATCACTTTAAAAACAATGCTGAAAATGAACTTTGCTCATTGTTTTGACCATAAATTTTTATCCATAAAGACTTTTTGAGTGAGATTTACTTTATTGGAAAGTATACATCCTGGGGTTCAATTGGAACACACATTTGGCCTAATTTGGACTTAAATTAAGTGAGTTATGACTGTTTAAAGTTGGGACATTAGAGTTGTTAGAATTAGGGTTTATGGGGATGTATACGTAAGCATGAAACTTCATGTGTACACATGCACAAACCTGTGTACGCAGAGCTCGTTCCAGAACTTTAGTTTTTAGGGCCCAAAGCCTCCCTCTTTGATGGGGTCCAGCCCCTAGACCTTTTAGAACGACCAAAACTCTAAAAATAAGCCTTGAAACCCTAGTTTGAACATATAAATACATCCGTATGCCTCCAAACTCAAACACTAGCGAGAGAGAGTTGATTTTTCACCTAAATTTCTCTAAAACTCTTTTCTAACTCTGATTTTTCTGGATATCAAGCACTAAACACGTTTTTTGCTTTTCAAAAAACCTCTCTCTATTACTCATTAGGGCCGAAACCACTTTCTAATCCAAATCAAAAAACCTTTTTTAAAAGATCTTTTCATGAACATCTTTTATTTTGAGTTGTGATTACCTATGAACTATTGAATATTTTGATTACCTTGATTATCATTGAATCTTGTTGTGTAGGCACTGAGGGGTTGATTAAATATTAAACAAGTTGTGTTCCATAAGCAAGGTGAGTCTTTCTTCATGGCTCTTCCTTAATTTGTATAACTTGTGTTCTTGTTGTTCATATTTGATTTATATATTATATGTTCTTAGAAATATGTTTTGTTTTGTTTAATTTTGTTTTGTTTTGTCTCATCATGTTTTGATTATAGAGTTGAATGATTTGATATATTGATGAATACATTTTGAAGTGTTAAGTGTTGCTTTCGTTTGTTATTAGATCCAATGCACGTTAGGAATAGATTTTGTTTTGTGTATCTTTGATATATTTGTTCTTAATTTAGGTTGTGTAGTTTTTATGTTTTAAAGCGAGTTAGGTTGTTAGATTTATTGTTTTGAAGTCTTACTCTATAGTCTGTTTTGTTGTGTTTGTGGCTAGGGTTTTTGGGATGAAACCCACGTGCACATCATCTTAGCTACATGCGCATACGGCTGCCCAGAAACCTAAGTTTAAGTTTTCTGCCTGTTTTTCTTCAATCGTTTCACATATTATGCATCTGTTTTGATCCCTTTTTATAGATATGAGTCCTTGGTTCATGTTTGTTGTTCGTTTATCCTTCACATGATTAAATTAGGGTTTATCTTGTGTTTCTTTGCTTTGATGCCATAAACATGCATTCACATATTCATGCATTTATGCCATAGGTGCTGAGATACAACAAAATAAGTGAGGTAAGTCATGCATTCACATAAACATGCATCTTTTGAATATGATCTTGCTTTGATAATGAGTATGAACATGCTTGTTTGGATGAGTGTTTCCAATGTGCACATGTAATCACATGTTGCTTGGATCTTTCTATGCTTGTGTTTCTACCATGATTTGCTTGTTGCCTTGAAATGAATAACATGATGTGATGAGAAGCATGATAGATGTATGTTAGGTTTGATTTGTGATATGCCATGATAGATGTATGTTTAGGGTTTTTAGGGTGATTGATGCCATGTTGTATACTTATATGTATGCTAGTGTGTGTGTGAGTATAGATGCAATATTGAATATGCCTTCAATAGGGTCAAGATATAAGACACAATGAGAGGAAGCCAACCTTAGGGTTGGGCGATTTTGGGTGCCTAAAACCTTCCCGAGACTGTACCAAAAATCCGAACCCATATCTCTGGAAGTAAAATAAAAAAGGTCCTTCCTCAAGAGGACACTATATATATGGCTCCTAGATCATTACAAAAACTAGGTGGCAACTCCCCATTGCGTCCATATCAACACACAAGCTTTGGAAGAATGGATCATGAACCTCGAGTTTTAGAACAGGCAGCCAGAGCCTCAACTTCATACTGTCCAAGAGTAGCAAAGGGATATAGAAGGCGATTCTTCTCGAGGAGGGCCAAGAAGAACTTCCCATTGGTAGACTCAGAGTCAAAATGATGTTTGATTGTATCTTTTTATTTTCAAGCAAAAGACTAAACATCCCCTAGTCAGATAACTTGTATTTACTCTCAATGTTAGCTCTTTGATCTATGCTGACTTTGGTCTTGTAAGAATCTAATTCATACAAGTATAAAATTTACCTGATGAAGCTTTGTGGTGCAAAGATTTAAATTTACCAGACAGGTCTTGACATGGGTGAGCATGGATGATCTCACCAAATGAGGCATAGCCGAATGCCTTTAGTTTAGAAATTATGCATGATTTTTGGAAATCTTCATTAAAAAAAAAAGATAATTATGATAATTATTTTCTTTAAATGAATGAGGCATGGCCGAATGCTCCTAGTTTGCAAATTGATACTTGATTTTTGAAAACCATGAATCTTTTAGAAGAAGATGATGATTCTTTTTGAAAACGGATGAGGCATGGCTGAATGCCCCTAGTATGCAAATTGATGCATGATTTTTGAAAACCTTGAACTTTTTTAGAAAAAGATGATTTTTTTTCAAAAATTGATGAAGCATGGCCGAATGCCCCTAGTTTGCAAGTTGATGCATGATTTTTGAAAATCTTGAAATTTTTTTTTTTTTTAAAGGATGATTTAAAAAAACTTAATGAGTGTAGACACTCGATTTTGCACCCATAATTTAATCAAGGAAGATGACTAGAATAGCCATTCATATACCCAAATTCATGATTGCATTGCATGCATTAATTCATTTATTGCATATCATAAAAATGATCTTGAGGTTCTAACAATCGTGACGGTATGTCTGATTTCCAAATCGGACCGTCGGATTGAAAGATATTGCATGATCAAGTTTGCACAGTCTGCATGCATTTTGTCTAGGTGGAACCAACCACACAAGATTAATTTAAATTAATTTTGGATTGGCTAGACAATTAAAATTAATTAAATAATTTTGTGATTGGTTGTTAGTGTCAAAAATAGGCTGCCTACATGGGAGTAAAGAGGATAATTAGATAACTATAAAATTGTGAATAATCAAGACTTTTAGAGTGTTTATCTACAAGAGAATCATTACTGTAGAGGCCTGAATCATTAGAAAAGGAGTTTAATTTTTAGAATATAGATTAAAAATGCGTCCAAGAGCAAGTCCCAGCTCCAAAAACCTCAAAAAAAAGTCCAAAATCGACTAGAACTTAAACACGGGACTGGCACCCATTCGGCCCTCTTGGAGTGCCAATCGACACTTCTCAAGTGCCGATTGGCACAAATTATGGGCACTGCCTGAGGGTTCCTGGATTGAGAAAATCTGATCCTTTTCGATTTTTTAAAGATATGAACGCGTCCCAGTTCGTTTTTTGAACATTCAGCTAATTTTTCGAATATCCCAGCCTCTATAAATAGGGGAGGCCTCTCAAAATTTAACACATTTTTTCACGCTTTTTGCCCCCCCCCCCCTTTCTATCTGGCTCTCCTCTTCTTTTCTTTTATCTCTTAGGTTAAAAATGTTCTAGAGGCTCTTGCCTTAGGAATTTCTTTTTTGTAAGCAAAATATTTTTGTAAGCAAAATATTCCTACACTAAGAAGAGCACGCTCATGCAAGAGGCAATCTGTTTCTTTTCTTTTCCTTCTTTTCTTATCTATTAATTTTATTTGATGATGCATGAATAGGCTTAGGATATTTTTATTATTTCTGATTCTTGATGCAATTACCATGTTTGGTTTGAAATTTTTCTTTAAATGTCCTTAGATGATTCTTTTGCTTGTTGTAATCTTTCTCTTGAATCTCAAAATCTGCTAATTAACAAAGATCTCTTTAAATTAAAAACTTATCTGAATTTTTTAGATCTGATTTTCTAAATTAAAAACTTATATGTATTTTCATTAAATACAAATCTGATTTTTTTAACACACAAAACTGAGCTGTATTTTTATTAAATACAAATTTGATTTTTTTAAACACACAAAACTGATCTGTATTTTCATTAAATGTAGATTTAATTTCATTTAAACACACAAAACTGTTCTGTATTTTCATTAAATACAGCTTTGATTTTTTTAGCACACAAAACTGATCTGTATTTTCATTAAATACAAATATGATTTTTTAAACTATAAAAACTATCTGTATTTTCATTAAATAGAGATCAGATTTTTTTTAAGAATATTTTCTTTGTCACAAAATAGTAGATTTTGAAATTTAAAAGAAGAATTTAAAAGTTGAGATGATTTTTGATTGATGCATGTAAAATAGATTTATCTCATGAGTGTAGTTCCTTTAAAAAGTCTTTTTCTCATTTTATTCATAAAAAAACTAATCTAATTTTTTTTTTCTCTTCAAATCTAGTTTTTTTCTTATACACAAAATAGATATGATTTTTCTTAATAAAAGTCACAATTTTTAACTTTGTTCCAAAACAGATCTGATATTTTTTAGCAAAAACCTTGTTCTTTCTTTTACATAAAAATAGATATGATTTTCTTTACAAATATAATTTTTTTTATCTACATAAAAACAAAAATGATTTTTCTTTACAAATCTTAATTTTTCTTATTCACAAAACAGATCTGAACTTTTTTCTAACATAGATGATACATTCATAGGATAAATTTATTTGAGTTAGTTCTGGTCAAGTGTCTGTCATGTATGTTCAACATATCATTCAATATCATGCATAAAAGGGTATATTGGTCATTAAAGTCTAGAAGACCAAACTCTGTTTAAGTGGAATGGGTGTCTAACACCTTCCCATTCCGTAACCTAACCTTCAAACTTAGTTCCTTTTGATAGGAAGACCTGTGCTTTGCCTTTCTTTTTTATCTTTGGATAGATTGTAACTAGAAAAAAAAGCCATGTATTCTTTTGGTAGATTGTAACTAGGACTCAAGGCCTTGTAAGATTCAATTTATCAAGACTATATTTATTTCTATTCAATCAATGACAATGAAGCATTTTGCTCATGTAATTTTGTATTTATTTTTTCTTATTTTTTTTGTATAAAAAATAACTACTTACCTAAAAAGAGAGGTGCCCTAAAAAAGCACCCAAATCTCTTTTCTGAGAGCACCCTCTCAAGAAGTTGTGGTCTCTCGCAGTGGCGACTCTACTGGGGATGTCGAGGGCTAAACTTTGTATTAGACTTAAGTGACAAAATATATACCCTTGTCTTTTGCATGGTCTTGCATGATATTGTTGTTTGTTTATTTATGTCTTGAGATGTTGTATGATATTTGTGTTTTTATTGTTTGTTAAGAGCTTTCCCTAACTATCATAGTGTGTGCGATCAAAACAACAAATATGTATGCACCCACCTCAACAATATGGTGGTAGCAACCATGGATCACCGGTATTCATTAGATTTGGGTACCCAATGGCAAACTCACCAACTTATAGCCTAAAATCATTGGATCATTTCTTGTTGATTATAAAAGATAGACCATGCCATTTGGACCAACGCAATGTTCATTACATTACAAGTTGGGAGGTGTAACGTCCTAGCTCTGGGAAACAATAAAATATCAAACCCATTGTACAACGTAATGACCTAGAACCTACTCTGAGGTCGGACCATATTAAAATTGCATTGCATGTTGTGTGTGTTTGATTGATTGATTGATATAGATGGGGACTTAACTATGATTGACCCGACCAAGCCTTATCTTAGGGAAGAATTTGGTCAAGATCAAAGGGAAGACTCTAAAGAGAACCTAAGACTGACACTTAAGCTAGTAGTTCCAGTTCCAAGCCTATTACTCCCATCATGGTACTGAAGCCTGTGAGCATAGAAGACATTCCGCTATTGCAACATCACAATCCCATATTCAACCTTCAAGACAGTTCAAGCCATAAGAATACTGAAGATCCTGTCACTATGGTGGAAAAGGGAGAACATCCGAACACTGAGGAACCCATGAACACCCAAGAGCCACTAAACACCATGGTAGCTAGTCAAATCCAACTAAGGGAGGACATGAACCTTATGACACAACAATTTCAGAACCTGAAGAGTGGTCATGAGGAGAGTAAGATTGACCATAATTTCCCAACCATAAAGGGAAAGAAGAAGATCACTAAGAGGATAAATAAGGTGGAAGAGATGATTAGGGGAGCTCATAAGATGGAAGACCTCATGGACTACTAATCACTCT
Organism: Quercus agrifolia; assembly: GCA_029955455.1. NCBI lineage: Eukaryota > Viridiplantae > Streptophyta > Magnoliopsida > Fagales > Fagaceae > Quercus > Quercus agrifolia. The sequence goes on along the minus strand of JARQAD010000002.1, from coordinate 23,418,270 downwards.
TACTTTTCCCCGATGTGAGATTGCCTCCTAAGTTCAAGATGCCAACCTTGGACAAGTTTGACGGGACCAGCTGCCCAAAGTCCCATCTGAAAATGTACATGAGGGCGATGCAGCCCCTAGGAGCAACTAAAGAACTACTCTAAAGTGGAGCCACTCTTAAGTGTTTCAAAATACCTTGACTGGAGTCACTCTTAAGTGGTTCCTCAACCTGGATGATGCTAGAGCAAGGAGTTGGGAGGACATCTACCACGAGTTTCACAATTAATACAAATACAACATAGAGGTGGATATAACAAGGAGGGATCTCGAGACCACAAAGCAAGAGCCGAAAGAATCCTTCTCTACCTTCATTACCAAGTGGAGGTCCAAAGCTGCATAGATGATGAATAGGCCAAGTGAAGAAGAACAATTAGTTATGGTTGTAAAGAATTTATTACATGTATACCACAAGTACTTGTTTGCCTAATATTTCCCTAATTTTAAAGCTTTAATTGCTGTTGGAAACCCAAATTGAAGATGTAATACATAATGGAACTATAAAGAATGAGGACCCACCTAGTTTTAAAAAGAATTTAGGATCTAGTTCTAAAACTACAGAAGTTTCTAATATCTATAAAAATGATCCTTATCGACTTATTGCACCCATTGCACCTGGGCAAATATCACAAGGGCCACCTCCAAGGCCTAGGAGGGAGTTTCATGAGTTGTATATACCTGTGAGCCAAGTATTTGAGAAGCTAAAAGCAAAAGGGTTACTAAATCCCTTAGACCCAAGACCAATTCCAAACCCACTGCCTGCAAGATTTGATGTGTATAAGAGATGTGCCTACCACCAACGCCCTAGCCATGATACTAACAAGTGTTTTGGCCTTCGTCATGCAATTCAAGACTTAATAGACAATAAGGTGATTGCACCACCTATAAGACCTAGCATCACTAATAATCCCTTACCAAACCACAGTTTTGGGAGAGGACTAAGGATTAATTGCTTAATGACTGAAGAGGAAAGTAAAGAAGACCCATCTGAATTGATCTATGACCTACCTGAGTGCTTTATGATGACATGGGAAGAGTTGATGGGTATGACATCTGCTACAGGATATGGTATATGGAGTGAAGATGTACTGAAAACCAAAAATTACCCAACATCCACAAATGGGGGGAGACAGTTCAAACACTAATCAAATTACCCAACATCCATAAAGGGGGGGAGATACTTTGAACCCTAATCAAATAATCAAGCACCTACATACAGGGAAAGACACTTTAAACCCCAATTAAGTAACCCTACATCCACAAATGGGGGGAGACACTTCAAACCCTAAGATACCAATCCAAATGACCTAACAAAAGTTGCTCATATCATAAGGGGGGAAGACACTTTAAACCCCCTCATTTAGAGACAGACAACTTGGTAGAAGCCTTGAATAAAGCCACCAACAAACACTTGTTGAAGAAGATGAGCTCCTCAAGTAAATACAGAAGACATAAGCCAACATATCTTTATAGGGTTTACTCATGGCCTCATACAAGCATCGCTAGAATCTGGTAGACCTTCTTAATAAAATCCAAGTCCCTACAACCACTACTTCTCAAGATCTAAACACTATGATTGGGTCCATAACTAGGGAACTCACTATTTCCTACCCTGACAAAGATTTGACAAAGAAGGGGAAGCACCACAATGACCCATTGCACATTACTGTAGATGCCAAAGGCAAGACAGTTCAGTTGGTTCTAATTGATGATGGAAGTGCTTTAAATGTGTCTCATTTAAAGACTGCAAGTTGCTTGGGCTTAAGTATTAAGGATTTTATGCCAACTGATTAGCATGTGAAAGCTTATAACAATAGTAGAAGGGAGGTCATGCTCCTTGGGCAACCATGGATCCATGACACAGAGGCCGTACCTTCGTCCCTATACCAAAAGGTTTGATTTCCACCTGAAGGAGCCATACTTACCATCTATGGCAATACTTTGACTACACCCAAGCCTATTTTTGGTATTGACTCTAAGAAAGAGCCATTGACCTTGGATGGCTTTGAAATTAAGAGGCTGGCTTTGAAAGAAAGGAAGAGGAAGTGGAGAAGATCCTTATGGATTTTGCTCCCTACAGCAACAATAATGTGGTGGCAATGATGAGGAAAATGAATTACCTTCTAGGAATGAACTTGAGGAAGACTGTGAAGAAGCCAACTATTCAAGTTCTGAAGATTCCTATTGCCACACCACCTTTTACGCTAGGCTATAAGCCCATTCATGATGACTAGTTAAATATGGAAGTGAGAAGAATGGCTTATGCCAAAGCCAAAGCAAAGGGACTTTCTTGTCTTTTGGAACCCCTAAAGCCCTATACTCCTACATTGAGCAGAATTTTGTCAAAGGTGGAGATAGTCAATGCTATTAGGGATTTCCTGAACTAAGATTTGATCCTATGACCAGAGCTATGATACTTGGGTTTGAGCTATTACTTGGTTGCAACAACAAGCTTCCAAAACTGAAGAAGGAAGACATAACTTGGGTTCCTACTGATTAGGTTGATTATATGGACCTTGACACAATGACTACGCTTCTAGGAGATGCCATTTGCAATATAGAAGAAGAAGAGTATTAGGAGGCTCGACAACATGCATTGAAGAACTCGTATGAAGTAAGAACAAGTGATGAGGAAGGGAGAACGACCCCTAGTGATGATGAGGGTAGCAATAGCAAGAGTGATAGTAGTAGTGACAGTGGACATGGTGATGACAATAGCAACAGTGATAGTGAAAGTAACGATAGTGAAGACTATGATAGCTAACACAGTGGCAATGATTGGGGTGAATCCCCTAGTGGTAGAGAATATGTAGATGATTGGCTTTATTATGAAGACTACGATGATATGATGTAAACTACTGTGATGAATATAAGGAGGATAATGTCAAAGTTGAACCTATAGACATGGGAAGCGAAGCTGACAGTGATCAATACAAGCTAGAAAATGTGTTAGAAGCTACAGGAGAGGAGATTGGAGAAGCTAATAATGTAGACTATGGGTTTCTCTCAGATTGGAGCTATATTACTAATGTTAGTTCAAAGTCAAGTCCTCAATATGACAAGCATGGTAGAGAGATTCCTGAGTTGGGGCCATTTCATAATTCAGAACTTGGCTCACTAATCCCATACACTAAGGAAGAAGATGACATAGATGCTAGATTGGCCGCTCTAGACCAAAAACTGATGGTCCACAGTCTCAAAAACATAGCACTGGAGAACCCTGAAGATGATAATAAGAAGATGGAAGGGAACGAGTCAGAATACCTCCCTTAATGCACCCACCTCAACAATAAAGGGAAGCAAGATTTGTTTGGTGAGTGGATGGATAGCATAGAGCGCTTGGATGCTTTTGCGAAAAACAAGCCCACAGATATGGAGATTGATTGTGAAGCCACGGATTATATGGATGAAGATCCCACGATACTGATGTTGAGGAAAGAAGGAACTCATTGGGAGCCACCTGCCATTGTTGAAGCCACAATCAAGTTGAAGAACTAGGCATGAAAGGGAGCTGCCCACCCCATGGAGGACTCCGTGAAGAAGCTCAAAATCATTGAGTCAATCACCCTTGCCAAGAAGATCAAGATTGTTAAGCCAATCGTCCCTGCGAAGAACATTGTTTCTATCCTTATCGAGTCTATTTATGCTAGTATTACTATTCTTGTCAATTTTGTTTATGATAGTATTCCTGTTGAGTCTGTTGAGAACTCTTTTCCTTATAATATGATTTCTGATTTTGCTTATTTGTTGGGTTTGAATGTTTTTATTTCTAAAATTGGTAAAGAAACTTTTAATAATAAGGAATTAAAACAAGGGCTTTTAGAACCTATAAAAGAAGAAACCCAACCTATTAACTTGAGAACTGATGATGAACCTAAAATGATACAAGTGGGTAATACTCTAACCACCTCTAAGAAAGATGCATTAGTTGCCTTATTGACGGAATTCAAAGAGGTATTTGCATGGTCATACGAAGATATGCCTGAGACTGATATAGATATAGGGCAGCATTACATTCCAACAAATCCAACCAAAATGCCAGTCAAGTAGAAATTGAGAAGAATGAAGCCAGAGTGGACTCTCAAGATCAAAGAAGAAGTCGAGAAACAGTATAATGCAAGATTCCTAAGGGTGGTTGACTATCCAGATTGGTTAACTAATGTTATTCTGGTGCCAAAGAAAGATGGGAATGTGAGGAAGTGTGTAGACTTCCGAGATCTGAATAAAACCTAGCCCAAAAGATGATTTTCCTTTGCCTCGCATTGATATCCTGGTTGATAACATAGCAGGACATGCTTTGCTATCATTTATGGATGGATTTTCAGCGTAAAATCATATTAAAATGGCTCCAAAAGATATGGAAAAAACCTCCTTCATTACTCCGTGGGGGACATTCCTACAAGGTCATGCCATTTGGCCTTAAAAATGTTGGTGCTACTTACCAATGTGCAGCCACCACTTTGTTGCATGATTTGATCCATAAAAAAGTAGAGGTTTATGTTGATGATATGATAATGAAGCCTAAAGACCGTGAAGGGCATATACCAGCTATATGGAAGTTCTTTGAAAGAATTTGATTCTACAAGTTGCAGTTGAATCCAAAGAAGTGCACTTTCGGAGTCACATTTGGAAAGTTGTGAGGGTTTATGGTAAGTAAGAGAAATATTGAAGTCGATCCTGACAAAATTAAAGCAATTGTAGAGACGAAGCCTCCGAGGAAGAAGTTCCCACAGTATAGAATGAACAATGCCAGGAAGCCTTTGAGAAGATTAAAAATTATCTGATGAAGCCAGCAATACTGGTCCTACCAATACCTAAAAAACCATTGTTGTTGTATCTCACAACTATGGATATAGCAATGGGGGCTTTGCTTGCTCAATACCTATAGGAGACTAGAAAAGAGAATGCAATCTACTACATCAACAAGAAGATGTTACCTTATGAGGAAAAGTATTCACCACTTAAGAAGACATGTGTAGCACTTGTATGGGCAACCCGCAAACTCACACATTATATGCTTGCTTACAAGGTCTTATTGATTGAAAGAATGGACCCATTGAAATATCTAATGGAAAAGCTTGTGCAAGATGGAAAGACAGCTAAATGGGTTTTGCCTTTGTCAGAATTTGATATTAAATATGTGACCTAGAAATATGTGAAGGGGAGAGCAATTGTTGATCACTTAACCCATTGTTCACTAGAAGAAGCTGAAGAAATCCAAGGGGACTTTTGAGATGAAGATATCATGGGGATCAAGGTGGAATTATGGAAGATGTACTTTGATGAAGCAACTAATCAAAATGGAAGTGGCATTGGAGTTCTCTTAATTTCTTCAAAAGGGACATATATCCCATTTTCTAGTAGGCTTAACTTTCCTGCCACTAACAATGCCACTGAATATAAAGCTTGCTATATAGGGTTACAAGCGGCCCTAGGTCTTGGAGTGAAAAAGTTAAGAGGTGTACAGTGACTCAACCTTGATAATCTCTTAGATTCAGAATAAATGGATGATCAAATAAGGAAGGCTAATGCATTATCATGAATGTCTTCAGAAGTGGGCCTCGAAATTTAGCAAGATCCAGTACCAATAAGTGCCAAGAATGCAAAATCAAATTGCAGATGCTTTAGCAATAATGGCATCCATGGTGGATGGGCCAAAGGAAAATGAAACTAGACCAATAGTGGTGGAACAAAAAGAAGAGCCAGCTTATTGCATGTCGATAGAAGAAGATGAGGAAAAGAATGGAGAAGGTGAATGGTATTCAGGCATCCTACAGTACCTTAAGAATGGGACATACCCAAAGTTTGTAGACAAGAATGACCAATTGACCATCAGGAGGCTGTCTACTAATTATATTATTTGTGGTGAGAGACTTTACAAAAGATCATATCATCGAATTCATCTCCTTTGTGTTAACTGCCAAGGAAGCACAACAAATAATTAAAGAGGTTCATGAGTCCAGTTATGGGCGACATATGAATGCACATAGGCTATCACGGAAGATAATGAGACAAAGAAATTACTGGACCACTATGGAAGCCAACTATGTGCCATCAATGCCAAGTCCATGGAGATCTGAAACATATGCCACCTATGCCATTACATACCATGACATCACCTTGGCCATTCTCTACATGGGGGATAAAGATTATTGGGAAGATTCACCTAACAACATCTAATGGCCATGAATTCATACTCGTTGTTGTTGACTACTTCACTAAATGGGTAGAAGCTACCTTATACAAGGTTTTGAACTCAAAGAAAGTTGCTCAATTCATTCAGACCAATATCATTTGTAGATATGGGGTACCACATGAAATTATCTCTGACAATGGACTCATTTCAAGGGAGAAACGGAGAAGTTGCTACGATAGTTCAACATTCAGCACCATAAATCTTCACCCTACCGTCCTTAGACTAATGGAGCAATTGAGGCTACTAGCAAGAATATAGAGCGAATCTTGAAGAAGGGCATGAAAAACTACAAGGACTGGCACCTACAATTACCCTATGCACTTTGGGGGTATAGGACATCAATTCCATCTTCCACAGAAGCCACTCCTTATTCATTGGTGCATGGGATGGAAGCAGTCCTCCCCATTGAAATGGGTGTTCGTTTGTTGAGTATAGTATTGGAGAGTGAAATCCCTAAAGTAGATTGGTTGCAAAGTAGATATGACCAATTATGCATGATGGATGAGAAGAAACTTAAGGCCTTATATCATACTCAAGGTTATCAAAGGAGGCTTAGGAAAACTTTTGACAAGAAAGTAAGAACCAAAGATTTGAAGTTGGGAGATTTAGCGCTAAAAGATATCCAAGCCTCAATTCAAGATGCAAAAGGGAAGTTCAAGCAAAACTAGGTAGGCCCTTACATTATCAAGCAAATATACTTTGGGGGAGCAGTAAGGTTGATGGACTTAGATGCAAATCCTTTCACTGAGCCAACCAACATGGATCAATTGAAGAAATACCACATCTGAGGAGTTAGTCTCAAAGCACCACATTTGAAGTGGTTGTAAATTATGTTATTTCCCTTCCTAGGTTTGTTTTCAAAAAAAAAAGAAAAAAAAAGGTAAGTTGAAATCCCAAAAGGGCAATTTATGCAACAGGAGAGTTAAAAAAAGAAAAAGAAAAAAAAAGTGAGAGATCCTGCTAGGTTGTAAACCTAAAAACCTGAAAGGACGACCTAGGCAAAAGTTAAGGTAAAAAAAAAAATGAACTACATGATGACCTGATCCTTTTGCCAAGGGGGTATGTAGGCAACCATGCATTGGTCCGGTCACAATTTCCCCAAACCCGCCATTTACACCTTACAGCAAAAATCTCTTTCCAAAATTCAACTGTTCTATTAAACCATGCCATTTACACAAACTTAAAAACCCAAACCCTAAACCAATCCTGGAAAAAAAAAAAAAAAAAAAAAAAAAAACCTACACCTTAAACAGAGCCCTTAACTTGGAAGTCCTAAATAATTCCTAAATATAAGAGTTTCACATCAACTTTTAAAATAAACATGTTCAAAGCCAAAATATAAAATGGTCATTTTTTCTTCAGTCTTTTCTCTTTGGGTCGTTCATTGCTTTCATCTATGTTAGGTACCTTGTCATCTAGGTCTCTCCTTTTAAATTCATAGTTGTCAGTCTTGTGTCTTTCTCAGTTGACTTTAAGGAATTTTTTTCTCATAGCAACCATGTTAGCCTCCTTGTCCACAATTTTGTTCACCAGCCAATTAGAATAATCTGTGATCATCCTTTGAAAGTGAACCTTAACAAAGGATTGATCCACTTGGTTAGCCATCTCCAAGCCCAATAACATGTTCCTTATAGAAGTAGGATTTGTGTCCACAGGAGTAAAAATTTTTCTTCTTTTTCTGCCGGGTATTCCTTGCTCATATTGGAATTGGCTCAAGAGTCTGTTAGCCTTGTAGAAAGTTGCTTTCCCTAGCCCAACTAGGAAAATTTGATTTGATCTTGAAGGCCACAACAAAATGGGTGGGCACTTCCACCAATAACAATTCCACCTAATTGAGACACTAGATTTCTTGTTCAGAAATTTCACCCAGTCACTTTTAGTTTGGCACTCGGTTTTGAGGACAGTCCTACTGAGAAAATTGTTTGGACCATAATCATTAACAGTAGGCGTGGCAATCATATCCAATCTTTCCATCAACCATATTTGTGAAACCAAGGGACTCCAGAGAAAGTTCTGTGACTCTCCACCATGGAATATAGAGTTCAATCCCAGAAGAGTTTCTGCTAAGATCAGAGGAACAGGATTATCACCATCTTTAATCTAACTCACAACACTTATGGCTCTAGCATCCACAAAATTAGGCCTTCCTCAGCAAAGCAAGAATTTTCCCACAATGCAAAGGGCTAAGCCAAAATTCTTTAGCATGTTGTTAGTCACGCCGTGAGTATGTTTATTGATCAATCTTGAAAGAACTACATGAAGACTCACCATGCACCCTTTGATCAAGCTATAGGTATTCTTACTTGATGTTGACATTCCTCAAAGCCTTAATTCCCTCTAGTTTATAGGCTGTAAAATAGGTCTTGGTGCTAAAATCAAAGCTACAAACCCATCTATTGATCTCATGAATTATTGAATGGGGAAAATTTTGATTGTTAGCCATGGATAACAATCAAAATGAAGAAAATAATTTCAAAAAAAAAAAAAAAAAAAAAAAACTCGAAAATGCAAAACACGCATTGAAAAAGTGTGAGGAGTTGGCCCACCATGGGGTGAGCCAGTTGGCACATTAAAGTGCCATTCAGCACTCTAAAAGTACCGATCGGCACTTCCCAAGTGCCAATTGGCACTCAACTCCCCTAAGGCTCATTTATCCTGTTTTACTTTTTCGAGCACTTTTTAGATCCGTTTTTGACCCTATTAAATATTCAAAGATTTTTTGTTAAACTAGGGCATTTAGACATGTCTTGTCCTTTTTTTTTTTTTTTTTTAATTTTATTTTTTTTAAGTAAAAAAAAATTGATCGAATTAAGATTTTTTTCAAAACCATGAACTCATCTCTCAAACTAAGGGCATTCGACCATGCCTCATTCATTTTCAAAAAAAAAAGAGACCATCATCATCATCTTTTCATAAAAAATAAAGATTTCCAAAAATCATGCATTCATTTCTAAACTAGGGGCATTCAGCTCCGCCTCATTCAAGAAAGTGCAAATTCCACCAGAATTGGTCAAATAAGTTTAAATTGTTACCACAAGATTTCGTTAGGTGAATTCTAAACTTGTCTCATTTAAAGTTCCAACAAGATCAAAAGCAATTCAATGGACAAAGAGCTAAAGGCTTAAATTAATACAAATTTGTCTAAGAAACACTGCTTGTTTTTGCAGGAAATTTAAAAAACATAAATCAAGCATCATTAGGACTCTGGGTCTGCCTACGTGAAGATCTCCCCGACCCACCTCTAGAGGAGCCGCCCTTAGTGTTTCCTTCTTAACTGGCATAAAACCAAGTTTCCCATTGCTAGTTTTCAAGTTCAAGATTTTTGATCCTTTCCTCCAAGGATCTTGTGTTGGCATTAGCAATGCCATGCATGCGACTCGCCTAAAAAATTAAAAAAGACAAGTGATAGATCGAGCATTAGGAAAGTCCAAGCAAAAACACTCAAAAAGTATCATTTTATACCCAGCTCACTTCATTGATCACATATTGGGAAGACTGAGTACGTGCTACTAGTTGCAAGCCTCCAATCATCTGTATACTTTCTTCAACAAGATCAACATCGACCTAAAGTACAAATGCATCAGTTCATGAACAACTCAATGGTCCAAAAAGAAAAGAGGACAAGAAACTAAAGGATTCAGGAACACACTGGATCATACCAAGGGACATTTGGGGTGTGCTCTGGCCTGTCTAAAATCATGGAGCAATACAATCCATCAGGATTCATCACTTCATATTGTCATGTAGGAAAGCGAGGATAGGTCTTCATGAAAGAACTAGAAGAGCCACTAACTTAACGAGGAGGGGGATTCTCTTCATCCTCTTCCTCTTCTTCAGAAGATGAAACTTGAAGGTGCAACATACAGATATTGTCACAAAGTTGAAACATGGAGGATGAGCATGCAAAATGAGATACAATTTCAGAAGGGAAGGGAAATACCAAAGTCACAGGAATGCCAACTAAACTACCCTACAATTAAGTTTGAATAAATTCAAAATAATTTAAAAGGTCAGCCAATTTGAGCACGAGCAATCTCTTCATTAGCTAGAATGCCAGCTAATCGAATGGAGAGACAAGGAGGAATTGGAATTGTTGTAGGAGGGTACACGTGTTGAACTTAAGGCAACACCCGATCATTGAGATACTAGTACCTCCCATGGCCACACTCAAACAATACCTGACGGCCATTCAGCTCCAAAGCCCATTCACACCCAGCATACTCTTCACATCCACGCCAAGGATCTAAAGACATCTAAAAATCACAAAGAACCCAAAATAAAAAGAAGGCCAAACCACAATCAAACACACAAAGCCCATACAGAAGAGGAAACTCACATCAGCCACAGTTAAATTGTCAATCACCATATACCAAACTTCCAAAGAACACTTGGAAGGTGTTGACAAATGGAATTTGGGCAACCAACGGAGAAACCTCGGATATATGCCATCAACATCTTCCTGGACTTGGGGACCAACCCCAAAATATTCATACATCCAAACCAGAAAAAATCAACACACATCATTATGACATAGCCAAAATAATCTTCCAAAACCCAAACATAGCCAAAAATTCCAAACCTCACCTACCAAACAAACGGTGCACCACCTAAGCTTGAGAGACTATGCTAAGAAAGTTGATTCATGAAGTGTAAGAGGGTAGCATAAGCCATGCCACCCCAGTCATAATTCTTGATTTGGTCAATATCCTTCTAACTCCACAGATAGCGCAAGCTCATTGTACTACCTAAGTTCGTACACAAGAAGGTCCCAATAAAGAGAAGCATGAATATGCATGTGCCGATTGCTATGGTTTTATAGTTCTCAATATTCTCATACAACCACATCAAAGAGACAATTTTGCTCTTTAGTTTTGAAGGCATTACGCCTAAAAGACTCTTAATCTCTTTTGAAGCAATCGAATCATTGATGTTGATTCTTTCACTGCCCAATCTCAAGCAAGTGATGATGGAGAAGTTGTAAGGCGTCAGCATCACTTCACTAATGTCTGGAAAATGGAATGTGCACGTGGTATCCCAAAACTGTTTTGACAAAGCATGGACTAATTGGAGATCCTTGTACTCATGACATTCCTAGTTCAGTAAAGCTTGGAAAAAAGTCTAGAAGCCAGCTTCATTAATGATGTTCTTAATAGCTAGAGACAATATTTCCCATATGCCTTTCAGCATTTAAAGGCTACCTTGGCTCTTGAGGTTCTACAAACAAAGTTTGACCACATATTATATGTCCAAAAAAATTTTCCATGACAACAAATCACATTTCCAACAACAAAATTTTTCCCATGACCACGAATCACATGTCCAACAACCAATATTTTCCCACGACACAAATCAAATGTCCAACAACAACAAAAATATTTTCCCATGACCAAAAATTTCATGCCCAACAAAAATTTTCCATGACCAAAGTTCCATGTCCAACACAAAAATACATACCACCACAAAATTTTTCCATACCCATACCCACAAAATGGACTAGAACTCAAACACGGGATCGGCACCCAAGAAGGCCATTGGGCACTCTTAGAGTGCCAAATGGCACAAATTATGAGCATAGCCCGAGGGCTCCTAGATTGAGAAATCTGATCATTTTCAGTTTTTTAGAGATAAGAATGCATCCTAGTTCGTATTTCGATCATTTAGCTAATTTTTTGAATATCCCAACCTCTATAAATAGGGGTGGCCTCTTAAAATTCAGCATATTTTTTTCACGCTTTCTGACCCCCCCTCCCTCTTACTGGCTCTCCTCTTCTTTTCTTTTCCCTCTTACATTAAAGACGTTCTGGAGGATCTTGCCATAGGAATTTCTTTTTTGTAAGAAAAATATTTTAGGCTTCAAAGAGAATTGAATAAATTTCTTTGAGTCCTAAAATATTCCTTCACTAAGAAGATCACACTCATGCATGAGGTAGTCAATTTCTATTCTTTTCCTTCTTTTCTTATCTATTAATTTTGTTTGATGATGCATAAATAGGCTTAGGTTACTTTTATTATTTCTGATTTTTGATGCAATTACCATGTTTGGTTTGAAATTTTTCTTTAAATATGTCCTTAGATGATTCTTTTGCTTGTTGTAATCTTTCTCTTGAATCTCAAAATCTGCTAATTAACAAAGATCTCTTTAAATTAAAAACTAATTTGAATTTTTCAAATATGATTTTCTAAATTAAAAACTGATCTGTATTTTCATTAAATACAAATCTGATTTTTTCTAACACACAAAACTGATCTGTATTTTCATTAAATACATATCTGATTTTTTTAAACAAACAAAACTTATTTGTATTTTCATTAAATGCATATCTAATTTCTTTAAACACACAAACTAATCTGTATTTTCATTAAATACAGATCTAATTTTTTTAAACACACAAAATTAATTTGTATTTTCATTAAATACATATTGTATTTTTTTTAAAAAAAAATTTCTTTGTCACAAACTAGTAGATTTTGAAATTTAAAAGAAGAAGTTAAAAGTTGAGATGATTTTTGATTAATGCATGTAAAATATATTTATCTCATGAGTGTAGTTCCTCTTCTAAAAGGTATTTTTCTCATATTATTCATAAAAAAACAGTTCTAATTTTTTTTCTCTACAAATCTAGTTTTTTTCTTATACATAAAACAAATCTAATTTTTCTTAATAAAAATCACCATTTTTAACTTTGCTCTAAAACAGATCCAATATTTTTTATCAAAAACCTTGTTCTTTCTTTTACATAAAAACTGATCTGGTTTTCTTTACAAATATAATTTTTTTTATCTACATAAAAACAAATTTGATTTTTCTTTACAAATCTTAATTTTTCTAATTCACAAAACAGATCTGAATTTTTTTCTAAAAAAAAGGATACATTCATAAGATAATTTTATTTGACTTAGCCCTAGTCAAGTGTTTGTCATGTATGTTCAACAAATCATTCAATATCATACATAAAAAGGTATATTGGTCATTAGAGTCTAAAAGACCAGACTCTGTCAGGGCGGAATGGGTGCCTAACACCTTCCCATTCCGTAACCTAGCCTTCGAACTTAGTTCTTTTGGATAGGTAGACCTATGTTTTGCCTTTCTTTTTTATCTTTAGGTAGATTGTAACTAAGATAAAATGCCATGTATTCTTTTGGTAGATTCTAACTAGGACTCAAAGCCTTGTAAGATTCAATTTATCAAGACTGTATATATTTCTATTCAATCAATTACAATGAAGCATTTTGGTCATGTAATTTTGTATTTATTTTTTCTTATTTTTTTGTACAAAAAATAAGTGGCAACTCCACACCACTTACCCAAAAAGAGAGGTGCCCTAAAAAAGCACCCAAATCTCTTTTTTGAGAGCACCCTCTCAAGAAGTTACGGTTTCTCACAATGAGGCATGGCCGAATGCCCCTAGTATAACAATCATTGTGAATTCTAAGGAATTTGATTGTGTAAAGGCCTTTATTGGAACATGATCAGAGCAAAAATGGGTCAAAGTCACAAAACTAGGCAAAACTACAATTACTGGGATGATGTGCCAATCAACACTATAAGTGTCGATTGGAACTCTTGAAGTGCCAATCGACACTTCTCAAGTGCCAATTGGCACATCTTAAGCATTGTCCAGTTGTCGCGTTTTGACACATTTTCAACTTCTTTTTTCCTAGGACATATGGCAAAATCTAAACTGAAAATTGATGGTGAATGTTGAGTAGACGAAAGATCCATGTCCACCCCCTGCAAAAGATTCTTTTCATGAGCTAGTTAGTAATTAGTTATTATAAAAATGTTTTAGGCCAATGCCCCTAGTTTAGACATCCTTGCACACAAAAATTGATGACATGTTTAATGCAAAATAGATGCCCCTAGCCTAAATTCACCCAAATAAATGTCTTGATTTTGAGTTTTTGAAAAAATGTTTTTTAAGTGATTGTAACTAGGCCTTTGAAAAGGCTGCCTACATACCTCTGTCATAGAGAATCAAGTCTAAATGTAGTTCCAAAAAAAAAAGTTTTGTAAATTTTTCTTTTTAAAGTTTTGAAATGAATTTTTTTTTTTTGGATAATTGGGACTAGGCCTTTGAAAAGGTTGCCTATGTACCTCTCTCATAAAGAATCAAGTTCAGATGTAGTTTGAAAAGAAAAAAAAAATTGAAAATAGAATTTTTTTCGAAATGAGTCGTTTTTTTCTTTTTCTTTTTCTTTTGAAAAAAAAATTTAGTGTAGAAAGATATTTTTTGAAATTTTATCTTTTTCAAATGAACAAAAAGTGATACTTTGAACAACCTCTTTGATGAATCATAATGCTTAATAGTTAACTCGATCTCATTGACTAGGAAGGATTTGAAATCATTAAAAACATGTAAACAAATTTGCTTCTTCATTTTGAACATTTTTAGATGAAGTCTTTAAAGACAATCAAAGAAATGAAATGCTTGAGAATCACATATGTTGGGAACAAGCAAGAAAGGGGAAAATCCTAAGTTTGAAGATTTGAAACTTTTTGAGAATTTGGAAATTTTGTTCTCTTGAGAGTCATTTTTCATTGGAAGCAAACAAGGGGGAATATCCCAAGCTTAGAGAACAGTTTTTCTAAGTCACTTGAAAATTTAAGAAATTTTGTCTTTTAAAGATGTCAACCAATGGAGCTTGATAATCTTGAGCAGTTTTCCTTCTTTATGCAAGAGAAAATATTATCAAAACTGAATGTGTGCCTTCAATCAACAGGACTTCAAGGAGGTCTTTATTCAAAGGTTGTAATGTAGGACGGGTTTAGGTTATTGAAAGGAATGATATAAAAGGCTCAAAACCCTTATGATATTTCCCCAAGTATGCAATACATTAAAATCAATCATTGGAAGAGTTTTCCACCTCTTCCATCGTTGACTCTTATGCGAAAATCCTTGTCATGTTCATCATGTTCTCATTGGTCTTCATTGGTTCCTTTTGTTTTGTCTTAATTTTTTTTAAGCTTGACAAATACCTCTTTTTGGTCTTCTTAGTATCCTATCTTGTGGGTAAATCACTCACTTTCATTTTTGTTTTCCTCTTTTTTTTTTTTTTTGTCCCTAATTTTTGCTTAGACCACCCTTTCGGGTTTTCAGCTTAGTAGGCTTTTTTTTTATAAAAAATAAAAATTCTATTGGCTTTCAATCATCTGCATTTTCTATTTCTTTCAGTTTGATAGAGTGTCATCTTTGTTGGATGAATTTGCATTTCTATTTGATGTCCTCTTATCTTTTCTAACGCACTTTCATTTTTATTGACTTGATTGAACACATTTTTTTGATGAAATGTATCTTACTTTTTCTTTTCCTCATCTTCCTTAACTTAATTGAATTTCTTCTCTTGATGAGTCTTCACTTTTTGCTCATCCCTCACAACTTGAATGATCTTTCATGCAATCTCATGTCTCTTGTGTCTTTTGATAAATCATTATTCTCTAACAACTTATTGAAAATTCTTGCACTCTCTTCTTTTTTATTTCTCTTCCTTTTTGTTGAGGCCTTTTCTTTTTTCACAATGTTTGATGCTTTCTCAAAATCTTATCTCTCCTTGATGGATTTTCTTCTGTCCTAACGCAATGGATTGAACTTTCACTTTTCTTTGATGAACTCTCTTAATAAACTCTTCATTTTCTTCTTTTGAACTTGTCCCATTGTCTTTATTGAGGACCTTACAAAATGGTATTGCAATCATGAGGCCAACACTTCCTCATCTTGAGATTTAAGCATGCATACTTAATTTCCACCCAAGGTTTAAGTTTTTAGTGGGTTCATTGAAAAACAGGCTAACTATTTAAAGGCTCAAGTTGGCTAGCAATGGACAATTATTGTAATGGGTGTTAAGGAATAATGTGGGTTACCAAAGATGGCCTCCTATCCCTAGTGATGCATAGTGACTTAAACTCTTTTAAAAAATTATTCTTGGAATAGGGATTCAGATGCTCCAATGATATGACAAAAGTTTTAAAGACTAGGATTAAATGTATGTCATTTGGGAAATTTGGATGAATCGATGGATTTCTTTGATTTCCATTTAGGAACTTTTCTTCTCATATTTTAAATGTTTAGCAAGTGTCCTTACATGGACTGAATGAAGTTAAATCCCTTATCTGGACAAATTGATTAGTATAGTAATTAATCATCATGATTTGGGAAAAGTTTTATTAAATGGATCTTCTTGTATTCTCATTAAAAGAAGGATTTTGAAAAAGTTTTGGAGTTTTTGAAAGAACAAAAAGGTTTTAGGAAAATGGTTACTAGGAAAGCCAATGCCCCTAGTCCAGAGATTTTTTTTTTGAAAATGAATTGAAATGACTTGAAGGCCCAATGCCCTAGTCAAAAAAAAAATTTTTGTTTTTTTTTTTTTTTAAATTTTCCTAAAATATTATTTTTTAAAAAAATTTTTTTTGAACCCTTTTTTTTTTTTGAAATTTTTTTCATCTTTTTGGTTTTTTTTTTTTTTAAACTTTTTATTTACGATCAAAATGCATGAAACATGGCAACAACAAAAATACAAGAAACCTCAACAAATATTCTCATTAGAAACATGTAGGGTCGGTTTGTGATTTGCTTATTTTGCTGAAACTAAAATTTTTTTTGCTAAAAGTACTGTAAATAAAGGTAAAAGTGTGCTGAAATAGTATAGTAAGACTCATAAATAGTACCAAAAAGTGCAGTGAGACCCATGAATAGTAGAAAAAATAAGCTGAATAGTAACATGGACCATCCTAGGGATAGGTGCTATGGGCCATTACTTTTGTAGGGTGGGCTTGTTGTTTTAATGTTTCCCATAGCTAGGACATTACACCTCCCAAATTGTAACGTAATGAATGCTACATTGTTCCAAACGGCATGGTTTGTCCTTTATAGTCATCAAGAAAGGATAAAGTGACTTTGGGCTATGAGTTGGTGAGTTCACCATTGGGTACTCGAATCTAGGGAAGACCGGTGATCCATGATTACTACAACTAGGTTCTAAGATGGGTTCACCCATAATTGTTGTTTCATGGCATGCACAATGATAGTTAAAAGAAAGCTGTAACAAACAACATGGTATTTCATATAGTATTCCATACAATATCATACAAACAAATAATATCATATAAACAACAAGGGTACTTAATTGATCATTTTATGTCTAATGTGAAGCTTAGCCCTCGACATCCCCAGTGGAGTTGCCACTATGAGAAACTGGACCAATTCTCAAAAAGAGATAGGCGTCGGCACCTTTCTTTTTTGGGGTTTTGTAGAGTGGCCACTAATTTTTTTATTACAAAAAAAAAAAAAAAAAAAAAAAAAACTACGAACTACAAAATACATATATAAAATACTTCAATTTTCATTGATTGAATGTGTAAATACAATTTGGTAGAAGAACATTACAAGGCTTTGGTCCTAAATAAAATTTACCAAAACAAAAATAAGGCACTATTCTACAAACCAAAACCTATGGTTCAAGGGCTAGGTTACAGAATGAGAAGGTGTTAGGCACCCATTCTGCTCAGATAGAATCCGGTCTTCTAGACTTTAAATGATTGTTTAGGTACCCTTAAACAATGATATACAACAAATTATGAAATGCAACATGTTATGTAAGTTTTTTAGATCTATGGCCAAATGTTATTTAAAGACTTTAGATCTGTATACTCTTTTGTGTAAAGAAATCAGATTTGATATTTAATATGGAAAACATTGTTAAGAAAATAGATTTGATACCAACTTTTATAAAAAAAAAATTTGATGACAAAGCGCAGATCTAGATTCCATCAAATTTTGGTGAGAAAAACTTGGATCTAATTTTAGGTATGAAAAAGGTGAATTTTTATTGAAAATTTTGATCTGATTTTTAATTATGAAAAATGATGAGTTTTAAAGAAATAATTTTAGATCTGATTTTTGTATTATGAGAAAGAATTTCAGATTTGAAGCTTTTATTAACAAAGAACCATAGATCTAAGATTATGCCATGAACATCCTAAATCTATATGATCAAACATGTAAATCAAACAATCATTGCATTTTTTTTATCATGAAACAAAGACTCAAAAGAAAAATCATATCAGAGATTAATGTTCACATGGAAAGTATAGTTAGATACACATGCTAATAAAAGAATAAACATTCAAACATGCATGTTAATAAAGGAGTAAATTCTACAGGGGGAATTGCTTTAGATTTAGAGAGAGTGGCTCTCTCTAAGTCCTAAAGATTATCACTTAACAGGAGAGAAAATCTTAAAGTCAGACTTCCAAAGTTTCTTTAACGTTAAGTGGCAGAGGGGTCAAGGGTGCTGAATGTTGGGAGGCCTCCTCTATTTACAGAGGTGTTATTTGCTTAGAAAATAAGGTTGGGTTGCTTGAAAATTAAGTCAGATCAGCTTAAAATATAAGCAAAAAACGTATGGGGAAAATCCTAAAAAAAAAAAAAGGAGATTTGGATAAGAGTAAGCTGATTTTTCATATCAAAACATGTTTAAGTATTTTGATCATATCTCTTTACTTAAAAATTTTATTAAGCTGAAATTATTACTGCTGAAGGGAAATTTGATTCTCTACAACTTTTCCAGGACATAGCCTAGTCTGAATTTCGAGTTTTACTATGCCAAAAGTGCCCTGGAATGCGAATCTGAAATCTGCTACTTGATTAGCACGTTTCTGAAGTATTTTCCAAGTCTAAAACTGTATTTGGACAAATTTTAGAGTTATTTTCATGATAAACCTCATCCCAAAGTGAATAATTATTTTAGAGTTATTTTAGAGTTATTTTTAAAATAATTATTTTGAATATAATTATCCCAAAAGCCTAATTATCTACAATCTTTAAATATTATCAGCTAAATTGTTTTTAATCTCATGCAACAAATCTCACTTTAAGAAAAATACTCCACCAATCACATAAATTCATTTAATTAATCTTAATTATTAACCAAACAAAATTAATTTCAATTAATCACATGTGATCAATTCCAACCAAATGAATGCATACATACCGTGAAAACTTGATCTGGTCGGGCATATCGTCGCGATTGTTAGAATCTCAAGATCATTTTTATGATATATGATGAATGATTTAATGCAAGAAATGCAATTATGATTTTTGGGTACTTAGAAGAATTATTTTGGTCATCTTCCAAAGTTAAACTATGGGTACAAAATTGAGTGTCTGCATAGCTTGTTGCATGGATGACAAGTCCTCTTAAAGCTTGACAACAGATTCTTGGTGTTGGGGTGTTTAAAGTGTTATGCGCCTCTATGGCCAACTTTCTTTCCTTTGCTTTGTTGATACAAGAGATTCTTTTGGCTTTCAACTGTTGAAGTGAGGACAAAGAGGCATGAATAGAGGGCCCTACCTTCTTTAGGTCTCTCAATACGATGACACGGATCTTCAACCACTCGACATTGAACCAATACCCTCAATATCACCTAGCGTGGAAAGGAGTTCATCAAAGGAAAGAGTCAATCCATCCTCTTCACCTTTAGACTGCAGCTGGGATATGACAAACCCAATTCGCCCCAACATAAAGCCCCTAAGAGACAGTGTCCACTTGTTAGTATCCCCCATCATCTTAGGATACTTTGAAAGTAGTTTGGAGCACACTACTTTCAAAGGGGGAGAAAGCAGTGATATTAGTGGATTGGAGTCTACCTTGGTGATTTCACTTTCTCAATCTTTGGAAGTAACTTCTGCAAAATCTTATTTCTTTTGGGGATTATCGATATACAACCAATTAGAATCCCCTTTTTCAATATCAAACTCTGTCTCATCCTTAGAAACCACTTCTTGTATAGAGGCCTCTTGTGCCAAATGAGTGGCTTTCACTTTGGTTTGAGTCTAAGGAATAGTTTCTTTAACTTGTCAAAGGTCAAGAGAGATAAAGAAGAAAGGAAGGTCACATACGCTATTGATCATGAAAAATATTACAAAAGAGACAAGATAAGGAAGAAAGGTATATACACTTGGTTTCTTTAAAGCAAGAACCTTGACATTCTTCTCCTTCCTCTTAATGATTGAAGGTTTGGCTTCAACAAATAGTTTTAAAATCAAATCACCTTGAAAGATAGGTGGAATATCCACACGTTGGGAGCCACTTTCTCCAAATTTCCTAACACGCTCCCTAATGCCAGACCACCTCGCTCTAAACCTGGGTGTAGGTAATCCAACTCTAGATAGGGAGGCAAAGGGGACTTCGGAACTAGATTCCAACATCTTAATAAGATTCCGACTCTTAAAAACTAATGATGTGACTATAACAGGTAAGGTTGTAGTGGAGAAATGCCCTAGTACACCTTGGTCAAAACCAAACTGGTAGGCAAATATCTAAGGGTTGTAAGCTTAGGTTTCAAAGTCATCTTGAAAACGTGCCTAAAGGTGGGAGGTAAAGGCACAAGTAACAAAAGAAAGCTCCTCCTCAAAGGGGGAATAGGGTCTAGCTGTCTAGTCAATAGGATCATCCAACACCTTAAAAAAGCGCTACGTTATCCCAACACCATGATCATGGTAATCCTTCGGGTGATGGCAAACTGGTCTTAAAGGAACTTAAAACTTTGGGGACAAGAGTAGGTCAAGGGTGAAACAATCTAAATGAGAATACAGAATTCTTAAGAAATACGGGGCAAAGCGAAAAAGTGTCCTTTGGCTAACTTAACAGTTAAGGGAAATGTCTACCTAGAATTTTCTTATGGGGATATTCTTCAAACAAATGACGAGATAGCAAGAAAACAATAAAGGCCTCAAGTTCATAAGAGCTAGAATTACCTTCTCCTACAACGAACTCGGTGCCCTCCTTTGAAGAGTCTGAGTTGGCTTCTTCATCTACGCCATCAACATACTCCATACTGCCTCCAGAAGTATCTAATCCATCCCCAAAAGTTACCCAAGAACCTTTGGCACCACCCACACTAGTGTCTTCTAGCATTTCCTTGGTGGGGGCTTTCCCTTTCCTTGCCACTTTCAAGACTAGCTTTTTCAAAGTTTTCAGTACTGCATCTTCAAGGAATTTCATAGCTTTGGCCTTATCAGGAGAAAAGGAGATGTTGGCTACCTCCCCATCCCAAAACAAGGGAAGTCTCAGTATCTCATAAACATCTTCAAGAAAGGGAAAGACTTCTTAACACCCTGTAAAGAAGGTATGGGTTGTAGAATTTCATCGTTACAAAAGAGAGAGGAGGCTTTCACTATCCTTGCTAATAACCAAGCTAGTGAACACCAACACAGTATGCACAAGATGCACCTTTTGTAAAATGTTCATGAAAGGAGGATATATCAGCACTCTTCGGCACCAATTTGTCCAGCCTTTGGAAACAAAAGTGTGAGATTTAAAGACCATGTCAGTAGTAGGAGCAAAATCTCCCATACAAGGGCCAAGTCGAGGAATGTGCTTCACTCCAAATCCATAGTCAAAAGATCATCAGGCTCTCCACATGCTATTTAGGAAGGATCTGTAGAAGGAACAAATTCCCAATCAAAAATTTTATTGAATAGGTAGTCTTCGAAAAAGGGAGGGATGATCCATTGCTCCTCTATGGAAGGATTCTTTTCTCCCTTTAACAGTGACCTATTAATCTTGGGAGTTGAAGGTTCCATGATCTTTGAAGAACTAGATCTCAAACTGCGTTTGACACCTATGGTTTTTTTTGCTTGTAAAAAATTTCTGAGATTTGGGTTGGGAAAAGAAGAAGATAAGGAGAAAATGAGAAAAATGGGGAGAGGGAGATAGTTCCTTTCCTTTTATACTCTGGACAACTACTCTTTTCCCTCTAAAAGGATTCATTCAAAAGTAAGGAACATTTTCAAAATAGTTGGCACTTGTTAACAGAGGGAAGAACTAGAATCTCTAACAAAGTTAGTTAGCAAAAACCAAAGGAAACCGCCTTTGCAGAAAGGGGTGAAAAGGCGTGACCCCTCCTCAATAACTTTAATCCTACACTTTGTTTTTATATTTTGATTATCTGACATGTTTGTATGTTGTTCCCTTCTGTAGTAGTGTAATAACAAAAGAGAGAAACATAAAAATAAACATATAATTAAACAACAATATTTATTTTAGAGCAAAATGTAGTGTTCATATAAATATATATATATATATATATATATATATATAAAGAAAAGGGGGGATTTACATTTGATTTGGCCCTTATAGCCTATCACCCCTTTTCTATACAATTAACCAAAAAAAAAAAAACAACAACAACAACAACAATTACAATTGCAAAACAAAATAACTTACAACATAGGGCCAATTATATTGCCTGCTTACAAAAACAAAAGGAAAGGATTGCAGGTTTGAAGGCGAACAGCTTAAGGGCATTCAAGTCTCTCCCATAATCAGAGTCTTCTTGGGGGTAGTCCGGAGCCAATTCCTACTCCTCTTCCTCCTCCTTTTGATCCTCCTCCTCACCCTCATCATCTCCAAAGCTAGAGCCATCAGAAGAATTTGACTCCTTTGAGTCAGAATCAAAGTCACTAGAGACTGTTGCATTTAAGCTGGAGCTTGTTTGGGAAGCCTTACTCCTTCTCCTATGCCCTGGAACATTCCCCATAAAGGCGTCATAGGAGGCATCCTCAGTGTCT
The DNA here is from genome assembly GCA_029955455.1 of Quercus agrifolia. Lineage (NCBI taxonomy): Eukaryota > Viridiplantae > Streptophyta > Magnoliopsida > Fagales > Fagaceae > Quercus > Quercus agrifolia. The sequence goes on along the minus strand of JARQAD010000002.1, from coordinate 23,395,470 downwards.
TCTTTGGTCTTCAATCGAAATTCTTTTGAGTCCTCTTCTCTTCTTCTTCACTACCTTCCCAGGGTTGAATTTCATGGGGAAGGAAAACTTGAAAGGGAAGGGGAAAGATGGGAAAAGGGAGGGGAGGAGAAGGGGGAATGGCTAATGGTGCATTGTTAACACTTGGAGAACCCAAGTAACTACTAGAAGAGCTGGAACTGCCCTTAGGAAAGTTAGATCCTACGGATTAATCATTTTAGTTTTTTTTACCTGCAACAACAAATTCCTAGCTCCAACATTACTAACCCTTTTAGAAAAAAATCCTAGAGTTACCATCCAATTGGCCACACATATATCACCCCTATAGGGAAAACATTTAAAATAAACTATTATCCTATGTGGTTCCAAAGACTTTACCAAGACTATGATTTTAAAAACTGGAACAGTCAAAAAACCATTTTTACCCATGATTCTCGGTTTGTACATTACACCAGCCAAGGCACGTGAGAATGTTGGCATGGCTGGATCCGAACCTTACATGTAAAGCAGCTATGAGCCAAGGAAAGGATCTTTTGCCCATGCAAAAGGCGTGACCATCTTTGAGAAGAGTGAGATTTGCACCTGACATGGCAACCAACACTTGCACAAAAGGGAGATAGCGACCCCCTATGATCAGATGTTATAAGACACCCCTTATTAGTTGAGCTTATGCTAGACCACTGTTGGAGACACGTGTATCACTCCTAATATCCCTAATGTCCCTTTCCTTGTCCACCGTTTGCTCCCTACATAGTAGCAAAGCCGCCCTCCATTCCACTACCTTGACATTGACATGCTTTCTCTCTCCTCCCACGGTTACATAGTACAATAGTTGTATTAAGATTCAAATGGAGTAATCACAGTTTGACACCTGTCCTTATGTACCTAGTGACATTCCCTTAGACTATAAGAGAAACATGTTGCTAAACCATTAGGAAAAGAACCTAAAGAAACTAGAAGAAAAGCCAAAAAGTTTGGGTAGGAAAGTGAGGTAGACAGAAAAGGCATCCTTTTGGGGAAGAATATCACCATTGTACAAAGACCTTCTTTTTTACAAATAATAAGTTCAGGAGAGTGAGGGACATTCCCCTTACTCACCTGTGATTTTTCATCCCTACCAAAGGGTTTTTCACGTATTTCCGATGTCTTCTTTACTTTCCATGTTATGCTTTCTATTTCTCATGACCTTAAAATGTTAAAGCTTTCGTTTTTAGTGTTCTTAAGCTTTTTCACTTAAATGTATTGTTAGATCCATCATCCATTCTCTCACATAGCTTTGATAATCAAACTTGCACGAACACTGTTTTTACTAGTGTTTAGCTGGTTTTGGCCAATTTTATGTGGTTTTACTAGACTGGATTGGTGACTGGCTCCTAGGATGGTTTGGTCTAGCTTTTAAAATGGTAGCCAAGACCCATTAAATTGAAATCTAAGGTCCTAAAGTTCTAATACTACTTGTTCTAGCCAAATCATCATCTTGATAGGCCAAAAATGTATTGACCCATTTGGTAAAATTAATCAATGTATTAACCAAGTGAATTAATTAGATTCAATTACATATAATAAGTGTGGTAGCACAAAAAAATCACTAACTAAGTTAAATGCAACATAAAATAAATTTGATAAGGTGATTTGTTTTCGAATAAGGAAAACCACCGAGGCAAAACCCCACCGAGTGAATTTAAAGTCACCACTCCTGAGAATCCACTATTATCAAAACAAGTGGTTACAAATAAAAAATAATCTCAATACCTAATACCAACCTACAATTGAATCCTTACCCCAATACTCAATTGGACTGTAATGTAGTGGTAATCTCTCATTTCAATGCACGGCTCCTAGTACGTGACTAACCAATGATGCACGGATCCCAGAATGTGACTAACACACCAACTTAAGGAAGATGTTGGTTGCAAAGTTCTTCAGTTCATCCAACAATGAAGATTAAGAAGCTACTTGGTCACAAAACCCTTGGCGCAAAGACGCAGTAGCTTCTACAAGGAATATGTTGAACTAAGGCAAATTCTATCTCCAATCACAATTTTCATGCACAATGACTTTGCATCAAGTTGCATAACCTTGCATCGCTTGAGACAGCCCTTAAAATAATCCTTATATATGTCTAGGGTTATGAGAAAATAAACCCTACACAAATACACATGAATATGCGTGAAATCGAATATGGAAATCTGAATTTCGTAATTCTCGATAGATAACAGCTTCTGTAGAGCTGCTGTCGAGATCCATCATTAAACCTTGATAAATATGAATATGTCGAGCTATCTGTCAAGCTTTAATGAATAGCACTTCTTCACTTGTTTCTTGGACAGATTTGCATGACTTCAATACTAAACTTGAATTCTTGTTCCTTGAAGTACTAAACCAATCCTAGATCTACCCAATTACAAGTAAAGTACGTTTTGTCAAAGGATTAGCCAATTTACATAATATATGTCTCTAACAAGTTTCACATATGTCCTAACAATCTCCCCTTTTAGAAATCTGTAACAAAACCACAACAAAGAGACAAGTGTTAAATCACTAAACTCATAACCACTTGTTAAATACAATAAAATCTAACCCTAACATAAACTCTTGAAAAACTTTGCAAAAAAAAATTTCATGGCATGATAGATTCTCAAAACCTGTCTTTCTGAAACACTTTAAATAAAACTCATCAAGGCATCTTAGTGTGAAACAAAAATAAAGGATTGCATAAATAAAGAAACATGTGTATAAAGAGAGAAAAGAAACAACATATGGAGAGATAGTTGAAAACCAACATACATCATATACATATATGAGAAATAAATACAATGTATGTCATAAATAAATGGTCACAAGACCAGTGTACAAGAGGATACTGTAACTAAAGAGAGAGAAAAGAAAGAGACATAAAATCCTCACTACATCCCTAAAAAAAATATAAACACTCCCCCTAACAAAAATATCCTACGCTAACTCTCCCCCTAAATACAAGACTACTCTCATCCCAAAACTACTCCCCCTTTTTGTCACAAATGACAAAGGGTGAGTCACCGAAAGATCGTCATCTCCTCATCACTAGAAGAATAGTTAGCATCCTCATCCTCATCATCAGCATCACCATCCTCATTTGTTGAAGCCTCTAGAGAAGGAGAGGGAGAAGTAGTGAAACCATTGAGGTGAGAATGTCGTCGTGCAATATAACCGACACGAGTGTTCACTTGACACAACTCATCATTGAGAGTGTCAAAGTGAGCATCCATGCACTAAAGCTACACCAGGATGGTCTCAAGAGACACACCACCACTCAAAGAAGAAGGAGCAGAGGTGGAAGGAATGGCAGAGGCTGAAGGATCCATCATCTCCATCTGCAGCCACTTTAGTCGAAGCTGGGCCTTACTCCATTGAGCAGAACTAGCGTCGATGACACCCATGGTGGTGAAATATGGAGAATTAGGAATAGAGGTGGAAAAATGGCAAAAGATCCTCATGATAGCTGAAAGAAAGATGAGCTTATCTCGAGTCGTCGTATCTTGATAGAGATCAAGGATAGAAGTGATGAAGTGAATGGGGAAGTCTATATTGAGAACCTTTAAAAGGGACAACAAAAATCTAGCACTAGGCTCTGTGATAGAGTTATAGTGAGATAGGGGAGTAAGAACAAATGTCATTACCATGTTAAGGAATCTCAAACCTTTTGCAAAACCCGAGCATGGGGTGTTTTGCTTCCCACCCCATATGGAAGGTGTCTCATAGAAGTGAGACAGAAGCTCGTCTCTGGACATAGTTTAAAGGTGATCACAGCCCAAGTAGTCAAGATGTGCAACCCTCGAAACATGTAGTACGTCGGATATAAGATCCAGGGTAACTACGATACGTGTACCTCAGAATCTCATGGCAAACCGAGGTACAGAGGTATTGATGCCATGTATATTGGAGTAAAACTCCTATATAAACACGAGGGGACACCTCAAAGGTATCTCATAAAAAGATTCTCATCCCCTAGTCCGAATGACATGGGGGAAAGGAGTCTCGGAAAAGACCGACAGAACAACATGGCGCTCCAGATGAACGCCACATTTCTGAAAGTTCTCAAGGAAGTCCTGTTGGGCCTTCCCATCATGGAACTGAACGTGAAGAAGAGGTGTAGGAAGATCAGAAGAAGACCCAAAACCAAGAGGGTTCCAAGCCAGAGTAGATTTGCGCTTGGGTGCCATGTGTAGTCTATCCGAGAGAAAGAGAAAGAGACAGAACACAATCACAAAAGAGTACAAAGAAAGGAAAGAAAGGGTATGTATGCATGAAATATGCATGAACATGTGACGTGCTAAAAATAATTACATCATGGGTTCAACCCAATCTAAACCTACCAGCACATAATTTTCAACATTCAAGAACACATCTGAATGCATGAAACATTGTGAAAATGCTAATGGAATGCAATGCATCATCATATATTATCAAATAAACAACACCCAACCTAAAAATTTCACAAAAATCTCAAAAAATTTCAAAAACCCCAAAAGTTTCAAAAGGAACCCAAAAACCTAGGTCTAATGCTTGAAATCCATGGGAAAATAGGGATTTGAAGTTCATACCACAAGATTGAAGCTTGATTAGGCCGAAAACTTGAAAGGAGTGGAGATTAGAGTGAGAGGAGAGTGTTTGGAGGGAGAGAAAAGATTTTCTATCAAGAGAGAGAAGTGAAAAAGAAATCAAATTTCGCGTGAGCTATATATAGAAAAACAAAACTCAATGGATCGAGGAGCTATCGAGATCTATTGAGCACTAAATCTCGACAGATGTGAACTTATTAAGGTGCTGTCGAGGATCTATAGACGGAAAAAATATCTTGATTGATCGACAAGCTATCGAGAATCTATCAACCAGACAGAAGTTGCTAGATGGATCAAAAAAGCTATCGAGCATCTATTGAGACAAAGTCAAGAAATCTTGATGGATTGGGATTGCATTCACTTTTGTCGAGACAAGAAGAAGAAGGGCTCGATAAATACTAATCTGTCAAGGATTTGTCAAGGAGCTGTAGAGCTTGAAGAAAAAGAAGTTTTTCAAAAAAAAAAAAAAAAACACAAAAAGATGAATGCAACAAGCAAGCAACTCAAACATAGATCCAATCAACATGTGAAGCTCTCAAAAACATCTCTCAACAAAAAAAATGCAAAGCATTCATGATCCAAAACACACACACACACACACACAAAACAAGTCTAACCAATTCTATATTTCAAAAACAAGTTAAGACAGTTTAGTGAGTATACATTAACACGAGTATTCCTTGTTATGGCCAAATCACATTGTACCTGCACATGTATCAAAAGTAGCAAAGAATTTGCGTGTTGTGTGTGAAAACATAACAAGTGTGCATAAGTTTCTCATATTATGACGATTTGAGATATGAGAAGATCAAATACATTCACACACAATCATAACTACTTAATGGAAACTATCACCTTCGAGGTACATCCTATAACTCCCACTTCTCTTAGAAACACGCTTGCAACCATATTTAAAAGCATTTTGATTCTTTTTGCTTTTAACTTTCTTTGCATATTCTTTTTCTTTTTAAGCATATCATGCATGGGCATATAGGGGGAGAGAGAAGAAATACCCAATTATGTAAGCTTAACATCACAATTTTACAATGCTGAAGCATACAAATGTTATTCATGATTAGCGGGCTTTAGTGGTAAGATGGTTATTTATGTCTTTCTCTTAGGATTTTTTTAGTCCTTTCCATAAAAAAGATTGATATAAGTATGAGATTTAAGAGATAGTCTTAATCATACTCATCACAAACATGAGCCACAAAGCTTGCTTAGTTGTGCATTGAAATGCTCATCAAAGCTACAAAAGATACAAAGTTTAGAAAATTTTGTTTCAATATCATCCAAGGTACACAAGTACCAATGTACATAAAACACACACGGTTTTTGTATTTTTTTTTTTTTCAATTTTTTTTTATTTTTATGAAAAAAAAATAAAGCAAAACAAAAAACAAACAAATAAAAACATGTTAAACAAAGCAAAGCATAAAAAGTAGATGCAAATGCATGAGAAAGGCGGAGAAAGCGAAGAGATCACTCCATGGAGATTACTCCAATGTTTTGGCGTAGGAATTCAAACTATTTGTTATCAAGAGGCTTGGTGAACAAATCATCCTTTTGATCATCAGTGTGGATGAACTCAAGAGTGAGTGTGCCATCTTCGATAAGCTCTCGAATGAAGTGGTGTCGAATCTCTATATGTTTTGTTCGAGAATGTTGAACAGGATTTTTAGAGATGTTAATGGCATTGGTCTTGTCACAATAGATGGTAAGATGTTCTTGACGAATACCATAATCAAGGAGGAGTTTTTGCATCCACAGGAGGTGGGTGTAACAGCTACCGGTAGCAATGTATTCAGCCTCAACAGTGGATAATAAGATGGAATTCTGCTTCTTACTCATCAAGGAGACAAGATTATTACCCAAAAAAAAAAAAAAACCGCCAAAGTAATTTTTCTATCATCAGCATTTCTAGCCCAATCTGCATCAAAATACCCAGCTAAGACATCATTGATGTCCTTGCCATACTACACTTCGAAATCGGTAGTCGATTTGACATATTTTATGATTCTTTTCAAAGTAATCTTATGAGACTCTTTGGGGTTAGCCTGATATCTAGCACACACTCCCATACTATAAATAATGTCAGGTCTACTAGGAATAAAGTAAAGGAGACTACCTATCATGCTTCTATATAGAGATGAATCAACACTTTTGCCTAACAAATCAATAGTGAGTTTAAAGTTTAGGCTCATGAGAGTTCTAACAGGACTAGTAGATTCCAATCCAAACATTTTCACAAGATTCTTACCATATTTAGATTGTGATATGAATATACCTGACTCTTACTGACAAATCTGCAATCCAAGAAAATGACTCAACTCTCCAATCATGCTCATCTCAAACTCAGCCTGCATAGGCTTCAAAAAGTCACGAGCAAGTTCATCATTTGTAGACCTGAAGATGATATTATCAACATAGACTTGAGCTACTATCAACTCACCATTCTCTTTTTTGATGAAAGGGTTTGATCAACTTGTCCTCTTGTGAAACCAAGTATTGTGTAAACTGGTCATACCAAGCTCTAGGTGCTTGCTTTAGTCCATAGAATGCTTTCTTGAGGTACAACACATGATTCGGAAAGTGTGGATCAATGAATCCTTTAGGCTGAGCAACATAGACATCTTCTTTAAGAAACCCATTCAAGAATGTAGTCTTCACATTTATTTGGTAAAACTTGAACTTTAAGTGGCAAGCCAAGGCTAAGGGAACCTTAATGGATTCCATGTGAACTACAGGAGCAAATGTTTCATCAAAATCTACTCCTTCCACTTGAGAGTATCCTTTGGCCACCAAACGAGCCTTGTTGTGGATCACAATTCCCTCCTTGTCAGTTTTATTGCGGAATATCCACTTTGTGCCAATGATATGCTCTCCTTCTAGTCTAGATACTAAGGTCCAAACATCATTCCTTTGAAACTGGAGCAGTTCATCATGCATGGCCTCAACCCAGCTTTCATCTTGGAGAGCATCCTCAACCTTGGTGGGTTCAACCTACGACAAATAGCAAGAATAAGACACAAAGTTAGCAACACATTTATTAACTGTACACTTTCTTAGTGTGAGTTCATTCATATTTCCTACAATAATTTCAGGAGGGTGATTCAGCTTAAGGAGGGTCCTTTCTCTTCATAAGATTTAGAATCAGGTGATGTAGGAATGTCTACTGAGTCTTCTACAACACTTGGAATACTTAAAGAGACGGGCTCTTGATAAACTATATCTTGAACAACCTTAGGCTCTGAAGGAAGAATTTCCTTAGGTATTTCCTCACTAATTTTATTAGAATCAGAATTTGAAGCTTCATCAATAACAACATTGATAGTTTCCATCACCTTTTTAGTTCTTTTGTTGTACACTTAATAAGCCTTGCTTGTGGAGGAGTATCCCAAAAATATTCTTTCATCACTTTGGAAGTCAAACTTTCCAACATTCTCTCTATCCTTAAGTATGAAACAAATACTTCCAAAGATTCTAAAATACTTCACATTTGGCTTTCTTCAATTCCACAATTCATAGGGAGTCTTCTTTGTATCGGTCTAAAATACACCCTATTAACCGTATGACATGAAGTGTTAACTACTTCTACACATAAATTTTTGGCCACATCTTTATTTTGTAACATGGCTCTAGCCATCTCTTAAATTACTCTATTCTTTCTTTCTACTACACCATTTTGTTGAGGAGTAATAGGACCAGAGAATTCTTGAGATATACCAAATCTAGTGCAAAACGATTCCATGTATGAGTCCTCAAATTCTTTACCATGATCACTACGAATTCAATCAATCTTCATGTTCTTCTCATTTTGTAGTCTTGTACACAAAGTTTCAATGTTCTCAGGAGCATCTAACTGGATCTTAAAAGAATGACCCAAGTGTATCTAATGAAATCATCTACTACAACCATGATGTATCTCTTTCCTCCAAGAGATTCGATTCTAGTTGGACCTATGAGATCCAAGTGTAATAGCTCCAAAGGTCTAGATGTAGCTGATGTCCGAGTGCCTGGATATTTTGCTTTCATTTGTTTCCAAGATGACACGATCCACATGCAACATTGCTAACCCTACTGAGCTTTGGTTTTCCTAACACTGATTCATGCTTAGATACAATTGACAGATGTTTGTAGCTAGCATGTCCCATCCTTTGGTGCCATAAGTCTTCATTTGGCAACCGAATACTATTGCATACAATATCAGCATTAGGTACTAATCCATAGCAGTTATCCAGAGTGTGGACTTCGCTTATGAGTTTCTTCCCAAGCTCATTCAACACAAGACACCTCCTTTTTGAGAACAACACCATGAAGTCTTAATCACATATCTGACTTATGCTCAACAAGCTTATTCTTATACCTTCTACATACAATTCTTTTGCAATGTCTAGTAGTCCAAGTAGTGAGACAATTCCCTTCCCTTTTATTTGAGATTTGCTCCCATCACCAAAAGCGACACTTCCAGCTTTCGTAGACGCGAAAATCTTGAAGAGAGAACAGTCTCCAGTCATGTGTCTTAAGCACCCACTGTCAAGGTACCACAAACATGTGTCCATTACCTTAAATGCAGACTTCATCATAAAGTACACTTCATGCTTTCCTGATAGATCAGTAGGAATGGTTTTCTCTTTCATCTGCCATTTATGTACAAAATCCTTGATTTTCACCTTTCTCAAATGAACTCCCTTGCACATTCTCATTTTGAGGCAGTCTAGTTTCTTTCTTGTCACACTAAGACCTTTTTCAACAATCATTATGATAGCTTTCAAATAACTTTTAGACTTGCATTTTCTGAAACACTCAATCAAATAGAGATTAGAAAAGTAAGATGTATTCAAAATAAAAGATCTTTTCATGCCACTTGTAGCCATGAAAATAAGGGTCAATGGATCACACAACAAAGATTACCCTAATCAGAGTGTGCCTGCTCTGTACCACTTGATAGGCCAAGAATGTATTGACTCCTTTGGTAAAATTAATCAATTAATTAACCAAGTGAATTAATTAGATTCAATTACATGCAATAAGCATGGTAGCACAAATAAATCACCAACTAAGTAAAATACAGTGAAAAATAAAACTGACAAGGTGATTTGTTTACGATTGGGGAAAACCACTGAGGGAATACCCCACCGTGTGAATTTAAGGTCACCACTCCCAAGAATCCACTATTATCAAAAAAAGCTGTTACAAGTAAAAGGAATCCCAGTACCTAATACCAACCTACAATTGAACTCTTACTCCAATACTCAATTGGACTTGTAATGTAATGGAAATCTCTCCTTTCAATGCACGGTTCTCCATACATGACTAACCAATAATGCACGGATCCCAATACGTGACTAACACACCAACTTAAGGAAGATGTTGGCTGCAAGGTTCTTCAATTCATCCAAAAATGAAGATCAAGAAGCTACTTGGTCACAAAACCCTTGGTGCAAAGATGCAGTAGCTTCTACAAGGAATATGATGAACTAAGGCAAATTTTGTCTCCAGTCACAATTTGCATGCACAATGACTTTGCATCAAGTTGCATATCCTTGCATTACTTAAGACGGCCCTTAAAATAATCCTTATATATGTCTAAGATTGTGAGAAAAGAAATCTTACACAAATACACATGGATATGCGTGAAATCAGATCTGGAAATTTGAATTTTGTAATTCTCGATAGATACAGCTTCTGTCGAGCTGCTGTCGAGATCCATCATTAAACCTCGATAGATATGAATCTATCGAGCTATTTGTCAAGCTTTAATGAACAAAATTTCTTAACTTATTTTTTGGACAAATTTGCATGGCTTCAATACTAAACTTGAACTCTTGTTCCTTAAAATATTAAACCCATCATAGATCTACCCAATTACAAGTGCTTTTTGTCAAAGGATTAGCCAATTTACATAACATATGTCTCTAACAAGTTCCACATATGTCCTAACACATCTCATAGTCATCCTTAGCGAGTCCAAAATAGTTATACATAATTCATATACCAAACTTAAAGCATCAGAGAAATAAGAAAAAAAAATCAAATTTAGTTTTCAAGTGGCCATGCAGCTCAATCCTACACAACCCCCAATCTTGCTAAATTCTTAACACCTATCTTGTTTTATAACAAATCCAAACAAAGTTATTCACTTATTCATAATAGATAGAAAATTAATAAGTGATATTGCTAACAGATTTACAATAATCTATCATTGTTCTTTTCTCTATATATTTATTCCCTATGATTCACATGTTCTTCTCATAGTACTGCTAATAACTAAACGTTTTGTTTGGTCTACGTATCTTCAATAGCGTCATGTTATAGTTATTTAGTGTTTATAAGTGTTGTTAAGACTACTGTTCAAGTGCAAATCTGAGTTGTTTGACACCTGCTAGCCCAATTGAGAAAGCTAGATCTTAACAGAACAAATTGATTTCAACCCATTAAGTGATTAGGGTTTTGTGCAAATAAGTCAAAATTGATAGGCCACAAACTGAATGACCCATTATGATAGAAATTAATTAATTAATTAGCCAAGTTATTAATTAATCAATTTAACATGCAAACGCGTGGTAACACAAACAAATCACCAATAAACTAATTATGCAGGGGAAAATAAATGACACGATGATTTGTTTACAAATGGGGAAAAACCTAACAGCTAAAACCCCATCAGGTGATTTTTAGGTCACCACTCCCGAAACTTCACTATTATCACAACAAGCGGTTACAAGTAAATAAATCTCAAGTACCTTACCAACCTACAGCTGAACCCTTACCCCCAATACCCAATTGGACTTGTTCTGTAGTGACAATTCCCCTTTTTGATGCACGGCTCCCAAGTACATGACTAACAGTTGTGCGGATCCTAGTACACGACTTCAAAACACCAACTGAGAAGATTGTTGGCTGCAAAATTCTTCAATTCATCCACATGATGAAGATCTGGAAGATGTTTGGTCACAAAACCCTACGGTGCAAATACACAGCAACTTCTTCAAGAGAAAGAGATGAACTAGGTCAAGAACCTTGCCTCCGGTCACAATTTGCTTGAACAGAGTTTGCTCAATGCTTGTGCAACTTGTGTACCGTTTTACGGCTCTTAAAGCAATCCTTTTATATGTTTAGGGTTAGGAGAAAAGAATGCCCAAAGACAGATTCACGGATTCCAAGAAAATCAGAGTTAGATTTTGAAATTCTTAAACCTCGACAGATAGGAGGTGTCGAGAAGCTATCGACCAGTTGTCGAGTTTTAATGAATTTGCACTCTTTGCTTGATTTCTTGAACAGACTTGAAGGCTTCCACACTTGATCTTGAAACGTAGTTTCTTGAAGTATTTAAACACAACCTAAGTCTACCCAAATACAGGTAAAGTGCGTTTTGTCAAAGGATAAGCCAATTACATAAAATCATGACATATGTTCTTAACATGAGAAAACATATGTCCTAACAAAAATTATTTAAGCAAACCCTAATAAATGAAAATAGACTTTAGGAGATGTTCTCGTGCTCATAAGAGGTTTTTTGTGCCTCCTACTCTCAAAAGCCTCTATAGGTGATCAAGCAAAGCATATTATAAAGGCGAAAACACTATTTTGGTCCTTACATTTTAGGGTTACAATCAATTTAATCCCTATATTTTAAGAATAGTCAATTAGGTCCTTGCTATTTTAACTTACAATCAATTTTGTCCTTGCGATTAGTTTACTAGTGGAAAATGCCTACATGGCAAACCGTTAACACAGTTGGCAAGTCTAATATTAAAAAATTAAGTGAAATACTGATGTGTCTTAATTTCAACAACCAACTCAGCTGACAAACAAAAGCCAAGTCAAGGTTTAAAAATACTTTTCTTTTATTATACAAATTTCTTTCCTTTCTTTATTTCCACCTTTAATATTCTTACAATTTTTTTTTTAACCAATCATAATTTTATTTTTATTTTCTCAATTTTATTTTTCCTTTTACAATTGCTAACCAAGCCAAATTTCCTTTTAATTCCCTAACACTAATCTAGTCTAGTCCAAAAATCATAGACCCAAATTTACTACAACCAAATCCTCTAGCACCATAAATCCACTACAGAGCCCAAAGGCCACTATGCTAGTTTGCAAGTGCAAGTTAAAAATACCCATTTTACAACTTTGATCACTCAACACAAACGAACCCAAAGTCAAGCCTTTGTAGTGTAATGGAGACCCAAAGACATAGACATAGTGAGAAAGCTTCAAAAAGCAAACCCACATAGCCATGGAAGCGGAGGGGTCATTGAAGAAAAAGACAGCAACGCAGACTCTGAGCTCAAAAAACACACCCAATCCCTTTAGCGTTTCAAATCCGACCATGAAATGGTTCACCAACCAATCGCCTTCATATGGCGTGGAGCTTAAAACCCATATCGAGACTGCTAATCAGAGACATCGGAGAAGTTGGTGGTCGATCTGTGTTGAATCTAGGATTGGAGAAGCTAGGTTTAATGGATTTGGATTTTGGGATTTGACTTCTTCAACCATGAATCAGAGAAAAAAAAAGATTAATGAGAGAAAGATAAACTTAGAGATGAGATGAAGGAAAATCAAGATAAAAGAAAAATGTATGAAGGAAAACCAAGATAAGCTTAGATGGGATGTGTCATATTCTAATTTGTAAGGAAAGGAATTCGTACAATAAAAGAAAAATATTTTTAAGCATTGATGTGGCTTTTATTTGCCAACTAAGCGTAAGTTAGGCTGCTCAAATTAAGACACATCAGCATCTCATTTAATTTTTTAATTTAAGCATGTCAATTGTGCAAACCATTTGCCATGTAGGCATTTTCTGTTAATGATTTAATAGCAGAAACCAAATTGATTGTAAGTTAAAAATAATAGGGACCAAATTGATTGTTCATAAAATGTAGGGACCAAATTAATTGTGACCTCAAAATTTAAAGACCAAAATAGTGTTTTCACCTATTATAAATCGAGGGTGTTGAAGTTGTTGCAATACCATTCATCACAAGTGATGCTAAATCTGAATCTTCAAATGTGTACTTGAAGTTGCAGACAAAGAGTTTGCATGCAACATCTGTAGAAGTGAGGAAGCTGCATTGGGTAACTTTAGTAATGCTTACTAGGAATAGAGTTATTTAGTTACTATAAACTTCTAATCGGTTATTTTTTGGGCTACTTAGAAAATGGTCTATGATTTCATACTACTCATCAATTTAGAAATGGTTTATGATTTCCAGACCTTGCAAAAATGTGAATTTTGTGCACATAGACAACCATGTGCAAATTACCCATTCAATTTGTGTAGGTTTCTCTCTGTCTAGGGACTTAGTGTTTGTCATCTAACTCCTTCCTCAATGTAGAATTTGTTTGTCCCTTCACTTGAAGGCGGTTTGAGTAGTATCCTTGGAATAGCAAGGCTGTTCCTAGGTTTGTGGGGTTCTCTTTCAGGGGATTTGGGAAATAGTTTTTTTAGGAATATCACTATGGAAGACCTGGCTCAATCTTGGAAAAGGCTTACCCTATCTGAGAGAGAAGGTCCGGGCTGCAATCTCACTATGGAACACAGTATTACTGAGCATTCCATAGCAGCAATGTTTTTGACAAAAAGGGCTATCAATGTGGACATAATAGCTCGAACTTTTACACCTCTCTAGAGAGCTAAAAACGGTTTTAAAATTCAGAGATTTGGTGAGCATAAACTTCTGTTTACTTTTGAAAATAAGGAGGATGTTGACAGAATTATCATGAGTGAACCTTGGAGTTTCGATAAGCACCTAATAGTTATGCAGAGATATGATAGCGATAGTTCTTTGCAAGATATCAAGTTTGACAGAACGACACTATGGGTCCAAGTTCATGGCCTTCCGCTAAAATATATGAACTTTGAGGCAGGTACAAAAATCTGTGAGGTGGTGGGGGAGGTGATTCAACCGTCGAATACCAGGTTGTTTGACGCAGGAGATTTTATAAGAATTAAAGTATCTATTGATCTGTCTCTGCCATTGTGTCGTGGGCGCCTTATTTCGTTAAGCGACGGGAAGGAAGTGTGGGTTTCTTTCAAGTATGAACGATTGCCCAACATTTGCTATTGGTGTGGTTGCCTAACTCACGATGACAGAGATTGTGATCTTTGGATCGAGAGTGAAGGAACCTTACAAACTGAACAGAGAGCTTTCGGCCCACATCTCTGTGCCTCACCATTTGTTGCGACAAGGAAGAGTGTAATCCAGGTCCCTAGGTACTATGTAGAAAAAAAGAAGGCGAAGGCAGACATCCCGGCGGGACGAAGCTCAGGCGAACCACCAGTAATGAGTAACGTTTCTATTGGAGTAAAGTCTATGCCCAAATCAGGTACCAACTCATCAAATTCTGGAAATCCCACGATTGTTGGAGAGTTAATAGGGGAAGCTATTTCCGGAAAGGAATCAATTGCGTTTGAAACCAAGGTGCGTGGGGTTGGGAGAGTTACTGAGGCGGCAGAATTTCAAAATAGAAATCACTCACGTGAGGTCTTAAGTGAGGCACATGAATCACCTCCCTTTTCATGTGCTCCCCTTGTTGTTCCTAGGGCTTCTCCATCAAATGAAAATAAACGTATCCTACCAAGGTGGACATGCAGAAACAGAGGCATCACCACTGCCAGTCAACGTCAGGGGCAGCCCATCTCAGGTCAGAAAAGGAGCTTGGAGGAATCGGCAGAAATTTCTGGGGTGTTTGTAAAACGCATTCATGCTTCTCAGATTGATGGACAGAAAAATAATTTATTGGTGGAGGCTGACAGTCAACCCCGCCAGCAACAATGAGTTGCCTAGTGTGGAACTGTCGCGGGCTTAGGAACCCGCGTACAGGACGAGAGCTCGTGGAACTTGTACAGGCAAAAGATCCCTCTGTGGTGTTTTTAGCCGAGACACTTACAGACAATACAAGGCTAGAAGTCATTCAGAACAGTATTAATTTTGGTCACAGATGGGTGGTTCCAAGGGTTGGTAGAAGTGGTGGTCTAGTTCTGTACTGGAGATCATCAATAAATTTGGCTATTGAATCATCAGATAAATATTATATTGATGCAGTTATCAACAAAGGCCACGAGAGTGAGTGGCGTTTCACAGGTTTCTATGGTGAACCGGAGATTGCAAGACAAAGTGAGGCATAGGAAAAACTTAGGAATTTGAGTTCGATGAGGGAAAGAGCTTGGTTATGTAGTGGTAATTTTAATGAGATTACTAGACAAGATGAGAAGTTGGGTGGGGTCCCTCGATCCCATAATCAGATGCAGTTGTTTAGAGAAGTGATTGATGAATGTGGTTTTTTAGATTTGGGTTTTGAGGGCCAGAAATACACATGGAGCAGGCATTTTGAAAATGGAAGTTCAATTTGGGAAAGACTAGATAGGTGCCTGGTCAGAAGTAGCTGGTTTCTAAAATTCCCAGGTTCTAAGGTTTATCATTTGAGGTGTGATTCATCTGATCATATTCCTCTCCTTATTAGATTATCGGGTTTGGATGCTCCAAGGCAGAAATTTTTTTTTTCGCTTTGAGGAGATGTGGCTATCTAATAGGGAGTGCGAGGACGTAATTTTTTCAACATGGCATAGTGGTGATAGTCTCGGGTTTGAGGATGATGTCTTGAAAAAAATTGACAAGTGCGGAAAGAAGTTGACTTGGTGGGACAGAAATGTGTTCGGTAACGTACGAAGAGAGTTAGAGCGTCTTAAAAAGCTGCTGGTTGAAGCCGAATCTGTAGCCATGGTGAGTGGTGACAACTTTCGGGTTAGGCAACTTAAAAAGGAGATTGAGGTGCTATTGGATAGGGAGTCTACTATGTGGGCTCAACGATCAAGATTATTATGGGCAAGAAATGGGGATAGAAATACCAAGTATTTCCACAGCCGTGCAACACGAAGACTTAGAAGAAATAAGGTGGAAGGAATTAGAGATAGTGAGGGCATTTGGCGTGACTAGCAGCAAGATATTTCGGTGGTCTTGGTTGATAATTTTAAGGAGCTATTTTCTTCATGTGAGGCAGTTGGGTCACAAGTGATGGATGTGTTGTCTTGTATCCCTACAATTATTGATGAGGAGATGAATAGTATGCTAAGTCAGGAATTTAGCGAGCAAGAGGTTGTTGATGCTTTAAAGCAAATGGCTCCCCTCAAAGCCCCTGGACCAGACGGAATGCCTCCACTTTTTTAGCAGCATTTTTGGGGCACAGTTAGCCAAGATGTTACTGCTTCCATTTTGGCATGGTTAAATTCAGGTATATTACCTACCCCTTTGAATCATACTTTTATAGCTCTCATTCCAAAAAATCTTAATCCCGAATTTGCTCATCAATATCACCCTATTAGCCTGTGCAATGTTCTTTACAAGATTTATTCCAAAGTTTTAGCAAACCGTTTGAAAAAATTAATCCCACTCATTGTTACTGAACACCAATCGGCATTCACAAAAGGGAGACTTATATCTGACAATGTCCTTGTGGCTTTTGAAACCCTCCATAGTTTACAAAACTTTAAGTCTACAACTCATGGTTTTATGGCAATTAAACTGGATATGAGTAAGGCTTACGACCGTGTAGATTGGAATTTTCTTGAACAACTGATGAGAAAATTGGGGTTTAATGAAAGATGGATTCATTTGATTATGGGGTGTGTGAAAACAGTTTCCTACTCGGTACTTGTTAATGGTGAACCATGTGGTTTGATACAACCTACCCGTGGGATTAGACAGGGTGACCCACTTTCACCTTTCCTATTTTTGCTATGTACGGAAGGTTTGAATGGGCTTATTAAGAGAGCAGAAAATAATGGTGATGTACGTGGTTTTTCACTTTGTAGGAGGGGACCCAAACTAACTCATTTGCTATTCGCAGATGATAGTCTTCTCTTTTGCAGGGTAACCAAGGAAGAATGTGGGAAGGTGATGGAAATTCTAAATTTTTATAAGATAGCCTTAGGGCAAAAGGTGAATAGGAGCAAGACATCCTTATTCTTTAGCAAGAACACTCCAGCGGACTTGAAGCATGAGATCAAGGTGTCTTTAGGGGTTCCGGAAATTATGCAGTATGAGAAGTACTTGGGTCTTCCTTCCCTTGTAGGCAAAAGAAAAAAAGCGAGTTTTAACTACATTAAGGAGAGGGTGTGGAGGAAATTGCAAGGTTGGGAAGGAAAATTGCTTTCTCAGTTGGGGAGGGAAGTTTTGTTGAAGGCGGTCATCCAAGCTATTCACACTTACACCATGGGATGTTTTAAGCTCCCTATTGGTTTGTGCAATGAAATTGAAGTCCTAATCAAGAAATTTTGGTGGGGACAACATGGTGATCAAAGAAAAGTTCATTGGCTAAAGTGGGAGGAAATGACAAAGTCTAAGTTGGTGGGTGGAATGGGGTTTAGAGATTTAGCCATGTTCAATGACTCTTTGCTAGCAAAACAAGCTTGGCGACTTTTGCACAACAAAACCTCTCTTTTCTACAAGGTTTTCAAGGCCCGTTTTTTCCCCAATACCACAATCTTGGAAGCTTCGGATTCAAGAATGGGGTCTTATGCTTGGAAGAGTATTTTGATTGGAAGGGATATTATTCAAAGGGGGTCGAGATGGAGGGTTGGAAATGGAGAAAAAATAAATATATGGCAGCACCGGTGGCTACCAATAAAACACCCACCATACCAGCCCATTTGCCCCATTGAGGACTTTGAACATTCCTTGGTGAGTAGTCTAATTGATCCCATTACTAGGCAGTGGCAGACAGAGTTGGTTGATGGTCTTTTTGGGGAGGAAGATGCTGAGATAATCAAAAGAATCCCGCTGAGTCAGGTGGCTACAGAGGATGTGCTATTCTGGCCTTTTACAAGCAGCGGTATCTATAGCTGTAAATCGGGCTATAGGTTCCTCAAAGAAGAAGCGGAACAGCCAGTAGCAATCTAGCCCCCTCCACTCAGAGATAAGTAGCTATGGAAGACCATTTGATCCATGCGTGTGGCTCAAAAGGTTAAGAATTTTGTATGGCGAGCTTGCCGTAATGCCCTGCCCACAAAGAAGGAGCTTGTGAGGAGAACTATCACTGCTGACCCAATCAGTGACCGTTGCTGTACTGCTGTTGAAGACCCTCTGCATGCTTTGTGGTCTTGCTCAGAGGTTGACATTGTGTGGGCTGATCAGTCCTTGTGGGATTTTCGCTGGTCTACGAATTTTGAGAACATCAAAATGTTGGTGTCATGGTTGATTGCGGAAGGGAAGCAGCTGGAACTCTTTGCATACACGGCCTGGTCTGTATGGAACCAACGTAACCAGGTCAGGGTGAGAGCTCCTGCCATTGCGCTTCATCAGATTCCAGGTGTCTCACGAACCTTGCTGCACGAGTACCATTCCAGAACTATGACTTCCGACTCACATCTTCATCATCGAACTCAACATTTGCAGCAACGTTGGGTGCCCCTTCCAGCGAATTTTGTCAAAATAAATTTCGACGGTGCGGTCTTCTCCAAAGATAATTTTCCTGGAGTCGGGGCAGTGATCAGGAATGAGAATGGACTGGTGTTGGGATCGTGTTCCAAGCATTTGCCACAGGCTTACAGTGTAGTGGAGGTTGAAGCTCTGGCGGCAGCAACAGCTCTGGCTTTAGCGGAGGACTTGGGTATGACATGGGTGATATTGGAGGGTGACTCACTGGTTATTATAAAAGCATTAAGGGAGGAAGAAAAATTTTTATCCCCTGTTGGTCTGTTACTTGAGGATGTGAGAATGTTATCCCTAAGTTTTCAAAAATTGCTGTATTCTCATACGAAAAGAGAAGGCAATTCTGTAGCTCATAATCTGGCTAGATATGCGAATAGCATACCAGATTTTTTAGTGTGGATGGAGGATGTTCCACCATGCATTCAGTCTTTTATACAAGCCGATTTGGCTTCTTTACGATAATAAAGTCAATTGCATTTCGCTCTAAAAAAAAAAAAAACTTCTAATCAGTTAGTGAGTTTCTTTTACCTTGGGATTGATATATTAAATTCTCTAAGGTTTTTATTGTGAAATTTTATTCCATTGGTTTTCCCTGTATCACCATATCATTATGTGTTGTTCTATTTCCGCTTAATTTGTTTATCTTAATTGATATTAGTGATGGTTGCATTAAGCAAAGGCAGTTCATAATTGATATAATTAATAACCTGGCCGTAAAACTGGTTAGTAACTGTTTTAAGAGAGGTCTAAAAAGTAACAAATCTCATAGCATAATAAGTCGTCTAAATTATAGTAGCATGATGTTATTGTTGTTTTATTGTTATCAACGTAGAAAAGGGAAGAAACTTACCAAAAGAATGGATGGCCGAGTTAGAAGGGTGGGCTTTGTTCTCTTTTATTTTTTCCCGACATGATTATGGAACCATATAGCGATGGGCAGTGGTAAGACTGTAAGAGGAAGAGTTTATTAAGTGGAGGAAAAGTTCTATGTGTAGATGTGAGAAATAGAGCATGAGAGGAGACCGTCAATGGGAGACGGCTTAATATCATGAGGGGAGAAATTTCATATGTTTTTTGGTCCATTCTAAAATAACCCAATTTATATTATTTAAATTATTTTCCTTTTATTTATTTAGTCCAAGTACAACCTAGGGTTAAAAGGTAGTAAAAAAAAATTTCAACACTTTATAATAAATTAACATTATTAAAATAAAAAATATTGAAATTTATGGGATGTTACATAGAGGCTATTCCGGAATTCTTCCAACTTGTTTGTAAATTTCAACATGCTATGTTATGATTCAAGGATGGTTTAGCTTATTTTCGGTACTTTTTAACTGAAATCTCTTTTTGTTTTAATGAAAAATTATCATATCATCCACTAACTAAATAAAATATGAAGATTAAAATCCACTACTACTTGTCATTGTACATTTAAAACAAAAGAATATGTCCAATTAAAAAAGTACTAAAAATAAGCCAAACTCATTCAATGATGTTAGGGTCATATTTTTTGTAATTGGCTAATCCTTTAACAAAATATACTTTACTTGTGATTAGGTAGATCTAAGATAGGTTTAGTACTTCAAAAGACATGTTGTTCAAGTCAAGTATTAAAGATATAAAGATTGATCCAAAAAACAAGTAAAGAAAAACTGCTCATTAATTATCAACAGATAGCTCGACAGATAACTATTATCGAGACTTAATTCAAAACTAGATAGATAGCTCGACACTAGCTTGATCTATCGAGAACTACAAATTTAGAATTTCCAAATCTGAAATCCGACCCAAGCTTATGTGTATGTGTAGGGTTGTAGGGTTTCTTTTCTCACAACCCTAGACATATATAAGGCTTATTTTAAAAGCCATCACATATGCATACAGTGACCAAGAGCTTAATTTCTTAATAAGAAGCTACTGCGTTTGTATGCCGTTGCAATTTGTAACCAAGTGCTTCTTGATCTTCATTGTTGATGGAGTGAAGAACTTTGCAGCTAATAACATCCATTCAAGTTGCTGGAGTTAGCCACGTACTGGGATCTATGCAAAAGAGTTAGTCACAAATTGGAGGTTTGTGCATCAAGGGAAAGAACTCCAATTGGGTATTGAAGGGAAGGTTCAATTGTAAATTAGTATTCCAAGATAGGCCAGGGTAGTTAGTAAGATTCATTATACTTGTAACCGCTTGATTGTTGATTAGTGGATTCTTAGGAGTGGTAACCTTAAAATTACGAAGTGGGGTTTTTGCATTGCAAGGTTTTCTCCATTTGTGAATAAATCACAATGTCAAATTTATTTTCCACTGCATTTAGTATTTTTGGTGATTTGTTTGTGCCTCCACAATTTGCCTGCAATTGAACCTAATTAATTGGTTAATCAACTTGGATAATTGAATTAATTAACCGGAGTCAAGTGATCTTAACCCAACAAATGAAATCTTATTTTCTCTTTCGATTAAAAAATAATACTATTTGCCAATGTGCTACATAGGAAAATTTATTTTTATTTTTAATTCATTGGGTCAAATTATGAATTTGACCAAAATGAACTTAATTAATTAATTAAATTGGCAAGTAATCTCCCCCTTTTTTTTTACGAATAACAAACTTTTATTAACAACAGAAGAAAACAGAAACAACATAGCAACAGAATACAGTAGAGAGCAGCCTCTAGAAGATGACACAGGTAAAACTTGGGGTTGAGGGCAATTAATCTCCCTAATAAGAAAAGGCAATTACAAAACAGTATTGATCATCGCATTCACAGTTTCACTTCAGTAGTAAGGAAATATTCATAGCGATACAATATTATAGTCATAATTATCAAGATTAATACCCAGCTTAGTTTAGCAAGTGACTCTGGGAAAGTTTCACTCAAACTCGGAAACTCAATTGGAAAACCATTAAGGAGACTTAGTTTGTCACCCTCTCTCAAGCCTATCTAAGTTCTCCATCCATCTTGCTTAGCTCATAAAGAAATCTGATTTGTGCAGCCCCACTTTTACATCTTAAAAAGGAAAACAAATGATTATTGATAAACCATCCCTGAAACTTGTATTCTCATTCATGGGTTGTGACTGGTGAGTGGCTTTGGAAGGTGTACTATTACAAGGAGGTGCATCCATGGGCAACAAGCTTGAAGGTGGCTGTTTTTGGTATATCACCAAGAAGCATAGTCCTATTACAATAATTGTACTTTTCAAAAATGAAAAATCCTCCTCTAATTATTGTCGTTTTGTCACTAGACATGTGATTGTATTGGAAATAAGCCTATTATTGGCTTGGTATTTTTCTTTTGTGTGCTCATAATTTTTGGGATGTTATCAGTTTGTGTCACTTTTGTGTAATGGAAGTAGGCAACTTGGGTCATGTAATCTTAGATTTTGGGCATGCTTTGTTTTAGAATTTCCTATTAGGGGCAATCCTTCACTCAACAACCACTATCTCAAAGTAATCCTTCACAACTCGAACATAATTATACACAATTCATGTACAATACTCAAAACATCAGAGAAATTAAAAAGATGTAAAATTATCTCCATTATGAGAGTAAATGTGGCCCACATATATTTTATTTTAAATATTTAATTAGTTATTTTATTCAGATTTATTTTTATTTATTTAATGATAAGAGTGATAGATAAAAACTCATCCTATTAGGGGTCCTTTTTTTAATAGACATTTATAACTTTGTTGGGTAAAATAGATGTTTTTTGGTGAACAAACGTATACTCCTTGATAGAAAAAATATAAATAAATAAACAAAGTTAAATTAAAGGGGTCCTTAGTCTAGCCTTAAAAAACAAAAACAAAAAAATAGAAAAAAAAAAACATGCATTCTCCATCAAAAGGGTTTCTATGGAAAACGTCATATATTATAAGAATCTCTTCTTATTCTTTGTTTTTCATTGGATTTTTTTTTTCTATAAATCATTTGAATAATAATGGCTAAAGGTATGTGTTAACAATATAAAGTGAGAGAGAAAGACTGAATAGTCTGTATATTGATGTGTGTATAATAATGTACAGTAGAGAGCCTTATATAGGCTAGGTATATGTGCAGTACAAGCAAAAGGAGTAAACTACAAGTATAGTATATTGGGCTAAACCCAATGGGCTAAACTAGTCTAAGCTATACACTAACATCCCCCCTCAAACTCGAGGTGGCAAGGAAGAAGCCAACGGGAGTTTGGATATAAGATCTCGAAGACGACCAGGCGGGTGAGTCTTGGTAAAGATATCAGCAGGCTGGTCAGCAGAGGAGATGGAGAACAACTTGAGATTTCCTTTCTTGAGATGCTGGCGAGTGATGTGGCAGTCGATCTCAATATGCTTGGTGCGTTCGTGGAAGACATCATTATGAGCAATGTAGATAGCACTACGATTGTCACAATAAAGAGGAGTGGCAGTGGGCTGCGGAGCATCCATGTCAGCCAAGAGCCAGCGAATCCAAACAAGCTCGCAAGTGGTGTCGGCAAGGGCACGATACTCTGCCTCAGTACTGGAACGGGAAACCACATCCTGCTTCTTGCTGCGCCACGAGACAAGAGAAGTACCTAACAGGAAACAAAAACCTGTGATAGAGCATCGATCAGTCGGATCACCTGCCCATTCAGCATCTGAATAGGCATGAAGCTCGAGGGAAGATCGAGAGAAGTAATGCAGACCATGATAAAGTGTGCCTTTGACATATCGGAGAATCCGAAGAACAGCAGCATAATGGACAGGACGAGGTGCATCCATGAACTTACTAACCATACCCACGGCATGTGAAATATCCGGACGAGTAACAGTGAGATAGATCAAACTGCCAACCAACTGACGATAGCGAGTAGCATCGGATATAGGTTCACCATCCAAAGGTGTGAGCCTTGCATTGTATTCTAAAGGAGTGGAAACAGTCTTGTTGTCGGTGATACCGGCTTTGGAGAGAAGATCAGAAGCATATTTAGCCTAGGAAAGATAGTATCCATCAGAGGATGAGGTAACCTCAAGCCCAAGAAAATAGCTGAGAGTGCCTAGATCTTTCATCTCAAAATGTTGACTAAGGAACTGCTGAAGAGAGCGGATACCTGCAGAATCATCTCCAGTAATAATCATATCATCAACATAAAGAAGAATAAGAGTGAGAACAGCAGAGGATCTTCGAACAAAGAGAGCGGTGTCATGAGGACTCGAAGTGAAACCCTGCTGAGCAACAACCGAGCTAAACTTTTCAAACCAAGCTCGAGGAGCCTGCTTTAGGCCATAAAGAGCACGGCGAAGGCGACAAACTTGGCTGCCTGAATGTGGATAGCCAGGGGGTGGTTGCATGTACACTTCTTCATGGAGGTCTCCATTAAGGAAAGCATTCTTCACATCCATTTGATAAAGAGGCCAACGGCGAACAGCAGCCACAGCAATGAGACATCTGACCGATGTAAGGCGAGCAACAGGAGCAAATGTTTCCTCATAGTCAATACCATACTCCTGAGTAAAGCCCTTGGCAACTAGGCGAGCCTTGTATCATTCAACAGATTCATCAGCCTTGGTCTTGATCTTGTAAACCCACCTACAACCTACTACAGACTGACCAGGAGGCAAATCAACCATATCCCAAGTGTTATTCTTATGAAGGGCATCTAGTTCTTCGTTCATAGCTTGCTGCCAAAGAGGGTCAGTATGGGCCTCACGATAGGTGTGAGGTTCATAGAGGGTGGCAAGAGCAAAAGAGCAGTGATAATCAGTAAGATAAGGGGGAGGAATGCTTACCCGAGTGGAACGACGAAGTTCAGGACCAACATGTGACTCAGGAGAGGGTGGTGCCACAGGATCCAAGACAGGCGGGTCATATGCCGGAGACAGAACCGGAGATGAGTCGTCTGAAGAGATAGCCGATGTTGAAGAATCCTCCACAGTTCAGGATAGAGAGGGAGGAAAAGATCAGTAAAAATGGGAGACTCTGAGGAAGGAGATATAGGAAACTACTGAAGACTCGTGAAAGAACGATGTTCCCAAAACTCAACATGACGGGAGACATGAAGGCGATGAGAAATGGGATCATAGCAGCGAAACCCCTTTTGAGACACACCATAACCAAGGAAACAACAGAGACGAGTACGAGGCTGGAGCTTTGTTCGTTCATGAGGAGGAAGAGAGACAAAGCAAGCACAACCAAAAACCCGAAGGGAGGAGTAATCAGGAGTTTGACCATAAAGAAGCTCAAATAGTGATTTGTTGTGTGTAGTTGGTGAAGGAATACGATTAATGGTATACACAGCAGTGAGTGCAGCCTCACCCCAAAAGCGCTCAGGAAGAGAGGCAGAAATGAGAAGGGTGCGGACAACATCAAGAATGTGACGGTGTTTTCGTTCTGCACGACCATTTTGTTGAGAGGTGTAAGGACAAGACCGCTGAGGAAGAGTACCATGACTGTCTAAAAAGGATAAGAAAGATTTATCATTATATTCTTGAGCATTATCTGATCGAAAGACTTTGACGGTGCGATTGAACTGTGTTTCAATCATTTTATGAAATGTTTGGTAAATAGACACAAGTTCAGACCTATGGTGAAGCAGATAAATCCAAGTATATCGAGAAAACTCATCCACAAATATGACAAAATATTTAGATCCCCCCTCAGTGGGAACAGGTGCAGGACCCCAAATATCAAAATGTATAAGATCAAAAGGGGCAGAAGAAAATGAGTCACTTTTATTAAAGGGCAATTTTGTTTGTTTGCCAAAATGACAGGAAGTACAATCAAATTTTGAAAACTGAACTGAACCTAAATGACCTTGAGAAGCTAACAACTGAAGACGAGATAAAGATGGATGACCAAGACGAGCATGCCATAGATCGGGTGAGGAGGTGGTAGTGGTAGCAGCTGCAGAAACAACTTGTGAAGGAATTTTCAAGTCATGAACCTCAAACATGCGACCAACCTTACGGCCTGTCCCAAGCACTTGACCCGCCCGGGGATCCTGCACATCCACACCATGATTAGTAAATAAAAGATCTACGCCTAATTCACAAAGTTGACCAACAGAAAGCAAATTAAGGGATAACTTTGGAATATGAAAAGTGCCATTAAGGGATAGACTAGGAGAAGAGATTGTTCCTTTATGACTAACAGGCATAGGAGTTCCATCAGCAGTGTAAATGGTGATTGGATATTCTAAGGGTGCCTTTTCAGAAAATTGGGATTAATCAGGAGTCATACGGTTACAACATGTAGTATCAAAGAACCAAGGTTGGTTACCTGAGGTGACAGAAAGGGCAGTGGAAGTGCGGGATAAAACCTATTGAATAACTGCCTCAACATCAGCCGTAGTAAGTGAGGAAGTCAAAGATGGACCTGTAGGAACCGATGGATCTGAAGGACATACAGCAGCTGCCCGAGGAAGAGAAACCTTATTATGCTCTTGCACAAATTTCTGCAGTTTGCGACAAACAGAGATGTCATGACCTTTGCTACGGCAAAACTCGCAGCGAGTACCTTTGGAAGACTGAGAGTTGGGACGCCTAGGGTTTATTCGTGGAGGAGCAGTGAATGCAGCAATGGGAGGCTGTGGAGAGGGTGTAGCCAATACATGATCAGATGATGACATGTGATAAGTAGGCCGACGGTTTTCCTCAGAAATGAGCTCCTTGACTGCAGCATCAAGAGAAGGAGTAGGAGATCGGCTAAGCAGAGAAGCCCTAGTAGGCTCAAAATCCTCACGTAAACCCATCATGAAGTGCATAAATTGACGACGATCCCGATATTTGACAAAGAGCTCAATGTCCTTAGAACACACCAGTGGAGGATCTGCAGCAGAGAGTTGTTCCCACATAGTAGAAGTCTGAGAATAGAAATCAGAAATAGACTGACCTGTCTCTTGACGCATTTGATAGAGCTTTGATTCAATGTGGAACTCCAAGCTTGAATCATTAGTGCAATTATAGCGATCAGCCAAAAATTTCCAAGCAGCTTCAGCAGTCTCAAGACGAGGAAGAAGATTATGAATGGAGGGAATAGAGGTATTGATAAACCAAGACAAGATCTTACTTTGAATACTCTCCCATTCCTCTAGGCGTTCTTCATAATCATCTGTTGTAACAGCAGTCTTCGAAGACTCTTCAGCAGTTGTGGCTTTAGACTTAGGGTTTGGTACTGGCTTAGGAATCGAACCAGTCACATATCTCCACAGTTTACGCCCCTTGAGAAAGACAGTCATATTCTGAGACCATGCATGATAACTAGTTGGACCATCCAACATAATAGTGATAGGACGGATGATATCTCGTTCATTTTGTTGAGCCATAATGAAGAAAATGATCAAAAAATGGGATTTAGAGACCTCAAATGCAGAAATGGAGCTCAAAATCAGAATCTACGCGAAAAACTGAGCAAAACAGGTCCTGCTGAAAAATTTTAACTAGGTCAAAGTCAACGGTCAGAGTCAACGGTCAACTGCTGACGTGTGCTGACGTGGCGTGTGTGACGTCACCTAGGGCTGACGTGGCAGGCAGTGACTCAGCAGCAGGCGCGTGTGGCGCGTGAGTGAGAGTGGTCTGGCGCGTGGGGGCGCGTGTCAGGTACTGACGACGCGTGGCGGCGCGTGGAGGCGCGTGGAGCGCGTGTTCGTGAGGCAGAAACTTCAGGCGGCACGTGGGGGCGCGTGTGAGGCAGTTTCTGGCGGTTCTTGGTTGGGTTTTGCTCGGGATTGGATGTTCTGTCTTTCTATGCCTGTTATTTGGCAGTTGAATGCACAGAACGTTGATATCCGAGTGTTGCAGTACTGTGGGCGTGACGGCGGTGGCTCGCTTCCGACAATGACGACTGGATGAAGGCGAGGGCAGCGGAAGAACGCCGGAGATGTCCACAGGAACCAGAAAGTCAGAGGAATGGCTCTGATACCATGTTAACAATATAAAGTGAGAGAGAAAGACTGAATAGTCTGTATATTGATGTGTGTATAATAATGTACAATAGAGAGCCTTATATAGGCTAGGTATGTGTGCAGTACAAGCAAAAGGAGTAAACTACAAGTATAGTATATTGGGCTAAACCCAATGGGCTAAACTAGTCTAAGCTATACACTAACAGTATGTTTTATTTTCTTAATTTGCTTTAGATATTTTGCAGCCAAAAAAAAAAAACGAATTTAGTTCTCATGTGGCCATGGAGGGTCGGTCCTTCATAGCCCCCAATCTTGCTAAATTCAAAACACCTATTTCATTTTATAACAAACCCAGTCAATGCTATTCATAGATAAAAAAATAACAAGTGATATTGCTTGCAGATTTACAATTATTTACCATTGTTCAGTTCTCTATATATGTATTTGTCATTTGAAAGTGATGATGTGTTAAAATCGTTAGTGAGTTGTAAACTCCAAAGCACTCCAATAGGTACTTGTAGAATAAGAACAAATGGACCAAACAGAAGGTATCGGTGTGGTACCGGTCAAAAACCCTTCAAATGTTAAGTTAGTAAATGAGAAATCTCTAAGAACTCTATAGTAAGAAAGCTAGGGTTTTTTGCATACACGAGGAAAGAAGAGGTCTGGTCTTTATATAGGGGTGAATAGCGAATCGAGATCCCTCAAAAGTAGGGATCTTTTCTTGCAGAGGGTATCTAGTATTAGGGTTTCCATGATTATAGGATGTCTTTCCATATGAGAAAAACACATGGGCATAATATAATTTTGGTACGTGATGCGCAAGATATTTCCTTGTAGGAGAATGTGTAGGGAACACGTATGGAGACGTAGGACCCGTCGGTTTTCTTCATCCCGTCAACTTTATGATCAACCGTCGCTTTTAGTTTACCCGTTCACATGGGAGGCACCCGTCGGCTTTAGGGTCGTCCTTTGGGAGGGACTTTCGTTGCCTTTCAGTGAAGCTGACAACCCTGTTAGGGCCATTTGCCCTCTCAGTCTTCTGTTTATGTGCTTTTACTGTTGAAAACATCCCCATCAAAAAGTAAATAGTAGTTGCCTCTAATTTACATGCAATTCTCATAGTATTAGTAAAACATTGGGGTTGGTCTATACATCTCTTTTTTTTTTTTATGAGGTCTACATATCTTCAAATATTTGTTATATTACAATTTTTTTTTTTTTTTTTTTTTTTTTTTTTGGAGAATTTGTTATATGTTACATTAGATGTCAAAAGTCTACTTATAACATACTGTAGTTGGATTTCGTAGCAAAATAAATTGTTCAGTTTAAAATAATTTTACATACGAATTTGTATATAACAAATTGTGTGTTAACAAACATAGAAACTGAATCACATTTGGGCCCAAAAGAGCCTAGACCCCTTGACTTGTATAACTGGATCAAAGGAAAATAAAACTTGATCCTCTCTGTCCAAAATCAGCCCAAACAGATCACAGCCCAAACGGATCCACATTCTGCACAAAGCATAAACTGCACTGACTGGCTGAGCAATGTTGATGTTTTGAAATTTGAAGGACACATAGAGAGCGACTGTTACTGTAGGACTAAATGAAATTTAGAAAGAAGAAGAAGATGGAATAGTGGAATGAAGAAAGAGATCATAAACTGGAGATGAAGAGGGGGAAATCAATAGTAGCATTTTTTTTTTTTTTTTTTGGGAGAAGAAAGCATACAAGAATTATACCTTCAAAAACAGTAAGCATTTCAAATTCCTAAATAATAAGGGTGGCCTAAGTCTAAACTAAAACTTTAAATTTAAATATTCGGAACTGAGATACCATGCACATGATTCGATCAAATTCAACGAAAATTTCACCAATTTAGTTGTACTTATATCCAAGGGCTCTATCCTGATTTTCTTAAACGTGTGGAAAAGAAAACCGTAAGTTTTTTGCAGGAAGTTGTCTCATTTCTTATGTTCAATATGCGTGAAGTTCACGTAGTTTCTCTAAAACTTCAGACATTTAGCATAATGCTCATCTTCATTTAGCATAATACACATAAGGGGGAGGGGTACCACCTCCCTGATTTTCAAGAAGGTCAAACACCAAAAAATCTAGAGAAAAAATTTAATTATCTTCATTCATCACTTCTGATCTCTTCTTTAGATGAGTCTGAGATGAAACTGGTTCAAAACAATATTACAGTATCGATATGTGTGATTTGTCCATTGTAGGACTTCTTTTGTTATTAATGTTATAATTACCATTCATATTATGGTAAATTTTTTGTCAAAATTTAGTTGATTATTTGTTATATATAATTACCATTAACATTACGGTATTTTTTTGTTAACTCTAATTGATAGCTTTGATGAAATATGTATCTTAATTTATTATATAACAAATTTGATAGTAAATTATAGCTAGGCCAAAAAAAAAAAAAATAGTTATTATTATTGTTGTTGTTGTTAAATATTTGTTTTTTTATGTTTAGAAGTCATTTTGCATATTCAAACATTAAAATAGGGTTAAAATTACCCATAAATTTTATTCTATAATACTTTCAACACTTTTAGTTTTTTTTTTTTTTTTTTTTTTTTTTTTTTTTTTTTCTATCATATTTTCAATAATAAGCTTTCAGCAAAAAGTTAAAAAAGTTGTTTCCAAACAGACCCTTAATATAACGGTCAAAACTAACCATTCAAGAATAGATTTATCGCAATAAATCATCCTAGAACGTAACATATGAACATTATAATTTGAGTTCGTGTTTTCAATTACATGCTCACGGTTTAACAACATCAAAAACAAAAACTAGTAGTAGACATAGTAGGAAGCATTATTAATTTCATCTATCCAATATAGATAACATGCTGCAGGAGGCAATTGAGGAAGCTCTAGTGGTACCAATAAATGAGTACATATTGTGCTTATTTTACCCATAAATGAGGAAGCTCTAGTCTTTAAAGCTCTCAAAAGTTTTATTTTACACAAACACATTGTGCTTATTTCTCAAAAAAAAAAAAAAAAAAAAAAAACGCAAGCTATAATCTTTCTTCCAAGCTATTCGTGGGTAAGATGAGCATCAATATCTTTTGTAACACCAATCGCAAATTCAAGCATTGTGTTTGATTCAGGATCATCGACATTCAGTTTCTCATATTCCAAAGTCCAGCGGACCAAGCTCCCCTCACCCTTTGGAGTGGCTTGAACAACGAATTTGAAACTCTTGTACAACTCCATGAGTATTCCTCCAATCACCTTGAAAGTGACTGAATGGTTTTTGTCATCAATGGCTTCCATTACCTCCTTAGACATTACAGCTTTCCCATCTGCCACCGACTCAAACAAAAACAATCAATTGTACAAACATCAAAACAAGAAAGACAAGATATAAACACCACCCTCTTCATAATAGTTTACTAACTATATTTTTCTGTTTTATTTTACCTGGAAGGAAAAGCATGTATTAACAAACAAACAACATGACAAAAGCACGGATCTCTTGGTAGTTGACAAGTGAGAACACAAAATTCTCAAAAACCCACTTGGCGAGACAATGAGCAACAAAGTTCCTTTCCCTAGGAAACCTAAACAAAACTACTTTACAATCTGACTTCTGTCAATCAGTGATTTAACGTCCTCTACTAGCTGCAGATTTTTCCAATTTACCTACTTGATTCGCCCATTTTCTGTTTCAATTTAAGTTTTTGCATCTTCTCAAACACTACTTGTAAATGCATTGTCGAGACTTGAAAGTAAACTAGAAGTTAAGTGGGGATGGAAGAAACAAGTATGGAGAAGTTTTAGTAATGGGCCGGCCTAGTGGGGTTTAGGAGAAGCGAGTGTGGACACAGTAGTAGTGAAAAATGTGGAGAAGGGTGGAACTAGGTTCTTGCTAAGTTAAAACAGGAGAGGAAGGATTGGCTTTCCAGGATTGTCGGTTGAAGAAACGAGCTTTTTGTAAAGATGGTGGAAGGCTCAGAATGGAGAAAATATAGTGGATTGATTCAAATAAGTTGCTTGCTTTCTCTCTCCTTGGATATGGATTGATTCAATTAAGTTTCTTGATTCAAAATATCTTATTAAGGCAGGCCCAATCATATTTTCCCCTCATTAAACTAGTAACATACTACAATTGATATAGTATAAAGTATATAACACGTAGGTGAGAGTAATTCTTATATTCTAAAATGGTACATCGATATTAATTAATACAAAAAATATTATATTATCCTTGGGCAAAGTAATTCATATGTTTTCATGCATTTAATTCCAAAGGCAAAAAATAAAGATTAAAGAAAAATCCTTGAGAACAAAAAAAAAATGATTAATCGATGACTAAGGCAATGAGAGAAAAATATAATATTGATAAAATGTACACGAAAAATAGTGTTTCCTATTAGACTTTATCAAAACTATTCAATATTATGCTTTACTCACCGAAAATACCAACAAACAAATGGCCCTCTGATTTCTTTTTCCTTTTTTTACTAATATTATTATCTATAAAATTAGTAAATTAACTTGGAAAATATAAAAGAAATAATATGTTATCCAACCATAAAGTTTAAGAATTTTATAATTAAGAATGCATAATTATTAATAAGTTTAATCCAAATATTTATTTAGAGAGAGAGAGAGAGAGAGAGAGAGAGAGAGAGCCTTGGACCTAGTTGATTTCATTGGTAGCATTGAGGATCTAGATGCAATATTGCATCAAGTTGATAACTGTTATCGGTAATGCCTTCAATATGGTAGCAGCACTTGAGATGGCATATTAATCAACTAAAATTATCTTCCTTTTTAAAAGAGGGTTATAGGTATGGGCTAGTTGACTATTTTCATTTTTTTATGTATTTTGGTCAATTTAATTTTTTAGAGGAAATTAACTATAATTTTTGAAATTTAACTTCAAATAATAACTACATAATACAAAAATTTTACAAATATATATATATAAAATAAAAAAATTAAGGGCCAAGGGGAATAGCCCCTATTGTTCCAAATGTAATTTTTTTCCTTGTATTTATGGTTGAACTCTATTGTCCATTCAGATTTAATTAATTAAAGTTTTAATAAAAAAATTTCCTTTCTCTTTTCCAACGGATTCTAGAGTTCTTCTTGGGAATTCAAAGGTCATTCTCTCAGAGAGAGAGAGAGAGAGAGAGAGAGAGAGAGAGAGAGAGAGAGAGAGAGAGAGAGAGAGAGAGAGAGAGAGAGAATCATCTTTTAATCAACCAAGGTATTTTTTTAAGAGAAAAAAATATTTGGAATTGCTATAATGCTCTCTTCTTCAATAGAGTTACTATAGAAACTCTAAAAAAAATAGAGTTAGAAAGGTTGTTGGAGGTAATTTTTGTGTGTTTACTCTCTAATAATGGCTTTAAGGAACTTATTGGATATGCTCTTGTTCAGCCGTGGAATTTTTTAAGAAGAGAAAATGGGTCAAGAGAGGAACTTTAGTAACTCTAAATTACTTTTTACATTTTGGAGAGACTGTTAGAGCTGATTTTTGTGGGTTTGTTCTTCAACAAGAAGTTGACAGTGACTTTAAAGAGCATAATTTCAGACCACCAAAACTTAAAATTTAAATATTTTATTAATAATATAGTTATTAATCTTTAATTATCTTAAAATTTTGTATGCATACAAAATATAATAAAAAAATATAATATAACAAAAAATTTATCAAAATTCAAATCCAATAAAAATATATAAGAGAATTTTAAAAATTTTTCTTTCAACTTTCAATCCAAAAGTAAACGTAAAAAATTAGAAATTTTTGGCCAAACCTTATTCTTGACCAAAAAAAAAAAAAAAAAGTAAACCTCTTCCATTTATTGATTTTTTTTTTCCCCGATTTAGTTTCTAGAAAACTAATTAAAAATATATATATAAAGATATGTCAGCTCACCCCAACAACACATTACAATTCCTTTTTCTTTTCTTTTTTTCCCACCAAGTCATCAACACAATCTATAGTAAATCTTAGACATACACAGTTGATCGGGCTAGCTATGAGCATTTGTGAGGGCAAGTATTACATAAAATGTTAAAAGTGTTCAGGAATTCATAAGACATGATCAACAAATATTGATTGACTTACCGAAGATAAAATACCAGCAAACGACACAGCCCTCTTGTCCCCATTCACCTTCAACTAAATCAACACTTTGTATAAAGTTAGGGCAAAATTTCGGTGCCTCAGCTACTCGCTTGCTGTTAACCTCATAAAACTTATATGCAGAGGCCTTGATCTCTATTTCAGCTTCTACCTTCCCAAATAGAGACATCTTTTCAATGTATCTTGAAACTCACTTCTGATCCGCTAAAAAATTTAAAAGGAAGAAAGAGAGAAATTAATGGCTCATTTGGTTTTAACAGATTTGGTACATTTTATAACATGTGAGACTTAAATGAGTTGAGTGAGTTAATTAATCGGTGTGGGAAGTAAAAGTCATCAAGTCGTGTTCTGTCACGTCAAGTAAATTACATCTAGTCCTTCTTTGAAGATGGCTGAGACTTTTCCTATTGGCTAGCCACAAAGTTATAAACTCATAATTGAAGACCGATACTGACATAGCGGTCAAATGTGGCGCAACCATATTTGACTCTCTTTTTATTTTTATTTTTATTTATTTTTAAGTCCAAACATTTTGACATTGGTATTTTTTTAATTCCAGGGGTAGCTATTTCCTTTCTATTTTATTTTGAACCTGTTTTTAGTGTATAAGACTATAAGTTATTGAAAGTAGCATGCTAAGAATCCTAAAATGACTAAATTGATATTTCGTTTTAAATAACATTTCAAGGAAAAAATAAATGGGAAGAAAACAAAGATTTTTTTAGTAATAATCACCAATTTTCCTTTCAAAAAAAAAAAAAATAGTAGATACCGTTTCTTTTGTAATCATATTCATTTATATGTTTTAGTAGTGTTTTATGCTACTACCAAGAAACTTATTGAGATAAATGAAACCTTATGATCAATAATATGTATGTATATTAAAGGATCGGAGTTTTCAAGCATTATTTTTTAGTACATTTTAAATTTAAATGACATTAAATTTTAAATTAATTGAAACTTAATAAAAATATGAGTTATAGTAAAGTTTGTTAAAGAAAGAGTTAACTTGTATATAGTGTGTGAGAGTGAGTGAATTCAACAATTTTCTTAAACACTTGAGAGATTCAATGTATTAGCTTAAACAACATTCTTTTTAACATTTTTTTTAATTGTTCTGACCAAAACATCAATACCGGGCAAAACACCTAAAAAGTTCAAGATACAGCCCAGCATTTTATTTTTGTAAATTTTAAAAGAGTACCAATACTGGTACGATAAAAATTGACTTCCTTGATTGGTTCACATTCAAATCCACTACTAACATTACATTGTTATCTACCATTAACAATATATCACCTCACTAATTGTGAAAATTATTGTGATTCTAGAATTATTGTTCCTTAATGTCAATGTTTTAGATTTTTCATTCAAATCCAACCATGTGAATATATTAATAATATTGCACAAAAGTGATTATTTTTAACTACAATTAAATTCAATTGTGTGATTCATTGACCAATACAAATATGTAATTGAATCAACTAAAAAATCTAAAACACAACTAAGGAAAGTACAAACTTTTTTAAACTTTAATTTTCCAATATGGATTTTTCAAATGGTTGAAAAAAATTAATAAGCAACAAAAAAGATTGCTATTTGTGACGAAACTTTTTCGATGACTGCAAAAAGTCATCGGAAAAACTAGCTTTTTCGATGGCAAGTCTCTTTCGTCGACAATTACTTGTCAAATATTAAAACATTTGTGACGGCAAACTGAGTTCGTCGAACATGCCTATTATTTTTGTCAAAAATATGATTTATTTTGGAGGGAAGTGTTCCTACCTTACTTTTTACGACAGCATAAAAATGTTCATTGCTAATAAAGTATTATTTATGATGTCCGAATAAAAACTATCGGAATTACTAACACTTGTGACGGCTTTTGTGCATCAGAAATACAAAATATATTTTTTTATGGTGTTATTATTTGTGACAAATATTCTTCCATTGTAAATATAAAAAATGGTATAATTTACGATGACTGAAGAAAAGCCGTCGAAACTATTAACACTTGTGACGGCTTTTGTGTGTCAAAAATACAAAAAAAAAAAAAAAAAAAAATTATGGTGTTATTATTTGTGACAAACATTCTTCCATCATAAGTATAAAAGTGAGTATTATTTACGATAACCAAAGAAAAACCATCGGAACTATTAACACTTGTGGTGGTTTTTGTGCGTTGAAAATACAAAATATACATTTGTTATGGTGTTATTATTTGTGACAAAAATTCTTCCATCGTAAATATAAAAAAAGGGTATTAGTGACAGCCATGAAGTCATCAAAAATGGTAAAATATTTTGGAGGGAAAATTCCCTCCTTACTTTTCACATTTGTGATGACATTTATCCATTGTAATTAATTTTTCTAATTGAGTTTGTATTTGCGACGAACATGCTGACCGTCGTAAATAGTTATTTTTCAAGACCCTCCAAGTACTTCAGGGCTATTTTGGTCATTTTAGAAGTAAAATGTATTTTGATCATTTTGAAGCTTTTAGGGGCACTTTTGTCACTTTAGAAGTTTATGGGTATTTTGGTCATTTCCTAGCTTTGATGGTGTATTTTACCCATTTTGGATGGTCGGATTGTGTCAATGGGGTTAAACAAAGTTTCCTAGTAGGTAGGTACAACAACATATGTCCATCATGTAACTAGATGAAGATCGAAAATCTAACCGTTGGATTGGTAAAATATGATGAAATATTTGTGTTTGTAAATTACAATGAAAATCAGACGGTCAGATTGTGAGAACAGAACAGTCAAATCCTTCGAAACTTCATCAAAGTCTATTAAATTGGTCAATCTTTGGTCAAACTTCAAAGTTGGTTCCAAGACCACTGGATTTGATCAAATTAGACTGATCAGGGAGGTTTTAAGTGGGTTTTAGGTATTGGTCAGTATTTTAAGGTATTTTTAGTTTTCATGCTTTTATTAATTTCTAATTTTAAAATGGCAAAGTCAAAGGTCATATGTAAAACCATTGGGGTCATTTTCTACGTTTTTGGTTGTATTTTATAAGTAATTTTCTTGGTTCTTAGTAATATGTATATAGCGTATAACTCTCTTAGAAGAGTATTGGATATTTTTAGTGATTGAAGTTTCATGATAGGTAGATACAACAACACACATCCATCTTGTGCCAGAGTCAGAATTAATAATTGACTGTTAGATTGAAAGTGTGGGAGAAAATATTGGTTTTGATGAATTTTGAGCTCAATCAAACAGTTGAATTAGGAGAACGTGATCAATCAAAATTTCTTGGTGTGTTGGTACAACAACACATGTCCATAATGTTTTAGTCTCAAATCCAAAATCCAACCATTGGATTTGAAGAATGTGATGAGATATTGGTGTTGGCGAAGTATGACAACAATTAGACGGTCAGATTGTGAGAAATGAGTAGTCAAAGTTTGCAAAACTTGGTCAATATTTGGTCAAATATGGTCAACCATCGAATTTGGGTCTATGACCACTCGTTAGGATCAAATTAAGTTGAATAGGGAGGTTTTGAGTGGGTTTTGGGTATTGATTTGTATTTTAGAGTTTTCTCAACTTTTATGCTTTTCTATAAATTTTCTTTTACTAAAGTTTAACAATGAATAGTACATACAATACTAAAAATTTTAGAATAATAATGCAAAGTCTATCAAGTACCAAATTACTAGCAACGACAATTCTTTCCACAACTCATTGAAAAACTTTTTAAAAAGTGGCATAATAAAATTTTAAAATAATCTTTAATTAAAAATTGAAATCAATGAATTTTAATTATAAAATAAAATAATTTTGGAAATTTGCGAGTAGGTAAGTGCACAACATTTTTAATATTAATTTAACAAAATTTGGTTAATGGGATGTCAAGTGGAAAATGTTTTTTCCCTTCAAATGGGATGGTTTTTCCAAATTAAAAAAAAAAAAAGTTTTTTAAGAAAAATATTGAGGTTATATTTCCGTAAAAGAAATCCACCTACACAATATTGAGGATATATTTCCCTTACTTTTTAAAAAGAACTCTTACTATATAAAAAATAAAAAATAAAAATTGCAAGAAGTGAGATTTTATAGTGTTTCTATCTTTTATTAATAATAATAATTAAAAAAAGTGATATTTCAAAGTGACCAAAAAAAAAAAAGTGACGTGGTTGTCATAAACAAAAAAAACATAATTTTATAAATAAAACAAAAAAGAAGTCACATTGTTGTAAACGCACACACAGTATCATTTTAGCACTAAAATAAAAAATAAAATAAAAATAAAAAACAAAAAAAACAAATCAAAAAACAAAAAACAAAAAGAAAAGAAAATGAAAAGGCAAAACCCTACCTCCTAGCTAGTTCCCTCCCTCCCTTTCACTGAAAAAAATGCCACCCTTTTTCTTTTTTATGGATCCCACGCCTCCCTTTCCCTCCCACTAAAATACTAACTACTAACACTCTATTTCACTATACTCTATAATCTTTAGCCCACATATTTTTCAATATTCCTCCACCGTTCACTCTCTAGCTCTTTCTCTTTCTCCCAATCACAATCAAACCCAAAAGGTTAGTTTTCTTAAATCCTTATATTTTGATTTATTTTGTTAATGTAGTGGATTCACTACAAGAAAAGAGTCTACTAGCGAGGCTAAAATGCTCTCGCAAAAATTCAAATATCGTCGCAAAAGGTTATTAGCAAAGGCATACGGCCCTCGAAGGCCATCGTATTTGCTCTTGTTGTTAAAAGAGATTTTGCAACCATACCTTCGCAAATAGATAATTTACAAGGGCAATCCACCGTCATTATTGAACAAATTTGCCCTCACAAATATATTACCAAACGACGAGAAAAGTCGATGACCTATTTTTAACAAGGAGAAGAAGTCATCGTTAACAATTATTTGTGAGAACCTTCATACCCTCACAGTTAATTATTTGCGAATTGCAAATTGACGACATACTTTTTAGAGACAAATAGTGTTGTCGCTAAAATTTATTGGTGAAGGCTTTTGACCCCTCACAATTAGTTAGAAATAATAGTGATAACGTTAAGCTATCACTTAAAACGTTTTTGCAAGGGGTCAAGTGGCGTCGCTATTCTTTAAATTACGAGGGACTTCGTCGTCACTATAAAGTTATTTACGACCAAATTTTTATATCAGTGATAATATTGTATATAATATTTTAAATATTTTATTATTTATTTATTTGTAATTTATTTTATATCATTTTTGTTTAATTATCCTATTACAATAGTACAATAATTACTAAAAATTGATCCATTGAAAAATAAAAATTCTTATAAGTTCAAACTTTAAAATATAGAATATACAAAGAAATCCTGAAATTAAACCATAACAAAAAAAATATTGTTTTAAACAACTAGAATTATGAAAAGATCTATATTAGTTTTCCTCTAGGTCACCCTCCAAGTTGCT
The DNA here is from genome assembly GCA_029955455.1 of Quercus agrifolia. Taxonomy (NCBI): domain Eukaryota; kingdom Viridiplantae; phylum Streptophyta; class Magnoliopsida; order Fagales; family Fagaceae; genus Quercus; species Quercus agrifolia. Next base: position 23,355,993 of record JARQAD010000002.1, on the reverse strand, counting down.
TTCGATCTCCATGTTATTGTTTGAGTTGTCCTCTTCATCTCTGCTAGTACCATCCTTAGAAAAAAAAAAAAAAAAGCATTAAACATGAGTTAAAATGAAACAATTAAAGTGAATTTTTATTTGTATCAATGCTTCAATAAATAAGTACACATAATACTATATCAAATATAATCATATAATATATCATAAACAACAGTAATAACTTTTTTTTTTAATTTAGCAATAATAATAACTTAATTTGATTACTTAAACCACTATCAAAATTAAATTAAAATTAAAATAATATAACAATTGTGAAAAATGTAAACCACAAATAATGGTTAGAGAGAGTGCAAGAGAGATAGAGAAAATTTATGATATGTATTTCATTTATACTCACTCCTCATTCTCTATCCATCCATTTATCCACCATCTTTTTCCAAAAGGGTGCAGGAATGAAGAAATGACCATTCTTGTAACAATCTTCTTTCTTTGTGTACTTCTTAAAAATAGGATTTTTAATGTGAAACATCCAATCAGAATAGTGGTGTTTCACATATTCCACAAATGCCTTCTTAAAGCATACATTAATTGGACCCTTATATGTTTTGGAACTTTTAGTGGAATTTAATTTCAATATGGTTTACCTTAATACCAAATATTGCAGTCCATAACACACCATCCCAATTCCTTATCACAATAAATGAGTGGTTAACATGCAAAATAAGAGGATAATATTTATAAAAATGTTATCAATGTACTTACAAACTTGAGTACTATAATCTTTATTTTATTAAGATCAACCAATCTAACATGTTTCTTTCTTTAGAAATGAAGATGCGTAGGCTAAAAATAAAGCCAATAAGTAACACCATTAATAAATGGAAAATTCCTTAAAAAATATGTGCAAGGCATTCTTGTCAAACCAAACATGTGTGCATTGTAAAGGAACGCCTAACATTTCACCAAGGGAAAGAAAATGTAAAAGAAAATTTCAAGCCACACTTAAAGACTGCCTCAAAATAGGCAACCTTCTATTATCCTTGCAACAACTACGCAGTACTAAATAAAACCATCAATCCTTTACAGCTCTAGATGTGTATCAATATATATATTGCTAAGTAAAAATGATTTTATTTAAAGAAGACTACCTCATGCAGATATGGACCACATATCATGTTTTCTTGAGCTTTAATCTGCATCCATGTCAGATGAGAAGCACAATTAGAATTTTCAAGATATAAAATCATTTGTACATGCACAAGTTTTATGAAAATGATAGTACTCTTTAATCTAAGATGCATTGAATCCTTTACCTATTAGGTTAGCTGCCTCACTTGTTTGCAATAACCGCTATTTTATCTATGGTTTTTCTTTAATAATTATTCACTAATTATGCAATACCTCCCTCCCCCAAAAACTTCTCTTAAGTGCAATTTATCCTAAGAATGGATCATTCAAACTAGTGCCTGTATTTGACAAATGAACTTCCACCTTTTTTTTAGTTTCTTTTAATCTAATATTCAGAAATTTGACCAAATTCTCACAAAAAGTTCAATCTCAGTCACTATACACATCTTTATTAAATTAATATAGACCAACCCAAACCACAATTAGATGATTTTTTTTTTTTTTTTTGCAAAATAGTGTTAAACCCAAAAAAAAAAAAAAAGTTAGCATATAAATATAGCTCTATCATATTCATGTTCAGCACCATCCTAAAGCCATTAACTAATTAGTGTCCACAAATCTCTTAATTTATTTATTTTTGACTCTCTGGGTAGTTTTTACAAGCACTTGGCATGCATACTCTGCCTCTATGGAAACAATAAAAAAGACATTAGCAAAAGACAAGGGCAAGTCCAAGTTGATTACTAAGATCAAACATAGAACCAAAAGTAGTATGGTATTATGAGTAACAAACAAAGAGGGGTTGAAAAGGTTACCTAGATGAATAAAGATTATTGAGTTCGGCAATGGCAAACTCGTGGGTTCTTAGTTCTTTGATGAGCCCCACTCTAATGCTATACAAGCCTATTATTATACTAATATATAAAATTAGTAGAACAGTAGAGTGCCGATCAATGGTAACATAGGCTTGTCCATGGGTTTAATAAGAAAAGGAAACTGAGCATAATAAAAAATAGGGATAAAACCTATTTTGGTCCCTACATTTTCACGCGATTCCCATTTTGGTCCCTAACTTTTTTTTTCACCGCTTTTAGTCCTTATCTTGAAAAACGTGTCTCGTTTTTATCCCTGCCGTTACATCAGAGACAGAAATTGCACAGGTAGCAAACGGCAAAGTTAAGATCATTAAAATAATAATAAAATTTTTTATTTTAACATTAAAAAATACCACCTCAGCATTTAAATAAAAAAGATTAATTTATTAATTTTAACTAAATAAAAAATTTAAAAACAGAAATAAAAACAAAAAATTATGTTAATTGAGATCTGAGGATGGCTTGAATAAGAAGAATAAGAACATACATCAAGATCTAAGAACACAAAATTAAAATCCAAAAATCACAAACTCAAAAACACAAACACAAAAACAAAAGCAACATATCTTCCTGTTAAACCAAACACAAAAGCAATAAAACACAAAACACAAAAGCAACAAACACAAACTCAAGAACACAAAATTAAAATCCAAAAATCACAAACTAGAAACACAAACACAAACCCAAACCCAGCAACATTTTTCCCATGTTATCTTAGTAAACTATAAAGCTACTAAACTATACTAATAAAAACACAATCAATACTCCATTAAAGGATACACACTCGTCACCAGCATCAACAAGAAAAACCCATCGTACTTGCAAAAAAAAAACCTACAAATTTTTCACTTCAAACTTCCAAAACCAATCACTCTCACGCTCTCAAATTCACTCACACACGCATGTACAGAAAAGTAGGAGCTTGGAATTGACCATTTGAAAATCAACACTTCTCATGGCCATTGGAGCGAGAATCAGGAAGAGGAATTGGAAAGCTCTAGAGCGATGAAGAAGAAGAAGAAGGAGGAGGAGATTTGGTCATTGGCATTTTGGGGGAGCGAAATTGGGATCAGATCTTCAGTGGAGCAGTTTTGGTTGGGTTGGATCATGAATGACCCGAAATGCAGCGATCTCGCCGTACTTACCAAAGATGAAGGTGAGGGTTTCGGCGGTGGTGTCCCAACCGAGGCCATGGATGGAGATCTTGCGGTGGGCGAGGTCCACATCGGCGAGCTCACGCACGATTTGAATCAAGTCCAGGTGCTTGCTCACTCCCTTCTTGATCAGAGCCACGAGATGGTCCTTCATGAACGGCTCTAGAAGCTTCTCCACGTCTTCGTCCTCATCGTCGTCAGTTGCTAGGTTTTTGATTGTGTTTTTGTTCTTGCTGAAATTAGTTAGTGTTTGTGTTTTTGTGTTTGGTTGACAAGAAAGGGCAAGAAAATGCTAGAAAATCTGGGCATGTGTTTTAAATCTGAATTTGTGTTCTTTAGAGTTCTTGTTGAGGATGAACTGGATTTTAATTTTGTTTTTTATTTTTTGTTTTAATTTTGTTTTTATGTTTAATTTCTTGTACATTTGACGTGGATCTATAGTTTAATTTTATGTTCTTATTTTCAGGTTTATGATTTTTGGATTTTAATTTTGTGCTCTTGAGTTTGTGTTTGTTGCTTTTGTGTTTGGTTTAACAGGAAGATCTGTTGTTTTTGTTTTTGTGATTTTTGGATTTTAATTTTGTGTTCTTAGATCTGGATGTATGTTCTTATTGTTCTTGTTCAAGCAATCCTCAGATCTCAATTAACATAATTTTTTGTTTTTATTTCTGTTTTTAAATTTTTTATTTAGTTAAAATTAATAAATTAATTTTTTTTATTTAAATGCTGAGGTGGTATTTTTTTAATGTTAAAATAAAAAAATTTATTATTATTTTAATGATCTTAACTTTGCCGTTTGTCACCTGTGCAATTTCTATCTCTGATGTAACGGCAGGGATAAAAACGAGACACGTTTTTCAGGATAAGGACTCAAAACGGTGAAAAAAAAAAAGTTAGGGACCAAAATGGGAATCGCGTGAAAATGTAGGGACGAAAATAGGTTTTATCCCTAAAAAATAACTTACAAAATTCACAACATACTATATCAAACAACAATGGCATTCATTAATTAACAATTTTTTTTAAAAAAAAAAAACCTTTAGAAAGAAAAGAAGAAGAACTTACAGTGAGTGTGGGTTTGAGAGATAATCTAATGAAGAAGAACTTACCAGATCGAGCACTTTTTCCACCTCAAATTAATTGTATAGAACACAATCAAATTATTCCGAACTCTCCCCTTTAAAGTAAATCATCATATTTGTTGTTCATTAGGATTTAAGCATCTCAAAATTTATGGTCTGGAGCCACTGACAGGTGCTCGCTTGTTATGTTTGTAGATGAGTATTTCATTTAAGAGGCCTTTCAAAAAGCGTAGTAAACTTTCCGCACAATTTTTCCATTTTGAGTATTCTAATGAGCCCTTAGCAAGATAATAATGAGTTCACTTTTCATCTAGCACAATCAGAGTCAATGCCAAAATCAAATCGAAGATGCTCCACTTTTTCAAATAAGTAAATTTTCCCATATGAAAACATCAGTGATGAAAAAATTCTAGTTTTCTAGATTCTACTTGTAAGCTGTAACATTACATGTTGGATGTATGAAAACGAAGCTTGATTCAAGTAATAACCACTCAATAAGTTACTACATCAAATTGGTAATAGCCCCAAAACACACTGTTAAAATCCAGGAATTAGATGCTTAATTACATTCAGTAAATGCCAAACAAACGAAGGGAAAAACAATCAAACACATAATGGGCATTGTTAAAGAAGTATAACTGCGGCTTTTAAGAGCAGAATTGAAGCAGGGGGTGTCTTCAAAATGAAAGTAAAGCTTCTATCCTTGGGAAAAAAAAAACAATAACAATGATAAGAAAAATACTATGAAAATTGAAAATAATCATTATTCCATTGATGGCAGTGGGTGGTGGTTGAGGTGAGAGAGACTAGATCTATGGCGGCGGCGGCTATAGCTAGGGCGATGGCGGTGGCGGCGGCTAGGGCTAGGGAGGCGGCTAGGGGTGGTGGAGATGTGAGAGAGAGAGCTCGACGATGGTGAGAGAGAGCTCCACATGGTGAAAATGAAAATGGGTTAGAGAGAGAAAAAAAATAGAGTTGGATGGGCAATGAAAAATGGGTTTTCAACTTTTAAGAGCTTGAGAAGTGGGAGCCGAATTAAAAGAAAGAAAGAAAGAAAGAAAAAAATTAGAGAAAAAAGCTTTGGGGGGAAAAAAGGTGGGAAACGAAGAATAGGGGGAAATTTTGTGCGGCAATGAAAAATTTGGGGGGAAGCATATTGTGACGTTTTATGGAACATGTCTATGCAACACAGATTAATTAATAAAATAAACATGTCAAGTTACACATTTTGTAACTTTAAAAAACGTTACATCACCCAATAATTTATTATTGAATTCATATTTTGAAAATCCAATCATTGGATTATATGTTCTATATGTTCTTAACATGCATGCCAATCGGATGTAATTTACCATTTGATTTATAAACTCATCTTTTATGCATTATTTTAAACTACTAAAACTGGAATCTAGACAATTGATTGATGAAATGGCTATTAATCTTTGATCACCTCGAAATTTTGTAAGCATGAAAAATATACAAAGATAACGTAATCTAACGGTAAATTTGTCAAAATTCACATTGAATTAAAAAATATAGGTTTGGGTTCAAATTACACCTAACGTAATTCTAAAAAATGTTACACCACCCAATAACTTATTATTGAATTCATATTTTGAAAATCCAACCATTGCATTACATCTTCTATATGGTCCTAACGTCCATGCCAATTTTCATGTCAATCGGATATAATTTACCATTTTATCTATGTACTCATCTTTTATGCATTATTTTAAACTACTAAAACTGGAATCTAGAAAACTGATAGATGACATGACTATTGATCTTTGATCACCTTGAAATTTTGTAAACATGAAAAATATACTAAGATAATGTAATCTAACGATAGATTTGTTAAAATTCACATCAAATTAAGAAATATAGGTTTGGGTTCAATTTACACCTGATGTAATTCTAAAAAATGTTATCTCACCCAATAACTTATTATTAAATTCATATTTTGAAAATCCAACCGTTAGATTACATGCTCTATATGTTCCTAACATGAATGCCAATTTTTATGCCAATCGGATGTAATTTACCATTTGATCTATAAACTTATCTTTTATGCATTATTTTAAACTACAAAAACTTAAATTTAAACTATTGATTGATGACATGACAATTAATATTTGATCACCTAGAAATTTTATAAGTATGAAAAATATATGAAGATAATGTAATCTAATGGTAGATTTGTCAAAGTTCACATCGAATTAAGAAATATAGAGCTGGGTTCAAGTTACACGTGTTGTAACTCTAAAAAATGTTACATTACCCAATAACTTATAATTGAATTCATATTTTAAAAATCGAACCATTGAATTACATGCTCTATATGTTCTTAACATGCATGCCAATTTTCATTTCAATTGGATGTAATTTATCATTTGATCTATAAACTCATCTTTATGCATTATTTTAAACTACTAAAACTTGAATCTAGACAGTTGATTGATGACATGGCTATTGATCTTTGATCACCTTTAAATTTTGTAAGCATGAAAAATATACAAAGATAATGTAATCTAACGGTAAATTTGTCAAAATTCACATCGAATTAAGAAATATAGGTTTAGGTTCAAGTTACACCTAACGTAATTCTAAAAACTGTTACACCACCCAATAACTTATTATTAAATTCATATTTTGAAATCCAACCGTTGGATTACATGCTCTATATGTTATTAACATACATGCCAATCGGATGTAATTTATCATTTGATCTATGAACTCATCTTTTATGCATTATTTTAATGGGAAGAAATTTTTATTCACTTTTGTGAGAGAGAGAGAGAGAGAGAGAGAGAGAGAGAGAGTACAAAATGCTGAAATTCTTGAATTTAGGCTACCATTTTGAAGTTGAAAGTGCTATCATTTTTTTATGGGTACAATTGTTTAGAAATAAGGACAAACCTTTCTTATATAGGATGTATATAAAAGATTTTGTTTTTAGACTATAAACCAAATGTTCATCTAAAGAATACAAAGTGCTATATGTTTATGCGTTTCTTTTTATTTTTCTTCGAATCTTAAAATAACTTTTATCTCCAAACAAAATTAATATTTTAATGATTTTTTGTGAAGGTCAATCATGGCCCTCGCAAATAATTATTTATTAGTAAGGGCATATTTTTAACCCACATAAAAAATAAACTTTTTGCAAGGGCTTTTTATTGTCCCTCGGAAATAATTTGGTGGGAACATTTTCCTCCAAAAATTTTGACATTTTAATGATTATTTGTGAAGGTCGATCTTAGCCCTCACAAATAATTTAGTATTAGTGACGGTTTTTTTTAACCATCACAGATAATACACTTTTTGTGAGAGATTTTTAATTGTCCCTCGCAAATAAATATGGAGGGAAAATTTCCCTCCAAAATATTAGTATTTGTGATGGCTATAACACATAATTGCAACAGCTTTTTTTGTTGGTCACAAATATTTCACATTTTACCAAGTATTTGCGAGAGCTTTATTTTGCTATCACAAATAAGATTTTTTGAAAGGGCTTTTTGGATCCGTCAAAAATTCTTAGTCGCTAATAGACATTTTTTTTGTAGTGATTAGTAAATAGATTTGTTGGTTTATTTCTTTTATCTAAATTTTGGGTTTGGTTTAGATATATCTCTTTCACAATATACAATCTCGTTTTGTAGGCAAAGTTCTTGATAGTTTAGTACTAGTAAATAGTGTAATGTTTGTGTGCATTGGTGGCCCCATCCAATCTATTGATTAATCTTAATTATATGCAATCACCTACTACATATATATATATATATATATATATATATTTTCTTCCAGGATAATCAACATTAATTTTTTTTTTCCTATTTTATTGAGGTTGTTGAAATAAGTGATAAATTTGCTCATTATAGTTTTCAATTAATTGCTATTCTTGGGGCATATATAATTTTATATGACTTGTTGTGGTGATGGATATATTTTTAAGAGTGATGGGGATGTACTATTAATGTGGTTATTGGTGAAAGATGTATTCTTGGAAGTTCTTATTCACAAGAGAACTACAAGGTTCTTGTTAGTAGTAAGGATTTATGATAGATGCAATGTTTGTGTCGGTGGTAAGGATTTATTTTTGATGTTTTTTCATTTATCATGGTGATTGTGTTAATGTTTTTAGATGAATATATTTTAGTTAATTTATTATTATTTATTGTAAATATAAAAATTTGTGTAGTTATAATTTTTGTATATTTATTCAGTTTAATTCAAAATATTGCAGAACAATGTTAGGGAGGAGATCATAGTGTGAATAATGACAAAAGATGACTTTGAGGAGGAATGTGATTCTCAGATAGAAGAAACTGGCTCAGATGATGATTGATCTTCCAATACTTTTGCTTTCAAGTTTCATGAAGGATATAATTAATATAGCTTTCATGTATTGTTGAACATCACGCTATTTTGTAAACCTTTTGATATTTTCAATTTTATTGCTTTATTCACTTACTAGTTTTGAACAATTATGGATTTGTACTTGTTATTTGAATGAAGAATTTTTTATTAGATGTATGTTTGTAATTTATATTATTTTATTTACTTTCATGTAATTCATGTGTTTCTTTTTCGACAAAATTTTTTTGTCACAATTAAAGTACTATAAACAACCTTTTTTTATTCGACAAAGCTATTTTGTTGCAAATAATGTATTAGTGACGTGGTAACTAATTTTTAATAACAGTCAAAGTTTGTCGAAAAAAAGTAAATGGTCACTAAGATGTTGTATTTTTGATGAAAAGCTAAGTATTTACAATGGCTTTTAGTCGTCAAAAAAAATAGATTAACGACGGCTATAGTTCCTCACAAAATGTATTTGGTCGTTCAACTTCATTGTTTGAAATTGTATTTTTGACGGCAAATCAAGTATTTATGATGAATTTTAGTCATCGAAAAAATACATTAACGATGGCCTTAGTTCATCGCAAAATATATTTGGTCGTCCAACTTCCTCGTATGAAGATGTATTTTCGATGACAAATCAAGTATTTATGATGACTTTTAGTCGTCTAAAAAATACATTAACGACAACCTTAGTTCATCGCAAATTGTATTTGGTCATCCAACTTCCTCATATAAAGAATTATTTTCGACGGAAAATATCAAGTGCTTACGACGGCTTTTTACGATTGAAAATAAGTATTAACGACGGCCTTGTCGGTAATATAGTATTATCGACAAGGCTTTTACCGACAGAAGTCGACGGCCTTTTGCCGTCGACACTACTAATCTGCGACGGCTTTTTGTGTTGTTGCGACGAACTCTAGCCATCGCTAATAGCTATAAAATTAGTTGTAGCCTAAAGTTACAAAAAACAAAAAGTAGTTTGATGAGTGCTCTGAAGATTTTCAAGTTCAAAAAGTCTTTTAATGCTTGCTCCAATTCTAAGAGAATGACCACTTGTATGGTTAAAAAATAAAAAGTGATATACTTCAAAAGCAAAAACTTATATCAATTACTATTTTTTTTCTTAGTTTCGCGTTACTCCCAGTCCTACTCCTAGGTGTGTTACTATTCTTCTTTATTATATATTTTTATTTAATTGATATTACATATAAATATAATAAATTATTATTAATATGAAAAAAATGTATGATAACTTATATAATTATATTTATTTATCCATTTAATGGTTGTTGTCTTACCGATCTTTAAACTATTAATAATTTTTTTAGACTATTGTACAATATAGTTGTATTGTATACTAATTGTATTTAGAATACTAACTTAGATTGTTGTATATAATATACAAGAAAAAAAATTAATCATTTTTTTTTTATTCCCCACAACAAAAACAGTGATCGCAGCCAATTGAATTTAGATTTAAGGTCCTAAAGTTGTATATACAAGAGAAAAAAATTAATCATTTTATTTTTTTTACTCCACAACAAAACCAGTGGTCATGACCCATTAGATTTAGATCTAAGGTCCTAAAGTTCTAATACTACTTGTTTTAGCCAAATCACCATCTCATAGTCATCCTCAACGAGTCCAAAATAATTATACATAATTCATTTGCAGACTTAAAGCATCAGAGAAATAAGAAAAAAAAAATCAAATTCAGTTTTCAAGTGGCCAAGCTGCTCGGTCCTACACAACCCCTAATCTTGCTAAATTCATAACACCTATCTCGTTTTATAACAAATCCAAACAATGTTATTCACTTATTCATAATAGATAGAAAAATAAAAAGTTATATTGCTAACAGATTTACAATAATTTATCATTGTTCTTTTCTCTATATATTTATTCCCTATGATTTACCTGTTCTTCTCATAGTACTACTAATTACTAAACGTTGTGGTTGGTCTACATTTCTTCAATAGCGTCTTGTTATATTTATTTACATTGTGTTTGGTTGGAGGAATAATAGGGAGCATGGAAAACAAATGGAGGAAAATAGGGTGCAAAACAGTGTTTTTCATTGTTTGGCAAAAGAAGGAAAATGCTGAGGATGGAAAACCTGAGAGAAAATTTTCTCTTCCAGGTCCACAATTTACATCCTCCCAAATTGGGAGGAAAATTGTGGAGAGAAAAGTGCTCTCACCATGGAATTACACAAATTCCCTCTCCTATCTACCCTCTTCACAAACACAACGGTTGTTCTGAAATCAAGTAAAATAAAAAAAAATAAAAAAACAGAGAGCGAGAGCTGGAGAAAAAAAAAGAAAAAGAAAAAGAAAAAAAAAAGAATGAGAGCACTAGCTAGAACGTTCTTGAATGAGGGAGAAAAACAAAGAAAAGAAGTGGGAGATAAAGAGATAAGGACAAACGTGTATGAAAAAAAAAAAAAAAAAAAAAAAAAAAAAAAAAAAAAAGAGCGAGAGCTGGAGTAAAAAAAGAGAGAATGAGAGCACTTCTTGAATGAGGGAGAAAAAGAAAGAAAAGAAGGGGGAGATAAAGAGATAAGGACGAACGTCTATGGAGGAAAAAAAACATATGGATTAAATGAAATGAGAGAAAGGTGAAATAATATACAGAATAAAAAAATGCTAATTGAGAAATGTTACAACAATATTTTCACAATAAGTTTTAAATAACAGATTGTTATTAGTTAATATTGGTAAGTAAAAAAATAATTTCAATAGTAGATTCAAATTAGAACTAGTAAGAATTTTCCACATAAATTTTGTTATGAAAGTATTGCGAAAAATATTGTAGACGTAACACTTCTCATTGAAAAATATAATTTTTGGTAAATTTTATATTATTTAATGAGTACAAATAAATATATTTCTTACCTATTATGTAATAAGGGTATAATAGTCAATTTATATAAACTAAATTTTCCATCATCCCACTTTTCTTTTCAACCAAACAAAAGAGTTTTCCACCCTCTCACTTTTTCATCCCTCCAACCAAACACACACGAGGGAAAACTAAATATTTTCCATCCTCCCACTTTTCTATCCTCCCACTTTTCCACTCCTCCAACAAAACGGACCCTTAGTGTTTATAAGTATATTCAAGACTACAGTTCAAGTTCAAATTTGAGCTGTTTGACACCTACTAGCCCAATTGAGAAAGCTAGATCTTAACAGAACAAATTGTTTCTCAACTGATTGAAACTCGAGATTACTAAAATGTGATTTCCACACATTAAGTGATTAGGGTTTTGTGCAAATAAGTCAAAAACATTTAAGCAAACCCTAATATATGAAAATAGATTTTAGGAGATGTTCTCGTGATCATAAGGTTTTTTTGCCTCCTACTCTCAAAAGCCTCTAAGGTGATCAAGCAAAGCATATTTTAAATCAATGGTGTTGAAATTGTTGCAATACCATTCATCACAAGTGAAGCTAAATCTAAATCTTCAAGTGGATACTTGAAGTTGCGGAAAAGAAGTTCGCATGCAACATCTCTTTAACTGAGGAAGCTTGTGAACTCATAATTGCGTTGGGTAATTTTAGTAATGCTTATTAGGAATAAAGTTATTTAGTTATTATAAACTTCTAATCAGTTAGTGGGTTTATTTTACCTTGGGATTGATATATTAAATCCTCTAGGGTTTTTCTTCAAAAAAAAAAAAAAAATCCTCTAGAATTTTTATTGTGAAATTTTATTCCATTGATTTTCCTTGGGATTGAAATAAACTTCCCTTTTATTCCGCTTAATTTGTTTTTCTTAATTCATATTAGTGATGGTTTTATTAACCAAAGGCAGTTCATAATTGATTTAATTAATAACCTGGTGGTAAAACTGGTTAGTAACTGTTATAAAAGAGGTCTAAAAAGTAACAAATTCATAGCATAATAAGTCGTCTTAATTATAGTAGCATGATGATATTGTTGATTTGTTGTTATCAACGTAGAAAAGGATGGATAGCCGAGTTAGAAGGGTGGGCTTTGTTCTCCTTTACGGTAAGAGGAAGAGTTTGTTAAGTGGAGGAAAAGTTCTACGTGTAGATTGCAGAAATAGAGCATGAGAGGAGACCGTCAATAGAGACGGCTTAATATCATGAGGGGAGAAATTTCAGATGTTTTTTGGTCCATTCTAAAATAACCCAATTTATATTATTTAGATTATTTTCCTTTTATTTATTTAGTCCCAGAAAAAAAAGAGTACAACCCAAGGTTCAAAGGTAGTAAAAAAAAAATTTCAACACTATAATAAATTAACATTATTAAAATGAGAAATATTGAAATTTATGGGATGTTACATAGAGGCTACTCCGAAATTCTTCCTAGCTACTGTTTGTAAATTTCAACATGCTATGTTATTATTTTCTATTTTGATTAAAAATAATAATATTTGCCAATGTGCTACATAAGAACATTTATTTTTATTTTTAATTCATTTGGTCATTACGAATTTGACCAAAATGAAATTGATTAATTAAATTGGCAAGTAATCTCCCTTTTTTTTATGAATAATAAACTTTTATTAACAAAAGAAGAAAACAGAAATAGCACAGCAACAGAATACAGTAGAGAGCAGCCTCTAGAAGATGACACGGGCAAAACTTGGGGTTGGGGGCAATTAATCTCCCTAATATGGAAAGGCAATTACAAAACATTATTGATCATTGCATTAAGAACATTCTCGTCAAACATGTCAAAAAATATAGCATTTAAGATCTCAAAACACTACTTTATTTATTTTAACACTCCACTTTATAATATATCCAACATCAAAGTTTTTTTTTTTTTTTTTTGCCACTTCATTAAAATATTATTTATTTTAATCAAGTGAGAGAGAAAAAGTGGTGGAGAGAGACACAAGCTCACAGCACAAGAGAGAGTTAGAGAGAGAGAGAAAAAGAAAAAATAATAATAGGAAAAACTTTAGCATCTTGCTACAGTACACCCTACTGTAGCAAAGATGTCAAAAATTTTAAGAATAGCATGCTTGATGTGGATGATACTTTAAGGGGAAGAGAGCTAAAATTAGGATTTAGCATTTTTCACATCTTTGATGTAAAAAGGCAATTACAAAACACTATTGATCACTGCGTTCACAGTTTCACTTCAGTAGTAAGGAAATATTCATAGCAATACAAAATTATAGTCATAATTATCATGATAAATACCTAGCTTAGTTTAGCAAGTGACTCTGGGAAAATTTCACTCAAACTCGGAAACTCTATTGGAAAATTGATTGGAATACTAACCATTATGGAGACTTAGTTTGTAACCCTCTCTCAAGCCTATATAAGTTCTCCATCCATCTTGCTTAGCTCATAAAGAAATCTGATTTGTGCAGCCCCACTTTTACATCTTAAAAAGAAAAAAAAAATGATTATTGATAAACCACCCCTGAAACTTATATTCTCATTCATGTGTTGTGACTGGTGAGTGGCTTTGGAAGGTGTACTATTACAAGGAGGTGCATCCATTGGCAACAAGCTTGAAGGTTGTTGTTCTAGGTATATCACCAAGAAGCATATTCCTATTACAATAATTGTACTTTTCAAAAATGAAAAATCCTCCTCTAGTTGTTGTCGTTTTGTCACTAGACATGTGATTGTATTGGAAATAAGTTTATTATTGGCTTGGTATTTTTCATTTGTGTGCTCATAATTTTTGGGATGTTATCAGTTTGTGTCACTTTTGTGTAATGGAAGTAGGCAACTTGGGTCATGTAATCTTAGATTTTGGGCTCGCTTTGTTTTAGAATTTCCTATTAGGGGTAATCCTTCACTCAACAACCACTATCTCAAAGTAATCCTTCACAACTCCAACAAAATTATACACAATTCATGTACAATACTTAAAACATCAGAGAAATTAAAAAGATGTAAAATTATCTCCATTAGGAGAGTAAATGTGGCCCACATTATATTTTACTTTAATTATTTAATTAGTTATTTTATTCAGATTTATTTTTATTTATTTAATGATAAGAGTGATAGATAAAAACTCATCCTATTAGAGTTCCATTTTTTAATAGGCATTTATAATTTTGTTGGGTAAAATATATGTTTTTTGGTGAACAATCATATACTCCTTGATAGAAAAAATATAAATAGATAAACAAAGTTAAATTAAAGGGGTCCCTAGTCTAGCCTTAAAACAAAAAACAAAAAAATAAAAACAAAAACATGCATTCTCCATCAAAAGGGTTTCTAAGGGAAACGTCATATATTATAAGGATCTCTTCTTATTCTTTGTTCTACACTGGGTTTTTTTCAATAAATCATTCAAACAACAATGGCTAAAGTTATGTTTTATTTTCTTAATCTGCTTTAGATTTTTTGCCCACAAAAAAAAAAAAAAAATCGAATTTGGTCCTCAGGTGGCCATGAAGGCTCGGTCCTACATAGCCCCCAATCTTGCTAAATTCAAAACGCCTATTTCATTTTATAACAAACCCAATCAATGCTATTCATAGATAGAAAAATAACAAGTGATATTGCTAGCAGATTTACAGTTTTTTACCATTGTTTAGTTCTCTATATATGTATTTGCCATTTGAAAGTAAATAGTAGTCGCCTATAATTTACATGCAGTTCTCATAGTATTAGTAAACATTGGGGTTGGTCTACACATCTCTTTTTTTTACGAGGTCTACATATCTTCAATTATCTATTATATTACAATTTTTTTTTTTTTGGAGAATCTGTTATATATTACATTAGATGTCAAAAGTCTACTTACAACATACTGTAGTTGGATTTCGTAGCAAAATAAATTGTTCAGTTTAAATTAATTTTACATAAGAATTTGTATATAACAAATTGTGTGTAACAAATATAGAAACTGAATCACATATGTGCCCAAAAGAGCTCTGACCCCCTGACTTGTATAACTGGATCCCTCCGTCCAAAATCAACCCACACAGATCACAGCCCAAACGGATCTACATTTTGCACAAAGCATAAACTGCACTGACTGGCTGAGCAGCGTTGATATTTTGAAATTTGAAGGACACATAGAGAGTGACTGTTACTGTAGGACTAAATGAAATTTAGAAAGAAGAAGAAGATGGAAGTGGAACGAAGAAAGAGATCATAAACTAGAGATGAAGAGGGGGGAATCAATAGTAGCATTTTTTTTTATTTTTTGAGAAGAAAGCCTACAAAAGTTATACCTTCAAAAAGAGTATGCATTTCAAAGTCCTAACTAAATAAGGGTGGCCTAAGTCTAAACTAAAACTTTAAATTTAAATATTTGGAACTGAGATACCATGCACATGATTCGATCAAATTCAACGACAATTTCACCAATTTAGTTGTACCTATCCAAGGGCTCTATCCTGATTTTCTTAAAGGTTTGGAAAGGAAAACTTTATGTTTTGCAGGAAGTTGTCTCATTTCTTATGTTCAATATGCGTGAAGTTCATGTAGTTTCTCTATTACTTCAGAAATTTAGCATAATGCTCATCTCCATTTAGCTTAATATGCATAAGGGGGAGAGGTACCACCTCCTTGATTTTCAAGAAGGCTGAACACAAAAAAATCCAGAGAAAAAATTTAATTATCTTCATTCATTACTTTTGATCTCTTCTTTAGATGAGCTTGAGATGAAACTAGTTCAGAACAATATAATAGTATTGATATGTGGGATTTGTCCATTGTAGGACTTCTTTTGATACTAATGTTATAATTATCATTCATATTATAATAAGTTTTTTGTCAAAATCTAGTTGATTATTTGTTATATATAATTACCATTAACATTATGGTATTTTTTTGGTAACTCTAATTGATAGCTTTGATGAAATATGTATCTTAATTATTATATAACAAAATTGATAGTAAATTATAGCTAAGCCAAAAAAAATTATTATTATTATTGTTGTTGAATATTCGTTTTTTTATGTTTAGAAGTCATTTTGCATATTCAAACATTAAAATAGAGTTAAAATTACACATAAATTTTATTCTATAGTACTTTCAACATTTTTAGCTTTTTTCTATCGTACTTTCAACGAAAAGCTAAAAATGTTGTTCCCAACCAAAAGGTCCGTTTGAAATGGACCCTTAATATAGTAGTCAAAACTAATCATTCAAAAACAAATTTATCGCAATAAATCATCCTAGAACATAACATATGAACATTATAATTTGACTTCGTGTTTCTAATTACGTTTCTCAAGGTTTAACAACATCCAAAAAAAAAAAAAAACTAGTAATAGATATAGTAGGAAGCATTATTAATTTCATGTATCCAATATAGATAACATGCTGCAGGAGGCAATTGAGGAAGCTCTAGTGGTACCCATAAATGACTACATATTGTGCTTATTTTACCCATAAATGAGGAAGCTCTAGTCTTTAAGGCTCTCAAAAGTTTTATTTTACACAAACACATTGTGCTTATTAATACGCAAGCTATAATCTTTCTTCCAAGCTATTCGTGGGTAAGATGAGCGTCGATATCTTTTGTAACACCAATCGCAAATTCAAGCATTGTGTTTGATTCAGGATCATCGACATTCAGTTTCTCATATTCCAAAGTCCAGCGGACCAAGCTCCCCTCACCCTTTGGAGTGGCTTGAACAACGAATTTGAAACTCTTGTACAACTCCATGAGTATTCCTCCAATCACCTTGAAAGTGACTGAATGGTTTTTTTCATCAATGGCTTCCATTACCTCCTTAGACATTACAGCTTTCCCATCTGCCACCGACTCAAACAAAAACAATCAATTGTACAAACATCAAAACAAGAAAGACAAGATATAAACACCACCCTTTTCATTATTGTTTACTAACTATATTTTGCTGTTTTCGTATTTATCACGTGAGACATTTTCTTATTTTACCTGGAAGGAAAAGCATGTATTAACAAACAAACAACATTACAAAAGCACCTATCTCTTGGTAGTGGACAAGTGAGAACACAAAATTCTCAAAAACCCACTCGGCGAGACAATGAGCAACAAAGTTCCTTTCCCTAGGAAACCTAAACAAAACTACTTTACAATCTGACTTCTGTCAATCAGTGCTTTAACGTTCTCTACTAGCTGCGGATTTTTCCAATTTACCTACTTGATTCGCCCATTTTCTGTCTCAATTTAAGTTTCTGCATCTTCTCAACACTACCTGTAAATTCATTGTCGAGAGTAGGATTTTTTTTCAAAATGACCCCCATTTTCAAACAATTTTGTTAGTTAGCATCGTTTTTAAACTATTTAACAACCTAACATCTCAAGTCTGAAACACTTGAGTTTACTGTAGCAAATTGAGTATCATAGACTCGATTTCCCCAAGAAACCTCAATCTCCTTCTTCCTCTTCTCCCTCTGAAAAAAACATCCACGACATCTGAAAAAAAAATAAAAAATAAAAATAAAAATAAAAAATCAACGACAACCACAATCGGCAAAACACCTCGAAAAGAAATCCACGACTTTTGGAAAAAAAAATCCACAACAACCACAGTCGACAAAACACTGAAAACAAGAGATCAAAACCCAAACGATGAAACACTAAACCAGTGTTCCAGGCGGCAAACCCAAGCAATCCAGACAGCAAAACCCACAAACCCAACTCAGATTGAACCCACAAACATGGTTCCTTAGGCGAATGTCGTTTTCCTCTATTTTTCTCTTTTTTATTTGTGCAGACTGTAGAGCGACTAAATTTCTAGTTCGAAATAAATCAAACAAGTAAAATAGTTTCACAAATGCGAATTTGTATTGATGATTGTGGTACAATTCTCTGTGATTACAAAAGAGTGATCCTCTGATTCAATCTCCTTAAAAGATTTGCTAATTGGATTTGTGGTAATGTGATTTTGACTTGAACACAAAATATCCTTCAATTTGGTAGAGGGATGGATCGAAGATTGTTGAAACAGAATTACAATGAATCTCTGGCTATGAGCTTATTAGAAATCCTTTGTTTTTCGCGTTCTTCGTGTTCTTCGTGTGTTCTTCGTCTTCGAAGGTTTATGGTGAAAGTTCTTCGGGGCTTTAGAGGCTTGAATCCGTAGAGCTTCACCGATTTGTGGTTTGTTGATGTTTTTTCGGACCTTTGAGCTTGATTCCCGTAAACTTTAGGATCTAGGCAGATATCTTGGATGATTCTGCTTCGAGTGTTCTTCAATTTTGGGATTGAAGTTCTTGAAGGCTTTAAGACTTAATTTTTGCAGAGCTTTTGTACTTCTCCTCTTCTCCTCCCCAAATGCCTTAGGAAGGGCTTCTATTTATAGGAGTTTGGGGGTGGGTGAGCGACACGTGGCGAAGTCCGATTGGTGACACATGTCACCACCTGATTGGTCCGCCTGTGTCATCGCTTACACGCGCTGGACTACTTGTGTCATTGCTTACACGTGCGAGGTTGCTTGTGTCATTGCTTACACGTGCGAGGTTGCTTGTGTCATCGCTTACACGTGCTGAGGTGTGATTGGCTCTTGCATGACACTTGGCAAATTTCTGTTGGTTTCTGAGTAGTGATAGTAAAACCTAGTAGCAATACGTGGTGCTTTGTAATTGGCTGTATTTTGTGGACTCAGTAGTATGATGTGTCAGCTTGTGATAGGTCGGGAATTTTTCCCTCTCTACACAGACCATGAACTCGAGTATCTAATACTTGAGTTTCACTGGAAATCGATTCCAAAAGCCTCTACTTCAACTGGAAAACGACTCCTTTGTACTCGATTTGCTACATTAAACTCGAGTCCAATAGACTCAAGATGTTAGTTTCCTAAATAGTTTGAAAAAGATGCTAACTAAAAAAAATTGTTTGAAAATGGATGCTATTTTGAAAAAACAATATATATATATATATATATATATATATATAAATGGGGGTAAGCTACATACAATAGAGGAATGGCGGAAGCTGGGTAAGGTTACAAGTGTATATTGGGGATACAAGTGTAAACTAAGGGGAATGGGGATAAGAAACCTAGCTCTTCAAAGGGGGAGGTAGGAATCCTTCTGTGTATGACCTTAAGGAGATTTTCTGCCTAAGGGAGGTTTTCTATTGAAGATAGACTTAGGGAGATTTTCTGCCTAAGGGATCTCTGCTAGAGTGAGCCTTCTGAAGACTGAGGCCAAGGATGCCTTATATAGAAGGAGAGAGCCTTGGATGCCTTTAGGAGATTGCTGGAATCACGGAAGGTAAATTGCTTTTACTTCAGGTGAATATCTTTTCAGCCGAAAGCAAATAGTAACTTCAATGATTCTGTCTGGGGCACTGTTGGAGTGAACAGTAACTGGTCACTGTTTATGAACAGTGTATTGTCCCCTTGCTTTTCTGGAATAGTACTTCTGCATAGTGTTCTTGTACTGTGCAGTAAATAGTAGCTTTTGTCAGCTCTGCTAATGCGGGTACTGTTTTGAATAGTAGCCGAAGAATGCAAAGGTGAAGCTTGAGCTATCAAAGACTTCTGAAACATGAGGAGGAGGATCCTGTCTGGGGGATAACTTAGTCTGTATCATAACCAGAGGGATACCCATTATATGGATCAAAAGCGGGAGGATCATCATCGAGGCCGTGCTCATGGTACCTGTCAAACAGATTACAAAACCCACAATAGAGGAGAGGTTCATAGTCTGCTATCTGATCTGAGTACTGAGGAAAGCCTGTGTGGTCGATCCTTTGGGTATTGAAGGCTTCTGAGTATGGCTTGGTGGTGAATACTGTGATTCTGCCAGTATTGCCAACAAAATGGTAATTTTCCCATAGTTCACCGGTGACGTCTCGGAGTTCATTGTTGAAGTAGTTTGTCCAACATTCTACGAGGGCCAAAGGGTCTGTATAGGAGAGGCCTGAATCACCATCATACCAGGGACCATTGTGTGTATACCCATCAATCAAAACAAGGTGGTGGGAAGGTTGAACAGTCATCCAATTGTTACCGTCCCATTGTGGGAGAGTACTCCAGCATCTGATGGATACAAAAGGACTTTTGATCTTTTCGACCACTTGTTGGATTATATAGGGGAATTGACTGATCGGAACATGGTTCGTTAGCTTGATGAGCTTAAGGAAACCATATTCAAACATTCTTGAAAGCCAGCTTGGGTCTCTGCCTTCATCGTCTGCCCCGTCTTCATAGTTGACTATTAGACCGGGAAAAGGATGTTTCTTTTCATAAACCCTGTGACTGCTTCCGAAGTACTGGTTCCAGGTTTCTAGGATAGAGGCAGTATTAATGGGATCTGCTTCTTCTCCGAGAACGGGGAAATGGGTGGTGACCATAATTTCAAAATGCCTGAACCATTGGTCACATGATTCAGTCATAGCCTTGCTTCTGAATATACGCATTTGTATATCAAAAGGCAAGTTGGCGAGAGCACTCCTAAGCTGGTTTTGAGTCTTAAGACTTATCCTAGCGTAGTCTGTGCTCATGATAGTCATTTTATCCATGGAATGGATATCCTCTTTGCCAAAGAGTTGACTAGTGAGAAACATATTTCCTGCCTCAAGCTCAACTAGGTGCAGTTCTAGTGCCATAAGGGTTCTTAGGAAAAGGTTCTGGTGTTTTTGGATAAAAGCTCGTTGGAGGTTGTCAAGGATGAATTTAGTGGTAGGAGGGAGTTCTGTGTATATTCCTCCGCTAAATTGCAGGGCCTTTTTTCTGACTTTCTCAAGAGTAATAGCCATAAAACCACTGGAATATGTAACCGTTTCCGGGTACATAGTTTGAAGGGATGTTGCTTTTCTGGGTTCTTTTCCAGAAGAAGAGCCTTCATGCATTTGAGGAAATCCCTGTAAAGGTGCCTTTCCTTTGTTTTTGGAATTTGAGGAAGACATTCCTGTATTAACAAAATGGTTATTTTTTAAAACATTTTTGTTAAAATCATGAGATGTCATGGAACAAATTCTTTTATATGCAATGTGATGAGATAATAATTTATGAGGTTGATTGAAACTCAAGGAATTATCAAATATGGTGGATGGTACAATTTGATTGAGGTTAAGGTTTTTAGAAACAGAAACTTCTTGGAGACTTTCAATCTCTTTGGGTTCTAGGTTCCTAAGAAACTTAAACTTGACAGGTTGACCAAAAGGGTAGGTAGTGATTCCTTCACTATCTGTGGTGAAAGGATATAACAGACACATGAACGGGTTTCCTAAGATGACCCTATCTGTTATATTTTTGACAAGAACGAAGGTGGTTCTAAAACACGTATCGTCTTGGCATACCTGTGCCTCAGGAATTTTGAATTCAATCTGCATCTTTCCACCGCTTGCAAAAGTTAACCTTTCTTTGGTCTTCTGGAATGATACCTTCTAGAAGGATATATATATATATATATATATCCTCAAGACTCGAAAGTAAACTAGTAAGTTAAGTGGGGATGAAAGAAACAAGTATCGAGAAGAGAAGTTTTAGTAATGGGCCGGCCTAGTGGGGTTTAGGAGAAGGGAGTGTGGACACAGTAGTAGTGAAAAATGTGGAGAAGGGTGGAACTAGGTTCATGCTAAGTTAAAACAGGAGAGGAAGGATTGGCTTTACAGGATTGTCGGTTGAAGAAACGAGCTTTTGGTAAAGATGGTGGAAGGCTCAGAATGGAGAAAATATAATGGATTGATTCAAATAAGTTGCTTGCTTTCTCTCTCCCTGATGGATTGATTCAATTAAGTTTCTTGATTCAAAATATCTTGTTGAGGCAGGCCTAATCATATTTTGCTCCTCATTAAACAAGTAACATACAACAATTGATATAGTATAAAGTAGAACACATAGGTGAGAGTAATTCTTATATTCTAAAATAGTACATTGATATTAATTAGTACCAAAAATATTATATTATCCTTGGGCTCAGTAATTCTTATGTTTTCATGCATTTAATTCCAAAGGCAAAAAATAAAGATTAAAGAAAAATCCTTGAGAACCAAAAAAAAAAGATTAATCGATGACTAAGGTAGTGAGAGAAAAATATAATATTGATAAAATGTACACCAAAAATAGTGTTTCCTATTAGACTTTATCAAAACTAATCAATATTATGCTTTACTCACCGAAAGTACCAACAAACAAATGGCCCTCTGATCTCTTTTTTCTTTTTTTTTTACTAATATTATGATTGATAAAATTAGTAAATTAACTTGTAAAAGAAATAATATGTTATCCAACCATAAAGTTTAAGTATTTTATAATTAAGAATGCATAATTATTAATAAGTTTAATCCAAATATTTATTTACACAGAACTAGAGAGAGAGAGAGAGAGAGAGAGAGAGAGAGAGAGAGAGAGAGAGAGAGAGAGACTTGGACCTAGTTGATTTCATTGGGTAGCATTGAAGATCTAGATGTATTGCATCAAGTTTTTTTTTTTTTTTTTTTTTTTTTTTTTTTTTTTGGAGAAAGAGTATTGCATCAAGTTGATAACTGTTATTGGTAATACCTTTATATGGTAGCACCACTTGAGTTGGCATATTAATCAACTAAAATTTTCTCCCTTTTTAAAGGAGGGTTATAGGTATGGGTTAGTTGACTATTTTTATTTTTTTATGTCTTTTCGTCAATTTAATTTTTAGATGAAATTTACTGTAATTTTTGAAATTTAACTTCAAATACTAACTATATAATATAAAACTTTACAAATATATATATGTTTATATATATATATATATATATATATATGTATATATGTATAATAAAATAAAATAAAGTAGGGGCCAAGGGGCATAGCCCCTATTGGTCCAAATGTAATTTTGTCCTTGTATTTATGGTTGAACTCTATAGTACATTCAGATTTAATTGATTAAAGTTTTAATAAACTTTTTGTCTTTCTCTTTTCCAGTGGATTTTAGAGTTCTTCTTGGGGATTCAAAGGTTATTCTCTTAATATTGCCATGTTCTACTTCTGATAATTTCTAACATTTTTAAATTTTCCGAGGGTATTTTTTTTAATATATATATATATATATATATCATGGCACACTTATGGCAATGATAGAACTACTATAAATTTTTATGTTTGCATTTTTTTTATGTTAGCATTTATTATAATTTGAAATTTATCAAATTTACATTAGTCTTTTACAAATCTTTTAAAATTTCTATATAATTTTAAATTTATCAAATCTATCTCAATCTTGAAATTTATCAAATCTATGTGATTTGGAATGAGTTTAGCAAAGCCAAAAACTTTATTTTTCTAATTAGTATTTTATTCTCTTTAATTTTTTTTTCATCCATATGTTTCACTTTCCTATTTGTTTTTTTCCTACCTCCTCTTCGTCTAACCTAGTATAGTTATCTCAGGTTCTCTCTCTCTCTCTCTCTCTCTCTCTCTCTCTCTCTCTCTCTCTCTCTCTCTCTCTCTCAAGCACACACTTAGAGAAAGAGGGAGAAGAGAAATTCATCTTTTAATCAACCGAGGGATTTTTTTATGAGAAAAAAATATTTGGAGTTGTTATAGTGCTCACTTCTTAAATAGAGCTACTATACTAACTCTATAAAATAAAATAAAAAAATAGAGTTAGAGAGGTTGATGGAGGGTGTTTTTTGTGTGTTTGCTCTCCAAAAATGGCTTTAGGGAGCCTATTGGAGATGCTCTTATTTAGCCATGGAATTTTTTAAGAAGAGAAAATGGTGTGGATAGTGAACAATGCTCACTTGGTCAAGAGAGGAACTATAGTAACTCTAAATTACTTTTTTCATTTTGGAGAGACTATTAGAGTTGATTTTTGTTGGTTTGTTCTTCTACATGAAGATGACAGAGACTATAAAGAGCAGCATTTAAGACTACCAAAACTTGAAATTTAAACATTTGATTGATAATATAATTAATGATCTTTAATTGTCTTGAAATTTTGTAAATATGAAAAATATAATATAACTGTGAACTTATCAAAATTCAAATCCAATAAAAATATATAAGAGAAGTTTAAAAAATTTCCTTTAAACTTACAAACCAAACATAAATGTAAAAAATTAAAAATCTTTGGCCAAACCTTATTCTTGAAAACAACCAAAAGAAAAAAAATGTAAACCCCTTCCATTTATTGATTTTTTTTTTTTTTCTGATTTAGGATTTGTTTAAGATCCGCTTATTTTGCTGAAACTGAAAACTTTTTACTGAAAGTATAGTAGATAAAGCTAAAAGTTAGCTGAAATAGTACAACAGATTCATGAATAATACTAAAAAGTGCAGGGAGACCTATGAATAGTAGCAAAAATAAGCTGAATAGTAAAATAAGTTAGATTTTTAATTTGAAACCAAACACGCACTTAGTTTCTAAAATACTAATTAAAAAATAAGTATTTAAATATATGTCAGCTCACCCCCAACAACACATTACAATTCCTTTTTTTTTTCCCCACCAAGACATCAACACAATCTATAGTAAATCTTAAACATACACAGTTGATCGGGCTAGCTATAAGCATTTGTAAGGGCAAGTATTACATAAAATGTTAAAAGTGTTCAGGAATTCATAAGACATGATCAACAAATATTGATTGACACACCGAAGATAAAATGCCAGCACATGACAGAGCCCTCTTGTCCCCGTTCACCTTCTACTAAATCAACACTTTGTATAAAGTTAGGGCCAAGTTTCGGTACCTCAGCCAATCGCTTGCTGTTAACCTCATAAAACTTATATGCAGAGGCCTTGATCTCTATTTCAGCTTCTACCTTCCCAAATAGAGACATCTTTTCAATGTATCTTGAAACTCACTTCTGATCCTCAAACAATAAAAAAGGAGAAAGAGAGAAATGGCTCATTTGGTTTCAACAGAAATAGGGCATTTTATAGAATAAGTTTAGTGTTACACATTTTGGTACAACAAATGTCACAATTCATCCATGTAGCAAGTTATAATTGGTGAAAGAGTGTTCCTACATGAACCCACCATCATTTCTCCACCTATCACAACTCACCACATAGGTGAGAATGTGTGGCACTAAGCTTGTTACATTTTATAACATGTGAGACTTAAATGAGTTCAGTGAGTTCGTAAATCGGTATGGTGGCAGGTCAAGTCATCAAGTCGTGTTCTTTCACATCAAGTAAATTACATCTAGTCCTTCTTCTTTGAAGATGGCTGAGACTTATACTCTTGGCTAGCCACGAAGTCATAATTGAAGGGGGAGACCGTTACCCAGATAGCGGTCAAATAAGGCACAGCCATATTTGAATGTCTTTTTGTTTTTATTTTTCAAATTTTTATTTATTTTTAAGTCCAAACATTTTGACATTGGTAATTTTTTTTTTTTTTTTTAATTCCAGGGGTACCTATTTCCTTTCTATTTTATTTTGAACCTGTTTTAAGTGTATAAGACTATAAGTTATTGAAAGCAGCATGCTAAGAATCCTAAAATCACTAAAATGATATTTAGTTTTAAATAACATTTCAAGGAAAAAATAAATGGGAAAAAAAAAAAGAAAAGATTTTTTTTAGTAATTATCTTCAATTTTCCTTTCAAAAAAAAAAAAAAAATAGTAGAAACCGTTTCTGTTGCAATCATATTCATATATATGTTTTAGCAGTGTTTTATGCTACTACCAAGAAACTTATTGAGATAAATAAACCTTATGATCAATAATATGTATGTATATTAAAGGATCGGAGTTTTCAAGCATTATTTTTTAGTACATTTTAAGTTAACTTACATTAAAATTTAAATTAATTGAAACTTAATAAAAATATGAGTTACGGTAAAGTTTGTTAAAGAAAGAGTTAACTTGTATATAGTGTATGAGAGTGAGTGAATTCAACAATTTTCCTAAACACTTGAGAGATTTAATGTATTAGCTTAAACAACATGCTTTTTAACATTTTTTTAATTGCTCTGACCAAAACATCAAATACCGGGCAAAACACTTAAAAAGTTCGGTATACAGCCCAACATTTTATTTTTGTACATTTTAAAAGAATACCGGTACTGGTACGATATAAATTGACTTCCTTGATTGATTCACATCCAAATCCACTACTAACATTACATTGTTATCTACCATTAACAATATGTCACCTCACTAATTGTGAAAATTATTGTGATTCTAGAATTATTATTCCTTAATGTCAGTGTTTTAGATTTTTCATTTAAATCCAGCCATGTGGATATATTAATAATATTGCACAAAAGTGATTATTTTTAACTACAATTAAATTCAATTGTGTGATTCATTGACCAATACAAATATGTAATTGAATCAACTAAAAAATCTAAAACACAACTAAGGAAAGTACAAACTTTTTTAAACTTTAATTTTCTAGTATGGATTTTTCAAACGGTTGAAAAAAATTAATAAGCAACAAAAAAAAAAAAAAAAAATAGACAAAGTTTAACTACAAAATTAGTTGTAGCCTAAGGTTACAAAAAACAAAAAGTAGTTTGATGAGTGCTCTAAAGATTTTAAAGTTCAAAAAGTCTTTTAATACTTGCTCTAATTCCAAGAGAATGACCACTTGTATGGTTAACAAATAAAAAGTGATACACTTATATAATTCCTAGGTGTGTTACTATTCTTCTTTATTATATATTTTTATTTAATTGATATTACATATAAATATAATAAATCATTATTAATATGACAAAAATGTATGATCACTTATATAATTATATTTATTTATGCATTTAATGGTTGTTATCTTACCGATCTTTCAACTATTAATAAGTTTTTTAGACTATTGTACAATATAGTTGTATTGTATACTAAATTGTATTTAGAATACTAACTTAGATTATTGTATATAATATACAAGAAAAAAAATTAATCATTTTATTTTTCTTATTCCCCACAACAAAAACAGTGGTCACGGCCTATTAAATTTAGATCTAAGGTCCTAAAGTTCTAACACTACTTGTTTTAGCCAAATCACCATCTCATAGTCATCCTCAACGAGTCCAAAATAATTATACATAATTCATTTGCAGACTTAAAGCATCAGAGAAATAAGAAAAAAAAAAATCAAATTCAGTTTTCAAGTGGCCAAGCTGCTAGGTCCTACACAACCCCTAATCTTGCTAAATTCATAACACCTATCTCGTTTTATAACAAATCCAAACAATGTTATTCACTTACTCATAATAGATAGAAAAATAAAAAGTGATATTGCTAACAAATTTACAATAATTTATCATTGTTCTTTTCTCTATATATTTATTCCCTATGATTTACCTGTTCTTCTCATAGTACTACTAATTACTAAACGTTGTAGTTGGTCTACATATCTTCAATAGCGTCTTGTTATAGTTATTTAGTGTTTATAAGTATTTTCAAGACTACAGTTCAAGTTCAAATCTGAGCTGTTTGACACCTACTAGCCCAATTGAGAAAGCTAGATCTTAACCGAACAAATTGTTTCTCGACTGATTGAAACTCGAGATTACTGAAATGCGATTTCCACACATTAAGTGATTAGGGTTTTGTGCAAATAAGTCAAAAATATTTAAACAAACCCTAATATACGAAAATAGATTTTTGGAAATATTCTCGTGATCATAAGGTTTTTTTTGCCTCCTACTCTCAAAAGCCTCTAAGGTGATCAAGCAAAGCATATTTTAAATCAATGGAGTTCTAAAGACTTAGGTTTTATGTATTTAGAATCCTAATTTGTATTATTGGCAAACCATGATCAAAACAATGTATTTAAGTTGTTTTAGAAGTGCTCAAAGTTGGTTCTTTGTTGTAAAGTTAGAATAAAATACTAAGCTAATTAAAAAACTGATTTAGTGCATTTCGATAGATCGAAGCTTAGGCTCGATCAATCGAAAATCGTACCTGACATTTTTTAATTAGGTTTTCCAACTCAGCCCTAAAGTGTTTTAATTGGTTTAGGTTTCTAATTTACCCTAGGTATATAAGGGAAACCCTAGCCACATTTTTGTGTTGCTCATATTGCGGTTTATGTGAATCTCTTGTGAGATCTTTGAAGAGCTTTCTTTCACATAAACTTAGGGTTTTCAAGGAGAAGATTTTTCTACACCTTGATGATCATTCCAGTTGCTGCCATTGAAGCTTAAAGAAAACACAAGTGAGTGTGCTTGTATTTGATGGAAAATCCAAGAAAGAAGGAGTCCGTGGATTCGGAGCTTGCACGTGGTCGTATCAGTAAGTTCTACTGGTGCGTAGCAATAAGAAGTCAAGCGTGGGGGCTTGTAAGTCTTATTATATGAATTTCGATTCTTTCAAAATAATGGATTCAAGTTTACCTTGAGGATAGCTAAGTTAAATCCTCCCCAGGTTTTTATCGGTTTGGTTTCCTGGTGATCATATCTTTGTGTTCTTTATATTTCCATTGCTATACTTGATATGATTATTTGATTGTGTTAACCTAGATTTAATTAATTTGACTAAGTAATAACTTGGCTAAATTCCTAGGTTAATCCAATTGTGTTTTAAAGGGTCTAAAAACTGACAAGTGGTATCAGAGCAAGTAGCTCTTTTGTTTTTGATCCTTTGATCTTTGAGCTGATCATTAACCCCTGTTGTCTTGGAACACGGACACTCTCTGGTTATTCCTCCTCACTTTGATGGGAATAATTATGCTTATTGGAAAGTAAGGATGAAGCATTCCTGAAATCCATTGATGAGAGAGTCTGGAACTCTGTTGAATACGGATGGGAGAAGCCCACTACTCCTATTAGTGAGTGGTAAACTTCTCAAAAAGAAGCAGCTGCGTTTAATAGCAAGGCTATGAATGCTATCTTTAACGCTGTTTCTATGGAGGAATTTAAGAGAATCTCAAATGTTGAGGTTGCTCATACTGTTTGGAATATCCTCCAAACTGTGCATAAAGGCACAAAGACTGTCAAAATCAATAAATTGCAGCAATTAATTTCTAAATTTGAAAGCATTAGGATGTCTGATGATGAATCTTTTGATGAATTCTATGCTAAATTGAATGATATTGTTAAT
Source organism: Quercus agrifolia (assembly GCA_029955455.1). NCBI lineage: Eukaryota > Viridiplantae > Streptophyta > Magnoliopsida > Fagales > Fagaceae > Quercus > Quercus agrifolia. The sequence goes on along the minus strand of JARQAD010000002.1, from coordinate 23,326,538 downwards.
TATGCTTATAACTTGGGTGAAATTTATGGTCAACCTAAAATTGTTAGGAAGATTCTTAGATTCTTGACTGAGAATTTTAGACCCAAGGTGACTGCAATAACTGAAAGTAAGGATGTGGACTCCATTCCTATTAATGAACTTGTAGGATCTCTTCAATCTTATGAGTTGGACCTACCCAAAACTAGCAAATCCAAATCAATGGCTCTTAAGTCAGTTGATGATGTTGAGATTGGTGGATTTGATGATGAGCTCTCTGCTACAGAGATTGCTTACTTTGCTAAGAACTTTAGAAACTTTCTCAGAAATAACAATAGAAAGGCAAGAGGTGTGAACACTGCTGAACCTAGAAATTTTAGGAAGAATGATCCCACTAAGGTTAACAATATTGACAAACCTAGAGAAAAAGTAAGTCAATCTTCTAATAATTTTATGGGTCCTCAGTGTTTTGGATGTCAAGGATATGGTCACATGAAATCTGAATGTCCTACTTACTTGAAGTCTAAGGGTAAGGCTATGGCTGTAACCCTTAGTAATGGTGAAGTTTCTGATGATGAGTCATATTGTGACGAGGATGGAAACTTCATTGCTTTCACAGCTACTGCTATAGTGAATGAAAGCATATCTACTGAAGAGAACTCTTCTGATGGGGAACTCTCTGAAGATGCAGATTTTCAAGAGGCTTACAATAAATTTTGCAAAGTTGCTACAAAGGATGCTATGAATGTTGAACTTGGCCTGAAGAAAATTTAATCTCTTGAGCTTGATAAGAAGAATTTGCTTGTTAAACTGTTTGATGCTAATGAACTTTTGAACAATATGAAAACTGAGAACATGTTATGGCTTGATAAAGTTAAAACTTTGGAATTTGATTTATCTATTGCTAGATCTGCTAGTTCTAAACTTGATCAACTACTGGGTGTTCAAAAGTCTCCTTCTGACAAATCTGGTATAGGTTTTGTTGAAAGCATCTCTGTGTCTGCTCCTCATTCCACACACTTTGTTCCTTCATCTTCTTCAGAACCTTCTGTGAGTGAAGATGTGAGTGAAACTGTCAAACCCCCTGTTAGTGAGGTTGTTAAACCCATTGAAGTTTCACCATCTAGGAAGATTAGGGTTGATCTAAAAGAGTCTAAACCTAAGGTGTCTACCCTTTCTAAGGACAAGATGCATGGTAAGCCTGCTTGGGTGTGTCATTTTTGTGAGAAGTCTGGACACATTCGTCCAAACTATTACAAGCTGCAAGCTGCTAAGAGAGCAAATAAGCCAAAAGTGTCAATGCCTCAAGCACAAGATCCTATAGCACTTATTGGTGAATTGGTAAATGCCCTCAACCTTTATTCCAATCTTGGAGTTGGAAATCACTCTAATGTGAGTACAAACTCCAATGCTCGTGGAGCATCTAAAAGGTTTTGGATGCAAAAGACTCAAATTAACTGAGTCTTTCTGACATGGTCCTTGTGTTTCATTGCTTTTCCTTTGTGACCATTGTTCTTTGGTTTTTGTGTTTTTCTTTTTTGTCTCTAGGATTTGCATTACATTACATTCATGCATTTCATTCTAGGTGTTTTTTTTAATTTAATTTTTTTTTTTTTAAAAAAAAATATATATATATATATATATATATATATATAATGGAAAGAAAGGAAAGAAAAAGAAAGCACATTATTGTTCTTACACTATTCTCTTTGCTTTTGAAAACAAGGTTGGTCAATTTATTTTCACATGACATGTTTGTTGTACTTTGTTTAGCTTTGATGAGCTTATTTATTGCACTTCACTAGTGGAAGTTTTGTAGAACATGTTGTGTGGGAAAGATGTTTATGGTGTTTTAGCACTTTGTCTTTATCTTGAAGTTACATGTTGTTTGACTGTCGGACTTAATCCTTTTGAGAAAGGTATAAATAATCATCTTACCACTATGCACTAGCCAATCATGAACACCTTAGTGCATATCATAAGATTTTGTGTCGAGAAAGTGTAGCACATGCACAAAAAGAACATAAGGTGAAGCCTTGGTTTAAATGATAAATCTCTTTCATTAAAAATTGGTGTGTACTATTAGGCTGACTTCCAAATCACTTAAATTAAAAATTGGTGTGTATATTATGAGGCAAAATTCAAGAAACTTACATGATTGCAAGCTTATGTTCTAGGAGATGTGGGAGTTATATGATGTAACTCTTTAGGTGATAGTCTCTTTTAAATTCTATGTGATGAATTGTGTAGACTTTGTGGTTGATTTCTATTCACATATCACCTCACATGTATCTCAGGCTTTTGCTAGTTACACACACAATACAAGTTACTCTTTGCTAAACTTTGTACATATAATTGTGTGTGCTTATGGTCTGACCAATCACTTTTGAAAAATACCTTGAGTTTTATGCAAAACTATTTTTGTTGCTTTAAAAATGGGGAAGATTGTTTAAAATCTAAATTTCTGGAAAATTGGGTTTAAAATTTGTTTTTTGGGAGAGCATGTCATCTCATACTCATGCATTTGTTTTGTTATATTCAATGCCTTGAGGTAAGTTTTCAAAAAAAATCTAGTTTTTTCTCTCAAAAGCTATTTTTTCTAGAATTTCGATTGATCCAATCTATTTTTCAATCAATCGAAATCTTGCTTTAAAAATTATGTGAGCCTCTGCCTGGTTCGACTGATCGAACCTGTTTTTCGATCAATCGAAGATCGTATTTCAATTTTTTTAAAACAGTTCTTTGACTATTTCAAAACATCTTTTTCAAAAAGGTTTTTCAACTTTTCTTCTCTCTCCGACTTGGCAAGGCTGCACTACAATTTTTTGTCGTTTTCCTCCAAAATTTTTGCAAGGTTTTCCTCCCTCAAAGCCGGTAAGACCATTCTATCCCTCCTTTTGGTTTTATTTTCATGTTTTCATGCATTTAAAGGATATTTTTGGAACTTTTGGGATATGGGATTTTTGTTGATTCAAGGCTTGTTTTTTGAAATTAATCATTGGGTTTTGTTGGGATATTGTTATATTCATGTTTGTTATTGATTAATTTGATCAATTTGGGATTATATGAAAAATTGAAAATTCTAGGGTTTATGTTGAATCCGATTTGGGGATTTTGTTCAATTGAGTTGAAATTGATAAAATTGGCTTGTTGTTTTGATGTAATTGATCATTCTAATTAGTTTTCTAACTTGTGTAATGGTCAATTTGTCATTTTTTTGAAAAATTAACAAGTGGTTTAAATTTTTTTTGGGGTTGTAGTTAGAAACTCTATGCTCAAGCCAATTTTGTGAGTTTGAAATTATTTTGAACTTAATGTACTGCCTTAGCTCATGCATCATGTCATTTAATCTGTTCATGCATCATATAGTTCTTCTTGTTCTATATTTTTTTTATGCTAACTTGCAATCTGCCCTTGGTTTTTTGTTTTTGTTTCTATTTCCCATTTTTTTTGCTGTGTGCTCTTGTTCCTTATTCTAGCACCATGCCTAAGAAGACTAGAGCTAATAGGGTTCAGTTGTTTAGGAATGAGCGTGCGCATGAGGCCTATGAGAAACTTAATAGTAAACGTAAGATTTGGGCTGAGCATTCTGTGATTCTAGATGAGGTCGATCCAGCCATTATGGCTAATCTTGAGTCTAGAGGTTGGTTGTCTCTCTTAGAGATAGATCATCCACCCCCGACCACTTTAATTAGAGAGTTTTTCTCTAACCTCTCATGTCACATCTATGATTCTAACACCGTTGTTCGGAGTTGGATACGAGGTGAGAAGTTCACCATTACCCCTAGGGTAGTGGCTGAGGCTCTTAGGGTTCCGATTGTCACTAATCCGGTTTATCCCTATGATGAGTCACCTCCTATTGATGAGGTCATGTCACACATCATTAGATCATCTATTCAGTGGGGTTTTGATCCTCGGACCACATCTTCTGCGCTTTTTGAGACCGCATATTTGTTTCTTAGAGTTGCGTGTCATTCCTTGTGGCCCATTTCTCATCTCCACACCATCCCTTTGAAGCGATTGTGTTTCTATATGCATTCATGTTCGGTGCCTCTATCAGTTTTTCTCACTTGTTCCTTCGTTCTTTGAACGAAGTTCATAGGAGTTCTGTCATAGGACATGCGGTTATATATCCTATTTTCATTCATAGGATACTTTTGTTTCTAGGTCTAGCTGACTTTCCCTCTAGTGAGCCTATCCATATTGTTGGTCCCCTAGGTGCTACTTTCCTTCGTCATAGGGCTGCTCATTTGAGAGCTGATCTTTCGGTCTCTCGTGGTGCATCCTCTAGTAGTGTCCCCCCTCCTCCCTCCTCAATAGGTGCTGCTGAGACTTCTGGTGCTGCTACTGATGTTCCTCCACCAACTACTTCGGATGATTCCGACATTCGACGTACGTTGAATCATGTCTTGACCGTTCAGGTGGCTCAAGGACAGGTTTTGGTGGACATTTTGGATGAGATTAGAGGTCTACTAGCAGATTTGGCACGGTTTCGGAGTTTTTCATCACCACCTCCTTTTAATGATGGATTTTGATTGCCCTTTGACATTCCGTCACAAAAAGGGGGAGTACATATGAAATGTTTTTGACATTCTTTGTACCTGTTTTTGTTTTTAGGGGGAGACTTTATTTTTTATTGGTTGGAGCTTGTGGAGTTGTTTAGATTGTATCTAGGTGCTTCACTTTGTATTTTACCTTTTTTAGCTCTTGCCACATTGTTTTTACTTTGTTGAGTTATTCATGTTAGAGGGAGTTTATTTTGTGTTTCTTGTTTCAAACTTCTTATTGATTTATGATTATGAGTTCTTCATTATTATATGTCTTTATTGTTTGTGTTTGAAATCAAGATTTTTATTTTTCTTTACTTGTATTTTTTCCACACATGTGGTTATGCATTTTGTTTAAGTGTTTCAAGAAATATACAGGTTGATTCAATTAAGCTGTTGTCTACTCTTGCAACTGATGGATAGTAATTAAGATTGAATTTGTATTTTTGAGCATTTTTTTGTAAAGGGCTTTTACTTGTAAACTTTGAGCTATTTAAGTTGTGTTTTGTCACGGATTGCCAAATGGGGAGTTTGTAAGGTTCTAAAGATTTAGGTTTTATGTATTTAGAATCCTAATTTCAACTTAAATAGCTCAAAGTTTACAAGTAAAAGGTGGAGTTTGTTAGGTTCTAAAAACTTAGGTTTTATGTATTTAGAATCCTAATTTGTATTGTTGGCAAACCATGATCAAAACAATGTATTTAAGTTGTTTTAGAAGTGCTCAAAGTTGGTTCTTTGTTGTAAAGTTGAAATAAAATACTAAGCTAATTAAAAAACTGATTTAATGCATTTCGATCGATCGAAACTTAGGCTCGATCAATCGAAAATCATACCTGACGTTTTTTAATTAGGTTTTCCAACTTAGCCCTAAAGTGTTTTAATTGGTTTAGGTTTCTAATTTACCCTAGGTATATAAGGGAAACCTTAGCCACGTTTTTGTGTTGCTCATATTGTGGTTTATGTGAATCTCTTGTGAGATCTTTGAGAAGCTTTCCTTCACATAAACTTAGGTTTTCAAGGAGAAGATTTTTCTACACCTTGATGATCATTCCAGTTGCTGCCATTGAAGTTTAAAGAAAACACAAGCGAATGTGCTTGTATTTGGTGGAGAATCCAAGAAAGAAGGAGTCCGTGGATTCGGAACTTGCACGTGGTCGTGTCAGTAAGTTCTACTAGTGGGGTAGCAATAAGAAGTCGAGCATGAGGGCTTGTAAGTCTTATTGTATGAATTTCGATTCTTTCAAGATAGTGGATTCAAGTTTACCTTGAGGATAGCAATGTTAAATCCTCCCCAGGTTTTTACCGGTTTGGTTTCCTGAGTGATCATATCTTTGTGTTCTTTATATTTCCGCTGCTATACTTGATATGATTATTTGATTGTGTTAACCTAAATTTAATTAATTTGACTAAGTAACAACTTGGCTAACTTCCTAAGTTAATCCAATTGTGTTTTAAGGAGTCTAAAAACTGACAAAATTGTTGCAATACCATTCATCACAAGTGAAGCTAAATCTGAATCTTCAAGTGGGTACTTGAAGTTGTGGACAAGAAGTTTGCATGCAACATCTCTATAACTGAGGAAGCTTATGAACCCATAATTGCATTGGGTAATTTTAGTAATGCCTATTAGGAATAAAGTTATTTAGTTATTATAAACTTCTAATCAATTAGTGGGTTTATTTTACCTTGGGATTGATATATTAAATCCTCTAGGGTTTTTCCTAAAAAAAAAAGAAAATCCTCTAGAATTTTTTTTGTGAAATTTTATTCCATTGATTTTCCTTGGGATTGAAATAAACTTCCCTTTTATTTCCGCTTAATTTGTTTATATTAATTGATATTGGTGATGGTTGCATTAACCAAAGGCAGTTCATAATTGATTTAATTAATAACCTGGTGGTAAAACTGGTTAGTAACTGTTTTAAAAGAGGTCTAAAAAGTAACAAATTCATAGCATAATAAGTCGTCTTAATTATAGTAGCATGATGATATTGTTGATTTGTTGTTATCAACGTAGAAAAGGATGGATGGCCGAGTTAGAAGGGTGGGCTTTGTTCTCTTTTACGGTAAGAGGAAGAGTTTGTTAAGTGGAAGAAAAGTTCTATGTGTAGATTGGAGAAATAGACCATGAGAGGAGACCGCCAATGGAGACGGCTTAATATCATGAGGGGAGAAATTTCAGATGTTTTTTGGTCCATTCTAAAATAACCCAATTTATATTATTTAAATTATTTTCCTTTTATTTATTTAGTCCAAGAAAAAAAAATACAACCCAAGGTTCAAAGGTAGTAAAAAAAAATTTTCAACACTTTATAATAAATTAACATTATTAAAATGAGAAATATTGAAATTTATGGGATGTTACATAGAGGCTATTCCGAAATTCTTCCTAGCTACTGTTTGTAAATTTTAAATTTCAACATGCTATGTTATTATTATCTCTTTTGATTAAAAATAATAATATTTGCCAATGTGCTACATAAGAACATTTATTTTTATTTTTAATTCATTTGGTCATTACGAATTTGACCAAAATGAAATTGATTAATTAAATTGGCAAGTAATCTCCCTTTTTTTTATGAATAATAAACTTTATTAACAAAAGAAGAAAACAGAAATAGCACAGCAACAGAATACAGTACAGAGCAGCCTCTAGAAGATGACACGGGCAAAACTTGGGGTTGGGGAGCAATTAATCTCCCTAATATGGAAAGGCAATTACAAAACATTATTGATCATTGAATTAAGAGCATTCTCATCAAACATGTCAAAAAATATAGCATTTATGATCTCAAAACACTACTTTATTTATTTTAACATTCTACTTTATAATATACCCAACATCAAAGTTTTTTTTTTTTATTTTACCACTTCATTAAAATATTAATTATTTTAATCATGAGAGAGAGAGAGAGTGGTGGAGAGAGACACAAGCTCACAGCACAAGGGAGAGTGAGAGAAAAAGAAAAAGAAAATAAAAATAAAAAAATTTTAGCATCTTGCTATAGTAGGGTGTCAAAGATGACACTCCACTGTAGCAAAGATGTCAAAAATTTTAAGAATAGCATGCTTGATGTGGATGATACTTTAAGGGGATGAGAGCTAAAATTAGGATTTAGCATTTTTCACATCTTTCGATGTGAAAAGGCAATTACAAGACACTATTGATCATTGCATTCATAGTTTCACCTTAGTAGTAAGGAAATATTCATAGCAATACAAAATTATAGTCATAATTATCATGATTAATACCCAGCTTAGTTTAGCAAGTGACTCTAGGAAAATTTCACTCAAACTCGGAAACTCTATTGGAAAATTGATTGGAATACTAACCATTAAGGAGACTTAGTTTGTAACCTTCTCTCAAACCATCCCTGAAACTTATATTCTCATTCATGGGTTGTGACTGGTGAGTGGCTTTGGAAGGTGTACTATTACAAGGAGGTGCATCCATTGGCAACAAGCTTGAAGGTGGTCGTTCTAGGTATATCACCAAGAAGCATATTCCTATTACAATAATTGTACTTTTCAAAAATGAAAAATCCTCCTTTAGTTGTTGTCGTTTTGTCACTAGACATGTGATTGTATTGGAAATTAAATAAGGCTATTATTGGCTTGGTATTTTTTTTATTTGTGTGCTCATAATTTTTGGGATGTTATCAGTTTGTGTTACTTTTGTGTAATGGAAGTAGGCAACTTGGGTCATGAAATCTTAGATTTTGGGCACGCTTTGTTTTAGAATTTCCTATTAGGGGTAATCCTTCACTCAACAACCACTATCTCAAAGTAATCCTTCACAACTCCAACATAATTATACACAATTCATGTACAATACTTAAAACATCATAGAAATTAAAAAGATGTAAAATTATCTCCATTAGGAGAGTAAATGTGGCCCACGTATATTTTATTTTAATGATTTAATTAGTTATTTTATTCAGATTTATTTTTATTTATTTAATGATAAGAGTGACAGATAAAAACTCATCCTATTAGAGTTCATTTTTTAATAGACATTTATAATTTTGTTGGGTAAAATAGATGTTTTTTGGTGAACAATCATATACTCCTTGATAGAAAAAATATAAATAGATAAACAAAGTTAAATTAAAGGGGTCCCTAGGCTAGCCTTAAAAAAAAACAAAAAAAACAAAAACATGCATTCTCTATCAAAAGGGTTTCTAAGGAAAACGTCATATATTATAAGAATCTCTTCTTATTCTTTATTCTACACTGGTCACTGGGGTTTTTTTTTTCTATAAATCATTCGAACAACAATGGAAGGTATGTTTTATTTCCTTAATTTGCTTTAGATTTTTTGCCCCCAAAAAAAAAAAAAAAAAATCGAATTTGGTCCTCAGGTGGCCATGGAGGCTCAGTCCGACATTGCCCCCAATCTTGCTAAATTCAAAACGCCTATTTCATTTTATAACAAACCCAATCAATGCTATTCATAGATAGAAAAATAATAAGTGATATTGCTAGCAGATTTACAGTTATTTACCATTGTTGAGTTCTCTATATATTTATTCGCCATTTGAAAGTAAATAATAGTCGCCTATAATTTACATGCAGTTCTCATAGTATTAGTAAACATTGGAGTTGGTCTACACATCTCTTTTTTTTTTACGAGGTCTACATATCTTCAATTATCTGTTATATTAAAATTTTTTCTTTTTTCTTTTTGGAGAATCTGTTATATATTGCATTAGATGTCAAAATCTACTCATAACATACTGTGGCTGGATTTCGTAGCAAAATAAATTGTTCAGTTTAAAATAATTTTACATACGAATTTGTATATAACAAATTGTGTGTAACAAATATAGAGACTGAATCACATATGGACCCGAAAGAGCCCTGACCCCCTGGCTTGTATAACTGGATCCCTTCGTCCAAAATCAGCCCAAACGGATCTACATTCTGCACAAAGCATAAACTGCACTGACTGGCTGAGCAGCGTTGATGTTTTGAAATTTGAAGGACAGATAGAGAGTGACTGTTACTGTAGAACTAAAGGAAATTTAGAGAGAAGAAGAAGATGGAAATGGAACGAAGAAAGACATCATAAACTGGAGATGAAGAGGGGGGAATCAATAGTAGCATTTTTTATTTTTTGAGAAGAAAGCATACAAGAATTATACCTTCAAAAAGAGTAAGCATTTCAAATTCCTAACTAAATAAGGGTGGCCTAAGTCTAAACTAAAACTTTAAATTTAAATATTAGGAACTGAGATACCATGCACATGATTCGATCAAATTCAACAAAAATTTCACCAATTTAGTTGTACTTAACCAAGGGCTCTATCCTGATTTTCTTAAACGTTTGGAAAAGAGAACCTTAAGTTTTTGCAGGAAGTCGTCTCATTTCTTATGTTCAATATGCGTGAAGTTCATGTAGTTTCTCTATTACTTCAGATATTTAGCATAATGCTCAACTCCATTTAGCATAATACGCATAAGGGGGAGAGTTACCACCTCCCTGATTTTCAAGAAGGTCGAACATCAAAAAATCCAGAGAAAAAATTTAATTATCTTCATTCATTAGTTTTGATCTCTTCTTTAGATAAGCCTAAGATGAAACTAATTCAGAACAATATCACAATATCAATATGTGGGATTCGTCCATTGTAGGACTTCTTTTGTTACTAATGTTTGAATGCTTTAAAATGTGTAAAAATACAAGAGCTATTTAGACCCCCAAATTAAATTACAGCTCGATATATTTTGCTCTAACTTATACTAGTGCAGAAAAGAGTAAATGCGAGCATATAAACAAACAAGCTACTCTAACCCATATTCATAATAACACAGCAGTAAAATGAAAGGTAAAAGAGTAGGGAAGAAATATGCAAACACAAGATAACACGCCGATGTGTTATTGAAGAGGAAACTGAAGAACTCGGCGAAAAACCTCTCCACCGCCCTCCAAGAGGTAATCAATCCACTAGACAATCAATTGGGATACATGGGTTAGCAAGAGATCCTCAAAGCCTAATCTACCCACTGTACCTAAGCCTTCCAAGCTCTTACTCCAACAAAGCTTCTCTGAACCGTGTCTTGTCTAACTCTCCGGATCCTACAACACACCCGATTGCATCCACCAAAGTCTGGCTTCTTCCAACGCTTGCCAATAGCACCAAATCCTCACCTGAAACTCTGAAAGGATGTGGTAAATTTTTGAGCTATCAACCTCTCAATGGTATGGAAATGGAGAGATAAGAGTTGAGGAAAATCCACAAGCAATTGTGTAGAGTTATGTGGGTATAACAATCTCTAACTCTCAAGATTTGTGGATAGGGTTTTCTCTTAGCAACACTCCTCAATATTTGTGGGTAATGTGGGTATATATAGCGTGGGTACAGAAAGTGTATATCAGATAAGACAATCTGGCAAAATAGAACGTTTTGAGAGTGTCTCGTAGGAAGGCCCTACCCGTGAGCTACGTATACTCGTGAAACACAGCTATCTCCATCCTGTCCTGACTCTTCGCATTCCAGTCATATGCAGGGCACATGCATCATTTCACAGGATGCTTAGTCGCGAGCTACCTGCAAAAACTCTTTAGTCTTCAATTTGCTTGAGTGGTATCAGAGCGGGTAGCTCTTTTGTTTTTGATCCTTTGATCTTTGAATGATCCTTGACCCCTGTTGTCATGGAACACGGACACTCTCTGGTTATTCTTCCTCACTTTGATGGAAATAATTATGCTTATTGGAAAGTAAGGATGAAAGCATTCCTGAAATCCATTGATGAGAAAGTCAGAACTCCATTGAATACGGATGGGAGAAGCCCACTACTCCTATTAGTGAGTGGCAAACTTCTCAAAAAGAAGCAGCTGCATTTAATAGCAAGGCTATGAATGCTATCTTTAACGCTGTTTCTATGGAGGAATTTAAGAGAATCTCAAATGTTGAGGTTGCTCATACTGCTTGGAATATCCTCCAAACTGTGCATGAAGGCACAAAGGCTATCAAAATCAATAAATTGTAGCAATTAACTTCTAAATTTGAAAGCATTAGGATGTCTGATGATGAATCTTTTGATAAATTCTATCTAAACTGAATGATATTGTTAATCCTGCTTATAACTTGGGTGAAATTTATGATCAACCTAAAATTGTTAGGAAAATTCTTAGATCCTTAACTGAGAACTTTAGACCCAAGGTGACTGCCATAACTGAAAGTAAGGATGTGGACTCCATCCTTGTTGATGAACTTGTAGGATCTCTTCAATCTTATGAGTTGGACCTACCCAAAACTAGCAAATCCAAATCAATGGCTCTTAATTCAGTTGATGATGTTGAAGTTGGTGGATTTGATGATGAGCTCTCTGCTACAGAGATTGCTTACCTTGCCAAGAACTTTAGAAACTTTCTCAGAAATAACAATAGAAAGGCAAGAGGTGTGAACACTGCCGAACCTAGAAATTTTAGGAAGAATGATCCCACTAAGGTTAACAATATTGACAAACCTAGAGAAAAAGTAGGTCAATCTTCTAATAATTCTATGGGTCCTCAGTGTTTTGGATGTCAAATGTATGGTCACATGAAATCTGAATGTCCTACTTTCTTGAAATCTAAGGGTAAGGCTATGGCTGTAACCCTTAGTGATGGTGAAGTTTCTGATGATGAGTCAGAATGTGACGAGGATGGAAACTTCATTGCTTTCACAGCTACTGTTGTAGTGAGTGAAAGCATATTTACTGAAGAGAACCCTTCTGATGGGGAACTCTCTGAAGATGCAGATTTTCAAGAGGACTACAATAAACTTTGTAAAGTTGCTGCAAAGGATGCTATAAGTGTTGAACTTGGCCTGAAGAAGATTGAATCTCTTGAGCTTAATAAGAAGAATCTGCTTGTTAAACTGTTTGATACTAATGAACTTTTGAACAATGTGAAAACTGAGAATATGTTATTGGTTGATAAAGTTAAATCTTTGGAACTTGATTTATCTGTTGCTAGATCTGCTAGTTCTAAACATCAACTATTAAGTGTTCAAAAGTCTACTTCTGACAAATCTGGTATAGGTTATGTTGAAAGCATCTTTGTGTCTGCTCCCCATTCCATACACTTTGTTCCTTCATCTTCCTCTAAACCTTCTGTGAGTGAAGTTGTGAGTGAAACTGTCAAACCCCCTGTTAGTGAGGTAGTTAAACCCATTGAAGTTTCATCATCTAGGAAGATTAAGGTTGATCTGAAAGAATCCAAACCTAAGGTGTTTACCCTTTCTAAGGACAAGGTGCACCGTAAGCCTGCTTGGGTGTGTCATTTTTGTGGGAAGTCTGGACACATTCGTCCAAACTGTTACAAGATGCAAGCTGCTAAGAGAGCAAATAAGCCAAAAGTGTCAGTGCCTCAAGCACAAGATCCTATAGCACTTATTGGTGAATTGGTAAAGGTGCTCAACCTTTATTCCAATCTTGGAGTTGGAAATCACTTTAATGTGAATACAAACTCCAATGCTCGTGGTGCATCTAAAATGTTTTGGATGCAAAAGACTCAAACTAACTGAGTCTTTCTGACTTGGTTCTTGTGCTTCATTGCTTTTCTTTTGTGACCATTGTTTTTTGGTTTTTGTGTTTTTCTTTTTTGTCTCTAGGATTTGCATTGCATTACATTCATGCATTTCATTCTAGGTGTTTTTTTTAATTTAATAAAATAAAATAAAAAAAAGGAAAGAGAGGAAAGAAAAAGGAAGCACATTATTGTTCTTGCACTATTCTTTTTATGTTTGAAAACAAGGTTGGTCAATTTATTTTCACATGACATGTTTTGTTGTACTTTGTTTAGCTTTGATGAGCTTATTTATTGCACTTTACTAGTGGAAGCTCTGTAGAACATGTTGTGTAGGAAAGATGTTTATAGTGTTTATCACTTTATCTTAATCTTGAAGTCACATGTTGTTCAACTGTCGGACTTGATCCTTTTGAGAAAGGCATAAATAACCATCTCACCACTGTGCACTAGCCAATCATGAACACCTTAGTGCATATCATAAGATTTTGTACTTGAGAAAGTGTAGTACATGCACAAAAAGAACATAAGGTGAAGCCTCGGTTTAAATGATAAATCTCTTCATTAAAAATTGGTGTGTACTATTAGGCTAAAATGCTAATCACTTAAATTAAAAATTGGTGTGTATATTATGAGGCAAAATTCAAGAAACTTACATAATTGCAAGCTTATGTTCTAAACTTACATGTGGGAGTTATATGATGTAACTCTTTAGGTGTTAGTCTCTTTTAAATTCTATGTGATGAATTGTGTAGACTTTGTGATTGATTTATGTTCTCATATCACCTCATATGTATCTCAAACTTTTTGCTAGTTGCACACACAACACAAGTTACTCTTTGCTAAACTTTGTACATGTAATTGTGTGTGTTTATGGTCTGACCAACCATGTTTGAAAAATACCTTGAGTTTTATGCAAAACTGGTTTTTGTTGCTTTAAAAATGGGGGAGATTGTTTAAAATCTAAATTTTTGAAAAATTGGGTTTAAATCTTGTTTTTGGGAGAGCATTTCATCTCATACTCATGCATTTGTTTTGTTATATTCAATGCTTTGAGGTAAGTTTTCAAAAAATCTGGTTTTTTCTCTCAAAAAGCTGTTTTTCCAGAATTTCGATTGATCCAATCTATTTTTCGATCAATCAAAATCTTGCTTTAAAATTTATGTGAGCCTCTGCCTGGTTCGATTGATCGAACCTGTTTTTCGATCAATCGAAGATCGTATTTCAGGTTTTTTAAAATAGTTCTTTGACTGTTTTAAAAACATCTTTTTCAAAAAGTTTTTGAACTTTTCTTCTCTCTCCGACTTGGTAAGGATTCTCTACAATTTTTTTGTCATTTTCCTCCAAAATATTTGCAAGGTTTTCCTCCCTCAAGGCCGGTAAGACCATTCTATCCCTCCTTTTGGTTTTATTTTCATGTTTTCATGCATGTTTTCATGCATTTAGGGGATATTTTCGGAACTCTTGATTTTTGGGATTTTTGATGATTCAAGGCTTATTTTCTGAAATTGATCATTGGGTTTTGATGGGATATTATTATATTCATGATTGGTGTTGATTAATTTGATCAATTTGGGGTTTTATGAAAAATTGAAAATTCTAGGGTTTATGCTTGAATCCAATTTGGGGATTTTGTTCAAATGAGTTGAAATTGATGAAATTGGCTTGTTGTTTTGATGTAATCGATCATTCTAATTAGTTTTCTAACTTGTGTAATGGTCATTTGGTCAATTTATTTTGAAAAATTAACAAGTGGTTGCAATTTTTTTTGGGGTTTTCGTTAGAAACTCTATGCTTAAGCCAATTTTGTGAGTTTGAACTTAATTTGGACTTAATTTTCTGCATTAGCTCATGCATCATATCATTTTATCTGTTTATGCATCATATAGTTCTTCTTGTTCTATATTATTTTTGTGCTAACTTGCAATCTGCCCTTAGTTTTGTTTTTGTTGTTTTTCCTATTGTTTTTTATGCTTTTGTTCCTTATTCTAGCACCATGCCTAGGAAGACTAGAGCTAATAGAATTCTCTCTACCCCTGCTGTGTCTCCTCCTAGGGTTCAGTTTTTTAGGAATGAGCGTGCGCATGAGGCCTATGAGAAACTCAATAGTAAACGTAAGATTTGGGCTGAGCGTTCTATGATTCTAGATGAGGTCGATCCAACCATTAGGGCTAATTTTGAGTCTAGAGGTTGGTTGTCACTCTTAGAGATAGATCATCCACCCCTGACCGCTTTGATTAGAGAGTTCTTCTCTAACCTTTTATGTCACATCTATGATTCCAACACCGTTGTTCGGAGTTGGATACGAGGTGAGGAGTTCACCATTACCCCTAGGTTAGTAGCTGAGGCTCTTGGGGTTCCAATTGTCACTGATCCAGTTTATCCTTATGATGAGTCACCTCCTATTGATGAGGTCATGTCACACATCACTGGATCATCTATCCAGTGGGGTTCTGATCCTCGGATCACGTCTTCTGCGCTTACTGAGACCGCATATTTGTTTCTTCGAGTTGCTTGTCATTCCTTGTGGCCCATTTCTCATCTCCACACCATCCCTCTGGAGCAATGTGTGTTTTTATATGCGTTTATGTCTAATGCTTCTATCAATTTTCCTCACTTGTTCCTTTGTTCCTTGAACGAAATTCATAGGAGTTCTGCCGTAAGACATGCGCTTATATATCCTATTTTCATTTATAGGATACTTTTGTTTTTAGGTCTAGCTGACTTTCTCTCTAGTGAGTCTGTCCATGTTGTTGGTCCTCTAGGTGCTACTTTCCTTCGTCAGAGGGCTGCTCATTTGCGAGCTGATCCTTCGGTCTCTCGTGGTGCATTCTCTAGTAGTGTCCTCCCTCCTCCCTCCTCTACAGGTGCTACTGAGACTTCGGGTGCTGCTACTGCTACTGATGTTCCTCCACCGACTACTTCGGATGATTCCGACATTCGACATACGTTGGATCATGTCTTGACCATTCAGGCGGCTCAAGGACAGGTTTTGGTGGACATTTTGGATGAGATTAGAGATCTGCGAGCAAATTTGGCACGGTTTCGGAGTTCTTCGTCGCCACCTCCTTTTAATGATGGATTTTGATTGCCCTTTGGCATTTCGTCACAAAAAAGGGGGAGTACATATGAGAGATGTTTTTGGCATACTTTGTACTTGTTTTTGTTTTAGGGGGAGACTTTATTTTTGATTGGTTTGAGCTTGTGGAGTTAGATTGTATCTAGCTGCTTCACTTTGTATTTTACTTTTTAGCTCTTGCCACATTGTCTTTACTTTGTTGGGTTATTCATCTTAGGGGGAGTATATTTTGTGGTTCTTGTTTCAAACTTCTTATTGATTTATGATTATGAGTTCTTCATTATTATATGTCTTTATTATTTGTCTTTGAAATCAGGATTTTTATTTTCTTTACTTGTATTTCTTCCACACATGCGGTTATGTATTTTGTTTAAGTGTTTCAGGAAATATACAGGTTGATTCAATTAAGCTGCTGTCTACTCTTGCAACTGATGGATAGTAGTTAGGATTGAATTTGTGTTTTTGAGCATTATTTTGTAAAGGGCTTTTACTTGTAAACTTTGAGCTATTTAAGTTGTATTTTGTCACGGATTGCCAAAGGGGGAGTTTGTTAGGTTCTAAAGACTTAGGTTTTATGTATTTAGAATCCTAATTTGTATTGTTGGTAAACCATAATCAAAACAATGTATTTAAGTTTTTTTAGAATTGCTCAAAGTTGGTTCTTTGTTGTAAAGTTGGAATGAAATACTAAGCTGATTAAAAAACCGTTTCAGTACATTTCAATCGATCGAAGCTTAGGCTTGATCATTCGAAAATCGTACCTGAAGTTTTTTAATTAGGTTTTCCAACTCAGCCCTAAAGTGTTTTAATTGGTTTAGGTTTCTAATTTACCCTAGGTATATAAGGGAAACCCTAGCCACGTTTTTGTGTTGCTCATATTGCGGTTTATGTGAATCTCTTGTGAGATCTTTGAGGAGCTTTCTTTCACATAAACTTAGGGTTTTCAAGGAGAAGATTTTTCTACACCTTGATGATCATTCCAGTTGCTACAATTGAAGTTTAAAGAAAACACAAGCGGGTATGCTTGTATTTGGTGGAGAATCCAAGAAAGAAGGAGTCCATGGATTCGGAGCTTGCACGTGGTCGTGTCAGTAAGTTCTACTGGTGGGTAGCAATAAGAAGTCGAGCGTGGGGGATTGTAAGTCTTACTGTATGAACTTCAATTCTTTCAAGATAGTGGATTCAAGTTTACCTTGAGGATAGCTAGGTTAAATCCTCCCCAGGTTTTTACCGGTTTGGTTTCCTGGGTGATCATATCTTTGTGTTATTTATCTTTCCGCTGCTATACTTGATATGATTATTTAATTGTGTTAACCTAGATTTAATTAATTTGACTAGGTAATAACTTGGCTAAATTCCTAGGTTAATACAATTGTTTTAAGGGGTCTAAAAACCTGCAAAACAAATAGTTGTAAATTACAACTTTACAATGTTATAATTACCATTCATATTATGGTAAATTTTTTTTGTCAAAATCTAGTTGATTATTTGTTATATACAATTACCATTAACATTATGGTATTTTTTGGTAACTCTAATTGATAGCTTTGAAGAAATATGTATCTTCATTATTATATAACAAAATTGATAGTAAATTATAGCTAGCTAAGCCAAAAAAATTAGTTATTATTATTGTTGTTGTTGTTGTTGTTGTTGTTAAATATTTGTTTTTTATGTTTAGAAGTCATTTTGCATATTCAAGCATTAAAATATGGTTAAAATTACATATATATTTTATTCTATAGTACTTTCAATACTTTTAGTTTTTTTTTTATTGTACTTTTAGCAATAAACTTTCAATAAAAAGTTTAAAAAGTTGTTCTCAAACGGACTCTTAACATAGCAATCAGAATTAAACATTCAAGAACAAATTTATCGCAATAAATCATCCTAGAACATAACATATGAACAATATAATTTGACTTCGTGTTTTTAATTACGTTTCTCACGGTTTAACAACATCGAAAATGCCAACTCACTACTGTTGGCCTAGTATGGATCATGTTGTTAGCTAACTTGGACTTTTTCTTTATATGGTATCCACACACACCAAAAAAAAAAAAAAAAAAAAACACTAGTAATAGTAATAGATATAGTAGGAAGCATTTTTAATTTCATGTATCCAATATAGATAACATGCTGCAGGAGGCAATTGAGGAAGCTCTAGTGGTACCCATAAATCAGTACATATTGTGCTTATTTTACCCATAAATGAGGAAGCTCTAGTCTTTAAAGCTCTCAAAAGTTTTATTTTACACAAACACATTGTGCTTATTTCCAAAAAAAAAAAAAAAAGCAAGCTATAATCTTTCTTCCTAGCTATTCGTGGGTAAGATGAGCGTCCATATCTTTTGTAAGACCAATCGCAAATTCAAGCATTGTGTTTGATTCAGGATCATCGACATTCAGTTTCTCATATTCCAAAGTCCAGCGGACCAAGCTTCCCTCACCTTTTGGAGTGGCTTGAACAACGAATTTGAAACTCTTGTACAACTCCAGGAGTATTCCTCCAATCACCTTGAAAGTGAGTGAATGGTTTTTGTCATCAATGGCCATTACCTCCTTAGACATTACAGCTTTCCCATCTGCCACCGACTCAAACAAAAACAATCAATTGTACAAACATCAAAACAAGAAAGACAAGATATAAATATCACCCCTTTCATTATAGTTTACTAACTATATTTTGCTGTTTTCTGTCTCATCACATGTGAGACATTTTTTTATTTTACCTGGAAGGAAAAGCATGTATTATCAAACAAACAACATTACAAAAGCACGTATCTCATGGTAGTTGACAAGTGAAAACACAAAATTCTCAAAAACCCACTTGGCGAGACAATGAGCAACAAAGTTCCTTTCCCTAGGAACCTAAACAAAACTACTTTACAATCTGACTTCTGTCAATCAGTGCTTTAACGTCCTCTACTAGCTGCGGATTTTTCTAATTTACGTACTTGCCCATTTTCTGTTTCAATTTAAGTTTTTGTATCTTCTCAAACACTACTGGTAAATGCATTGTCGAGACTCGAAAGTAAACTAGTAACTAGTAAGTTAAGTGGGGATGGAAGAAACAAGTATTGAGAAGAGACGTTTTAGTAATGGGCCGGCCTAGTGGGGTTTAGGAGAAGCAAGTGTGGACACAGTAGTAGTGAAATATGTGGAGAAGGGTGGAACTAGGTTTATGCTAAGTTAAAGCAGGAGAGGAAGGATTGGCTTTCCAGGATTGTCGGTTGAAGAAACGAGCTTTTGGTAAAGATGGTGGAAGGCTCAGAATGGAGAAAATATAGTGGATTGATTGATTCAAATAAGTTGCTTGCTTTCTCTCTCCCTGGATGGATTGATTTAATTAAGTTTCTTAATTCAAAATATCTTGTTGAGGCAGGCCTAATCATATTCTGCTCCTCGTTAAACAAGTAACATACTACAATTGACATAGTATAAAATAGAACACATAAATAAGCGAAGTAATTCTTATATTCTAAAATGGTAAATTGATATTAATTAGTACCAAAAATATTATATTATCCTTGGGCAAAGTAATTCTTATGTTTTCATGCATTTAATTCCAAAGGCAAAAAAAAAAAAAAAAAAAAAAAAGGGATTAATTGATGACAAGGCAGTGAGAGAAAAATATAATATTGATAAAATGTACACGAAAAATAGTGTTTCCTATTAGACTTTATCAAAACTATTCAATTTTATGTTTTACTCACCGAAAATACCAACACACAAATGGCCCTCTGATTTCTTTTTTTCTTTTCTTTTCTTTTACTAATATTATTGTTGATAAAAGTAGTAAATTAACTTGGAAAATATAAAAGAAATAATATGTTATCCAACCATAAAGTTTAATAATTTTATAATTAAGAATGCATAATTATTAATAAGTTTAATCCAAATATTTATTTATACATATGTCATATATATATATATATATAGAGAGAGAGAGAGAGAGAGAGAGAGAGATTTGGACCTAGTTGATTTCATTGGGTAGCATTAAGGATATAGATGTATTGCATCAAGTTGATAACTGTTATATGTAATGTATTATAAACTCGTTTTAAAATACTATTATTTTTGTCGTGTGTATTCTAATAAGTATTACTATGTGCTAAAAAAAAAAAAAATTGATAACTTTTATCGGTATTGCCTTCAATATGGTAGCACCACTTGAGTTGGCATATTAATCAACTAAAATTTTCTTCCCTTTTAAAGGAGGGTTATAGCTAGGTATTTTTCATGTGTGTTCTAATAAGTATTACTATGTACTAAAAAAATTAAAAAAAGTTGATAACTGTTATCGATATTGCCTTCAATATGGTAGCACCACTTGAGTTGGCATATTAATCAACTAAAATTTTCTTCCCTTTTAAAGAAGGGTTATAGCTAGGTATGGGCTAGTTGACTATTTTTTTTTTTTTAATGTCTTTTTGTCAATTTAATTTTTGAGATGAAATTAACTATAATTTTTGAAATTTAACTTCAAATAATAACTATATAATAATAATAAAAAGTAGGGGCCAAGGGGAATAGACCCTATTGGTCCAAATGTAATTTTGTCCTTGTATAGTTGTATTTATTTTTTTATTTTTTTTTTTTAGAGAGAGAGTTTCAACCTATAGCGTCCGTTCTTAATAATAGTTCTTTGTCATCAGACCAAGACACCAATCAGTTTTTGGTGTAAGCGGGGATTGAATCACAGTTTTTGGTGTATTTATGGTTGAACTCTACTGTACATTCAGATTTAATTAATTAAAGTTTTAATAAAAAAAATTTTTCTTTCTCTTTTCCGGTGGATTCTAGAGTTCTTCTTGGGGGTTCAAAGGTTATTCTCTTAATATAGCCATGTTCTACTTCTGATGATTTCTAACATTTTTAAATTTTCCGAGGGTATTTAATATATATATATATATATATATATATATATATATATATATATATATATATCATGGCACACTTATGGCGATGATAGAACGAGTTGGGGATCGTATAATTTAAATTTTTATGTTTGCATTTTTTTTATGTTAGTGTTTATTATACTTTGAAATTTATCAAATTTACATTAGTCTTTACAATTCTTTTAAAATTTCTATATAATTTTAAATTTATCAACCTATCTCAATCTTGAAATTTATCAATTTTTTGTGATTTGGAATGAGTTTAGCAAAGCCCAAAACTTTATTTTTCTAATTATTTATTTTATTTTCCCTTCTCTTTAATTTTTTTTCATCCATATGTTTCACTTTCCTATTTGTTTTTTTCCTACCTCCTCTTCGTCTAACCTAGTACAGTTATCTCTAGTTCTCTCTCTCTCTCTCACACACACACACTAAGAGAGAGAGAGAGAGAGAGAGAGAGATTCATCTTTTAATCAATAAAGGGATTTTTTATTTTATGAGAAAACAAATATTTGGAGTTGTTATAGTGCTCACTACTTCAATAGAGCTACCATACCAACTCTTTAAAATAAAATAAAAAAATAGAGTTAAATAGGTTGCTGGAGGTGTTTTTTGTGTGTTTGCTCTCTAAAAATGGCTTTAGAGAGCCTATTAGAGAAGCTCTTATTTAGTCGATGAATTTTTTAAGAAGAGAAAATGGTGTGGATAGTGAACAGTGCTCACTTGGCCAAGAGATGAACTATAGTAACTCTAATGTACTTTTTGCATTTTGGAGAGACTGTTAGAGTTGATTTTTGTGGGTTTTTTCTTCTACATGAAGATGAAAATTACTATAAATAGCATCATTTAAGAACACCAAAACTTGAAATTTAAATATTTGATTGATAACATAATTATTAATCTTTAATTATCTTGAAATTTTGTAAGAATGAAAAATATAATAAGAAAATATAATATAACAATGAACTTATCAAAATTCAAATCCAATAAAAATATATAAGAGAAGTTTAAAAAGTTTCCTTTAAACCTTCAATCCAAACATAAACGTAAAAAATTAGAAATGTTTGGCCAAACCTTATTCTTGACACACACACACACACAACCAAAAAAAAAAAAAAAAAAAGGTAAACCCCTTCCATTTATTGATTTTTTTTTTTTTTTCCGTTTTAAGGTCTATTTAGGATCTGCTTATTTTGTTGAAACTGAAAATTTTTTACTTAAAGTACTATAGATAAAGGTAAAAGTTAGCTGAAATAGTACAATGAGCTCATGAATAGTACCAAAAAGTACAATATGGCCTATGAATATTAATAAAAATAAGCTGAATTTTTAATTTGAAACCAAACTCACACTTAGCTTCTAGAAAACTAATTAAAAAATAAGTATATAAATATATGTCAGCTCACCCCCAACAACACATTACAATTCCCTTTTTTTTTCCCCCGCCAAGTCATCAACACAATCTATAGTAAATCTTAGACATACACAGTTGATCGGGCTAGCTATAAGCATTTGTAAGGGCAAGTATTACATAAAATGTTAGAAGTGTTCAGGAATTCATAAGACATGATCAACAACAACAAATATTGATTGACTTACCGAAGGTAAAATAGAAGCACATGACAGAGCCCTCTTGTCCCCATTCACCTTCTACTAAATCAACACTTTGTATAAAGTTAGGGGCATGTTTCGGTAGATCAGCTACTCGCTTGCTGTTAGCCTCAAAAAACTTATATGCAGAGGCCTTGATCTCTATTTCAGCTTCTACCTTCCCAAATAGAGACATCTTTTCGTACGTATCTTTAAACTCACTTCTGATCCTCTAAAAGAATAAAAAGGAAGAAAGAGAGAAATGGCTCATTTGGTTTCAACAGAGATAGGGCATTTTATAACATGCCGGCGGCGTCAAGTGTTGTTCAGGGGGTTCAGTTGAACCCCCTGACTTGAAAATAAAAATATTATATATAAAAAAACATTTTTTTATTAGCTTACTTTACTTTTAAAAATATTTTTGAGCACCTAACTTAAATTTTCCATACCCTAATCACATATAAGTCAAACTCAAAACTAAACATTAACACAAGCCAACCCAATCCAAAACTAAAATAACTTAAATTTTTAACACCCTAATCACATATAAGTCCAACTCAAAACTAAACAATAACATAGGCCAACCCAATCCAAAACTAAAACAATGCAAAACAGTCCATCCTAAAACCAAACAACAGCACAAATCATATAGATCTCTCTCTCATGAATCTTATCTCATCTCAGTTAATTATCTGACTATTTTGATATGTTCAACTCTAAGAATAAAGAATGAATATTTGTAATTTGCGAGTATCTATTTTATTATAAATTTTTATTGTATGTGTGAGTGTGCTTAATATTAATTATGAACATTTTTTTTAATAATTTTTTTGTGTGAATTGTGATGTGTGCGAATGTGTGCATGTATAGTACAAACATGATATTTTTATACGTATAATTTAATTTTTAAGAAATATAAAGGGTGTGTAATGATTCAAAATATGAAAACTCATAGAAAGAAATTATAAAACTTTATACATTTGCATGTTTTTTTACTGGTAACTTGATATGGACAAATTTTATTTTAATTAAATTTTGTTTTAATTTATATTTCTTAATGAACTTTCTGGATAAAATTTCTAAAGCCGCCCACATGCGGGAGTTAAATGAGATAGGTGAGTAAATCGGTGTGGTGGCCCGTCAAGTCATCAAGTCGAGTTCTTTGAAGACGGCTGAGACTTTTCCTCTGGGCTGGCCACAAATAAGTCATAATTGAAGGGGGAGACAGTTACCGAGATAACGGTCAAATATTGCACAATCATATATTGACTGTCTTTTTATTTTTATTTTTAAATCCAAACATTTTGACATTGGTTTTTTTTTAATTCCTGGGGTGGCTATTTCCTTTCTATTTTATTTTGAACCTGTTTTAAGTGTATAAGACTATAAATTAGTGAAAGTAGAATGCTAAAGGTACGTTTGGGAAGCGCGTTTTGCGCTTCCCAGCATATTTACATTTCTCTTTTTTTTTTTTTTTTAACAGAAAAGTATGACTTTTCAACCCATTTTTAGTCACATGTGGGTCCCGTGTACTATTTACGGATTCACAAATTTTACTTTTCAGTAACTTTTTCATTAAAAATAGATCTCACGGTACTATTTACATATTTAAAAATTATTTTGTTACAGTATTTTTCAGTTTTCAGCTGTATCCAAACGGATCCTAAGAATCCTAAAATGACTAAACTGATATTTAGTTTTAAATAACATTTCAAGGAAAAAAGAAATCGAAAGCAAAAAAAAAAAAAAAATCTTTTTAGTAATTGTCATCAATTTTCCTTCCAAAAAAAAGTTGGCAAAAACCGTTTCTGTTGAAATCATTTTCATATATGTGTTTTAGTAGTGTTTTATGCTACTACCAAGAAACTTATTGAGATAAATGAAACCTTATGATCAATATGTAGAATATGGCTTGAATTATGAGTTCGACTCTTTGTTGGATTTGGATAAGGAAAGAATTTTATTCCTTTTGGGTTACTATTATTTGAAGTTATCAAGCTCTATTAGAAGTCTTGTCTACTATTTGATTTGGAATTCCTTTGGGAATAGGAGTGATTCTCCTTTTGTGCGTGGAAAAGAAGTCTAGTTTTTCTTATTTTTGGATATACTAGCCGAATCAAGTCTCCTATATAAGCATAGTATTGCTATAGAAAATTAGAGAAAAAGAGATGAGAGGGTGTGAGAAAAAGAGACTTTCTCTTGTTTTGGTTCTTTGATATTTGTGAGTTGCAATTTGGAATAGTAAGAGAGGTTTGTTACCGCTTGGTTTTGGTTCTATGATTTGGTGATTTGCCCTCTCTTGATGCATTACAACTTTTTTTATTTGCTTTGTGGCTCTCTCTTTGATTTGTGCGCAATTGGTATTTTTGAACCTTTTGGTTTTGTATTTGTGAGAGAGTGTTATTTGGGTGTATTTGGGATTTGGATTTGTGAGAGTGCCTCTACACCAATTTGTATTATCCCAAATTTGTTATAGTGAAATTTGTTCGTTGTCACCTGTGGATGTAGACTATAGCCGAATCACATAAATCTTGGTGTTTTGTGTCTATTTTCTTCTGGATTAATTTTCTTCATTCCTATTGATTAGTTTGGAGATCTTTCTCAAGCTTAAAATATTTTCACAATCAATCTTAGTAATTTGAGTTTCTGCTATTTTACAACACAATAATATGTATGTATATTAAAGGATCAGAGTTTTCAAGCATTACTTGTTAGTACATTTTAAACTAAATTACATTAAAATTTAAATTAATTGAAACTTAATAAAAAGATGAGTTATAGTAAAGTTTGTTAAAGAAAGAGTTAACTTGTATATAGTATATGAGAGTGAGTGAATTCAACAATTTTCCTAAACACTTGAGAGATTCAATG
Source organism: Quercus agrifolia (assembly GCA_029955455.1). Taxonomy (NCBI): domain Eukaryota; kingdom Viridiplantae; phylum Streptophyta; class Magnoliopsida; order Fagales; family Fagaceae; genus Quercus; species Quercus agrifolia. The sequence goes on along the minus strand of JARQAD010000002.1, from coordinate 23,301,059 downwards.
TATTAGCTTAAACAACATGCTTTTTAACATTTTTTTTATTGTTCTGACCAAAACATCAATACTGGACAAAACACTCAAAAAATTCCAGATATAGCCTAGCATTTTATTTTTCTACATTTTAAAAGAGTACCGATACTGGTACGATATAAATTGACTTCCTTGATTGGTTCACATCCAAAT